>CM046954.1:30440941-31801131 GCA_025698515.1 Gossypium sturtianum
GAATGCTCATCAAAGAAGAGCCGTATGCAGAGCCAAACTTTTCACCACGTTAGCGGCAAAATAAAAAGGAAAGAAAAACTCATTTTGCTACCTCTTAGATTCGAACCGGGGGCGTTTAACAGCAGCCCCTCCAACGTCCGCAGCCAACTCTCCCATCCGACTTTCTTGCTATATAGAACCCTATCTTTTAATTTTAAGCCTACCTCTCGGCCATTCACGCTTTGCGCAAAACCCAAAATAGAAATGTTCCTTCGTTCCTCGAACCGAGACTTCTCTCCCTCAAGTGGCGCCCGAGGCCACTCTTACTCACTGGACTTTCATGCTACTGAACCTTCCCCAATTATTTTTAAGGCCTTCATATTTTTGGCCCCCTTCATTCAACGCCCAAAAATAAAAACAAAATAAATTCTCCTTTCCAAGATTCAGACCCAAGACCTCCCTTGCAAGCCCTTAAGTCATCAAGCCAACACGCCAATTACAACCTTGTGTCAAATTTCCTTAAATTTTATTTAAGCCCTATCGTTACCTAGCTCCTTCCTTGTACACACTTTAAAAATAAATTTTTAACATTTGGTCGAGCCTAGTTCGAGGTTATTTTTAGACCACTTAAACATGTCAAATAAATCCTAGAATTTAACTCTACAAGCACACACATGGGAAAATATTTAAAATAATTAAATTCTCAACAACCCTAATTCAGGGTGTTACAAACATGTGATGCATCACTGTAAACAGTAAACTCCTTTACAGACTCTGGCTGTATCAGAAAAGGGGCTTTAGTCAGTATAGTCTTGAGCTTCTCAAAGCTCTCTTGCTGCGAATCAGTCCAGTTAAACGGCACACCCTTACGTAGCGGCTTAGTCAGGGTGCGCGATCAGTAAAAACCCCTTTACAAAACATTGATAATATCTGCGATCCTAAAGCTGCAGATTTTCGATCTGATCTTAGGGTGCTTCCAATCGAAGCGACCTTAATCTTTCGAGATCAATTCTAATCTCCGGCGAAACCACATGTCCCGAAACGTTACTTCACGTAACGAACTCGAACTTCACGAACTTGGCGTACAATTGCTTCTCTCGAGAATCTGTAGAACCACTCGAGATGTTCATCGTGCTCATCATCGTCTTGAATACACCAGTATGTCGTCAATAAATACCACCACGAACCGATCCAGATAGGGTTGGAATAATCGGTTCATCAGATCCATGAAAACTACTGGTGCATTCATCAGTCTAAATGGCATCACTAGGAACTCGTAATGACCGTATCGAGTCCTAAATGTTGTCTTGTATACATCGGTTTCCTTAACCTCAATGATGATATCACGATCGGAGGTCAATTTTAGAAAAGCAGAAGCACCTCGGAGGCTGATCAAGCAGATCGTCTATCCTCGGTAGGGGTACTTATTCTTTATGGTCAACTTGTTCAGTTGTCGGTAGTTAATGCACATACTATAGCATCCCAAAAGTTAGGGGTTAGTAGTTTTGCTTGAATCCATGTTGTGTTTATTTGGCTTGCTATTTGAGTGAGTTTGGGGTCCTTTAGAGGCTTGGGTTCGAGGTTGAGCACAGGAAAAATTTTGTTTTTGGTCTTTAGTGAGAGGGCTTGAAAGTAGGACTTAAGTTTAATTGTGTGTGATTAAGAGACATAAGGTGATCATATGGCAAGGTGTGGTGTGGCGTCAAGGAGGGAGCAAGGGGAAGGAGTTCGAATCCCACATGTGGCAAGTTGGAGGCTTTTATTTTGCTCGGGGAGATGACAAGAGGTTGTGTTGGAATCAAATTCTAATGGAGGAGTGTTTGAATTGGTCAAGGTGGTTGGGTGTTTTGAATGAGAGATGGAGAATGAATTGAGGAGAGAATCGGGGATTTGGGGGTGAGAGGTAGTGGTTGGCCGAATGTGGGGTGTGGGAGGAGAAATTCGGCTAGGGGTTGATTTTGGCATGAAATTCGGCATTTGGTGAGTAGCAATAGGAGAAAAGCTGAAACCTTTTGGAGGGTGTGCCGAAATTCTCTTGTTTTCTTAGAATTTTTGACATTTTAGGCTTTCTCCTTAGACATTTTGGGTTCTTTGTTCTTCACGTTTCCTTCTATTCTCTTTTGCACATTCTTTTCTACTCTCCTCACTTGTTTTCTTTTGTGCTCTCCATAAGCAAACTTCTCTTCTTCTTCATTGTGCTTCTACTACTTTCTCCATAAGCCGAATTCCCTTTGCCCCATTTGAATCGATTTCCTTTTCTTTTGCCATTAGTCGAACTTGATCTAGTGCAAGCGTGATGTGTTTTCGATCTTGAATCTCCTTTTCATTTGGTTTTTCTATAGTTGCAAAGTAATAGTGTCTTTTCTTTTTATATTCTCCTTCTCTTTTCTCTCTCAAAGGACCAGAAACACTCATCTTCTAATTCTTTTAATCAGTAGAATCGAACATTTCTCTCCATCTCAAATCTTGTTTGTTCCTTTGAAAAAGACGAAACCTTTGTTGGTCGGTTGCGAATCTGTGGCACCTTGGTAAGGATGGCTATGGCGAATGGGGGGATGGTTGGTTGTTCTTTATTTTAGGTTCATTTAAATTTGAAAGGCCATTTTTTCGTTATTTTGAACAACATAGCTAACCGTGCTATTCTTTAGGGACTCAACCGTAAGAGAGTAGAGTGAGACGTTCAAGCGTAGCAAGAGTTGCCGTCGTTCTTGGTAAGTAGTGTGGTGAGTTGTCGGTTTCAACCTAATGGATATGTCTTACTTTGGTTAAGGCTAATGATTAAAGTATATGGATTTATAGGTGCGTAATCCCGAGGGTTCAACCTACGCTCATAACAGGTGTGTACTCACACCATTCTGACTATAGATCAGCAAGTGCCGAAAAGTCGGAACTCCGGCAAATGATGCCACATGAGTGTGCGAACGCATGCGTGTGGTGAATCAAGCAAGCGTGAAAATGGGCGCATGATGCGTGATCCCACCTTGAGCGTTCTCATAGGTATAGAAAGTTTTGGGCCTCGCTTGGTTGAAATGGGCGAGTGGGCCTGCATGGGTAAATGTTGTGGGCGGATAGGAATTAAGGAGACGACCATGAGCGATCACATGGCCAAAGGTAGTTTTGGGCCGAATGGGCCACACGAGAGTGTGGGCCCACCTTGGCCGAGTTTTGAGCTTTGGGCCCAAATACACTATTTTTGATTAAATGCGATATCTGTGTCGCTCGAGGCGATTAGACCTCAGAAAAGATTGTAAAATTACTAAAATACCCTTGAAGGATAAAATGACTGAAATACCCCTGGAGGGTAAGATGACCGTTATGCCACGAAGGCGGAGAATGACTAAAATGCTCTACATGTTATATGATTGCTATCGTATGTTTATTATGGTATGTTGCATTCATGTGTTATTATGTTACATGGGGATGGGACTATTAATACGGAGGAAGTGCTAATAGGATCGCATGGTCGCTTGACGACTGTGGATCCACCGAAGGCTTTTAAGCCATGAGCAGCTCTGCTGCAACGATAAGTTAGTGCACGCAACCGATGCTACACAAGGAGTGTAGGGATGGGTGGGTCGATTAAATCCACAAGAGTGCGGGGTTGGACAAGAGGCGGAGTCACGGGGTTGGTATGGGCATTAATGCATTGCATACATGGATTTTAATATTGAGATGGGCTTAGGCCCGGATAAATATGATATGTGACATTTGATATGAGCTACGACCCACCGAGGCTATTTTGGGCTAAGGCCCAATTGCCACAAGTTTACGCAATGGGCTTAGGCCGGATTGTTGTGATGCATATTTCATTGACGAGGGTTGTACACACGAGTTTTTCGTAAACTCACCCCTCTTTTTATTAAATGTTTGAGGTAATCCTCGTAGGAGGTTCACGCGTCTTGGAGGACTTGGAGGTGGCCACACTACGAGCACTTTGAATTTTAGTATTCTATTCTACTTTATTTAAACCGTTTTCTTATTGGGTTATAATAAGGCCTCTCTTAAATTCTGGTTTTTAATTTGAGATTTTCAGTTTATTATGATTTAAATCTGCTAAAAGTTGAACACGATTTTTAACCGATAATTATTTTCTAAACACTCACGTTTTGCAACTCAATTTTTGGATAACTCGCCTTCAGTAAATCATTATTTTAAATTAAGCTTCCGCAACAACGAGGTTTTGAAATTAATAACTTTTAATAAGCGTTGATTAAAAATAAACAAACGCATAAGCGAGACTTTAGTTTTAAATATCAAGAAGAGTTTTCAAGGAAAACATGGTTTTGAAAAACACTTCAATGTGACACGCCAGATTCGGGCCTAACTTCTAGGCCGGGTTTGGGGTGTTACACATACGCATGGATCCATCCTTCTTTTTCACGAATAGAACTGGTGCTCCCCACGGAGACACACTAGGGCAGATGAACCCACGATCCAAAGAGCTCTTGAATCTGGGCCTTAAGCTCCAAAAACTCCCCGGTGCCATTCTATAAGGCGGTGGACACGAGGCGCATGCGGGGAAGAAGCTCAATCCCAAGCTCTACTTCACGATTCAGATGTAACCCGGGTAGTTCTTCAGGAAAAACGTCCAGAAAGTCTTTAACTGTCCTGATATCCTTAACTGAAGAATCCCCCGAATCTGAAACACTAATGTAAGATAGATACGCCTCACATCCCTTACGGACCAACTCTCGGCCCTCAATGCAGAAATCACATTCGATAAATAGTTCTGGACGCTCTCCCCAATTACGACTACCTCGCCATCCTCCTCGATTCTCGGTACAACCCCTTTTGTGGCACAATATAAGCTCACTCGGTGTTTGACTAACCAGTCCATTCCCAGTATCAGATCAAATTCTCCAAAAGGCAGTTCCATCAGATCAGCCCGAAAGATAGCCCCTTGAACCTCTAAAGGAACATCTCTAAACAGTTTGTTAACCCTTATTGATCGCCCAACAGACTTAGTCTGATGACCTCACTCGCGGTGATTGCTCTCAACAAGTATCCCCAAGTTTTTAGATACAGTACAAGCTATTGATAAACCGAAATAGTAACATATTTTAAACTCACATTTAGCATGCTTTTGGGTGATTTAAGCCTTGAATTGTGTAATTTGGTGCTCTTAATCCTTTGTTTTCATGTTTTATACTCGGGAAAGCAGGAGGATGAAAAGAATGAGAGCGGGCTTAAAATGGACCAAATGGGCCAAATCACGAAATCGACACGGCCTGGGCCCAAGCAACAGCGCGGCCGTGCCTCCCTAATCGGACTGAACACGGCTGGCCACGATTCACCGCAGGCGTGTCCTGCCTGTGTGGAGAGAAATTTCACTCGGATTTGGATACTTAGGGGTAAAGAAACACATTCCAAAAGCCTATTTAAACACCCTAGAGGCCAACTTTGGAGAGGCGTCGGCTAGGCCAAGGAGCCGAGCCGAGAAAGATCAATTGTGGAAATTACTTGAAGAAAGCCGGTTGATTCATCTCAAGAAGCGGAGTTATACTCAAGACGAGGATCTCTCTTCAATTCCTTCAGGGGTTTTAGAGTTTTCTTATGTTTTGTTTTATATTTTCTTTTGAGATGTATTTTATTATCATTATGAACTAAACCCTCAAATACGAGGAGGATGAAACCTAAGATGAACCTTGTTATCGTTTATTTGAACTATATGATAAATATTTGATTTGTTCTTAATTATGTGTTTTTCACTCTTGTGTTGATATTTCTGTGATATTAATTCAAGTTTGATGTGCTTAGGTGGGTGAGCAAAAGTCCCTGCCTAAGAGTAGATCTAGCATAATTAAGCGGAGTTGATCGCACGCCTAGAGATAGGGTGACGAGATTTTGCCGAATTAGGGTGAAACCTAATATAGGAGTCTATAGATTGAGTTAATGCGATTCTAGGGGTTTTAATTAGGAAGAGATTTCAATTAATCAACCTAGGGTTAGACGTTATTCGCTTCGAGAGAGGGTTTAATATACATTAGGGAATCTTACGGATCAAGTCAAATGAATAAATCATCTGGTTCAGAGTTAGATAACAAGTGAAGTCTAGGTGGATTCTTCCTTGGGTATTGTTTTAATCAATTGGTTTTCCCCACAAGTATTTCCCAAATTTCATTCTTTTTGTCTCATCGTCTTTAGCTTAGTAGTTAATTAATTTTCTAGATTAAACCGATTCACTTCAATTTTAAGGCTAAATAATAAAAAGAAAGTTAGTATTAGTACTTCCGATTCCTTTGGGTTCGACAATCCGGTCTTGCCACTAAGCTATACTACTGTTCGATAGGTACACTTGCCTCAATTGCTGTCATAGTTAGTTTTTAGACTCGATCATTCTCATTATAAATTTTAAGACTGTGACACACTGATCAAGTTTTTGGGCCGTTCTTGGGAAGGCTGAAATATTAAGAACACTCAATTTTTATTACTTTAGCCATTTTTATTTTCTACAATTTTACTTTTATTTTGTTTTCTATTTTTATCTTTCTAAATTTTAGTCTTTGCTCCTTGTAGGTACCTCTAGTTTATGACTAGAAGGAACCCGACAGAACCTTTAATTTACGATAGTGAGATCGAAGCAACCGCCATGAGAATCGGAGAGAAATTAGGCGAAGCTTACAATACACAGAAGAAGAGCAAGAAAACATCATCAATACCACCGAGGAGATGGCTGAAAATAATCTGCTACCTCCAGAGATGATCGAAAATCAGGCTCCTCGAACTATGTATGATTATGCTAAGCCTAGTTTAGTTGGTACTGCATCTAGTATTGTTAGACCTACTATTCTTTTGCAAATAATTTCGAATTGAAACCTAACACTATACTGAGATGATACAACAGTTCATTCAGTTTTATGGTTTGCAGGATGAGGATCTAACACACACTTAGCGAATTTTAGGAATCTGCGACACTTTTAAAATTAATGGCGTTTCGATGATGCCATCCGACTTGATTATTTCCCTTTTCTTTGAGGAATAAAGCTAAACAATGGTTGCATTCTCTTCCCGAGGATCAATTACTACATGGGAACAAATGACCAAAATTTTTTATTAAAATATTTTCCTGGCCAAATTAAAGAATGATATCTCTTCTTTTGTGCAGATGGATTTAGAAACACTTTACGATGCATGGGAGAGATACAAAGATCTATTGAGAAGGTGCCCACACCATGGATTACCCTTGTGGCTACAGGTCCAAACTTTTTACAACGGTGTGAACCCCTCGACTAGGCAGTTAATCGATTCAGCAGCCGGTGGAACTCTGAATAATAAAACACCTGAAGCCGCTTACGAATTTATAGAGGAGATGTCCCTAAATAACTATCAGTGGCAAGTCACGAGGACAAAGCCCACGAAAGCTGCCAGTGTTTTCAACCTCGACGCAGTAACCATGCTATCAAATCAGGTAGATGTGTTAACTAAAAAATTTGATGGTTTGTGTAATTCCTTGCAGGTACAACCCGTTATGCAGTACGAAACAAGTGGAGGTATGACGAATCCTGAGTACCCACCCTACGGACATGGCATAGAAGGCGAACAAATGAACTATGTAAGTAATAATTTCAGATATCAAAATAATCCTTATAGCAATACTTACAATCCAGGTTAGAAGAACCACCCCAATTTTTCATGGGGTGGTCAAGGAAATCAAAGATAACAACACCCTCTAAATCTCCAATAGCAGCAGCACCCACAGGAAAAGAAGCCGAACCTTGAGGAGATGTTGACAAAATATATAGCAGCAATAGAAACACGTTTCCAAAGTATAGAAACAAAACTTGAAAAATAAGAAGCATCGACACAAGAGCTCAAAGATCAAATTGGACAAATCACCAAGATCTTGACGGAACGACCACAAGGTAGATTGCCAAGCAACACTTTGAAACTACCCGAGGGAGCGATTCAAGCCATATCAACTCATGATAATGTAGGGTTAGATGAGCCTAATTTAAGGCAAGAGAATGTGGTAGAATAAGGTAAGGTTGAGGAAGGAAGTAAAAAGCCAAAACCGGTAATTAAAGAGTACCAACCTCGTATACCATACCCCGAGGCGATGAAGAAAGACGACACAGAGGAACAGTTCGGTAAGTTTCTTAAACTTTTAAAGAAATTACATATTAACTTACCATTACTTGAAGCTCTTTCGCAGATGCGATTCAAGGAAATTCTTAAAAGATTTTGACAAACAAGCGAAAGCTAGACGAGAGAATCGCATGTGGAACTTAACATGAAAGTGCTCAAGCAATTCTCCAAAATAAACTACCATAAAAATTAAAAGATCCAGGAGTTTTATAATTCCATGCTTAATTGGTAGTTTATCTATTGATAATGCGTTAGAAATGATTTAGGGGCAAGCATAAATGTCATGCCTTATAAAATGTTTAAACAACTTGGTCTAGGGAAACCCAAACAAACTAGGATGAGCATTCAATTAGGTGATAAAAGCTGTTAGAATTCCTAGGGGTATAATCGAAGATGTGCTAGTAAAGATTGATAAATTCGTATTCCCAGTAGACTTTATTGTTTTAGACATGGATGAGGACAATAGTATCCCATTAATTCCGTGAAGGCCCTTTTAGCAACTATCGGGACTAAAATTAATGTCGACGCAGTGAACTCATACTCTGTGTAGGTGTAAACACAGATCACTCTTGAGCTCTTGATTCGATTAGAACATCGAGCAAACAAGGTGAGAAAGTAAATTCTATTGATAACCATTCGGTTAACCCTTCTTTGCAGGAAACACCACAAAAGAACACAACTAAACCCGATCCTAGACCCAATGCCAACAAAGAAACAACTCATGAGGATAGAAGGGATCAAGTCGATGATCTAGACGAGTGGAAGACACATTTCAAGGAAAAATTAGGGATACACAAAGCAGAACCAGAGCCAATCCATGAAGCAGACAAGTTCAAAATCGGAGATCAAGTATTGATAGATAAAGCAGACCCTTGAATATCTCCTCCTGACCCTAACACAAACAAAGAAATCCCTTTTAGGGTAATTAGTGTTTTCCTATACGGAACAGTCGAGGTAAGTAATCCTGTTTTTGGTACTTTCAATATAAACGCATCTCGACTTGAACTTTATCATGATAATGAATCTGATAGCATGAGGAAGGACTTCCAACTCCTCAAACCACCCTGATGATGTGAATGATAGGTAAGTCTAGCTTAAGACTATAAACGATCGCTTCTCGAGAGGCAACCCGAGTACTAACTCCATTAATTCTTACACTTTTTTATTTTTTCACTTTTATTTTTCCTTTTCAGCGTTTAATTTTAAACTAACCCAAGTGCAGATTTTCAGACCACACGGCCTTGCACACGGCCGTGGCCGTAGCCGTGTGGATACTACGGACTTTTGTACTGACATAGCAGAGGTAGTACGAGCCAATGACGAAAGATTCCCAGATCACGGACGACTATAAATTGCCACGGCCGTGTGATATGGCCGTGGCCGACACTGAGGGAAGATACACGGGCTCCAACCAACTAGCAACGGCCGTGCTATGCGGCCGTGGTCGACACTGTTTGATCCTACATGGGCGTGGTGACCACAAAACGAGAGTGGGAGAAACAAACGAAACACAACACGGCCGTGCGATACGGCCGTGTGACCCAACACGCCCATGGTACACGGGCGTGGGGATGTACCAGCTTTGAAAATTCTATTTAAAACACCCTTTGCCCCCTTTTCTCACCCACTCCCCATCCCTTTTTCCCTACTCAGATTCACCCTCCCCTCTCAACCCCTCCATTCTTTCCTCCATTCCTCTATCTACAAAGCCCTTGAGCTACACCACATCCATGTCGAAGAAACGGAAGGAGCCAAGCCACGCTTTCCTTGTGTGAGACCGATCTATGTAAGTTCATATCGGCGCTTCAATTATTCGACAAGCCAAGGGTCTTTGAGACCATTCTATTTTTCTTTTCCCTTTCTCTTCTTCTTTATTTTCCTTTTCTTTATTTCTCTTATGTTTAATTTTGTTTATTTTATCTTAGTTTCTTGGTTTTAGGTTCTAAAGGCTGCTAGGGAAGCACCCCACCATGACCACTGCCAACACCACCGCGGCCTTAGAAATCACACCCCCTCGCGAACCATCCAACAATAAGGACCCTTCGGTCCATTAATCTTTTCTTTTAATTGTATTTCATTTTTTATTTTCCTTCACTTTAGCTTGATTTTCTTTAAATATATAATTAGTATAGTTTTAATTATTATTATTATTTCCTGGCTAATTCTGCATGAGCTACCCAATTTCTTCATCTAGCGCAGAGACTGTGGACGGCCACCATACCACCACCAGAGACGCATCCTCTAACTTATCTTTCACCTCCAACGCAAGTAATCCATCCACATTCAGGAAGTTTCATCTCTCCTTATCTTTTATGAATTCTTATCTATCTTTGTACATTGAGGGCAATGTAAGTGTGGGGGTGAACAACCTAAAAGGTGCCTAACTTTTTTTCATTATTCTCAAATTTCAAATTAGGTGCCAAACTTTTGCATTATTCTCAAATCCTGAATTATGTCTTGTTTCTTAAGTAAGTTTCTCATATGATGATTAGAATGAAATTTCCTATGATTTATGATTTTTGTTGATATGTTTGAGATTAAGTCATTGATAATTATGCATTGATGATTTATACTTTAAGATACTATAGAGTCAAGCATGATAAGTCTATTTTTCCGAATTAAAATTTTTCTAGGTTGTCTACCCGAATTTGAATATTACTTTGAAGTTTAAAATTTACGAGGATGACATCAAAATACCCATAATTCTTGTGAGATTTTGAGCCTTATAGAGCATATATTCTTTTTCTTGCTCACTTTTTGATTATGAGTGTGTCAACATTGATTTGTTATTCTAAAACTTGCATCGATTATACATGTCGAGACCACACCTTTGATTTGATATCTGAGAGATGATGAAGGCACCTAGGTTTTAACCCACTCACTCCACTAAAAAGCCTACCCATTTGATTAACCCCTAGTGAACCCCGTTGATCCTAACAACCCTTTTTATTAACTCACCCACTAATATTATCCCAAAACCCTTTATTTTTGTTATCAGCATTCCTTTTGACTACCCTTATATCGAGATTTGATTTGATCGATTGCCTATTGATTTTGATAGTAAATTCATCAATTATTATATATATTTGATTTGTTTTAAAAAAAAATCAAAGTACATTCATTATCAGTTCTGTGATCAAGTGAGCTTATACATCTAAATTCTAACTGTTGAAAAAGAAGCTCGTATTAGTAATAGTATTATTATTACAAGTTCTCAATTGATGTAATTATTTATTATCAGTTCATTATTTCTGATTAGGTAATTTGTCAGGTCAATCTCGATTATACCCTTCTAATTCAGCCTATATCCACACCTTAACCCAAGCCCCGTTACAACCCTGTTAAAGACCTTTTGATTTGTGTATTATCTCATATTATAGTGGTGGAGATGTGATTCTCATGCAAGCCTATAGGATTAACTTTTCATGTTCGACTTGTGAGTGCTTAATGTTTAAACCTTAAACACCTCGAGTGATTTGAGTGAATCTTTAGTGAGGATGTCAATCCTTGTCAATTTTAAATCAGAGGCAATTATTTAGATGGGGGGAAACACCTATGTTTTCATGCTACAAAATGTATGACTTGGATTGTTTGAATCTTTAGGACTCTTAGAGTTGAATCATCCATGTATAAATTATCTTTGAATTATGATGAAACATTATTGATGAATATTATGAATCAAGAAAGTTCGTTTTAATTATGAGTTGAGAATTTTGCTTGAGGACAAGCAAAGCTTAAGTGTGGGGGTATTTGATAAACCAAAATAGTAACATATTTTAAACCCACGTTTAGCATGCTTTTGGGTGATTTAAGCCTTAAATTGTGTAATTTGGTGCTCTTAATCCTTTGTTTTCATGTTTTATAATCAGGAAAGCACTGGAGGATGAAAAGAACGAGAAACGGGCTTAAAACGGACCAAATGGGCCAAATCACAAAATTGACACGGCCTGGGCCGAAGCAACACAGCCGTGCCTCCCTAATTAGACCTGAACACGGCCTGGGCCCAAGCAACACGACCGTGCCTCCCTAATCAGACCTGAACACTACCTGGCCATGATTCACACGGGCGTGTGCCAAGGGCGTGTCCCTGCCGTGAAGAAGAGGAATTTCACTCGGATTTGGATACTTAGGGGTAAAGAAACACATTCCAAAAGCCTATCTAAACACCCTAGAGGCCAACTTTCAGAGGGCGTCCAGCTAGGCCAAGAAGCCGAGCTAGAAAGATCAGAATTGTGGAAATTACTTGAAGAAAGCCAGTTGATTCATCTCAAGAAACAGGAGTTATACTCAAGACGGAGGATCTCTCTTCAATTCCTTTAGGGGGTTTTAGAGTTTTTCTTATGTTTTGTTTTATCTTTTCTTTTGAGATGTATTTTATTATCATTATGAACTAAACCCTCAAATACCTGAGGGGTATGAAACCTAAGATGAACCTTGTTATCGTTTGCTAAACTATATGATAAATATTTGATTTTTTCTTAATTATGTGTTCTTAACTCTTGTGTTGATATTTTTGGGATATTAATTCAAGTTTGATGTGCTTAGGTGGAGGAGCAAAAGTCCCTGCCTAAGAGTAGATCTAGCATAATTAAGCGGAGTTGATCGCACGCCTAGAGATAGGGTGACGAGATTTTGCCGGATTAGGGTGAAACCTAATATGGGAGTCCATAGATCGAGTTAATGCGATTCTAGGGGTTTTAATTAGGAAGAGATTTCAATTAATCAACCTAGGGTTAGACGTTATTCGCTTCGAGAGAGGGTTTAATATACATTAAGGAATCTTACGTATCAAGTCAAATGAATAAATCGTCTGGTTCAGAATTAGATAACAAGTGAAGTCTAGGTGGATTCTTCCTTGGGTATTGTTTTAATCAATTGGTTTTCCCCACAAGTATTTCCCTAATTTCATTCTTTTTGTCTCATCGTCTTTAGCTTAGTAGTTAATTAATTTTCTAAATTAAACAGATTCACTTCAATTTTAAGGCTAAATAATAAAAAGAAAGTTAGTATTAGTAGTTTCGGTTCCTTTGGGTTAGAAAATTTGGTCTTGCCACTAAGCTATACTACTGTTCGATAGGTACACTTGCCTCAATCATTGTCATAGTTAGTTTTTAGGCTCGACCATTCTGATTATAAATTTTAAGACTGTGACACACCTATCAGCTATATAGGAGTGAGTGGATCCTATATCTATTAGTGCTGTATAAGGTAGATTATAAATAAATAACGTACTCGTAATGATGTCCAGAGCGTCTCCATCCTCTCAGCGACGAGCAGCATAAACTAGAGCCAACTGCCTCGCCTCAGTGTGACCAGAACCTCTGCCCGGTGCTATCTGACCATGGCCCAGACCATTCCCACATCTGGCCTGACCACGGCCTCTCGGTGGCTGCTGAACTACCCTCGGTGGTGGTACAGTACTCATGCCAGAAGCTTACATCTGATCGGACCTCCGCGGACACTCTCTAATACGGTGCTCTAATGAACCGCACCTCAAACAAGCCCCAGTTCTTTTTCAGCACTCGCCCTAATAGCGTCTACTACAATCAGTACACGACGGCTGTCCTGCAGTACCAATAGGAGCCCCAACTCTGGTCGGGCCATTAACTCTGGCTTTTTTCTTAGGCCTCTAAACGGAACTCGAGGGCTCTAAATCCCTCCTATTCCTACCTCTCTCTCGGTTCTGGTGCTCAGTGCGCTTCACTTCCTCGGCAATCTTCGCCTTATCAACCAGTGCAACAAAGTCTCGCTCCTTCTCTGGAGCTATCAATACCCTCAGATTATCCCTAAGGCCATTCTCGAAGCGAACACATCGCTCGTACTTAGTCGCCACCATTCCTCGCGCGTAGCGGCTTAGTCGCAGAAATCTGACCTCGTACTCGGCCACTGATCTATCCCCCTGAGTCAAATTCAGGAACTCTCTCCTACGGGCATCCACATAACTGGAACCCACATACTTCCCCTGGAAAGCGGTCTTAAAGAGCTCACAGATCAATCGATGGGGCTGAGTGCCCTCTTTAACCGTAAGCCACCACTGGTAAGCCTCATCTCTCAGCAGTGACACTGCACCCTTTAGTTTCTACTCGGGGGTGCAGTCCAAATCGTCCATGATCCTTTCTGTGGCCTCGATCTAGTACTCAACCACGTTAGGGGAAAATCCAGCAATACGCCTAAAAATCTTGGCTCCATTAGACAAGAGTCGTTCCGTAACCAACCCTCGACCTCCAGCTCCAGTATTGGGCCGAGCGACCCTTTCCAGAATCTTTAAAATGGCTTGGGACAGTGCGTCGTCCCCAGCCGTACGATCATGAGAGCCAGATCTAATTTTAATAATAGGCGACACGGGCGTCTCGCTAGTGTCTAGATTTGGTATCTTGTCAAATGACGAAGACCCAGCTCGAGTACCTCCCCGGCCTCTACCACGGCCTCTTGTACCTCGTCCGCGAGTACCTCTAGTGCTCATTGTCTAATTGCGTTTATCTGTATTATCAGTTTTATGCATCAGTTTACAATTTTGGTATTTATTAACAGATATCTTATGAGAGGCAGTATCAGAAGTATAAAGTTTGTTTTCGCACAACGCAGATGTCTATCGATGTCTATCGGTTTACTACGATGATTAGTATACACTAACTTGAGTGTTTTCAGTACAATCTACCTATAGTAGTCTCAGTTTATACTATCTATAGTAATTTCAGTAACAAATCAATTTCAGTTTAAAACACATAAAGGCTTCAGAGAACTTACAAGATCGGCGCCGGAGACTTGGTGGACAATACATTCAGTAAAAATGTATCAAATCATTCAGAAATCAGTGCTTTAAAAAACAAGTTTTAAAACTCAAATCCACAGCCGAGTTTTATAACCTGGCTCTGATACTATTAAATGTAACACCCCAAACTCAGCCTGGACGTTATGACCGAATCTGGCGATGTCACATGGAAGTACGTTTGAAAACTGCATCATTGCTAAAACCATTTTCCGTTTAGAACCTATCATTATCTTTCATTAATTCTCATATCGTGATTCATTTCCAAAACACTATACTTTGCGGAAGCTTTTAAAATAGTTTGCGTGTGCTTGGTATTTTGATAAAACACTCATTTTTTTTGAAAACTCGAGTTTTACCTATTTCTAGCAGATATAAACAGAAAATAGTAAAAAATCCAAATTTTAGGTAAAAATCCATAGAGGCCATTATTACAGAAATATTCCCCAAAATAAAACTTAAAATCGTAAATAAGTATCAAATAGCAAAAAGAAGTCGTGTGGCCACCGCTGAGTCCTTCACCACACCGATCCGCCTATATCTAGGGATTACCAGTATAGATTAAACAGAAGGGGTGAGTTTACGTAAACTCAGTGTGTAATCCCCATGCAAACAAATAGACAATAAAAGATAATCTCTGTTTGGGCCTAAGCCCTTTTCAATATCGATGATCGATGATCGACTTGGGCCTTAGCCCATTTTAGTAATGATAAGGCCCCATCACACAAGACGAGAATGATGTGATTATGCGATTATAAAATCCTACCCAGCCAGCCTCTACACTCCATCTCCGTCCAACCCTACACTCCATGTAGAGATATAATCAACCCACCCATCCCTACACTCCAAATAGTACCGAATGCGGCACTAGACAGTAGTTGCAGCTGAGCTGCCAATAAGTTAGGCTTGAAGCCTTTCAGCACACTTCCTCTAATCAATATCAATCCCCAACCCAATGCAATGCATCATACAGACATGTCATTGTATCATATATAATCAGTACAGTGTGAATAGCATGCTCAACATACAAATATACATATCTATCTCATATAGGCATATAACAGTCTTTTAGTTATTTTAGTCAATTAGGGGTCTAGGTAAACTTACCGACCCTACAGTAGGTTCACAGTCGACTTGGGCGACCCGTGCAACCTTGGCAAAATAATCAGTGAAATTGGGCTCACACGCCCGTGTTGATCTGCCCGTGTGGGCTCACACGCCCGTGTGGCCCATAAGGCCCAGTTGGTCGAGCCCGTGTCTCGCACACGGTCTCTCTAGGCCATCACACGGCCGTGTCATGCACCCGTGTCGTGTGCGCATGGCCTGGTTCATCAATCACACGCCCGTGTATCGTCACACGGCTTATCACACGGGCTACCACACGTCCGTTTAGCGTCGACATAGTGCTTTTTTAGCTTTTCGTCGAGACTCGTTTTCAGTGTTTCAGGTACACACCTGGTTCATTTTTGACGCTTAATCACTCCCGAACATATATTCGATAATTAGAAACTCAATCTTAGTCACTTAAGTTGAATTACTTACAAAAGTCAATGCCCAAAACTATCGACAACCTTACCTCGCTTGAGCAACACCGATTTTTTCCATAATCACAGTGTCAATTAGGATTTACCAGCCCCTTGATTATCTCTTAAGCACCAAACGAAACCCAGTAAACAATGATTCATAATTCCAAAATAATAATTCACCACTATACTTACCAAAAACGCGAAACGAGAACCTAAGCGGTGGATTGCAGAGACCAAGCGACAAAAATAAAATGATTGTAAACAGTAAAAAGAGGGGAAATTTGGCAGCAATGTGTAAAGCAAAAGGAAGGGGAATAGCCGAATTTTGAAAAAAGAAAGCAGAGTAACCAGAATTAGATTTTCTGGTAAACCCTAACTCAAATTCCCTTAATTCTCTCCACCAACTCCCCACTACTCATATTTTCAGTAAAACTCAAACTCTAGCCGAATTTTGTAGCCAAATACTATCCCTTGCCGTCCTAGAGAATCAAACAAATACCTCCAACACACCAACACTCCACTTAATCACCAGACCAGCAGGCCCATTCTGATATATCTTACCAACATTTAAACTTAAGCCTACTGATTAGAGAAAGGGCTTAGTCATCAAAAATACCAAAATTTTCCCAAGTCATGACTTGAACTTGGAACCTCCCACACACTTCCAGAACACTTAACCACTGAAGCAAATACACAGTTGTGTCACAAACATACGAAAATAAAAATTATGAGATTTTTGGGGCGTTACAAGTGAAATGGTTGAAAGTGAAATGGCATGATATGTATATGAATTGGCATTTTTTGGTTGCCTATAAATGTGTTGAAATGGTATTATTTTGTTTGTTTAGGTGATCAAGAGAAAGGGTGGCAAATTGGCCTTGCAAATGGCCTATTATTGTCCACACGGGCAGAGACACCGGCGCGTGTCTCAGCCGTGTGCGACACACGGTTATGATACATGGTCGTGTGTCCCCTGGTGTTGGTATAAAATTGAAGTCTGTATGCTCCACACGGCCTCACACACGGGCGTGTGACCGGCCGTGTGGCACAAGTCAGTATGCCCCCTAAATGACACACGGCCTAGTACACGGGCGTGTGACTTGGTCGTGTTGCATAAGTAAGAATACCCTACAGGATTGGCACGGCCTGGCACACGGGCGTGTGTGGCCATTTCGAAGGGCACACGGGCTAGACACACGGGCGTGTGGTCAGTCGTGTGACCCAAGTCAATATGTATGCCCTGTTTTCACACGGTCTGGGGCACGGGCATATCTGGAGCCGTGTGAGGCACACGGCCTGTTCACACGGGCGTGTGACTCTGGTATGTTTGAAAAATTTCTAAGTTTTCGAGAATTTTTGTAAGTTATCGGTTTAGTCTCGAACCACTTCTAAAGCATGTTTAAGGCCTCGTAGGCCCTTAAAAAGGGACAATGTGATTATGATTGAATGGTGTTTGAGAATGGATGCATAAATGTATGTTGTATGTTGTGATTTGATCGGTAATGCCTCGTAACTCTATTTCAGCGACGGATACTGGTTAGGGATGTTACATGTCTAATAATTCAATGTGATTTGCTCAGCTAACTTGGTTTTTTTTTGTTGCTATTTTGAGCTGGTGTTGGTGTGATTTGCTTGGTTGTATTTGTCTTTGATCTCGGTTGGTACTTTGATAAGTTCTTACTAATAAGTTGTTTTTCTCTTGGTGTTCGATCGATGCTCTCATTATGGATTTGAAATTTTTGCTCTTGCTTTTTTGTTCTACTCTTGAGATCTTGTGTATCTGTTTCTTGGTTATGAAGGTTGTGGTGAGTAATTTGATTCAGGGCCTAGTACAACAAGTTAAAATCTTGTTGATCTAGTGGTTTTGGATTGAATGTCTACCCTAAAAATTCATTGTTCCTACCCTATAACAATGATAACACTGGAAATTTACTAGCTAATTCTTTTTGTAGTGAGGCACTTGATATTCTTTTTGCCATTTTTCACTTTTATGTGAGCCCCATAAGTGGTGAGTTTTAACTAGCATGACACATTTAGTCTCATTGTGAAGCCTGTTACAATTCAAGTTGTTATCTCTTTTGTTGTCTCAAAGGGTTGGAAGTTGTGACAAATCGACATCAATAATGCCCTTTTAAATGAAGATTTGATAGAGGAGGTGTTTATGATTCAACTACCTAGTTATGGAGAATATTCTTAAAATCAACAACTGGTTTGCAAGCTCAACAAGGCTCTATACAGCCTCAAACATGCTCTTAGAGCATGGTTCGATAAATTAAAACAACATTTGCTTTTAGTTGGCTTTGCATCAGCCAAATCTGACGCCTCATTTTTTGTTAAGCTTGGAGAGGAGATTATCATATATATTCTTGCATATGTGGACGAAATCATTATCACTGGTGGATTAGTCCAATATATTGTTCTCTAACATATTGCACATTTATATCCATAACAAAGCTTACCATCAATCAAGCACATATTAGTCTCAATGCATTATAGTTGTCCAAGCCTACAATAATACTTGACTAAGGACCTTCAAGAATAATCATATCATGCTTAGGACTTTATCATTATACAGTTTATTTAACACAAAAATAAAGATTGTAAACAATAATGACAATGCCTTTACTAATAAACTAGGTAAAAGTATGTTATTACAATCATCATATAATAGGTCATTGGGAATACTCCAACAGTGCCTTGAAAGTGAAGGACTAACTTATGAGTCAAGCTGTGAAGCTAATTCAGTTAGAATATAGTTGATCTTCTGGTAAAGGTCAACTATTCGATTGCACAACCTGGTATATTCTTGTTATTAGTAGTTGAGGTAGTTAAGGAGCTTTGTATAAATAATACATATGAGGTTCTTGAACGATAACCTCAATAGTTTGAGTATTCATTGATCTCAGATATACTTTGTCATTGATTGTGCTTTACAGCAGTTACTGTTAGGATCTTATCATAATTGAACTCTTCACAATTTCATTTTTATTTATCTTAACCATCAATAAACTGATCATAATAATTTTTAAATAATATATATTCGATATAATATAATATATTAGACTGTAGTATAAAATTTTATATAAGAAATATAAAGATATTTGTTATATAAATAACTAAAATGTACCCGTCAAAGTAAAAGTAATATAATTTTCTTGTTAATGGAAATATAATAATAACTTATTACTTTTATATGAATTATTGATAGATTATGAATGATATGATGTGTATATTAATCCAAATTCACAAAATATAACTCAAAATTCAAAAGTTCAACTTAATCGACAAATCAATTGGATTATTTTAATTATTACAAAAGATTGAATGATTGTGGGTTAATGATTTTGAGGAGGTCAATTAGGTTAGTTTTCAAAATCGGAGACCCTACTAGTGATAGAAAACAAGATTATAGATGTACATGTGTAAATCTCACTTTCTTAGACTTGTTAAAAATGAGTTTTTGGTTCTACATTACATACATTGGTATTTGTATTTTCGTTTTCCTGCTTTTAATGAATTCCCATGTTAAAGCTGCTGTTCATCCGCTCACTCGTCATTTTCCTCCTCTTTTCTTTTACTTCTCTTTCCTCATTCTCCTCACTCCGGATTGAATTTTGGTAATCAAATTGGCAGAAGTGAATTATTCATTATTACTTATTAGGGGTTTAATCTTCGTTTAAGACAGACAAGCACTGACAGGTGATAAAGACTGCCCAACTACCATCACTTTTGGCTTTCACAAGCATTGGTTTTAGGAGGAAGGGTGTGAGAACAAAATTTTCAAGTATATCCCGAAGGATCCTAATTGCCTGCTAACGCCTTTTTCTTTTTCTTGATACCCCCTTCTTTAACCAAACAAATTGCAACTTTTGGGCGGTCTTCAGTTCCAAATCTGAACTGGTAAAATACCCCCCTAATGCCTTCATTAGAGATATTAAGTTGGAGTTTCGTCTTAACCTCATCAATCTTGAAAAAGTGGTGTAAAAAATCTTGCAAAAAGTCATTGCTTGTTGGGAGGGCTTAAACAGGGGCCTAGTGATGGCGATGCCTTCACATGTTCACCATAGTGGTGGCTCCCCCCTGGCCCCAAACCCAAAGCCACAGCCCTCATCATTCCAACACTCCACTCTACAGCCTTGCTAGACAGATAGAGCCAAAGGAATCTCCATGTGTGAAGATAATGGGCAATGAGGAATGTGCTGTGCATGTCAGTCGATCAAGGTCGTTTCCACCCTTAACCCTATAACCCAAATAGACTACTCAGTTGTAATATCCAAGTAGAACATTCTTTTCTATGTTTCTTTCTTTTCATTGCCTGCCTGCTGATTTATTTATGTATTGATCATTGTCATTAAAACTAACACTTTATACATTAGGAATGAGGCAAAAACTTTAAAGAAAACCATAGATTATAGTATGATACAAGCAGCACATGACATTATTAATACATCAGACTCTTATGTATTAATAATATATATTTTAACTAGGGATAATACCCACCAAAATTCACTATTTCTTCACATCATCAGCTTAGCAAACATTGGGGCCAAAACCAACGAATCCGTTGGCTCCATCAAAGGAAATTTGGATCCCCTCTTGCTGGATGTTCCCTATTATTGAAAGTCCGGATGTGGAGGAAGCAAATGCAAGGCAGAAAGTACCCACATCATCAACTGGTATAAGAAAGTTACTTGCCGGTAAGGTCAGGATGGGTCCGCCTGAAAAATAGAACGACACCGTTGGAACCCGAATCGTTACAAAATCCGATAAGTTATAACATGTATCGAATATGGATACTGTGGAGATTCGAGGTAAGTTAGCTGTTTGTGCGATAAAAGCATCACGCAAGGCATTGTAAGCCAAGGTCGGAAACCTTGACACGGCGGTGCCGGTGTCCATAACAACCCCTCCATACCCCAATTCGGTAAGCTGAAAAATGTCTTCAGATACAGGCACCCGGATGCCACCTACTCCCAAACCCGAGAGCCCTACATAATAAAAGCTCGGGGCCTGTGGGTTACGTAGCAAAGGGACCCATGCAGCACCTACTGGCATTGCTCCACGACCGAATTCTAGTGATCCGGATGCATCGGAGCCCCGACTGACTAAACAGTAACTAAAAGCACCCCCTGTTTGACCACCCAATTGACCCACTAGCGACAAGGATCCACCTCCAAGACCCAGTAACCCGGCTGCCCCAATGAACATGCCCCGGTTAATGTGGCCGCACCCAATAGCCACATTTTTAACCACGGTTCGACCGAAAGTGAGTGTTTCAAGCGCCAGTGTCCCTTTTGTGTAAGACCCATCACCGTACAAAACCTCGTATCGGCATCGACCCGCATTGCAACCCGAATTCTCAATCCGGTCACAAACGGCGGAACTGCAAGAGATGCCAGCGTAAGAAGCAGAATCAGCCGGATCAAAAACCGGGTCGGATTGCTTATAACATTGGCTACAAGGCTGACACTGGACCCAAACAATATCACTGCCCGAATCAATGACCATGTATTGACTTTTTGGTGGGCTACCAACGCCTATTCTCACAAAATACTCCCCACTTCCTTGGTCCATCCCTGAAACGACGTCTGACCCAAAATCGTTCACCTCATAAGCAGCACCTCCGTCATGGCCTCCGCCGCCGGAGAGACGTCGTAGGAGACTTGCAACCCTTTTCACGTCCCTTTGCATGCGTGCATGAAAACGGCGGCTATGGTCGCGAAAAGTAGCACTAGTGTTGGAAGATAGCTTGTCCCTATGGACAAGTTTCAGCTTCCATTTCCCTTGAGTTTCACTAACATCGGAAACTTGGTGATGTTCAGATGTTTGGAGAGGCCTGGGTATTTTTGTCCCAATGAGAGTTTGTTTGACGTTCAAGAGTTGAAAGTCGGGGTAGGAGGCAGTGGCGACGCTACTTAGAGTTAAGTGTAGCATCGCCACTAGGACTATTGGCAGCGCTGAGGAAGCTAACATGGGTGAGAGCTTTGGTGGTTTATTTAGGGGTTTTAGGGAAAGGGTGGAGGGTTCAACTGAGCCGGGTGGTTTTGGGTTAGTGTGGGCATATATAGAGGCGAAAAGACATGTGGGGTTTGGAATAATAATTGAGGATTAAAGCAAAGCAAAGCAAGCAGTATCTATATCTGTTTTGGTTTTGGTATAGGTTTGTTTTTGGACTGACCAAGAACTTGATGGGAATGTCTTGTGCTTGTTTATGTTCCAACTCTCTTTTTATTTTTCGGGGCGGGGGTACTTTTTCTCTTTCGCTTTATGAGTGGTGTTATCTTGACCCAAGTGTGGATGATTGATTTCTTTTCTAAATTTGAACCCTTCAACAAGCTGGAGGAAACAATGTTTGGTTTGGTTCGTATCCATCTATATTGATTGACTGAAGAAGATGGCAACTATTACTTGGAATTACAGAAAATGCTATAAACCAAGGAAACGCCATCTGTACCTGCAATTAACTTATGAAATGGACGACTATTAGGGCTGCCACAGAAGACCTTTGAGATCATGCCTTCAAACTTTGGATTGATTGGTTTAATAAACTTGGGTTTTTTTTTTCCTCTTTCCATAAATTAATCTAAATTGTCTAATTTCTGTTTATTGTGTGGCTTTTTCATTCATCTTTACAAAGGCCAACGTGTGTACTTGATAATTCTAGTTGTACTAAATTATCCCCTTCTCTCAAAAGGTGAATGATTTGAGGAAGCGAAGTTTCTTATTCAGCTGACCCATTTCTTTTTAGATCTAAAACAAGTCGGTCCAAATTTAAGAATAAATTATTAATAAATTTGGATATAAAATTACAAAACTCTCACAACCACCTTGCCATTAAATCATGATCCAACAACATAAAGAAAATATTACTTAATCTAACTCTTAATTGGACTTGTTGATAAGTTACACAATAAGAGATAAATTATCTTCGTGTACCATATTTCATTGGATTTACAATACTAGATAGGTCAAAATTGTGGGTGTTTATGCAGCTTCCCTTTCATGGTGTATAAAGGCAAACACACCGCCTGCCTATATATTTTTGCTTGTCCTTGAAAAAGCATACATGTTATTAATTAGCAATTTTTAGAGATTTTGGAATGTGATGATTAAGATAGTATTTAGAAAGCCACTTAATAATAATTGCTTGTAATTACATAAGAATAGTATGTTTGGGTAACCATTGTAATTGTTGAATGCTATCAAACTGGCTGTAATTAGAGCACCCCAATTACACGGGTGAGAATTTGAGTAATTACATAGAAAATTACACTCAAACCTAACTTTTAAAAAGAATATTTTTTATACAAGTTATAAAATTATATTATAAATATGAACATGTATGAGTGTTTGGGATGATTATGAAAACAATTCTTATATTATAAATTCTAAAAATAATTTGTGTATTTTATAAAGTTATAACAAAAAAATATATTATTTAAATCTTAAAAAGTTTCTGGAGTTATGACAAAAAAAATTTATTATAAACAAATTTATATGTTATAAAAATATTATAATATATTTATTTATAAAAAATTATGACCAAATATGGACATAACTTATTTATGTGTCTATACTATATATTATAAAAATAATACACTTATTCATAAAAAAATGTTATAATTTTTTTTATCATAACTTATTTATAAAAAAATAATTTTCTTACAAAAAAAAGTTATTTTTTTATATAATTTTATAAATGTTATATATTATATATTATTATTTTTACTTAATTTACATATTATTGGTATGGGTGAAGAGATAGACTTAACAAATCCAAGCCCCACAATGAAGCTTCTTAACCAAATACCTTATGAAGTAGCTTCAAAACACAATACAAACTCCATTTACATAGTAGAAGTGGCATTTCCCCACGATATGATTGTTCCGAAAAACATAAAATATACTTAGATGTTGATTTTCAAAACCAACATATCCAACAAAATCTGTGTTTGAATATCCAATGAATTCCAGATTATGGGATTGCCATATGTAAGCATGTGACTTTAGTTCCTTTCCAATGTTGAGTTTTGGACATTGGTTCTAATGGAAGTTACCATTCTTGACAATGGGTGTAAGAGTAATCCTTTATTTTAAATCTCACAAGAATTTTATTGATGTAAATTTATTGCAACAATTGTAACATCCCTTACTCGACCTGATTACCGGGTCCGAGTTACAGGATGTCACATCTATTTTCGAAGCAATTAAGGTCAAATACATCGTAATAAAACATTCAAACATTCCACCAAGACATAAATACATTCACGTTATGATATGCAATTAAATTCGAGCCTTAATCGAGCTTATGAAAGCTCTTTTGTTGACTCGAGTATGAAATATGACTAAATTGCAATATTTTTAAAGTTTTCAAAATAGGTATCGATACCCCTATATTAGGTACCGATATCCTTTTTAGTTTCGATGTTTCAGAAAAATCAATTTAAATTGAAGGTGTCGATGCCTTACCTCTTGTATCGATACCATTTTAAGGTTCGATGTTTGAAAACTTTGAGGAAAAACACCAAGTACCGATACCTTTATCTTGAGTATCAAAACATCAGGCCAAAAATGTCAAAATATTGCATTTTGGTACCTTTATGATGCGAACAAAAGATTATAATCAATTGGTGCCTAAAAGCACACTTAAACCTGAACAAATATGTGAAATTAATTTTAAATATTGTTATAGAAACAAAAAAGTTTCTTCCCATTTCTTTCTCCTCATTCTTGGTCTTTTCCATGATAGAATCTTCCTCCATTAAAGCCATTCAAAAACATGAGCCCTCCTTCATCTGCTGCTATTAAAATTTGAACCACTAGATCCATAAATTAAGGTAAGATTGGAAGCTAGAATGGATATCAAATTGAGAACCAACTTTTACTTGCATAAATAATTGATTTTGAATGTAGGTTTTGTGAGAAAGCAAAGAAGGGGTGAGAATGAAGAGTAAGAAATGAGTTTAAGAAAATATTGGGTGTAAAGTGGATAGACTTGTAAATTCTCATATTTCACAAATCATTCCAAATATTTGTAGTTACTACTCAGCCTACCTACTCCATCTTTTATATTTTTTTTATTTTCAGGAATTCTCAATTTTATATATATATATATATATATATATATATATTATACTTCTATTTTTTTAGATTTTCTTAAAAGTTTTATAACTAGAACCAAATTGATAAAATGTACAAAGGTTAAAGGTTAAATTTATTGATTTTTTTTTTAAAAAAAAAGTAAGACTAAATTGATAAAATACATAAACATTAAAAGTTAATTTTATTACAATACCAATCAAAATTATGTAAAATTTTGATAGTAAGTACCTTGAGTGATATGAGCATATCTATACTACTAGGAAGATTCTAAGACCTTCATTCTTTCACACACGTTGTTGCTTTTTTGCTGCTTTTTTTTTTTTTTACATTATTAATAATAATGGTTAAACTTCAATATTGATACATTTATTTTTTTAATTATATAAAAAATGGTTAAATTTCAATTTTGATCCTTATGTATGTTTAAATTTGAGATTTAATCTTTAAAGGTTAATTTTTTAAATTCAAATTCATTACAATGTTATCATTTTACATGATTATAAAATGAATACTTAAAAAAATAGAATGTCATACCAATAAATTTAATAAAAGAATTTTAACCAATTAGATTACTATCATGGCTTTGACAAACTTTGCTTAATTAAATATGTATAACTATATTATATATAAAGCTCAACTTCAACCAAGTAATACAATGTATTCTTGTATGCCATGTTTATATTATTATTTTAATTATAACTATATTTAAATATATTTATAACCTCTTAACATTAATAATTGGTATAATGATTTATTTGACTCTCTAATTTTATAAAAAATAATTATCTTAGCCTTTTATTTAATTTTTCGCATCTTTAGTTTTTAAATTTGCATTGCTTGTCAAATCATCTCAAAATATATGGAAAAATTAAAGTTTATTAATTTTGCTAATGTGGCATACAAGTAGATGCCATGCCATCGATTAATTCATTTAAAATTATATTTTAAATTTTTTTAATTTTAAAAATAATAATTAATTGATGGTGTGGCAATCCATGTGTTTGCCATGTCAGCTAATGTTAACTTTGCCATACATTTTGGGGGTGATTTGATAAACAACACGAGTTTAAGGATTAAAAGAGACAAGAAAAAAATTAAATGAAAAACTAAAATAATATTTTTTAAAAAATTAGAGAACCAAAAAAGTCATTATACCATAATAATGTAATATGCATTTATCTTTAACTTTTTAACATCACATTCTAATTATTTATTATCATACTTATATGAGTGGAATTTAAAAATATCAACAAATATAATTCATTTGGTGTTTCATCAATCAATTTTACTTTTAATTTCTTTTTGGTCCTTTTCATAATGAGAGGTGCTTCCAAAGTTTGTAAATCCATGGACCGGACCAAGCATTGAAGATTATAATCATTACCAGACAATCATCATGAAATTGCATAAGATGTTATGTATAGAGATGGAATGATGTGACTATAATATTCTTCTCCATGGGATGGGGCCATCATAATCAATTTGCTTCCTAAGCTCAAGCATGGTTGGTTGGTGTTGGGTGATAATTCAAGAAAAGAAAAAACAACACTCTTTTTTATTGCATTTAGATGCCATACTATGATTTTTTTTCCTACTCAAATCCTAGAGTAAATATTTGACTCAACTCTCTCTCTCTCTATATAAAGGGTTTTGGTCACTTTATTAAATGTAAATTTTTTGTTTTTAGCACCGCCGAAAAACTAATAATAATTTAATTGATTTTTGAGATTTTATCTTCTCAAAATTTTATTATTTTATTTTCATCATTATATAATTTATTGCTTTGCCCTTAAGACAAGCAAGGGCCTTGACGTGATTCCTTTATTAGTTATTGTTTGTTGATAATAAAGTAGTATTATATTTTATGTTTCAAAATTTATAATCGAATGATGAATTTCTTAAATAAAAAAAAAAAAAAAAGTGATATCCATTTTTAATGTTTTACTATACCTTATAATATATTTATCCAACCCCTATGAAATTTAAAAATAAATCCCAACAACCAAGAAGTACTTATTTTGGGAATCTAACCCACGCATCATAACTCTCAAATTGGTTCTAAGATCGTAATTAAAGGTGACTTTATGACTATAAATATTTAAATGATCCTAATATTAGTCATGACGTGTTTATACGTAATGCACTGAATATTTAGGTTAAAAGAAAGAAACATAAGAGCGAGCCATCAATGCAGCCAAGCCCTCTTTTACAAGTTGAAGTATGTGCCTTTTTCGAACATTAATCTATTAAACTACATTTATTTAAAACCTTTTTGGCTATCCATTCAACTTTTCCTTCAAATCCCACTTTAATTTCCATATTTTCATGTTATCAATATATTTAGGTAATTATAAATATTAAGATTTAAGTTAAATAGAATTATTCCAACAATAATAATTTCATCAATTTAAATATGCGTCACTTCTTCTATTCAGTTGAACAAGAATTTCAAGTATATTAAATATTAATTAAGAGTGTGTTTTCCCACCAAACATTACCTACATATAGTACGTACGTTTCTTTTGTGATCATATCATGTTCAATTAGGCGTTCAATACAAATAATTAACTTTATAATAATATGACCTTTTTTACCTTTATTGAGTGGAAGACTGGTTTAAAAGCAAAGGTGGCTTGTATATGCATGCATGGCGGCTCATTGCCAAATCAATTCCAACTGTTGAACAGCAAGAAAAACCAGAAAATTAACAGACTAGGAGAAGTAAACTCTACTTCTTTGATTGAAAAACTCAACTAAATCTATGACATTTATATAGCAGGAGCTAATTAGCCAGTTTATATCAGCTCTAATAATTTTATTCTAATTAATCCAACTAATTCTATAACAGAAATAACTACCTTCTTAACACACTAACTGTCGTAATTGCTAAGTTGACTTATTCCTCAATATTCAGCTAACTAGGAATGTCTATCACCTTCTGCTCTGTAATTCCTTAATATTCACCCAACTAGAAATGTCTGTCACCTTCTACTCTCTAAGGATCCATCTCTGCTGACAACCTTGAGTAGTGATCTGAACCGGGTAAAACATGACCACATTTGTTGTAACAACTCAATTTTCAGTGGTACCAAAAATTATGGTTTCAGGATCTCGTTTTCGTAAATTGAGTCTGTAAATATTAAATAAAGATATTTACGGAGTTATTATATAGGTGAATTGAAATTTGGACAGCCATTTTAGCCGAAATTGTGAATAATTAGGGCCTAGAGACTAAATTGTAAAGTTCAATATCTATATATTTTTAATTAGAAAATAACTTGATGACTTAAATTGCAATTACCCAAAGGTCCAAAACAACAATTAGACCATGCCAAAGTAAATATTAGTGGACGGTATAATCTTATGGTTATTAACTTAATTAAATTAAGTACTATTTAACTAAATAATATACTGGTGTATGCCACACCTTGAGGAAGGATGTGCTAATTGTCTTGGATCAGTGAGCTGATGATGGTTGACATTCATTGTTGAACTTTCATCAGAAACACTTACAAAAGTCTCATCAAATCGGTAATAACATTTTTGCACAATATGGCCAATCTTACCACATAACAGACACTATGGCTGATTGTGTGAAAACCTTCCCTCACGACCTCTGGCACAATGAAACCCTCTACCATTCTAGAAACCACCTCAAAACTGCTGCTTATGTCCTTGGTTATAGCTCCTATTGTAACCACTTGGTCCAGAATTCTTGAACCGACTTACACCTTCACTACTATGTTGACTAGCCAAATTAGCTTGAAGAGGTACATTAGACACAAATTCGAGTTGTTGATGGACCTCGAAACTAACTAATATTTCGATAAAGGAAAGCGCACCTATCGAACAGTAGTATAGTTATGGTGAGTCCGGAATATTGTATCCTCAAGGACTAAAATTACTAGTAATAACTATCTTTTTATTATCTAGCCTAATAATTAAGGGATTTTGTTTTTAATCTAAAATTAACTAACTAATTGACTATGAACGCAACAGAGAGTGAAAGAAATAATCGAATAAACCAATAATAAAGATAATACCCAAGGAAGAATCCACCTAGATTTCACTTATTATTCTGACTCTGAATTAAATGATTTATTCACTTGACTTGATCCGTAGAAATCCCTAAATTATGATAATATCTCTTTCGAGACTAAAAACAACTTACTCTAGGTTGATTAATTGAAATCTCTTTCTAATTAAAACCCCTACCATCGCATTAACTCGATCTATGTATTCCCTTATTAGATTTGACTCTAATCCGGCAGATTTATGTCGCCCTATTTCTAGGGTTGCAATCAACTCCGCTTAATTATGCTAGATCTTCTCTTAAACAGGGACTTTTGCTCCACTGAATAAGCACATCAATCTTGAATTAATATTCCTGAAAACATTAAAGCAAGGACTAAGAACATAATTAAGAACAAGAACAAGTATTTATCACGTAATTCAGATTTATTGAATAATAGGATTCATCTAGGTTTCATCCTCCCTAGGTATTTAGGGAGTTTAGTTCATAATGTTGAAGGAAAACATCTTAGGAATAAGAAAACAAGAAGACATAAAGAACCCAAAAACTTCTCAAGAACTTGATGGAGATCTTCAATCTTAAAGAGAATTCACTTCCGAGATGATTCCAACGGCTTCCTTCGAGTAATCTCTGCAATCCACTCTGCGTGTCCTCTTAGGTTCTCCCCTAGGGTGTTTATATAGGCTTTGGAGCACCTTTCTTGGCCCTCAAGTAGTCTTTTCTGAATAGAATTAGACTTGGGTTCAGCAGAGACACGCCCGTGTGACACGCCCGTGTGCGATAGCTTAAGCCGTGTTCGATTGTACTCGTCACACACGGCCATGCAGTCTACCCGTGTGCAATAGTCCAGGCCGTGTTGATTTCTGAGGTAGGCCCATTTTGTTCCTTTTTGGCCCATTTCTAATTCTTTTCGACTCCCTAAGCTCTCCTGAGTGTAAAACATGAAATTAAAGGATTAGGAGCATCGAATTCATCAAATCTAATAAAAATTCATCCAAAAGTAAGCCAAGCATGGGGTCAAAATATGTATAAATTATGGTTTATCAAATATCCCCACACTTAAGCGTTTGCTTGTCCTCAAGCAAAATCCTCAACTCACAATTAAAATTAACTTCCTCAATTCATAATTCTCATCAATAATGTCTTATCATAATTCACAGATAATTCATACATTGATAATTTAACTAAAAGAGTCCTAAAGATTCAAACAATTTAAGTCACAAATTTTTATAGCACAAAAACATAGGTGTTTCCCCTTACCTAAATGATCACCTTTAATTCAAAACTGACAAGAATTGACATCCTCACTAAAGATTCACTCAAATCACTCAACGTGTTTAAGGTTCAAATTAAGCACTCAAAAGTCAAACATGAAAAGTTATTACCAAAGGCTTGCATGAAAATCAAATCTCCACCACTATAAAATGAGATGATACACAAATCAAAAGGTCTTTGAAATGGTTGTAATGGGGCTTGGGTTAAAGGTGCGGATAAAGGCTGAATTAGAGGGTAAAAAATCGAGATTGAATTGATAATTTACCTAACTAGGAAAATAAACTAATACTGAATAATTACAATTGAATAATAACACGAGCTTCTTCTCAAAAAGTGAAATTAACTGCTTAAGCACAAATAACATAGAACTAGTAATATATATTTCCACTTTTTTTTTAAGAACAAGAACAGGAAAGAATTTAACAACTGAAGTAGAGAACATAGTTAGGCAACTGATCAAATCAAATCTCGACAAAAAAAGGGGTTAATACATTAGGGAAAATTCTTAATGAATCAAAAAGAATGAGTTTTGGGTTAATATTAAGGGTATATCAAGAAACGGTTTATTAGGATCAAAGGGGTTCACTAGGGGTTAATTAAGAAGGTAGGCTTTTTTGGAGTAAGTGGGTTAAAACCTAGGTGCCTTTATCATCTCAGTATATCAAATCAAGGGTGTGGTCTCGATATGCATAATCGAAGCAAGTTCTAGAATAACAAATCAATATTGACACACTCATAACCAACAATAAAGTGAGCAAGAAAAGTATATGCTCTAAAAGGCTCGAAATCTCACAAAATTATGGTTTTTGATGTCAACCTTGCAAATCTCAAACTTCAAAGTAATATTTAAATTTAGGGAAACAACCTAACAATTTTTTCATTCTGAAAATAGACTTATTATGCTTGATTCTCTAATGTCTTAAAGTTTAAATCATCAATGCACAATTACCTATGATTTAATCCAGAACATATCAATAAAAATCATAAATCAATAAAAATTTTATTCTAATAGTAATATGAGTAGATTACTTGAGAACAAGATAAAATTTAGAGATTTTCATGATAATCAATTAAATAACCTCCCCACACTTAAGATGTACATTGTTCTCAATGTACAAAGATAGATAATAACAATGTAAGCAGAGAATCATAAAAGAGGGAAGGAGGTGAAACTTTCTGAATTATGGATGAAATCCTTAGAAAGTGAGAATTGTAGAAAGAGGTCCAATGAAAAGCATGATGAACTAGGCAGAGGTGAAGGTGGGAGAGAATACTCCAGTAGTTTGTTCGTTCCTTAGTAGCACCTTGAACCTTTTGAAACTATGGAGTCATTAGTAAAGTTTTAGGGAGTTTTATTAATGGACTTCGTTATGGTTACTCGATAATAAACAGTCAGAGATATAAAGAAATCAAAATATACTAATATAAATCAAAGACAAGAAAGATAAATAGAAAGAGTTTAAAAATTAAAATAAAATAAAATAAAATAAATGGACTCAAAGGTCCTCATCAACAGATGGTTTGCGAGGTGGGGGTGGTGGTGATATGTGGAAGTGCTGACAAATCTATTGTAGAATCACCTCGAGGCTGTCAAATCGTCGAGCGTTGTCATTGAATTATTGAGTGCAGTCCTACTCGAAACGAGTGAGGCGCTCAGATATGTCAGTAAATGAAACAGCCGCATGAACTGGTCGATGAGGCGGTGGTGGCGCAGAAGGTGGCTCCTCATGATATAAAAGGACATCATCAGTAATGTCCTCTAAGTTGTCCTGATCGGTGGCTTGCGATAGATGGTACTGAGGAGGATCAAACCCACGACGTCGCTCAATCATCCTCATATGAAGCATCATCGAGATGCCCTATGGGGACATCTGCCCAATAAGCGTGAGCGAGGAGGACTGAGCTGCGGTGTTGAGGAGGCCAAAATATCGAGCCAGGCACGTCACATATGGGCCAATAGAGAGACCCCCTTCCTATGTCGCTCTGTCTGATGCCGAATGGAGAGGGCGATGAAGTAAGCTACATCGAACACGTGCCCATGCGCCATGCTCCATAAAAAGTAGGCGTCGTGAGTGTTGACGACGCCAGTGCTCTCTTGCCTACCTGTCAATGTGTGAGCCAGGATGGCGTGTAAATACCTCAAGGATGGGGCGAGAGCTGATGCCTTGGAGCGACTGGGATCGTAGGTAGCCGAGGCAGGAACTAAGTCTCTCTAGCAAGAAGAAGGGGAGTAGTGGATGTGGCGATGAAGGTTCTCGAAGTCGTCGTTATCCATGAACTCCTCGGTATAAAGTCCCAAAGCGACCCAAACTCTAGGATACTCAACTCACGTACTAGGCCTCCAAGGCGGAACTGGACTGTGCCTGGGTCGTATGACCGCTTGAAGGTGAAATGTGGAACATAGCTCCAAAGTAAGCTCTAAGTAGGTTGGCTCGACAATTTCGAAAAAATGCCCCAATGGGTCCGTAGTCAATAGGGCCCGAATTGCGTCAGCTAGTTGGACCTGCTCTAAGGTGGCCCAATCAATACATCTCCCCACGCCGAGGGGTCGTGCACGAAATATCTGAAAAAGTTCCTCCTGGGGTCCCAGGGGAAACTGTAGAAAAGGATGGCGCACTTCGGCAGATGTACTCGCAGAGGTAGCTCCGGGTCCCTTCTGTTTTTTCGAAGCGGGGACAGCAGTCTTTTTCCCACGTGGAGGAGTCATTATGTGCCTGCAAGATAAAGTATTCAACATTAGTAAAGTAAGGTAAAAACATCATCGAATACGTTCCCAAATAAATTAAAAGTTCGGGATATAAACCAGTGAACCAATTGTCAAAATGGGATTACCTGTGATGAAGTTGTGGTTTCTAGATGCACAGATTTATCAATGTAAGATACTAACTAATAATGATTAAGTAGCAACGAGCCTAAAAATGTTACAGTAATGAGACAAATTAACAAGACTAATGGGAATCCCAGAATGCATGGCATTATCAAAATCAGTAAGCTACCAAGAGCAAAATCATTGTCAAGTATCAATTAGTATAGAGAATAAAATATGACAAATGTAACCTAATAATTAATTTGAGTATACTTAGCAACTCAACCTGAATCTGAAAATGGGACTTAAAAAATGGACTCACAGTAATAAAAATGAACAATGAACTAAAAAGTGAAGGGGGAAGAGAAAACCGATGAAGGTATTAAGGCGGCGCACGGACGCGGTGGCGGCGCACGGATGTGGTGGCGGCGCACGGACGTAGTGGTGGCGCACGGGCGTGGACTGCGGGGGCTGGTGCGCATGGAAAAGAAAGGGAGAAGAGGAAATGAAAAGAATAAGAGGATATGGGGGATAGTTCAGTCGCTGGTGGGTCGTCGAGGTGGTGTTCGGAGTAGGGGAGAAGGAGTAGAGAGGGTGTTTGGGTGACAGAGCGGCTAGGGGTTTGGGGGTAAATAGGGATTGGGGCACACGGTCGCGGCCCACGTCCGTGTGCCCTGTGTTTAGCCCGTGTGTTTCGTAAATGTTGGTTTAGGGCGTGTCTGAGTCTTGGCCCACGCCCGTGTTCCCTGGGCGTGTTGGGTCACACGGCCGAATCGCATGGCCGTGTGATGCTTCGTTCGTTTCTCCCACGCCCGTGTAGAGGTTCACACGCCCGTGTTAATTAATCAGTATCGACCACGACCTATAGGCACGGGCGTGTCGCACGCCCGTGTCACTTACTCAGTATCGCCCACGGTCTTAAGGTACACCCGTGTGGATTTATCGCATCCCGTGTTCTTTAGTCAGTTTCGACCACCGCCGCATCGCACGGTCGTGGCATTTTATCGCAGCCCAAATTTTCGTCCTGTTTCTGCACGGTCTCCGCCATGCCAATGTACCTACTCGTAGTGTCCACACGGCCATGGCCATGCCCGTGTACAAGGCCGTGTGGGTAGGGAAAACTGCTCCTATTAATTTTGTTAGTTTTTAGTTAGGTGCTAAAAATCGAAAGTATGGACATTAATGAGGTTAGTGTGGGGAGGTTATTACTCGGGTTGCCTCTCGAGAAGCGCTTATTTAGAGTCTAAGCTCGACTCACCTTTCATTCGCATAATCATGGTGGTTTGCAGAGCCGAAACTCCTCTCTATTATCCCTAAAATCCTCACCATTATATAGTTTAAGTCGTTGACTGTTTACCTTGAATGTGTCATAAGTCGGATGAGTTACCTCTATTGTGCCATAGGGAAAAACGGTGTTGATTACGAATGGACCTGACCATCTTGATTTCAGCTTTTCAGGAAACAATTTGAGCTTTGAATTGTATAGTAGAACAAGGTCTCCAACTACAAATTGCTTAGGTTGCTTCAAACGAGCATCATGGCGTCGCTTTGTTGCTTCTTTTTATAATCGTGAGTTCTCGTAAGCATTTGCTCGCCACTCGCCTAGCTCGCTCAACTGCATCAATCTTTTCTCACCTGCAAGTTTAAGATCAGAGTTTAGAAATTTTATAGCCCAAAATGCTTTGTACTCTAATTCAAATGGTAGTGACAACTTTTCCTGTAAACAAGTCTGTATAGAGATGTTCCTATGGGAGTTTTAAAAGCGGTTTTATAGGCCCATAAAGCGTCGTCTACTTTTAATGCCCAATCTTTCCTATTTTATTCTACGGTTTTCTCCAGAATACGTTTAAGCTCTCGGTTGGCTACTTCAACTTGTCCACTGGTTTGAGGGTGATAAGGGGTAGCTGTTCTGTGGTGCACTCCATATTTCTTTAAGATTTTATCAAATTGAGCATTACAAAAATGAGTACCTCTATCACTAATAATTGCTCTAGGTGTTCCGAATCGAGAGAAGAGTTTCTTAAGAAATCTCACTACCACTCTAGCATTGTTAGTAGGTAAAGCTTGAGCTTCCACCCATTTTGACATATAATCAACCGCTACTAAGATGTACTTATTTCCAAATGAGCTAGGGAATGGACCCATGAAATCAATACCCCACACATCAAATATTTCACATGATAACATATATGTTTGAGGCATTTCATCATGTTTAGAGATATTACCTGTTCTCTGACATCTACACACGAAGTAACATACATGTTAGCATCCTGGAACATAGTGGGCCAATAGAAACCTGATTCGACCGTTTTATGTGCTGTCCTAGTCCCACTGTAATGTCCTCCTGTTGGTCCTGAATGACAATGTTCTAGGATTTTGTTTGCTTCTAACTTTGTAACACATCTCCGAATTACTTGATCTGCACATATACGAAAAAGAAAAGGATCCTCCCAAAAATAGTTTTTCACATCAGATAAGAATCGTTTCTTTTGATGATGTGTCAACCCTTTTGGTAGGATGTTAGCAGCTAAGTTATTTGCAATATCTGCAAACCCTTTTGGTAGCTGTTCTGTGGTGCACTCCATACTTCTTTAAGACTTTATCAAATTGAGCATTACAAAAATGAGTACCTCTATCACTAATAATTGCTCTAGGTGTTCCAAATCGAGAGAAGAGTTTCTTAAGAAATCTCACTACCACTCTAGCATTGTTAGTAGGTAAAGCTTGAGCTTCCACCCATTTTGACATATAATCAACCGCTACTAAGATGTACTTATTTCCAAATGAGCTAGGGAATGGACCCATGAAATCAATACCCCACACATCAAATATTTCACATGATAACATATATGTTTGAGGCATTTCATCACGTTTAGAGATATTACCTGTTCTCTGACATCTATCACACGAAGTAACATACCTGTTAGCATCCTTAAACATAGTGGGCCAATAGAAACCTGATTCGATCGTTTTATGTGCTGTCCTAGTCCCACTGTAATGTCCTCCTATTGGTCCTGAATGGCAATGTTCTAGGATTTTGTTTGCTTCTAACTTTGTAACACATCTCTGAATTACTTGATCTGCACATATACGAAAAAGAAAAGGATCCTCCTAAAAATAGTTTTTCACATCAGATAAGAATCGTTTCTTTTGATGATGTGTCAACCCTTTTGGTAGGATGTTAGCAGCTAAGTAATTTGCAATATCTGCAAACCAAGGTACCTCGGAGTCAGAAATAGCCAAGAGTTGTTCTTCAGGAAACGAATCATTTATCTCATTCTCATCGAGCTCTTTGAGATGTGGATTTTCAAACCTAGAAATGTAGTCTGCCGCCAGATTTTCAGCTCCTTTCTTATCCTAAATTTTTAGATCAAATTCCTGCAAAAGTAGAATCCATCGTATGAGTCGAGGTTTCGCATCAGATTTAGTTAAGAGATATCGAAGAGCTGAATGGTCAGTGTAAACGACAACTTTATATAATATCAAATACTGTCTAAATTTATCAAATGCAAAAACCACAGCTAGCAATTCTTTTTCTGTGGTGGTGTAATTTTCTTGTGCGGCCGTCAACGTCTTGCTAGCGTAATAAATTGGCTGAAAATGCTTGTCTCTTTGCTGTCCCAAAACTGCACCTACTGCAAAATCACTTGCATCACATATTAGTTCAAAGGGCAAATTCCAATCAGGTGCAATTATAATTGGAGCATTTATTAACTTATTATTGAGGGTATTAAATGCATCTAAACATTCTTGATTAAAATTGAAAGGCACATCTTTTTCTAGTAATTTCGTTAAAGGCTTAGCTATTTTAGAAAAATCCTTAATAAATCTTCTATAAAATCCAACATGTCCTAAAAAGCTTCTAATAGCCTTAACTGAATTAGGAGGAGGTAATTTTTCTATGGTTTCAATTTTTGCTTTATCAACCTCAATCCCCTTACTAGAATTTTTGTGACCTAACACAATCCCTTCTCGAACCATGAAGTGACACTTTTCCCAAATTAAACACAAGGTTTGTCTCCTCACATCTCATTAAAACTTGTTTTAAATTTTTAAGGCAAAGGTGGAAAGAATTACCGAATACCGAAAAGTCGTCCATAAATACCTCCATAATATCTTCCACAAGTTCATCGAAGATGGCTAACATGCAGCGCAAAAAGTAGTAGGAGCATTACATAATCCAAAAGGCATTCTATGATAAGCAAACGTACCATATGGACATGTAAATGTTGTCTTTTCTTGATCCTCAGGAGCTATTGGGATTTGGAAGTAGCCAGAGAGTCCATCTAGGAAGTAATAGTACATATGCCCAGATAATCTTTCTAACATCTGATCAATGAAGGGTAAAGGAAAGTGATCTTTTCTCGTGGCATCGTTCAGCTTCCTATAGTCAATGCAAACTCTCCAACCTGTGACTGTTCTTGTTGGAATTAATTCATTCTTCTCGTTGGCTACAACATTCATGCCTCCTTTCTTTGGAACAACCTGCACAGGACTCACCCAAGTACTGTCAGAAATAAGATAAATCACTCCAGCATCTAGAAGTTTAATTACCTCAGTTTTTACAACTTCCTTCATATTGGGATTTAATCGTCTTTGAGCTTGCACACATGGTTTATATTCATCTTCCATTAAAATTTTGTGGGTGCAAAACGATGGGCTTATCCCTTTAATGTCAGAAATCTTCCAAGCTATGGCTCTTTTATGCTCCTTTAGTACCTGTAGTAACTCATCTTTCTCATTAGGTTCCAAGTCTGAAGAAATAATTATCGGTAGTGTAGAATTATCTCTTAGGAATGCATACTCTAAGTGATTTGGTAACTGTTTCAATTCTAATTTGGGAGGTTCTTCAATAGAGAGTTTCTGTTTTAGTTCGTCGTTTGTTTCAATACCCTCATACTTATTTTGTCTTGGGAAAGACTCATTAGAGTTTAACTCAATTCGTATCTCCCCTATCTTAGTGGTATCGTTATCTGCCTCCTCACCTTGGACAAGACACAGTTCCAATGTGTCTTTATGTATGATTTCCTGAAAAGAATCTTGAATAGAATGATCAATAGAGTCAATAAAATAATAGGAATCATCTTGCTCTCTAGAGTATCGCATAGCATCATAAATCTTAAAAATAACTTCCTCGTCACCTACCCTAAGCACAAGTTTACCATCACCTACATCAATAACAGCTCTAGCAGTAGCTAAAAATGGACGACCTAAAATTAAATGCACCTCAACGTCCTCATCCATGTCAAGCACAACAAAATCAACAGGGAATATGAATTTATCAACTTTTACCAAAACATCTTCAATAATTCCTCTAAGATATTTAACATATATATCAGCTAATTGGATACTCATCCTAGTGGGTTTTGGTTCCCCAAGACCAAGCTGCTTAAACATTTTATAAGGTATCAAATTAATACTGGCACCTAAATCAGCTAATGCTTTTTCAATATTTAAACTACCAATTAAACAGGGAATAGTGAAACTTCCTGGATCTTTTAATTTGGTTGGTAGCTTGTTTTGGAGAATAGCTGAACATTCCTCGTTAAGCTCCACGGTTGATAGCTCTTAAAACTTCCTTTTATTTGTTAAAAGCTCTTTTAAGAATTTTACATACGTAGGCATCTGCGAAATAGCTTCAACAAAAGGTAAGTTAATATGTAATTGTTTAAAAAGTTTAAGAAACTTACCGAATTGTGCGTCCATGCGGTATTTCTTCAAATTTGCTGGATATGGGATTGGTGGTTTATACTCTTTAAGTACCGGTGTCACATTCTCGTTTACTTCTTCACCCTTCGCCTTATCAGTTTCTTGTGGCATCTTCTTTTCATCTTCAACCAACACCTTCCCATTCCTTAGTGTAACTGCCTTCACATGCTCTTTTGGGTTAGGTTCGGTGTTACTAGGTAAACTACCTGGTTGCCTTTCGGAAACTAACTTAGCCAGCTGTCCAATTTGATTTTCAAGCCCTTGAATCGATGCTTGCTGATTTTTTCACGCGCCGTTTTGAAGATCTCGAAAATGAGTCTCGACACCAAAATGAATTTTGCTAGCATATCTTCAAGATTCGGCTTTTTCTCCTGCTAGTAGGGTGGCTGGAAACCTGAAGGAGGTTGTGGTCTTTGATTCCCTTGACCACCCCATGCAAAATTTGGGTGGTTCCTCCATCCTGGATTATATGTGTTACTGTAAGGATTATTTGGAGGTTTAAAATTATTACCCATATAATTCAGGTGCTCATTTTCCATGCTAGGATTGTAGGGTAGATATTCTGCGTTATTCATCCCTCCTCCATTTGTGTCACATTGCATCACCGGATGTACCTGCGTGGAAACACATAAACCATCAATCTTTTTATTTAAGAGCTCTACCTGGTTGGATAACATGGTGACCGCGTCGATGTTGAAGACACCAGCGGGTTTTGTCGGCTTTATTCTCATGACTTGCCACTGATAGTTATTCAATGACATCTCCTCTATAAATTCGTAAGCCGCTTCAGGTGTTTTATTATTCAGAGTTCCACCAGCGGCTGCATCAATCAGTTGCCTAGTTGAGGGGTTTAAACCGTTGTAAAAGGTTTGAACCTGTAGCCATAGAGGTAACCCATGGTGAGGGCATCTTCTCAGTAGATCCTTGTATCTCTCCCATGCATCGTAAAGTGTTTCTAAATCCATCTGCACAAAAGAAGAGATATCATTCCTCAACTTAGCCGTTTTAGCAGGCGGAAAATATTTAAGTTAAAATTTTTCAATCATTTGTTCCCATGTAGTGATTGATTCTCGTGGTAATGAGTTCAACCACTGTTTAGCTTTGTTCCTCAACGAGAAGGGAAACAACCGAAGGTGAATGGCATCATCAGAAACACCATTAATCTTGAAAGTGTCGCAGAATTCTAGAAAATTTACCAAGTGATTGTTTGAATCCTCATCCTGCAGACCATCAAACTGAACAAACTGCTGAATCATCTGACTAGTGTTAGGTTTCAGTTCAAAATTATTTGCAGCAACAGCAGGTCTAACAATACTTGATTCAGTTCCTGTTAAAGTAGGCTTAGCATAATCATACATGGTTCGAGGAGCAGGATTCTGATTTACTGGATCTGCAGCGACCACAGGAGGTAGCGAATTATTCCCAACCATCTCCTCGGTAGTATTAGTGATATCGTTCTCTTGCTCTTCTTGTATATAATTTAGGCTTCGCCTTATCTCTCTTCGGTTTCTGCGAGCTGTACTCTCAATCTCACTGTCGTAAAGAAAAGGTCCTGACGGGTTTCTTCTAGTCATAAACTAGAAACACCTGCCAGAAGCAAAGAAAGAGAAAAATTAGAAAAGTAACAATAAAATAAAAATAAATTGCAATAAAATAAAAATGGCTAAAGAAATAAAAATTTAGTGTTCCTAATATCTTAGTCCCCGGCAACAGCGCCAAAAACTTGATGGACCTCGAAACTAACTAATATTTCGACAAAGGCAAGCGCACCTATCGAACAGTAGTATAGTTATGGTGAGTCCGTAATATCGTATCCTCAAGGACTAAAGTTACTAGTAATAACTATCTTTTTTATTATCTAGCCTAATAATTAAGGGATTTTGTTTTTAATCTAAAATTAACTAACTAATTGACTATGAACGCAACAGAGAGTGAAAGAAATAATCGAATAAACCAATAATAAAGATAATACCCAAGGAAGAATCCACCTAGATTTCACTTATTATTCTGACTCTGAATTAAATGATTTATTCACTTGACTTGATCCGTAGAAATCCCTAAATTATGTTAATATCTCTTTCGAGACTAAAAACAACTGACTCTAGGTTGATTAATTGAAATCTCTTTCTAATTAAAACCTCTATCGTCACATTAACTCGATCTATGGATTCCCTTATTAGATTTGACTCTAATTCGGTAGATTTATGTCGCCCTATTTCTAGGGTTGCAATCAACTCCGCTTAATTATACTAGATCTTCTCTTAAACAGGGACTTTTGCTCCACTGAATAAGCACATCAATCTTGAATTAATATTCCTGAAAACATTAAAGCAAGGATTAAGAACATAATTAAGAACAAGAACAAGTATTTATCACGTAATTCAGATTTATTGAATAATATGATTCATCTAGGTTTCATCCTCCCTAGGTATTTAGGGAGTTTAGTTCATAATGTTGAAGGAAAACATCTTAGGAATAAGAAAACAAGAAGACATAAAGAACCCAAAAACTTCTCAAGAACTTGATGGAGATCTTCAATCTTGGAGAGAATTCGCTTCCGAGATGATTCCAACGGCTTCCTTCGAGTAATCTCTGCAATCTACTCTGCGTGTCCTCTTAGGTTCTCCCCTAGGGTGTTTATATAGGCTTTGGAGCACCTTTCTTGGCCCTCAAGTAGTCTTTTCCGAATAGAATTAGACTTGGGTTCGGCAGGGACATGCCCGTGTGACACGCCCGTGTGCGATAGCTTAGGCCGTGTTCAATTCTTCTCGTCACACACGGCCGTGCGGTTTGCCCGTGTGTGATAGTCCAGGCTGCGTTGATTTCTGATGTAGGCCTATTTTGTCCCTTTTTGGCCCGTTTCTCGTTCTTTTCGACTCCCTAAGCTCTCCTGAGTGTAAAACATGAAATTAAAGGATTAGGAGCATCGAATTCATCAAATCTAATGAAAATTCATCCAAAAGTAAGCCAAGTATGGGGTCAAAATATGTATAAATTATGGTTTATCAGTTGTCTTAATTCACAACCAAGTAGCATATCAGTTTTGAGGTTAAGAGAAACACAAGTGGCTAAGGCTACCACTCTGGCAAACTCATATTTTACTAAGAGCCCTACAAGAATAATGCTAACTTGCTCCTGTTCAGAAATCAAACTACCTGTAGCAACTAATATGTCAAGCATTCCTTTGATCTTGGACAGATACTATTTAACAGACAACTGACCCTTTTTCTGAAAATACAAAGCATGCCTTAAGCTTGAAATCGTGATAGTAGACTTGGTAACAAACTTTCTTTCTATAGTCGCCCACATATCAAAGCTAGTATGAGCATTGGTAAGATAAATCAAGATCTCATCACACATGATTGACAACAACCAAGAAGCTAACAGTTTGTCCTGTAGTATATGCAATATGTATTCAGGATTCTCAACTAATTTCCCATCTTTATCAATTATGAATTGAGAAGGAACATTGGGCAGTGCCTAAAACAAAACCTTGCACACCATATCCTTCAAGAATCAACATGATTTGATGCTTCCGTAGAAGAAAATTGGTTTCATTAAGTTTGACATCATCATGTTTAGGAAATTGCTGAATATTCACCTGCTCACCACCACCACCATTCGAGGAGTGATTTGGACTACCTTCAACTACCTCTGGTGCCATAATGATAAAAAACACTTGTAACCAAAATCTCCAATGATCTTAGCATAAAGACCTTGGCTCTAGTACCATGTCGAGATAACATGAGAACAATAAGAAAAACCAGAAAACTAACAAACTAAGAGAAGCAAAGTCTATTTCTTTGATTGAAAAACTCACCTGAATTTAGAGAACCAAAAATAACTAGTTCACCAGTTGATATTAGTTCTAACAACTTTATTCTAGTTGATCCAACTAATTCTATAATAGAAATAACTACCTTCTTAACAAACTAACTGTCATGACTGCTAAGCTAGGTTATTCCTCAATACCAACTTCTATACTAAATGTCAACATTCGACTAGCTATGGCTTGTTAGGTTTATATCAAGAGTAAAAAAGCTTTAAAGTTAAGGAGGATTCACCTAAGCTAAAGTTAGAGGATAAAAGAATCACCATAGCAAGCAATAGGGAGGTGTGCTACATCAAATTTAATTAATTATTTGAAAAAAACAGTTTCTAACAACAGGTTCTTGGAGTTCAATTTTTTAATCATTTATTTGTTCTAATATTTAATAAAGATTGCGATAAAATTATAATACTATTATGAGTTCGATTTAGCTTAGTTGAGATTCAAACCACAATACGTTTACATGATTCTTGTCATTCTACTTTATTAATAAAATTTTTTACCTTAAAAAAGTATTATAAAAATAAAGAACGAATATGACAAGAAGTTTAATGTTTCTTAAGTAAGGTTTCACATTCAAATTTTGCATGCGGATAAAAAATAGGACTAAAATAATTTTACTTCTTATTTAGAGGTCCGACCTAAGTTAACTTTAAATTTAATCAGAATCACCCTAATAGTAATAAATATAAGAAGACATTAGATTAAGAAAAAAGAAAGAAGATGCATCTTTCAAGTATGCTTACAAGACATGAAAGATTTATTAATTTAAATCTTAAAAAGCTAATTAAAAGAATGAAAGACAATGAATGGATGGATGAATTTAAATGCAATTTACCATAAAATTATAGACAAACATTTTAAGTAAGCTTGATTTCCACTTTCTTTAGGTTCTTGTCGCTTGCATATATAGGATTTCATAGCGAAGGTTGTCTCTCAAACCTTTTTTGAGTCACTTGGACTCTATGTTATGATTAAAAAAGAAAAAAAAAAATGAAATATTCTGTGGGAGTGCGCACTAGAGCTAAGACAAGGATGGAGGATTTATATTGAAAAATTGTGTCAACATTTATAAATACGACAAGGCCAACCAGAACTGAAATGTTAGAAAAATAAGAAAGAAACCCTATGTGGGAATTAATTGTACAAGTACATGTTAGAAAAACTGAAGTTGGGAACACATAGGATAGCACCACCATTTCCCAATAATTGTACCATTATTACCACCTAAAAGTTGCCTTAATATCTTTATTTTATTTTCTCTTTCTGAATGTCAACATGCAACTCATTCATGTGCATATGAAATTTTAGATTGATATGTTTTGCAATATGGCATAAATATATAATTATACACTAATTAACTTACAAGGTATTCTATATATATATATAATTGAGGGCAAAGTTTAATATGATCATATTGAAGGTTGTTCATCCTCAATTATTATGTAATTGAATCATGGTATAAGAAAACAAACTTTTGTTTCCAACAACCACCATTGCAATCCTTCGAAGTAAAAAGTATAAAAATAGTGAAAGAATTATGATGAGTTTATTGATATCTTGATAAGTATTTATAATGACTACATTGCTCATTAAACCACAAAGAGATAAAGAAATTTAAAAAAAAAAAAAAAAACTACAAATTTTGAACATAAGATAAGACAAGGAGGTTCAATAAAGATAACAAGAAATCTAAACAAAATAGTTATTGATGTGGACTAAGTCAATGCAAGTTGTTGTTGATATCAACCACACCCAACTTGGAAAAATGGTGACAGAAGGAAGCTCGTGGCAGTGTTTTTGTTAGAAGATCCATAACTTGATGAACAAAGTGGAAGTCAATGACCACATGTTTCATGCGGAATGTAAGTTGTGTTCACAATGTCACAGAGAACCCGAGGAACTGCAATACGTGGAACACAAAGTTCATGAAGTAAGTGAATGAGTTAATCAGTCTCAATACAGCTGCGGCAACAACTTGATATTCAACTTCTGTTGATGAGCAAGAAAGCGAGTGATGCTTTTTCGAAGACCATGAAATAGGAGAGTTACGGAGATAGATTATATATCCGGTTGTTGAAGTGCGATCGTTAGGATTACTAATCCAATCAGAGTCAGAATATGCAAGTAGGTGTAGATCAAGTGCCTTGGTAATTTGAAGACCATAAAAAGAGGTAGCATGGAGATACGTACTGAAGAAGTCGTTAGAGAGAAATCCAATGAGACATAAATTGTTGATGAATAGCTTGTGATAACTTTCTTATAGCATCAACAATATCAGGGCGAGTCATAGGCGTGGAAATTCCTTTACAATTGTGCATGTCAACCTCTTGTAATATATCATTTGTTTATGCTATAAGAAAGGTAGAGACTATCAGTGGAACGAAACACCTCAAATACCAAGCAAATAGTTAACCGGACCTAAAAAACCGATTAGAGAGAAGCCTTGATGATATTCTCAACACCCTCAAGCTAATTGCCAGTTACTAGAATATCGTCAACATAGTGGAGCTAAAATTGTGTAAGATAAATAGTGAAGAGTTAGATTATGATTTAATAAAACCCAAAGTAAAGATAATTTTTGAGTTCTGTGTTTCATGCACGAGGAGCTTATTTAGGACCATATCTTGTTTTCTGAAGATGACAGATATAGCTAGGATGTTCAGACTCTTCAAATATTGGTGGTTGTTGCATTCAAACTTTTTTAGTAAAATGACCCTACAAGAAGGCATTGTTACCAAATATATTTTTAAGCATAAGACAAAATATATAATTATATAAATAAAGTAATAAATTGAACAACTATAATATGATTGATTTTAATATAAAATAATACATAATATTTTTAAGTGAATATTTTTTTTTAAAAAGTTTGAAATATTAAATAGAATTAAATATTATAAAATAATAAATATTTGAACTTTTCTCAACTTTTAATTATTTAGTAACAAATTTATTATTAGACATGAATATAATTGCAATATCTTTGAATTATTTATTAATTTTGTAAATGTTAAATTATTTAATTTTTTCCTATGCCCTTAATGGTTAATTTATATTTACATTATAAGTCATTTCAATGCTATTGAATTCAAACACATTTCACCATTAGTTTTAATCTCGTTAATATAATATCTAATTTCACTGTTATAATAACTAATCTTCTTACTATTGTTGTTTTTAGTATCAACTATGCTAATCAGACTCTCCATCCACATGAAAATGTAATTATTACAACTACTCATGAAGGCAAGAACTATTGAAGTCTAGATATGTGCTTTGGTGTTAGGTGCAACAACTATTCTGCCATGACATCCTGTCTTGAAATAATATAGTCAAGTAGCCTAAGTATGCACTCGTGATTCATGAAAAAAGAGATCCAAGGTTCATATTTTGTGTGAAAAATGGCAGTTCAGTCTTGGGTTTGCGTTACCTACTCTGGTAGGCTGAGCATAGTGATTCTATGAGATATCTGCCTTTATGTGTACTGCTCCCCAAATTACTGGACAGCAATAGGCTTGCTAGGTGTTTTGCATGATCCAAGTAGTTGGGTTTGGATTCGGCTTTTCTGTTTACAGCTTCTGGGCTTTGGGTTGGTTTGTTTGTTTGTTTGTTTTTTTGTGTTACGATTTGTAGGCGTGATGGGTATTTCTAGTCAGACATTAGAAAGGACCATCCCTGATGAAAATTACGACCAGCTGGTTCTTTTGCTACCAAATTCCCAGAATTTTCAAGACACCAACTCCGTTGTTAGCATAGCTGTAGGGTTTTTGAATGTGAATCCAGAGAGACAAACGAACGTGGGTGGGATTGGGTTTTTGATCAAATTGTGAAACGTGCATTTTGGTGGGGAATTGCTTAAAATATTTTCATTGTTTAAAAACGTCAAAATTAAATCATAATAAAATTTTTATTTTTTTAATCATAAGTGTCCTCGTTCATTTTACGGTCTAAGCATAATCTTGTTCGGACCAGATAAAATCATCCCAATAATGACACTTGTAATTTTTTTTTATATAATCCCTCTCCTCTAATTAAATTATCATTGTTGATTTTTTTAAAATATTTTAATTAATTAAATTGTATTTTAAAAAACTACTTTCTAAATTCATTTTCTTTTCAAAATTTTATCATTAATAAATTTAAAATCATAAGAAATCAAAGTTAAAAATTATTGATGAATAAAAATCAAAATATGACAAATTAATAATAAAAAAATGAATCGGTGCATTAGACAAGAAAACTAATGTGTATTATTTTAGGCTAGCTTGTATATTCATTTTCCTACTTCGGGATTTAAATTTTATTTTATTATAATTTAGTACCTAAAGTATCAATTTTTTTTTTAATTTTTGATCCATTTTGTAACAACAGTTAAAAAAATCTGTTAAGACCACTTTGGCCAATAAAAAAGTGTCACGTGACAATTAGATTTATTTAAAATAAAATTTAAGTTTAAATTTAAAAAACTATAATATTAAATATTAAAAACATTGACTTTGACCGGCATTGACCTATCACATGGCACTATTAGAGTAGACCACATGTCTTTTTTATTTTATTTTTTTAATATGATATATATTATATTGATTAAAATATAAAAAAATCATATAGTATATATAAAAAATTTAAAAAGTTTTAAAAATATATACAATTATAAAATTTATAAAGTCAAAATAATGTATAAAAATTAAAAAAAGTATTTAAATTTCAAGTAATTAAAAAAAAAACCAGTGAAATTTAAATACTTTTTTAGAATTTTCTAAAAAAATATTTTAAACTTTTTTAAAAATTGGTTACATTTTTTAACAATTCTTTTTACATTTTTTTGTAATAATATTATTAATTTCAAGTAATTTCTTTTCAATTATCGTATTTTTTTAAATTTTATTTTTATAAAGTTTTTATAATATTTTTCTAGATTTTATATATATATTTGAATTTTTATATATTTATTTTTATTTTTCATATTTTTTAATGTGTATATACATTTAATAAAAAATATTTATTTTTTACATAAAGGCATCACGTGACGCTTTGTGATTAGCTATCATATTCTTTTTAACATCTGTTAAAAAATAGACTAAAAAATATAACAAAGGCATACTTTAAATATCAAATTGAAAAGTGATTGATACTTTAAGTAGCAAGGGAAAAAAAGGGTTAGATACCAAAATAGAAAAATAAGTATATTTCAAGAGCTTAATCGGGTAATTAATTAGTAAAAATAAATATTTTATTGCGATTCTGAATTATTGGTTAGTAGAGAAAAATATTGGGAGCTATTTGTTAAACAGGATTTTAACTGATGGAGGTAATTGCGGGAATGAAATGGATTTGGATTCTTAATTTATAAGGTCAAAATACACACGTAATTCATATAAACAATTTTAGTTTTATATTTAAAGAGTTAAATTTTAAATGAAAAAAAAGTTAGATTACACCAAATTTCATTTAATTTATCAAAATTTCTTTAAAAATATATATATATATTTAGTGAATTATAAGAGGGGAAAGTAACAAGAATGCGAGAAGGGTGATTCGAACCCAGATTATAGTTGGGGTAAACAGAAAAGGAAATTGTAAAAATAAATAATGGAATATCTAAAACAGACAATACTCTGTAGCTCTGAGGTTTTACAGAGTCAACCTTTGCTATCGAATGGATTATTTTTCTAAATACCAGGATTTGGAAGTATCAGATTCAAGAATTGCTCCGCTGCACCAACAATACTGTTGGTATGCTTTTTGGTTTACTGGGTCTTTGTTGGAATTAAAAATACCCATTCTCAGTATCTGCAGCACAGGGTTTTTTGGGTTTTCCATTTTTTAAGTTGTCTTTTTCACAGTGAAACTCACCCTGCATTTGATCATTTTCACAAAAAAAAAATTGTTTTTTTACCTGCTATTTATTATTATATCTTTGGTTTTCATATATTTCTCATTTCTGACACAACTTCTGTTGCCTCTTTCCGTTCATCTATAGGTCAGCAATTCTCAAGAGACTAATTCTTGAATCCTGGAGCAAATCAGTATTTAATTCCTCTCATTCTCCACTGGGGGCTTCTTCATTTTTACTGGGCTTGATCTCTGGTTAGCTCTCTTGTCTTTTATTCCCCATAATTTTACACCTGTTAGTGAAACCCAGTAACGTAATCACCCAATAACTATGGTTGAAAATTCATGGATTCTGGTTATTCTAATTAGGCAGTGCTGTTAATTCACTTCTTTTTTAGTCGTGGATTGAGACAAGCCTAGATGACTGTACATGAAGCTAGCAACAGCTCCGAGTGGAGTAGAGAGCAAGATAAGGCATTTGAGAATGCCCTTGCAACATATCCTGAGGACAACTCAGATCGGTGGGAGAAAATCGCGGCTGATGTGCCTGGTAAAACTTTGGAAGAGATTAAACAACACTATGAGCTTTTAGAGGATGATGTTAACCGGATTGAGTTTGGTTGTGTGCCTTTACCTGCATATAGTTCTTCTGAGGGTTCAACATGCCATGCTGGTGATGAAGTAACTAGCAAGAAAGGAAGCGACCATTTAGGGCATTTTAATAGTGAGTCAGATCATGGGAGTAAGAGTTCAAGGTCAGACCAGGAACGTCGTAAGGGGATTGCTTGGACAGAGGATGAGCACAGGTGAATTAGATGCTCCCGTTTTATTTTTAGTTTCTGTTTTCATTTAGATTGTTTTTATGTACCTTTAGAAGTATCTTGATTAAGTTTATTTTGCTTGTCGAACTTTAGTACTTAAGTGTTTTTTATGCTTTATAGTTATTAATTAGGTACATTTGTTATGTTTTGATTGTCTTGGAATCTCTTATCTTGTTCATGTTCAGAATCTTTGGTTTTTATTTGACAAAAAAGTTTCCAATAATTGCTTTCCACTGTGAGTTACTATGAAGCTGTTGATTTTTGTTTAAGGTCAATAGATGAATAATGTGTCGTTAAATTATGTGAAATAACGGAAGAGAACAGAGAATTTCAATGTTATGACATGGAATAGATTTCTTGCCAGTGCTTGTTCAGTCTCTGTCCAGAAAACTTGTACCCTGAAAAGAATAGTTACACAATCTTTAAATGTGACCCGTATAACACTTGTGGCCTTTATCTGCGGATTAACTTTTTAACCTTGTCTAATGTGGGTTAATCTTTTTGAAACCACCTTGATAGCCTTACTTTTGACCTAAAGCTGGCATTTTAGGTTTTGATTGCTTTATGATGGGGTGTGCCTCTAATGTACAATTGTTGTTTTTAGTTTTTTGCATAGCAGTTTGTGGTTCCATCATGAAAGTGCTTTGCAAATTCGATTCTGATATGGAAGGGAAGGGAAGGGACAACTTGAGACGGGTTATTGTAGAGAAATAGCTTCTCATCAGGCTACATTATAAGAAAAGAATTTACGAAAATAATAATCGTAACCTATGTGATTTGCTGCATCATGAAGTATCATGAATTGGTGCTTAGATTATACAGCAAGTTTGCTTTGTTGGGTTAGTTTGATTCGCGCATTATGTTGGAAACCAAGCCTTTCCAAGTGAGAACTACGTTAGTCTGTGGTCAAATTTGCATCAAATTTAACGAATTAACTATTTAGGTTTTTTTTTTCTCTCCTATTTCGATTATACCACTTTCTAACTGAATTCTGCGTTAGACAAATTTTGTATATTTTACCTATATGAGCTGTCTCACTTCACAGGTTCACTGCCCATTTAGAATACCCATAACTAAGAGCAAGTAAAGATTAAATTCTGCCATTTTTTCTACCATATTAATTATAAGTTCCTCTAGATATTACAGATATTGGTTTGCTCCTCTTTCTCCATTAACTTTTCGAAGTTTAGCATTTTTTTTTTTTCTCATTTAATAGGATAAATTGTGTAAATTTGTGTCAAATAACAGATGGACATATGGAGATGCAATTTAGGCAACTTGGCTACACATCCCTGGCATGTATACTAGGCCATGTTAAGAGACACATAATGTGTATCTTCACTAAACCATGTGAAACATGTAAAGCAACCTTTTCACTTCAACCTAGTGTGGCTTTTGAGGTTAGGCATGGCAGGGAATTTAAGAGTTCCTACTTTAAATTGCTTTTGGGCATTTAGAAAATAGTAAATGAGTTGAGATAGGGGTATGCTTTAGGCGTAAAACTTGGCATTAATAAAAGGTTTATCGTGGAGACCTTATTCTATGCTTAGCATGTTGGTCGCTGAGCTTCCATTTTTCCCATTTGGTTCTTGATAAAAGTGTACTCGAAATAAAGGGCAAATAACGACTTAATAGCCAGTTAAAGAGCCACTTGATTTATAAATCTATGTCAAGATTTTTTGTCCCATTTTTTTTTCTTCTCTATTCTGTTTCTTGGTTTAATTAGAATGAGTATCTTTGAAAATAATGAACCAAAAAAAAAGAAGGTGAAAACTTCCATATATTGTTTAAATGACATGATAGGCTAAATAATTATTATTTCAGTATTAATTTGAACCAAATTTGTTAAGGGGGGCCTTACCGGATAGAATTTAGAAGGTTCCGTGACAAGTTCAGACAAATTGAAGTTTGATGAACTGAGCAGGAGAAAAGTAGTCTATATTTATAAATACTGAAAAGGAAAAAGGTGTAAATTTACTTACTATGTCACCATTTTATCATTTTCTCTTTCAACAACTTTGATTCCAAACTGGAGGGAGCTATACAGCATGCTTCCATGGGTTGAAACACTTGTAAAAAACTCAGCAACTTGAAATGAAATAATTGTTGAATTTCAGCTATAGTTATTTATTTGGTTAAATGTTCAATTCCTTGCTAAAGACATGACTTTCCTTGCAACATCTAACTAATTCCCATTTCCAAAATTAACTGTAACTTATTGATGTAGAGTCCTTAGTTTGATAATTCTGTTCTTGACATGTGAAGTAGCCTATTTGTTTTAACATTTACTATTACATTGTACATGTAAACTAGTACTATGATGATTTTATTTTACCGTTCCGATGTGAGTTTTACATTAAGTAGATGTTTTGTCTGTGCTTAAGTTTTATCTTGTAATTACTTTTACTTTGTGTTGGGAAATTTGGTATGCACTAGAAATAACTCAACCTAAAACATAGATATCTGATAGCATTAAAGATGCAAGGTTATTGTGATAATACATGTACTTAACGTTTTGGTCTGTTAGAGTTTGTGCTTGGTAAATTTGGAGGTAAGTATTGAATGCTTTCCCTTTGGATGTATGATGGCTTGATTTTTTGTCTCAATTGTAAAGTAACATCATCACAACAACAATTGACTGTGTTTAAATAATCAGAATATTTGTTCTCTGTTCAAAAGAAGACATGCTAAAAGGGTGTTAAGACCGTGGTTGTTGGTGAAAAACCCTGCTTGAAAAATATATTGGATGATTAATATAGCTGGGGGATATTTTCAGTAGAGAATGTTCAGTAACTGTTGCATGATATTAGATGCTAATTCTGAGAATAGTTGTAATCTTGTTTTAGAGAGGCAGCAATCAGATTTGGAAATCTAAAGGACATCTGGGGAAAAAAGAATCTTGTAGAAGAAAGGATAAATGTAGAATTCAATTGTAACTGCTCCAGGTGGATATCTGATGTCAGCTTCTGTATATAATGAAGATTGGTGTTTGTCTTGATGCTAAAAGCTGTATGGTAAAGATAAGGAGTCTCCTGGAGCTTTATGTGCAAACTGCAAACTATGTTAGGAGTTTTTAAAGCATTGGGTAGATCACTTTGAAAGATTGCATACAATTAAAGCTTTTCTTATGGTCTACTTGTATTAACATGAGTGTTAGTGCTATTGTCATTCCTTCCACAACTCATGTATTTTTGCAGATTTCTCTGTTTGAAGCCTTGGCTTTTTAGCTTTATATGAAGTTTGTTATTGGGAAAGCAAAGTTAGGAGATCCTCCGGAAGATTCAGTAGATATATACTGAGAAATTATTTGGAAGAATTGGATAGGAAGAAAAAGGTAGGTTCCGTGCTTTATTTGCAACTAAAGTTGTTCCCCTTTTGGATTAATTGTCAGGAATAGCTAGGATTTCTGAAGGATGTTAAAAAGCATATATGGTTAATGTAGTTGAATGCTCCTTGAAGTGGATCTATTAAGGTATGTTTGAAGGAGACGAATCTGAGTCATATTGGAATATATACTGTAATTTATATTTACTGAAAAAATTAGTAACATTAAGAACACATTGATTTTCTTAGAAATGATAGTTGCCTAGGCTTGCATAACTCGAGTCACCTGTTGGCAGAGTTTGTCATTTTTGTTTAAAGTTTAAAATCCAGCTGTAATTGCAGGCAGCTTGATATAACCTTGGGTCATATGTGAGGCTTTTGGAACATTGTGTTTGTCATCAGCATCTCTTATTTGCTCCCTCTCCTAATGATGTGTGTTTTAGTGTTCTAGACTTCTGGTTGCTGTAGTTTTGTGAAGTCGCAAATAATATTATGTTTCTGAAAAGTTCAACGGTTATGCTTCCTGCATCTTAAAGAAGAAAAAGAAAGAAAGAGAGAAAAAAAAAAAAACAGAAAGAAACTTGTGTTCTCTTATTAAAAATTCTGTTTTAGTAATATGCTCGTTTAGTCAAGAGACTCGATTTTTATTGAGTTTAGTTGAGGTGCTATGATTTTATTCATTTTTGTTATTTGAAATTTGCTTAATGAGGATCTTTTCTATGAATGTGAGATGTACTTTGATGTTGCATTTGACCAATAGGCTTGTCATATTATGATTTTATTGGTATGTTTAGTCAATGTATCTTTTCTTTGTCCCTTGAAAAACAGGTTATTTCTTCTTGGTTTGGAAAAATATGGGAAAGGTGACTGGCGAAGCATATCCCGGAACTTTGTGGTCACAAGAACGCCAACACAAGTTGCAAGTCACGCGCAAAAATATTTCATTCGCTTAAACTCCATTAACAAAGATAGGAGGCGGTCTAGCATCCATGATATTACTAGCGTGGGCAATGGAGAGATTCTAGCAACCCAAGGACCAATCACTGGTGAACCGAATGGTGCAGCAACTGGAGGTTCCTCCGCAAAATCAGCCAAACAACCCTCTCAGCATCCTGCTGCACCACCAGGTGTTGGCATGTATTCTTCTCCAACTATAGGGCAGCCAATAGGAGGGTCCCTTGTCTCGACAGTTGGCACGCCAGTTAATCTTCCTGCCCCGCCACATTTAGCTTATGGAGCAGTGGTTCCTAGTGCACCGATGAACATGGGTCCTGTCAAATACTCAATGCCTCATAAATCTGATCATAGGTAATGTGGTGTTTAGCCGCTAAATGTACAAAGGATAGCAGGCATGCTTGCTTGTGCCGACATGGGGTTTCTGGGTTTCCCATTTTAGCCGGAATAAGATTTTATTATTTGCAAGCACAGGTTGCGTCTGTCATTTGGTTTAATCTAAATAAGCCATAGGGAGAGAACTTCCATGTACCTGTATAGGCAACTGTGGAGAGAGAAAATGTTAAATATGGCAGATTTATGAATTGCTTATCATTTTCGCAAGAAAATGCTAAATATTATTTGTACCACGTTTTCATGATCATATAAGATTAGGGTTAGGGGTTAAACTGAAAAAACCAAGTCAACGGTTCAAATGATTTATTTGATCGATTTTCGGTTTTTAAAATTTTTAATTATAAATACTAAATAGTCAACCCAATATCTAAATAATCAATAACAATATAAAACTTAACCCAACTAAACTCAATTGTATGAAAATTAAAGGTTAAAATATACCATAAGTCGTTAGGCTCTTCAAATGATAAATGATTATGAATTATAGGTGTATATTTATCGATGATATTAATGTTGAAGTTGTTGTTGGTTAACTTGATTAATTTTGTTACTTTGCTATTTATTCGATTTTATTATGTTTATAATCGAATTCGAATTATGTTAGAACCACCGAATATACATAACTTAGTGTATGATTATATTTGTTTTTGTAGGCAGATTTTGACGGGAGACATAATGTATCGAAGGTTGTAAAGTATCCAACTCGGCAACTCAGCTTGAAAATCAACTTGTTGCCTATTTTATATGTATATATATGTGTGTGTGTTTTGGTCATATGACATGTACCTAGGTTGGTTTTGGATTATTGTTTAAGTTAGTGTTTTGGTACTTTTAGTAACATGACTTATAATATTTTTGTGGTTGGATTTTATTCTTTAATTAGTAGTTATTCATGCTTGCTTATATAGGCTTGAATGCGCAAATTAGTAGATTAAACATTGATGCTTTGAATGCTATGATTTGATGGTGTTTGAGTGTGTTCTCTTGTGACAAATTGATGTTTTTATATTGAGGTAAGTTTTAGGTAAGTTTAAGTGCAAAATGGTATGGTATTGAAGAGTTAGAAATGTGCATTTTAGGCCATTTAGTCATTAAGTCTTGAGACAGCGAAATCGCAAGAGCAAGTCTCGAGATTGTTAGAAAAATTTTACCTTATTATTCAGTCAAAAGCTTAATGTCTCAAGACTTGTCAGGCTAGTATCGAAACAATCTCATCTAGTTCTTGAGACAAGTGGCCTTTGTCTCGAGATAATGGCGCATCGAAGCTAAATAAAATTTGCCATACTCCAGGTCTAGAGACAAGGGAGACAAGACCCCTTGTCTCGAGACATTTAAACATCGAAACTAAAATAGTAAAACAGTAGATGACTATCTTGAGACCAAGTCTCGAGACTTGAAGACCTTTGTCTCGAGACATGTTAACTTCAAAGCAAAAATACAAAATTAAAAGAGTTTAGATTTGTATTCTAATCTTGTATGAGACCCTATTTAACCCTAATTATTTAAATCATGTTTAATATGCACTCATATATGAACTCCTTAATGTGGTTGACTAATAAATCATCAATACGTAAGGTGAGCCTTTATAATTCGATATCACAAAAATAATCTGCCTATAACACTAAATAGTGGCATGAATGAAATCTGTAAAAATCACTTCTAGTGGGTTCAACGATAATAATGAATAGAATAAGTAGGTTTATTCTTATGTATTTACTGAGCTCTTTGTACTCAAGCGTTAGTTGTTTAAACATGTAGGTTGTAGACTTACCTAGAAACTTGTGATTCCAACTTGGGATCATCGCATCACCATTTAAGATTGAGGTTGTAATTGTTATTTGTATTTTGACATGTACATAGAGGCTTGGACTATTAAAAAAATTTGCAAATATTTTGACTTGTGAAATTAAGTGCCATTTGAATCCTATTTGAAAGTTTCTATAGCCATTGACTTATAAATTGAATTATCCATGTTTGAAAACTTATTGATATATTATGTTAATGTTTGGGGATGATTTGAAATGTTTTTGAACTAATTTTGAGGTTCTTTGCATCAAGTTTTGAGACTAGACCCTTTAGGTATCGCGATTGACAAGTCAGTTGATAAAAAGCTACATTCAGCCTTACAAGTTTTGAGACTTTGGTGCTAAGTATTGAAACTTACTTGTCAAGTTTCAAGACTTACAAAACTTGTATTTTTTTTTTATCGTTTTAAACCTCTAGAACCCTGTTTTAAGTTTTGGACATGTCCAAACATCTATGAAATGTTTCAAAATAATTTTAAAAACATATTCAAGCTTTCTAAATGATGAGAATGACTTTAAAGAATTTTTACTAAGCCACAAAATGGTGTTTTACTAAAAGAAAATTTTTGTAGATGTTAAGAAAGTGTTCTGGTAGCATCCCCTATCGGTACTAATCATCGGGACAAGTAAAGGTTGTTACACAGTGACAGGATCTAGTAATAACTTTATTTCTCAAGTAAATTAAAAATGAGGGGGGTTAAAATTAAAAGCTAAAATAATATTAAAAGTAACTAAAAAGAAGTGGTAAAATAAAATAAATGAGAAAAAGCTTTAGTCAAGGTAAAATCCCTATTTGATTCATAAATATGATCTTCGACACAATGATATCTTCAATGCCTTTGATAAATTAGCTCTCGTTGTTGACTCAACCTTGGGCAACTAATCTCTCCCTACCTATTTGGTAATCAAGAGACAAATTTGTTTAAAATTAGTTCCCTAACCAATAAATAACATTGATAAATAACTTTGTAATTCAACACTTAAAATTTAACAAACGGCAGGATTAAGAACGAGAGTGACTTAATTTTAACCGACAAACTCACATCAACGAAATTTATTTAAGTTAGATCACAAATTTACACCATATAATCATAAACTACAACCTAAATAATTATTCAGTTTGCAGAATGAGTTAGTGAAAGTGAAACATCCACTGTCAATTGACCAAATAGTCACCACTCTCATAAAAAACCATGCATCCATTGAAGCTTAGAATTATGAGCTTTCAACATTGCCAGCAATTGAGTTGCTCAAAGCCAACATCTGGAGGGGGTCAAATATCGAGTTTTGCATCATCATGCTGCTGACACCGTAAGCTATCTTTGGTGACAAATGGCGTTTGAAAACATTACTTTTGTTTTTGGAATTTATTGTCATTATTTTTTTTTTGGACTTCAATTTTTTTTCCATTTCCACAATAACACATCGGGTTCTTAATTTTTGCTGTTGGAGAATGCTTTCCTTCAATTTTTTTGTCTTCGCTGCTGCATCACTAGAGAAATAGGGCAAAAGCAATACAAATATCCCAATTATTAGGATTCCACCCATTTGGGGTGATTAAAATGATAGTTGTTCATTTAAATGTATAACAGTGTGGTGGAAATTTTGTGAAAATTTAAAATTAAAAAAAAAATTCATCCGCAATCCAACTATAAAATGTCGGTGTTAAAAATTATATATTGGTATCAATTTCACATTTTATCTTTAAGATAAATTTTATTAAAAAATTATAATTTTTACATTTAATATATTTTTTAATTTCAAAATATATAGTGACAATAATCAGAATAACTGAAACAAATAAGCTAACCCATAGTAAATAAATTACGAGGGGATAAAAATTAATAGTAGACAAATTTAATTACACTTGGATGACAGTAATTACAAGTATACAAAATTATTTTTTTAATTTAACACAAGTAAATAAATCTAATTCAGTTCGAATTCTATTTCAAAAATAATAATAAAAAATTATTCAACTCGATTAATTTAAAAAATTGGATTCGATGCATCCTATTCTATTTTCTAAAATCGAAAGCTTTTGCCGCTTTTAATGCTGCCCTTGTCCTTTCAGGGCAACAATAATTCACCATGGTAGCTGATACCTTTATTCTAGTACACTTGTAGCTTTAGGAATTCTGAGGGTTACTCCATACATACTCCATACTATGCCAAGAATTGTCTATTCCTAAAACCAATAAAACCAGTACAATCTTGTTAGCTTGGACGACAGAAATTTTTGAAACTACAGTTGAGCTTCAATTCCATGGCTGCCTTTCCATTTCCCTACACTCTCTCTCTCACAAAACCTTCCATTTCAAAGTCCTTAACTACCCGTCACCATGTAAAGCTTCTGGTTTCACCTACGACCAGGAAAAACACCTCAAAAACTTGCAGCTGCAGTGCCCAAAATACCCGCTGTGCTCCTTCAAATTCCCCACTTTGGACTGTCACCGACATAGCCCAAGCTGTCGGTGGCAAGATTGTAAAATGGGGTCCTCCAGGAACCATTTCTATTGATACCAGAACCATAGAACCCGGCCAATGGTTCTTCGCCATTACCGGGGAAAATGTTGATGCCCATGATTTTATAACCCTTGATTTATCGAAAAGTGGATGTGTCGGGGTAATTGGAAACCGTGTTTGCGAGAATTGGGAAATGGGTTTCGTCCAGGTTGATGGCGACACTGTAAGTTCATTGCTGAAGATGGCAGCATTTGCAAGGAACAGGTTTGTCGGCAAAGTGATAGCAGTTACGGGAAGTGTTGGGAAAACTAGCACAAAAGCTATGATAGCTTTGGCGCTTGAGAGTTTAGGGAGTAAAGTTTATCATAGTTATGAGCACTGGAATAATACATTCGGGGTTTCTCTCTCATTGATAACGATTCCTAGGGATGCAGGGATAGCAGTTTTGGAGATGGGAATGAATCGGAAAGGAAAGTTATTGGAATTGACACGGCTAGGGAGGCCTGATATTAGAGTGATTCTTAAAGTGGCCACTGCTCATTTGGAGAATCTTGTAAGCTTGGAGGGAGTTGCAATGGCTAAAGGGGAGATGTTCCAAGAAGCAAATCCAGGAGATATATGTGTAGCCAATGCTGATGATCCTTTTGTCAAGAGCATTCCAGTTCCACAAGGAGCTAGAAGGGTAAGATAGGCTTGTGTCACACTAATCGTGTTCTTCCAACACTTGTTATCCATGTCAGTTAAACTATTAGAAACCTAGTATATATAACATTACACACTGCATTGGCATTAGCTTATGCTTTCTAAGAGCCACACTGTATGAGATACTAACATTTGGGCTCTTCCCCCTGCCTTATCATAGACATGTCAAATTATTCAAGCAATTATTAGCAGCATGCTTTTAAATGGTTTCATGGTAAAAGGTGAGTCCAAGTCTTTGGACTGTCTAAGCTGTATGTTTCTCCAGTTAATCTTGGCAGTCAATAATGTGGTTTCTATTTTTTGCCTTCCATCGTAGCTGGCCCTGTAGTTTGACTTTTTCCTGTGCGTCAGGTGCTTTTTGGTCGGAGTTTGGAGTCTGATGTTCGGTTGGTAGCAGCAGAAAGGGTAGGCAGTGGTGGCGGTGTTGGAGTTCGAGTTGTCTTACAGAAAAACATGGAGATGTAAGTTTTTCTTTTTCAAATTGAACCACTCTTGGACCAAAGAGTGTTTGAAATGAATAGATCCTTACTAATTATTTGGGGCAACTCTGGAAAAGTCAATTGAAAAGCAGGAATTTTTCTCTCAATGAATGGTTCCCTTTTAGAGTTGAGATTTTGACTAAAACAGTTACATTCTTGCTTTTAAATCCACTTTTCGAAACTGAAGTGAATGATCAGTTGGTACCAAAGGGTTGTGCTATTGTTCAATACATTCATCATCACCATTCACAAGAGTAGGGCCTATCTATCAATGGTGATTAAAAATATATTGGAATATAATTATAAATGGAATGCAAAGTAACAAAATTAGTGGCAAATGAGATCTAAGAGCTAAGACTCAAACCAGATATCAATTTTCTTTTTTGGGTAAATTGTAACTTTTCCTTATCAACAACTATTTCATAAAGACCAAAACATGCAGAATGTTTAGGTTTGTACTCTGTAGTTTGGGCTTCTTTTCTAGGATTGCATCCTTATTTGATATAAATCACTTGAAACTATTTATGCCTTTGATACATAAACAGCTTATTGGCTTCATATCCAGGGTGGAGTTTGTGATTCCGACTTTGGGTCTGCATATGGCTGTCAATGCATGTGCAGCAGCAGCAGTTGCAACTTCTATGGGTGTTCCTCTTTCTCAAGTTGGAAGATCCTTATCTCGATACATTCCTGTTAGTATGAGGTCCGAGTTTGTTGTAGCTAAAAGTGGCATCAAGATAGTGAATGACGCTTTCAATGCCAATCCCGTTAGCACCAAAGCCGGCATCGACACGTTGAAAAACATCGATTGTGATGGAAAAAGAGTTGCTATTCTTGGGGACATGTTTGAACTAGGTACTCATGAGATAGAGTATCATGAGGAGGTATTAAACTATTGTCTTGATGCTTGTATTGATGTAGTTGCCATTGCTGGGCAGAGGTTTCATTTAGCAGCTGATAATATGAATTTAATGAAGAAGATGAAGGTTGTACATGCTGTTGAAACAGAAAATCTTATTCCTAAAATCTTGAACTGTTTGAATATGAATGATGTAGTCCTCGTGAAGGGTGGGTGTCAGATGCAAATGGTGAAAGTTGTGGATGCAATTAAGGCAATGCCGAGATTCACTCAACCTTCATGTTCGGGTTCGGAGAATTGAAGGCAAGAACAAGGATGACAAATCTGATAAAAACAACTGATCAGGAGTCGAACTCTTAAAACAGAGTCGGTAAGGTGTGGGGCTAAGCAAGTGCCAATGTCCCTTTTGGACAAGGCGCATTTGTTCGAGACTTAACTACTGTAAGGGACTTCTACCCTTTTGTTGCTTTGTAAACTACTTTGTTGGATGCATTGAAGAATCAGGATATATGTACTCCTACTGCCATGCCATCATGTTGCAACCAACATTACATTTGTCATATGGTATGTTTTTTAAAGTTGACAAACCGGCCTGTGATTCCATCATCGTCCTGTTGTGTTGTTTTTCTTTAATGTTAAGCAAAACCATTCATTGACTAGCATTAACATAGTTTAAGTTATGGTGATTTGGAGCAATGGAAAGCAGGTGAGGCAATCTGCAATCAGCATGGGCCTACTGTCCATTCATTTCCACCTCAGGATTTGGGTTTGAAGATTTAAAAAAGAAAGCTAGAAAGATTTGTATTAAAGATAAGCACATGGATTGTTGCTTGGTTAGGTTTGCCTCTTTTGTTTTGACCAATCAAGCTTTTATGCTTAACAAATCAGCTTTTCAAAATAGGTTTCTTCCTACATCATACATAATATTTAGAAGTTTCTCAATTTTGCTACCCTCTTACGTCAGTCAGCTTTCGATATCTTTCCACTGATAAAAGGAAAAATTGGGGGGAAGAACAAATTATTTGACTACGACCTTGAACAAAAGAAAAGTCATATGGATAAATTCTGGGTATTTGTATTTGTAGAAACGGATAATTTACATTTATAGCTCATTGAACTTGGTATTAATTTTTTATATTGGTGACCAAATTGCATTATTCTACTTTTATCATTAACAAATTGGTTAAATTCTACTATTACTCTCTGTACTTTTCGAATTGCTCAATTTTAGTATTTGTACTTTTTAAAATTTTAGCTCCGACCCCAACAGTTGCGAGTCATGTACTATGCGTAGAGTAGTAGATTTAGTCAATATTCTCCAATTTGATTATTCTAGATCCTATTACTTTTAAAAATCTTATTAAATTCCTAAAAGTTTTAATTAGGTCCTCCAAAATTTAATCCTAACATTTAGGTTTGAAATGAAATCCGACTTGGCCATGCTAAAAGGAAAGATGGTAGTGGCAGTTGGTACTATGATAGTTGATCCCACATGGTCCACGTATGACATGTCTAAAAACTTGAAGCATCACTGAGTCACTATGAAGTCACTGCATATATAGATCATTTTGGGTCTGCAATTTGTTTGGTTGAGGTTTCCAATTGGCTACCAAATTGCATGTTTCCTTTATCTTAGCAGTAAAGGTGAGCAGACATCAGAAAGTTACAATGCCAACTCAGAAAGTTTCAAATCCACATCCTCTTCCTGTCATTTACATGCTAATCCATGACGTCTGCTAATTTTTGACATTTTAATAACTTATCTCAATTCATCATCTCTATTTTCCCTTTTTACTACTATAGTTTAACACACTTATAAAAAAAAAAAAAACCTGAATATTTTATAGGTAGACAGTTTTTCTATTATTTTTGGCAAAATGAATAATTGTTGAAGGATAAATAAAATCTAAAATGTATCGCTAACTAGAATGAGAATTTTTAAAAAAATTTAAATGTCCTTAAACAAATACACATTTTTTGGGTGGTGGTAGCTCATGCGGCATTTTGCAACTATTCGTTTACCTTTCTGGAAAGTTCCCATGACGGATGAATACAAATACAGGTATAGGTATTTTTCTTTTTATGTAGGATGGTAGTATGGGCTGCTTAGAAAATAAGTGAAGTGAAATAAGCCAAATTTAATCTCATATCACAGATGTTATTCACGCAATCATAAATAAATATGAGACTGTCAATTTCTACTGATGAAATAAAATTTCAAGAAATGGAGCAACTTACCATTGCAGTTATAATTTTCTGGAATCTTGGTTAGGTATTTAGTACAAAATTTAAATCATATAGTTGGACTCAACTTTCATTTCCTCAGCATCTTTTTCTTAAAAGAAACCAAATCTTTTGTTTTAAATATTATTATCATTTTACAATAAAGTTTAGAATTCAACCAACCACCCCCTTTTGTATCCCTTTAAATACCATTTGCCAATCTACAACATTCATCCATAATCACAAACCATCTCTCCATTTTATCATTGAAGTCTTCCCAAAGAGAAAACCAGAAAATCAAGTATTCAAATTTCATTCATGAAGATGAAGAACCAGCTACTAGAACAAGTTATTGGAGTTCCAATGAAATCCATCGTATATCGAGTTGAGAGAACTCCGAGACGGTACTTACCTGATGCTGAAGGGTCTGCAACGTTCAGGACAAGTAAGTTTTGCTCTTAACTCTTAATTAATTTGTGTCAATGATGGATATGAAAATTCATTATAGCGAAGATGTTCACAATACTAATGGGAAAGTTTTGGAATTACAGGCAAAGGGAATTTTGTACTTAAAAGAATGAACAAGCTAGGGAAGAAAGCTGATAGTTTCGCACATGGAATCCGAGAACATGGTAAGAAACATATTAGTACCGTATTCAAAGCTTATAGGTATCTGACACTCATGTTGGAGTACATGAGATCATGGTGACATGAAAGCTAAAGTTTTTTTTTTACTTGTGAAATTTGCAGTGAGATTGGGGCCAAAGATCAGTGAAACTGTGAAGGGAAAATTGAGTTTGGGGGCAAGAATTCTTCAAGTAGGAGGGGTGGAGAAAATTTTCAAACAATTATTTAGTGTGAAAGAAGGAGAGAAGCTGTTGAAGGCTTGCCAATGCTATTTATCAACAACGTCAGGTCCTATAGCAGGCCTTCTTTTCATCTCCTCTGCAAAGGTAGCCTTTTGTAGCGATAGATCCATCAAAATCCCTTCTTCGAATGGAGATTTTGTCAGAGTACATTACAAGGTATCATATATGATTGCCTCTCTGTCTTCATAATTTTGCACCCTGTAATGGCATCATCTCACGTTGTGGTGTCAAATTGGATGCAGGTTTTGATTCCACTTGAGAAAATCAAGGGAGTTAATGAGAGTGAAAACATGAAGAAACCATCGCAGAAGTACATGGAAATTGTGACAGTTGATGATTTTGATTTCTGGTTTATGGGTTTCTTGAATTATCAGAAAGCTTTCAAGTATCTGCAGCAGGCAGTAGTATCCCAAAGAGTAGAGGATGAACAAGTCACTTTCTAGGTGGCTTACAAAATTATTTATTTATCCTCTGTTTTCATCAAGTTGTTTATTGTTGATGAAACCAGGAAAAAACCATCAGTCTTAGAAATGTAAAAAGTTATTGTTGTTGATTCAATATATAGGCTCCTTAATTCTTCAATCCCCCAAGGCTCCATATCCACTAATTATTCAATAAATTACACTTGTCGCACCCTCAATTGACTTGTGAAGTCTAAAAAACTCCGTTGATCTTTTTTATTATTAATATTTTACTATATTCGTATAATATTTGAAAGTTGTTAGATCCTAATGGGACAGCAATGGTCTACTCTACGAATAGTACAAGCGGTCTGGGCAGTCGGTTCCATGAGTAGTACTAGAACCCTCTGGGAAACCCCTCAATTTGGCAAATAAACAAGCCTCACTTATTAATCACCACAACAAACCTCAACCACCACATACTACCTGAGGTGACCTAGGCTTATGGCGTCAAACCATTTGACCACTTAGTAATGTGTTTGCATAACGTCAGTAAGTTAAGAAACAATTTAATTGCAGAAATAATTGTGGAGTGTAATAATCAGTAGTTCGCTCGGGGATGCATTAGGATAACGTATATTTTGCTGTTATGATAAAATTTAGCAGCAACAATCCCTCCTCCATTGGCAGAGTACAAGCTTAGAAAACCAGTTATCATCTCAACTTCATTGACGCAAATGAAGTTGCCAAATCAATAGCCTCATTAACACGTGATGCATCCGTTCCCTGAAATGGAACATACATTTCCATAAATTACAGAAGATGGGGGTTGCAAGCCAACTTAAATATCACAAAACACCAAGGAGTTTGGAGTCTAAAGAACAACATGCAACAGTTTTCAAGATTTAAGTGCTAAGAATCCAAACAGTTCTTACAGAACCGAATTTTGAAATAAGTTACCAACACGTCCTGTAGACGAACCACCCTTGCCTCTACCACACTTCCCCTTCAGAGGCCCAAGTGCCTTTGTCAACCACTCTGATACCTCCAATCGTTTCCTAGGTTCAGATTTCTCTGGTACACCAGCATAAACAACATCATTGTTTGTAGTTTCATCGATACTGAAAACCATAACTGGCATTTCTTGTTTATTAATTCGCAGCATTTAGTACAAACGTGTGAAGCAAACTTTGATAAAAAGATTCAATTAATTAAAAGTAGGATCAACATCAGGGGCGAAGCCAGAAGAATTTTTTAGGGGGGGCTGGATAAAATTTTAATTTTTTATAGTTTATATCTTTATAATTTGTAAAGGATTAAATTGAATTTTTTTAATTTTAGGGGGGGCCAAAGTGTAATTTTACCTTTACTAATTTAAAATTTTTAAAAAATTTTAAGGGCCAAAATAACAATTTTACATTTTAGGGGGGGCCGGGGCCCATGCCAGCCCCCCCTAGCTACGCCCCTGATCAACATTAGCTAGAAACCTTCTGCTGAATAACTTTTGAAACTGTTTCACGTAGAACAGCTACATCTAAACCAACATCAATCCAGGTGATACGGAAGGAAGGTTTTTCTGTCATCTCGAATTTTTAATTGATGGAATTGTAAAGTTGTAGTAAAAAGAAGTAATTGGCTTAATGGTTAAGAATTAGTGAAGTATTCTTGAGGCTTGAGTTCAATTCCCTTTGTTTGCAATTTTTTTTTCTTTTAAGCCTGTGCCATCCACTCCTAAAAAATTGTTAGATTTCATTTTTTTTAAGGATTAAAATAATTCTATGTTGAGTTTTTTCTCTTTTCCCCTATTGTTGTCCCCTTCTCTAGCTCTCTTCTCTTCTCTGTTCCCCACCTCCCCTTTCTTCCATTCTCCTCTTTTCTTCCACCATTATTGTCGCTCCTAGTGGTCCTCTTCCACTCCTTTTATTTCTTTTGATCAGTGTTTTCATCGTCTAGGCCGAATTATTGTTGTCCACCTTTTGTTCTTCACTGTTTTCGCCACTGCTTCCTCTTTTTTCCTCCTCTATCACTGCCATAGTGATCAACCACCACTCTTGTCGCCATGATGAAAATAGATTTAATTTTATTTCAAGACAATTACAACCATAACAATTGATTCATTTTTCAAATGAGAATGAGATTCCATTGGAACAAATCGATAATAATGATGAATCTTGTCAAGAATTAAGAAGAAGTAAAAGGATTAAAAAGGTCAAAGATTTTGGACCAGATTTTATTATGTTTCTTTTAGAAGGAAAAGGTGGAAAAAGTATGTGCAATAAGATACCTTATTGTTATAATACGAAATCTGATCCTATTACATTTGAAGAGGCAATGAAATCTCAAGACTCTGCTTTTTTTGAAATGATGAGATAGATTCAATAATGGGAAATCAAACTTGGATCTTAGTTGATCTTCCATCGGGTTCCAAACCTATAGGTTATAAATGGATCTTCAAAAAGAAAATGAAGGTTGATGGAAACATTGATAAATTTAAAGCAAGGTTAGTAGCCAAAGGTTTTATACAAAAATAAGGTATTGATTACTTTGATACCTATGCTCCAGTAGCAAGAATTGCTACAATTAGACTTTTAATATCACTTATCTCAATATATAATTTGGTGAACAAATGGATGTTAAAACTGCATTTTTATGTGGTGAATTGGAAGAGGAAGTGTACATGGAACAACTAGAAGGTTTGTTGTTCCAGGACAGGAGCATAAGGTATGTAAGCTTGTTAAATCTCTATATGGACCTAAACAAGCACCAAAGCAATGGTACCAAAAGTTTGACAAGATTGTTTTAGCTAATGGCTATAAAATAAATGAATCTGATAAGTGCATATATAGCAATTTTGAAAATGGAAAAGGTGTCATAATTTGCTTATATGTAGATGACATGCTCATTTTTTGCACGGATTTGGAACAAATAGAAAAGATAAAGAAATTCTTATCAAACAACTTTGCTATGAAGGATATGAATGTAGCAAATGTTATTCTTGGGATTAAAATAACCCAAGAGGAAAGCACTATAGCTTTATCACAATTACATTACATTGAAAAGGTGCTTAAAAAGTTTTATCTTTTCAATTGTATACCAGCACCTACACCCATGGATCCTCAAATAAAATTAGTATCTAATACTGGTAGGAAAATTGGTCAATTGAAATATGCAAGTCTAATTGGTTGTCTTATATACATAATGACTTGTACAAGACTAGATATTGCATATGCTGTTGAAAAATTGAATAGGTATACAAGTAATCCAAGTAGTTTGCATTGGCAAGCTTTGAATAGAGTACTTAGGTACTTAAAGTAAACTATTAATTATGGATTGTGTTATAATAGATATCCTTCAGTTTTAGAAGGGTATTCGGATGCTAGTTGAATTACAAGTTTGGAAGATTATGTATCTACCAGTGGATGGATCTTCATTCATGGTGGATGAGTCATTTCTTGGGGTTCCAAGAAACAAACATGTATTACTGATTCTACCATGGCAGTAGAATTTATTGCATTACCTGTTGCATCTAAAGAAGCAGAATGGTTAAGAAATTTTCTTTATTATGTACCTCTATGGCCTAAGCCAATTTCACCTATTTCTATCTGTTGTGATAGTGAAGCTGCTCTAGCAAAGGCATATAGCCAAGTATATAATGGAAAGTCTAGACACATTGGATTAAGACATAGCTATGTCCGACAATTAATCTCTGATGGAGTGATCACTATTAATTATGTGAGATCAAGTGAAAATTTGGCGAATCCTTTGACAAAAAGTCTTACTAGAGATGCAGTCAACCATACCTCAAAAGGGATGAGACTCAAGCCCATTAATTAGAGTCACCCATGATAAAAACTCGACTCAACGTTTGGTATAACGTCAAGTCTTTAGTTCAATGAGACAAAGTACATCATTAGTATGTGACTATTAACATTATAAATGAATCCATCCTAAGATTAAAGTTCTAGGTACCCATAATGATAAGGGAAGGATGAGTAATGTACTCTTAATGGAACAATAACATAAATATGTTAGAGTGTTATAATTACGGGAACACTCTTGATGTATGTGAGTGGAAGTGTGGCCGCTTCTAAAAGCTCAAGGGCTTGGCTCTGACAACACTCATGAAAAGAGGACACAGACACATGGTCATAATAGTGTCCCTGGATACTATGCATTGATGTAACAGTCCGGTTTAGACCCTAGTCGGAATAGTGGTTTCGGGACCACAAATCAGAGTCAAAAAAATATTTTAATATTATTTTCTGTGTCTACAGTATATGATTAAGCATGTGTTAAAGTTCTGTGAATTAATTTGTTCGTTTATGTGTTTAATTTGAAAAAAAGGACTAAATCGCGTAAAATGAAAAAGTGGTTAATTAATGTGTAAGTGTTAATTTGCTAATGTCTTTATAATGTGAAGTCCTTAATAGGCAATTAGCCCACTAATAAAGAAAGTGGACGGCAATGGTCAAGAATGACCTTATATTATATGTTATATATATTTTGTATTAAAGGTTAAAAATGGAATTTGTTAATTAAGTTAATGAATAATAAAACAAAAGCTTAAATCAATGTTTATCTTTCATGTTCTTCACCGAAAATAGAAAAGAAAAATAAGGTTTAAAACTTTGCAATATTCGACCTAGGGTTAAGCTCAATTAAGGTAAGTTTTTGACTCGATTTTTGATAATTTCTACGTTTTTGTAATCGTTGCTTCGTGTTCTTCAAAACCCATGCTTCAATTTTGTGAATTGATGAATATTATGAACAGTTCCATTGATGAATCCATGAGTTTTGTGATGTTTGATGATGAAATATGAAATATATGTGTTAGATTAATATGTTTTGTCTTTGGATTTTTAGTGATTTTGAGTAATTTGGACTAAATTGAGAAAATAATATTTTGAGGGACTAAATTGTGAAATAAATGAAATGTATGGACTTTTATGAGCATGGGTGATATTCAGCCTAAGCATGGTACAAGCAAATTATGTGTATTTTGTGATTTTGTGAAATAAGGACTAAAATGTCAAAATGTGAAAGTATGAGGGCTAATTTGTAAATTGTCCTAAATATGTGTTTTTGGATTGAATTGAATGAACTAGTGAATAAATGAGTTAAATTTGAATATGTATAGATCAAGAACTGAAGAAAACGGACTTAGATAGTGGGAAATCGAAAGTAATTGAGTAGCCGAGTTCGTTTCTGTTTATCCGAATCCGAGGTAAGTCTATATACAAATAAATGTATTTACATTGATATATGTATGTTCATATGAAAATTCATAATGATGAATGTATATGAGATGATGAGTACATGAAATCCGAGATAGTATCGACATGGTGTCAACATTCGAAAAAGTCCCGTACGAACCTAGGAATAGATAAGATTACATATGTCATGACATAGGTGTCCGATATGTGATATCGCGTAAGACCACGTCTGGGATGTTGGCATCGATATGGGACATCGTGTAAGACCACGTCTGGGACGTTGGCATCGATTTGAGATTTACGTGTAAGACCATGTCTGGGACAATGGCATCGATATCAGATTACATGTAAGACCACATCTGGGACGTTGGCATTGTACGACTATTCCGAGCATTATGAGTATCCTATTTGATTCCGAACGGTTCAACGGGAAAATCTGAGAAATGAAAGTCTACGTGAAATGTATAAACAAATTAGGTACGTTTGAATTGTACACTAAGCAAGTGTATGAAAGGTAAGTGTTTATATGAACTTACCTAGATGAGATATGTGAATGGATTTGATAAAGTAAAATGTGTATGTGAATGAATGAACTATAATCTAATGAAGTACATGGTGATACATATATGTTGGAAAGCAAATGGCTAACCAAATGAGCCATGGAGAATTATGAATGTGCAAATGAGCTATTAGTGATCTTATATTTGAGATGAATAAATGAATGCCTATATGTTAAGTTTATTTGTATATGGCTTACTAAGCTTTTGAAAGCTTACTTTGTATGTGTTTGTTCTGTTTTATAGATCGTCAAAGCTACTGAAAGGCTCGGGGATCGTCCTGGATCGTCATCACACTACTCAATCCTATTTTTGGTACCTTTTGAAAGTGTATATATATTAAGTATAGCATGTATAGGCTAGTCACTTTGAATTATGTTTGTGATATGTACATAGCCATGTGATATGGCTAGTTAATGATATGTTATGAATAAGTAGATAAGCTATGTTATGTGTTTTGTTAAAGGTTGAGCATATGGTAATATTGATCTATGTTTTGGTGATGAAAAGTTGGTATAATATTGATGGAGAGATGCCATAATGAATTGGTAAGTTTATGGGTGAATATTACTTAGATATACTTGTGATTTGGTTGAATTAAATGGCATATAATATGTTGTGATGAAATGTACTTGAATGAGTTGAGAAGGATAACCATTTGGTATGTTTTTGGTTGCCAATTGTGTTTGGTATGATGTTTGTAGGTGTTTGTATGGATGACCCAAAGTGTGGGTGGTATTTTGGCCTTGCAAATGGCCTATATTTGCCCACACGGTTGAGCACACGGGCGTGTGGCTCGACCGTGTCCTTCGTGGTTGCATTTCAAAAACAAGTCAGGCTTGACCACGGGCTGGACACACGGGCGTGTGATTGGCCGTGTGATGCAAGTCAGGCTCAACCACGGGTGAGGCACACGGGCGTGTCCATGGCCGTGTGGACAAGTCAGTATGTATGCCCTGTTTTGACATGGCTCAGGCACATGGGCGTGTCTGAGGCCGTGGGAGGCACACGGCCTGCCCACACGGGCGTGTGACCTCTGTAACTTAGAAAAAAATTTAAATTTTTGAGAATTTTCGTATGTGTTCGGTTTAGTCCCAGCCCCTTTCTAAAGCATGATTAAGGTCTCGTAAACCTATTTAAGGGACACTTTGATGTGATTTGTCAAATTATGTTATGAAATGTCTGTAAAAGTTTTCGATTGTCCGATAATGCCTCTTAACCCTAAATCGGCGATGGTTACGGGTTAAGGGTGTTACATTTGACTGATGTTGAAATCATTGCGTGAGATGTGTTCGGTTAATCAAATGGAATAGCTGATTCAAAGCTTAGTCTACCATGCAATTTCGATTAACTTTAGCATGTTTTCACTAAATGAAGGTTCAATTGTAAGACATCTTCATTTATGAAAATTGATTTCCAAGAATATCAAAATCTAAAATATTTTGAAAGTGGGGGGGGGATTGTTGGAACATTTTCAAATTTTTACAGTGTTCCAATAACTATAAATGAAATGGTGTAATTAATCAAAAGTTAAATCTTTTGATTATTGCTCAAAAGTCATATCACTTGATTTTTGATAATATTATAACTATTCAAATAATATTATTTGAATATATTATTTGAATAGTTATAATATTAAATGAATAATTATGTGTCTTTTTAAAAATATTATTATTCAGAAAAGACACCTATTGAAAGATGTCTCTATGAAGAGACATGAAAATTCCTATAAATAGGAATGTGATTTCATTTGGAAATCACACCAACAAGTTCTAATATTATTTCTATCCTTCCTCCATTCTTTTAATATTATTAGATTATTTTATAGAGAATTATTGCAGAAATTATTTGTGGAAATTGAGTTTATTGTTATAAATTGCTCAATACTTAGTGGACTACTCTCGTCAGTGCAAAACGCAAATAGTCATTGGCTTCATTGTATCCTCGAGGTTAATTTGCTTGAAACTCTTTTGCACACCGAAGATAGGTGGGGGCGAATATAACCTTAAAGATAGTGGCTTGATACACGCCTTAGAGCCTTGTCCTATTTCTTCTTTTTCTGTTTGAGTTCCATTTGTGTGTTCAAGATTTTCCTCACTGGAGATTTGCACTAACATTTTATTTTCAAACAATGCGTCTTTTGAATAAAATTGGACTAAAATTATAAATAACCTAACAAATCGGTGATTTTATTAAATTTAATGCAACTGCATTAAGCTTTCCAAAAAAATGTTCAAAATAACGATTTTTAAATCGAACATTCTTACTTGACCATTCGGCGACTAATGTAACATTTAGGATTCGGCTATATCATCTAGATCAAGTTTGAAAGGTTACATTTTCCCTCTTTGGCAGCAAGTTCATCCAATTCAGTTGCTATTATGACTGTTTTCTGCATATTTTGTTCAGCAATCTTCTTTTGTGCTTTTTTCAGTTGATTATGATAAAACAAACCAATTAAAAGGAACATGGTTTCTCAAGCTGAGGTGATGAAAACTAAATTTGATGGTGTTTATAGATGAGCTGAGATACCTGAAGTTGCGCATCTTGCCCCTAATGACAGCTTTTTTGGTAGTAGGAATTGATTCAGAATCCACACTCGTTTTTAAAGAGGCCACTTTCTGTAAAGCAACAAAATAAAATTTCAAAATGGAAGGGAAATCGGTATGCTACGCCCTTGTAGAAGGATCAATCCTCCATGTGCGACGAAAAGGAGAGAATAAGCTTTTTACCCCTAGCTAATTTTGCATAAAAGATAAGCATAAATATAAATAAGGGCATTGATAATAAGAACCTACAAACATGCAAGTATATCACAAACCTTCTCTAGCAAGTTTACTTCCATTTTGCATGCGTCATCTACTTTCCTGTAAAAGGTCACCCAATTCCATTGCCTTCAAAGCACTCTCAGTAGTGACACAGTTATCCTTCTCACTCCTTTAACAGTTCCCTCCTCGGAAAAAAGAGTGAATGCTTTGGGATTTTTACCAAATTAGGACAGAAAAAAAAATTATGTTCCAAAATAGGATGGCCCCCCAATTATTTACCAAAATAGGTCAAAGCAGGGTGGTCACGCCACTCCCATAGGCGGCACCACCCTGCTGTCGGCTCCCCAGCCTGCACCAACCTGCACGAAACAGTAAGAGAACAGTAAGGCATGCATGCAAACAGGATAAAGTGAACAATGGGATCCCATAGGCGGCACCAAGCTTGAACAATGGGATCCCATAGGCGGCACCAAGCTTGAACAATGGGATCCCATAGGCGGCACCAAAAGCAAAAAATGGACATGCAGAGGCGGGACCATGTGCTTAAATTCGCCCCGGGAAACTTGAAGCTCTAAGCGATGTAAGAAAAAAGAAAGCAGCAGAAGAAGAAGAAGAAGAAGGTGGTGGCGCGAAGAAAAAGAGAAAGAAGAAAGGAGGTTACGGAAAAAAAAGTTTTAAAAATAGGTAGATTTTTTTAAATAATATTTATGTTGTTTTTGAATTGTTATTATATTATTTAATTATATATTAATTATAATTGTATTAATTATATGTTGTTAGTTACTTTAGTTTAGTTTATATTATAAGTATTGTGAGTTAGGATTAGTAGGTTAAGTGTAGTAATTTAGTTAGTAAGTAAGTTAGTTATAGTATTATTGTTAGTTAGTTTGAAACCCTAAAAAATTATTTTGATTAGTTAGTAAAGTATATATTAATATGTTATTTTATAACTCTTTAGTATATTGTTATTAGTTAAACTTTAATGATAATCGTTTATAGTTAGTATATAAAATTGTTATTATTATTATTGTTAGTGTAATATTGTTGTTATTAAAAATGGTAAATGTTATTTTATTTAGTATTATATTATTATTGTTAGTAAATAAATATTATAAGTATGGTTAGTATAAAAGAACATTAAAATAATACATGAAACATTATGATTGAAAATAAATAATATATATTTTGAAAGTAATATAATTTGTTCAGGAAAATACAAGTAAATGGTCAAAATAAGTGATTTTACTAAATCTAATAGTATTTTATTGAAAATTATAAGATTTGAACACTTAGGAAATACGAACGAACATAGTGCAAAAATAGTGCCAAAATTTTTAGTTTTGTTTTAAAGATATTTTGTTTGTTTATTTTAAATGTTAGTAATTTTTGTTAGTAATTTATGTGTTTATATTAATTAATTTTTTATTGTGAATGGTATGTTTTAAATTTTGTTTATTTTTGAACAGATTGACCACTGAAGATGGATGATCAGTTTTTCGTATGCGTTTATTTCGATGGAATCATACTGACAACAACCGTTGGATGCATATTTGAATGTCGGCAACAAATAGCAATGAGATTTAATAGAAATGTATCGTTGGATGATATGAAGCGAAGGATAAATGCAAAAATCGTTAGACGGTGTGGGAAAACGATATCGAGAATTTTCTACAAGTTTCCAATTTCGGCAGATCCGATCAAATTCACAGAAATGGAACTTGTAGACGACGAAGACGTGGAGACAATGATTGCGCTTTACTGTGGGAATAGGAGTAACAAAAATGCACCGATTCACTTATTTGCTGAGTTAGCCGGTATTGAGGCAAATGAAGACACCAATGCATATGGTGAAGAACATGGAGCTCAAGAACCGTGCATGGTGCCTCCAAGATCGTATGTTGATGACGAATCGAATATACGTCGGATTGATATCGATCTTAATATTACACCCGATATTGATGTGGTTGGTGATGATAGACACGCGGTGAGTGATGATGATTGTGGGGAAGAGGTCGATATTGTGGTGATCCCGATATGGATGATATACACGATGATATTGACGATGAAGGCGTGAATGACGATTGGAACATTAGTGCGTCTTACGCCGGGAACCATATGCGATGTATTACGATACACAATAATCTGGGCCACACATGTCACTCATAGACCCCGTGCGTAGCGTAACCGAAGTTTCAGTAGTACTGAAATATATCACGCTCACCGGCTCACCGTAAATTCCGATCATGAGGAGTTATTCGTAGGCCAGAGATTTGGAAGTAAAGAAGAGTGCGTATCTGCGATTAAACGGTATAGCATGGATATATCAGTGGATTACAAAGTCGCAGAGTCTAAATCGACACTATATATTGCAGAGTGTTGGAAGGCAGCGGACGGATGCAATTGGCGGATACGAGCTGCATTCATTCAAAAATCACAGATGTGGGAGATAAGAAAATTGGTTGGGCCTCACACATGCAGATCGACACGTATGACAGAAGATCATGGAAAACTTGATTCCAAAACTATATGTACGTGTATCATACCAATGGTGAAGGACATGCCGACTATTAAAGTTTTGATGATCGATTCTTTGAAATACAAGCACGATTCCGATGATCGAGTATCATATCGAAAGGCGTGGATAGCTAAACGATGGCAATGGAACAATTGTACGGAGATTACGATTCATCGTATAATGAGCTACAATGATGGATAGTCGCCATGCGAGTACATACAGGAAGCTGTGATTGAGTTACGAACCACGACCTTTTACGGCCCCAATGACCAATTACAGCCGGGGAAAAGAATTTTTCATCGGATGTTCTGGACGTTTGATCCATGTATACGGGCATTTCCACACTGTAAGCCGTTTGTGCAGCTGGATGGGACATGGCTATACGGAAAATATACACAGATCTTACTTATTGCGGTTGCTCAAGACGGTAATAGGAACGTGCTCCCAATAGCATTTGCAATAGTAGATAAGGAGAATATGGAATCTTGGGAATTCTTCTTGACCAACCTGCGGAGGTATGTTATTAACAACGATAATATTTGCATCATCTCCGATAGAGGGAAAGGATTAATTGCCGTAATTAGGCGTTCCGGTGTGCCATGGAGATCCGTTTACTGTATCCGTCACATTGCGGCTAACTTTCTTCGAGAGTATAAGAATCCAAACTGGAAGAGAGAAGTGGTGAAAATGGGTAAAGGATAACCTTATATTTTCAATATGTATAGTTTAATGTTTTTGTGTTATCCAGATATCAGAATCGACATTTATTAAAACATGTCAGGTGATACGAGTTAGAGCCACGTATTTTTAGCCAAATGATGACTCAGCTCGAGAGTGACATGGAAGGTCAAGCGAACAAATCTTTTCGAGAGTGGTTGGGTACAATGGAGCCGTGGCAATGGGCTCAAAGTTTTGACGAGGGCTTTCGTTATGGTCAAATGACCACAAACTTGGTGGAGGGGGTCAACGCTGTGTTGTTGAAAACACGACATCTACCTATTTCATCTGTCTTCTCGGCTACATTCTACAGGTTGGCAACCTTGATGCCAAGAATGGGTGAACAACAAGTCAACCAGATGGATGCGGGACACGTGTTTGTGGAAGATGTCAGGGATGCATTGATTGCAAACCGCCGGATTGCGAGGTCGATGACTGTAGAAATATATTCACGACAAATGGAAACTTTTCGAGTTGTGGAGTCTATAGGTCGTCGACCTGGTTTGCCACCTAGGTCTTATGGAGTCGACCTTCGGAACAGACAGTGCGAATGCAGGAGGTTCCAGACACTTCATTATCCGTGTGCACATGTTGTGGCAGCGTGTGCTAAAGCGAACCTTAGTGTTGAACATTTTGTCGATGATGTGTACACGCTAGAGCGTACATTGCGTGTCTGGGGAAATGAGTTCCCTGTCCTGCCCGACATGTCTACATGGGAGGTGCCTCGGACGTCTTTCGAGCTTGTCCCAGACAGAGCGCTCCGCAGGAATCCGAGAGGCCGTCCGCAATCATCCAGAATCCGTAATGAGATGGACTTTAGGGAGAAATCTGACGGTAAGCGCTGTGGAATATGCAGGTTAGCTGGTCATAATCGAAGTAAATGCCCTCAGCGAAACTATCATGTTGGACAATCGTCACGAGCGACAGGGAATTGAGCTTAGTTTTCATTAATTTCAACATTTTTCAGATTGTTATCATGCATATTAACTACCCCAGGTTTGAATTTATTTTTTCGTTGTATTTTTCGAATATTGAAATGTGGAGTATAGAAATGTGGAGTATAGAAATGTGGAATATTGAAATGGTTAAATTGCAACTAGATCCCATGTGTAAAGTAAACAAATCAATTTAGTTGTTGGTGTACAAAGTGAAGTTGTTGGTGTCATGTCTTAAAATCTTGTTACGAAATTTTAAAGCTCCAAATCATCAAAAATCATAACAATATTAAGTAATTATAGCTACAAATAACCAAGTTAATTTCCTACAAATAAAGTATAAACATCGTAATATTTACAAATACAAAATACAAGAAATTCAAGACCGGAAGAAACACCCTTAAACCGATGGTTCGATGGTGTAGTCCTCGGTGTGTATGCCTGCGGTGGTCGGCGTTCGCGTCGTCAGGTACTCGCGACGACCAACATCCTCGTCAGTCTCCGGTGGGGGTCCAGATGGCGGTGTGCTAAACATGGCTGAAAAATCATGTCCCTCGAAGGGCATAGATGAACTCGAGCCAGATGGACTGTCCTGATGCAGTGGATATAACCCAGGATACGAGCCGGGAGTACCGTACTGCGGTGTGTAAGATCCGAATATATCAACCCCGTACTGGTATCCACCTCCTGATGACGAGCCTGGCACATATGGATGATACGAATGTGCACCCGAATGAGATTGTAATTGCTCAGCCTCGGGCTCGGCCTCCGGCTCGGGATCCGGCTCGGCCTCCGGCTCGGCCTCTGGCTCGGGATCAGGATCTGCAGCTGCCTCGGCCTCCATATCTACCACTGGCTCGTATGCCCCATGCCGCTGCACATGTGGGGACTACTACATGATCGTCCTCCGAGTATATATGGCTTCCCCATACTAGAGTACCATTGTATGTACTCTAATGGAGGTTGAAGACTGGAAGCCATATCCATCCGAGGCATTCGGGACATGCGATCATTCCACACCGCAATAATTGACCATGCCTAACCCCCCAATCCAAGTCTGGTCTCCCTCTCTTATTTTTGCCATGAACCTCTCCCACCGCACGGCGGTTCAGAGATGTATTGGGACGCAACCAAATTGCCGCGAAGACTCGGTCCCCGTGATACCACTCTACTACATGGAAATGAGACAATTTGGTGCGTTTGTGCACCACATATCTGAGTGGATATAGGAGGACGGGGTATAACGTACGCAATTTCGGGTCACGATATGGCATCCATATAAACCGCACGATTAATAACATTGTTAAAATTAAACACATTGTGCGTAAGATATACAAACTACTACGTAACTAATATTGGAACCGCTTACCCCTTCCCCGGCATGTTGTTCAATCATAAGCCGGTATATCGGGACAATGTACGACCTCCCGATACCCGGATAATTACTCCACCTACAAAAAAACAATTAAGTCAAACAGTATCAATATAAAGAAATTTCAATTAAAAACAAGTTATATTTTATCACCTGTTCACTAACGGATATACGTATGGTTGGTGGGTAACTGATGCCAAGAATGGCATCCGATACAGAGCCCAGGACTGCAATAGTGTAAGGCATCCGCCTATGTCTCCGGTCGTTGGATCTGTCGCCCGACAAAGTTCACGGTACAACCACGTAAGGACTGCGGATCCCCAACTATACGAGCGAGCATTGCTTAAATCAGCCAATAGGGGTAGGTACTGAATATGAACCGTATTATTGTTTGCTGGGCATCGGTATACCCCGATGATGTGCATAATGTACGCTCGACTTGCGCACATCAAGTCGCCTTCAGTGGCATCAGCTGATATATGTTGGTACCTCGCTCTCAACCATGTAAATTTTAATTCAGAAAATATTTTCCATTATTGTCGCACGAGTGCCCTAGTAGGCTCTCACAAAGGGTAAACGGTCGGCCATCGCACTCACGCCCGTGCGGGACTCCGTCAATTGGGAGCCCAAGGCGCAGATGCAATATCCTCTAGAGTATTTGTGCACTCTCCACACGGAAAATGAAAAGTGTGGGTCTCGGCGCCAACGCTTCGACTAGTGCGGATATTAAATCATACCGCAAGTCAAACGTCCGGATCGATCTTTGCTTGACCGAATCCGGCTTGCTCTATATATGGCATCGATCGTTCATCAGGGGATTTTTACGCCATTTCACGGGCCCGTAATACACGGTATGAGTCCGGCAGGTGTTAATTCATAAAAATATTACTACTTATGTAGAATAACATAATTTATTATGTAGCTATTTTGTTAATATAACTTTGTAATTAATGAATAACAATACATTACCATATTATTAGCAGCGTCGCATATGTGAGGAACTTTACTAATCAATGAAGCCATTTCCGTCTCAAATCAATTTTTTACCTACATAAAAAACAATAAATCTATATTCAATTACTAACAAATAACATGCCAATACTAATCATATAATAAGAACATCATGTAAACGACGCATAATAAATATAATATTTTATTATTTATACAAACATCATAATATTAAATCAAGTATTAATTATTGTTTTTTTACAAACAATGATAATAACTAATAATAATATTTCCGGTTTCTTAATAATAATATTATATTAACATAGCTAAAGTAATAATAATAATTTTTACGATTCCTTAATAATAATATTACGTATAGGTATACCTTTTTCTAATAAAACAATTGATTAACAAAAAATAATTTAGTACATAATTATTATAGATATATTACGAGTCTTTGTCCGTTTTATTTTATATTATTTTAGTATATAATAATTCAAATATATTATTTGAGACACATTTTAGTGCATAATAAATCAAATATTTGGTTTTATTATTTTAAGTATTTTATTATTTTATATTATTTCTTTTACTAAGTAATATTTCAAATGTATTGTTTTATTACTTTTTATATATCAATTTAGTAAAACCCACTTATTTTAACTATTTATTCGTATTTTCTTTTTCTCAGATTCTATTACTTTAAAAAATATATTATTTTCAGTATTTTATTATTTTATATTATTTATTTTTATACATAATGTTTTATGTATTATTTTAATATTCTTTATACTAACAATAACTATAATATATTACACTAACAATAATAATAATTGTTTTATATATATACTAACTAAATTAATTATTAAAGTTTAACTAATAACAATATACTAACTAAAATCATGTTAGAGTTAAAAACTAACTTATTAATACACACTAACATAATTTATTAACTAACTAATATAATTAAATATTTTTTTAATAATAGTATTTAACTAGTTACTAACTAATTACTACTTAAACTAACTTATTAATAATAGTATTTATTAACCGATTAATCATAATAGTATTTAACTAACTTACTAACTAATTACTACTTAAACTAACTTATTAATAATAGTATTTATTAACCTATTAATCATAATAGTATTTAACTAACTTACTAACTAATTACTACTTAAACTAACTTATTAATAATAGTATTTATTAACCTATTAATCATAATAGTATTTAACTAACTTACTAACTAATTACTACTTAAACTAACTTATTAATAATAGTATTTATTAACCTATTAATCATAATAGTATTTATTAACCTATTAATCATAATAGTATTTAACTAACTTACTAACTAATTACTACTTAAACTACTAATGTTAGTTATAAACTAAGTTATAAAATAAAAATTAACAAATAATAATCTTATTATAAACTACTTAAACTACTTAAACTTTACATTATAAACTACTTAAACTACTTAAACTACTAAATATGTCATAAAATAAAAATTAACATTTCATAAAATAATTTAATAAAAATAAAAAATCAACAACATAAACATTATTTTAAACAAATTATACCTAATTTTCTCCTAATTTTTTTCCCTTCTTCCTTCTTTTCTTCTTCTTCCTTCCTTCCTTCTTTTCTCTCTTCCTTCTTTCTTTCTTCTTCCGGCGTGCAGCACTTCTGCTTGTTTCTGCTTCTCCTTGTGGCCTTTGTTGTGGGGGGGGGGGGCGAGGGAGGGAGGGGACCATTTAAGGTCCCCAGCAGCAGAAGCCGACAAACGGCCATGCAGGTGCCGCCTATGGGTGGGTATTGACCACCTGGTGCCGCCTATGGGATGGCATTCTTCATGTTGGTGCCGCCTATGGGAGAGTATTTTTCACTTTCGATGCATGCCTCTTACTGTTCTCTGTTCTCTTACTGTTTCGTGCAGGTTGGTGCAGGCTGGGGAGCCGACAGCAGGGTGGTGCCGCCTATGGGAGTGGCGTGACCACCCTGCTTTGACCTATTTTGGTAAATAATTGGGGGGCCATCCTATTTTGGAACATAATTTTTTTTTCTGTCCTAATTTGGTAAAAATCCCGAATGCTTTTGCTTTCCGTGTACCTATAAACATCATTGAAGTCAGCCTCAACACAACATTCCTAACAGACTTCTATTAAAGTCATTCGAATAAAGAAATTAACCTTCACATAGTTCTGATGAGATTGATGACCATTCTTTATTTTCTGGATTTGCAAGGAGGTCCTCCACCCTGCGACCAATTGCCACTACTCTAATTGGATCAGGATAAACCTACATTCGAAGTATAACACAACTTCTAGAAGGAATGTTCAAAGCCAAATTAGAAACAACATAACGAAGAAAATGCTTAAGCTTACTTCTCCAAAGACAGCTCGCAAACCATTGATACGCTAGGTGTCAGCAAGTGTTGTTTCCTTTGAATATACATCTAACTCAGCTTTGATTTGCTCATTCACAATGCATTGATAGCCCCAACATTGGATCAAATTTAGCAATAATTTGAATCATACTGCTAAGTGATAAACTAAAAGAGTTAAAACAAGTCAAATTAAGTATGCAAGTTTTTGTTGTTAAAAGTTTCAAGTACTAAATTTCTGATATATGAAAATTGGTGGGTATGCTACTGGAAATTTATGTATATGTGCGTGTTTTCAAATGGTTTTTATAAGATCATAATAATTTGGCTTTGTTTGACAGTGACAACATGTTGCAGCTCAAATTACATTTATGAAATTATAGTGTAAAATAACATTATATCTTATTTTAATAAATTTGAAAGAAGTGATATATGAATGAAAAATATATCAAATGCATTTTTTTTAAGTTTTAGAATTAAAATTCAAAAATTGTGTCAAATATTAAATTAAATCTGAATAATTATGTTATATTAACCATTCTATTACTGTAAATTATATCAGTTGTTCCATGCATGTTCAAATTCCGAAAATTTATTATAGACGAAGAAGAAAGAAAATGCTTTCAAGACAAAGAAAAAGTTTCGGTGGAACAAAAGTCGAAATCAATAATTGCATTACTGATATGAGTATAAATGTAAATCATGAATGTTTCGAAGATAAACTTCTCCTATTTTCGAAATTAATCACTTCAATATTCTTTTAAAAGGTATGTTTTTTGGAGGGGTTTGCCTCTCTGGCACGAAACTTAGTCTGCCTCTCTGGCACGAATTAGGGTTTTATTGTTTCTTGCTACTTTTGTTTTGTCTTTTTCTTCCAGCGGCAAGGTTATTGTGGAAAGACCTCCTGTAGAGTCTTAGCGCAAACGAAAGGCTCTCTTCTAAAACCTGCAAAAATGGATAAAGAGTTTGCAGGATTATCCATAGACGAAGAGGAGGATGAAATTTTACAGTTTCAGCCTGAGCAAGATACGATAACAGAGGAGCAAAATTTTAATTTGGTGGGCTGTTTCTTGACTGCAAGCGTTATACACTTCCCGGCGATGAAAAGCACAATGGAAAATCGGTGGCATCCGGTGAAGGGAGTTCAAATACAAGATCTTGGGGAAAAGAGGTTTTTGTTTAAATTTTTTCACACAATGGACATGGACAGAGTCCTAAAAGGCTCTCTATGGACATTTAATAATCATCTTTTAATCCTTCATAAGATCCAACAGGGAGAAGATCCTCTGGAAGTTCCCTTAATTTATTCGCCAATATGGGCACAAATCTATGACATCCCAATGGGTTTTTTATCGGAAAATCTGGCAAGGCAACTAGGGGATTTTTTGGGTAAATTCCTTGAATATGATACATCAGATCTGGGGAAGGGGAGAAGGAATTTTATGCGGATCAGAGTTCAATTGGATGTGAGGCAACCATTAAAAAGGAAAAAAAAAAGGTGTCTTTTGCTGGTAAATGTTCATACATTAGATTCAAATACGAAATACTTTCTTTGTTTTGTTTTTATTGCGGCCGCCTAGGTCATAATGAATCTTATTGTGAAGCAAAAATACTTTTGGGGATGGAAGTTGCAACAATGGGGTGGGATGTCTCTAAGAGCGCAATCTAAAAGAGCAATGGTAATGAATAGTGTTTGGCTACGGGAGGAAGGTGAGGATGGACAGAACCGAAATGGTAATGCTAGTCAAGTCATGAATAGCAGGATATGGGGCGGAAGTGCTACACCAGAAAATGAAGTAACAATCGATCCAGTATTAGGTTTCGACCTTGAAGGTAATAAGTCAAAAACAGCACAGAGGAAGGTGAACATGATGGAAGCACAGAGATTTTCGGAGATGGATCATGATTTGGAGGAGAGGGTTTTAATTGGGGAAGAAGGGAAAAAAAGACAACGTGGAGAAAGCGCAAGGCAATCATTAAAGGAGAATATTGAAAGTGGTTTAGCAGGAAGCAGAAGCTTGACAGAGAGGAATCTTTTATTATCGACGGCTGCCAAGAGGCAAGCCGACCGGTCACAATGAAAATCTTAAGTTGGAATGTCCGTGGTTTGGGGAACCAACGGACCATTCGAAGACTTCGGCAAACGCTGAAGACACACAATCCACAAATGGTCTTCTTTATGGAGACTAAACTTTGCAAGGTTCAGATGGAAAGAGTTCGAAGGAGGTTAGGATTTACTAATGGCATCGAGGTGGATTCTGATGGCTCAAAAGGAGGTTTATGTTTAGCATGGAAATGTGGAGTATCTGTTGGGCTCCAAATTTTTTCTAAAAGACACATTGATGTTGTAACTAATGATCAAAATGAAGACCAACAATGGAGATTTACAGGCTTCTATGGTTCTCCCTATGCACGAGAAAGGGAAGATTCATGGAACTTGCTGAGAAGATTGGGGCAGAATGTAGAACAACCGTGGTTGGTATGTAGTGATTTTAATGAAATAATGTACGGATTTGAGAAAAAAGGTGGGCTGCCTAGAGAGGAAAGGAGAATGGAAGCTTTTCGTAATGCGTTAGAAGCTTGTCGTCTAATGGATGTAGGCTACTCTGGAAATTGGTTTACGTGGGAAAGGGGGAATTTGCCAGAAACTAATATACGAGAGCGGCTTGATAGAGGAGTAGCCAACGTTAATTGGATATCCAGGTTTCCCGAGACCAACGTTAAACATCTTCTACACTCAACCTATGATCATTGCCCACTTTTAGTTACTACAACTAATGAAGGAAGCACAAAAAGATGGGAAACTTTTAGATATGAAGCGTGGTGGTTAATGGAAGAATCTTTTGAGACTGAAGTTAAAACTAAATGGGCGTCAGCAACAGGGAATCTTTTACAGAAGTTGGAATATCTTAAGTCAGAGCTGGGAAAATGGGCTGCGCAGATGAGGCTTTCTAGGAATCGTAAGAAGAAATTCCTCTCCTCAAAATTAGCCGATCTAATGGAAGCAGAAAGGACAGATTCAAATTTAGAGGAATTGATTGACACAAAATTGCAATTAAACTTTGAGATAGATAAGGAAGAGAGATATTAGAACAACGAGCTAGAGTTAACTGGCTTAAACTTGGGGACAGAAACACAAATTTTTTCCATAGTATAGCTACACAAAAAAAGGAGACAAAATTGCATTCAAAAGCTTCAAGATGCGGATGGTAGAGAGACAGAGGACCAACAGGAGATGGCGGAGATAGCTAGATTATATTTCCAAGGCTTATTCCGAGCATGTAAGGAAGGGGTCGAGATGAACATATCTTATCAGGGGTTGAACGATGTATTTCTGATGATGATAATAGGCGCCTTGCAATGGCCTTTACAAAGGAGGAGATTTGGGAAGCATTGTCTAGTATGGGAGCTACAAAGGCTCCAGGTGAGGATGGTCTCCCAGCTATCTTCTTTCAGAAATTGTGGCATATTTTTGGCAATGAAGTCTCATCCTTTTGTCTCCAACAACTTAACGGTGGAATGGAGGTTAGTCAATTAAATTCCACTCACATAGTGCTTATTCCCAAAAAGGTTCGTCCAACCAACCTTTCACATTTCAGGCCAATTAGTTTATGCAATGTCATTTATAAAATAATGGCAAAATAAATTTCTAATCATTTTAGAGGAGTCCTGGAAAAGTGCATAGATAAAGCACAGAGTGCTTTCGTGCCTGGTAGATTAATATCTGATAATGCACTTATTGCTTATGAAATTCTAAATGCTCTCAAAAAGAAAAGAACAAGGAGGAAAGGGCTAATGGCAGTTAAACTGGATATGAGTAAAGCCTATGATAGAGTAGAGTGGACTTTTTTGGAAAAGATGATGGACAGAATGGGCTTTGAACTAAGTTGGATTAATCGAGTTATGCAGTGCATTTCTACAGTCTCTTATGCAGTTATACTAAATGGGCAGATTGGGAATAATTTTATCCTTCACGAGGACTTAGACAGGGCGACCCGTTGAGCCTATTTTTATTTTTGATTTGTGGTGAAGGATTATCTAGCTTAATGAGACTGGCTCAAAGTGAAGAGAATTTCGGGAGTGAAAGCGAAAGTAAGGGGGCCACAGATCTCACATTTACTTTTTTTGATGATTGCATCTTGTTTGGTGAAGCAAATGAAAGAGGGGCTGGTCTATTAAAGAGAGGGTGCCGCGCGAGTACATGACATGTTCTCAGGCAATGAGTTAATTTTGATAAGTCTACGTGTTTTTCGGTTCAAACACAAAAGAAGATGAAAAGATCTGGTTACACGCATGATGGGTGTTCGGAGTTCCAATGATCCAGAACGTTATCTCGGATTACCGAATATGGTAGGCAAAAGGAAAAAAGGAGGCATTTCAGATTTTGAAAGATCATTTCAGACAAAGAATCAATAATTGGAGTATAAGACACCTCTCTCAAGGGGGGAAAGAGGTCTTTATTAAGGCTATTCTTCAGGCAATACCAACGTACACAATGGCTTGTTTTCTATTGCCTAAAACGTTATGTTCCGAGCTTGAAAATATTATTGCAAGATTCTGGTGGCAGAAAGGTCATGGTCAGAGGGGGATACATTGGTGCACTTGGAAGGAGTTATGCTATTCGAAAGAATTAGGTGGATTGGGTTTTCGCAGTCTTGACAAGTTTAATATTGCTTTATTGGCCAAACAGGGTTGGCGCCTTATTAATTATCCCGATTCATTGTCAGCACAGGTTCTTAAAGCGAAATACTATCCAAACTCTGATTTTTTTCAGGCTCAATTGGGAAACTCACCTTCTCTTACCTGGCGAAGCATATGGGCAGCAAAAAAACTTTTGAAGGAGGGTCTGTGTTGGCGCGTAGGTAGAGGTGATCGTATTTTTGTCTGGAATGACCGCTGGATTCCAGTTATTGACACCGTCAGTATTGACCAAAGGGATAACAACACAGAAATAGAGTTAGTTTCGGGGCTAATTGACACAACAAGCAGAAGGTGGAAAAGAGGGCTGATTGAGAATACCTTTCCAAATTAGATAGCGCAAAAGGTCCTCCAAATTCCCCTAGCAGAAGTTGAACATGACGACTTTCAAGTTTGGCGAGGAGAGCACTCAGGTGAATTTACAGTAAGGAGTGCCTATAAACTATTACAGGAAGCAACTACGGATCCTAATGACTTGTTATTACAGGCCAACAGTAAAAAATTCTATAGGAAATTATGGAATCTACAACTACCAGCAAAAATTGGTATTACAATCTGGCGATTTACATGGAACTTCATGCCAAGTTTTAGCAATTTGAAGCTAAGGAAGGTAGCTCATGATACTGTCTGTCCCAGATGCCGAAATACAGAAGAAGACAGCAACCATGTTCTCCGACAGTGTCCTGCATCAATTGAGTTATGGCAAAAAATCAATCTCTCCTGGGTTATAAATTTGAATATTTCAGATTTATGGAGTTGGTTTACCTGGGTGTTTGATAGAGGAAGCAATAATCAGTGCCGTCTGTTTTGCTGTGCAGTATGGATGATATGGTTTTCCAGGAATAAGCTCGTGCATGAGAACAAAACAATAACAGGAGAAGATTTATCACAACGAGTTAAAAACTTTATTGAAGAGTTTGACAGGGCTAATGAAAGAGAACACACCTCTATGCCTGAAAATCAACAGTGTCAGGCGAGGACAGTAACAGAGGCTGTCATTTTCTTTGATGCTGCTTTTGACAGTAGAAACGCCAATTCGGCTTTGGGCTTTGTGGTGCAGGGGAAGGAGAACGAATGGCTCGCCTCAAAAACAATTTTACATTCTGCAACTTCGTCCCTATTTATGGTAGAGGCGCAAGCAGGGTTACAGGCTGCGAAGCTAGGAGTCTCAATGGGATTTCAAACTGTCACAATAATCGACGATTCCAAATCTGTTATAAAGAAATGTAACTCAACAGATAGTGATAAACCGGTGATAGGAGCGATCATAAGTGATATACAGAGACATAAACAGTTTTTTCAACAATGCTATTTTTGATTTGTTAAAAGGACAGAGAATGGAGAAGCCCATAACATCGCAGTGGAAACCATAAGAACAGATAAGGAAATATACTGGGGGAAGGAAGATCTAATACGTACTCAGTCCGAAGAGGAAGGAAATGAAGCACTGGATCTGGAAAGAGAAGCTTCTAGACGTCTACAACCAGGAGAGATGCAAGATCTGACTGATGACATTCTAAGTCGTCTTCAGCAAGGAGAGGAAGGAAATGAAGAGGTTAATCTGGAATATCATACCTTTAGAGATGGAGAAGGAAATGAAAGGTGGGATCCAGATTGAGAGACACAATTGATGCCAAAGAGAAAAGATAGCATATTCTGGATGTTTTCTTCATCACGCTATCAGAGACTAGCTGGTTCTAGGAACTCGGAACGTCAGACATTAATGGAGGCCAGCCACACTGTTTTTGATTGGATAGATTTGATGGGATTAGGTCAGTTAGTTTTAATTTCTTTAAGTTTCCCGATTTTTCTTTTAGGTTCCAGATTTTTCTTTTGTTCTGATAAATTTTTTAGGGCCTAATTGTGGGCATTTGTTTGTTTCTTTAGGAGTTGGGCCTAATTTGACCCAATGTATGTTTTATTTTTCTAATCAAATAAATCCAATCGATATTTTATTCAAAAAAAAAGGTATGCATTTTGATTTGGTTATTACTAATTTAATTTTTATAATAAAAATGATTATTTAAATTGATATTTAATACAAAAAAATTTGTGGTTCTTAAAAAATTACACCAAAAGAAAGGTTTAAACAAAACCACCAGGATTGGTTGATTTTAATTTTCTAGAAGACCTCAATAGTCATGTCACCGCGTATGCTTTTATTGTCATCGGAACTTTAACAAAATTAAAATGGCTCAAAGATGTTTCTAGAATTTTCAATTCTAAAATACAAAGGGCAAACTTATTTGCTAGAATAGCATCCTACAAAGTTTCTAGTGATAAGGTGATAACTTATAAAAGTATTTAAATTTTAAAAAGCTCTTCACTTGATGTTATGAGGAATGGAATTTTGGACAAGGTAGATTTAATAATGATATCATTGAGAACATATAATTTGTTAAATAGTTTCTTATATCTTCGTGATCTAGTTAATATGGAAGGATATTTGGCAATAAAAGAAAATATAATGGTTTGTACATCTTCAGGTAATCATGTTGAAAATTTTTACTCTCTTTTGGGAGGGATAGCTCATTGAATTATTGAGGTCGGTATAATTTTGGTGGAAAATTCGTAACACGAGTTAAGCTAGGAGGTAGAATACAAATCAAAGTACATCATCATTCTCTAATTAAATTACTAGCCGAATGATAAGGTACTAACTTATTATATATTCTTTAATTTAGGGTTCAGTTCATTTATGGATAAATTTAAAGATTATTGTAAACTAATTCATTGGTCTGAGCATGTGCTCTCTAAATTTTTATTTAAATCATATTGTAATCTTAATGTTGATATATAAAAATTATATTAACAAAAATAATTGTTGAATAATTTATCATAAACAGAAAAATTTTAAAAAGATAATAGCCCTTGAAGACCAAGAGTGCTCTCTAAAAGAGTCCTAGAGAAAACAGGTTACTGCTGTGGCTTGGGATGGAGGAGAGTGGTGGATTGGAGAGGGAGAGCAATAAGGAGATCTCATTGTTAGCAGAAGAACTTATTCAGTTATCAATCAAAAGATCAATGGTGGTGCCGAGTACAAAGCCGACGTTGATATGCACGGTTTGGACGAAGAAATCCTTTAATTCAGAGAGTTTTAGGGCACAATTAAAAAGTATTTGGAAGACCAAGAAGAAATTTGATATCTGAGTTGCAGGCGTAATTTGTTTTAATCATCTTTGATTTAGAGGAAGATCTGGAGCTAATAATGGAAGAAGGCGACCCGGCTTTTTCGTAAGTATCTTATTCTTTTTGATAGATTATTGAATCCAGTTGAACGGGATCAGATTAGGCTTATTTCATCGCCTTATTGGATTAAGATTGCACCATGTCCACCAGAGTATGATAAGAAAGATTTGATGCATGCTATTGGAAGTACATTTGGGGGTGTTCTTAGATCTGAGATTACTGATGATGTCTGCAGACTTAGGGTTAATTTGGATGTTCAAAAACCCCTTAGAAGAGGTATTTTTGTTTCCAGTGAAAATAATTTTAAGTCTTGGATTCCTTTTAAATTTGAAAAACTCCCAATTTTTTGTTTTGGATGTGGAAGACTGGATCACGGCATCAATGACTGCTTGATGATAAACCCTGCAGAAAAAGAAAAAGTCAGGGACGACCCTCCTTATTCAATAGCTTTAAAAGCTGAATCAAAAGTAGTTGGAAAGGAGAGTATCAAGTTTAAGTCTTTTGTTAAGAAGTTAAGCCTACAACGTACTTATACTGGGAATTCAACAGAGCAGGATGGGAAAGAATATGATATTTCAATTGCTGCAAAGGGTATTTTATTAGGGGGAAAGATTCTTGCTAGTTGGGAAGAGGGATTGAAGGAGCAGGTGGATAATAGAGAGGAGGCAGAGTTAAACACGTCGAAGGGGAATAATAACAAAGGGGAGAGCAGTCTGACAGAACTAAAGAAGTCCACTTGGAAGAGGATACTGTCAACGAATCACTCAGACCATCGAAAATTTGTAAATGCTAGAGTTAAGAGGAAAGGTTTAGCAGAGGAGTCTGGGCAAGAAAACATGGAAGTGGAAAGTGCAGCTGGAGCGAAAAAATTAAAAAATGATGATCTAAGCAGGAGTCCAGTTGAGAGTGCAGCAAGTATGTGTGTAGATGGAATTTAGAATTTTGCTTCAAAGCATCTAGGATTGGCGGTTGACAACATGTCAGCTGACCGGCCACAATGAAAAGCTTGAGTTGGAATGTTCGTGGGTTGGGGAGTCCACGGGCAGTGAGGAGGTTGCGGCATTTAATTAAGCAACAAAATCCCCGAATAGTCTTCTTAATGGAGACAAAGTTAGATAAAAAGTGAATGGAAAAGGTTAGGAGGAGTTGTGGTTTGCTCAATGGTATTGAGGTGGAGGCTGAAGGGACTCGTTGAGGGTTATGCTTAGGCTGGAAAAACGACATTGTGGTCATTTTGAGGAGCTTCTCCAAATGGCATGTAGATGTTTTGGTCAAAGAAAATGATATTCAGGAGGAATGGCGATTTACGGGCTTGTATGGCTCACCATATCTGCGAGATCAAAATTTGGTGTGGAATTTACTGAGAAAGTTAAGCCAAGAAGGTAATTATCCGTGGTTGGTAGCTGGCGATTTCAATGAGATTATGTATTCATTTGAAAAAAAAGGGGGGGATTCCGAGGGATCAAAAGAGAATTGAGGTCTTCAGAGAGACATTAGAATAACGTAATTTGATGAACATTGGATATTCGGGAGTTTGGTATACATGGGAAAGGGGGAATCTTCCAGAGACAAATATCAGAGAAAGATTGGATAGAGGGTTGGAAAATGATAAATGGTTGAATCTATTTCTAATGGGTAATATTCACCACCTACCCTATTCAACATCTGATCATTGTCCTCTTCTTATAAATACTGATAAAGTGAGCAGACTTTCAGGAGATAGAAATTTTCACTTTGAAGTATGGTGGACTATGGAGGAATCTTTTGAGCCGACCCTTAAAGATATTTGGGAGTCATCATCTGAACCGTTGACGGATAAATTGAGGAATTTGCAGATTGGCTTATCAAAATGGGCACACACAATAAAGGGTAAAAGGGGAGAACTACGAAAGCGGCTTATAAAAGAGCTTAAAATTTTGATGAAAGAAGATAGATATGATGAGACTTTGTCAAAGATCATTGATACGAAGATCCACCTTAACATGGAGATTGAAAAAGATGAGGCGTATTGGGAACAAAGAGCAAGAGTAAATTGGCTCCGATCTGGGGATAGGAATACGGCCTATTTTCATAATTGTGCTACTGCCTGAAGACGTGTAAATTCCATTTCCAAATTGATTTTGGATGATGGAAAGGAAATTAACGATGAATCAGGCATACACGAGGAAGCAAAGCTCTACTTTGAAAACTTGTTTACTACGAATGGGGTTGCTAACCCAAAGGAAGTCTTGGAAGGGATTGAAGGGAGCATTTCAATTGAAGCGAATGAAGATCTACAAGCCCCATTTAGTGAAGAAGAAGTTAAAATAGCATTGAAGGGGATGGGACCCACAAAGGCGCCAGGTCCAGATGGATTTCCAGCTCTTTTTTTCCAAAAGTATTGGCATATTGTGGGAAATGAGGTGTTGGGTTTTTGTTTAGGAGTGCTGAACGAATGAAAAGAAGTTGATTCCGCCAATATGACTAACATTGTGCTTATCCCTAAAGTTCAAAATCCCACTTCACTGGTTAATTTTAGACCGATCAGTCTTTGTTCTATTTTGTACAAGCTCGTAGCAAAAACGATAGCTAACAGAATGTAGAACGTAATGGATACTTGTATTGACCAGGTTTAAAGTGCTTTTGTACCAGGCAGATTGATATCAGATAATATTCTTCTTGCTTATGAAATTTTGCACACTTTCAGACAAAAGCGAACAGGGAAAAAGGGGTATATAGCGGTAAAGCTGGACATGAGTAAGGCGTATGATAGGGTGGAGTGGGACTTTATCAAAGAAGTGATGAATAAAATGGGGTTTGCAAGGAATTGGATTGAATTGATAATGAAGTGCATTACTAGTGTTTCTTATACAGTACTCATTAATGGCAGTAGAGGAAGAACTTTTAATCCATCTAGGGGGTTAAGGCAAGGCGACCCTCTGAGTCCTTTTCTATTTCTTATATATAGTGAGGGGTTATCAGCCTTAACGCGGATAGTAAAGAAGAATGGGTTGATTAGAGGGGTGAAGGCAAGCAGGAAAGGGCCAGAAATTTCTCATCTGTTATTCGCCGATAATTGTATGATGTTCGGTGAAGCAACAGAAAAAGGGGCAAGGGTTCTGAAAGATTTATTGAAGACTTATGAAAGCTGTTCAGGGCAGTGTGTCAATTTTGGAAAATCTAGAATTTTTTATAGCACGAATACAACTGAGGAATCAAAAGCAGCAGTTGGGCGACTACTGGGAGTTAGAAGCTCGTCAAGCCCAGAGAAGTATTTGGGCCTGCCTAATATGGTGGGTAGACGAAAAAATGAAGCTTTTCAAAATCTGGTTGACAGAATCGCTTCGCGTATAGAAAGCTGGAGTTCCAGACTATTGTCTCAATGGGGGAAAGAAGTTTTCATCAAATCCGTACTTCAGGCAATTCCTACGTATGCTATGTCTTGCTTTCTTTTTCCTAGAGTCTTATGTGAAAAGATTGAAAGTGTTCTTGCAAGATTTTGGTGGCAGAAGGGACCGGGTAAAAGGGGTATACACTGGTGCCAATGGAGGTTTCTATGCAGATCCAAAGATGAAGGGGGTTTAGGCTTTCGAAGGATGGCGCAATTTAATATTTCCCTCTTAGCAAAACAAGGGTGGAGATTATTAAATTTCCCGAATTCACTGGTAGCATGAGTTTTCAAAGCAAAATATTTTCCAGATAATAATTTTTTACATTCAAGGCTGGGGAGTTCGTGTTCGTATATATGGCGCTGTATTTGGGCAGCCAAAGGTACATTAGAGAAAGGACTGATGTGAAAGGTGGGCACGGGTACAAATATTTCAATTAGTCAAGATATTTGGATTCCAGATTATGTTAATGGCAGATTATTGTCCAGTTTTGGTAATTTGCAATGCGATAAAGTAGCAGAACTCATTAGCAGTAATGTAAGAGAATGGAATAAGGAGCTGATTGTCAATACCTTTCCAGCAGATGTCGCAGAATTGATCCTTCGTATACCTTTGTCGATGGAGCCCCATGAGGACTTTCTGGCTTGGAGTGGAGAACCAACGGGTGTTTTCTCAGTAAGAAGTTCCTATAAACTATTACAGAGCTTGGATCCTACAGCTTATGCTTTACATAACATCTATAGGGACTTCTACAGGAAATTATGGCAAACTGAAATACCCTCAAAAATAAAAAATTTCATCTGGAAAATCTCATGGAATTACATTGCTAGTAAGGTGAACATGTATAATCGACGACTGGTGAACAACAGATTGTGCCCTCGGTGTGGTAGTGACGATGAAACGTTGAACCATCTATTTCGTGAATGCCCTGTTTCAGCAGAGATATGGCGGATGTTACCAGAGGTGGACTTAATAGATTTTACAAATACCAAGTTTAGCGACTGGCTTACCATAGTAGTGGCTTCTCTGTCACTGGAGAAAAGTAGAACTTTCTGCATAGCTCTTTGGAGTATTTGGGGCGATAAAAACTCCCGTGTCCATGATAAATCAAACAGATCAAGCAAAGAGATTGTCAAATTTATCTATAGTTATATTCAAGATTTGGAAGGAATTAGAACAAATATTTCCAAAAATCCAAGTGTGAACAGAAAATGGAGAAACCCACCTGGTAGCAGACTCAAGATTAACTTTGATGGGGCTTTTGATGTGAGAAGAAAGGTTTCAGCGGCTGGAGTGGTAGTTCGCGATAGCGGGGGAAATATTCTCCTCTCAAGTGCAGACATCCATAAAGGGGTTCATACAGCGTTTGCGGCTGAAGCACTTGCGTGTAGGCGAGCAACCCAAATCGCACTCAACATGAAAGAAGAGGGTATTATTATCGAAGGGGACTCATTAACAGTTATAAAAAAATGTCAAAATACAGATCAGGATAAATCGCAGATCAGCACCTACATATATGATATTCGGAGCATGAAATCCAGAAAAAGGAGTTTGACATATGTATTTACCCCAAGATCAGCAAACAGTTTAGCGCATGTATTAGCAGTGGAATCACTGAGAAGAGAAGAGGGGTTTTACCTGCTTCATAGGGTTCTAGACTTCACAGAAGGCTAGGCCATGAGGGATAGCGAGAGAGAACCAGATTGAACAACAGAAGAGCAAAGAGACAGAGAAAGGGATTTCAAACGGCCACAAGAAAGCGTATTGAAGAAGCACTACAGCCTTTCTCGAAAATGGAAGACGCCTTTATTGCTGAAACGATAGAAATGAATGCTCTAAAAAGGCGAAATGATTTGATTGGGCTAGAAGGTCGGTTGGTTTTTTTAATTTAATTTTCAGTTTTTATTCATTTGTTTATTAGTTATTAAGTTTCTAGATTTTTCTTTAGCTGAGGTGCTTTCGGGCCAGGTATATTGGGCCAGACTTATTGGACAAAATTATTGTATTTTTTCCCTATTAATTATAGCCCAATCTGAGTTTATTCAAAAAAAAAAAACAAAAATAATTGTTTATATGTTAAAAGAGTATTGAAGTTGTAGAAACAAGTAAAGGAAAAGAAGTTGAATCCAAAGTTGAAACATCCCAATTATAAAAAGGAAAAAGCGAAAATTCAAAAACATGTGAAGGAAAAAATTATTATCATGATGAATAAATATGGTTAATAAAACAACTTTTAAATATAAATATTGCTAGAATATTGTGCTCATTTTCAATAAATGAATTTCGATGATAAGAATTTCACAAACCTGTTGTTTACGTCAAGAAAAGATAGCAATAGGATTCCCAAGTAAATAGCAAACAGAAGGTATGATTTTTAAAGTTAGTTTCATTATTTTGGATAATTTATATATATGGGGCAATTTACTAAAATATACCAAAATTAAAAAAAATACGGAAATGGGCCAAAATTTTAATTATTTACGAAAAAGGACCATTTCCCCCCAAAACGCGTCCACGTCAGAGCGTTTTGGGGGGATGCAGCAGGAAAGCGCTCCCTCAGGGGAGCGCTTTTGCCCTCCACCCCCCCTGATAGGCTTTTCAGCTGTTTTTAGTGTTAGGGTATGAGTTTTTAGGGTTTTAGGGCTACGGTTTAGGGATTTTTAGGGTTTCGGGTTTTTAGGGGAAAATTAATGGACTGGATTATAGGGTTAATTAATTAGAATAATTTTAAGTTTAGGGTTTTGGGAAAAATATATCAGTAAAATAAAAATTATTTAAATTTTTTCTACAGTTGTATCTGGTAAGATAATTTTGAGAAGACATTTCTGAACAAATAGTGCCCAAAACGCTTCAAGCAGGATGCCTTATCGCAAGAAGAGTACTGAAAAAGCTCCCACGTGGGCGCTCTTTTGCTCTGATAGTATCTGGCAAAATAATTTTGAGAAGGCGTTTCTGAACAAATAGTGCCCAAAACGGTTCAAGCAGGATGCACTGTCAGCAAGAGTACTGAAAAAAGCTCCCACGTTGATGCTCTTTTGCTACAGTAGTATCTGGCAAAATAATTTTGAGATGACGTTTCTGAACAAATAGTGGCCAAAACGCTTCAAGCAGGATGCACTGTCAGCAAGAGTACTGGAAAAAGCTCCCACGTGGACGCTCTTTTGCTCTGATGAGTATCACGGTAAAATAATTTTGAGAAGACGTTTCTGAACAAATAGTGACCAAAACGCTTCAAGCAGGATGCACTGTCAGCAAGAGTACTGAAAAAAGCTCCAACGTGGACGCTCTTTTGCTACAGAAATTGAGGCAAAAGAAAAATAGAAACTGAAAATGAGTGAACGTATTAATGATGTTATTTACTACAATGGTGAGGTTTGTGACACCGAAAATGGTGTTGTTTTTTTATCGGAGAACACAGCGCGACTGGATTTTAATCGAAACATAGATTTGATAGAACTTCGTAAAAGAATTAGGCGTAAAATCTTCAGAACAACGCCAATGAAAGTTCAGTCTATTAAGTATAGATTTTGCGCTTCGGTTGATCCGGTGAGATATGACTCATTCGACATCAAAGGTCCTCGGAGCTTGGAAGCAATGGTAAAGACTCATCTTGCCAGTGGATCACCCTATCTTGAGGTATACGTACATTTTTTATCGCCAAGTGATCTTCCTTCGACTTCAACATCTACTGTTGTTCGAGGGGAGTACACGACCCCAAGCCGACACTCTGTTAGTGGGAGGCAGAATACGGAAGCACCCCTGTTTGGTGGTAGTATAAGAAACACAACCCCTGCACGATACTCGGTTGGTGGATGGGACATGCATATCCTTCTTTCGACGTTCGATGCTAGTAATACGTATTGGGGAACGTTATCAACTTCTAGTGGTTGGCAATCCACATATGATTGGCAACGTTACGAAAGTTGTTTAAGAAGGGATAATGTACTCCCAACGACATCTACCGGCGAGGGGCCCTCGTTCGTTGCAGATGATGGTGGGTTGGATGATGAGTCTGATGTGGATCCACCTTGAGAGCCCGGCCCCGATGGTGCAGAAGTTGCATTATTTTCTGAACCGGAGCCTGTTCCAACCGATGTTGAAGGCGGTTCAGATGAAGAAGAAGAAAATCCGCTATTCAGGGTGTACTCGCCTCCAGCCCACATGCATAATGTCGATCTATCTCAAGACGATGCATTGGAGTTTCCTGAACTACCACACAGAACGCGTGACCGTACAAGTTCGTCTTTGGATTAGGGCGAATTAGAAGTTGGTAAAGAGTTTTCCAACAAGGATATTTTTCTTGGTGCATTGAAACAATATAGCATCAAGAACGGGGTTAACTACAATGTGGTTAAATCCAAACTCGACAAGTACGAGGCCAAGTGTACAGTGCAAGATGATACATGTTCATGGAAAATCATGGCCTCGTTGAGGAAAATGACAGGCTTGTGGGAGATCAAAAAGTACAAAGGTCCACATACATGTCTTGTCGGTACAGTATCACTAGGTGTTCAAGGTTTTTGAATAATACTAATATTACGTAATGTTGCATTATTTAACGTACTTCGTTGACAGGTGTTTCACAAGATCATCTGAAGATGGATTTAGAGATGTTGGCTGACTTAATAATGCCGACGGTGAAGGCGGATCCGAAGACTACAGTACCGGCCTTAATTGGCAATATCCGTAGCCAATTGGGGTACACGCCCTCTTACTGAAAGACTTGGATAGCCAAGCAGAAGGCGTTGGAAAAGTTGCATGATCGGTGGGACGCTTCATATAATGAAGTGTGGTAGTGGTGTCAGGTGCTGGAGAGATATGTCCCAGGCAGCATAACAGACCTCGAAACGGAACCGGCGTACTATAACGACCGATTGCTCCGTGGATCCCAAGTGTTCAAGCGTCTGTTCTGGACATTTAAGCAATGCCGAGACGCATTTATATACTGCAAGCCATTGGTACAAATTGACGGTACCTTTATGTATGGCAGATATACTCATCGACTATTGCTAGCTGTGGCGCAGAACGGCAGTGGGAGAATCCTTCCAATTTCGTTTGCAATAACACCGGGGGAGTCAGCTGATGACTGAGATTTCTTCCTATCTAGGTTAAGGAGGCATGTCTGCCCCCAACCTAATATATGCGTTATATCAGATCGGGGCCCTGGAATACTAGCCGCAATAGAGCGACAGGGAAGCATGTGGCATCGCACACACCATCGATATTGCCTAAGGCATGTTGCGTCCAACTACCACGGGCAACATCGATCTACAAGTCAACGACGGCAAGTGACCAACATGGGTATGTAATATCTATTAATATAATTTCGTTTGTAATATTCAATTTATTCTTAATTGAAGAGTGATATGTAATATTCGCTATCAACTTATATTGGCAGGGTACGAGATCAATAAAGACCGTTTTCACGCGATGTTGGCGAATTTGCGCTCAGTTAACGAAGAAGGCGCAAACTACCTATGCAATATTCCTTTCAAACAGTGGACACAAGCATACGACGGCGGCCTACGATATGGTCATATGACCTCAAACCTGGCCGAATGCATAAATTCTGTTCTCAAAGGAACGCGCCATTTGCCAATAACATCGGTTGTGCAAGTGACATATTTTCATTTAGCGGCACTATTTTCGAAGCGAGCAACGAGTTATAAAGGCCAGATGCAAGGGGGCCATGTATGGTGCGCGAAGGTCTTGCGAGAAATTAACAAGGGGAAGGCACGGGCTAACACCATGCACACAGTGTGTCACGATCGCGACAACCTATAGTTTCGTGTGACGGAGTTTGACAGACCGAACCAAGGTATTGTTGGCAGTCTATATCGTGTACACTTGAGAAATAGGACTTGCAACTGTGGGGTATTTGATGCACTTCGTTACCCATGCGCTCATGTACTTGCGGCTTGTCAGAATCTCCGTCTTGATCCCATGAGGTATGTCGACGATGTGTATAAAATGGAAAACATGTACAGCGTTTGGAGACACGTATTTCCACCAGTCCCAGATGAACGTAAGTGGCCGTCTGTATCGCTTGCACCGTATAAGCTGTTACCAGATAGACAACTGCGGCGAAAACCAAAAGGTCGACCTTGCTCGACTAGAATACGCAACAATATGGATATCCGAGAAACGGCCAACCAACGGAATTATGCGGATGGTGTAGGAACCCAGGCCATACATCTCGTTCGTGTCCAAATCGGAATAGTTGATAGTCTTCTTAGCATTTTTGTCTCTTGGTGGCTATGTAAATTCTATTTATTTCTTGATGAAAATGGTGAACTTTTGTAGAAGGACTAAGTTGCAAAACAAAAAAAAAATTACAATAAAAAAATCTTGGACTTTTATTTTATTAAAGATATAAAAATTAAATTACAATAAAAATAATAAACAACTTTTATTTTATTAAAGATTTAAAAATTAAATTACAAAAAAAAATCTTGGACTTTTATTTTATTAAAGATATAAAAATTAAATTACAATAAAAATAATCAACAACTTTTATTTTATTAAAGATATAAAAATTAAATTACAAAAAAAATAAACAACTTTTATTTTTTTAAAGATATAAAAATTAAATTATAATAAAAAATAAACAATTTTTATTTTATTAAAGATATAAAAATTAAATTACAAAAAAAAAATAAACAACTTTTATTTTATTAAAGATATAAAAATTAAATTACAAAAAAATAAACAACTTTTATTTTATTAAAGATATAAAAATTAAATTACAATAAAAATAATAAACAACTTTTATTTTATTAAAGATATAAAAATTAAATTACAAAAAAATAAATAACTTTTATTTTATTAAAGATATAAAAATTAAATTACAAAAAATAAACAACTTTTATTTTATTAAAGATATAAAAATTAAATTACAAAAAAATAAACAACTTTTATTTTATTAAAGATATAAAAATTAAATTACAAAAATAAATAACTTTTATTTTATTAAAGATATAAAAATTAAATTACAAAAAAATAAACAACTTTTATTTTATTAAAGATATAAAAATTAAATTACAATAAAAAAATAAACAACTTTTATTTTATTAAAGATATAAAAATTAAATTACAAAAAAAAATAAACAACTTTTATTTTATTAAAGATATAAAAATTAAATTACAATAAAAATAATAAACAACTTTTATTTTATTAAAGATATAAAAATTAAATTATAAAAAAAATAAACAACTTTTATTTTATTAAAAATATAAAAATTAAATTACAAAAAAAAAATAAACAACTTTTATTTTATTAAAGATATAAAAATTAAATTACAATAAAAATAATAAATAACTTTTATTTTATTAAATATATAAAAAATAAATTACAATAAAAAAATAAAAAAATGGCGGTACGGATCAATGTTGGTGTCGATCGGAATCAGTGCCACATGGGGGTGGTAAACGATTCCACGCTTGGATTCCTCCTTCTAGCTAGCTTCGGCGTGGGTACTAGAACCTCAAAGGGGATTCTGGTTCCCCGGCGGGAAGTGCAGTTGTGGGTGTTGGGAGGATGACCCACCTTGATAAAATAACGACTGGGGAGGTGTTTGCATAAACCATGGCGAGGGTGTCAGAATCCCATACGGCGAAGGAGACTGGTAAAAGGAAGAGCTCCCCGACGGCGCCTCCTGCGATCCCTCGTGCGACGACGGCCTAAAGATCGACTAGCCAGTCGGAGTAGTCGGGAACAGACTCGAACCGGGCCATGCATTCCAACCTGCCGTGGGACTGGGAAAAGGAAACATATAAGGGTTAGGATACATGTAAGGGCTAGGGTACGCACCTAGCATAATCTGAAAAGACTGTGATGTGGGTGTCGTCGGCTGAAGTGTTGGGCCCGGTGACTGTGTGGGCGCTGTTGATGGGCCCGGTGGTTCTGTCGGCGCTGTTGATGGTCTCGTCTCATCACCCATTCTCTTTGGATTTAAAGGGCCCCGTCGTTCCCTTTTGTTCACGAAGTTGCCGTTGCCTCTCCTCTTCCGAAAATAAATACGGCTTGCCATGGATCCTAAATCATGGCATGTATTCCGGCACGCACGCTAACTCAGGAACGATGATCGGTTCCCGAGTAGGTATATAATCATACCGGTTCTCCCACATTTTGATATATGCTGACCAAAATCTTGGCCAATCCATATGCAACTGCCGTAAGTCGACTTTGTGCTCATCATCGAGAACCTTAGGTGCCACGGGAATCGGTTGTCGGAATCCAAATTGACGCAGAACCCGATCTGACTGGTGCATCTCCACGGTGGCATAGTTGATCAATGGGACCTTCACATGCCAAAGGTTTGGATTTTGAAAGAACTCCTCCGGAATTACTGTCCGAATTGCCGGATCCTCGTATGGTGTCCATTGAAACTATATTAACATGATAAAAATATTAGTTATATACATAATACTAAATACGAAATACTAAATTCAAAATACGAAATACGAAACGACTATTTTATTACGAAAATATATTTTATTTAATACTTACTTGTGATTCCGACCGTTGGTCTAATAGAAGTCGTATATCTTCAAGCGAGGTAGGTATTCCAACATAACTCGCCGAATTGTTCCACCTAATTAAATAAATTTTTAGCATACAATTATATTTTAAATCTACGTAATAATTTGTAAAATCTAATATTAAATTTACCTCGTTATGAGTGAGAATGTATATGGGTGGTCGACTCGAGGACGTAAAATTGGAAATCGAACCCGTGCCCATGATTGCAGTAGTGATAGGCAACCTCCGATTTTCGCTTTACTCGGCTGCGTCGCCCCGCACATCTCCCAATACAATTTTGCTAGCATAGCAGACCCCCAACTCAATTCACCGGCTGCTCTAAAATCAACGAGTTTCAGCAGTCACCTCAGATAACGAGGTTTCGTGACAAGTCCGGCATCAAATAGCCTCCAATCATCTCAAGAATGTATGCCCGAGCATACCGTATTCTTTCTATTTCGGTCGAATCATTATTCGGCTCCGGGAATGTGTCTCGTAACCAGCCCATCTCGATCCGACCTCCGTAAATGTTATCCGGAATAGCACCCAAAAGCTCGTAGCATACGGCTGCCCAATCACCAGAAGTTGCGGATCCGGTGACTACGTACTCATCCACCGGCAATCCCAATTGCAAATGCACATCTTCCAAAGTGATAGTACACTCTCCGCATGGAAAATGGAAAGTGTGCGTCTCGGGTCTCCACCTCTCTATCAACGCACTGATTAAACCGGCTCCAACTTGCACCCCGGCCTATCGTGGCCACGTGCAAAAAAACCCGCTTCGCGAGTAATTCTCGATCAACGGCGATGGCGGACCAGACATATTGCGAATATAGCATTGCAACACCCGATCTACAGACTGTTTAAAAAATTATAAATAAAAATTGCATAAACTTAAAAAATATTAAATAGTATTGAAAAATTAAAATTAAAATTAAAATTAAAACTTATCATTGTCATTTGATCGACGGAAATGTGTTTATTGTCGAGACGAATTAATTCCCCGGCCATTGCTAATACGATCGAATATTTTAATATTTTTCAAAAAATATATATTTCAAAAAAAATTAAAAAGGGCTTTTTGTTAAATATTAAAGGACTATTCTGAAATATGATAGGAAGTTTCAAGGAATTTAAGAGAAATTTGAGAAGAATTTGAGAGAAAAATGAATAAGGACTTTGTTGTGAAAAAAAATAAAAGGGTGGGGCGTATTTATAGGTTTTTTTTTTTACCGTTGGAGGCCCAATGGTCAAAAAAAAAATTTGACCGTTGAAGTAGGAAAGCGCTCCCTCAAGGGAGCGCTTTCTCTCTGATCCCCAAACGCTATTGACGTGGACGTGTTTTGGAGGAAAATGGCTATTTTCCGTAAATAATTAGAATTTCGGCCCATTTCCGTAATTTTTTTTTAAATTTTAGTATATTTTAATAAATTGCCCTATATTAATATTAATTTTATCATATTATTTTTCAAAAGAAAATAAAGCAAAAGGCAATGCAAAAATTTACAAGACTATTTATGAGGAAGATGGAGAGTTTTGGTAAAGTTATTTTCAAATCCGGAATAAGCTCAAATCCATATGTACTAAAGGTAGTTATATTTTTTCTATTTATTGATAGAATATATAATATATAATTTATTATTTATTATCTGTTTTTATATCAAGTTTTAAATATATATTCATACAATTGATATTTTGGCTTTAACTTTCGCAACTTGATATATGTGCTCCGTGAGAAAATATTTTACATGCTCAAAATATGTATGGCTAATGCGGTTGTTGTTGACATGCTATCTTACATTAAATCATTTCACAAAGATCGGGAATTAGCGAGAATTAAATCAGCTGTGGTAATTCAACATTAGTGTTATTAAAATCTTTTAAACCATTACAAGTTTGTTTAGGTTCATGGTAATAACATTTCTTTATTCTTATGGAGCAGATCGAGTGATAAATCATCTGATAAAGTTGTGTTGACATGGGAAATAGAAAGTAGTGAGTCCAGGTTGAGTCTGCAAAGTATTTCAGTAGCAGTTAATTACCTTTTCCTTGAAGCATCGTTAAATGAGGGCAAGATATTTTTTATCCTTCGATTCACCTTTTACCAATCATCCAAAAATTGAAAAACAGATTCAACCAGCTATCTAGTTTTGGTGAAATGGTATCCAATTAGTCATTGATCTTAATGGAATAGATTTTCTATTCTCTAGTCCTAAATGAATTACAGAGATAGAACGTAAGTTAGAGAAAATTTATAGATGCTACACAACTCTTATTGTCATGGCCAGATACAAATCAATGGTGATGTAGGAACAAATTACCTCATTCCACAAAGTCATGAAAGGAGTAATATACATGCAAAATACACATTTACATCCGAGCAAAATAATAAACAGATAAAACAACACAAACATTGCTCGATCCAACCTCTATGCATAACATGTACAAGAACTCGGAATGAAATTGCTTAAAGCCGTCGCTATGGCACTCCCTCCCATTGGCTTTGAAACCTGGTCAGTTGTAAATTTGGGACAGTATCTTCCATCGGTACTAACTGGTTCAAACTGTCAAGATCTTAAACAAGAACATCTGGCTCACTTAAGCTACCGGTGAAGTTCACTCTACAATACTCGGGGAAAACTAATCCGGCTTCATCACAACCTGCCTTAGTTACATGAGGGCAGGACCTCACATCAAGGTATTCCAAAGAATTGCATTGATGCAAAAGCATATTGACTCCCGAAACAGTAATCTTTGGACAGTTACTGATTTTCAAAACCTTCAAGCTGAACTCAATTTCCCCATTTCTTAAATCCTCAAAAGCAGCATCTGTAACCTCCTCGCAGCATCCAATATCGAGCGCCTCTAAGTTCTTGCACTGTGTAAGAATGCAGCTCAACGAAGTGTCAGAAATGTTTAAGCACCAATCCATCCGCAAATTCTTAAGACTATTTTTACATGCAGCAGCTAATGACTTTATAGACTCATCAGACACATCCCGGCAACCACCGATTATAAGAGTTTCAAGATTTTTGCAGAATTTAGATAAGGAGAATATTGACTCATCCCCAACTTTATAACAGTCCAACAACTTCAGTGTCTTCAGAGAAGATGAACAAACCTCAGCAACCTTGGAAATCCCAACATCCCCAACATTGCTGCACTTATTAATGTCTAAAAACCTAATGTGTTGACAACCATTTACAAGATCTGCTAGTCCAGAGTCACTTATGTTGGTGCATCCCTGCAAGCCTAACTCCACTAGATTCTTACAATTCCTAGAGAGAGAAAACAACAATCCATCAGTGACAAATCTGCAGCCAGCAAGATGCAGGCTCCTCAGGTCATGGCAGCCGTCAGCAACAGCTGACAATCCCTTGTCTGTCAACTTTCGGCAATATGATGCATCCAAAGATTGTAGGGAAGGAAGACCCCCACCAATCAAAGCCAATCCTCTATCTGTAATAGCTGTAATACATAGAGCACGCAAGCCAAATTGCCCCAACTCAGAATGTAATATAGGATAACTTAATAAAGAACAGGTATGTAAGGAATTGAAATACATATATAAAAAGACTCAAAATAGAGACACCCATCAAACCAGAACCAAAAACAAACATCTTACAACCCTGCAAATTGGGATTATCAAGCACTATTGTCAGTAACAAAAAAGAAACCCCCAAAAGCCATCAAAAAACTTCCCCACAGATAAGAGAGAGAGAGAAGAAATGCCCATTAGAAGAAAAAAAAAACCAAGGCAAACACTTTTACCTTTACAATTTTGCAACTTGAGGACCTTCAAGCACTTGAAACCTTCAGCGATAACGGCAAGATCAGAGTCGGTAACCCCAGGATAGAAAGACCTGGAAACGGACTGAGAGAGGTCCAACTCCAGCACACGTGTGAACCTGGCAGCCATCCTGCTGAGCATGTGCGGTCCCGCACGAGCGGAGAGCTTCTTCCTCTCGGTACTCTGCAGATGCAGCCATCTCTTGCAGACCAGACCGAACACTTCCTTGTCCTTATCACTTTCCAGCCTTGACAGTATCGATCTCAACTCGTCGTCCGTCAATGTGTCGTTTATGCAAACCGGGGGCGCAACAGCATCGGCCATTGAATTGGATCCAATTGTACAGAGATGATTAGGGCGGAGGATTTTGGGGATTAGGGTTGAATGAATGGAAACCTCTAAATATAATAAATTATATATGGAAGATGAAACGAGAGAAAGGGAATATACTATATAAGCTAAGTTGACAGAGGGGAGATGTAGGAGAAACGCAAAGGTTACGGTGCTGGGATTACGGAAATGCCCATGTTGGTGGTGGAGTAACGGTGCATGTTACAGGGGCATGTTGAACATTTCAGGAGTAAAAGTTAAAATTGTCGGTTAAGGTGTCCGATGATTTGAGAATTGGTAAAGTTGCAAAGGTTGTTGGAAATTCGAATGATGCCCACGATTGTTGGCTATTTAAATTTTAAAACATATTTAGGGACGGGTTATCTATTTGGATAAATGCTAAATAATTTTGAATATCTATCAACGATTAATCCCCTCGTCATAAGTAAACGATTGATCATAAAATATGTTCCTTTCTCATAATTAAAAGGTGAACTGAACAATCATCACATTACACCTTATAGTTAATATTACTGAAATTTTGATATATAATTTGATATTTTTCATCTTTTGAGATGAAATCTTTATATATAATATTTAAAACCGAATTTTGTAGAAAAAATAATATATAGATCCTCAAATTCTTGATTTTTTTTTTTATGTTTTTAGCTATTGCAAGCTATAATTGATTATTTAAAAAAAAAATTAAATATGCCTAAAGTCTTTCTAATTTTTTTTAAAATTTGAAATATTGAGTTGTTTTAATTTCTTTGGATTTAAAAATGTTAGTGGAGTTTCCTTAATATTGCTGAGTTGGAAATTATAAATATTTGTTAAAGGGGTTTTCAATTTAATTGGTTGTAAGGAAAAAAGAAAAGAAAAAGAAGTTGTGGTGTACCCTAAAATATGGTGATACTCTTTGGTCTCTCCAACCTCAATCAATACTGGAAGATATCAAGAACAAAAGCTAAAGTATGGAATTCAAAAGTAAAAACATGCCATGGAGTACCCAAAAATATACAAGATTAGTTATGATTATTTAATAATATTTTTTATTTCATCTGCCTAAAGGGGATTTTTCGAGGACACCTTCAATATTCTATACTGATTTCTTCTGAGATTTCAGTGTTTCCACAATTGCTTTTAGATTTCGGGTTTTTTTATCAAGATGATTTTGTTTGAATTTTTGAGGGTTTTTTTTTTCCAATAAATACATTGATTCCCTAAAGGTGATTAAGTCTCGGTTTCCATTTTGATAGTGAATTTATATAGTTTTTTTATTATTTAGGTTTTGTTTATTTTAAACAAGATGGTTTCTTTGAAAAAATCAAGATAAGTTTCGTTTTTAATCAGGAGTGGGAGTGGGAATGATGTTAAAAATCCGTCAAACTCTAGTTTTATTTAAAATATATATATCATGAATCATGATATATTTTTTTTATATATTTTTAATTAATATTAATTCTGGTAAGGATGGCCTAATCGAGAAAAGACACATGAAAATATAAATAAACATCATAATTCCAACTCAGCAACATTAACGGAAAAATAAATAGAGTTAGTGATTGAACTAATTTTCAAATACAAAAAAAGTACAGGGATTCAATATTTCAAAATTAAAGTGTAAGAATTAAATTTAAATTTGAAAAGAGTATAGGACCTTGAGCCCATTTAAACCTTTAAAAAAACATTAAAGGTGTAAAATAAATTATTCCTGTGATAATTTCTTAAAATTACTTTTTTTTTATTGAAAAATATGTAATATTTTATTTCTAAATACTCTCTTGGTTTCTGAGATTAAGTCTTTAAATGAGTTTAAAAGATTTTGTTTTAAGCATGGGGTTTTTTAATATTGTTTCAAAATTTTGTTAAGTGTTTTGTGTGGTAACAGTTGAGATCCGGATCCGGCAAATCAATAGATGTGCCTTCCGCTTAGAATTGAAAGTGGCCCGCTCTTTGTTTTCGCCAATTAAGACAGAAATAACACCCCTAACTAGTTGTTTTCCCTTATCATCTCGTCGATTCCCAGAAGGTTTCGTTTTTTTATTATTTACTTTGTTCAACTGATAGATGTCCCAAGCCACATATTATTTCAACTAGCCAACTGATCAAAAGTGGATATGGTTCCTCAGGGGAGTGGTAGGTATCGCTGTCAGGTTGTGGTGGAGAGAGTCATAGAGAAAGCTCTGCACTTGACAACATCCGAAGCCTTAAGGATATTCATGTGGTTGTTGTAGTAGGCAAGATGCTCTTCTGGGTCCCATACCCTGTTGTAAGACAACTTAAGGAATTTAAATGAGGCTGAGAGGTTGAAGGCTAAGACCATCGGAGCCAGAGGCTCATAAGCATAACTCCACGAAGCTTCGTCAGACTTGGAACCCTTGAATTCTTGTATCAACTCCAACTTGAAAGTTATTATTTGCTCATCAATAGAAACTGGTTTGTTATATGCTCCCTGATCTTAATGGTGAACAGGTCAAACCTCTTCCATAATCTCATCATCGTTATTCTCCTTCTAGTTTCTATGAACAATAGACTGGGCAGAACCTTCCAAGTGAAGAGGAGAAGGCAAGTGTGTTTCCTTGGTAGCATCCTTGGCTGCATGCAACTCTGGGATCAATTGCTCATTACAAGCATTCTGCAAGTTTAGCAGGCATTGGCACTCCTGCTACTCCTAGAACTGACGTTGCTGAGCCAGGAGTTGTTTTTCCATGAGAAACATCTTCTCCTTCAGCTCAATGACCTGATGATGGGAGCTAGAGGCTTGCTACTGCTAGGAAGTTTGGCCTGCAATGATGGCAATGACAGTCAATTGAGATGGAAAGGTTGTGAAGCAAGCAAAGGCCTGTTGCAAATGGTGAGCAAACTACTCTCTGAGGTCTTAGGAGGAGGTGCCGAAGGGTGGTTGAGTGCCTATGGCAGTAGCAGGTGTAATGACCTGAAATTTACGGTTACCGAAAAGTGTATTTTTGGGTCTTCGTTTTCGTAAAATGGATTCGTAAATATTTATTAAAAATATTTACGAAGTTAGTTGTGTGGTTAATTAGGTTTTGAATAGGTGAATTTGTTTGAATTAAGAGTAATTAGATATAAGGACTAAATTGTAAATGGGGTAAAAGTTGAATTATAGAATAGAAGAAAAGCTAAAGGACTAAATAAGCAAATAATCCAAAAGATGATAAGTGTATGGTATAAGTAATAACATGTGTAGTATTTATGTACATATACTTGTAAAAATTTTATACATTTACTTATTATTTAAGAAATTATTATTATGTTAGTATACTATTATATTATTAAAATAAAACATAAAATAAATTAAATAAAAAGAAACAAAAGATAGAAAAGAAACAGAAGAGTGAAACAAAATAAGAAAGAAAGAAAAGAGAAAGAAAAAGAAGGAGAAATTAGGGTTTAAGGTTCAAACTCAAATTGGTAAGTCAATTTAATCATTTTTCTTACAATTTTGATGTTTTTAGAATTCTAGAACAGAATACTACTTTATTTATGTTGAAATTTTAGAAGTTAGTGAATTTTTAAAAGTTGTTCATGTTGAATAAATTTAAGTGTTATGGGTTAAATTGATAGAATTTCAAGTTAGAAGTGAAAAAGGGATTGAATTGTAAAATAAATCATAAGTTTTGAGTAATAGGGACTAAATTGAGAGAATTTCAAAATTAGGGATTATGGTGAAATTTGAAAGTTGAAATTAGTCTAAAGTGGGATTTGAATGAAAATATGAAATTAGTTTTAAATAAAATAAAGTTAGTTTTGATCAGGGACTAAATTGAAATGTGAGCAAAAGTTGAATAACAATTGAAATATTTAATGTGAAATTGTGTGTATTGATGATTTTAAATTGTTTTAATTTCCATAGCTAACGTTGTGCCGGAGACATCGGCTAAGAAAGGAAAAGAGAAAGTTGACGAGGAATGACTCGGGAAATTACAGTTTGTATTTCTATAATCCGAGCTTAATAATTAATTGTTGAATTTATTACTTAATGTATATGGTAAGTAAGTTGAGGTAAGTAATTGATATTGTGATATTGAATTGAATAGAATTGAATTATGAGCATATGTGATTATTTGAATTAGAATGAATATTGATTAAAATGGAAAATGTGATTGAAAACCCTATTAACTGTATCGGGTTGAGTCGGATATAGTTGGCATACCATAGGATTGAAAGTGTTCAGGGATACTTCGACCACGAGTCGATGAGACACTGGGTGTCAAATTATTACTTCGGATAAATTCGATGAGGTACTGGGTACCAATTTACTTCGACATGGCCGATGAGACATTGGGTGTCAATTTATTACTTCAAATTATCCGATGAGACACTGGGTGCCATACTGGTGTGTTTTGGTTGGATCCGTGTATCCGCCAAAGTCCGAGTCGTGCTAATAGGGGTATATAATGAATTGGCAAATTTGATCGATATGAATGATAATGAATAATTAAATGAAATATGGTTAGAGATATATGAATTGAGAATTTGTGAATTGAATGCGAATAACCAATATTATGGTTCAAGTGATATGTGTTGACATTGTGAAAAGCTATCTGGGATAGCAATTGATCAGAAGTGAATGTGTTATAAATGATTTAGCTATGAATTGTTTATTGTATAATTATAGTATTTGTATGATTAAATGTGTAAATAACATTAATTTTATATTTAAAATATTCGGATTATAGAAATACCATTGAGTTTATACTCAGCGTACGGTTTGTTTCCGTGCGCAGGTTAGGTTAAAGTCGAATTGCCGAATCAGCATCCAAAGTCGATCCCGAACTCAAAGTGGTGAAGTATATTTCTTTTTGGTAATGGCATGTACCTAGGACATTTTATATTGGTTATTTTAAAATGGTGAATGTAAAATATGTTATAAGATACTATTGGTTACTTATATATATAAGTTTATATGATATATTAAGATTACAAAATAGTATATTTTGGTATGAAATTAGATTTGATTTGAATGAAGTTAAATCAATTGATTTGGAAATTATGTGTAAAATATCTATGAAAATACTTTGATAAGGTCATTAGGTTGAATGTTTTGACATGTTTTAGATGTATTTTGAATGTGTTTTGGATTGGTTGAACGATTGATATTTGAATTGCTTGGTGCTCAAGGTTTGCAGGGTTGGTATACTTGATGTATAAGGCTCATTTTGAGTCCACACGGCCTGACACACGGGCGTGTGGTCAGACCGTGTGAGACACACGACTTATACACGGGCAAGTGATTAGACCGTGTGTCCCCTGCAACTTAAAATTTCTAAAATAGAATGCTCAGGTATTACCACACGGGCAGAGACACGGGCGTGTGCCTCAGCCGTGTGAGTAAGTCAGAGAGTTACACGGGGTAGGACATAGCCTGAAGCACGGGCATGTCATAGGGTCACACGAGCATGTCCCTTGACCACACGAGTGTGTGTGCCCTGTACTTTGGGAAAATTTTGAAATTTCGCAAAAAATTCTCAGAAAATTCAAATTAGTCCCGATTCATTTCTAGTACATATTTAGGGATTCGAAGGCCCATAAGAGGGACGATATGATTAATTTTATGATGTGTATGTTAAATGATTTGTTTAACGTTCGTATTTAATCTGAAAGGTCTGGTAATGCTCCGTAACCCTGTTACAGCGACGAATAAGGGTTAGGGGGTGTTACAATTAGTGGTATCAGAGCTATTCAGGTTTAGTCGATTCTTGGACTAAATCGAGCTCAGAATTGAGTTTAGAGGTACATGCCATAATTGAATCAAATTGAGTCGGGATTTGGATGCTGATATATATTGTTTGTTTTTATCTTATAGTTGAACATGTCGGATGATTATAGTGATGATATTGATCAAGAAATGTATACTGGAGATGAAGAGTCTCATGATTTAGATGAAACAGAGTCGGCAACACTGAGTGTAAACCCAGTGGGTAATCAACCTCCTAATGTTGAAAGAGGTAATGTTAGAGAAAGAGATGAATCACAGTTACTTAGGGTTATAGCTGATGCTCTTCAACGAGTAGTAGGAACTGCATCTGCTACGACATTTACTCCTACAATCCGACGAGCCCCGATTAAAGAACTGCGTAAGTATGGTGCAACTGAATTTATGGGTTTGAAAGGGGTTGATCCTTCTACAGCTGAAAATTGGATGGAATCTACAAAAATAATTTTACAGCAGCTTGAATGTACTCCTCGGGAAAGTTTATTATGTGCTGTTTCTTTATTACAAGGGGAAGCTTATGTATGGTGGGAATCGGTAACCCGACATGTGCTGACAGAACAGGTAAACTGGGATTTCTTTCAAAGAGAATTTCAGAAGAAATATGTGGGTGAGTTGTACATTGAAGATAGAAAACAAGAGTTTTTGATGCTAAAACAAGGCGGGATGTTAGTAGTAGATTATGAACGAGATTTTCACGACTCAGTAGATATGCTGTGGAATATGTGCCAACCGAAGCTGATAGTTGTAAGAGATTTCTACGGGGTTTATGTGATGAACTACGAGTACAACTAGTATCTCTTAGAATTATAGAATTTGCAGACTTAGTTGAGAGGGCAAAAATGGTTGAACAAGTACTAGGTTTAGATAAAAAGCTTCAAAATACTCGTCCGTTTGGGAAACATTCTGGAGCTACTAGTTCAAACACGCAACCTAAAAGATCCAAAGAATCTCGTGGTAGTTGGAGATCGAGTTTCAAATCAGACAGAGGTGATAGAAATCGTGAAAGACAGATGACAGTTTCTACTGGTAGTGTACGAGGTCTATCACGGGATACTAAAATACTGGATTATGAACATTGCGGGAAAAAGCATAAAGGTGAATGTTGGAGATTGACTCGAGGTTGTTTTCGTTGCGGATCTACAGAGCATTTCATTAGAGATTGTCCAAAAAATGAGAATGTTACACCAATTACATCACAGAGATCTGTGCCTACTTCTAGAGGTCGAGGATCAGGCAGAAGTGGTTCATTTTCCAGAGGTGGTGCTAGAAAGGGAAGTGATGTTGCTACTCAACAATCAGAAGCCAGAGTACCAGCTCGAGCTTATGTTGTACGGACCCGTGAGGAGGGTGATGCACATGATGTTGTGACAGGTATATTTTTATTGCATTCAGAACCTGTTTATGCTTTAATAGATCCGGGATCTTCACACTCATATGTTAATACAAAATTGGTTGAGTCGGGGAATTTAAAATCTGAGACATCTAGAGTATTAATAGCAGTGTCTAGTCCATTGGGGCAAACTGTTCTAGTGGATTAGGTGTGTAGGAAATGTCCACTAATGATACAAAATATAATTTTTCCTATTGATTTGTTGATAATGCCATTCGACGATTTTGATGTAATTCTGGGAATGGATTGGCTTACTGAGCATGGGGTAATTTTAGACTCTTGTAAAAAGAAGTTCACTGTTCAGAGTGAAAATGGTGACAGAATCGTGGTAAATGGTATTCGAATCAGTGGGTCGACTCGTATTATTTCAGCAATTCTGGCTAATAAACTTCTTCATCAAAGTTGTGCAGCTTTTCTGGCATATGTTATTAATTCGGATTCTATTGAAAGTCAATGCAGTAAAATCAGAACTGTTTGTGAGTTTCCTGATGTATTTCTTGAAGAATTACCGGGATTACCACCAGATAAAGAAGTTGAGTTCGCAATTGAAGTATATCCTAGTACAGCTCCGATATCAATACCCTCATACCGTATGTCACCTACAGAGTTAAAAGAATTGAAGGTACAGTTGCAGGATTTACTGAATCGAGGATTTATACGTCCTAGTATTTCACCTTTGGGAGCTCCAGTGTTGTTTGTTAAAAAGAAAGACGGTTCAATGTGGTTGTGTATCGACTATCGACAATTGAATAAGGTGACTATCAAGAACTGATATCCATTACCTCGTATTGATGATTTATTTGATCAGTTGAAAGGAGCTTTTGTGTTTTCAAAGATTGATTTGAAATCGGGATACTACCAGTTGAAGGTGAAAGAAAGTGATGTACCGAAGACAGCATTTCGTACAAGGTATGGTCATTATAAATTTTTAGTAATGCCTTTTGGATTGACTAATGCCCCAGCAGCTTTTATGGTCTTATGAATCGTATCTTTCAACCGTACCTAGATCAATTTGTGGTAGTTTTCATTGATGATATTCTGGTTTATTCGAAGTCTGAATCTGAACATGAGCAGCATCTTAGAATTGTTTTGCAAATATTACAAGAGAAACAGTTATATGGGAAGCTTAATAAATGTGAATTCTGGTTATTGGAGGTTGTTTTCTTGGGACATGTGGTTTCGGTAGATGAAATTAGAGTTGATCCGAAGAAAAATGAAGCGATTATTCAATGGAAAGCACCAAGAAATATGTCAGAGGTACGCAGTTTTCTGGGATTAGCTGGTTATTATCGGAGATTTGTAAATGGATTTTCAAATATAGCCTTGCCGATGACAAAGTTGTTGCAAAAGAATGTTCCATTTGTTTGGGATGATCAGTGTAACAGTCCGGTTTATACCCTAGTCGGAACAGTGGTTTTGGGACCACAAATCCGAGCCCGTATAATATTTTAATATTATTTTCTGTGACTATGATGTGTGTATATGCATGTGCTAAAGTTTCGTAAGTTAATTCGTCCATCTGTGTGTTTAATTTGAACAAAGGGCTAAATTGCATTGATTTATAAATTAGCATGCTACATGAAAAGGTACTTAATTGTCATGTCTTTATAAGTATGAGGATTTTATGTTGCGATTAAGCCATTAGTTTGTAAGTGGATGGTTAAGGTCAAAAAAGACATTGATTTATATGTTATATATGTTTTTATTATAAGGATAATTTGGTAATAAGGTTAATAATATAATTGTTAATAAAATAAAGCATGAAAATGGAACATTCATTCATGCATTCTCCACCGAAAATAAGAAAGAAAAGAAAGGGTTTGAGCTTGTCATATTCGGCCATTTGAGAGCCAAATTAGAGGTATGTTTTCGGTTGGTTTTCGATAATTTCTACGTTTTTGTAATCGTTGTTTCGAGAGCTTTAAAACCCATGTCTCAATTTGATGAATTGATAATGTTTGTGTAAGATGCCATTGATGATATGTCAAGCTTTTTGATGATTTTTGGTGTTAAATGAAAGATATGAGTTAGATGGGCATATTTTGTTCTTGAATTTTTGATGAATTTATCTAAATAGGGCTAAATTGAGAAAATGGTAACTTGAGGGACTAAATTGCAAGTTTGATGGAAAATATGGGCTTGTATGTGATGCATATGTATTCGACTAAGCTTGTTCATGTATGGATTTTGTGAATTTGATGTTTTGAGAAAAATGGACTAAAATGATAAAATGTGCAAATGTGAGGGCTATATTGCAAATAGTCCAAAATGTGTGTCTTTGGATTGAATTGAATGAGCTATTGAATAAAAGGGTTAATTCTGAATATGTTTAGATCAAGAGCCGAGGAAAACGGATTTAGATCGCGGGAAAGCGAAAGTAACCGAGTAACCGTTTTCATTCCGATAAACCGAATCCGAGGTAAGTCACTATGCAAATAAACGTATATGTATGCAATTGTATTTGTTCATATGACTAATATAGATAATGAATGCTTATGAGAGGTTGTGCATATGAATTATGAGATAAGGCCGATATAGCGATAAAGTCCGAAAAGCCCCATACGAACCTAGGAATAGAGAGGATTAGCTATGTCATGACATAGGTATCTATTCTGTTTTATCATGTAAGACCACGTCTGGGACGTTGGCGTTGATTTGAGACTTCGTGTAAGACCTCGTCCGGGACGTAGGCATCGATATGAGTTTTATGTGTAAGACCATGTCTGGGACATCGGCATCGTATTGATTCGTGTAAGACCCTGTCTGGGACAGTGGCATCGATATCCGAGTGCATGTAAGACCTCGTCTGGGACATTGGCATTGTACGACCATTTCGAGTTTTCTGAGTATCCTACTAGATTCCTTACGGTTCAACGGGCAAGTCTGTGATATGAATTGCAAATCCAAGCTATGAGCAAATAAGTGAACGAATGTTTGTTTGAATACGTTTAGTATATACACAAGTGTGTATAAAAGGTAAGTACCTATACGACTTTGACTTGAAGAAATGTATGCTTAAATGTGAGAATGTGGATCTTAAAATGATGAATGTGGAAAATGTGGCCACAAGTGTATAAAACAAAGTACATTTGTGATATTATGCTTAGTGATTTGGATGTGCCAATGTATCTACTTGAAATATATGCATTTTATGCAAAGTTTATTTGTACATTGACTTACTAAGCTTTTGGAAAGCTTACTCTGTGTGTCTGTGTATGTTTTCTCTATTTTATAGGTCGTCCAAGCTACTGAAGGCTCGGGACCGTCACGGATCGTCATCACACTACTAAACTCATTTTGGTACACTTTGGAAATGTTTATAAGTTAGATATGGCATGTATAGGCTAGTTTTTTATATAAGTTGATGTATAGACTTGGTCATGTGATGTGGCCAATTATTGGTTCATATTTTGTCTTGATGAATGTGGTATGTGTAGTTGTTTTGATATGTTTTGATGATTATGAAATGGTTAAGTTTTGGATAAGCAAATAGATGATATATGCTTGAGATGATGTGGGTTTTAGTTTGTAATTTGGTATGAATGGAATTAGTATTGAATGTGTTGATGGAATGTTCATTTTGGTATGTTTTTGGTTGCCATATATGCATGAAATCAGATGGATTATGTTACTTGTAGGTTGACCCTTATGGGTGGAATTTTGGCCTTGTAAATGGCCTATAATGTCACACGGTTGTGGCACACGGGCGTGCCTAAGATCGTGGTTGAATTGGCAGAATGTAGCTTAAATAGCACACGGCCTCGACATAGGCGTGTCAGCTGGCCGTGGTGTACAAGTCAGTAGCTAGTTAAGAACACACGGCCATGGCACACGGGCGTGCTTGGTGGCCGTGTTGGAAAAGTCAGTATATGGTCTGGTAGCACACGGTCATGGCATACGGATGTGCCTAGTGACCGTGTTGATATAGTAGTCGTATGTAAACACGGATGGACACACGGGGTGTATGCAGAAGCCGTGGAGGGCATACGGTCTCCTCCACAGGCGTGTCTTCCCGAAAGTTAGAAAAGTTTTTAATTTTCATGAAATTTTATATGTGTTTCAGTTTAGTCCCAACTCGGTTTATAAGCATGTTTAGGGTCTCGATGACCGCATTGAGGGACACTATGCTTGAGAATGATGAATGAATGTATGAATTTCTGTAAATGCTTTCCGATCTGTCCGGTAACGTCTTTAACCCTAGTCTATCGTCGGATACGGGTTAGGGGTGTTACAATCAGTGCCAAGAAAGTTTTGAGAAATTGAAGCAAATGTTAACTGAAGCACCGATTTTAACTCTACTATAATCAAGAAAAGATTTTGTTGTGTATAGTGATGCTTTTTTAAATGGTCTTAGGTGTGTTTTGATGTAAGATGGAAATGTGATAGCTTATGCATCTCGTCAATTGAAACCGCATGAGCGTAATTATCCAACGCACGATCTGGAACTAGCTGCCGTAATTTTTGCACTAAAGATATGGAGACATTACTTGTATGGTGAGAAATGCTATATTTATACTGATCATAAGAGTCTCAAGTATCTTTTATCTCAAAAGGAGTTAAATTTGAGACAACGTCGGTGGATAGAACTTTTAAAAGATTATGATTGTGTCATTGATTATCATCCTGGTAAGGAAAATGTTGTAGCAGATGCATTAAGCAGAAAAGCAGCAATCAAATTACGAGCAATGTTTGCACAGCTCAGTATCAGTGACGATAGAAGTTTGTTGGCTGAATTAAGAATTAAACCAATGATGTTTGACTGAATCAAGTCAGCACAGTTAGAAGATAACAAGTTAATGAAGAAAAGAGAAATGGTTCAGAATGGCATATTAAAGAATTTCAGCATTAATGATCATGGTTGCCTGAGATTTCGTAATCGGATTTGTGTTCCAGCTATTTCAGAATTGAAAGAGTAGATACTTTGTGAAGCACATGACAGTCCTTTTGCATTGCATCCGGGAGGAACGAAAATGTACCGTAATCTACGAGAATCTTATTGGTGGTCAGGTATGAAAAGAGATATAGTTGAATATGTGGCTAAATGTTTAACTTGTCAATGAGTTAAGGTAGAGCATCAAGTTCCTACTGGACTATTACATCCTATTAATATTCCTGAATGGAAATGGGATTGTATTACGATGGATTTTGTAATAGGGTTACCATTGTTAGCAAGTAAGAAAAATGCTATTTGGGTGACTGTTGATCGGCTTACAAAATCGGCTCATTTCATAGCAGTTAGAACTGATTGGTCACTCTAGAAACTTGCTGAAGATTATATTCGGGAAATTGTTAGATTGCATGTTATTCCTGTATTAATAATTTCTGATCGAGATCCACGGTTCACATCAAGATTTTGGAGGCGGTTGCATGAATCTCTTGGTACTCGACCCAACTTTAGTACAGCTTTCCATCCACAAATTGATGGACAATCTGAGCGAGTTATTCAGATTTTGGAAGATATGCTTCGAGTTTGTGTCATTGATTTTGAATCAGGTTGGGAACGTTATTTACCATTAGCTGAATTTGTATACAATAATAGTTTCCAATCAAGTATTCAAATGGCTCCGTATGAAGCTTTATATGGTCGTAGATGTCGATCACCTGTGTGTTGGATGGAATTGAATGAAAGAAAGATGATTGGGCCAGAATTAATTCAAGAAACGGAGGACACTGTTAAGAAGATTCGAGATAGACTGAAGGTAGCTTTTGACAGACAGAAATCATATGCAGATTTGAAATGTCGAGACATTGAGTATTCTGTTGGTGATAAAGTATTTCTACAAGTTTCACCTTGGAAGAAAATTTTAAGATTTGGTCGAAAAGGAAAGTTGAGTCCTCGGTGCCGTATGAGATTGTGGAAAGAGTTGGGCCAGTTGCCTATCGTTTAGCTTTGCCTCCGGAATTACAGAAGATTCACAATGCTTTTCATGTTTCAATGCTTAGAAGATACAGATCAGACCCTTCTCATGTTATTCCGACAGAGAATATTGAAATTTGACCTGATTTGACATATGAATAAGAGCCGGTTGAGATTTTAGCTCGAGAGGTGAAAGAGTTACGTAATAAACGAGTTCCATTAGTAAAAGTGTTATGGCGAAGTCATAGTATCGAAGAAGTAACTTGGGAACCAGAAGAAACTATGAGATCTCAGTACCCCCACCACTTTTCAAGTAAATTACGAGGACGAAATTTATTAAGGGGGAGAATTGTAATGACCCGAAATTTACGGTTACCGGAAAGTGTATTTTTGGGTTTTCATTTTCGTAAAATGGATTCGTAAATATTTTTATATTTATCAAAAATATTTACGAAGTTAGTTGAGTGGTTAATTAGGTTTTGAATAGATGAATTTGTTTGAATTAAGAGTAATTAGATATAAGGGCTAAATTGCAAATAGGATAAAAGTTGAATTATAGAATAGAAGAAAAGCTAAAGGACTAAATAAGCAAATAATCCAAAAGATGACAAGTGTATGGTATAAGTAATAACATGTGTAGTATTTATGTACATATACTTGTAAAATTTTTATACATTTACTTATTATTTAAGAAATTATTATTATGTTAGTATATTATTATATTATTAAAATAAAACATAAAATAAATGAAATAAAAAGAAACAAAAGATAGAAAAGAAACATAAGAGTGAAACGAAATAAGAAAGAAAGAAAAAGAATGAGAAATTATGGTTTAAGGTTCAAACTCAAATTGGCAAGTCAATTTAATCCTTTTTCTTGTAATTTTGATGTTTTTAGAATCCTAGAACAGAATACTACTTGATTTATGTTGAAATTTTAGAAGTTAGTGAATTTTTAGAAGTTGTTCATGTTGAATAAATTTAAGTGTTATGGGTTAAATTGATAGAATTTCAAGTTAGAAGTGAAAAAGGGATTGAATTGTAAAATAAATCATAAGTTTTGAGTAACAGGGACTAAATTGAGAGAATTTCAAAATTAGAGATTATGGTGAAATTTGAAAGTTAAAATTAGTCTAAAGTGGGATTTGAATGAAAATATGAAATTAGTTTTAAATGAAATAAAGTTAGTTTTGATTAGGGACTAAATTGAAATGTGAGCAAAAGTTGAATAACAATTGAAATATTTAATGTGAAATTGTGTGTATTGATGATTTTAAATTGTTTTAATTTCTGTAGTTAACATTGTGTCGAAGACCTCGGCTAAGAAAGGAAAAGAGAAAGTTGACGAGGAGTGACTCGGGAAAATATGGTTTGTATTTCTATAATCCGAGCTTAATAATTAATTGTTGAATTTATTACTTAATGTATATGGTAAGTAAGTTAAGGTAAGTAATTGATATTGTGATATTGAATTGAATAGAATTGAATTATGAGCATATGTGATTATTTGAATTAGAATGAATATTGATTGAAATGGAAAATGTGATTGAAAACCCTATTAACTGTATCGGGCTGAGTCGGATATAGTTGGCATGCCATAGGATTGGAAGTGTTCAGGGATACTTCGACCACACGTCGATGAGACACTGGATGTCAAATTATTACTTCGGATAAATTCGATGAGGTACTGGGTACCAATTTACTTCGGCATGGCCGATGAGACACTGGGTGTCAATTTATTACTTCAAATTATTCGATGAGGCACTGGGTGCCATATTGGTGTGTTTTGGTTGGATCCATGTATCCACAAAAGTTCGAGTCGTGTTAATAGGGGTATATAATGAATAGGAAAATTTGATCAAGATGAATGATATTGAATAATGAAATGAAATATGGTTAGAGATATATGAATTGAGAATTTGTGAATTGAATGCGAATAACCAATATTATGGTTCAATTGATATGTGTTGACATTGTGAAAAGCTATATGGGATAGCAATTGATCGGAAGTGAATGTATTATAAATGATTTAGCTATGAATTGTTTATTGAATAATTATAGTATTTGTATGATTGAATGTGTAAATAACATTAATTTTATATTTAAAATATTCGGATTATAGAAATATCACTGAGTTTATACTCAGCGTATGGTTTGTTTCCGTGCACAGGTTAGGTTAAAGTCGAATTGCCGAATCAGCATCCAAAGTCGATCCCAAACTCAAAGTGGTGAAGTATATTTCTTTTTGGTAATGGCATGTACCTAGGACGTTTTATATTGGTTATTTTGAAATGGTGAATGTAAAATATGTTATAAGATACTATTGGTTACTTATATATTTAAGTTTATATGATATATTAAGATTACAAAATAGTATATTTTGGTATGAAATTAGATTTGATTTGAATGAAGTTAAATGAATTGATTTGGAAATTATGTGTAAAATATTTATGAAAATACTTTGATAAGGTCATTAGGTTGAATGTTTTGACATGTTTTAGATGTATTTGAATGTGTTTTGGATTGGTTGAACGATTGATATTTGAATTGCTTGGTGCTCAATGTTTGCAGGGTTGGTATACTTGATGTATAAGGCACATTTTGAGTCCACACGACCTGGCACACGGGCGTGTGACCAGACCGTGTGAGACACACGGCTTATACACGGGCAAGGGATTAGACTGTATGTCCCCTGTAACTTAAAATTTTTAAAACAGAATGCTCAGGTATTACCACACGGGCAGAGACACGGGCGTGTGTCTCAGTCGTGTGAGTAAGTCAGAGAGTTACATGGGTAGGACACGGCCTGAAGCACGGGCAAATCATAGGGTCACACGGGCGTGTCCCTTAACCACACGGGCGTGTGTGCCCTGTACCTAGGGAAAATTTTGAAATTTCGCGAAAAATGCTCAGAAAACCCGAATTAGTCCCGATTCATTTCTAGTACATATTTAGGGCTTCGAAGGCCCATAAGAGGGACGATATGATTAATTTTATGATGTGTATGTTAAATGATTTGTTTAACGTTCGTATTTGATCTAAAAGGTCCGGTAATGCTCTGTAACCTATTCCGACGACGGATACGGGTTAGGGGGTGTTACAGCAGGGTTGAATAGAAATGTGGGGAGAGAAACGTTTAGGAAGGCCATGAGTTTTGTGAAAGTCTCAAGAGAATTGGCAGCTATTTGTTCTGTTGTTTAGGTAGTATGAGGATAGATTTGGTTTAAAGGAAGCCTGGTGTTGGTAAGGTTGGTGACATTTGTCGGATTAGAAGGATTGGAAGTGTAACACCCCTAACTCGTCTCCGTCGCCGGATTAAGGTTACGAAGCATTATCGAACAATCTGAATAACATTAACATCATAACATTTAATAAATTAATCTTAATCGAACAAAGGATACACGGCCCCGTCCCAGCCCGTGTCTCCACCCATGTAACTCACTGAGTTGGGTTACACGGCCATGTCGCAGGCTGTGTGCCAGACCGTGTAACTCTCTGACTTACGACACACAGCCATGTCGCAGGCCTTGTGCTAGGCCGTGTAACTCACTGACTTAATACACTAAGAATTTACAAATGACACACAGCTGTGTAACCATACCGTGTGTGTCATACGGCCGCGTGACAACCCGTGTCTCAGGCCGTGTGATCCAAAAAGTTGACCCTAAATTCAAGCCATTTAAAGGCCAAACCATACCTAACCAAACATTCCATTTATGCACACATTCAAGAGATTTAAACATCATTCAAACACACATAAACTTGCCATTTCAAACATCCTATTTCATCTAACCAATATGCCATTCAAAGACACCACATTTATACCAAAACATCATTAGCCAAACCAAATCAATATTATCATATTCAAAGCACAAAACCTAGTTCCTTAATTACCAAATAACATCACATATAATCATTTTCATATCATCACAAACATACCAACAAAGATCATATATTTCAAGTACCTAAAAGTGGCCAAAATGACATAACTTGACAAGGCATTAAAAGTCCATCAAACCAAACATAAACTTCAAAAGCATATACATACCAAATCAACCATTAACACATTCATGAACTACTATTACAAAAGGTCCTATACATGCCATATATAACCTTGGCCAAATTACTCAAAACTACCGAAATGGTTGCTAGATAGTGTGATAGGTCTCCGACGAACTTCCAACCGATTGAGCTTCCGATTATCTATAAAACGAAAGAAAGTAACTACGTAAAAAAACTAGTGCTTAGTAAGCTCGTATAAACTCAAACATAACTTACCATTTCTTTAACACAAACTATAGAATAAGCATAATGTCATTACCAAAACCATAAGCTTAGTAAAAGCCTATACAAGCACCATCAAACTCACAAGTTAGTAGGTTCATCCATGATACAAATGAATTCAATCATATAATAAGTAAATTTCATATACACATCAACCTTTTCATAAAATCATGAACCATTTCATTTGTATACTTACCATGCCATTTCCTTTACTTACCCATTGAACCATCTAGAATTACATTGGATACTCGGGAATGCTCACACATAGTGTGTCTTTCCATATAACTGTAACCTTTCCTTTTCAATAGTGCTCACACGAGCTATGGGTCGAAATGTTAGCTACACGATGCTGCTCAGACGAGCTATGGAGAATTCGCAACAAATACAGGACCTCAACCATCGGTAGGACACTCAAGACCAACACCCGAAACATGAAATCCCTAATGACATGTCATTCGTATCTTAAGAATTCTTAAGGTTCAAACAGGATTCATTATCCGTCATTTACTCAAACATCGATACATATGCAATTTCAAGTCCGTTTATGTGAACACAACATAGCAAATAATCAATTTAGTTGTCATTAATACGATCATAATTCATACGAACTTACTTCGATAACTATGGTCGTAGAAGTAGAGTTGCAAACTAATCTGAAGCTTTAGTCTTTCCTCAATTTAAGTCTGGTTGTTGTTTATCTTGATCTATATAGATAATTTCATTCAAATAAGTACTTCAAGCATTCAATTCAATCCATAATTCATATTTATACAAAATTATAAAATTAACCCTAACATTTTAACTTTTCACAATTTAGTCCTTAAGCTCATAATTTGAAAATTAACCATTTTAATCCTTTATACAAGATAGTCGAATTTCTTAGGGACTCTTATAAACCCACTTAAATCATCATTTCATAATTTTACCATGAAATTTTACTATTTTTTCAAATAAATCCCTAAATACAATTTCACCAAAAATCACTTAACAAAACATGTTTGTTTAACAACTAAAGTTAATAATCTATCAAATAACATCAAAACCTATTCAAAAACAACCATGGAAAGTCCCCCAACATTTAACACTTTTGCAAATTAACCCCCGGGCTAGCTAGACTAAGCTAAAACGAACTCAAAAATATAAAAATCATTAAAAACGGGATAAATTTACATACCATGCATGAGGGAATTCAAAACCGAAGCTTCCTCCCCTTCAATGGCAATTTCAATTCCAAAAATAAGAAAAGAAATAAGATGATAGCTTGTTTAATATTTTGTTTACTTAATCTTTTAACCTAATTATCAAATTACCAAATTAACCTTTTAAAACTATTAAAACTTCATTAAAACCTATCCATGCACATCCACTAGCATACAATATGGTATTGTAACATCCTAGGAAGGGCCTATGCATTTTTCAGATCAATTGTATGAAATGACAAGTCTTAAGTATTATGAATAAATTTTTGATACTTTTGGAAACCTAGAAATGAATGAAAATGGAAATGAAAATGGAGATGGAAATGAAAATGGAAATGGAAATGGACATTTTTGGAAACTTAGACATTTTTGGAAACCTAAACATTTTTGGAAATGATCCAAAAATGGAAACTTGAACATTTCGGGAAACTTGGATATAGGAGAGAAATAAAGGAGTTTTATTCACATAAATATGTGAATAATAAGAGATAAATAAAGGAGTTTTATTCACATAAATATGTGAATAATAAGAGATAAATAAAGGAGTTTTATTCACATAAATATGTGAATAATAAGAGATAAATAAAGGATTATTTTCTAATGAGATAATTGAGGAGATAATTGATGGATTAAAGGCTTTATCTTTTAAATAAAAGAGATAATATTATCAAAAAGAGGAGTGGTGGCCAAGTAAAGGACTCCTAGGCTGATAACTTTGGCTATAAAAGGAGGACAGGAGGGCTACTCATCAACATTTGCTCCTCTTCCTCTCTCTGCGAAATTCTCCTAGGCAAAACCCCTCTCTGCCGAATTTTCATTAAAGCAAAAATCCTCTCTTTTTCTTCTATTTTCTTCTCCGTTCTCATTGTTAAGCTTTGAATCTTTGTGGACTCTAAGAAAGAGGGCAATCATCCACAACATCAAAAGGGGATCTTTCGGGAAATCTAAGGATCTAAGGTAAGGATTATAAATATAAATATGTGGTTAAAGATTATGATTCACGTTTTCAAAGTTAGATCTAATCTAACACGAAGTTATAGGATTTCAACAGCTTATAAAGGAATCCTCTTCAGATTTGGAATCCCATCATAAGGTAAGGGATATTCGGCCAAGGCATAATTTGTTTAAGTGTTTTCCATTATTTCAAAACCGAAAATCGACATGGTTACATACCTAGTATTAGCCGATTTCAAGGAAGAGGAATTCTAGCAAGCTGTTGGGACTTGATTAAATCAATTCGGCAACTAGGTAAGTAATTCTACTTCTAGTAGGATTTGGTTTTAAGACCAAATAGGTTTATTTATATGTTTTAATTAATGGCCGAATATAGGAGTGAAAGATCTAGATCGGTAGATCGCTCTACGGAATTCACGGAAACTATTAAGCGAAAAAGGTGTGTACTCTTACTAACTTTCAATAAATTGCATGGCAATCATTAGATATGCAAATATGTAAGAAGATGTGAATGTGGCTAAGCACCACAAATGTGGTAAGGAGTACCTGTGCACGTTTCCTACTTTTGATAGGATTGTGAATGTGATATATTTTGAACATGTGATTAGTAACATGAATGAAAATTAAGTATGTGAAATATGTTATGAAATAATTGGGGCATTCGGGATATTTGTGGAGGAAGAAAGTGAAGGTGATGACTACGGTCTCACCAACGTAAAGTGGTGACTACGGTCACATAAAGTGAAAAGTGGTAACCGGTTACATCCAGTGAATACAAAGTGTCTAATGACACAACATAAGTGGGCGATGAGCACGTCGATCGCAAATGATCGCTTCGATGGTGTGTAGCGGATAGAGGGTCGACTTAGTAGTCCCCGCGGTGTACAAAGTTGGTACGGGTGGTGTGTAGCGGATGGACAAATAGGTTTGGATTTGGGTTGCATCATCCTTTATTTTGTATGAACATGATATTGATATGACTTGTATGCCCGATTTGTTGGAAATTAGTACTATGTACACATTGAGTCTGTTGACTCACCCCGTTGGGGAATTATTTTTCGGTGATGAGCAAGTAATGGACCGGTCGGCGGGAGCTAAAGGTGGCCATGCATCGCTTGAAGAAATTATTTGGAATTTGGACTTTATGAAATTTTAGTACTTTAAACTTTATTTTGGGTTTGAATGATGTAATAAGGCCATAAGGCCCAATTGGATTTTCTTTATTTTACATTTATTTTTATTTGAATATGATACAATTTATGTTTGATTAAAGATAAGTAAATTTATTTCTTTTAAAATAATAAACCCAAAAATTATTTTGTCACCTTATTTAAGTTGGATTTCAGAATTTATTAAATAGGTTTCAAATTAAGCCCAACCCAAAACAATTTTTTTAAATTACACAAATTTTCTCTAAGTCATTTAGAACATTGAAAACCGATTTATTTAAGGAACATACCAGATCCGGTTCGGGCTCGTGGGCCGAGAGTGTGGGGTGTTTCGGTTGGTATCGAGCCCGTTTTAAAACTCTCGGCCTGTGGGCTCGGGCCCAAAACGTTTTCAATTCGAGCCCAAATGAATTTCTTTGAAATAAGCGAGGTTTTATGGCATGGCACCTAAGTCTCCGACCCATGATCCACCACGTAAGTACCTTTAACCATCCGTGTGATTATGTGAATTATGAATTGTAAAAGGGTAGCAAAGGCATGGAACGTAGAATAGTGTGATAGGAACTTGAACCCTAGGATTAGACTACTCAAACACTTGAAACTCATAAGACTTAATGAACTTAACAAACCTATGACTAAGTTATTAAGCTAGGGGTGTGGCAACCCCATGCACGCATGTTCAGGATTGGATCAGGAAGAGCACGGTATTTAAGCGATCCTAGTGACTCACCTCCTCTTCTTCGCAGTATCCTACCAGTGCGTAGCTTCGGTTCGCCCTAACTCGGAAGGCTCGGTGGTGTGGCAACCTGCGTGCGCATGTCTAGAAAGGTCGGTGAGAGCTTGGTATTTAAGCGATCCGCGTGACTCACCTCCTCTTCATTCGAATCTGCTCAGTGCGTAGCTTTGGTTCACCCCGACCAAGAGGGCTCGGTCATAGGCTAAACACAAAGAATAAAACCCGAAAGGGACTTAGCCGTTTTTCTTTTATAAAAAAATAAAAAAATGTATAACCAAAATTTAGTTTTAAAACTCTTAGAAACTTATGAGAACTATTTTACAACATTTTCTTCTAAAAAAATAAAAAATACCCTTGGTTTATAAAATGACCAAACCACCCATAGTTTTAACAAAATTTCATTACTTTATCAAATGTTCAAAACCCTAATTTGTAAAATATCAAACTATCTTGATTTTGGAAAATTACAAAATTGCCCCTAACTTACAAAATTACCAAAACGACCTTGATTTCCAAACTTTTTGCAATATCATTGCTTTGAAAAGTGTAACTCTCAAAGGAACCCTCAATGTTTTACAATCTTGGAAAATATCCCTAACTTAATAAATTTTACAAATTTACCCCGATTTTTGGAAAAATTATCAAAATACCCTCGAGATCAAAAATTACAGAAATACCTGGATTTCAAAATTCTTCCAAAATTTCCCGGAACTTTAGAAGTACCAAAATACTTTCGTCAAAATCACCAGGAACTTTTTATTTTTGAAAATTTACGAAAATACCTGTAGGATAAAATTACGAAAATGCCCCTGGGTAGTGGAAAAGCAAAATAACGAAAACAACAACAAGAATTACAACGTTTCTTTGAATGAACGAAAGTTCACATTTGTTGATGGATGAATGAATGAATACAAGACTGTATGCATGTATGAATACGAAAGAACCACTCTTAAACTCTTCTTCATAAGATATCATCATGGGTAATAAGTGAAACAAGAATACTAATACATAAAATTCCTTAATCGATCTAAATCGATAATGAGCTCAAGAGGACGTGGTCGTCGTGGAAGAGGTAGAGGAAGGATGACTGTTAGATCGGGACAAGGTTCGACAATGAGATACCACCACCACCATCACCCCGGTTTGTCAATGTTGAGCAAAGCAGGCTCGCACAGGGAAGATGCCGTGTCGCAGTCAGGCCGCGAGTTTTGGAATTGGTGGTGGTGCAGAAACAATTTAGAAATCGTAAGTGCGTGCTCGAGCGGCTCCGTGCTAATGGAGTGAAATGTTTAGAGGAGTATCGGAGTGGCACCGAAGATGGTGAGTCATCGGTTTGGAAGCAATCGAGCGCATCATGGATGAGCTCGACTTGACCCCAAGGAGAAGTTGAAAGGGATGACGGCCTTCGTTACGCGATGAAGCGTATCAATGGTGGTTAACCGTTCGGGACGGTGCCACGGCGGAAGATCGACACAGGAATATGCTAAGGAAGCATTTCGGAAGAAGTATGTGGGAACCGGTATATAGATGAGCAAAGGAAGGCTTTTACGGGGTTGGTACAAGGAAGTAAGTCGTCACCGAATATGAAGCGGAATTTTTGAGGTTGAGCCGATATGCCCGAGGAGTAGTGGCGATCGAGCATGAACGCTGTGTTCGTTTTGAGGACGGACTTAGGGACGATTTGAGACTTTTGATAGCACCGCATCGTGAGCGGGAATTTCTCGCCTTGGTGGAAAAGGCTAAAGTGGTGAGGAATTAAGGACGCCACCAAGCAGTGTGTGGAGAAATAAGCCCAAAAGAGGTTTTGAAATATCTGGAAAAGGCCACAAGAGGCCTAGAGTTGACAGCCACAAAGTCAACAGTCGATACGGCCGGCAATTTCGCCCTTGTGAACATTGTGGAAGGAAGCACGGGGAGAGTGTTGGAAAAAGGTGGGGACGATGTCTCAAGTGTGGGTCCAAGGACCATATGATTAAGGATTGCCCCAAGCTATTAGATGAGAGCCAACCAAAGACTCAGAATGCTAACCAGCCGGGTAGAGGCGGATGACCAGAGCTCTCAAAAAGAGGTCGTGGGTCGGCCAACAGAGGTAGTGGCAGGGCCGTGGAGCTCAGTGGCCGAGGTGTGCTAACGCCAAGCAAGGCAACCAGTTTGGTTTACGCGGTTCGCACGGGGAAAAGGAGTCGCGTGCCGGATGTTATAACCCAGACGTTCTTTATTCATGACAAACCCTATTTTGCTCTTATTGATGTGGGCTCAACTCATTCCTATGTTGCATGTAGTGTGGTTGAAACACTAGGCCTAGACTCGAACTTTACGATAGGCGGATAATCGTAGTAAGCCCTTTAGGCCAAACGGTGAGGATAGATAGGATCTTTCGGAATGTACCCTAGAGATTCAGGGAGCGAACTTTTGGGGTGACTTAATGGAATTACCCTTCGGAGAGTTTGAGCTTATACTTGGAATGGATTGGCTAGTAGAGCATCGAGCCGTGTTGGATTGTGCGGCTAAACGTATGGAACTAAGAACCCCGGAAGATGAGGTAGTAGTGATGATCGGAGAAAGGAGGAACTACTTGTCTAACGTAGTTTTTGTTTGAAGGCCGGGAAAATGGTTAAGAAAGGATGTAAGGCATTCTTAGCCTTCGTGAGTGCGTTAAGAGGAGAAGAGGAAGGTGTCAAGGGAGTTAGAACAGTAAGGGATTTTGAGGATGTATTTCAGGAGGAGTTGCCCGGAATACCCCCAGATAGAGAAGTGGAATTTGGAATAGATTTGCTACCAGGAACAGCTCCTGTGTCAATCGCTCCCTACCGAATGGCACCAAAGGAGTTAGTGGAGCTCAAGGCTCAAATCCAAGAGTTGTTGGATCGTGGGTTCATTCGACCCAGTGTGTCTCCGTGGGAGCACCGGTTCTCTTTGTGAAGAAGAAGGATGGAACTATGCGGATGTGCATAGATTATCGTCGATTGAACAAACCGACCATCAAGAACAAGTATCCTTTGCCAAGGATAGATGACTTGTTCGACCAACCGAAAGGGGCATTTGTGTTCTCAAAGATCGACTTAAGGTGGGGTATCATCAATCGAAAGTGAAGGAGGTCGATATTCATAAGACCGCTTTTAGGACAAGGTACGGTCATTTTGAATTTGTGGTGATGCCGTTTGGGTTGACGAACGCACCGCCGCGTTCATGGATATGATGAATAGGGTTTTCCAACCCTACTTGGATAGATTCGTCGTGGTGTTCATCGACGACATTTTGGTGTATTCCAAGACGGAGGAGGAGCACGATGAGCATCTCCGAGTTGTGTTAGAAGTGTTAAGGAAAAGAAGCTTTATGCCAAATTCAGCAAGTGCGAATTTTGGCTCAAGGAAGTGGCGTTCCTAGGACATGTGGTATCATGAGAAGGAATAAGAGTGGATCCTAGGAAGATCGAAGCGATGTTGGATTGGAAACCACCTAGGTCGGTGGCTGAAATCGAAGTTTCTTAGGCTTGGCGAGCTATTACAGAAGGTTCGTGGAAGGATTCTCGTCGATAGCCGCACCTTTGACAAAGTTACTAAGGAAGGAAGTACCGTTTGTGTGGACGGATAAGCAACAGGAGAGCTTTGAAAAGCTTAAAAGGTGTCTTGTGAAGCTCTCGGTGTTAATTCAGTGAGGAGGAGGTGTAAGGACCGTAGTATATTGTGATGCTTCGCATTACGTGGTTAGGTGTGTGCTAATGCAAGAAGGAAAGGTAGTCGCTTATGCATCTCGACAGATTAAGGCCGCATGAGGTGAACTACCCAACTCATGACTTGGAACTCATGGCGGTGGTTTTCGCCCTCAAAGTTTGGAGGCACTACCTTTATGGAGAAAGGTCAGTAATTTACGGACCACAAAAGCCTTAAGTATTTGTTGACTCGAAGGAGTTGAACTTGAGGCAACGAAGGTGGGTGGAGTTATTGAAAGATTATGACTGTTCGATAGAATACCATCCGGCAAGGCGAATGTAGTAGGACGCCCTAAGTAGGAAGGTTGTGTCGGATTTAAGGGCTTTGTTCGCTCACTTAAGTTTGTATGAATACGGAAGCTTTGTTGGCGAGTTACAAGTCAAGCCAACCTGGCTGAAGGAGGTGAAAGAGGGACAGTTGGCGGATAAGGACTTAAGTACTAAGTTACAGCAAGTACGGCAAGGAGGATTAAAGGATTATGGCGTCAATGATGAAGGAGTACTGTGCTACAAGGAAAAGGTTTGTATGCCGAGGGATAAGGAGTTGAGACAAAGGATTCTTCGGGAAGCGCATGGTAGTCCTTATGCTATGCATCCCGGAGGCATCAAGCTGTATAGAGATCTAAGGGAACAATTTTGGTGGTCAGACCTACTGAAACGAGAGGTGACTGAATTTGTGGGGAAATGTTTGACATGTCAGCAAGTAAAGGCTGAACACCAAGTCCCATCAGGATTGCTTCAACCAATTGAGATTCCCCAATGGAAGTGGGAAAGAATTACCATGGACTTAGTTAGTGGGCTTCCCCTTACGCCCACTAAGAAGGACTCGGTATGGGTGATGTGGACCGTTTGACCAAGTCCGCACATTTTATCCCCGTGAGGATCGACTATTCCTTCAAAAGTTAGCCAAGTTATATGTGGCGGAGATCGTGAGGCTACACGGGTACCGATGTCGATCATCTCTCGATAGAGACCCAAGGTTTACGTCTCGATTTTGGAAAGCACTTCATCAAGCATTAGGCACTAAGCTAGACTTCACTACGACTTTTCATCCACAATCGACACAGGCGACCGAACAGGTTATACAAGTGTTGGAAGATATGCTAAGAGGTTGTGTGATGGATTTCGAGGAAGTTGGGAAGATTACTTGCCTCTAGCCGAGTTCGCCTACAACAATGACTATCGTGCAAGCATTCGGATGGCACCATACGAAGCATTGTATGGAAGGAAATGTAGAACACCAACTTGTTGGACCGAAAGTTAGAGAACGCCGCGTTTTGGGTCCAGAGTTAGTGGCGGAAGGCGAGGAGAAGGTGGAATTAATTCGGGCACGGTTGAAAGAAGCTTCGATGAAGACAGTAAGTCGACGCAGACCTTAAGAGGAAAGAAATTGAGTTTGAAGTAGGAGACCAAGTGTTTCTAAAGGTCTCACCTTGGAAGAAGGTTATGCGGTTCGGTCGCAAAGGGAAGCTAAGCCCAAGGTTTATAGGGCCCTATCTGGCATCAAGCGAGTTGGGCGGTGGCATACCAATTGGAGTTGCCACCGAGTTGCATCAAATGCACGACGTATTTCATGTGTCCATGCTACGCCGCTATCGATCGGATCCGTCTCATGTAGTACTGTTGAAGAAGTAGAGTTAAGGCCGATCTATCCTACGCGAGGAGGAGCCGATTCGGATCTTGGAACGTGGACGTGAAAGCACTACGAAAGAAGTCGGTGCCTTTAGTCAAGGTGTTATGGCGCAATCATGGATCGGAAGAAGCCGTGGGAGCCGGAAGAGACAATGCGACAAAGCAATACCCTCAATCTGTTTAGTTAGGAAATTTCGAGGACGAAATTTTATTTAAGGGGGTAGAATCTGTAACATCCTAGGAAGGGCCTATGCATTTTTCAGATCAATTGTATGAAATGACAAGTCTTAAGTATTATGAATAAATTTTTGATACTTTTGGAAACCTAGAAATGAATGAAAATGGAAATGAAAATGGAGATGGAAATGAAAATGGAAATGGAAATGGACATTTTGGAAACTTAGACATTTTTGGAAACCTAAACATTTTTGGAAATGATCCAAAAATGGAAACTTGAACATTTCGGGAAACTTGGATATAGGAGAGAAATAAAGGAGTTTTATTCACATAAATATGTGAATAATAAGAGATAAATAAAGGAGTTTTATTCACATAAATATGTGAATAATAAGAGATAAATAAAGGAGTTTTATTCACATAAATATGTGAATAATAAGAGATAAATAAAGGAGTTTTATTCACATAAATATGTGAATAATAAGAGATAAATAAAGGATTATTTTCTAATGAGATAATTGAGGAGATAATTGATGGATTAAAGGCTTTTATCTTTTAAATAAAAGAGATAATATTATCAAAAGAGGAGTGGTGGCCAAGTAAAGGACTCCTAGGTCGATAACTTTGGCTATAAAAGGAGGACAGGAGGGCTACTCATCAACATTTGCTCCCTCTTCCTCTCTGCCGAAATTCTCCTAGGCAAAACCCCTCTCTGCGAATTTTCATTAAGCAAAAATCCCTCTCTTTTTCTTCTATTTTCTTCTCCGTTTCATTTGTTAATTTGAATCTTTGTGGATTCTAAGAGAGAGGGCAATCATCTACAACATCAAAAGGGGATCTTTCGGGAAATCTAAGGATCTAAGGTAAGGATTATAAATATAAATATGTGGTTAAAGATTATGATTCACGTTTTCAAAGTTAGATCTAATCTAACACGAAGTTATAGGATTTCAACAGCTTATAAAGGAATCCTCTTGATTTGGAATCCCATCATAAGGTAAGGGATATTAGGCCAAGGCATAATTTGTTTAAGTGTTTTCCATTATTTCAAAAACCGAAAATCGACATGGTTACATACCTAGTATTAGCCGATTTCAAGGAAAAGGAATTCTAGCAACTGTTGGGACTTGATTAAATCAATTCGCAACTAGGTAAGTAATTCTACTTCTAGTAGGATTTGGTTTTAAGACCAAATAGGTTTATTTATATGTTTTAATTAATGGCCGAATATAGGAGTGAAAGATCTAGATCGGTAGATCGCTCTACGGAATTCACGGAAACTATTAAGCGAAAAAGGTGTGTACTCTTACTAACTTTCAATAAATTGCATGGCAATCATTAGATATGTAAATATGTAACAAAGTATGTGAATGTGGCTAAGCACCACAAATGTGGTAAGGAGTACCAGTGCACGTTTCCTACTTTTGATAGGATTGTGAATGTGATATATTTTGAACATGTGATTAGTAACATGAATGAAAATTAAGTATGTGAAATATGTTATGAAATAATTTGGGCATTCGGGATATTTGTGGAGGAAGAAAGTGAAGGTGATGACTACGGTCTCACCAACGTAAAGTGGTGACTACGGTCACATAAAGTGAAAAGTGGTAACTTCAGTTACATCCAGTGAATACTGATGTCTAATGACACAACATAAGTGGGCGATGAGCACGTCGATCGCGAAATGATCGCTTCGATGGTGTGTAGCGGATGGAGGGTCGACTTAGTAGTCCCCGCGGTGTACAAAGTTGGTACGGGTGGTGTGTAGCGGATGGACAAATAGGTTTGGATTTGGGTTGCATCATCCTTTATTTTGTATGAACATGATATTGATATGACTTGTATGCCTGATTTGTTGGAAATTAGTACTATGTACACATTGAGTCTGTTGACTCACCGTTGGGGAATTATTTTTCGTGTGATGAGCGGTAATGGACCGGGTCGGCAGGAGCTAAAGGTGGCCATGCATCGCTTGAAGAAATTATTTGGAATTTGGACTTTATGAAATTTTAGTACTTTAAACTTTATTTTGGGTTTGAATGATGTAATAAGGCCATAAGGCCCAATTGGATTTTCTTTATTTCTGTTTATTTTTATTTGAATATGATACAATTTATGTTTGATTAAAGATAAGTAAATTTATTTCTTTTAAAATAATAAACCCAAAAATTATTTTGTCACCTTATTTAAGTTGGATTTCCAGAATTTATTAAATAGGTTTCAAATTAAGCCCAACCCAAAACAATTTTTTTTTAAATTACACAAATTTTCTCTAAGTCATTTAGAACATTGAAAACCGATTTATTTAAGGAACATACCAGATCCGGTTCAGGCTCGTGGGCCGGGTGTGGGGTGTTTCAGGTATATTTACCAACTACATCCTTCTATTTACCTTTCCATAGCCATTTAACCCTTTTAACTAATTAGATACCTACTTTTGCAACCTTTACGATTTAGTCCTTTTTACCTAATTAATCATTTAAACTTCAAAATTTCTTAACAAAATTTTAATACAACCTTAAAATAATCCCGTAGACATTAAATAAATATTAAAATAATAATTCACTCTTCGAAATTGTGGTCCCGAAACCACTATTTTTGACACCACTGAAATTGAGTTGTTACAGGAGGTTGAGAGTAGCATCATTTTAAAGGAAAGTCATTGTAAGTCCATGCTCACCGCACCAATTGTTGATACGATGTACAACAAAAGAGGAGTGTGAGGAGAAGTAGGTGGTGATGCTGAGGAAGTCGGTTCAACTAAAAAGATGGAGAGTTAAAAAAGAACAAAAGGAAAAGTTGATTGTTAGAAGAGAGGACAATTGCTCAAAGTAACTTTAAGGGCTCAAAGGGTCAATCTCTTCTTTTATCGTTGAAGGGTATTTATAGGATAGGTCCTCTTGTCCACTAGCGTGATGTGGAAAGTTGTTATGAAGGAGGTTATCGTCGTGCAATACTTGAAGGACGTGCATCGTGGGGCCCATTCTGTTATGCCTTCGATCATTATGAAGTTGTTATGTCCAAGTAGTTTCTTATTACCTTAATGATGTGTTTACACTTGAAGAGCGTTCACACTCAAAAAGTGGATTATTGTCTCATCTTAGAAGAACGGGAAGGTCCATCAAGCGGGTGGTCATGAACACAGAAGGTTGGTACTTCTCTGGTTAGGACGAGCGGTCAAGTAGGGCACTTTCTCAGGTGAAGTCAAAGAGAAGGTCAATGTCGTCTATCTTACTGACACGTGTATAGGTTGGAGAGAAGTATAACACTATTAAATGTCTGGTTCAAAACAACTATATTTAGCATAATTTATAACCTATATTGTTCAGAAAAAATGCCTTAAATAAGCTATTAAAAAACAATTCTTATATTTAGTATAATTCAATCATTTTTTAACCAATAGTTAGATATGTTAAACTGATTTTTAAATAATTTCATAACTACATCCGGTAAAAAATAATGCTTAATACTTGGACTGAGAGGGTGGGGTTACCGAAAGTGAGACTAGATATTGGATGGAGAGGAACTGGAAAGTAGAAAATAAAACAAGTACCAAGAACGACGAATATGATTGTTGATGCGATAACTAAATGGGTTAGACGTTGTGCGACTGGACTTCATGTTTTTGATAATCCACCCCAAATGGGGCCATATGTTATGGCGCGTGACAAAGGGTAAAGAAATTGATTAAGCTCTAAGCCTCAACTTTCTATATTATAACTAAAATAAACATTGAAAAATTAATTACCAAAACTACATATATTAAAACAAATTTATGCATTACGAGAATTAAGAGAATAATGATGAATATATGAAAAAATGGTATAATTTCTTTTTCTAAAATAAATCATACACGTTGATTTATTTACAATAATATAAATTGATTAATTTTTAGAAACAATTGTATTTAAATTTTAAAAAAATATTTAATTTTTAAAAAAACAAATACACAATACAATTCCTTTTCAAAAGAAATAGCAAACCCTATTTTCACAATAATATGTATGTTTTTATTTTTCATATTAAAATTCGTAATAAGGTTTTCTAAATAATGTTATATTATCTTACTATCAATTATCATTTCTGAAAATTATTTTGAATAATCTTATTATAGGTTCTAATTTAATTTTCTCTCTTCGAGACGATACTTATAGCCCCTCCTCAACCCATAAATAGAAGGATAATACGCTTCAGCACACTGAAACCCACATATGCCAATCGAGCTAAGACTCAATCCAGTGGTAGAGTCAAGGGGGCTGGCAAGGCCCCGCCCCCTTAAAATAGAAAATTTTTCATTTATGCCCTTTATAATTTATAAAATTTTAAATTAGTAATGATAAAATTGCATTTTAGCCCCCAAAAATGATAAAATTTTGATTTAATCCTTTAAAAATTATAAAGATATAGACTATTAAAATGGTGAAATTGCATTTTTACTATCGTAAAATATACAATTTAATTCCGTCCCCAAGATTTTTTTGACTCCGTCACTGACTCAATCGATAATAATTTTTAATTGTTAAATATAATAATCACGTGCATCACATGAATAAAAACACTAGTTTAATATAATTGAATGTAATATTACATGGTAAAGAAATAGGAAAATTTAGTAAGTATGAGCATGAACTTAAAACAGTGGGAAAATGTTAAATTTATATAAATTTGTAAACAAAAAATTCTTTTACTTGTAAGCATTATATCAAAAGTTATTTAGAGTTTAAATTTATATAAAATATTAATAAAAAGTTTCTTTAATCCATATAAATAAAATAAAAGTAATTTTTTTTTATATAATAGAATATTAAACTCACGCATCCACATGTGCACTCATTTAAATTATCACATAAACAAGACCTAAAGATCAATCCTACGACCTTAGGAATTTGATGAACACCCCCTTGACCAATAGATCAAATGTTGAATGCTTTTCTTTTATTTTTTTTTCGTTATACGTATAATTGGTTAAATTTTAATTTTGATTTCTTTATTTTATTTATATTACTAAATAGTCAAAATTTAATTTTGGTCCCTATACTATGTTCGAATTTAAGATTTAATCTCCGTATTTTATTTTTTACATAATTTTGTACCTCAATATTTATAATTTCATTAATTATTTATACAAAGAAAAGGTCCCAAGCAATTTTGTCATCACATATGTCCTTTTTCTTCTCTTTGTTTTTTTCCCTATAAAATAACGGTAAAATTTTAGTATTAATCTCTCTACTTTACTAAACTATTTTTTATTTTAATAAACATTTAATAAATAAATAAAATTAAAAAATTGAACCCACCGAAAGTGAGCAAAAAATTCTAGTTATTATAATAATTAAGGATATAAAAATATATGAATGATTTTAAATAAATTTTATTATTAATTTTATATTGAAAGTACTGAAATTTTTATTTATGAGTAAATATTTAGAATAAAAAAAATTAAATTTCCATATTTAAAACTTTAACTATTTTATTTTTATTCATTGTTACAAACAAATGGTTGAACCTCAATAACTTTAATTATATGTGTAGGTTTTCCAACATTTAGAATATCATTTAGGTTTTTTTAATCTTTTTATGTGTTTACTTGATTTTTTTTTATTTATAAAATCACACTTTAATATCTTCTTAAGAAATATTTGTAATGATTGAGATTCTATTTTCCAACTTTATTTTCAGAATAAAAAAATATGGGTTCATATATATTAATATTATATTTGCTGTTACATGTATTTTATTACTTGAATTTGATTTTATCTGTATTTTAGATTTAAATATTAATTAACATATCCCGGGACTAAAACTAGCAGTTGATTAAAATTGAATCAAGAAATATAATTAAATTACTAAAGACAGAACCCCAACACCTATTTATTATTTTTCTTTTAAAGTACCTCTACCTCTATTTCTTATAAAAATAATTATTTAATTTAAAAAATTTATACAATTAGAGTATCTTGTTATAATAAAAAGATCTGCCTGCCTTGTGAAAAGAAAGTGAAAATACCTTATACATATTTTTATTATAGACATCCAACCAAATCAATTTAATCTATATTCTATTAAAAAGAATTCAATAAAGCTGATTTTTAACCTAGTTAATATTCACTATTTAAAAATATCATTTACCATTTAGCAAAATTATATTCTGAAATTTTTTTTTATAATTTTGTAAATAAAATATTTTGTTTAAAGTTGAATGTAAATAAAAAGATAACTTTCATTTATTTTTTAAATAATAAATTTTAATTTTCTTCTAATTTAATTATTTTTAATAATACATGAATTAAATTAATGCATTTAATAATAAATCATTTACCCAAAAAACAGAAACCAGCTTATTGGGCCCTCTACATCTTTTATCTTTTGGGTAATAACAGACAATGTTTTTAAGCATAAAAAAATAGTACTCAATTTTTTAGTAGATAGATATTTGCAAAATAATTAGGTAATAACACGAATACTTATTTAAAACTTCGTGGACATAATAATGCTGATGATGATATACATATCTAAACTTTGGGTATGTATGCACTATATTTAGAATAACAAAACTCGTTCCCATGTGGGACATATTTTTGCATCCAGCACTTGGAGTTCAATCCAAATAACATAGCAATAATAATTCCTTATCTACAACATGCAGCGAACAGCAACACATCAAACATATTATAACATATATTTTGTTCAAGTATCCCTTGTGCTGTTCCTCCTGCCCCACCACTTCTTTTTCACCCTGTCAAGTGCACCTTCTTCATTTCCAAGTTTATTTAACACCACTTTTGTTTCTCGTAGCCTTACTGCATAATCCTTCTTCCATGTTTCAAACATCTGCTTCAATCTTCTAAGTTCACGATCCGGATTCAGGCTTGCTTCGACCTGCCCTGATTTTACTTCCACTAAGAACTTGGCATCATCACCGAAAACTTGACTCCTCTGCTCGAACTCCTCTGCCAGCCGACTTATAACACTCAAACCTGCACTCATTGGTCTCAACCCGTTGCTCTCTGGACCCTTATGGCTGCTTCCAGTATCCCAGCAATATTCTCTTTCATCACTTGTATTAACTGATGAATCTGAATTTCTCTCCGACTCGTCAACTGCTAGGCTCTTCTTTGCTATTGAGAGACTGGATTGTAGGGACCTCATTTGTTTCTGCCATACTTCTTCCATGGACTTCATTTTTACCTCATACTCAGACCAACGGCTTTCGTATTGTTGGAGTCGTTGATGGAGGATATCGTTTTCCTCTTCCTTCTCCCTCAGAGCAGCCTCGGCTTTCAGAACTCGGCGCTGTACTTCAGAGAGAAATGATGACTTGACCAGCACCTCATCTGATTCATTTTCCTGCATCAAAATCTATTATTACTTAAGGTGCCAAGTGCAAATACCACCAGTAAGAAGAATACTAAAAAATTAGTCTGTATAACAGTCAAAAGAAAGATTCAAAAACCAGAAAGCGATCACAGAACACACTGATCCCCAAACAGTTTCAGGAACAGTTTTTTATGTTCTTTTGCAATACTAGACACATTTTCCAAGCAGTGTGATTATCGAACAAGTCTATATTGAACTAAGAAAAGTTGAGAAAAATGCGAGGAGACCAAAGAAGACAGGAGGATCTGCGAGAGTCAAGGCCAATTTTCAAAAGTGCTGGTATTTAATATAATAATATCCCCAAGCTTCAGTAATAAAATATGGAGAACCATCTTCAAAAAATATATATGGATCAAAGATGCATTGTTACAAAAGAAAATTTAGCATCATTCCCCAGATAAAGTAAGAAGGTATTTGATAAATCTTAGTAATAATGATTAACATGAAAACTCAAAACAAAGTAAAATTTGAGTTAAACACAATAAGTTGGTCAATGTACCTTAGAGCCCCCAGGTTTGAGTAGTCCTATATCTTGAGAGCATCTTCTGACCAACCAGCCACGAATAACTACAGCATAGAGAAGACATAATAGTGAAATTTTAAGTGACATGATTTTCAAAAACCGACTTAATAGAAGAAAATGTCCAACTTAAACCTGCGTTGGCATATATCTTTCTAGTCTTGGCAGCCAAAACCTAATTTATCAAAATTCTCTTATGGAGGGCCATCAATTTCATACATATTAAATGCTTGCCAGCCATCCTTTTTAAATTTCCTGGAAATTAAATAAGAAATGCACTTGGATGTATTTGAAAATCTTTAACATAAACTCATGCTTAAAACAGAGAAACATCTCTATCCTCAAACTGGCCATACCATGGCAGCCAGGAAACAAAAAGAGGCATTACATTGCTTTGCATGTTTGTACTTCAAATTCAAGGTGAGAAAATAACCTGATTGTATCACAATTGATGCATCGTTAATTTTCTTGAATGTTTTCTTCGCATTCCTGCCTTTAATCCACTTTTGTACAACAACAGCAGCTCTATGCCTCTGCAGTAAGACTGCATATTCTTGCCTGGCTTTCTCTCCTCTGACAACTGTATTGAGAGAAATAAAAAAATCACATCTTGACAGTTTCTTATTTTGTATAATATAACTTAAAAGCAATAAAAATCAGAAAATGTGAATACATGACTGCAAGGTAGCAATCCCTCTTTGAAGCTCCTTGAAGTGGCGCCGAGCTTGATGCCCTCTGAAGCAGTTTTGAACACGTAAAATGCCATGAAGAGTATGATTCCTTGTATCCTCGAGAATCCCAATCTGCATCGATTATTAATCTTATATCAGTTCATCTTATCAAGAAAACACAATAAAACATACTGCAGGATATTTTACAATTGTGACAATCAAGAGATAGAACCTCAATCTGCTCAGAATGTCCTTGTTATATCAATCAAACTCAAGGTTATGAAGTAGATAGACATTCTTAAGCATTTCTATTTTGAGTTACAAGCATTGACATCAAAGTTTTCAAAATTCACCTGGCTTTCAAATCTTTTGAGGCGAAGCGTTACAGCACCAAGGTATTGGGATTGAGTTTGACTCGAGTCAAATAACAATATCAGCATTATAAAGAGAATGTATTTATCTATTTAAGAAATCCATATTATTTTGTTCTATTTTTGTATAGACAATGCCAAAATGAAAGTATGCTTACGATAATCTTCTTTTACATAAATAGTTTCAACCAGGGGCAAAGCCAGAGGGGGGCTGGCATGGGCCCCGGCCCCCCCTAAAATGTAAATTATTATTTAGGCCCTTAAATTTTTTTAAAATTTTAAATTAGTAAAGGTAAAATTGTACTTTGGCCCCCCTAAAATTATAAAAATTCGATTTAATCCTTTACAAATTATAAAGATATAAACTATAAAAGTTTAAAATTTCATCCAGTCCCCCCTAAAAAATTGTTCTAGCTTCGCCCCTGGTTTCAACAAAGGACTCATGCTCAAAGGGTAACTACTTAAACTTTATAGTGCATAATCACAGTCAAGGACTATATGCATTCTATTTAACTGGCTCAGCATTATTCAGCGGCCAAGGAAGTCTAAAAACACAAAGCCCACTCCCCCTTTTCCTAAAAAGAGCCCCATAAAAGAGGGGGAGCAAAAAGTGGGTAAACCACACAAGATGAACCAATCATGATCCTTTTACTGACCTGCCCAGTACGGAAAAACAATTTTGTGTAGCCAACTTGGTACATCTCTGGCAAAATGTTGAACTGATGAAGAATTGCAACTGAAACGCTAAGTGGATCTTGGGAGGCAACATTTTCCAATAGAAGAAAACCATACCTGAGGAAAGGTACAAAACAAACATTAACAGCTAAAAACCCAAAGAAAAAGTGAAAATGAATCAATCCTGAACAGTTATGGACGAACTCTTAAAAGTCAAAACAAGAAGAAAGAAAAGAGAAGGAGGTAAATGCATCTCACTTCAACAAACAGAAAATAATTTCCTCTTCGTTACCTTCTTGCAAACTTTTGGTGAGACATTCTGCTGGGAAAGCCAGACCGCGATATACGAACCACCTCTAGGACTCCACAACATCTCAGTTGCTGCAAAACAAGTCCTTGCTCATATGATCCAGGAGACTGTAAGTTATTGGGCTTTATACACCGTATGAAATGTGGAGTAGTGCTCTCTAGACGTTGCATTAGTTGGAAGAGTTGACTCTGCGTTATAGGGGAAAAAAAGTAACTATGATATCCAAAAGAGTACCATTCAAAAAGTAGCAGAGTTTATATTTACACTATGATTTCCATTCTAAGGACAGAAATCTAGTCTCTTTCATACTCCTTCAACCATATTCCATATTCACAAAAAGGCTGAACTACTTTTACAAGAAAGCCAAGCGCATAAAAAAGTTGAATCAATAATTCAACGGAGACTATATTAAGTTCACAGAAAATAATATCAAAGGACACAACATGAGAAATAGTGCTAACCTACTAGGATGACAACCTCCACATGTATTGAATCTTAAATACTTCACTAATCACTGGAATTGTCCATGGATGCACAATGGTTTCATGGCAAATCAAATCAAACCAAACCAACCACTATTGATTATTTTTAAAAACATGCATAACTTTCTTCACTCTACACAGCAAGTGGACCTCATACAAATAATTAAACAGTCATCAGAAGCAAAAGAAGATCAGCCAATAAGCAATGAAACTAGTCTTTTCCATGAATGAGAAAAATAAGAGATTTATTTTAATTGAAAAGGTTGTAAATGCTGCACAGTAAAATGTGGTAACGATCTAAATATAGACTGGATCAACCAGATCCAGTTACATTGGAGATGGACCACCCATCCCAAATTGATCAGTAACAAATTCTGCTAAAAGCTAAAGAGTTTCATAAAATGCCAAGAAAAAGTGTTGAATTGATATACAAATAAGAAAATCAAAACTATCTGTTTCCTTTATTAAATAGAAAGAATGAGAAGATACAAATTTTAACATGTACATACTTGTGCTTGTAATTCCATAGAAGCTTCTTTCACATATTCATGCTTATTAATTATATGATAGATATACATTCTGAACCAAGGATGCACTTGAAATTTGGAAAGGAATTAACCTTAAATTTTGTTGCAACACTTAGCTTCTGGGAACTTGCACCACCAGCTTTATGTAAAGGACCAACTACAGCCTTTTCAGATTGGTTAAGCATATTTGATGCAAATATCTGAGGAAGGTGGCATGAACACAAGGACAGTAGTTGAATTGAATCCAGGTGTAGCAAGTCTCTGTTCTTCTCAAGAAATCCAGTTGTGTCATATGTAACCTGAGTAGGGGACCAGGAAGAAATGTCAAATGGTCACGTAGCAAGAATAAATAAAAACCGCAAGTGACATCTTTCTTCCACCACCAATATTTATACAAAGAGGAAATGGAGAAGGAGAAACTAGATGCAAGCCCCTTTGAAACACAAAAAGAGGAACACTAGAATTAACAACCAATGAATTAGAAAGGTAAATACCTCTCCTGCAAAATGAGAGACTGTAAAAGCTTTTTCTCGCTCTCCCCTAAAACAAGGATTAGAATTCAGATGCTGCTTGAGCTTGTTGGCAAACGTGATGTCAGTGCCATTTGGAAAAGTGGATTCCTCATCTAACAGAGACAATAATCCCAAAGGTTTCTGCATATAACTTTTAAAAAAGATAAGATTTGAACAAGCACAGTTCATAAATAGATGCTGCAAAGAATAAAAGATAAAAACAATAGAGGCAAGCATCAAAATTTCAGATCAACTATTGTTGTCATTCCCACAATTTCTACCTTCAACTCAATAAAAAAGACGGGGAAAGAAATATACATGCTTTTCATACTAGAAATGTAGAATATACAATATATTTATGTACATTCTTTGCTTTAGAACCATGTAATATGATAATTAGCATATCATGTATAGGACACAAGCAACTTTTGTTGAACCAAATGACAGGAGTGCAGGAAACATACCATGAAAGCTACTTTTTCATTTCAAAATTATAAGTTAACTTTTTCCCTTTTTATACAACCAAACTGAAGAGGTTATGAGACATGAAGAATAGCAAGATCAAAATGACACCAAAGCAGGCATGCTTTTGCGGGACCCTCAAGTAACAACATTTGCTTGAAAGTATGTTTCCTACACCAAGCACATACATGGAAAGCATACCGTTAAGCTGAAGCATTAAAAAAGAACTCCTTACCTTTTCAAAAAGATTAAGACAATCTTGGTTGTCATCAAAATCAACCTTTGCCCAGTCAATGCCATCTTGGATGTATTCCTAAAAGGGAGAAAAAGGATTAAAAATCATTGTAAAATTCACAGGTCTTCTTTGGATTAAATCAAATTACTTCTCAACCAACACTAACTGACCAAAGAAAAAGCAAATCAATGTATTATTATCTTTTATAAAAAGATTAATTCAAGAGTTAAACTTTTCTTGAGCAAGTTTATCTTTCAGCATTCGTCATTAGTTCATGATGGAGAAAGTTTCTACATGCCTTCACTTCAACTGCATAACTTCAATCATCAATAATTATCTTGAATACTCAATGATTAATCACTACGCTAACTCTCCCCAGCCAAAGAAAGTGAATAGATATTTTCCATTATACAAATTCATAAAACTTTCAAGCTGCCACTGGACATTATTAACCCAGTATAAGACATACCAACTCAGAAAGATAGAAGAAATCTATCAAGTTTCAGTCAGATTCTATAAATGCCATGACAATTCAAATCAATCAAACTCTTAATCCAATCATATGAAGCAGAAAGAAGGTACCTCCTGCTCCAACTTGAATAAATGACGATTAAAGTGCTGCTGCAATCTCTCATTTGCATAATTAATGCAGAACTGCTCAAAACTATTCCTCTGTATAAACAAATGATGTTGAATGAATAATACAAGAAAATGTCAAATGTGAATTAGGGCCACACACAGAGGGAGGGAGGGATAACAAAAAAAAAAAAATGTCAAATGTGAATTTGGACACACAGGGAGCCACACACACACAAGTGCGGCATAAGCGAAACATACACCAAATGATTCAAAGCCATAAATATCAAGAATGCTGATAGATCTGCCAGTTCGCCTCTTGCCGACAGCAAGTGATTTGTTAATTTGTTCTACCAGCCACTCAAACAAACATGCATAAATTGATTTTGCCAATGCATCTCTTGTGTCGATCGCCTGAAAAATGAAAAGAGTATATTTATTATGTCAGAAAGTCTTAAAATGAGAATATCAAGAAAAATGCTTCCAACAGTAACAGGTTAGACTATAGGAGTCGGTCAGAGTAAGCAGTTTAGAGATTTAGTGAAACTGAAGTGTCATGCATGAAACACACAGCAAACCGTAATAATAAGATAATTTAACTCATCCCGTTTGAACAAAAGAGAGTAAAACCTTGCAATTATAAATCCCATTTTCATTTAGATAAGAATAGACAACGCTGCAGCAGTCACATGAACCCAAAGATGTTGTATCATCAAATCTTCAGTCATGTGAACCCAAAAATGTTATATCATCAAATACTTTCATATTTAGTTCTCTAATTTGATTATTCAAAACATGGCAGAGCAGTCATATACATATTTCCATAATCATGGAATCTTAGAGATTTCCTCCAGGTTAAGAGGAGAGATACGGATATCAGGTAGCATAGAACTAGAACAATATTGAGATCAAAGCAACTCAAGCCTTCTTCCAACCAGCTTCAGTAAACGGGCAAACCTTCTAACATGACGTGGGAAAGCCATGAGGGAGAAAAATAAGTCCCAGGAATGTTAATCAAAGTTTCCACATAGAAAATTTTTTATCAAAAGAAACCATCTTTTACATGCTCTACCTTAAACCTAGATACCACACTTACACTTTTAAAGACCAACTAGACAGTACAATATTTGTGCAATGAAGGATTCTTACCTGTGATAGTGTTAGCTTTTGGATAATATTATCATGACCAACTCTCATTTTGCGAGTAGATAAAGCCAGATTCAGGTCCACAGTTTCACATCCAATCAACTGAGCAACATTGATTAGACCTGAAGTAATATTATAGTCTTCAGAGATCAGATAATCTCAAGCAAAGCAGCAGAAGTAAAATAGTAAGAAGACCCTTTTCAAGCAAAACAAGCTACATATCATGCCAACGAAGAAATTTAAGAAGGCATATCAGCAGCATTAAAAAGAAAGAAGAGTGCAACTGCCTAATACAAAGGAAAATAAATAAAAACTAAAAAACAAGAAGACCTAGTATAATGGAATCTTGGCTCTGGCACAAAGTATTCTCACCCATAAAAAATCTGCCAGTAAAATCACTAAAACAACAAACGGGTCTAACAAACAAACTAGACTTTAATACCATTTTCTAGGCATCCAACCTAAAATTAATTGGCAATAAGTACAGATATATAACTTAAGTGTAAGGCCACAGAAAATTCTAAACTTAACCGATGGGGGAATGTTATGTGCACAATTGCAAAAGGTATGGGACTTGGAAGTATGGGATTCCTAGTGGAGTTTAATGGACTTAGGCTCTCCAACCTCTATTGCTGGCTTTTGGGGTGTGGTTCTCCAAGTCAATATCAATTGGCATCAAAGCCAGTCATCATCTCTCTCAGTTGCAATCGTGCAACGTGGGTGGTGATGTCAGTATTGCAGTGTTTGCCCAGGGCTAGATTAAGCTAACACAAACCCAGCCCGCATGGGCATTGGGACTGCAGAGCGTGGTGGACAATTATGTGCACAATTGCAAGGTATGGGACGTGGACCTCACATAGAAAGTATGGGATTTCCTAGTGGGGTTTATATGGACCTAGGCTCTCCAACCTCAATAGCTAGCTTTTGGGGTGTGGTTCTCCAAAGATTCATATCAGGGTAAGACCACTTAATGGTGTTTAATTTGAATTTATCTTGAGCCTCCATTTCACTTTTTCCCTTTCTAAGAAGAGGAATTTGAAGGGGAAGGATACGGGAAAAGCCATATGGAAGAGTTTTCTAACATCTATGAAGGGTCACAAGGTATAAAACAACAATAATAGAACAGAAAAGCATGAGGGTAATCCAATTAGTAAGAATCTTTTCAAAGTGGTTTTTGGAAAATTCTTACTTTCATCTGCCACAGCTTCAACATGGTTTTCATTATCAATCATGTTGAATGAGATATTTCCCAGCCATAGTACTGCAGCAAGCATTGCAAAGACACTCTCTTGGTCTTCTTCACTAACATGGACAATATCCAAAGCTTCCTGAAATTAGACCATAAAACAGTATATACCATTTACTTTCTCATTTTAAATCATGTACTGTGGCAAATGACTATGAATGGAAGAGATATAATTAATGAGAAACAAGCAAGTACCTTAACAATGTGAAATTGTTCAGCATCATCCACCCCAGTAATAGCATAGCAATTACTCTGATTCAAATATTTATACTCATTCACATCCTTCAAATTTAGCTTCTCTGTAGGCCCAAAATGAATGAACAAAGGCAAAAGGCATAATTGAATATTGCAAAAAGTTGAACACGATTCTTTAGAATAACATAATTAGGAGATTATTCCAAGAAATTAACAGCATAAAAGGGAAGGAAACAGAGTAAGCTATTCATCTCATGGATACTTTTCTACTACCATATTTGGGAGAGTCAAACTCAAAATATGTATTGAGGCATTCATTGTGGAAAACATTTGCTATTGATAGAAAAAAAAATACTCTTAAGCTCAAAGATGAGAAGAATATGCAACCTAGCAAAAAAGAACACACTTGTATCCCTAGATGTTATTGAAACAAAGCATATTAGACCAAAGAGAAAATATACCTCGGAGAGTACGAGGAGCACCAGCACAAAGCTGATAAAACATATGGTAAGACCTTTCTCCCTCCGCACATTGGACCACTCTAGACTGTTCATATAATAGATTAAATTATCAACTCATACGTAGTAAAATAATAGACCAAATGGCACAAAACAATGAAAAAAGGTGTTATAAGAACTACCTTCTCTAGTAAAACTGCCCATTTGGAGGAGAAAACATATTCAAACTTGATGTTAGTTACAAATTTTAAGAAGGAAAATTAAATATGCTCAAAGAAATGAATTTCAATACAGGACATCAGTAGCAAAAATGAGCTTACAAGTTTGAATCTTGGCCCCGGATATTTTTCCAGTTTCACTAAAATGGATTTCAATCAACTTTCCCTGAGAAATATACACCCAAATTATTCTTCTTGGAATGCCATCTCATCAAGGAAAAACTTTTTGAGAGGCAGGAGACTTACAAAGCGGCTTGAGTTGTCATTTCTTAATGTTTTTGCATTACCAAATGCTTCTAAGATAGGATTGGTCTTCAATATTTCATACTCTATTCCACTACCACCACCAAGAGCTGCCAAATATTGCATTGCTATCTTCGCTGTCTCAGTTTTCCCTGCTCCACTCTCACCACTAGAAAATGCAAATAGCAGAACAACCATTACACGCATAGACACATGGGATGAAAACAAAACCAGCTGTTATAAATCCCCAAGATGCGCTCCATTGATTATAATCAGATATTTCATGATACAAATTATTACAAATGTAATATGAAGTGTTGAATTTTAAGACTACATTCCACACCACTTATTTTCCGAACTGCATCAAAGCAGCACCACCACAACTACTCAAAAGTCAACATATGGATGCTACTCAGAGAATAAAATATTACACATCCACAGAAAACCAATGATGTTCAAACCAGACCAGCCGGACGGACCGGGAACCGGCCGGGGTACCGGTCTAGAAAGGGGCTTTGAGCCGGTTGACCCGGGAACCGGATTTTTTAATTTATTTTTATTTTTTTGAATTTTTAATAATTTTTAATTGAACCGGTTGAACCGGTCAGACCCGTTGGACCGGCAAACCAGTGGTCTGACACGTTTGACCACTGGTCCAGTTTAAAAAACATGCAGAGAAGTGTTTACTCAAAGATAAATAGGACTACTGAAAGTAGGAGAAATAAAGAGAATCTCCTAGAAAACTTACTAAAGAAGAAAAAGAGGAACCACCCAAAATTAACTTGGAATTGGTTAAATGAAACTGTAAAAAAAATACTTTACTAATTTAGGAACAACCTTAGACATCCTACAAATAGGCACAAAGTTAGAGGTCATCCTTCAAAAACTCTACCCCCCTCCCCCCTTTTCATCTTCATTGTTGTGCATCCTAACTCAATAAAAGTAGAATCCATGTAAAAATACACTCAGAGAAGGAAAGCGAACAAATAGCAACCTTATGATGATAGACTGATTTACTTCATCTGCAGAAAAGAAAAAAAAAACATATTACAATCGCAAATTATTATAATATCAAAATTTATAAAAATAAAAACCAATATAACAACTTCAAGAAATTGAAAGTACCTTGTGTCATTTCTCGGATAGCTGTGTCTGCAATTGCATAGACATGTGGGCTCTCAATGGATTTATTCTTGTATGCTTCAATGTAGTTATTTCCATATAAAGAAACCTTTTTAAAAGGATTGATAGCAACCAAAACTGGTCCTGCCTTCGTCTAAAATGAATATGATTATAACAATAACAGCATTAGTGAACACCAAACTTCAGTGCTGGTTCAAAATTAATAGAAATAAGTATGAGCTCTTACATATATCATATCTCGACTGTATCTATATTGGAGATCAAACAAGACTGATGGCTCATTTAAATAACTAAGTTGCATGAGATCATCCACGCCATCAAGGATATCAGGATTTGCAGGTATCAAACTATCAGAATTTACCTTTAAAACCTACAATTGGAATGCAAGCAAATGAATCAAATGTCTACTTAATGCTAGAACTTATACTTCAAGATTTCTTATATTCCTTACTTTCCCATCAGGAAGAGAAATAACAGACTCGCTCCCTGCAGTTTTCACTATCCTTGCCAGCTCCCAATTCCCATTTGGAAGTTGAAACCAAGACTGAACCTTCTGAAATATCAAGATTACGTAATTCAGTAGTTGAACAAGAGGTTTACCATTAACATGACAAAGACTAGATCCTTCCAAAGCCAAAAGAGCTAACCTATTATCAAACCAAGAGCAACAAATTACCTTTTTTGTAGTGTAGGAAGTTATGTCACTCCACCTGTGCTCAATGTTAGATTTTGACACTGAAGGCAATGGTGCAGCTGCAGAGACCAAGTCCTCATCACCCACAGAAGGCCTGTCCTCAACGACCAAAGTGTTCCCACTATATGGTGAATCCTCATGTGCCTGATCAGCATCAGCAACACCATTTTCAACTCTCTCAACAATCTTTGCCCCCGAATCACCATTTTCAGGGGCACTCAAGCTGGCTATGCCATTATTTCCAGAATTTACATAAGCAAATCTGATGGGATTGGGAGTCGGAGAACCCATGAACCTAAAATCAACCGGAAAAGATTTAGTAAACCGGTGGGAAGGAGGAACCCCAGTTTTCTTAGACATTTTCTCCTAAGTGTTTCACAATCATCAACCCTGAGATTTGAGCTTTAAGAGGATGTAATCATATAAAAGGGTGAGATCAAAAGGGACACTTTGTTTCAGATTTCACCAAAAGTTTCATCCAGCTTTAACAAAAGACCCCACTAGAAGACTTATCCAGGCAATGCAAATGGCGGGGACCATTGTTTAAGATACAGACCCCAGTGCTCTTCAATCCTCGGTCGCCATTAACAAGCTCAAAGCATAAAGGTGGTTAACGGTTTACTATCACAGCTAGAATTTACTATACGTTACACGACAGCTTCCTATAAACCTTGAGCGATTTCAAATCACCAATCTAATATTAACTTAAGAAATTCTTTAAAATCTTAAATCAAACCTTCAAGCTTCATTTAATTTCATATTTTTTCTTCATAAACGGACCTTACCATTTGGCTACTTAAAAAAATAATGTGAATAATAAGGAAATAAATAATTAAAACTACTCATAGTAGCAGCAAAGAATTGTCATAAATTCGAAACTTTTCTTCAATTTCTCAGTTTTCTCAGGAAACAGACAAGCATTGGCATGAGAATATATGTATAATATATATATATATATATATATATATATGCTGAACCAAGCAAGCAATAAAATAGCAAATAAGAAAGAGAAAAAGAAAGCAGAAATATCAACATTCTTCACTTACCTGAAGAAAATTTTGTTAAAAAATTAACTACTTCAAAGCCTCAATGGATCTCAAAACCCTAGAAAAGGTACGAGATTCCAAATAATTAAGTTACTAGGGAAGAAGCAGATGAAAATGCGGGCAAAAGCTAAGTATTCTCTTTTTAAGTTAAAGCCATAAAAGGAAGCTCAATGTATATACTCTTATCTATCAAAAGAGTAGAATGATGGTGTATCGTGTTTGGTTTCTAAGAAAGTACAGAGGGAAAGAGAAAATCAAATAGAAAAATCAAATGTGTCAGGAGAAGGATGCAGCTTTTTGCTTGTCTATCTCTTTTTTTCCCCTCTGATTTAAAGATTAAAATAAAATAATATCCGTTTCTAAAAAAGGGAATTATGGAATTTTTCTCTTTTTTTTTTAAATTTAATTTACGTTTCCCTCAAATTTTTGAATTTTGGAGGTTTTTAATCCCACCGTATAATTTAACGTTTTAGGATTATAAGCTGAAAAGACGATTTTGCCACTTTTATTTCCGAAATATTGGCGGCAGACAGTTTCAATTTCTCTGTTTTTTTCCCCTAATTCTTTCCATCTTCATGTCGACGACCATTGGCAAGACATGGTCCCAACTATTGAGAAGTTTTACGTGTTATCTATCATTACTTTTTTTAATTTATCCTAAATATTCGTTAATGGGTTAAAAGTAAGAAGAAAAAGTGATTCATAGGTCCCAAGGGAGCAAACAAGAGATACAATGGGATGAGTCAGTACTTTGGTCATCATAGGAGACAATTTGATCATACCAAAAAAAAAAAAAAAAAAGCAGCCAAATAACAATGTTGTAGATAACCAAACAAAAAAGTTGAGTTCTCCTCCATAAACAATCAAACCATGGGATTCAAGTCAAATCACTTTACTAAATGAAAGCTAACCTTTTCTCTTCAGAAGCAACGCTAATAATGAATCACACTGACTTTTTTAACTAAAACAAAATGTTAAATCCAGAAATACTAAAAAACAAGGTGAATTGGTATTTTCAAAATTTCTACAAAATATTCTAAATGATAAGAAAATGAAAGAAAAATTTGGACACTTCAGTTTATAGTCGTTCAGTCCAAATTGCCTACCTCTATTACTTTAGTTTTCCACTACTAAGGATTTCTCAATTCACTATTAGAATTAATATCTTTTAAGGAGAATTATAACATTTACAACATCTTTTTCTTAAGGATTAGATAAAATATTTCCCCATAGCTTTTATGGCTAAACTAGATACTTTCTTAGTTTTTATGGCTCAATTAAATCCCTCCCAGTTTTGAATTGATGATATGAAAGAGAGTAACAAAGAAACCTCTAAAGGGTATGAGTTTACAAAAAATTAAGCTCTCGAATAAATGAAATGAAAGCCTAAAGAATATTTATAAGAGAAATGAAAGAATAAAGATTTGAATACTTTTCTCTTGATCTTGATGCTTGGATCTCTCTCTCTCTCTCTCTCTCTCTCTCTCTCTCTTCTGTTTTGAATTGTTCTTGAAGTGTATTTATATCAAGGAATAAATTTGTGGATATTTATGATTGTTAAAGATGAATTCTAACCGTTGGAAACATTAATTTCTAGCTTAAAAATTGTTCTTGCAACATATGTCTTAAGACTTGGCAAGATGCTTGAGATACGGCTAAAAAATAAAAGTTATATAGTCATTGGTAGGCTATGTCTCGAGACATTTTGCCCAATGTTTTATTTTGAGTTAAATTTGACTATTAATCTTTTAAAAAAAATTAAATTTTATCATCAACATTTAAAAAATATTTGAATTTATTGAGACAAATTTTTGAAGTGACTGTGTGCTAATGGAAGTGGTCACTATGGTCGCCAGTTTTACTTGCCATATTTGAAAGTTGGTAATTTTTTAAACAAAATGTTTGAGTTAATGATTGTTGTTGATATTGTGGAAGTATTCAAATTCATCTATGAAAATCAATCCATTTGGAAACAGATCTTAAGGATCGAATCAAATGGGATCATTTATATTAAATCCCTTGAATTGTAGAGAATACGTCGAGATAGCCTTAAAGACATATCTTCAATAGTCCAATGTACATTGGTATTTATTAGTATATCGCATCTTGCTATTTTAGTTATTTAATAGGGTTGGGTTGAAATTGATATCTAGCATGTTAGCAAGTCTTGAAAACTCTTATATATTGATAGAACTTGTTAGGTTTTGTAACTAAGCCAAGAGAACACTTATTTGTTCATCAAGGAACGTTTTTGTGAGAGTACATTTGATAGAGTAAAACTAATTTGTTGTTTTGTTTTATAACTTAGAAGCGAGAGATCTAGTTTTTAGATAATAAAAAAAAAATGAGGTTGTTATACCGGATTGTGATAGAACTTAAATCACTTGTTGTATTGAGACTAAAGATTATGGATTATTATCACTAAGTTAGGTTTTGTAGACGTAAGAAAATTGAAATGCATAAACAATCTTTTGTGTTGTTGTTTTTCTTTATTTTATCGTAGCAGTAATTGAAGTGGCTACTTCAGTCAAGCATTTCTATTCAAGTACTCTATTTTATAAGCAATTAAATAATTGATCGATTTAACAGACCACTACACCAAAACAGACTTTTAGCGGCGTTTTTAGTGGCGTTTTAAAGAAAAACGCCGCAAATATTACACAACAGCGGCGTTTGAAGGAAAACGCCGCAAAAAAATGAGCAATAGCGGCGTTTATTTCAAAAACACCGCTAAAAAAGATAAATAGCGGCGTTTTTTTTTTAAACGCCGCTATAAATCAGAGCATTAGCGGCGCTTTTAGAAAAACGCCGCTAAAAGTTTTTCATATTTTTTTTCTTATTCTTGCTTTGAATTATATTTTATTTTGATAAATTCACTTATAAGCAATGAGAAAGTTTCATTTTAGTTACTTAATTATGAAAAGTTACAAATTGCTAAATAAACAATTTAGAAGTTTTCATTTAAGTTACAAATTAAGCTATTAAAATTGAATTAGGGTTTAATGTTTAGTAAGTTAATTTTATGATTTAAGGTTTGTTATTTTGGGTTATGGGTTTAAGGTTTTAAAGTAGTTTGTCATTTGGGGTTTATTGGTTAGGATTTAAGATCTTAGTGTTTAACGATATTACGGTTTAAGTGTTAGTGGTTAGGGGTTCAGGTTAAGGGTTAGGTGTTTATGGCCGGGTTAAGGGTTTAGGGTTTATGATTTATGTTTTGTGTCTTAATGTTTAGGGGATAGTGGTTGGGGTTTAGGGTTTTAGGTTTTGGGTTTTGGGTGATGGATTTAGGGTTTATATTTTGGATTACAGTTTACGTGTTGGGGTTTAGGGGTAATAGGTTAGGGGTTATGGGGTAATGGTTTGGGGTTAATGTTTAGGGTTATTATTTTATGGTTTAGGGTTTTAGGGGTTATAATTTAATATTTAAGTTCTACGAGATACGTACATGGTTTAGGGTTTAGGGGTACTATGCATAGTTTATGTATTATGTTTAGGGTTTATGCTTTATAGTTTGGGTTATAGGTTTTGGTGTGTATGATTTAGGGTATAATTTTTAAGGTCTGGGGTTTATGATTTAGGGATTAATCTCGGATTTTTTAGAATATAAAAAAAAGACAAATATAAATTATTATTTTGGGGGAATTTAAGAAATAATTAAAACTTTAGTGGCGTTTTTGACAAAAACGCATAACGCGCTGTCATAACTTTAGCCAAAGCGTGGTCGTTTCGATTGTGTTTGTTGTGCCATTAGCGGCGTTTTTTTGCTGAAAACGCCACTAAATATCGAGAATTAGCGGTGTTTTCCAAAAGCGCAGCAAAATGTAAAGTTAAACGCTGTCATTTTTGTTTTATCCATTCCCAAAACCCCTTATTGGACGACGTCGTTTTGTCAAAATGGAAAAAAAATTTAGTGGCGCTAGTGGATAAACGCCGCTAAAACTCAGGCATTAGTGGCGCTAGGGTGAAAACGCCGCAAAATGTATTTTGTTTTTTAGCAAAATGGCACGTTTTTGTAAGCTCGGTTTTATCCTCAATCCAACCCCGAAATACCTTGTTGTTTTCCCCTTATTGTATACCCCAAATCCCTAACTCCCAAAATCTTCCTCCGACCATCTACTTCGATGACTGTTCCCTCTGCCGCATCACCATCGACCTTCCTCTGTCTCATCGCTTCGACACTCTTTGCATCACCGTGTAAGTCTTCCATCTGCTGTGTATGTTGGATTATTGCGCAAAAGAGCGATCGGGTTTTATAACTTTCGATTAGGTTACCTTTCATTTCTTTTTTGTAATCCTTGTTTTCTTCTTCAGCTTTGCTATTATATGTTCCTTAAATCTTTTTGCAGCATTAATAATTTGTAGGCCATATTGAAATGTAAGATTCAATGTCGTAATTTCTCAATCTCAAAACTCACTTGCACTTTTAATTTCTCGACTTGGTTATCCAAACCTAAGACTGCAGAACTTGCCCATTTAGTTGTATTGCCTTCTTGGGTTTTTGTTTTGCCTTCTGCATACTGGAATTTGTTCTTTCTATTATTCAAATTTAAAGATTTCTCCTGGAATTATTATGGTTGTACTGTATCGAGTTTCTAGCAATGGAGGAGAAGACATGATAGCTCAGAAATTCTTTTTGAATCATTAAGTTTGTTTGGCTTAGATATATCATTGATTGCAGATTATTTGTCAAATCTTGGGTTTTCCTCCATATATCTAGCATGCCATTGGAACAGTAATTGTACTTTTGCCTAAAATTTTAAAGACACGAAATTTCATGTACATTGATTGGAGCTTTGAATGTCCAAGGATCTTTTATGAAATGAAAAGGCTATATAATATCTTGTAGGTTTGAATATGCATCATGTTCAATGACTAGCTCGATTTTGACTGTTAATTCTCGTGGGTAACAGAATGAAAAGGCTATCTAATCATCAGAGGTTTGAATATGCATCATGTTCAATGACTAGCTCGATTTTGACACTGTTAATTTCGTGGGTAACAGGATCCGACTTATTGAGTTTTTGGTATCGGACTACTTGTTAACTCGCTTCAATAAATTAGTAATCTGTCTTTCGCTCTGGGCTTCTCTCCTCGCTCTCTGCATTCTTTCAAAGCTCACATATCGTTTATCTTGAAGCTCAAATTATTCCTCACCCAAGGTATTACGATCTCATCTAATTGGTCTCCTTTTGATTCTTATAGTCATAGTATTTGATTGATAGGCTAATTACCCCAAAGATCGTGCCTTTCACTTAATTTGAAGATGAATCTTTGATTGCATCTTCGTTTGATGTATTACCGATAGGTAATACATGTATTACCGATGCCATTTGATTGATAGGTAATACATGTATTACCGATGCCATTTGATGTATTGGATGTCGATTCAATTATCTTGTTTCTTTGTTTATGTAATTCTTGTTTTAGGGACTTATTAATTGATATATGACTAGTAGTCGAATTGCTCTTTGTTTTCTTGTTTCTTTTGTTTATTTCATGGGGTTTTGGTTTTGAGCAACAAATATAGATATAGCTTTTAAAGAATTAAAATAATTTTTTATCAATTTGGAAATTAACATGTAATTTTATTATTATTAATTTAAAATTTTATAAATTATAAAAGAATCGAATTTTTTTCTATTTTAAGTCCTGCCTGCCTCCGCCATTGATAAACAAGCGAAATTGCAATTCTAAGTTAAAATATGTTCTAATTTCATACATTCTTCACAATGTAGAGTTTAGTTATTGTATTCTTTTTATTATTTTTAATGAATTTATTTACTCTATTTTTGGATTAAAAAAATACAAGTCTAATTAAACTATATAATGAGTATTATTTATTTTTATTTCCATGAATTTATTTCTATTAAATAAGTATTTTTTATTTCAAAATGCCATACTAAAGAATTTAACAAAACAAGTTTGAGAATTCTAACCATTAAACTTAAAGTTTTAAATTTAAAAAAGAAAATGAATTAATATTTTGAAAATAAAACAAGAACATATTTTAATAAATAAGTTTTCAATTGTCAGAAAATAAAAAAAAATCTAATGTTTCGTTAAAAAAAAAAAAACCAACAAGTTCATAGAATTTGATTTATTTAACTAAACATTTAACCTTTAATTTGTGATGCAAAAATATCCAACTGATGAGGGTTGGTACGTTGTACTCCGGAACACCCCTAGAGACTTGTTCGACATGGGCAATGGAAGTAGAGATGACATAGTCGAAAGATCGAAACTTTGCCTTTCCGTAACAAAACTTGAATAAAAATATCCCTAGTACTAGTCAACAATTTCAATGGGTTAAATCACGATGTGGACGAAGATATTTATGAAATATGATGTAGTAAGATTTTACGATTTTTATTTATATGTAATATTATAATTTTAATATTGGTCATGTTATATAATTTAACTATTTTAAATGTACTATTATTTTATTTGTTACTAAAATTTTGCACTATTTTATGTGTATTGCGGGGAAAAATGCCTAGAAGACGATTACGAGATTTAAGTATTGTCCACAATACTCCAAATTCGAAGAAGCAAATAGTGAACAACAAACATTTGTTGGATCTTCTAGTGTGCTTAGGACATAGATGACGAGCTGCGAAGTTCGTGAGTAATGTTAATTTATTTTACATGCATGTTAAATTTTATTATTGATTCATTTTGCAATTTTAATATACTAATAATATATCATTTTTCATTTGAAGGTGGTGGGACCTTGAAGAGGTCGGGACGTACACTCCTTAAAGATTTGTACGAGCTAGATCCTGTCGAGCGTGTTAAAGTAAGGAGAAAGCAGATCATGGCCAGCCCGTTGGATCGAAGCTCGATTGTTAGCGAGCTATTTGGGCATTCTATCACGTAATGCCAATATGTTGCCCATTAACTACTTAATCATGGCATCACATGCCCGCCGCCAACAAAAATCGGGCTCTCGATAATATTAAGGTAAAAAACGTGAATGTAATTTATAATACTTTGGTTTAACTTTCATTTATATTTACTTTTTAAACTTGTGTTTTTTCAGGAGAGATTTGCTTTAGAGGTCTCCGATAATTATATTAAGAAGACGTTGGGTAAAAAATGGAGAGACCATAAAAGCACGTTGAAAAAACAATATTTTAAGATAGACATCAGCCTCGACGAAAAATTAAGAAATGTCCACGGGAATGTTGAGGTACCAATGGGAAGGTCAAGTTAGATTCGAATTCGAAGAAAGGAGAGGTATTTACGTACTTCTAAAGTCTTATAAAATTTTGGTTTACGGTATTTACTATATACATAATTCAAATTTCATTATGTAGGACCGTGAGCGAGTTGGAACCAAAGAAGACAGACAAAGAACAAAAATTCACGCACACGGCAGGGTCTAGAAGTTTTACTTGTGTAGTTGAGGCCGAGGTATTATAATTTATTAATTATGTCAAATATTAATGAATTTATACTATTAATTTATATTCTTTCTCGCTAAAATGTAGGAAGCCTCGTCATCCAAAAAGTTGGACGCCTTGACTTTTTGACATTACGATAGGAAGAAGGATGGATCTCCGATGACATCCAAGTTGCAGAAATTATGGTATATTTACTTAATAAAATTCTTCAATTACAAGTTATGTTGCATTCCTTCTTATTATATATTTCGTTTCTAACTCTTTCATTGATTTATTAGGATAAACTAAAGGAGAAGAAGGCGGAGTATGAAGCCGCCGCTCGACCGATAGTTCTGTTAATCTTGAGGAGATTGATAATGTAATTATTACCAAGTTTTGGGTCCCGAAAGGTCGATCGCTTCGATCGATAGTTCTGTTAATCTTGAGTATATTTATAATAGAATCATCATCGATGTTTTTGGTTTGAAAGGTATGGTCGAGTGCGATTACAAGGATCTCGTGTTACCCCGACCCAATATTTTGATCCGGCCCCAAAGAATACATGCCTTCCGAGTCAATCTCGTCTTTGAAGTTGAGGCTCAAAGACCGAGATAGCTCGGATGCAAGAGAGCACGGTTGAGCAGAGGCAAAGACAAATTGTTGATGTTCAACAAAAATATGAAGAACTCCAAAGAACTGATTAGAGCGGATGCGAAGCAGCGGCAGCTGTGGAGGCAATGGCGGCAATGCGTGAGAGGAGGCGAGGCAAAGATCGATGCTACAGAGCGAGCAGAAAGCACGATGAGCTCCGGCTACATCTTCAAAGAAATGATGTAGATGTTTCAAGTGAATGCAGAGGCCGCCATCTTAGACATGTACTTTCTCGTTGTTTGATTATTTTAAAACATTATTACATTTAACATTATTGTAAGAATATTTTTGATTATAATGCATTTAGTTTATTGAATTTCAAGTTTCATTTACAATCAATGCATTTGGTGTGATTTATATTCTACATTTCTTTGTTTTGGGTTGGAATTATATGCTATATTTATTGTTATTGGTTGGTTTTTAGTGCGGGAGGGTATGATATAAAACAAATTGTACAATCGCAAATCAGTACAAATTAGCGGCGTTTGTGAAAAAGCGCGCTAAAAGTCATGACTTTTAGCGGCGTTTTTTCACAAGCGCCGTTAAAGGTCATGACTTTTAGCGGCGTTTTTTTCTCATAAACGCCGCTAAATTTTGCGGCGTTTGATTTAGCGGCGTTTTTTAACGCCGCTAAAAGTCTGTTTTCCTGTAGTGGTACTGATGGTTCTTTAAATGAAAATGCTGGCTAAAACATTAAAATTTTAAACATGGCGACTCGTATAGTAATTCATGTTAACAAGAAGTGGCATATTTTATAATTTTAATTTTTTTTTCTAAATATTTTCTAAATTTTAAATTATTTGTTGACGTGTGGTATATAAGACAAATAGTGATATGTTGGCATGAAATATACATTGATTGCCATGCGGGTTGGCGTCAAAAATTAATGTTGTGGTCAACATTTTCATTAAAAATAACAAATTGACTCATTTTGAAAGGTTAATAAAAATCAAATTGAGAAAAATATCATTTTAAATATTGAAATTCTTAACCATTTTGTTACTTTTATATTATTTTCTAATTAAATAAATATTACTTAATATAATACAAGTAATGTAAATTAAATTACATTGTTTTCAGACTCCAAATTTTTTAAATTTTGGAGTATATAAATAAAATTATTTCTTAAAATAAAGTGTTAATTTAAAATTTTAATGAAATCGATTGATGGATAACATGTGGAGTACCAAACATCATCATTTTCAATCTCATGGATGTATATATTATTAATTTAGCATGGCGGTGGTTAACTTTTTGTTGCATAGTAAATACGTACACGTAGGCACTTTTACTTTTATGCCACATGAAAAAATTGGTTTGCAAGTTAATTAAAATAACATAATTAAGATATTTATGCAACAGGTAATTCTTAAATAAATGAAGAAGATGTAAGCTGTCTCCAAGTGAAAGATTTGAGATTTATGACACCTACCCTTAATCCATAATTTTATTGAAGAATTAATGGTGGTGTTCATCTTTTTATTAACAAAAAAGAATATAAATATAAAGGAATAGGAGGAAACACAACTGAAGATAAAAAATTAATCAAAATTTAAAATATTTTTATATATTTAGAGATAAGACATAAAAGATTACATAATAAATAAAAGTTATCCCAAATGCATTGCATGCCTTAATTTAACATCATGAATAATTAATTTTAAGACACATTTGATTTGTCATTAAAATTGTTTTTGGAGGATCAATATTAGGTTTTTTTTTGGATATTTTTATATTATTGTTGATACAAAGTATAACATAAGAGGAAAGTAAGGAAGAGTAAGTGGTGGTTTTGTGGAGGTTGACTCACTTAACTAGACAGAGAGGCTAAAAGGAATAAGAGGACAAGTTGGTTGTTGGAAGAGAGGACAATTGCTCATAGTAACTTTAAGGGTTAAGAAATCAATCCCCTTTTCATTGTGCGTGACGTTGTAGGATAGGTGTCTAGCCCCACCAAGTGTGTAAATGATATTTATGAATGTGAAGGATATTCATGGTGGACCTATTTTGTTATTCCTTTGATTAGTACAAGGTGTTATGGTCAGGTAGACCCTTTATTGCCTTGAGAGCTATTCGCACTTGGGGAGTATTCACTCCTAAAAAACGAGTGTCTAAGAAGCAAGTGCTTATCTCATCATCAAAGAGCAAGAGGGCTTGTCAAGAATGCTTATCCGACAGGTGGTTCACGGAAGGATGTCATTCCACTGATCAGGACGGATGGTCAATCAAGATATTGCCTAAAGTGGAGTCAAAGGTGAGGTCAACATTATCTATCTTGCTAACATGTGTCCAAGTGACCGAGAGGCACAACAATTCTATTGAATATTTTATTTTGTTTGATAAGATGAAGTTAGAAAATTAAATATTTGTATATGTTCTTATTTTATTTTTGTATTATAAAATTTATATAATTTTTTTGATATGGTATGCGAGGATGAGTATGTTGCTCAAAACAAAATTTTAAATAAATACATAAACAAAGTTTATCTGAAAAATAAAATAAAGTAAAAAGAATTAAGAGTTTATATGAAAAATAGAAATTACAATCAAAAGAATTTCAATAAAGGATGATGGAGAATATTGACAACAATGCATCATTTAGTTGTGTAAATAGGTTTTAAGGTAAATTATAAAAATATTTATTAAATATGCTTTTCGTTTTATTTTAATTATTTAATTATTTTTCTTTTAATTTAGTCACTTAATTTTTCAAAATTAAATATTTTGATTTCTCTCTCTTTAGTATAGATATTAGATTAGTGATGAAAAGCTGAGATGGGTTTTTTTATCGACCTAATAATAAATTTAGTCCTCCAATACATTCTATTAATATGATCCTGAATCTAAAAAATTCAACAAATTTAGCCATGTTTACAAAATTTGATATTTTAGTTCAAATTTTTAAAAAATAAAATTAGCCCGCAACATTTACAAAATTTGTCAATTTAGTTTTAATTCTAAAAATTTAAAAAAATAATTTAAAAAAAGTTATTTTTTAAATATTCCTTAACATATCTCCAAACCCTGCTCAACAAGAAAAACATTTAACACCTTTCATACTCCGCTCATTTTAAACTATTACAAAACAATTATTTTGAGGTTTTTTTTCTTATATCAAAGATATACAAATACCTAATTTTCAAGTAGAGAAAATAGTATATGTAAATTTTTTCATGAAAACCTAGGGAAAAAAATTTCACCCATTTTTTTTTTAACATGGGCATGTCATCAATAACTACCAAATTTGGATATTCTAAAATGTTGATGAAACTACCAATGTCTCGTAAAATCTATTCCAATAATTGAAGGAGATAACTTTGTAAATTCATGTTCCATGGAAATGTCGAATTTCATCCCCCTTTAATACCCAAAGGCTTTAGGTACAGTGTTATAGGGCCAAGGATGCCTGCCTCTGCCAATCCATGCACTCTCAAGCAAAAGGCAACATAAATACCCATGCATGTCCTCCTCTTTGCATTTTACAATTACTCTATAAATCTCAGCTTAAACCTTTAATTCCACCATTTGACTTAAGTGCCGTCCTAAAACATAAGTTTTGATGCCTCCCTCATGGATTACTTTCCCCCTAGCAGATCACTTGAAGTTCAAACTCTGCATCCAGCCCAACTCTTTCCAAGGTTCAGGACTTAAGTGTACCAAGTGCCCGTACGGAATATGGTAAAGAGACTTGCCTTCCATTGAAATTCTGGTCACTTTGAAAATTTCGAAAGATGGCACCTAAAAGAAACTATATGGCCTACGAAATGTGGAGATTTGGACTAATTCCTATACGTGTTTCCATCTAGCTAGCTAAGCTAATTCGTGTATTATATGCCAAAAGGCAAAAAAGGAAATCCATGGGTCCCAACTGATTTGTGACCTTAAAAAGTTGGTTTCGATTATATTAAAGGTTTCTGATAATGGGGGTTCAGGCCTAACTGTCATTGCCCATTTGCCCACCTTTATTGGCCAGGGGTCCTTTAAATCAAAGGGTTTCTATGAATAGCAAATACTGGGACAACTAAGCTCCAATTGATTCAATTTTCCCACACTCTGACCGCACTCTGCTGACAAAATGGGAAATGCACGTTTTATCTTTTGGAAACGGAAACAACACTGCTTCATCAAAGCAATTGAGTTCTCATTTTCATACTTCTTCTTTTAATAAATGAATCAAACTGTTTCCTATTACTATAATGTGGCATACTGACATTAATAAATATTGGCGAATGACAATGTTGGGGAAACCATGAGTCATGATACAGATCACCCATGGGACATTTACCGGTCATCTCAGACCCTGGGAAATCAGAATTTTTAATATCATCCATAACATATATGTATATAACATGAAAACCTTATCTAGTCCACCTCAAAGTTATTCGGATTTGAATTTTCATACAAAGATACTAGCAAATAATGCACTTAATCACATTATTCGGATTTGAATTTTCATTTCCATATTTGTGCTCACTTACGTAGTACTGCCTGCTACTTTTTCTTAGGAAGAAGAAGTTCATCCCATATTATTATGCATAAAAGTTCACCTAATATCATCTCAATGTTCATCAGATTCTCTATCCCTGGTTTTGCAGTGCCGTGGGGCAGCATCTTGTGCAGCTGTCGTGGTAATACTAATAGCTATAGGCAAAATCAATTATGGCCAGAGATGAACAAATCTTCTCTTTAATTACTTTGGCCAGGCTCTTACCAAAACGAGTAGAATGTGGAGTAATGGTGAGATTAGTCCGACTATATAGTTCCTTCAATGGCTAAGATGTGTTGCTTTCCTTCCATAATATTGCCGATGCCTTGGGAATTTCTCAATGGAATGTCAACTGAGGATCCAAGGATTAAGATTCTTATATCACCTCCTCCCGATATATATTCCTCTCCCTTTGCTATCTCTGTCATGGCCTAGCTCTTAATCTCATTCAAGAGACAACCTAGACTGCTACTAGTAGCTTTGCAATATCAGCTTAGCTACTTGGTTAGTGGGGTATATTACTTTATCGATGATTTGATTTCCAAATCTTAGATCACACTATATGTATGGGTTACAGCCAGCTGATTAAGTACTTGAAATTCGCAAATCAAGTAAATGAATTATTTATTTGATATAAACATATATGAGCATGCATTATTAATTATAACTAGTTTCAGTGCATGGTGGTGATTATTGGAATATTCACAGTTGACTAATGAGTAGAGCATATATATATATATATAGGAATAGAAATACATATCAGTTAGCCACGTGACGTGAAAGGATGTTAGTTTGTGATGAACAAGTTTTCACAGAGAGTAGAGAAAGAAAGATGCTTGATGCTTTAATTATATATATATATATATATATCCTAACTTACCAAAACAAGCAGAGAACTTATTCTTTAATCTAACCCAGAATCTGATGGAGGCTATATAAGGAAGTGGTGTATCTCCAGCTAGGCAAGCAACATATACATATAATTAAACAAGGCGTTTCACATTCACTCTCCCTCAAGGGCTTCTCCTTCAACATGGCATGGCATGCCATTCCATGCAGTGTGGTAGGTGAAGGCCTTAGGGAGAGTGCATGAGACTTTTGTCTTGCATATCACACCGTTGCTCTCCATCTCCGTCCTACACGCTCCTTCGATTTTTTTACAATCTCATTATATTTCCAACTCTCTCCCCCTCAAATATAGATCACAAGTGCTTGAAAATGGTCTCAAAATCAATTAGAAATTAACTTGAAACAAGAGTAGATTTGCACTGGACATTGCTTTTTTCGAATTATAGATTTTTTTTAAAAAAAATTATGTAACCAATGGAGTTATATGCCTATGGGTCATGCAACAAAAAAATTATGAGATATTTATCTTGATTGATAAGTTAAGGCGTTGAATGACTTAAAATTTTGAACATACTCTCTATGTGTCTATATATAAATTATCTTTCATGTTACTTAATTTTTCATAAATATTACTATTACTAATTTTCTCAGTAACTTCAACCAAAACTACTTCAAAACTTTGATATTTTATTCTCCCTGGCCTTAGCTTCATCTATCTTCATCTCTAAATTCACAAACTTTCACCGGAACCATTCATCTTATATTCTCAAAAAGAAAATAGTAAGTGCCAATATATTTTCTTAAATTATGTAGTTGCCTTGTTGCACAGCATTGCATTCATCCACAGTTATCACTTGGGTCATCCCTTACTTTTCATATGAACCCTATATATAGACTGTTGGAACTAGTTTGATGAGTAGAATTGGAAATGGAGTGCATTGCATGGTTTGCATTAGAAAAGTAGTTGTCAACCCATTATCTTATGTGTTGTTGTATGATGACTGAAATCTCATGCGGCATTATCTTGTTTTATAAATTTCAGATGGACTAACAACTTAAGGCTTCCTAGGTGTTTAATATTGTTTTCCCAGTGCTTAATTAAGCAAGCATTTAGATTTGAGTGTTGGTAGAGTGTTCTAACTGTAAAAAGCTAAAGCTCAACTTGGAATCCAAGGCATTCAGTTCAAGCTCATTTGAATTGCACCTTGAAGCTTGAATTCGCTTGATTAAGCTCATTTTCTTAGTATAGTTGAGCCAGATTCCTATGCTTGACTTCAAACTCATAATTTTTGCTCGATAATTAAAAATAAAAAAAGTTCAATTAGTATTTAAGAACCAATTCACACCTAGCTCTTGGATGCTTTTTCTACCATAACTTAATATTATCATCCTACCCAAGATAAAAATCAACAACAAAAGCTCACTTCAATCAGTACTCAGTAGCACCTAATCTTTTCAATCATAAAAGTTAAACCAAATCCCTGCCCAAAAGACCTTCAAGAAGATAAAAAGCTAGCTAACTATGAAAACATAAATCCTCATTTTACAAATGGCACCCCTGAAGGTACTCGACGTGCATACTCCTCATACTCCGACCCAAAGAATCGCTTTAAGAAATACTCTTCATAAGGTATTCTTTCAGCAAAGAATTTCCAAACAACAATTGCAAAACCAACTGTGGATATGGGATTACAAAGCATTATTTGAGTGCCAACTGACCAAATGAAGAAACCAGAGTACCCGGGATGACGGACGAATCTATAGATGCCATGAGTAATTAACAGATGATGCTCGTCCTGGTAAACCTTGATAAGATGCGTAAAGGCTCGACCAGCAGTTATTATAGCCAATTTTCGTGTAAACTCCCCTATTACCACCAATGCAAGACCTGTGTCACTTATCCACCAGTGTTCTTTCAACCCGGGAAATAGAACAATTTCAATGATGTACTCCAGCATGGAAAAGATCATTGCAAGGAGATAATTTTTGCTGATTAGAAGTGACTTGAGAGTCACATTTGATCTCCCATGAATGGCAACTGCCAGGATGTATTCTGAACTATGAAAGAAGACAACGGCCAAGAACATCTGAGATAACTGTCTGCAAGCCGTATAACTTAAAATTTCTGTCATTTTGTTACCAAAAAAAAAAAAAAAAAAAAAAAAGAAGTCAATTTGTGTCCCTGAGTCCAATCTCGGCGAAGAACTCTGATGAGGCAGTGTTCTAAAGTTTAGTTTAGACCTGCAAAAGATATAGAGCTAGGCATTTGCAGCACCGAAAGTGGAGTCACAACATATTCCCAGAGATGATTTATGAATAGCATATCTCCTGCTAAAGTAAAGGCAGAAGACAAAAATGTTCAAGCATTAGAGATTGCACTCATTAAATTTGAAGTCAGATGCAAGACAGAACCAAAACAATACACATTAGAACAACAAAGAAATTGTAGCTTTGAATTGAAGAATGAACAATCTTATGATAATATCAACCAAATGGAGAAAACGATAAATATTGTTTTTCATTTTGTGTATGATTAATCACGGTCAAATTCTATAGATGGTCCATGTATGATACCTTTTTGACTGATTTAATCCATTTACTATAATTTCATCAATTCTAATCTTCTACTTCTTGAAATGTGCAGAAGTGAACTTTTGTCCATTAATTCCATGTTTAAAAGAATAAGCCACTGTCAAATTATTCGTCGAAATTAACTAAAAAAGTTGGCCTAAATAGAAGGACTAGAATTGATCAAATTACAATAGAATAACTAAATCTGCAAAAAAAAAAAAAAAAAAGAGCATAGTTCAGACCTTGTATATAATTTGACCATTAATCACCGAAAAAACGAAAAATGTAAAATCCATTCACTGCGTCTATTTTTACCATCAACATTCTGTCAATTGAAAGGTTTTATTCATAGAAATAGCAAAAACTGGGCAATTGATATTACAAATAATGTTTCCCCTGCTCTCTTGAATTTCAATCTTAACTTATCCTAAAAATTACTTACTTTACAGAACAACAGAGATTCTTCAAAAGAGCAAAAGAGACGAACCAGATCGATGGAGTGTGGGAAGTGAAGGATTGTCAATGGATATGTGAGTGGAAGCTGTAAACTGCTGTTTGGGTTTGTCGAATCGGTTTTATTTTATGGAAGGCTTTCATTACCCGTTCAGCCAAAATAGTGGGTTTAATATTCAATGTTTCACCTTTAGAACTTCTTGTTCGATTGATATTATAAAATAAAAGGGTTAATGTGACAATTAGCCCCTCAACTTTCATTTAATGTACAATATGGCACCTGTGTAAAGAAAATGTCTAATATGATATCTGTTCTACTTTGCTATGTATCATTCTACCCAAAGCTTTAATTTCATTTCATTTACACATGGAGCCCCCAATAATAAATACTTGAATGTAACGTGTTATTATATTGGTTTTGGATTTTGAATATATTTTTTGTACTCATATTGGCGTGTTTATTTTTTTATATTTAGTATTTTAATAATTTAATTATAATATTTTATATTTTTTATATAGATTATGCATGTAAACTTTAACTTATATTTAATTTTTTTTAACTATTTAGGTTAAAAAATTTAATCGTTCAGTAAATATTTATATATACAGTGTTCTAAATTGATATAATAAATACATCTATACTTCTATTTAAGTCATTGATTAAGTTGATCTCACAAGTCATCCGTGCACCAATTTGGTTAGAAAAATTATAAAAATATCTTTTTATATTTAAAAAGTTATGCTCAAGGGTACTTTAGTTTTTTATTTATTTAAAAACAAAAAAAAAAATGTGTAATGAGAGATTTGAATCCATGTCAATTGTCTTGATGAAACCTTAAATATAACACCCAACTAAAATTTTATTTTAATTATATTATGCAAACGTTATTACCTTTATTAATTGTATATATTAATAATTTTGTTAATTGAAATGATGTCATAAATTAACTCGATACCAACCTAGAATTGGTGACAACACTGTAATAAATAATTGTATTTATTTAATATTCTTAATATGATGTATTCATGAGTTTAAATTTGGTTCTACTTACAATTTAATCTATTTTTTATTTTAATATCGTCTATATTTCATATATTATTAATTATTAATTTTAAATCATGTATTTTATTATTAATAGTATATTATTTTAAAAAGACATTCACTGTTTGGGCCGGAAGCTGCAAATGTGATTGTTAAGTGGAGTCTGGCTTGTCGGTTGGGCTAAATAAAAGCTCGATAAACCGCCGACATAAAAACAGAAAAAAAAAAGAAAAAGAAAAAGCATTTTTTAAATAACAATTTGTTCTCAAACCAAAATAACATAAAATCGAATTCGTTGAATCCCCTGCTATTCTTCTTCTTCTTCGGCGGAAGCCTTAGGCAAATCTCGACCTCGGAAGGAATTGGGAAGTAAAAGGAGGAAAGAGAAAAGAGGGCAAATTCGCTGGTTGTGGGAGGAAAGCAATGGGAGAGGCGTTGGGTTCATCAACCGCCATTGATTCCTCCAACATCGGCTTCCAGGTATTCAATCTCTCTCATCTCCTCCAACTCTTGGTTTTTATTGCAACTTCTTTTTTCTTCTATAATCGTGTTTTAATGGTTATCGACTTGTGTTTTTGGCAGCTATTAAAGAAGCATGGATGGAAAGAAGGCACTGGTCTTGGTGTTTCTGAGCAGGTTAGGTTCCTCTTTGAAGCCCTAATTCTAAGATGAAATTTCCTTTCAAATTTCCATGTCCTCTTTTAGAATATTGTTTTCATCTGATTTTTTTTAGATTGGTTTATTTTATGTTATTAGGGTAGATTAGAACCTGTACAAGCATATGTGAAGAACAATAAGAAAGGCCTTGGAGCAGAGAAGAAGAGAAAGACACCAAAGCCCAGTGATCCTCCTGATTCCAAGCCTAAAAATGATGAGGTAACCTTCATTCTTTTTACTACCACTATCTTTAAGCTATGTAGCTAGTAGAACTAATACAAGTATACGATCCACATGATTTTTTTAAAGTTCTTTGTTATATATTTAAAGGATCATACTTTGCTTCTATGTCTTAATAGGAATAGGAAAAATGACTTGTTGGAAATATGCCCAGAATGTTTTCTGTAGTATTAACTAAATGATAAATGAACTCGAGCAGTAGGCCCATTGGCTGAAGTGAGTTCATCTATGCTTGAGACCAGGGTTCGGTTTGCAGGTTTGCCTGTGTGGTAGTGTAGTGTGTACGTTGGGGGTTAGAACTTGTATTGTATAAAAAATAGCTAAATGGTAAATTAGGAAATTTTGGCTATGATACAAAAATGGAATACATCCATGCAATCAGTGCAATGAGCAGAATACACCATTTTGAAGTTTGATTAACTCAATACGATTAATACACGTATTTTGGTTGTGCTTAAGATTTTTGATACATTGCATTTATTAGTTTTAAAAAAGATTATCTAGTCCAGGATCAGGGCTAAATGGTATGATATCACCCGCCAAATGGTAATCCTGGGTAGATGCGAACCTTAGCGCTTTTCCGGGCGCTAATGAGTGCTCTACTAACCGAATCAACCCATGTTGGCTGATACATTTCATAATTTGTCTTTATGTTTATTTCATATATGATTGATATGAGAAAAACATTAGATACCATATGCGTGCATGGGATTGTCAGCTTTACTAAATGGGATATGATACTAACTATTGAAAAGAAAAAGAAAGCATTATTTGCTACTAAGCAAGCAAAACCCCGTAATATTAGCCTTAACCGTGGATGTGATGTATTCATGTTTTGATGGGTCTGTAACTCTGTATCCTGCATTTTTTTATTGATAATTGCGATGAATTTCAGGAACAGAAAACAACAAAGAAGACCAAGGCACTTTCCAAAAGGATGCGGAAGATGCAAGAACGCGAAAAGCAAATGCAAGAGAAGGAATTTGAGCGTGCATTTTTTAGGGAGTTTTGGCCCGATAATGTTTGATTAACCAAGTTTGTCCTTAGAATATGTACAGGCTGTTTGAATCTTTGTATTTTTATATTTTTTTTTGGTCACTTGGAAGAGTTCATTTTGAAAATGTTCAAAACAGAACCATTACAACATCATCCCAGCCTAACTGGGTAGAAACAAACAGCAACATCACCAGGAGTCCTATTCATCCTTCTAAAAGTGAAATTGTGAGAGAGATCATCACCGTGTATAGAGGCTTTAGCTATTCATATAGAGAGTATAAATGCGTTACCTCAAGGATCTAATTCTACTTACTAATGGACCCTAAGAGCAAATGGTGAAGATGATAACAATAAGCACAAACAAAAGGGATGCATGGAAGGAAAGGCTCCACCAGACCACCAACTAGACCACACCACTGACGCCAAAAATCCACTCGTTGCGAGAGAGGCTACAAGCTACTGTACTGGATGTTGGACCCTACTTGGCGAAAACCTTGCAACAAGAGAACGGAAAATAAGCTAGAACCGACTTGGTAGAAACATATGCATATAGCGAGAGAGGACTATGGATGATATCTTAATCAGAACCCTGAAGTTGCCACCACAAGGTTCGCTCGGCAAAGTCACCACCACAAACACCATGGGAAGGGAAGGCTAGTTTTCAGAGAGAAGGGAAAAACAAAAGGAGAGGAAAAGAGGGGGAAAGGAAAAAAGGAGGGGGGATGACCAGCTCTGCCGGTTGACAAACGGATGGCCAGGTTACGAAAAAAAGGGGAGAGTAGCGGGGTAAAAAAGGGAGAGGTTTTTAGGGTTGGAACGAGTTTGGGAATTTTTGAATCTCTATATTTATATATACTTGCAATGTAGATATAATCCGCGAATTTAATGTTAATTCGGAAGTTTCATTCACAAATGTAGACATGATATAAAATTCGATATTAAATGGAGTAATATTTTAGAAAAAATGATGTTGGAGGAAATCAATTGTTGGATAGGTATCATAAGATTAAGGATTGAATCAATAAAAAATAGTTATTAACTTTTGAATCGAATTTAAATTTACTATTATAATGAATGTTTATGATTTTATCGTGAATAGTAATTATTAATTTTTGTTTTTTTATTTACTTATTTAAATTTTTATGGATATTATAAAAAAATTAAAACATTGATGTTAACTTTTAAAAAAAGGTATAAATAAAATGTGATGCATAAGCAGGGGCGAAGCCAGGGGGACTGGCATGGGCCCCGGCCCCCCCTAAAAGGTAAAATTGCTATTTAGGCTCTTAAATTTTTTTTAAAATTTTAAATTAGTAAAGGTAAAATTATCTTTGGCCCCCCTAAAATTATAAAAATTCAATTTAATCCTTTACAAATTAGAAAGATATAAACTATAAAAAATTAAAATTTCATCCGACCCCCTTAAAAAATTGTCCTGACTTCGCCCCTGTGCATAAGAATGGATGTAAAACGAGTTTACATATAATTTAAGCGATTCAATGGTTCATTTATATTTTTATTTATTTATTTAACGACAATTTTGTCAACTTTAGACAACAGTTATGGGTGAGGAAGCATTAAGCCATTAACACGTCCTCGTTGATCAATAAAACCTCGTACACACGCAACTGATCTGATCCCATCAGATTTTTTTTCTTTTTAATTTTTATAAATATGATTTTCCTTTTTCATTATTTTATTGAAAATTTTGGTTTTTATTTTTCTTTAATCATTGACAAGTGGCGTCCATTTATGTGAAATATTGGTTAATAGATGGATTCATGAAACAAAGCATAGCTATATATGTATCTCACTTAGAAAATTAGCACATTATTCAATTGCAAACAAAGTCGACCTAACCCTCGTCTACTTCTCTAAGTTTGCAAATTTGAGATAACCACGAGCATTGAGAAATTAAAGTTTTGGGAATGTCAAGTTAATTTTATATCTACTTATTGTTGTGGTAATTTAAATATTTATATTGTTGAGGATCGATCCGAATAAATAACGAAAGAGAAAAATAGAAAAGATTGAATACACACGAGTAAATGAGGTATCGACTTTTCACTAAATGAGTAAACAAAACCAGAGTACAATATGAAAAAAATAAATCTAAATGCATTAAACGTATATTGCCCAAAACCCTGAATACAAAACCCTAACTCTCATAGAGCAAACCCAAATAAAAAACCCTAATTCTCATAGAGTTCTCTCCATAATTACTACAAAAACTCTCATGGGTTGGTTAAGAAGAAATTTCGATGGGCTTGATGAGGATTCGATAGAAGTCCAAAGAGAACAACACGCTCGGGCGTACATCCTTCAGATCATCGAAGGTATCTTAATGCTGATAAGTCATGAAATCTCGTCCATCTAAGGTGACTGCTAAAACTCGTCAACTTTAGCTAAGCGGGCGAACTTAGTTGGGGGTTTGCCGTGTTGGCGACCTTGTACCGGGAGACATGTCGAACGACACAACCACAAAAAATTAAAATTGGTGGTTGCATGCTACTACTGTAATCATGGGTGCGGTACCGACTATCATTTTTACGTCATCGAGTGAACTACCCTTATACATTCCTACTCGTAACAAATTAAAATTCATTAGATAATATATTTACCATAATAAAATTAATTAAATTTAAATTATTCTGCTAACAAGTTATTTCAATAGGTGGAACCATGGGTCGAGTTACGCGGGGCTACCGAATGAGCTTCGAGATATACGACTTTTGTTGGACCAACGATCAGAAGTGGAGGTATGTATTTTTTTAAAAAATTTGAATTATATAATATTAACATAGTTGATTTGAGATTTAGTAGTATATATATAACTAAAATTTTTATTATTTTAATATAAATTGAATAGATGCCATACGAGAATCCGACAATTCAAGAATACATCCCGTCGAAATTTTTGGTGAATCCCAACATCTGGCACGTGAAGGTGCCATTGGTAGTGTACGCTACTGTGGAGATGCACGAGTCAGATAGAGTGTTGCGGCAATTTGGGTTCAAGCAATTGATTCCAGTGGCACTTCAAGACCTCGATGATCTGCATCCTATCGACTTGCGGGGAAGGACGGATTAGAATTTGGTTAGTATTCCACGCCCAATATATCTACATGTCGAACAATATGTACGAGTTTTTACCTACTCGCGATTCCATTGTCGCTCCGGAGTTAACCTGCGATCCGGAGTATATGCAATGGTTTAGGGTTTATAGCAAGCCATACTTGTTAGGGGAAGAGGCGAGGAGTTGGCAACCGCATACGAGAAGGCCACGACGGGCGCCTATACATCCAAAGTCTAGTGAGATGGGTCCATCGTCAGCCCTTATGCAAGAACCGACATCGATGGCCACACCATCCCCCGGTCAATATGTCTCATCTTATTCTGGTGCGTATATTGACCTTGTCATTTTCACACAAGCACCATATATTCCACTACATTTTTTGCTTTTATTTCAATGTCAGGTTTTGTTTTTGGACCTTCGTCCTTGGCGTATTACACACCGATGCCATTGACATTTTCGACGATGACGATACCAATGACGACGTATTTGCCATATATAATTTGAGCACCGATTGAAAGTCCAGTCGTTATGTCATCTGTGTATGGGACACAATATAGTTATACCCCTACGCCGATGGTGCCGCAAACACCTTCGGGATCAGTGTTCTACCAAGGTGGATCATCTTTCGAACCACCTATTCCTAAACCAGAGGATGCACAATGGCAATCGAGGAGCAGCCAGTCGCAATCAACCATGGACAAAGGCAAAGAATATGATAGGCCAATACCACAATCTGTACCGGAGATTGAACCAAAAAGGAATCCAGCTCACAACTGTTGATCGCCTCGATGTGGCACATATTCTAACCGAGGATTGGATTGATTTACTTTATTATTGTACTTCTTATGTTAACATTTCAGTAAATATCAAACGCTTTTATTTTATCGATGTTGTACATCATTATGTTTTTAAATAAATATAATTTTTTCATTAAAGTTGGACTTTGTTATCATTTCATAATATTAAATCAAGATTGTATGTGAAAAATAGAAGAAATTTGTATAATTTATTGATTTGTATTGTATGGCAAAAACGTCCGTTTACGGATTACAACAAAATTTATGTTAATGATGTGTTGTACTTGTATCATCCCTTCGATGTGGACATGACGGCATTGTATGGACCATGTTCCTACACCACTCGCATAACCTCGATTGGTTTGACTTCTCTCGAATATCCATATTGTCGCGTATCCAAGTCGACGTTGGTCGACCTTTTGGTTTGCGATGTAATGATCTATCGGGTAACAACTTAAATGGAATGCTCAATACAGGTGGCCACCTATGTTCATCTGGGACCGGTGGGAATATGTTTCTCCACATGTCGTACATGTTTTCTAGTTTGCAAACTTCATCCACAAAGCTCATGGGATCCAAGCGTTGATACCTACATGCTGCAATTGCATGAGCGCATGGAAAATGAAGTGCGTTAAATCTCCCACAGCCGTAGTCATTTGTCTCAGGTGTACACAGTATGCTCCCTTGGCAATACCTTAGTCTGGCCTATTAAACTTTGTTACCCGAAACTATAGGTCTTTGCGTGAGTGACACACTGGATGAATACAGTTCGCTCGTGCTATAGCCTCCCTAATTTTTTTAGTACGTCCTCACTCCAAACGTGGCCACTCTACATCTACCCAACATAATTCGTCGCTCGCTTTGGAAAAAGTTTAGCCAAAAGAAAGTATGTCTCTTTGACAACTGAGATTATCGACAAATGACACATTCCCTTTAAAACAGAATTGATGCATTCCGCCAGGTTTGTCTTCATGTGCCCATATCATAGACCTCTGTCATAGGATTGTGTCCACTTGCCGAAAGGTATGTTAGAGAGGTAGCCCGTCCCGTCATCATTAATTGCCCATAAGTTTTCCAACATTTCATGGAAATGGTTTTTCACAAGCTCGTACCCCGTTGAGAGAAGTGAATAGTTTATCCATAATGCCTAACATATGCTGACCGGTTAAATATCAAAGAATATTTAATAGTGGCAATTACATACCCATGTTGATCACATATACTCGCTGAGCAGTAGAGGCGTATTGTCTATACTAGTTCGATGCAACATGCCTTAGATAATACCTATGGTGTGTGTGGTCCCATAGGCTTCTCTGTAATTCAATTGCGGTTAGTATTCCAAGTTTTTGATCAGAGATGATGCATATATCAGTTTGGGGGCAAACATGCCTCCTCAACCTACACATGAAGAAATTCCAATCATCTATTGACTCCTCCGACATTATTGCAAAGACAATCGACAAGATTTTCTAATTTTCGTCCTGTGCCACAGCCAAAAATAACCGATGGGTATATCTCCCATACATAAAGGTATTGTCAATTTGTACTAGTGGTTTGCAGTATTGCAATGCCTGTCGACATTGCTTGAAAGTACAGAACAAACGTTAGAAATAGAGCAACCGATCATTGTAGTACACATGCCTCATTTCCATATCGGTTACGCAACCTGGGATGTACCTCTCCAGCACCCGACACCACTGTCATTCCTCATTGTATGACATGTCCCACCCACTATGCATCTTCTCAAATGCCTTCTGCTTTACAATCCACACCTTGCAATACGAAGACGTGTAATCGAACTGGCTATGAAATATTTACAAATAAAACTGGCACAATAATCCCGAGACTCACTTTGACCATAGGTAGTATTATGTCCGCGATCATCTCCGAATCTAATTTAGGATGATCTTGTGAAATACTTGCAACAACATGAGTACGTTAAAATTATCAATTCAACTGTGTCGTAGTATATACCGGTATTGATACAGTGCCCACGATAACACGTGTATGCAGAGCATTAAACTTCTTTATCATCCACAATCTCGTCTTTTTCTTAACAGAAGCCATGATTTTCCATCCACATCTGTTGTCTCGCATTGTGCACTTCACGTCGAACTTGTCAAATTAAGATTTAACCGCATGGAAGTTTACCCCATTCTTGATGTTGTATCGCTTCATCATAGCAGCAAAAAAATCATCTTTAGTGGAAAAATCCTTCATCACTTCCAAATCACCCGAATCCAATGAAGAACTCGTGTGCCCTGGCCTCCTATGTGGCAATTCTGCAAACTCTAACTCATCTTCTATCGATAGTTCTACAAACTCTAACCCACTCTGAACCGTGAATCTTCTTCAGGACCTTCACCATTTGGACCTCCATCTTCTAGTTCAGTTGGAATCGACTCTAGTTCTCGGATTGGATTGGATTGGCATTGGATTCAGTGCCCTCTTCATTCTCAGACCCACCAACATTTGCTATGTTGGGTGTCCTCTCGTCGATAGGCATTGTAGGGAGTACATCATCCATTCTCATGTAGTTGTTAAAACATCCAAAATCACCTATTGATTGCCAATTGATGGAAGTTGATATGATTCCCTTGTAAGTGTTTCAAACATTGAACATTGGCTGAACGAATTTCAAATCAAAGTCACTAACTGAGTGTCGTATAGGGGTCATGTATTCCGTCCTACCACCAAAACCCGATTGTTTGTTGTTCTGTTTGTCGTGACTGAAATATAAGATCGAGACAAATGAGTGTCTTCCCATTGATGATTCTGGTATATCATAATGGGAACTTTCTAACAAAACGTTGAACCTACCACACAACTATTTCATTGAACTATTGGCATGTTCTTCTATTCTGGCCTCTCGAACATGAACATATGTCGACATACGAGGGCCTTCATCTGTTCTTGAAAACTTTGTGTATAACTCGAGAAATGGTGATCCACTCTCAATATGCGTCTGCACCATCACCTCCAACCCCCTCGCATCTCTAATATCGAAAGAAGTCATATTTAAAGGGGTCAACCGAAGCACAAAATCGACATTTAAGGGATGATACTCTCATCTGGTTGGATTCGATGGTTTTCAGCCTAATTCTTGTTTGAAGTTTTGGAAATTGTATGTTCTGGTTGAAAGCCAACTGTGCTGTGTTCTTTGATAAAAAAAACCATCATGTTCTCGGTGTCACGCAATTCACCATCGTAATAAACAATAACATTTATTCGTCCACTCATTTTCAACCAAATAACATGTTCCACATGTTTGAAACAAAAATATTATCCAGTAAAATAATGTTGTATCTAAATATGAGTAACAAAAATCAATACTTACTTTATGCAAATAGGGTGGTTGCTGCAACTATGCCTTGTGTACAAACTTCTCTTCTTCTGATCTTCTTACAATTTTTTCTTTGCTCATAAATGGCTTACTGTTGGGAAATGTGTCCATATTGTAGTAAACATGTAATTGTTTTCTATGTATTTGAACGATGAATAAATAAATTTCACATTTCACTGTTATGTCTTTTGTATTTCTGTCTTTCATATTTTGCATGCATAGCAAAATGGTGACAAGAAAATATTAGCTCATTGATTGTCTAAGTTCAAACTGATGATAAGTGGCATTATAAGAACATTTACATTGCAAGAAAGACAACTTACTTCAGTAGATAATCTAAACGAATCCATAATACCATAAAAGAATCAAGAACATTTGATTCAAATATTAAGAAGGATTATTATGTTGTCTACAATTCCAATTGAGGAGATGACTAGTCTTGGCTATCGGAGCAATTGACTCTACGAGTAGAGACATAGATGTATTCATTAGCAGAATGATACATTGGATTGGACCCAAGATGAATTAATTTTGAATTCGTTTGTGAATTAGTTCACTTGTGACATTCATGTTGTGATTTACCTAAATCTTGAGTTAGTCACTGACCATACGTATGTAACTCATGTGGTTTGATATAAGAGGAGGCTTATGCTCTAAAGATGATCGAGTCGATAGCTAGTATGTTGGGTAAATGACTTGTGTATGGCATGACTTTACTAGCAACAGTGGAATTCATAGCTCAATTAAGGAGTTAATAATATCCTCTCATTGGCATTATGTGGATTGATAAACATGAAACGTGGCCATGGGTTGCTTGTTCTTGAACGAGCAATTTATCATAGTCATTTGTTGAGAGTGATCATATTAATCATTAAGAAGACACAATGATGGCAATGAGATAAAATAGGATTGTATTGAGTGAACGGATTTAACTCAAATGAATCAAGGATATCGTATGAGGGTAACACACACATGACGAGGTCATTGGACAAAGCAGTTGGATGGTTTGCTTTCATAAAGAGTATACAATAAGGAATTTTAAATTATAGTACTTATTGTGGACTGACTCCATGATTAAGTAATTGTGAATTATTGGAACGATGCTTCTGGACATAATTGCAATTGCTAGAGCCTAATTGTATATGTCTGATTGGTCCCTCCGCTAGCTCAACAAAAGCTCGATCAGACTGTATTTGAATCAGAAGAAAATTCTACGATTTTGGAAATAATTTAATTGAGTCGATTTATTCGATGTTGAATTAAATTGGACGGTCGTAAGAATTGTTCAACTAGAGAATTTGATTAAAGACCTTTCTTGAAAAATTAATTTGGAAAATCTAAGTGACTTTTGGGAAAATTAATTTTGATCAAGTAAAATTAAATTAATCAAATTAATTAAAATTAATATGATATTTTTGGAAATTAATTTTCAAGTCAGACAATTGACCCAATGAGTAATTGAACTTGAAAATTGGACCTGAGATCATGAATTGGGCTCGAGAGCCTAAAACCAAGACCAAAACCCAAAAATTGGTAGAACTGAGCCTGGTATGTGAAACCGGGCTGACTGATAAACCATAATTTATACATATTTTGACCCCATACTTGGCTTATTTTTAGATGAATTTTCATTAGATTTGATGACTTCGATGCTCCTAATCCTTTAATTTCATGTTTTACACTCAGGAGAGCTTAGGGAGTCGAAAAGAACGAGAAACGGGCCAAAAATGGACAAAATAGGCCTACATCAGAAATCAAAATGGCCTGGACTATCGTACACCGGCAGACCACACGGCCGTGTGTGACGAGCAGAATCAAACACGGCTAAGCTATCGCACACGAGCGTGTCATACGGGCATGTCTCTGCCGAACCCAAGTCTAATTCTATTCGGAAAAAGACTACTTGTGGGCCAAGAAAGGTGCTTCGAAGCCTATATAAACACCCTAGGGGAGGACCTAAGGGACACGCAGAGTAGAACGAAGAAATTACTCGAAGGAAGCCGTCGGAATCGTCTCGGAAGCAGGATCTCATTCAAGATTGAAGATCTCCATCAAGTTCCTTAGAAGTTTTTGGGTTCTTTATGTCTTGTTGTTTTCTTAATTCTAAGATGTTTTCTTTTTACGTTATGAACTAAACTCCCTAAATACCTAGGGAGGATGAAACCTAGATGAATCTTATTATTTAATAAATCTGAATTACGTGATAAATACTTGTTCTTGTTCTTAATTATGTGTTCTCAATCCTTGTTTTAATATTTTCAGGATATTAATTCAAGATTGATGTGCTTATTCAGTGGAGCAAAAGTCCCTGTTTAAGAGAAGATCTAGCATAATTAAGCGGAGTTGATTGCAACCCTAGAAATAGGGCGACATAAATCTGCCGGATTAGAGTCAAATCTAATAAGGGAATCCATAGATCGAGTTAATGCGACGATAGGGGTTTTAATTAGAAATAAATTTCAATTAATCAACCTAGAGTCAATTGTTCTTAGTCTTGAAAGAGATATTAACATAATTTAGGGATTTCTACGGATCAAGTCAAGTGAATAAATCATTTAATTCAGAGTCAGAATAATAAGTGAAGTCTAGGTGGATTCTTCCTTGGGTATTGTCTTTATCATCGGTTTATTCGGTTGTTTTCTTCACTCTCTTTTGCGTTCATAGATAATTAGTTAGTTAATTTAGATTAAAATAAATCCCCTTAATTATTAGGCTAAATAATAAAAAGATAGTTATTACTAGTAATTTTAGTCCTTGTGGATACGATATTCCGGACTCACCAAAGCTATACTACTGTTCTATAGATGCGCTTGCCTTTGTCGAAAATAATAGTTAGTTTCGAGCCCATCACTGACGGTAAAATTGATGGCTGGACCGGATTGGTTGGGCCATCACTGGCTTGGACCGAACCGACAGAAACTGAACCAGCTTGGGGTGTAGGTGGCTACGACGGTGGCATTCTGGTGGCCAGAAAATGGTCGGCGACGGTGGGTCTTTGGTGGTTTAGCAGTGGAAGAATTATACTCCTACTGGGACTTTACAGAGAATTTGATTTCAGATTAACTATTCCAAAAATAATATTATTTTAATGGATTTAATATTAAATTTAATATTTATCTTAATAGTATTTTATTAATTTAATATTAAAGTGATTATCTTAATATTAAATTAAATTAAATTATTTATCTTGTAGATAAATCCCATGGCCAAGAATTCCAACCTCTCTGAGTCAAAACTCACATTTACTGAATTTTGCGTATAATTGTTTCTTGCGCAAAGTCTGTAGCACAATTCTCAAATGCTGAGCATGCTCGGATTCTGTTTTAGAATATATCTGTATATCATCAATAAACACAACCACAAATCTACCCACTTATCCCATTAAAAGCCTACCTTCATAATTAACCCCTGGTGAACCCCTTTGAGACTAATAAACCGTTTCTTGACTCACCCATTAATATTAACCCAAAACTTATTCTTTTTGATTCACTGAGAATTTTTCCTATTGTATTAACCCCTTTTTGTCGAGATTTGATTTGGTCAGTTGCCTAACTATGTTCTTTATTTCAGTTGTTAAATTCGTCTTATTATTGTAAATTACGTGATAAAAAAAGTGGAAATATATATTACTATTAGTTTTATGTTATTTGAGCTTAAGCGGTGAATTTCATATTTTAAGAAGAAGCTCGTAATTTTTATTGATAAGTTTCAATTGATGTAATTATTCAGTTGTAGTTTATTTTTCTAGTTAGGTAAATTGTCAATTCAATCTTGATTTTAACCTTCTTTTTCCAGCCTTTATCCACACCTTTTACCCAAACCCCATTACAACCCTTTTTAAAGACCTTTTGATTTGTGTATCATCTCATTTTATAGTGGTGGAGATTTGATTTTCATGCAAGCCTATGGTAATAACTCTTCATATTGACTTTTGAGTGCTTAATTTAAACCTTAAACACTTTGAGTGACTTGAGTGAATCTTTAGTGAGGATGTCAATCCTTGTCGGTTTTGAATCAAAGGTAATTATTTAGATAAGAGGAAACACCTATGCTTTCGTGCTATAAAAATTTGTGAGTTGGATTGTTTGAATCTTTAGGACTCTTTTAGTTAAGTTCTCAATGTATGAATTATTTGTGAATTATGATAAGACATTATTGATAAGAATTATGAATTAAGGAAGTTTAATTTTAATTGCGAGTTGAGGATTTTTGCTTGAGGACAAGCAAACGCTTAAGTGTGGGGATATTTGATAAACCATAATTTATACATAATTTGACCCCATGCTTGGCTTATTTTTTGATGAATTTTCATTAAATTTGATGAATTCGATGCTCCTAATCCTTTAATTTCATGTTTTACACTCAGGAGAGCTTAGGGAGTCGAAAAGAACGAGAAACAGGCCAAAAATGGACAAAATGGGCCTACCTCAGAAATCAACACGGCCTGGACTATCGCACACCGGCAGACCACACGGCCGTGTGTGACGAGCAGAATCGAACGCGGCCTAAGCTATCGCACACGGGCGTGTCATACGGGCGTGTCTCTGCCGAACCCAAGTATAATTCTTTTCGGAAAAAGACTACTTGTGGGCAAAGAAAGGTGCTCCGAAGCCTATATAAACACCCTAGGGGAGGACCTCAGGGACACGCAAAGTAGAACGAAGAAATTACTCGAAGGAAGCCGTCGAAATCGTTTCAGAAGTAGGAGCTCATTCAAGATTGAAGATCTCCATCAAGTTCCTTAGAAGTTTTTGGGTTCTTTATGTCTTGTTGTTTTCTTATTTCTAAGATGTTTTCCTTTTACGTTATGAACTAAACTCCCTAAATACCTAGGGAGGATGAAACCTAGATGAATCTTATTATTTAATAAATCTGAATTACGTGATAAATACTTGTTCTTGTTCTTAATTATGTGTTCTTAATCCTTGTTTTAATATTTTCAGGATATTAATTCAAGATTGATGTGCTTATTCAGTGGAGCAAAAGTCCCTGTTTAAGAGAAGATCCAACATAATTAAGCGGAGTTGATTGCAACCCTAGAAATTGGGCGACATAAATCTGCCGGATTAGAGTCAAATCTAATAAGGGAATCCATAGATCGAGTTAATGCGACGATAGGGGTTTTAATTAGAAAGAAATTTCAATTAATCAACCTAAAGTCAGTTGTTCTTAGTCTTGAAAGAGATATTAACATAATTTAGGGATTTCTATGGATCAAGTCAAGTGAATAAATCATTTAATTCAGAGTCAGAATAATAAGTGAAGTCTAGGTGGATTCTTCCTTGGGTATTGTCTTTATCATCGGTTTATTCGGTTGTTTTCTTCACTCTCTTTTGCGTTCATAGATAATTAGTTAGTTAATTTAGATTAAAATAAATCCCCTTAATTATTAGGCTAAATAATAAAAAGATAGTTATTACTAGTAATTTTAGTCCTTGTGGATACGATATTCCGGACTCACCAAAGCTATACTACTGTTCAATAGGTGCGCTTGCCTTTGTCGAAAATAATAGTTAGTTTCGAGCCATCAAGTTTTTGGCACCGTTTCCGGGGACTAAGATATTAGGAACGCTTAATTTTTATTACTTTAGCAATTTTTATTTTTTATTGCAATTTATTTGTGTTTTTATTTACTAACTTTTCTTTTATTTGCTTCTGACAGGTATTTTTAGTTTATGACTAGAAGGAACCCGTCAGGACCATTGCTTTTTGACAGTGAGATTGAAAGTACAGCTCGCAGAAACCGTAGAGAAATAAGGCGAAGTCTACAGTATATAGAGGAAGAGCAAGAGGACGATACCAATAGTACCAATGAGATGGCTGATAATAATCCGCTACCTCCTGTGGTTGCCGCAAATCCTGCTCCTCGTACTATGTATGATTATGCTAACTGGGGCTTAATCGATTATTGTTAGACCTGCTATTGCTGCAAATAATTTTGAACTGAAACCTAACACTATTCAAATGATTCAACAGTTTGTTCAGTTTGATGGTTTGCAGGACAAAGACCCAAATACTCATTTGGCTAATTTCTTAGAGTTCTACAACACTTTTAAAATTAATGGCGTTTCTGATGATGCCATTCGCCTTCGGTTGTTTCCCTTCTCATTGAGGAACAAAGCTAAACAGTGGTTGAACTCGTTGCCACGAGGATCAATCACTACATGGGAACAAATGACTAAAAAATTTTTACTTAAATATTTTCCGCCGACTAAAATGGCTAAGTTGAGGAATGATATCTCTTCTTTTGTGCAAATGGATTTAGAAACACTTTACGATGCATGGGAGAGATACAAGGATCTACTGAGAAGATGCCCTCACCATGGATTACCATTATGGCTACAGGTTCAAACCTTTTACAATGGTGTGAACCCCTCAACTAGGCAATTGATTGATGCAAATACGACGGTACACTAAACAACAAAACACCGAGGTCGCCTCACGAATTCATTGAAGAGATGTCATTTGAATAACTATCGGTGGCAAGTTATGAGGATGAAGCCAACAAAGGCGTGCAGTGTTTTCAACCTCGACGCTTGAGTTACCATGCTATCAAACCAGGTAGATCTTTTAAATAAAAAGATTGATGGTTTGTGTGGTTCTTCGCAGGTACATCCAGTGATACAGTACGATACGAATGGAGGAGGTATGGGCAATACAGAATGTCCATCCTACAACCCTGGCATAGAAAGCGAATAGATGAACTATATGGGTAATAATTCTAGACCTAAGAATAATCCCTATAGTAACACTTACAATCCAGGTTGGAGGAACCACCCAAACTTTTTATGGGGAGGACAAGGAAACCAAAGACAGCAACCCCCTACAGGCTTTCAGCCACCTTACCAACAGGAAAAGAAGCCAAACCTTGAAGAGATGCTTACTAAATTCATCTCGGTGTCAGAAACGCGCTTCCAGAACATCGAAACCGCACTTAAAAATCAACAAGCGTTGATTCAAGGTTTCGAGACTCAAATAGGACAACTTGCTAAGCTAATATCTGAACGACCACAAGGCAGCCTGCCAAGCAACACTGAAACTAACCCAAAGGAGTAACTTCATGCCATTACTGCTCACGATAGTGAAGGGTTAGACGAACCAAAACCGAGGCAAGAAAACGTGGTAGATAAAGGTAAGGTTTAGGTAAGCCATAATAAACCAAAACTGGTAAGTACAGAGTACAAACCTCGTGTGCCATATCCCAATGCGACGAAGAAAGACCGCACAGATGAATAATTCGGTAAATTTCTTAAACTTTTAAAAAAAATTACATATTAATTTACCGTTTATTGAAGCTCTTTCGCAGATGCCCAATTCAGTAAAATTTTTAAAAGAGCTTTTGGCAAACAAACGAAAGTTAGACGATGCGTCGCATGTGGAGCTAAATGCGCTTTTGCTCAAAGCTAATTTTACGAATAAACTACCCCGTAAATTAAAAGATCCAGGGAGTTTTACGATTCCTTGCTTAATTGGTGGTTTATCTGTTAATAATGCTTTAGCTAATTTAGGGGCAAGTATCAATGTTATGCCTTATAAAATGTTTAAACAGCTAGGTCTTGGGAAATCCAAACAAACTAGGATGAGCATTCAATTGGCTGATAAAACAATTTGATTTCCTAGGGGTATAATTGAAGATGTGCTAGTCAAAATTGATAAATTCATATTCCTAGTAGATTTTGTTGTTTTAGACATGGATGAGGATAGTGACGTTCCTTTAATTTTAGGACGACCCTTTTTAGCAACTGCCAGGACCATTATTGATGTTGGTACAGGGGAATTAATACTTCGTATAGGTGATGACATGATTAAACTCCAAGCACGTGGTTCTGTCAGAATATCTAGTGATAAGATGATACAAGTCTTGTTAATGTAAGTGAACTTAATGTTCAATCTTCTTTGCAGGAAATTCCTCGGAAAAAGATGATAGAGCCATGGTCTAGCTCTCATATTGAGAACAGAACTGTTCATGAAGAACGAAGGCTCCAGATCGAGGAACTAGATGAATGGCGAACACAGTTTAAGGGGAAATTGAAAGTACACGATGAACCAAAGCAGAGCCATGACGAGCCTAAACATAAAACGAGTCAAATTAAGGTTGGAGACCGAGTTCTAATGGATAATGCAGATCCTCGTGTTGTCACGTCTGAACCCAATGGAACAACCCCTTTCACGGTACTTAATATTTTCCCATACAGCACAGTCGAGGTAACTCATTCCAAATTGGCACCTTCAAGGTAAATAGTTCTCGTCTAAAACCTTATTTTAACAAAATCGATAGCAGGAATAAGGAGTTTTAACTCCTCGAACCACCATGATTATGCGAATGAAAGGTGAGTCGAGCTTAGACCCTAAATAAGCGCTTTTCGGGAGGCAACCCAGGTACTAACCTCATTAATGTCCATATTTTCGATTTTTAGCACCTAACTAAAAACTAACTAAATTAATAGGCGCAGGTTTCCCTACCCACACGGCCTTGCACACGGGCGTGGCCGTGGCCGTATGGACACCAATAGGAGGTACATCGGCGTGGCGGAGACCGTACGAAAATAGGACAAAATTTTTCCCCGAAACACGGGCTGCAATAAAATGCCACGGCCGTGCGATGCGGCCATGGTCAAAACTGACTAAAGAGCACGGGATGCGATAAATCCACACGGGCGGGCTTTAAGACCGTGGGCGATACTGAGTAAGTGACACGGGCGTGCGACACGCTCGTGCCTATAGGCCGTGTTCGATACTGATTAATAAACACGGGTGTGTGAACCTCTACACGGGCGTGAGAGAAACGAACAAAGTATCACACAGCCGTGCGATTCGGCTGTGTGACCCAACATGCCCAGGGAACACGGGCGTGGGCCAAGACTTAGACACGCCCTAAACCAACATTTATGAAACACACGGGCTAAACACAGGGTACACGGGCGTGGGCTGCGACCGTATGTCCCAATCCCTATTTAAACCCCCGTCTACTGCTCACATTCTCCCCCAAATTTCCCCCCAAAACCCTAGCCACTCTCTCACCCAAACACCCTCTCTACTCCTTTTCCTCTACTCCGGCCACCACCTCGACGGCCTTGAGGCGACTCCACAACAGATTTGTCAGCACTTCCACATATCACCACCACCCCCACCTTGCGAACCATTGTTGATAAGGACCTTTGAGTCCATTTATTTTTTCTTTTTCTTTTATTTTAATTTTTAAACTCTTTCTCTTTATCTTTCTTGTCTTTGATTTATATTAGTATAGTTTGATTTCTTTATATCTCTGGCTGTTTATTATCGAGTAACCATAACGAATTCCATTAATAAAACTCCCTAAAACTTTACTGATGACTCCGCAGTTTCAAAAGGTTCAAGGTGCTACTAAGGAACGAACAAACTACTGGAGTATTCTCCCCCACCTTCACCTCTGCCTAGTTCATCATGCTTCTCATTGGACCTATTTCTACAATTTTCACTTTCTAAGGATTTCATCCATAATTCAGGAAGTTTCACCTCCTTCCCTCTATTATGATTTTCTGCTTACATTGCTATTATCTATCTTTGTACATTGAGGACAATGTACATCTTAAGTGTGGGGAGGTTAATTATAGCATTATTAGAAAATCCCTGAATTATGTCTCGTTCTTAAGTAATTTTCTCATATTACTATAGAATAAAATTTTTATTGATTTATGATTTTTATTGATATATTTTGGATTAAGTCATAGGTAATTGTGCATTGATCTTCTATACTTTAAGATATTAGAGAATCAAGCATGATAAGTCTATTTTCAGAATTAAAATTGCTAGGTTGTTTTCCTAAATTTAAATATTACTTTGAAGTTTGAAATTTGCGAGGTTGACATCAAAAACCATAATTCTTGTGAGATTTTGAGCCTTTTAGAGCATATACTTTTCTTGCTCACTTTATTATTGGTTATGAGTGTGTCAATATTGATTTGTTATTCTAGAACTTGCTTCGATTATGCATGTCGAGACCACACTTTTGATTTGATATACTGAGATGATAAAGGCACTTAGGTTTTAACCCACTTATCCCATTAAAAGCCTACCTTCATAATTAACCCCTGGTGAACCCCTTTGAGACTAATAAATCGTTTCTTGACTCACACATTAATATTAACCCAAAACTTATTCTTTTTGATTCACTGAGAATTTTTCCTATTGTATTAACCCCTTTTTGTCGAGATTTGATTTGGTCAGTTGCCTAACTATGTTCTTTATTTCCGTTGTTAAATTATTCTTATTATTGTAAATTACGTGATAAAAAAGTGGAAATATATATTACTATTAGTTTTATGTTATTTGAGCTTAAGCGGTGAATTTCATATTTTGAGAAAAAGCTCGTAATTTTTATTGATAAGTTTCAATTGATGTAATTATTCAGTTGTAGTTTATTTTTCTAGTTAGGTAATTGTCAATTCAATCTCGATTTTAACCTTCTTTTTCCAGCCTTTATCCACACCTTTTACCCAAACCCATTACAACCCTTTTTAAAGACCTTTTGATTTGTGTATCATCTCATTTTATAGTGGTGGAGATTTGATTTTCATGCAAGCCTATGGTAATAACTCTTCATATTGACTTTTGAGTGCTTAATTTGAACCTTAAACACTTTGAGTGATTTGAGTGAATCTTTAGTGAGGATGTCAATCCTTGTTTGTAACGCCCCGAATTTGGGCCTAGAAGAATTGGGCTTTGGACTTTGGGTCTCAGAAAATTTTTAAGTGAGCGAGAAAATGACAATTGGCATGTGGCCTTTGAGGGTTTATGAATTTAGAGTGTCTAGGGGTGTTGGAGAAGTCCTGAGATCAAGTAAAGGTACAGGAAAAATTTTAGTTTTAGCCCAAGGGAGCTGTGACTTCAGTTAGTAGGCCTTTTAAATAAATGAAGAAGAAAAATGACACAAAAGAGCTTGTGGTGTAGTGGCAAAGTGGCGCCACTTAGGGAGCAGGGAGGTGGCGTCATTAGCAGGCAAGGGAATCCAAGGTTCGAGTAGTGGCATGGTATTTTGTTGGGGATTTAATTTTTGCCTTCTAGATGGTTAGTAGTGGCGTTGGATGTGAACTCTGAAGGAAGTGTTCATGAGAGAAAATTAAGGAAGGGATAAAGGAGCATATCTTAGAGAAAATTTAGGATGAGATTGAGGAGTTATCAGGGAGAAAAGTTAGGAGCTGAGAAGTGTGAAGAGTTGGTACCATTTTGGGAAGTGGAGAGTGTATAAATTCGGCTTAGGAGGGTAAATGAGTGCCGTTTTTGGGTCTTTTAGGGGGTATTACGAATTTTCATTGTGGCTTCCGGCATTTGGAGAGTTTTGCAAATAAGTTAGTCTTTCTTTTCTTTACCGAATATCCTGTAGTTACCCTCACACAAGCACATTTGATCTTTTCTTTTCTCCCCCTCATTCTATTCTTCTGTTGCCGAATTCTTCCATTGCCGAAAAACCATCATTCCTTTTTGCAGAATTCTCTCTTAGCCAAACTTTTCTATTTTCGAATTACCATCATCTTCTCTTACCGAAATCCGCCATTAGTGCCGAATCTTTGTTGTTTTTCTCTATCACAAATCAGTTGGTATCTACTCTCAGTCAAGGTTAAAAGCCAAATCTCGTTTGGTAGGCCGCAGATCTAAGGTTGGATTCAGCAAGTATTCTCGTTAACTCCCTTAGTATGTTTTGTTGAAAGCCAAGGCGATCTAATTTCTCATTGTCATGGATCTTGTATTAACAAGGGTAAGGTTCAGAGATCACTAGTGTGGTAGGATCGTTAGCAAGGATCTAGGGTACACTTGTGATTAGCAAACTAAGGAAGGGCCATTAGAACCCGGGGCATACGGTAAGGTTACGGTAAGGGTTTGGCTTTTGAGTAAATATTTTTGATTAAGTATGAGTGGTTGATTGAAGGTTGGTTGGTTGTAGGATCAAGGCTAAGGATAGGATAGCACGTCGCAGATGATCGGTGTGTACAAACACTACACACACGATATCGAATGCTGAAAAGCCGAAAGTGGCTAAATGGGCCGGTGGGCCCTGAGGCTAAGTTTGATGGAATGGTTTGGTTGTTATACGAATTGAATTAGTCTTGCATGATGCATGATCTGGATATGTTTTGGGCCTAATAGGTCATATGGTAATATTTGGGCCTAATGGGCCGTAAGGTTGTAATTTGGGTTTGATGGGCTTTATGAGGACGTAAGCAGATATGCTGGGGTTATGGACTTAGGCCTAGTTTGAACAACTCTTCAATTTCATAAGACTTAAGTTAATTAAACATGCCTATAGACAAGTCGATTAGTTAGAGTGTGGCAACCGACATATGCATGTCTAGGATTGGATCTAGTGAGACCTTGGTACTTAAGCGGTCCGAGTGACCCACCTCCTCTTTTCTGAGATCCTACCTGGTGCATAGTGTTTGTTCACTTTAACCGCGAGGACTTGTTTGTGGGCCAAAGTTTATAACTAAAACCCGAGAGGGACTAAAATACCCTTATGTTGGAAAATTACTAAAATACCCTTATATTGGAAAATTACTAAAATACCCTTATGTTGGAAAATTACTAAAATACCCTTATATTATAAAATTACTAAAATACCCTTATATTGTAAAATTACTAAAATACCCTTATATTGTAAAATTACTAAAATACCCCTATTTGTAAAATTACCAAGATACCCCTAATTTGCCAAATTACTAAAATACCCCTGTAGGGTAGAATTACGAAAATACCCCTGAGTAGTGAAAGGACGAAAATACCCCTATGTGATGAATATGGGTTTGTGGATGTTACTTTTGTGTTTGATGCATTCATATGATATTCTGCTTAGGATGCATATGGGTGGGAATTATGGTACGGAGGAAGATTTGTGGATCGCATAGCCGTATGGTATGGATCCAGGATCGCATGGCCGTATGGTATGGATCCACCGCAGGCTTTTTAGCCACCGAGCAGCCATGCTGCACCGATAATGTTACCGAGGGCTGTGTGCCATTAATACGGGCTTCGTGTCGTAATTATGGGCTTTGTGCCAATACCGAAGGCTTTGTGCCGTAATTATGGGCTTTGTGCCAATACCGAAGGCTTTGTGCTGTTATTATGGCTTTGTGCCAATCATATTTACCGTGGCTATGTGTCTAACATATATATATTGATGACTCTGTGTCAACATTTGGGGATCACATGGCCGTATGGTATGGATCCAGGATCGCATGACCGTATGGTATGGATCCACCGGAGGCTTTAAGCCCAACATATGATTAGCGACTTTCTTTGCAACGTTGATAGTACCGCAAACCGCTACCCTTGGTGTGTAGTGGAGGGTGGGTTGAGCTAGAATTCCCCACAGGAGTCATAAGGTTGGAAGGAAATGGTGTGTTTAGCGGATGGATTTTTGGGGTGGGTTTTGCATTATCTGTTTATAAATGATACGATATGATATGATATGAGGTCATTGTGGGCTAAGGCCCAAGACCACCGATTTTGTTAGGGCTTAGGCCCAATGTGAATATTTGTATGTGATTTGATTGCCAAGGGTTGTACACACTGAGTTTCGAAACTCACACCCTTAATTTTAAATGTTTCAGGTAATCCTGAATAGGCGGCTCGACGAGGGAGAGGACTCGGAGATGGCCACACTACAAGTTGTTCAAATGTTTTAATTTATTCAAATGATTCTGTTTAAATACTTTGTTTTTTTTTCATTGGATTGTAATAAGGCCATGTAACTCCTACTTGACTTTGAATTTTGGGTTTATTATTATTATTGTTTCAACTGCCCACTTAAGAAATTTCATAAAATTAGTAAAGTGTTAATATGGTTTTCGAAATAATATTTTGTTTTGGGCTTTTGGGCCTTAAATGGTTAACTAGTAAATTATTTTGAAGTGCGCCTTTAATTTGACATTCTAGATTCGGGCCTAACTTCTAGGCCAGGTTTGGGGTGTTACATTGTCGGTTTTGAATCAAAGGTAATTATTTAGATAAGGGGAAACACCTATGCTTTTGTGCTATAAAAATTCGTGACTTGGATTGTTTGAATCTTTAGGACTCTTTTAGTTAAGTTATCAATGTATGAATTATTTTTGAATTATGATAAGACATTATTGATAAGAATTATGAATTAAGGAAGTTTAAATTTAATTGTGAGTTGAGGATTTTTGCTTGAGGACAAGCAAACGCTTAAGTGTGGGGATATTTGATAAACCATAATTTATACATAATTTGACCCCATTCTTGGCTTATTTTTGGATGAATTTTCATTAAATTTGATGAATTCGATGCTCCTAATCCTTTAATTTCATGTTTTACACTCAAGAGAGCTTAGGGAGTAAAAAAGAACGAGAAACGGGCCAAAAAGGGACAAAATGGGCCTACCTCAGAAATCAACACGGCCTGGACTATCGTACACCGGTAGACCACACGGCCGTGTGTGACGAAAGCGAGAATCAAACATCACTAAGCTTATCGCTTTGCGCGCGTGTCTCTGCCGAACCCAAGTCTAATTCTATTCAGAAAAAGACTACTTGTGGGCCAAGAAAGGTGTTTTCCGAAGCCTATATAAACACCCTAGGGGAGGACCTAAGGGAAACGCAGAGTAGAACGAAGAAATTACTCGAAGGAAGCCGTTGAAATCGTCTCGGAAGCAGGATCTCATTCAAGATTGAAGATCTCCATCAAGTTCCTTAGAAGTTTTTGGGTTCTTTATGTCTTGTTGTTTTCTTAATTCTAAGATGTTTTCCTTTTACGTTATGAACTAAACTCCCTAAATACCTAGGGAGGATGAAACCTAGATGAATCTTATTATTTAATAAATCTGAATTACGTGATAAATACTTGTTCTTGTTCTTAATTATGTGTTCTTAATCCTTGTTTTAATATTTTCAGGATATTAATTCAAGATTGATGTGCTTATTCAGTGGAGCAAAAGTCCCTGTTTAAGAGAAGATCCAGCATAATTAAGCGGAGTTGATTGCAACCCTAGAAATAGGGCGACATAAATCTGCCGGATTAGAGTCAAATCTAATAAGGGAATCCATAGATCGAATTAATGCGACGATAGGGGTTTTAATAAGAAAGAAATTTCAATTAATCAACCTAGAGTCAGTTGTTCTTAGTCTTGAAAGAGATATTAACATAATTTAGGGATTTCTATGGATCAAGTCAAGTGAATAAATCATTTAATTCAGAGTCAGAATAATAAGTGAAGTCTAGGTGGATTCTTCCTTGGGTATTGTCTTTATCATCGGTTTATTCGGTTGTTTTCTTCACTCTCTTTTGCATTCATAGATAATTAGTTAGTTAATTTAGATTAAAATAAACCCCCTTAATTATTAGGCTAAATAATAAAAAGATAGTTATTACTAGTAATTTTAGTCCTTGTGGATACGATATTCCGGACTCACCAAAGCTATACTACTGTTCGATAGGTGCGCTTGCCATTGTCGAAAATAATAGTTAGTTTCGAGCCCATCACTGACGGTCAAATTGATGGCTGGACCGGATTGGTTGGGCCATCACTGGCTTGGACCGAACCGACAGAAACTGAACCAGCTTGGGGTGTCGGTGGTTGCGACGGTGGTATTCTGGTGGCCAGAAAATGGTCGGCAATGGTGGGTCTTTGGTGGTTTAGCAGTGGAGGAATTATACTCCTACTGGGACTTTACAGAGAATTTGATTTCAGATTAACTATTCCTAAAATAATATTATTTTAATGGATTTAATGTTAAATTTAATTTAATATTTATCTTAATAGTATTTTATTAATTTAATATTAAAGTGATTATCTTAATATTAAATTAAATTAAATTTTTTATCTTGTAGATAAATCCCATGGCCAAGAATTCCAACCTCTCTGAGTCAAAACTCATATTTACTGAATTTTGCGTATAATTGTTTCTTGCAAAAAGTCTGTAGCACAATTCTCAAATGCTGAGCATGCTCGGATTCTGTTTTAGAATATATCTGTATATCATCAATAAACACAACCACAAATCTATCCAGGTGAGGCTAAAAATCCGATTAATCAATTCCATAAAAGCAGTAGGGGCATTAGTTAACTCAAACGACATCACCAAAAATTTGTAATGGTTGTAACGAGTTCGAAAAGCAGTTTTTGACACGTCAATATCCTTAACTCGTAACTAATAATAACCAGATCTGAGATTTATTTGCGAAAACGCTGTTGCACTTTTCAACTGGTCAAGCAAATCATTGATAGGGGGCAAAGGATATTTATTCTTTATCGTAACTTTATTCAATTGCCTATAATCGATACACAGTCTCGTCGACCCATCTTTCTTTTTCACAAAATACACAGGTGCACCCTAGGGAGATACACTCGACCGAATAAAACCTCTATCTGATCAATATTGCAACTGTGTTTTAAGTTCTTTGAACTCAGTTGATGCTATTCTATATGGTGCAATCGATATCGAAGCAGTCCCAAGCATCAAATCAATCACAAATTTAACTTCACGTTCTAGAGGTAATCCCGGTAACTCTTCAGGAAACACGTCTATAAACTCATTAACAATCGGTACTTGATAAATATTTGATCCCAATTCTCGAGTATTAAACATATAAGCCAAAAACGCTTCACAGGCTTTTCGAATCAATTTCTGTACCGAGATAGTTAAAATAACTCGGGTAACACTATTTGATCCATCGGACTCAACTGTAATCATCTCACCTGTCTGACATTTCAGATCAATCCGTTTTAGTCTAAAGTTCACTATAGCTTCGTATAACGTCAACCAATCCATTCTTAGAATGATATTGAATTCGTGAAAGCGTAACAACATCAAATCAGTAGGAAAGTCACAGCCTTGTATTCTCAACGGACACTTATGACATATTAAGTTAGCTATCACACTCTGACTTAGTGGATTAGTAACTCGAACATCAAACTCAGTTGACTCAACAAGTAAATTCTTATCAGTTAATAATGTAGTGCAAATATACAAGTGAGTTAACCCAATGTCAATTAGTGCTACATAGTAACATCAAATATCTAGAATGTACCAGCAATAACATCAGGCGCGGTAGCTTCCTCCCTGGATCGGATGGCATATGGTTGAGCATGCGCTCTAGCTTCAGATCTAATAGTTGTGCCTTTGGTCCCACTACGATTAGTTCCAGTATTACTGCTCTGACCAATACGTCTACCTTTTTGAGGTGTAGACAACTGTTTATCACTCCGATTGTCATTGTCCCCTTCTTTTCTTGGGCAATTCGTAGGAAGTGATCTGTAGAACCACATCTAAAACATGCATCTAACCTAGTCCTGCATTCACCAGCATGTAGTTTTCCACAATGTTGACATACAAATCTCGAAACATTACGAACACTACCCACACTATCAGCGGGTATAGCCCGATATCTTGAATCATGTTGTCTCAGTTTGTTTCTACCTGAAAACCCAGATGGTGCAGTGAAACAACTAGAGAGTTCTTTTGATTCCTTTGAAAGTGGGGTAGAAAATGATTTAGAGGAACTTCGTTCATCAAAATCCCGCGCCTTTCTTTTATTTTGTTTCTTCTTGTTGCAAATTTCTTCCATCTTTTGTGCCTGATCAGATAACACAACAAAATCTCATATTTCCATTGCTCCACCTCACATTATAATTTCATCATTTAACCTATCTTCAAAATAGATGCATATTTCTTCCTCAGTCGGCACGATTTCACAAGCATATTTGATAAGCTGCACAAACTCTCGCTCATATTCAGCTACAAATTTACTTTCCTGTTTCAATTTAAGGAATTCTTTATTTTTCTGATCCAAGTAACATTTATTGACATATTTCTTTTTGAACTCGGATTTGAAGAAATCCCAATTAACCCTGTTTCTTAGTACCACTGCTGTTAATGTCGACCACCAATTATCAGCTTCATCTTTAAGTAAGGATACGACCCATTTGAGATAATCATCCGGTGAATAGGACATTTCATCAAAAACTCACTCAATATTCTCAAGCCAGTACTCAGCCATAGCTAGGTCGTCATCCGTCTTTCCTCTAAACTCTTTGGCACCACACTTTTTGATTTTATCTATAAGAAGTCGTCAACTCAATTCAGTCATTTGAGGACGCAAGGGTGCCGCAGGAGGCACAACAGGGGGTGGGGGTTGCTGAGCCGCAGGATTGGCTCGCATGAATTCCGAGAACCACTTCCCAATTAGGTCGAAAAAGACATTTTTGACTTCACTATCGGATATTGCAGAACTGGTAGGCTATGACTTACTTCCTGTTCGGAAGTTGGGACATTACTATTTACTTCATCGGTGTCAGCATGATCAGATTCTGCCGACATTCTTTAAATCTATAAGAAAAATAGGGTTTAGATCAAATTAAATACATCACACTATCACAGGTTTATGTGGTATGTAATTTCTAAACTCCAAACACGTTATGTTCAATCTGAGAACCGACTATACCATAGCTCTAATACCACTAAATGTAACAGTCCCTACCCATCTTCATCATTGAATTAGGGTTACGAGATACTACAGTAAATAACAGGAAAAGCATTTGCCACTTCAATTCAAAATACAATTAAAAATAATTATTAATGGATAATTATTCATTAAATATAGTATTCATATCCAAAAATGGGCTTAAGTCGAGCTTTAAGATACAAAGGGTTGGACTCGAGCATGAAAAATGACCAAATTTTAAAAATTTCAAATCTTGAACAAAGTATCAATATCTTTGTAATAAGTATCGATATTTTTGTATTCAGTATCGATACCAAATAAAATATCGATACCATTTTGACATTCTGCCAAATCTGAAAATTTTGGTTCAAAACATTTTATCGATACCTTTTTGGAGGTATTGATATTTTTGAAGGATTTATCGATACTTATAAAAAATATCGATACCAAATTGGCATTTTGTCAAATTTTAAAATTGTTCATTTAGTCTGGTAACGATACCTTGATTCATTTGTTTCGATACTTTTCTTAAAATGGTCAAAAATCAAAGGTTTAAAGGTTCAAAACATGTTCAAGGCATACATAACTTGTAACACCCCTAATCCGTATTCGACGCCGGATTAGGGTTAAAGGCGTTACCAGGCAGATCGGAAACTTACACAACATTTCATACATTACATTCATCATTAACGATCATAGTGTCCCTTAGATGAGTCATCAAGACCCAAAGCATGCATATAAACCGAGTTGGGACTAAACTGAAACACATATGAAATTTCATAAAAATTAAAAACTTTTCTAACTTTCATGGGAGACACGCCCGTGGGAGGAGACCGTGTGCCCTCCACGGCTTCTAGACACCCCCGTGTGTCCATCTGTGTTTACATACTGACTATATCAACACGGTCACTAGGCACGTCCGTGTGCCATGACCGTGTGCTACCAGACCATATACTGACTTTTCCAACACGGCCACCAAGCACGCCCGTGTGCCATAGCCGTGTGCTCTTAGCTAGCTACTGACTTGTACACCACGGCCAGCTGACACGCCCATGTCGAGGCCGTGTGCTATTTAAGCTACATTCTGCCAATTCAACCATGGTCTTAGGCACGCCCGTGTGCCACGACCGTGTTGCATTATAGGCCATTTACAAGGCCAAAATGCCACCCATAAGGGTCAACCTACAAGCCATATTTACCAACATATCTCATGCACATATAACCATAAACAACATACCAAAATAATCATTCAAACCATGCATTCAATACCATTTCCAACCATGACAATTTCAAAGAATAAAACTCATATCATTACAAGCATAATTCATTCATTTGCTCACTCAAACCTTAGCCATTTCACATGCTTTCACCATACCAAGATATGCATCATATATCACATTCATTTAAGCAAAGTCTTAATTCAAAAATAGCCAAATCACATGGCTAAGATCACATAGCAACTTGTACTAAAATACTAGCCTATACATGCCATATCTAACTTTATACATTTTCAAAATGTACCAAAATGATTTTAGTAGTGTGATGACGATCCTTGATGGTCCCGAGCCTTCAGTAGCTTTAACGACCTATAAAATAGAGAAAACACACACAGAGTAAGCTTTCCAAAAGCTTAGTAAGTCATATACAAATAAACTTAATAGACAAGTATATAAGCACATAGAAATATAGGCACATTTCATATACATAACATCTTCTCACATATATACTTTGGTTCATACTATTGGCCACATTTGCCACATTCATCAATTCCAAAAATCTCTTATGCACAAAACTATTTCAAAGGTCCATAACCATCATAACAAGGTTACATAGGAACTTACCTTATATACACACTTAGTGTATGAATCAACGTACCTGAATCAGATTCACCATTTACATGGCTATTTCGTATCACAAACTTGCCCGTTGAACCGTAAGGAATCTAGCAGGATACTCAGAAAGCTCGGAATGGTCGTACAATGCCAACGCCCCGACGAGGTCTTACATGCACTCGGACATTGATGCCGCTTGTCCCGCACGGTCTTACACGATATCAATACGATGCCGATGTCCCACGACATGGTCTTACACGTAAAGCTTATCTCGATGCCAACGCCCCGGGCGTGGTCTTATACATAAAACTTATATCGATGCCAACATCCCGGGCGAGGTCTTACACGAAGTCTCAAATCAACGCCAACGCCCGCGGGCGTGGTCTTACATGATAAAGCAGAGCGTATACCTATGTCATGACATGGCTAATCCTATCTACTCCTAGGTTCACACGGGACTTCTCGGACTTAGTCACTATATCAAACTTTCCTCAGAATTTATATGCAGAACTTCTCATAGGCATTCATTATCAACATTAATCATATGAACAATTATAATTACATACATAATCATTTATTTGCATAGTGACTTACCTCAGATTCGGTTTATCGGAATGAAAACGATTACTCGGTTACTTTCGCTTTCCCACGATCTAAATCCGTTTTCCTCGGCTCTTGATCTAAACATATTCAGAATTAACCCTTTTATTCAATAGCTCATTCAATTCAATCCAAAGACACACATTTTGGACTATTTGCAATCTAGCCCTCACATTTGTACATTTGATCAATCTAGTCTATTTTTCACAAAACATCAAATTCACAAAATCCACAGATATACATGCTTGGCCGAATACATATACATCACATACAAGGCCACATTTTTCATCAAATTTGTAATTTAGTCCCTTAATTTACCATTTTCTCAATTTAGCCCTATTTAGCTAAATTCATCAAAAATTCAAGAACAAAGTATGTTCATCTAGCTCATATCTTTCATTTAACACCATAAATCATCAAAAAGCTTGACATATCATCAATGGCATATCACACAAACATCATCAATTCACAAAATTAATACATGGGTTTTGTAGTTCTCAAAGCAACGATTGCAAAAACATAGAAATTATCAAAAACCGATCAAAAATACATACCCGATTTATGCTTGAACCATGGCCGAATGAAGCAAACTTAACCCTTTCTTTTTCTTTTAACTTTCGGCCAAAGAAGAGAAAATAAAAGATGAACACTCATCTTTTTTTTATTAATCTAAGGTTAATAATTCAATTACTAAATTGCCCATCCATTAAACATATAAGACAAATTAATACTAAGGTTATTAAGACATTCTATCATCCACTATCTCAATGATGGCTTATTTGCCATATAAGGCCTTCACCTTTACAAAGCCACAACACTTTGATACTTCAAAAAATAGCAAGCAACTTTCACATTTAATGCAATTAAATCCTTTTGTCAAATTAAACACACAGACTGACAAATTAACTTACGAAAATTTAACACATACTTAGTCACATATCAACGGCTCAGAATATAATACTAAAATATTATTCAGACTCAGATTTGTGGTCCCGAAACCACTGTTCCGACTAGGGTATAAATCGGACTGTTACATAACTCTTAAAGATACAAACATACACATATTTCACCTTTAACACAAGATTATAAACCTCAAATTTTCTTATGCAACAAGAATATCATTAATCTTTCCATGAACTCATTTAAACACATCAAAACGTTTCATTACTTAGTTCTAACCAATATGCCATATGACATAATCACAAACAATAGTCAAATTCAACATTCAAGGTAACTTCTATCCAATTTAAACTTACCTAACCATGTAATTCAAATTGACAAGTTATTACCATTTCATTCCACATCATCCATTCAAAACATCACTAGTTATTCATTCTATCACAAATAGTATATATGCACATTTCATATCATCCTTCCTCATACCATTCATAATTCCCATACAAGCTTTCATGCATTAGTTAATAGCAACTTTGTCATTTATCCATTCAACTCATATACATAAATTAAACTAGCATAAACATATACGCTTTCAAAAACACATATGTACATATCTCAAACACACCTATTACAAGCCACAAAAACCAAATATAACGGTTTCAAAGTCTACCAATATAAAGTTGGATAATGTGATCTTCAATTTGATTCGATCGCCCGATTCCATAAAACGAAATCTACAAGAAAATAGGAAAACAACACGAGTAATCTTTTACGAGCTTCATAAGTTCAAAGGTTAAAATGTTATAACTTATCGTATATCCACAGTTTTATAAATAACAAAATCAATAGCTAAAATTAACCCTGTCAGCCACAACCATTCAACAGGTGAGTTTCATAATTAATAGTCATTTAATCACCTCATATACACAGTATCAACCATTATCAAGTCACGATATAATATTACAAACCATGAACACATGTACAAGTCTTTCACATGGAATCATAACCAAACATCAATTACATATAATCATTAAGTCATTTAACCATTAAAAATTTGCCCGATGAACGGTATAAACAAAAACAGATACACAGTTATCCACCCAAGAAACGCGAGAATGCTCAACCGAGCCAGTCCAACCAAGGCTTGGGCACTAAGTGCCTAGCCCGTAGGCTAACATCCCTTCAGTAACACGCTTGGGCACCAAGTGCCAAGCTCGTAGGCTTTACATCAGCCCCCAGAAACACGCCAGAAACACTATAAATATAACTCGGTAATCTACAACAAATGCTGGACTCCGATATATTTAGTGTATAATAACAAGTCAAGAATTATCATCTCATCTCAAGTCAATCCTGTACAGTGCGCAAAATAACCTATTGGCATGCCAATTGTATCCTATCCTATGTTCATTCGGGCTCGATACAGGCGATCGTATAACGCTTTTCAATTCAGTCCACTTTGTCACCTTGTACCAATTTGTAACAATTCAAATATACATATATTAAAACATATCACAACCTAGAAACCAACATAACGTTACAAATTATACCAATCTAAACCATATGAACTTATTAAGTTTAAACTGCAGAAATAACAATATTAGGGACTAGTCAACAATTTTATCTTTCCACGATTTTCTACCGGTTCTTGATCTATACGATAATTTATTTCAATTATCAGTCTCAAGTACATTATAAAATTCCATTTGATGCATATGACTTCTTTATTGACATTTTTTCATAAATGCCCTAAACTTTTGCATTTAATTCCATTTAGTCCCTAAAATCGAAACAAGCTTATTTTTCATAATTAAGCCCAACACCATCATCCTAAAATAGCCCTCAAGTCACAATATTTATAATAAATTCATGTCATTTTATAAAATTTAACAATTTAGTCCCTAAACTCAAAACTAACCAAAATTATTTTATAAATTAGTTCAAATCTATCATCAAGCTTCAAACCAAAGTATGAACATCAAGAAAACTTAAAGAACATCAATGAAAAGTTTTCAAATCTTTGACAGATTCAAAAAATAGTCCTTGGGTTTGTTAAATTAAGCTACAATAATCTTAAAAATATAAAATTTATGAAAAATGGATGAAAATAAACTTACATGCAAGGAAATAAGAAAGGTCGAAACTTCCTTAAGTTGTAACAACGGTGGTCGGTTGAAAAAAAATAGAAAACGAAGAAGATGAAGTTTGGTTTACTTTGTTTTCTTATTATAATTACTTTAATAATTAAATTAAAATATATAAAATATAATATAAGTTAATGCTCAACCGTACATCAACTTTATTATGGTTAAATTACCATATAAATCCATTTAACTTTTCTTTTGCACTCAATTAGTCTTTTTAAACTAATAGATATTTACTTCGACAGCTTTTACGATTTGATCCTTTTTCTTTAATTAACTAGTCAAACGACAAAATTTCTGGATCAAATTTTAATATGACACAAATGACCTCGTAAATATTAAATAATTAATATTTATGGATTCATACATCAGAATTGTGGTCCCGAAACACTATTTTCATCACCACTAAAAAACGGACTATTACAGATCTAACAATACAACATTAAGATAGAAGTCATACCCACATACAAAAGACCATTTACCCACAGAAGATTTTTCCACCTTATATATGGGGCATGAACTTCATACCGTTGGTTTAATAGGGTGGGATTCCAACTAGCATGCCTTGAAGAAGACAACATGGTAGCTACCACGGTCCCCTGATCCTCGTCATCCAACTCCGCACACAACTTTACGACATGAAGATTACCAGAATAGTAATGTATTGATATCATTGTCTCGATGCCTTTATTTTCAATAAGCTCCATGTACGATGAGTTGAGGATAATGGAAATCTATAGAATATTCTCGATAATATCCAATTACAATGTTGAGTGATTTTTGAACCGATCTTCCTTTTTATTTCCCCAAGTGTAGTGCTCGTACTAAACCTCATGCCTACTTGATGCCTTGATTCAAAAACACAACCATAGCTTGTCTAGTGAATTTGCCCATTGTAATATATGTAAATAGTGATTTGATTATTCTTCTCAAGTAAAATTACATAGACTAGATTGATTAAATTGATTTCAATTCAAAAGTATTATCTTATGCATAATTTCAATCGTGGACCACTAATGAATGAATATTTGATGTTAAAAAGGAAAAAAAAAATTAAATTTCAAACAATATATTACACATATTTTTGAGGATCGACCTGATTAAGCAACGAACAAGTAAAAATAGTAGAAAAAGTTGAGAAATTGAACACACAAATTTAACGTGGAAAAACCCCTTCAAAGAGGATAAAAAATAAGGGCAAAGATAATTTTACTATAATGGTAAAAGAACGAAGGGTACAAAAGATGGAGATAAAAACGAAACCTCGAAAATCCAAAAACAAAGAACCCTTAAAATGTAAACACAAAATTCTCTAAATGTGTTATGAGTTCTAATCTCTAATGTGTAACAACCCGTTATCGGTAAAAGTGGAACAGTGGTTTCGGGACCACAAATATGATTTCGGAAGAAATTTTTTTATATTATTTTATGGTCTATAGTATGATAGTAATGTCGTATAAAAATTTCGTAAAGAAATTTTACCAATTACATGTTTAATTTGATAAAGGACCAAATTGCACAAAGTGCAAAAGTTGAGTTCTAATAGCTAAAAGGATTAAATAGCTATGGAATTCAAAATTTGAGGTCCTTATATGGTAAATAGACCATTAAAAATGCTTAGTGGTTAAGGATGATGATTCATCCATGGAAAATAAAATAAAGAAAAGGATGAAATTGGAAAGTGAAATAATAAAAGATGATAAATGATAAAAAATAAAAATATCATCATTTATATCATCTTTCCCAAATTAAAAGCATGGAAACCTAAGTTCAAACCAAATTTTTTTCCTTGATTAGGTAAGTATTCTTGCCCATTTTTAATGATTTTTATATTTTCGAGATCGTAATAGCTTAATGTAGCTATCTCGGGGATTAATTTGCAAAGTTATCAAGGTACTAGGGTGTTGCCATAGATGAACATAGATGAATTATAAAGTTTTATGGTAGAAAATGAAAGGTTGTTGATAGATAAACAACTTTTGTAAAGGGAATTTTGATGAAATTATGATTTAGGGACTAAATTGAAAAGATGTAAAATTCATGGAAAAATTTTGAATTTTATGAAATACATGGGCTGCAAATTTTACATGTAAAAATTGGCTAGGCTTGGAATAAGGATTAAATTGCATGGATTTCATTTTTTCAAGCCTAGGGACAAAATCGTCATTAATTAAAAGTTTAGGGACAAAATGGTAATTTTGCCTAAGATGTGAATTGAATTGAAATGAACATGAATTAATGTTAAATTCATTCATATAAATTCGGATAGACCAAATTCGGAGTTAGAACGAGGAAAAGAGAAAATATCGGATTAGTAGATCTTACGAGCATCCTGTTATAAGCCCTCTCGAGCTTCTCGTTATATGGTTCCTGCAAGCATCCTGATTAGTAGTGATCTTGCATGTGTTGTGAACTACAGCAGCTATTTGTGAGCGTCCTGTTATACGATCGGTTGTGATCCTGCATATATTGCGGACACAAACGCAACTCTTTGTGAGCGTCCTGATATGACTCGCTTGAACTTCCCGATGTATGGCTATCCGGAGCTCATGATTAAAGGCTCTTCGTGAGCTTCCTGATTAAAAGTTCTTTGTGAACTGTAACGACCCGATAGTCATAGGTAATCGGAAATTGTATTTTCGGGTCTCCGTTTTTGTAAAACGGCCTCTTAGAAATTTATTAAAAATATTTACAAAGTTAGTTGTGTGGTTAATTAGGTCTTGGTTAGGTGAGTTAGCTTGAATTAAAAGTAATTAGGAAAAAGGACTAAATTGTATAAAGGGTGAAAGTTGAATTATAGATTAAAGAAAAAGTAAAGGGACTAAATAAGCAATTAAGCCTTAATTAACAAGTTTATGGTGATTGTGTGTACATGTGTAAAAATAAAATACATATGTATAAAATAATAATATATGAAATACTTAATATTTAAGTATATAATAATATATTATATTATATTATATTATTATAATAACTAAAAAAAATAAAATAAATAAAAGAAAAGAAACAGAGAAACAACAAAGTTAAAAACGAAACAGAGAAGAAAAAGAAAGAAAAGAAAATGAGAAAGAAAATGAGAAAAGCTAGGGATTTCAAAGTTCAAAGCTTAATTGGTAAGTCAATTTAGTCCCTTTTCTTATAATTTTTATGTTTTTAGAATCCTAGAACTAAATACTACCCAACCCGTGTCAAAATTTTAGAAATTATTGAGTTTTTATATGTTGTCTATGTTGAATAATTAGAGTATTAGGGACTAAATTGATAGATTTTTAAGTTAGAAATGAAAAAGGATTGAATTGTAGGATAAATAGTAAATTTTGAGTAAAAGGGGCTAAATTGTGAAAATTTCAAAATTTAGGGATTTAAGTGAAATTAGAGAGTTGAATTTAGTCAAAATTGGAAATTGAATGAAAATATGGAATTAATTTTGAAGAAATAAAGTTAGTCTCGGTTTAGGGACTAAATTGGAAATTAGGCAAATGTTGAGCAAAAATTGAAATATTTAATGTGAAATTGAATTGAATTGTATTAATGAATTTTAATTGTTTTAATTTCATAGCAAACGTTGTGTCGGAAACCACGACTAGGAAAGGAAAAGATAAAGTCGACATGGAGTAGCTCAAAAGTTCTGGTTTGTATTTCTATAATCCAAATCTAATTATTAATTCTTATATTTTAATTTAATATTTATGGTAAGTGATTGAGGTGAGTAATTAGTATTTTGATATTGAATTGAATTTATAGGAATTTGTGATTAGTGTGAAATGTGCATATTGAATATTGATTGTTTTTGAAATGTGGAAATAAAACCCTATTAATTGTACTGGGCTGGGTCGGATATAGTTGGCATGCCATAGGATTGGAAGAGTTCAGGGATTACTTTGACCTCGAGTCGATGAGACACTGGGTGTCAATCTATTACTTCGGATTAATTCGATGAGGTACTGGGTACCAATTTACTTCGGTTTAGCCGATGAGACACTGGGTGTCAACTTATTGCTTCGAATTATCCGATAAGGTACTGGGTACCAAACTGGTGTGTTTTGGTTGGATCCGTGTATCCGTCCAACTCCGAGTTGTGTTAATAGGGGTAATTAAAAGAAGTGATATTATGAAAGGTATTTGGAAATAGAGAATGTGAATGGAAATGATACATATGAATTGTGTAACATATTGTGAAAAGCTAAATGAGATAGCAAATGATGAGAATTGAATGTATTATGAATAAATTGATAAATTGAAATGACTACTGTTAATATATGATAAAATGTGTATGTTATATTATTTTACTTAAAGTATTCGGATTATAGAAATACCACTGGGTTTATACTCAGTGTACGGTTTGTTTTCAATGCGCAGGTTAGGTACTTAAGTTGATCGTCGATTCAGCATCCATCAACGATCCCGAACTCAAAACGTGGTGAAATATATTTCTTTTTGTGTCGGCATGTACCTAGGGTGTCTAAACGTTAAGTATTATATGGATTGATTGTAATTAAGAATTATAAGTTGATATTAGTTGGTTTTATACTTATGAATATGTGTTATGTTAAAACTATAATATGGCATGTTTTATATTAGAGTATGAATGTTCATGAATAGGGTAAAATTTGATTGAAATGGACATGTTTTCAATTTGGTTTTGGAATGGTATTATATTGAAATGTTTTGATAATACAAATGAAGTACCTATGAGGGTATATTGGTTAGACATCTAGATTAATTATTTTGACATGTTTTAAATGTATTTGATTGTGTTTTGGTTTGGTTGAATTAAATGGTTTTTGAGTTGCTTGGTGTTCAAGATTGCAGGGTATGGGAAACTTGATGTTTAAGGTTCATTTTGAGTCCACACGACCAGACACACAGGCGTGTGACTAGACCGTATGAGACACACGGCTATAACATGGGCTTGTGGATTGGCCGTGTGTCCCTTGCGACCTTAGAATTTCAAAACAGTATGTTCAGGTATTTTCACACGGGCAGAGACACGGGTGTGTGTCTCAGCCATGGGTGACACACAGCCTAGTACACGGGCGTGTGGCTTTGTAACACCCCAAACCCGGCCTAGAAGTTAGACCCGAATCTGGTGTGTCACATGGAAGTAAAAACCATCTTTGCAATTATTAAAAACTTGCTTGAGAAATACAGCCTCTTTGTTAAAACCAAAAATACTTAAGCAATTGTTAACTACTTGAAAACGTAATAATCTTTAAAAACCTTTTTAGTAGCGAAAGCATTTTTGAAATGAACAATTTACAAAAATGTGATGGTTAGAAATAGAGTTGCAGAAGCATTTTGAAATCGTTGCGGAAACGTATATAAAATACAAGTATTTTTGAGAGATCGTTTGATGAGTTGAAAATCGAGGTAGTGAACTTAAACCGTGATTTTTGAAAATATTGTTTGATAATTCGAGAAAATAACTTCTGTGTTAAAATATTTATAAAAGTTTATTATGAAATCCATTTGTTAATCGATTTTGGAAAACCTTTATTAAGTTTTTAGAAAATTCTCATTTTAAACAATTTAAGCAAAATAATAAGTATAACAACCATAAAGCAAATAACAAAATACTCCAGAGGCCTTATTACAACATAAAACAAACCCAAAATAGTAAAGTGAACGGAAATAGAAATTTAAAGTTCAAAATAAAACACCGTTTCTGAAGTATGGCCTCCACCGAGTCATCCATGGCCCCAAGTCCTCGTCACGGAGCATTACCTACAAGGGTTAAGAAAAAGGGGGTGAGTTACAAGAACTCAGTGTGAAATCCCCTTACCGTCATCAACTGGGCTTGAACCCATATAGCAAAAATTTGGGCCTGAGCCCATAAAGCAATATCTTGGGCCTAAGCCCTTTTATGCATAATAATGTATCAAATAATTCATATGAATGTAATGCAATCCCAAACCAACCTAATAATCCATCCGCTACACACCACCCGTACCAACCAACACACCTGTGGGGATCTTTTGTCAACCCACCCCGCCAACACACCAATCGCATGCATTTAGCCATTTATATAATTCGCAGGCAAGATGCCATTTAATTCACAGGCAAGATGCCATTTAATTTGCAGGCAAGATGCCATTTCATAATATTTGTGGCTGAGCCACCAAATTTCACTTCCCCGATCATCAATATCCCAATCCCATGCAACTTATGTAAATGCAACATACATCGTAAATCATAATATTTACAATAAAACCACGATAGTTAATAACTCAGAGATTAATTACAAACAATTTGGCCCATTAACACTTTACAAAATCGGCCCATTAGGGCATTTTATCAAATCGGCCCATTAAGCCATGTATCAAATTGGCCCATTTAGCAATATATCAAATCGGCCCATTAAGCAGTATATCAATTCGGCCCATTAAGGCAATCAATCAATTCGGCCCATTAAGGCAATATAACAAATTGGCCCATTAAGCAATATATCAAATCGGCCCATTATGGCTATATATCAAATCGGCCCGTTAAGGCAATATATCAAATCGGCCCGTTAAGGCAATATAACAAATCAGCCCATTAAGGCAATATAACAAATCGGCCCATTAGGGGCATTTCCGTAATTTGGCCCATAGGGGCATTTTCGTAATTCGATAATCTTACTCAATAAGGGTAATTTGGTATTCTCGCAACCCAAGGGTATTTCGGTAATTTACCCTCTAAGGGTATTATGGTAATTTCGCAACCCAGACTTAACTACTAATTTGGGGCATAAAAATTGAAACTGTCCATCTGTGTCATACTGGCTAAACTAACCATAACTCGAATTAGGAAACTCAAAATTTAGATCCATAAATTTTCCTTGAAACTAGACTCATATATCTTCTTACGATAATTTTTCCAGAATTTTTTGCTTAACCAATTAGTACAGTTTATTCCTTAAAGTTTCCCTTGTTTCACTGTCCAACGATTCTGACCTCTCTTACCTTAATTTCAAATATCTCACTGTACGGTTTTCATATACTGCTCCCACTTGTTTCTATTGAAAATAGGCTCACTAAGGAATCTATACATATAAACTATAACTCATAATTCACTTTGTACAATTTTATACGATTTTTCCAAGACAGATTAGGGAACCACGAAGTCATTCAGAACCAGTCTCACTAAAATTAAAATATCACAGACTTTAAAAATCTTTTTCCTTACCCGATTCTTCCATATAAAAATAGACACAGTAAGATTTAATTTTATATCTTATTCACTTATTAATCCCTTTTCTCCTATTTTCTGTGATTTTTAAAAATCACGTCACTGTTGCTGACCAGAAACTGTTTCATTGTAAACTATGGTTATCACTACAAACATACGCAAGCCCGAGTGGTCACGGATGCCGATTTCCGGTTTTCTTCGGTATTTCGACCGAATCACAGAATATTTCATGCAAACCATCAGAGAGATGTGAGAACACACACCATTTTAACATGTATTCGGAAGGGTACGAGATTACACACCTTATTTGGATTTCCTTAAGAACCACTCTTCTTTGATCCTAGAACAATACCAACCAAAAGTTAGCCTCAGATTTCCAAAAGATTTCATACCATACGTGCTACTTACACTTGCATCACTTACCACTATATCCGAAGGATTAGCAAATAGAATATATCGAGTGATTTCGTCCCTAAAACATAATCAATTAGTTGAACTTCAATCCGATTTGCAACAAAGCCAAATAAAGATATAACGAAAAATCCAAAAATGAACCCCCTTACCTTAATGATGATAGATCCGACTTCAATCGATTGACTTAAGACTAGAGAGGGATCGGCAAGAATGTGCTTTACGACCACACACTAGAACACGATTCGATTAAAGAAGATGTGTTCAACTCGCAAGATGGAGAAGAGAAGATGATTGGAATTCGGCTATCAAGAGTAATGACCAAGAATGCATTGAAGATTTCAGCCAAAACAAAAAGAGAAAAAATGGACAAATGGACTAGGAGATTTCGGCCAAAGCAAAAAGGGAAAAGAGTTTGGAAAAGAGACACAAATTGCTCAAAGAGAAAAATACCTCTCATGCACTAAAACTTAGCAAAATGACTAAAGAGAAAAGAGAAAATTTGCTCTCCTTTTTCCCTAACAAACCGTGTGACATCTTTTGTCCAAAGGATAGATGTTGACCCAATTATCTTTCCAAAACATCACCCACAATATTAGCCAACATGTTCCCTTCTCTTGCCATTTTCTTTTAGTTCTTTCCTTCACTTCTCCTAATTTACCTCCCTACCATATTTCCTTAGCCACCTTCCTATAATTAAAAAGTCTTCCCTTGCCTTAAATATTACCATGACCGACACTTGGAAAGAAAGCACAAAAAAATAAATCCAAAATTGCAATAGATGGGATTCGAACCCTTTCCCTTCATGCTCCTTCAAGTGACACCACATCCTCTTTACCAAATGCTTATTTATGTTAGCAAAATGCTCACTTATTTCCTTAAGTCATAATGCCACTTGCCTTCTCTCCATAAAGTGCCTAAATATAAAAATTTACTTATAGCCTATCTTGAACTCGGAACTTCCTAGAAACCTCGTAACTCTCCAAAATCACCTTCCTAATAAGTCCAACTTGAAATAATGCCGTTCTCTTATTCTCAAAAATTTTTAAAACGCTTCTACGCTCAAGGCCCAATGGGCCCAATAGGTCCAATTCTACTAGGCCCAATTTTGGGATGTTACAATTCTACCCTCCTTAAAGAAATTTCGTCCTCGAAATTTCCAACCAACTACTAAACGCATCACTCAAATCACACCACTATGCTTTCGCTGCGCACTCTGATCTTAATAACACCAATGTACTTTTAACATAATCTTGAATCCTCTTTCACACAACCAAACACCTAACCACAGAAGCAAGCAGTTATCTACCACTTATACCTAAAATTTTCTACATTCAATCATCACGTCCAACCATAACATACCTGACTTGATGGTGATGAAATAATCCCGAGCCTTATGCTCCTTAGACCCGCATCTCAAGCATGCTCCTGACCTCCTCCAGCATTCTCTCGGATGACGCCTTCTGCAATAATCGCAAGCCGAAAAGTTTGGACGTGCCTTAACACGCTTTACGGAATGAGACTGTGACCCAAAAGAACCGCGATCTAATTTCTTCTTACAGTCCACGCGTCCAACTCGAAGTGTTCGACCAATTTCTCTAACCTCCTCCACAAACTCCCTAACTAGCTGAGTCAGCTCATCAATTCCAGCTCGGTCATAAGACCCCGTCTCAGCCACTGGCGATGTCGGTGCCTCCCTTTCGGACATACGCCCCGATGTTGAAGATCTAGCCCTAGCACCTTGGCCTCTACCACGTCTACGTCTACCGCGTCCACATTTTCTAGCGCTCATGTTCACTAAGTCGATTTAATCTTATTACGAGTTTTATGAATCATTATGCTATTCAATGTTTATTAAACAATATTTTATGGAGTATAAGAAGTAAAGTTGTTTTCGTAAACGTATCCTAAGGTCTCAATCTCTATAGTTTCAGCTCCTAAAGATAGAAGTTCTAAAGTATTTCTACAGTCATACCACAATAATCATAAATTGTAAACATAAACTTACTTTACTTGGTGCCGGATACCCGTGGTGCCATACTTCCCTTAGAACATGCATATATAAATTAAAATTTTTAAACGACTTTGAAAACGTGTTTGAACCCAAACCACAGCCGAGTTTTGAACCGGGCTCTGATACCATAAAATGTAACACCCCAAACCCGGCCTAGAAGTTAGACCCGAATCTGGTGTGTCACATGGAAGTAAAAACTATCTTTGCGATTATTAAAAACTTACTTGAGAAATACAGCCTCTTTGTTAAAACCAAAAATACTTAAAGTGAACGGAAATAGAAATTTAAAATTTAAAATAAAACACCGTTTCTGAAGTATGGTCTCCACCGAGTCATCCATGGCCCCAAGTCCTCGTCACGGAGCATTACCTACAAGGGTTAAGAAAAAGGGGGGTGAGTTACAAGAACTCAGTGTGAAATCCCCTTACCGTCATCCACTGGGCCTGAGCCCATAAAGCAATATCTTGGGCCTAAGCCCTTTTATGCATAATAATGTATCAAATAATTCATATGAATGTAATGCAATCCCAAACCAACCTAATAATCCATCCGTTACACACCATCCGTACCAACCAACACACCTGTGGGGATCTTTTGTCAACCCACCCCGCCAACACACCAATCGCAGGCATTTAGCCATTTATATAATTCGCAGGCAAGATGCCATTTAATTCGCAGGCAAGATGCCATTTAATTCTCAGGCAAGATGCCATTTCATAATATTTGTGGCTGAGCCACCAAATTTCACTTCCCCGATCATCAATATCCCAATCCCATGCAACTTATGTAAATGCAACATACATCGTAAATCATAATATTTATAATATAACCACGATAATTAATAACTCAGAGATTAATTACAAACAATTTGGCCCATTAACACTTTACAAAATCGGCCCATTAGGGCATTTCATCAAATCGGCCCATTAAGCCATGTATCAAATTGGCCCATTTAGTAATATATCAAATCGGCCCATTAAGCAGTATATCAATTCGGCCCATTAAGGCAATATAAAAAATTGGCCCATTAAGCAATATATCAAATCGGCCCATTATGGCTATATATCAAATCGGCCCGTTAAGGCAATATATCAAATCGGCCCGTTAAGGCAATATAACAAATCAGCCCATTTTGGCAATATAACAAATCGGCCCATTAGGGGCATTTCCGTAATTCAGCCCATAGGGGCATTTTCGTAATTCGGTAATCTTACCCAATAAGGGTAATTTGGTATTCTCGCAACCCAAGGGTATTTCGGTAATTTACCCTCTAAGGGTATTATGGTAATTTCGCAACCCAGACTTAACTACTAATTTGGGGCATAAAAATTGAAACTGTCCATCTGTGTCATACTGACTAAACTGACCATAACTTGGATTAGAAAACTCAAAATTTAGATCCGTAAATTTTCTTTGAAACTAGACTCATATATCTTCTTACGATAATTTTTCCAGAATTTTTTGCTTAACCAATTAGTACAGTTTATTCCTTAAAGTTTCCCTTGTTTCACTGTCCAACGATTCTGACCTCTCTTAACTTAATTTCAAATATCTCACTGTACGGTTTTCATATACTTCTCTCACTTGTTTCTATTGAAAATAGGCTCACTAAGGAATCTATACATATAAACTATAACTCATAATTCACTTTTTACAATTTTATACGATTTTTCCAAGACAGATTAGGGAACCACGAAGTCATTCAGAACCAGTCTCACTAAAATTAAAATATCACAGACTTTAAAATTCATTTTCCTTCCCCGATTCTTCCATATAAAAATAAACACAGTAAGCTTTAATTCGATATCTTATTCACTTATTAATCCCTTTTCTCCTATTTTCTGTGATTTTTCAAAATCATGTCACTGTTGCTGACCAAAAACTGTTTCATTGTAAACTATGGTTATCATTACAAACATACGCAAGCCCGAGTGGTCACGAATGCCGATTTCCGGTTTTCTTCGGTATTTCGACCGAATCACAGAATATTTCATGCAAACCATCAGAGGGATGTGAGAACACACACCATTTTAACATGTATTCGGAAGGGTACGAGATTACACACTTTATTTGGATTTCCTTAAGAACCACTCTTCTTTGATCCTAGAACAATACCAACCAAAAGTTAGCCTCGGATTTCCAAAAGATTTCATACCATACGTGTTACTTACACTTGCATCACTTACCACTATATCCGAAGGATTAGCAAATAGAATATATCGAGTGATTTCGTCCCTAAAACATAATCGATTAGTTGAACTTCAATCCGATTTGCAACATAGCCAAATAAAGATATAACAAAAAATCAAAAAATGAACCCCCTTACCTTAATGATGATAGATCCGACTTCAATCGATTGACTTAAGACTAGAGAGGGATCGGCAAGAATGTGCTTTACGACCACACACTAGAACACGTTTCGATTAAAGAAGATGTGTTCAAATCGCAAGATGGAGAAGAGAAGATGATTGAAATTCGGCTATCAAGAGTAATGACCAAGAATGCATTGAAGATTTCGGCCAAAACAAAAAGAGAAAAAATGGACAAATGGACTAGGAGATTTCGGCCAAAGCAAAAAGGGAAAAGAGTTTGGAAAAGAGACACAAATTGCTCAAAGAGAAAAATACCTCTCATGCACTAAAACTTAGCAAAATGACTAAAGAGAAAAGAGAAAATTCTGCTCTCCTTTTTCCCTAACAAACCGTGTGGCATCTTTTGTCCAAAGGATAGATGTTGACCCAATTATCTTTCCAAAACATCACCCACAATATTAGCCAACATGTTCCCTTCTCTTGCCATTTTCTTTTAGTTCTTTCCTTCACTTCTCCTAATTTTCCTCCCTACCATATTTCCTTAGCCACCTTCCTATAATTAAAAAGTCTTCCCTTGCCTTAAATATTACCATGACCGACACTTGGAAAGAAAGCACAAAAAAATAAATCCAAAATTGCAATAGATGGGATTCGAACCCTTTCCCTTCATGCTCCTTCAAGTGACACCACATCCTCTTTACCAAATGCTTATTTATGCTAGCAAAATGCTCACTTATTTCCTTAAGTCATAATGCCACTTGCCTTCTCTCCATAAAGTGCCTAAATATAAAAATTTACTTATAGCCTATCTTGAACCCGAAAGTTCCTAGAAACCTCGTAACTCTCCAAAATCACCTTCCTAATAAGTCCAACTTGAAATAATGCCGTTCTCTTATTCTCAAAAATTTTTAAAACGCTTCTACGCTCAAGGCCCAATGGGCCCAATAGGTCCAATTCTACTAGGCCTAATTTTGGGATGTTACAGGCTTGGTCGTGTGATCCAAGTCAGAGAGTTACACGGGTATGGACTTGGGTTGGGACACGGGCGTGTGTCCCTACTTTGAATGCCCACACGGCCTGAGACATAGGCGTGTCTCTTGACCGTGTGAGCCACATGGCCTGGACACACGGGCGTGTGTCCTATGTTTCTTTGTAAAATTTTGATGCTTTTGGAAAAAATTTCTTGAGTAACCGATTTAGTCCCGATTTTTTTTCTAACACATATTTTGGGCTTCGAAGGCTCATAAAAGGGACAATTTGATTAATTTATTACATGTATGCTAAATGATTTGAAATGTTCGTATTTGATTTGTTAAGTCTGGTAATACTCCATAACTCTGTTCCGACGACGGATAAGGGTTAGGGGTGTTACATGAAATTCCTGATTATGGCTATTATGAGCTTCCTGTTATATAGCCCGGATAAGCTTCCTGATAGGCTCTTTGTGAGCTTCCCGATTAATGGCTCTTTGTGAGCTTCCTGTTATATGGCTTGAGAGAGGATTTCCCGATTATGTGCTTTAAAGAGCACTCCTGAATATGAATTGACGGATTTCTGATTTGTACACTTTGAGTGTACTACCTGTGTATCCATTGATGTTTTCAACGATTCATCGGGCAAAATCCTGACATGAGAAAATATGAACATGAAATGAATTAATACACGTATCTGCCTGAAATAAATGAAAATGATGATACATGATATATGGAAATATGAGATGATAATATATGAACATGGAATTTGTTTGATGAATATGTTCATCCATGATTATAGATTTGTACACCTTGAGTGTATTACCCGTGTGACACAGACATTTTAAAAGATTTAATGGGCAAAGTTTCGACATGAAATAATCTGAACTCGAGACGAATTATTATGAAAATGTACTTGAAATACAAGGATATGATTTATATATGTTATATGAATACATGATGTGGAAAGTATATATACATGAAAATCTAATTATTGTTGATCCCATACATGTTTCTTGATATTTATATGAAATATATGGCTAACAAGGGTAATGAGGATATGTGTTAGGGCTCGTGATCAAGTTGATTGAATGTGCCTTCTATGTTTATATTGAATTTAAATGAGTGGTAAGTTAATTACCATGTTATATGAACTTACTAAGCATTTCATGCTTACTCTGTTTTATTTTCCCCTGTTCTATAGTAATTCAGATGCTCGTTGGATTGGAAGCTTGGCGGAGATCACTCACACTATCCATCAGCTCATTTCGGTATATATATGGTAAATCAATTGTGGTTATAATGGCATGTATAGGTTAATTGGCCAATATCGACATATAAATGCTTTAATTGTAACTAGCCATTGGAATGGTTTGTGATGGATATGTTTGGTATGTGTTTGAAATGGTTGATTGATAGAAATTATATTGGCATATTGATGATTGAATTAAGTTAGCATATTTGATAAGATATGCATATATGTGAACTTGGTAATTTAAGTAAGTGTGTATACTTGATTATATGAGGTATTATATCATGTATAGGACTTGATTTTGAGTTAGGTTAAATGACCTATAATAGCTTGTGAATGTGTTAAAGTGTTGGTGTAGGAGGATGACAAAATGGGGTGAGAAATATGGCTTGGAAAATAACCTATTTTTGTCAACACGGGTAGAGACACGGGCGTGTGTCTCAGCCGTGTGTGATACACGGCCTAGCACATAGGCGTGTGACCTGGCAGTGTGACCCCTGCATCTTTAAAATTTCAAAACAGAATGCCCAGGTATTTACACACGGCCTAGCATACGGGTGTGTGGCTTGGCCGTGTGACCCAAGTCAGAGAGTTACACGGCCTGAAACACGGGCGTTTCCCTTGGCCGTGTGAACCACACGACCTGACCACACGGGCGTGTGACCCCTGCACCTAGGAAAAATTTTGAGATTTTGCGAAAAATTCTCTGAGTTCCCGGTTTAGTCCCGACTCGTTTCTAATGCATGTTTTGGACCTCGAGGGTTCATATAAGGGACTTTATGTTTGATTTCTGACATGAATACTGTATAAAATGAAATATCTCATTTTACTTGATCGTATATTCGAAATGCCAGTAACCTGTTAGTGCGACGGATACGGGTTAGGGGTGTTACATAATGGGTGTATTTTCTAAGGTTGTAAAAGAGCCTATTTATAGGCTAAATTCATAGGTCAAGTTATAATAAAATAATCTAGACTAATCAGAGTTTGATTGAAATAAATAAACAGAGTTTAACTAAAAGATTATTTCTCAAATTTGACTGAAATAGGAGTCATACTTAACACATATTTTATAGTTTATAAACTAAAACCTAAAAATGTTCAATCAATTATTATAATGGTATCTTTCATATTTGTTTGCGGATTATGTTTAGGATTTTAATGAATAAATTATGAGAACACATGTATGTTAAATACTTTACAAACAAACATAAAGCTATTCTTTTAACATTTATTTCATTGTACATAAAAAACACAACCTAACATTTCTAAACCATATTTTACATATTAAAATAATAAAACAACAACAAAAAAGTAAACACTAAGCTTCTACAATATCCTGCTTGATCTCCTTCACTAGGATTGGTATCGATTTTATAAAATCATTTGAGAAACCGTCAATAACTAAATTCTTCGATAATGGAATACTTAGAATTTCTCTTATAGTTTAACGGATACGATTACTCATAAAAGGTTGCGCAATTCTCTTTACACCATCTCTTACTATACTCTTAACAAAATATTTAATCAACATTTCAATCATCGTCCTTGTGACTCCTAGTTACTCATAGCCATAACTTATCAAGCGTAACTTGATGTTCCACAAAAATAAATGTTTCCCTTAAAAATTTATGTTTCTAATCATCTTGTATAAAATCAGAATAGAACATAAGAAAACCCATAAAATATTACTAAAAATTAATAAATAATATAAATAATTTATTTTTAAATAGCTTTTTTGGATTTTGTAAGTGGTAAATGGTTTAGGTTTTGGGTTTTTGAAAATTTTGAAATATTTTGAGAGTTTGGATATTTCCATGATTTGTGGGGATTTTTGGTGATGTATTTCTGTTTATTGGTGAGGTTTATATAGTAGGGAGGAGTGTTGGGTGGAAAAAGGGCAGGCATGGATTATGACAAGATTAGGGGATAGAGGTTCTCTACCACATTGTTACAGTTGGTGGTAACTTGGGGTCCAGAGGCGGCGGAGATCTTTAACCCTAACCCAACATGACTGTGCCTAATTAATTAATAAACAAAAGGGTAAACTACAAAAATAGTCACGTTTGTTTGCCTCAGGTTACATTTTAGTCACTTGTGTTTGAAATGTTACATTTTAGTCACTTATGTTATTGTTTTGTTACGAAGTATCACTTTGCCGTTAAGTTCCGTTATCTCCCTAACGATAATCCTACGTGGTAATCCAATTAGATTTTAAGTGCCAACTTGGATTTCCAAATGGGATGAGAATAGCTTTTAATTAAATAAATTTAATTAATTAAAAATTTTAAACCCTAAATATTAGTTGAAAAAACCGTTCATCTGCTCTATTTGTTTTAGTTTTCTTTTTCATTTAACTAAAAAAGCTATTATCATCAGAATTTTTTATTCACATACAAAAACAAAAGAGGATTCAATGAAGGGTCTAGGTATGTCTTCTTTACTAACAAATTTATGTTCTAAGACTTAAAATCAAGTGGTTGTCGACAAATAAGAAGATGGTAATCGTTTTTGTTCTTAATCATTATATTTTCCAATTCTTCACGGTTCTTGAATAATCGGTTTCTCAATCCGATTTTTTCTGATTTGAATCAGTTTGTTTGTTCACAATCTCTTTGTAGGTATTCCATATTTTTCTTTCTTACTGCTGATTTTGTGTTGATTTACCTTGCAATTTTTTTTTTCAAAAACAGATGGAACTAATATAAAAAAAATTTACATTCTCAATAATCTATTCTACTGCATCTGTTTTGGCTTTCTTTGATTAATTTCATTTTAGATGGAATTATTTCACTTATTTTGCTTTTCTTGTATGTGTGAAATCTTGTATGGAAACTCGTAATCTATCACTCTATCGTGTGTACTATTGTTGTTGTTGATATAGAATGGATTCAAGTTGTATACTTTATTCAGAAAATGAAAATCTTTCTTATTAATGAATACGAGTACTATAGATAGTTGCCAATATGGAAGATTTCATAAGTAGTTTACCAGATGAACTACTTCTCTACATAATTTCTTTACTTCCCTTTGAATTTGCTATCCAAACCATTTTCTTATCAACCTGATGGAAATTTCTATGGAACCTGGCATTGGTTCACCATAGCACCAAAGAAGATATTCCCAATGCAATTTTTGTGTTCATTGCAAACTTTGATGAGCAAAATCCAACAAGGAATACCAGAAGATTTCAGTTCCTTTGCAGCGAATACAGCCTTTTATCAGCCATAATTTCACCTAATAATAAGCTTCATCTTCATTTCTCAGCTGAAAACATGCAAAATCCAACACATTTTTGTTGGAAAATAGAGTTGAATAACCCCAAAAATATTGAGTTATCATCAGCCAACTCTCTCTACTTTTTTTTGTTAAGACCCTTAATTTGATATCAGTAAACCACCTTAGCAATGAAGCAGCTTCGTGTATGGTCTCGAAATTTGGGCTTCTTGAGAACCTGAAAATCATTGGATGCCATGGATTGGAATCCATGAGCATTGCTTTTGATGCAAAACTTTTGAGCTTCACCATATTTGATCGTCCACACTTAAAATCTCTCCATATTATCCATGGTTTCCTATTGAGTTTCATTTGTGCTTGTTCTTGTAAATTCGCATATCTTTCTTGTGTTCGTATAAATGCATGAATATAAGTACATAAATTTTTATGGATTTAAATTTAATTTAATATGTGTGTGTTTGTTTACGTTGTTGACATGGGTCATATTATGTTATTTGCAATGCAATACTAGTTCAGGCTAAGATTAAGAAACAAAAAAATACATGGTTTACTTAATTACATGTTACTACCGGTGAAAAGGGCCTTCCTTTTTATTTTTTTGTAATGATCTTCTTATTTTTAATATAATTTGTATAGCTTGAACTTAATCATTTATAGATATTGTGGCAGCCTGATTCCTTCAATAAATTATAAATGTAGGTTTCATTACTTAATTACATGTTATAACCAACTCAGCATTTGACTTTAGACCTTTAACCCGACAATGAAGTTTTTGAAATCTGCAATCTTCTCAGGCTTGTAGTTTGATATTAAGAATTGTGATTGCTCGTAAATGCTCCCTCGATCATGTTGATGATCAAGCTACTGCAATTCTACGTGCAAATGCTCTTTTTCTTATGCGTTGTCGATCCACTCCTACTAAGAGCTGGTTAGAAGAAGCTAACAGGGTCGAAGAGGACGAGGAAGATCAAAGAGACAAATAAGAGTGCAAGAGGAAAGGCGAGGAAAAAAAGAAAAAAATTTGAGGTCTTGAATGGAAGAAGAAAATAGGAAGGTGAAAGAAAGCTTAGTAGTGATGAAATACGACCTTGATTTCTACGAAATTTCATCTGATATAGCCCAAGAGACATGGCTTGTTGGTGGAATGAAAGATCATTTATCCCGAAGCTGAAGTTGGAAGAGATGATTATATTATATTATTATCCCTGGTGACAACTCTGTTTTCTTCATAGTTTCACTTTATAAATACTTCTTTGTGCTTTATTTTTGAACCCTTTCATCTGAGAACTGGAAATTCTAAGCGTAATCACCACCTTATAGTTTTACTTTTGGAATTTTTATATGTTTCCATTATTGTGTATGATTTGAGAGTTTTATGTATTTAATTTGTGCCACATAATTTGTACAACTTTCCTTTCTTTTTCAATTGGAAAAAGATTTTGCTGTTGTTCTATGCTATTCCATGTAAATTCTTGAGTTTGTCTTATTTTCATTTTCATGTCTGCATGTAATGAATTTATCTGATCAAACCTTTTATTGATGCTTGCCTGTTTGGTTGCATTGGAAAAAATCTGGAATGTGTAGATGTTTTCACCATGAAACTAAAACTGATTACAGTGAATTAACCAGCGAAGTTGGCAGAAGTACGGTTGAATTCATAATAATAAAAAACCTTCAAAACAAGGGTTAGACATGTAAATTTGAAATTAATTACCAAATAATATGAGCAATTTCATGCTAGAAAAATCGGAATTTTTGTCTTGTAGTTAACTATTTATTTCACTCAATTGGCATTGTAAAAAGGAGAGAAAGAAATAAACAACACTGTATTACTTTGATATTATATTTATACATTTTTTTACTTCAACTGGTTGCTGATTTGGTCTGCAAAATGAAAGTAATCAATTGTAATTTCATATGCGGTTGTCTTTACCATGAATACCTCACGCATAATTTATGAAAATTTTACTCTCTAAGTTTGCTCCACAAGGCATATATTTTAGTTTATCTATATATATTAGTGTGAGGATGAAAATAAACTTATGAGATATACAAATGAGATCCTTAAGAGAGTTGAACATAATACGTAGTGAGGCAATGGTATATCGATGATATCCTTAAAAGATGTAAGAAGAGTTGAACTATTTTACTCCCCTTTGAGAGAATATGTATAATCTAACGTTTCTCAAGTAATTGTTCAATAGTTTAACATTTCAAAAAAAATTGTTTCAAACCCTCAATTAAGACAAAATTTATAATCTAACTATTGTTAACATGATTCAACAACCCTTCCAAAAAGATATATTCTTTGTCCACAAAATAGATTTCCCTCAACAAAAAATTTTCCTAACTGTGCAAAAAAATGAAATCCAATTCTGTTAAAGCAATTGATTCATCCTTGGGTGTTTTTCAGATTGTGATAGTTGTGTTGAAGTGGAGTCATTGATTTTTTGGGTTGGCATCCATCTGACTATTGTTCGTTGACTAAGTGGATCATTCCTTTTGAAAGGTAATTTGGCCCTAAAATTTACTGTCAGGTTTGAGCTTTGTTGGGTTAAGGGTGGTTGGCTTGATGTGTTATCCATTGAATTGGCTTGGTTTGAAATTTGCAGGCTCAATGATTGGCTTGCCATTTAGTTACCCCCAACAATCCCTTTGCAAGTCTTTGTATTATGGATTTGTTTTCCACATTTGGTGCCATTAGCTTGCTGTCCTGTCTTGCGTAATTTTGGTCCACTTTTTCTTACTTCATCTACTTCCTTCCTCTTTGTTTGTTTGGGTCTTCCTGGGGGCCTTCTAATCATGGGAGGAAGAATGGGTTCCATGTCCCTCACATGTTCCCATTACATAGGACCTATACAAAAAAATTTAAAGATGTCAAACACATTTTATAAATAAGTAATATTTCCTAAAGGTTTAGGGTTTTAGGGCTATTACCTTTTACAGGGTTAATCAAGTGGCTGTAAATATTCAACTGGGTAGTGACAGTATAACATGTATTGACATAAGTTTCAGAGCTTACAACAAGTAATTGCATGCAAGAAACAACATGCTTACATGGGATTCCTGACAAGTCCCATTTTCTGTATGAACAGGAGGAGTTGAGGAGGTCTACCACATGCTTGTTGCCTAATCCACAGTCTACCTCATACTGCTCGTTTCCAGCATATGCCGGCCATATACTACAAACAAAGTAATATTTTAAAGTTAAAAACTTTTCCATCCAAGTAACAGAAATCAAGCTAAGTAAAAAAGAGTTAGAAAAACTTACTCATTGGATTGACTAACAATTTTAGACAACTTCTTCTGTATCCTTGGACATAAAGGTCCAGGATACTTCTCAGCAGCCTCTCTCATAGAAACCAACCTAGTCATGTCTTTTCTTCTAATCATTTCCAACATCGTTAGGATGGGTTTATCTCTAGCTTCTAAAATGATCTGCAAGGAGAGCAAGTCCTTAAATAACTCCAACAACAATTATACAACATGAAGTGATAAACAGTCAGATTAAAAAAAGTAAATTTTAACCTTGTTGAAACATTCACTGTTGTTGTTTAGTAGTAGATTAGATTTGCATCTGGTTGAGAAGTGGGCTCTTGACCAAGTCCTTGGATCCTTGTCACGCAGCCAAGCCTCAGCAGATTCTGACAGTGACCTCATTTCAGACATTGCTTCTTCAAATTGTCTTGGAAAAGTTGCTTTAGCAGCTTTCCAGTAAGTGAGACGCATAACTTGGCCTCTAAATCCTTCCATGTTTTTAAAATTTTTATAAAGATATCTGGCACAATTTCTTACTTCAACATTAGGGAACAACAAAGAAATCGCTTATATTAAACCCTGTAAAACAATTAAAACAACATGATAAGCAATCATTTTTATATAAACAATTTAGGGTATTGATAAACCGTAATATATAAATATTTTAATCCCACATTTAGCATACTTTTTGGATGATTAATCCCTTGATTTGTGGAATTTGATGCTCCTAATCCTTTAATTTCATGTTTTATACTTAGGAGAGCATAGGAGGATGAAAAGAACGAGGAACGGGCCAAAAACGGAGAAAATAGGCCAAAGTAGGAAATCAACACGGCCTGGGCCCAAGCCACACGACCGTGCCCCTTTAGCAAGCTCGACCACTACTGGATTCGATTCACACAGGCGTGTTGCGGGTGTGTCCTGCCCAGTGACAAAGAGGAATTTCACTCGGAATAGGGTACTTAGAGGCAAAGAAAGACATTCCAAAAGCCTATATAAACACCCTAAAGGCCAACCTTGAGGGGGGCGTCCAGCTAGGCCAAGGGGCGTCCAGCTAGGCCAAGGAGCCAAGCCAGAGAGGTTAGAATTGTGTGATTTACTTGAAGAAAGCCAGTTGATTCATCTCAAGAAGCCGAAATAATACTCAAGACGGAGGATCTCTCCTTCAATTCCTTCAGGGGGTTTTAGGGTTTTCTTATGTTTTGTTTTATATTTTCTTACGAGATGTATTCTTTTATGATTATGAACTAAACCCTCAGATACGAGGGGATGAAACCTAAGACTCGATCTTGTTATTGTTTTCTAAACTATATGATAAATACTTGATTTGTTCTTAATTATGTGTTCTTAATTCTTGTTTTGATATTTCAGGATATTGATTCAAGTATTGATGTGCTTAGCGGTGGGAGGAATATTCCTGTTTAAGAGTAGATCTAGCATAGTTAAGCGAGTTGATCGCAACCCGAGAGATAGGATGACGAAAATCACTTAGGATTAAGGTAAAACCTAATATGGGAGTCCATAGATCGAGTTAATGCAATCCTAGGGGTTTTAATTAGAAAGAGATTTCAATTAATCAACCTAGGGTTAGACGTTAGTAGCCTCGAGAGAGGTATTAATATAAATTAGGGAATCCTACGGATCAAGTCAAGTGAATAAATCGTCTGGTTTAGAGTTAAATAACAAGTGAAGTCTAGGTGGATTCTTCCTTGGGTATTGTCTTAATCAATTGGTTTTTTCCCACAAGTATTTTCCCAATTCATTCTCTGTGTCTTAGCATCTTAGCTTAGTAGTTAGTTAATTTTAGATTAAACAACAAATCTCTTAATTCTTAGGCTAAATAATAAAAAGAAAGTCAGTATTAGTACTTTTGGTTCCTTTGGGTTCGACAGTCCGGTCTTCCCACTAAGCTATACTACTATTCGGTAGGTGCGCTTGCCTCAATCATGGTGATTGTTAGTTTCTAGGTTAGATCATTCATTTTATAAATATTAAGACTCTCGACACACGATCAAGTTTTCGGCACCGTTGCCGGGGAACTAAAATATTAAGAACGCTCAATTTTTATTACTTTAGCCATTTTTATTTTTTGCAATTTACTTTTATTCTGTTTTTAACTTTGCTAATATTCTTTCTTTTATTTGTTCCTAGCAGGTACCTTTAGTTTATGACTAGAAGAAACCCGTTAGGACCCTTGATTTTTGACAGTGAAATAAAACATACCGCTCGCAGAAACCGAAGAGATGCCACTAAATAATTATCAGTGGCAAGACATGAGGACAATGCCTAATAAAGCCGCCAGTGTTTTCAACCTCGACGTAGTAACCATGCTATCAAATCAGGTAGAACTTTTAAATAAAAAAATTGATGGTTTGTATGGTTCTACGCAGGTACATCCGGTAATACAGTACGATACAAATGGAGGAAGGGTGAACAACACAGAATATCTATCCTACAACCCTAGCACAGAGAACGAACAAGTCAACTATATGGGTAACTATTCTAGACCTCAAAATAATCTTTATAGTAACACATATAATGCAGGTTGGAGGTACCATCCCAATTTCTTGTGGGGTGGTCAAGGTAATCAAAGACCGCAACTTCCTCTAGGTTTTCAACAACCACCTTACCAGCAGGAAAAGAAGTCGATCCTTGAGGAGATGCTAACGAAATTTATCTTGGTGTCGGAAACACGCTTCCAAAACACTGAAACAGTGCTTAAAAATTAGCAAGCATCGATTCAAGGGCTCGAGAATCAAATAGGTCAGCTTGCTAAGCTGATCTCAGAAAGACCACAAGGTATCTTGCTTAGCAACACCGGAACTAACCCAAGAGAGCAACCTCAAGCAATAACTGCTCACGATAGTGAAGGGTTAGATGAACAAAAATTGAAGCAAGAGAATGTGGTAGAGGAAGGTAAGGTTGAGGTAAGCCATGATAAACCAAACCCGGTAATTACAGAGTACCAACCTCGTGTGCCATACCCCAATGCGATAAAGAAAGACCACAAAGAGGAACAATTCGGTAAATTTCTTAAACTTCCAAAGAAGTTACATATTAACTTGCCGTTTCTTGAAGCTCTTTCGCAGATGCCAGATTCAAGGAAATTTTCAAAAGAGTTTTTGACAAACAAACGGAAGTTAGACGATACGCCGAATGTGGAGCTAAACACAGTGTACCCAGCAATTTTACGAAATAAACTACCACGTGAGCTCACATTTCGTGTAAGTGACGAAACGATCACTCTTCAGGTTCTTGACACGACTAGGACATCGGGTATTAAAGGTGGAACCAATCACTTCAAAGTTGGGGACCAGATACTGTCAGAAACAATCGACCCTCGAATATCCACTTCAGAGCTTAATACAAACGATGCGAATCCTTTTACGGTACTTAAGGTCTTTCCATACGGAATGGTCGAGGTAACTCATCCTAATTTCGGCACTTTTGAGGTAAATATTACCCGACTCAAACCATATGTTGATAGAATTGATAGTAAGAAAAAGGAGTTTCGACTCCGTGAACCACCATGGCCATACGAATAACATGTAAGTCTAGCTTAAGACTTTAAACAAGCGCTTCTCGGGAGGCAACCCGAGCACTAACCCCATTGATTCTCATATTTTCGATTTTTAGCACCTAACTAAAAACTAACCAAATTTTTAAGCGCAGGCTTCCTTACCCACACGGCCTTGCGCACGAGCGTGGTCGTCGCCATGTGGAAATAGGGCAAAAACTTTTCCCAAAAACACGGGCTGCGATATAACACCACGGCCATGCGATTCGGCCGTGGTCAAAACTGAGAAATCTACACGGGCGTGCGACACGCCCGTGGGACCTTTGAGTCCATTTATTCTTTTCCTTTTTCTCTTATTTTCATTTTTTTAATTTTTTTCTTTTATCTTTCTCGTCTTTAATTTATATTATTATATTTTGATTTCTTTAATTTAGGTTCAAGGGGCTATTAACGAACGACCACACCACCACCGGAGTATCCTCCCCACCTTCACCTCTCTCCAACTTTACCGTTTCTTTTCATTAACTCCATCCAAAATTCAGGAAGTTTCACTTCTCTCCCTATCTTATGATTTTATTACTATATTGCTATTATCTATCTTTGTACATTGAGGACAATGTACATCTTAAGTGTGGGGGGGTTAACTACAGTATTATTTGAAAATCCCTGAATTATGTCTTATTCTTAAGTAATGTTCTCATATTACTGTTAGAATGAAATTTCCTTTGATTTATGATTTTCATTGATATGTTTTGGATTAAGTCATAGATAATTGTGCAGTGATGATTTAAACTTTAGGAGACTAGAGAATCAAGCATGATGAGTCTTTTTTTTAAAAAAATTGTTAGGTTGTCTACCTGAATCTAATTATTACCTTGAAGTTTGAAATTTACAAGGTTGACATAAAAAACCCATAATTTTTGTGAGACCTTGAGCCTTTTATAGCATACATTACTTTTCGTGCTCACTTTATTGATTATGAGTGTGTCAACATTGATTTGTTATTCTAGAACTTGCTTCGATTATACATGTCGAGACCACACCTTTGATTTGATATACTAAGATATTAAAGGCACTTAGGTTTTAACCCACTTACTCCACTAAAAGCCTACCTTCATAATTAACTCCTAGTGAACCTCTTTGATCCTAACAACCCTTTTATTGACTCACCCACTAATATTAACTCAAAACCCATCTTGTATTTGTTATCACCATTTCTCTTGACCACCCTTATATCGAGTTTTTATTTGATCGGTTGCCTAATTATTGTATTCATTTCAGTAGTTGAATCCATCTTTTATTACTTGATTTGTTCTTAAAAAAAAGTTAGAAAATCTATTCATCATTAGTTCTATGTTCTATGAGCTTAAAACAGTTAAATTCACATCTTTAGAAGAAGCTCGTGTTATTAGTATTACAAGTTTTCAATTGATGTGATTATTCATTATCAGTTCGTTGTTCTAGTTAGGTAATTTATCAATTCAGTCTCGTAACTAACCCTCTAATTCAGCCTTTATCCACACCTTTAACCCAAGCCCCGTTACAACCCTTTTTAAAGACCTTTTGATGGGTGTATCATCTCATATTATAGTGGTGGAGATTTGATTTTCATGCAAGCCTATGGGATTAACTTTTCATGTTTGACTTATGAGTGCTTTTTCCTGAACCTTAAACACTTCGAGTGATTTGAGTGAATCTTTAGTGAGGATGTCAACCCTTGTCGATTTTGAATTAGAGGTAATTATTTAGATGAGGGGAAACACCTATGTTTTCATGCTACAGAAATATATGACTTAGATTGTTTGAATCTTTAGGACTCATCTAGTTAAATTATCAATGTATGAATTACCTATGGATTATGATGAAACATTATTGATGAAGATTATGCAATGAGGAAATTCGATTTTAATTGTGAATTGAGAATTTTGCTTGAGGACAAGCAAATGCTTAAGTGTGGGGGTGTTTGATAAACCGTAATATATACATATTTTAATCCCATATTTAGCATACTTTTTGGATGATTAATCCCTTGATTTGTGGAATTTGATGCTCCTAATCCTTTAATTTCATGTTTTATACTTAGAAGAGCATAAGAGGATGAAAAGAACGAGAAACGGGCCAAAAACGGAGAAAATGAGCCAAAGTAGGAAATCAACACGGCCTGGGCCCAAGCCACACGACCGTGCCCCTTTAGCAGGCTCGACCACGGCCTGGATTCGATTCACACGGGCGTGTTGCACGGGCGTGTCCCTGCCGTGACAAAGAGGAATTTCACTCGGAATAGGGTACTTAGAGGCAAAGAAAGACATTCCAAAAGCCTATATAAACACTGTAAAGGCCAACCTTGAGGGGGGCATCCAGCTAGGCCAAGAGGCGTCCAGCTAGGCCAAGGAGCCAAGCCAGAGAGGTCAGAATTGTGGGATTTACTCGAAGAAAGCCAGTTGATTCATCTCAAGAAGCCAAAATCATACTCAAGATGGAGGATCTCTTCTTCAATTCCTTCAGGGGGTTTTAGGGTTTTCTTATGTTTTGTTTTATATTTTCTTCTGAGATGTATTCTTTTATGATTATGAACTAAACCCCTCAGATACCTAAGGGGGATGAAACCTAAGACGGATCTTGTTATTGTTTTCTAAACTATATGATAAATACTTGATTTGTTCTTAATTATGTGTTCTTAATTCTTGTTTTGATATTTCAGGATATTGATTCAAATCTTGATGTGCTTAGCGGTGGAGGAATATTCCTGTTTAAGAGTAGATCTAGCATAGTTAAGCGGAGTTGATCGCAACCCTAGAGATAGGATGACGAAAATCTGCCGGATTAGGGTCAAACCTAATATAGGAGTCCATAGATCGAGTTAATGCAATCCTAGGGGTTTTAATTAGAAAGAGATTTCAACTAATCAACCTAGGGTGTAACAGTCTGGTTTAGACCCTAGTCAGAATAGTGGTTTCGGGACCACAAATCCAGTCATAAAAATATTTTAATATTATTTTCTGTGTCTGCAGTATATAATTGAGCATGTGTGAAAGTTTCGTTGATTAAATTGTCTGTTTGTGTGCTTAATTTGACTATAGGGCTTAATCGCGTAAAATGAAATTTTGATGGTTAAATAGGAAAGTGCCTAATTGTTGTTGTCTTTATAATTGGAGGTTTTATAATGCAATTAGCCCAATTTTTAAGTTAGTGGGCGGCAAGGCCATTAAATGTATATGTTTTATAAGTTAAAATTTATATTAACATATATTATAAGTTGTAATATATAAAACAAAACATGAAAATAAAGCCATAGTGCTTATCTTTGGCCGAATATCAAAAAGAAAAAGAAAAGAAGAAGAAAGGTAGGTTTCGGCTACTTCTAAGCTAAATTAAGGTATGTTTCGGTTTCGATTTTTGATAATTTCTACGTTTTTGTAATCGTTGCTTCGTATACTTTGAAACCCATGCTTCAATTTTGTAAATTGATGAATGTTTTGAAATTTGCCATTGATGAACACATGAGTTTTGTGATGTTTGATGGTGAAAAATGAAAGATATGTGTTTGATTAACAAGTTTTGTCTTTGGAGTTTTAATAAATTTGAGTAATTTGTACTTAATTGAGAAAATAATATTTTGAAGGACTAAATTGCGAAATAAATGAAATGTATGGACTTGTATGGAATACATAAGAATTCGGCTAAACATGGGTATATTGAAATTTTGTGTATTTTGTGATTTTGTGAAATAAGGACTAAAATGTTAAAATGTGAAAATGTGAGGGCTAAATTATAAATTGCCCTAATACGTGTTGTTGGATTGAATTGAATGAGTTGTTGAATAAATGGGTTAAATTTGAATATGTATAGATCAAGAACCGAAGAAAACAGACTTAGATCGCGGGAAACCGAAAGTAGTTGAATAACCGAACCCGATCGATTATCCAAATCCGAGGTAAGTTGATATACAAATAAATGTATTTTAATTGAGTATTTATGCATCTATGAAATTTAGATTGCTATGAATAATGCTCGAGAGGTTATGTGTATGAAATCCGAGAAAGTGTTGACAAGTTATTAATGTCTGAGAAGTCCCGTACGAACCTAGGAATAGATAGGATTACATATGACATGACATAGGTGTCTGGGACGTTGGCATTGATTAGAGAGTTCGTGTAAGACCATGTCTGGGATGTTGGCATCGATATGAGATTTACGTGTAAGACCATGTCTGGGACATTGGCATCGTATTTGATTCTTGTAAGACCCTGTCTGGGACAGTGGCATCGATATCCGAGTACATGTAAGACCTCGTCTGGGATGTTGGCATTGTACGACTATTCTAAGCATTCCGAGTATCCTATTAGATTCCGAATGGTTCAACGGGCAAGTTCGAGAAAAGAATGACTATGTGAGTTGTATATCCGTTTCAGGTACGTTGATATGTATGCTTTGTATAAGCATGAAAGGTGAGTAAGTATGTGCATTGATGCAAAGGAACATTTGAGATATATGTATGTTTGAGATATGAACAAATGAGATGCTTGAGATATGATGTATTGGTAAGCAATGCAAACCAAGTGAGCCAAAGATATTATCTATGTGATTGAAATGAAGATATGTTAATGAATTTAAAAAGCTATGTTTATGAATGATTATATGTTAAGTTTATTTGTATATGGCTTACTAAGCTTTTGGAAAGCTTACTTTGTGTGTGCTTGCTCTGTTTTATAGATCGTCAAAGCTACTGAAGGCTCGGGGAACCGTCGAGGATCGTCATCACACTACTCAAACTCATTTTGGTATCTTTTGGAAATGTATATTTTAAGTATGGCATGTATAGGCTAGTCACTTTGGCTTATGTTTGGGAAGTGAATATATGGCCATGTGATATGGCTAGATATATGGTTGTGTTATGAATGACAAGTTATATCCTATGATGCTAGTTTTGATATAGCTTGATAGTAGATGAAATGATCATATGGATAGTAAGTTTATTGATGAATAACTAGCACATTATTGATGATAAGTTTGTGATGGATTTTGTCTTGGAATGCTTGTGGTAAAGTTGAGTTGAAATGGCTATTAAGTTGGTATGGATGTAAAGCTCATAAGTGATTAGAAATGATGTATATTTAGGCATGTTTTGGTTGCCTTTGATGATTGGATTGGTGCTTAATTGTGTTTGAAAGAATGACCCTTGTGTGGGTGGCAATTTGGCCTTGAAAATGGCCTATAATTGCCCACACGGTTGAACACACGGGCGTGTGGCTCGACCTTGTCCCTCGTGGTTATATTTCATAGCAAGTCAGGCTCGACCACGGGCTGGACACACGGGCGTGTGACTGGCCGTGTGGTGCAAGTCAGGCTCGACCACGGGTGAGGCACACGGGCGTGTCCACGGCCATGTGGACAAGTCAGTATGTATGCCCTATTTTGACACGGCTTAGACACACGGGCGTGTCTGAGGCCGTGGGAGGCACACGGCCTGCCCACACAGGCGTGTGACCTCTGTAACTTTGAAAAAAATATTAAATTTCCGAGAATTTCTGTATGTGTTCGGTTTAGTCCTGGCCCCTTTCTAAAGTATGATTAAGGTCTCGTAGACCTATTTCAGGGCCACTTGGATTGGATTCTTTGAATTATATTATGAAATGTATGTAAAAGTTTTTGATTGTTCGGTAACGCCTCTTAACCCCAAATCGGTGATGGTTACGGGTTAGGGGTGTTACATAGGGTTAGACGTTAGTAGCCTCGAGAGAGGTATTAATATAAATTAGGGAATCCTACGGATCAAGTCAAGTGAATAAATCGTCTGGTTCAGAGTTAAATAACTAGTGAAGTCTAAGTGGATCTTCCTTGGGTATTGTCTTAATCAATTGGTTTTTTCCCACAAGTATTTTCCCAATTCATTCTCCGTGTCTTAGCATCTTAGCTTAGTAGTTAGTTAATTTTAGATTAAACAACAAATCTCTTAATTCTTAGGCTAAATAATAAAAAGAAAGTCAGTATTAGTACTTTTGGTTCCTTTGGGTTCGACATTCCGGTCTTGCCACTAAGCTATACTACTATTCGATAGGTGCGCTTGCCTCAATCGTGGTGATAGTTAGTTTCTAGGTTAGATAATTCATTTTATAAATATTAAGACTCTCGACACACGATCAGGTATAATATGACTTTATAGTACCTTTTGTTTGTCAGACATGAAACATATATTGTAAGAGTTGTCGATCTCCAAATCCCTCTGTAACAGCTCGAAGAACTAAAACCATGATTGTTTGTTTTCACTCTCAATTGCAGCAAAAGCCACTGGATATATACAATCATTGGCATCAACTCCAACAACAGCAGCAAATGTCCACCATAATATCCCTTCATCCAACACCCACCTAACCCTATAATTCTCCTACAGCCAGTTAACCAATCTGATTTGCATGCTTCAAGGCATATATAAAGCTTCTGAAATAGCCTACAGTCTAATTTACAGATGGTTGTTGTACCAGGGTTGCTTCTCCTTAACTCAAGTAAATAATCGTATATATTGGCATATTGGGCTTTGTGATTCCCTTGAACTAGTTCCAGAGCCCTAATCTTAGCCCTCATACATTTAGTCCGAGACACTATTGTTCCAAAATCCACCCTAATATTATTTTGTAAAGATGTTAAGGAATAATTGGGATCAACTTGAAATTTGTGTAAATAATGTCTAGCCATCCACTTTGAAGTAATATTCTCATTTTTCATTACCTTGCCACACTTATGGTGGTTGACTAAGGTCTTAATTTGCCAACTCCCATCCATTGGATCCTTGGGATTTAATTTGGATGCGTACAACGTCCATGGACAACTAGGTACACAGACTACTTTCATCTTAAGCTTGTCATTCCAAGTTAGTTTAGTTACTACCCTATTTATCCTCCCATACTGTTCAAATGCATCTTTTAAAATGTCTCTACTAGGGAAAACCAAACCTTTTATCAATATAGGGTTTATCATATCAATTTGAGGATTGAATATGTAACACCCCAAACCTGGCCTAGACGTTATGGCCGTATCTGGCAATGTCACACGATAGTGTTTTTGAAACCTCGTTGTTACGATGAAAACATTCCATGTTATTATCTTCAGTAAACCTTTGTTAGAACTTAGGAAGTTGTCTTTATTCATTTAAAACATTTGTTTTGAAAAATCCCTCGTTGCGGAAGCTTTAATAAAACAGTCTATGTGATCATGCGTTTAGAAAATACTTTAACTTTTTGAAAATCGAATTTCCTACGACCAGCATGTATAAATCCATAAAGTAAAATAAATAAATAAAAACCCAAATTTAAAACCAAAGACCAAAGTGTCCTTAAATTACAACCCAAATAATCAATAATAATCAAATCATAAATCGTAAATTGAAAACCATGAAGTCCAAAAATTACTGTGGTCACTGCTGAGTCCTCCGTCGCACCGATCCGTCTAAGTCTGGGGATTACCTGTGCACATTAAACAAAAAGGGTGAGTTTATGTAAACTCAGTGTGTAATCCCGCAGAAACAAACAAATAATCAGTATTCACAGTGCACAGTTGAACAGTCTTGGGCCTAAGCCTTTTTTTGTATCAGTGATAGTTTGGGCCTTAGCCCATATCGACAAAGATGTCAAAAATGCAAGAGGGCCTTAGCCCATCACAAAGATCGTGATGGCGAGAATGATTATGCAAGAGCAAAATCTTACCCAACCAGCCTCTACACACCATCTCCGTCCAACCCTACACTCTATGTGGGGATATAATCAATCCACCCATCCCTACACTCCAAGTAGTATCGAGTGCGGCACAAAACAGTAGTTTGCAGCTGAGCTACCAGTAAATTAGGCTTAAAGCCTTTCAGTACACTTCCTCTGAATAACAACCCCCAACCCAATGCAATGCAACATACAATGGATGATATGCTATTATGCAATTTCAAAGTACATATATTCGATTCGAGATATTAACATGCTCGAGATGAGATATCATCCAGTCAATTTCACACATTTAGGGGTCTAAGTAGCGCTTACCGACCTTACAGTAGGTTCACAGTCGACTTGGGCGAACTGTGCAACCTTAGAAACATTTCGGTAAAAATGGGTTCACACGCCCATGTGATCTGCCCGTGTGGCCCACTCGGCCCAAATTGGCCTTGGCCGTGTGATCCATTTTTAATGTAACCCATGCTAGCTAAATATTCATATATGTTTTCACTATTTACTTATATGTTCATTCAAAGCTGTCTACTTGAGTCATGGTCACTGATAAACCGTAATATATACATATTTTAATCCCACATTTAGCATACTTTTTGGATGATTTATCCTTTTAATTGTGGAATTTTATGCTCCTAATCCTTTAATTTCATGTTTTATACTTAGGGAAGCAACAGAGGATGAAAAGAACGAGAAACGGGCCAAAAACGGAGAAAATGGGCTTACCTTAGAGACTCACACGTCCTGGACTATCACCCACGGCCGTGCGTTTCGAGTAACAACCGAGACACGGCCTAGAACATCGTACACGGCCAGATCACATGGCCGTGTGTGGCAAACAGGATCGACCACAACCAAGAGAGTCTACCACGGGCGTTGCACACGGGCGTGACCCTGCTATAGCCAAGATGAGTTTCATTCGTAATAGGATACTTGTGGGTCAAGAAAGACATTCTGAAGCCTATATAAACGCCCTAAGTATAACCTAAAAAGCGTTTTTGGTGAGGGGCGAAGCCAAAGAGGGCTGAACTTAGGGAATTACTCCAAGAAAGCCAGTTGATCCATCTCAGAAGCCGGAATCACATTCAAGACAGAAGATCTTCCCTTCAAATTTCCTTCAGGGGGTTTTAGGGTTTTTCTTATGTTTTGTTATTTACTTTCTTCTGAGATGTATTCTTTTATAATTATGAACTAAACCCCTCAAATACCTGAGGGGGATGAAACCTATGACGGATCTTGTTATTATTTTCTGAACTATATGATAAATACTAGATTTGTTCTTAATTATGTGTTCTTAATTCTTGTTTTAATATTTCAGGATATTGATTAAAGTATTGATGTGCTTAGGCAGTGGAGCAAAAGTCCCTGTTTAAGAGTAGATCTAGCATAATTAAGCGGAGTTGATCGCAACCCTAGAGATAGGATGACTAATCTCACTGGATTAGGGTCAAACCTAATATGGGAGTCCATAGATCGAGTTAATGCAACACTAGGGGTTTTAATTAGAAAGAGATTTCAATTAATCAACCTAGGGTTAGACGTTGGTAGCCTCGAAAGAGGTATTAATATAAATTAGGAATCCTACGGATCAAGTCAAGTGAATAAATAAATGCAGTTCAGTGAGTTGAATAACAAGTGAAGTCTAGGTGGATTCTTTCGGGTATTGTCTTAATCAACTGGTTTTTTTCCCAAAAGTATTTTCCCAATTCACTCTCTTTGTCTTAGCATCCTTAGTTTAGTAATTAGTTAGATAAACATCAATTCTCTTAATACTTAGGCTAAATAATAAAAAGATAGTAACTACTAGTACTCTTGGTTCCTTTGGGTTCGACATTCGGTCTTGCCACTAAGCTATACCTACTGTTCAATAGGTGCGCTTGCCTCAATCGTGGTGATAGTTAGTTTCTAGGCTCGATCATTCATTATATAAATATTAAAACTCTCAGACACGATCAAGTTTTTGGCACCGTTGCCGGGGAACTAAGATATTAGAAACACTTGATTTTTATTATTTTAGCCATTCCATTTATTTGCAATTTATTTGTTTTTATTATTTATTTTAACTTTGCTAATTTTTCTTTTTCCTTGCTTCTGGCAGGTATTCTAGTTTATGACTAGAAGAAACCCGACAGGACCTCTACTTTACGATAGTGATATAGAAGGAACCGTTCGTAGAAACCGAAGGGAGATTAGGCGAAGCCTATAATACACACAAGAAGAGCAAGAGGACGATACTAATAACACAGAAGAGATGGCTGATCCCCAGAATAATCCACTTGCTCCTGTGGTTGCCGAAAATCATGCTCCTCGTACTATGTATGATTATGCTAAACCTAATTTTAACAGAATCAATCAAGTATTGTTAGACCTCACATCGGCGCAAATAATTTTGAAGCTGAAACCTAACACTATACAGATGATACAACAGTTTGTTCAGTTTGATGGTTTGCAGGACGAGGATCCTAACACACACTTAGTGAATTTTTTGGAATTATGCGATACATTTAAAATTAATGGCGTTTGTGATGATGCCATTCACCTTCAGTTATTTCCCTTTTCTTTAAGGAATAAAGCCAAACAGTGGTTGAATTCTCTTCCACGAGGATCAATCACTACATGGGAGCAAATGACCAAAAAATTTTTGTTAAAATATTTTTCGCCGGCTAAAATGACTAAATTGAGGAATGATATCTCTTCTTTTGTGCAGATAGATTTAGAGACACTTTACGATGCATGGGAGAGATATAAGGATTTATTGAGAAGGCGCCCTCATCATGGGTTACCATTATGGCTACAGGTTCAAACCTTTTATAACAGTGTGAACCCCTCAACTAGGCAGCTTATTGATGCATCCGCCGGTGGTACATTAAACAATAAAAAAACTGAGGCTGCTTATGAATTTATTGAAGAGATGTCACTGAATAATTATCAGTGGCAAGTTATGAGGACAAAGCCGACAAAAGCTTCCAGTGTTTTCAACCTTGACGCAGTAACCATGCTATCAAATCAGGTAGAACTCTTAAGTAAGAAAATTGATGGTTTGTGTGGTTCTTCGCAGGTACATCCAGTGATGTAGTGCGATACAAATGGAGGAGGGTCAAACAATACAGAATGCCCACCCTACAACCCTGGCACAGAAAACGAACAGATAAACTATATGGGTAACAATTCTAGACCTCAAAATAACCCTTATAGTAACACTTATAATCCAGGGTGGAGGAACCATCCGAATTTTTCATGGGGAGGTCAAGGAAATCAAAGACAACAACCCCCTCCAGGCTTTCAACAACAACCCATCCCACAAGAGAAAAAGCTGAACCTTGAGGAGATGCTGACAAAATTTATCGCAGTGACAGAAACCCGTTTTCAAAACAACGAAACAATGCTAAAAAATCAACAGGCATCGATTCAAGGGATCGAGAACCAGTTAGGTCAGCTAGCTAAGCTAATCTCAGAACGACCGCAAGGTTGCTTGCCAAGCAACACTGAGACTAACCCTAATGAGCAAATTCATGACATTACTGATCACGATAGTGAAGGGTTAGTAGAATCCGAATCTGAGCCAAGGCAAGAACCCGTGGTAAATAAAGGTAAGGTTGAGGAAAGCCATGATACACAAAAACCTATCATCAAAGAGTATACACCTCGAGTGCCATATCCCAATGCGATGAAGAAAGACCACACTGAGGAACAATTTGGTAAATTTCTTAAACTCTTAAAGAAATTACATATTAACTTACCGTTTCTTGAAGCTCTCTCGCAGTTGCCAGATTCAAGAAAATTTTTGAAAGAGCTTCTGACAAACAAACGGAGATTAGACGAGGCATCACATGTGGAGCTAAACGCAGTGTGCTCAGCGATTCTACAAAACAAACTACCACGGAAATTAAAAGATCCAGGGAGTTTTACGATTCCTTGTTTAATTGGTAGTTTATCTATAGATAATGCTTTAGCAGATCTAGGGGCAAGCATCAATGTCATGCCTTATAAACTGTTTAAACAACTAGGCTTAGGGAAACCCAAACAAGCTAGGATGAGCATTCAATTAGCTGATAAAACCATTAGAGTTCCTAGGGGTATAATCGAAGATGTGCTAGTAAAAGTTGATAAATTTATATTCCCAGTAGACTTTGTCGTTTTAGACATGGATGAGGACAATAATATTCCTTTAATTTTAGGAAGACCCTTTTTAGAAACTGCTAAAACTAAAATTGATGTTGGTACATGATAAACCGTAAAAGTAACATATTCTAAGCCCACATTTAGTATGCTTTTGGATGGTTTAAGCCCCAATTTATGTAAAAAGTTGCTCTTAATCCCTTCTTTTCATGTCTTATACTCAGAAAAGTACCCGATGACGAAAAGAACGAGAAACGGGCTTAAAGCGGACCAAATTGGGCCAAGCCACGAAATCAAGACGGCACTGGACTTCAAGCCACGCGGCGTGCCACCGCCCTACTAGAACACGGCCTTACCACGACTTACACTACGGCGTGCCTCATTCAATGATGTCGAACACGGCTGGCCACGATTTACACGGGCGTGTGCCATGGCCGTGCCTGCGCCGTGGAGAAGAGCAATTCCATTCGGGAAAGGATACTTAGAGAGAAAGAAACGTGTTTCAAAAACCTATAAATACACCCTAGGTACCAGCTGAAAGGGGGCGGCGAGCTAGGCCAAGAAGCCAAGCCGAAAAGGTCATATTTGTGGGAATCACTCGTAGATAGCCAGTTGATCCATCTCAAGAAGCCGGAATTCTACTCAAGACGGAGGATCTCCTCTTCAATTCCTTCAGGGGGTTTTAGGGATTTCTTATGTTTTGTTTTATCTTTTCTCTTGAGATGTTGTCTTTTATTATTATGAACTAAACCTTCGGATACCCGAAGGGGATAAAACCTATGAGGAATCTTGTTATTTGATTTTTTGAGTTATATGATAATAACTTAGTTTGTTCTTAATTGTGTGAACTTAATCCAAATCTAATGTGCTTAGGTGGAGGAGGAATAGACCCTGCCTAAGAGTAGATCCAACATAATTAAGCGGAGTTGATCGCACGCCTAGAGATAGGGTGACGAGATTTTACCTGGGATTAGGGCGAAACCTAATATGGGAGTCCATGAGATCGATTTCATTGCTATTCTAGGGGTTATTATAAGTTTAACGAGAGTTCCACTAATTAACCTAGGGTTAGATGTTATTAGCCTCGAGAGAGGGTTTAATATACGTTAGGGAGTCTCACGGATCAAACTAAGTAAAGAAATCATATGGTTCAAGGTTAAATAACAAGTGAAGTCTAGGTGGATTTTTCCTAAGGGTATCGCTTGAGTCAACTGAGTTTTCCCAAAAGTTATTTCCCGAATTCGTTCTTTTTGTCTTTGCATCTTAGCTTAGTAAGTAGATTAGTTTTAGTTTAAACAACCATCACTTTATATTAAGGCTAAATAATAAAAAGACGGTGAGTATTAGTACTTTTAGTTCCTTTGGGTTCGACAATCCGGTCTTGCCTAAACTATACTACTGTTCGATAGGTGCACTTGCCTCAATCGTTGTCAGAGTTAGTTTCCAGGTTCGATCATTCTTTTTATAAATTTTAAAGCTCTGATTCACAGTGATCAAGTTTTTGGCGCCGTTGCCGGGGAACTAAGATATTAAGAAAACTCTATTTTTATTACTTTAGCCATTATTTTTATTTTTCGCAATTTATTTTTTTATTTTTAGTTTTAAATTTGCTAAATTTTCTTTCTTTCTTTTCCTAGCAGGTACCTCTAGTTTATGACTAGAAGGAACCCGAGAGGGCCTTTAGAATACGATAGTGATATTGAAGCTACTGCTTGAAGAAATCGCAGAGAAATTAGGCGAGCCCTAAATTACCAAGGAGAGCGAGAAGACAGATCCAATCCCTCTTTGAATGGATGGGCGAAAATAATCTTCCACCACAAGATGTGGGAGAAAATAATGCTCCTCGTACTATGTTTGATTATGCTAAACCGCATTTAACAGGAGCCAAATCTAGTATTGTTAGGCCTGCTATAGCTGCTAATAATTTTGAATTAAAGCCTAACACTATTCAAATGATTCAACAATTTGTGCAATTTGATGGTTTGCAGGATGAAGATCCAAACACTCATATAGCTAAGTTTTTAGAATTCTATGATACCTTCAAAATAAATGGCGTTTCTGACGATGCCATACGTCTTCGGTTATTTCCCTTTTCACTAAGAAATAAAGCTAAGCAGTGGTTAAACTCGTTACCAAGAGGGTCGATCACTACATGGGAACAAATGACCGAAATTTTTTTATTAAAATATTTTCCACCGGCCAAAACGGCCAAATTATGTAATGATATATCTTCTTTTGTGCAGATAGATTTAGAGACATTATACGACGCATGGGAGAGATACAAAGATCTCTTGAGGATATGCCCACACCACGGGTTACCATTGTGGCTCCAAGTCCAAACTTTTTACAACGGTGTGAATCCTTCAACGAGGCAACTAATTGATTCAGCCACCGGTGGAACCACGAATAATAAAACTCCCGAGCTGACCCTACGAGTTTATTGAAGAGATATCATTGAATAACTATCGGTGGCAAGTTACAAGAACAAGGCCAACAAAAAGCAGTGGAGTTTACAACCTTGACGCGATAACCATGCTATCAAATCAGGTAGAGTTGATGAATAAGAAGATTGATAGTTTGTGTTCTTCGCTTGGTACATCCGGTCATGCAAAGTGCGACGTAAGTGGGCGTGGCGAATCCTGAGTACCCACCCTACCAACCAGGCACAGAGAGAGCTAACAGATGAACTATATAGGTAACAATTTCGGATCTAATAATAACCCGTATAGTAATAATTATAATCCGAGTTGGAGGAACCACCCAAATTTTTCATGGGGAGGACAAGGAAATCAAGGAAATCAAAGACAACAACCTCTTCAAAATTTCCAAAATCAGCCCTATCCACAAGAAAAGAAGCCGAGTCTTGAAGAGATGTTGAACAAATTCATAGCATTCACAGAAGCCCGTCTCCAAAAGAATGAGGTAACACTCGACACCCAACAAACATCGATCAAAAAGATCGAGAACCAAGTTGGAGGACTTACAAAGGTAATCGGAAATTACCCGATCGATCGGAGAAATTGCAAAGCTATTATCCGAACGACCGCAAGGCGTCACCGAGTAATCTTGAAATTAATCCAAAGGAGCAAATCCAAGCCATAACATTTCAAGAAAGTGAAGAAGTAGACGAACCCTACCCAACACAAGGAAATGAGGTAGAAAAAGGTAAAGTTGAGGTAACACAAGACAAGCCAAAGCGGTAATCAAGGAGTACCAACCTCGCGTACCTTACCCCGAGGCATTAAGAAGAGGCGACACGGAAGAAACAGTTCGGTAAGTTTCTTAAACTCTTAAAGAAATTACATATTAACTTACCATTACTTGAAGCTCTGTCGCAGATGCGAGATTCTAGGAAATTTTTAAAAGAGCTTCTGACAAACAAACGGAAGTTAGACAAGTCGTCACATGTGGAACTTAACGCAAAGTGCTTAGCAATTCTCCAAAATAGACTAGCACAAAAGCTAAAAGATCCAGGGAGTTTTACAATTCCATGTTTAATTGGTAGACTAACTGTTGATAATGCGTTAGCAGATTTAGGGGCAAGCATAAATGTCATGCCTTATAAATTGTTTAAACAATTAGGTCTAGGGAAACCCAAACAAACTAGGATGAGCATTCAATTAGGTGATAAACTCGTTAGAATTCCTAGGGGTATTATCGAAGATGTTCTTGTAAAAATTGACAAATTCGTTTTCCCAGTAGATTTTGTTGTCTTACACATGGATGAGGATAATTCGATCCCCCTAATTTTAGGAAGACCCTTTTTAGCAACTGCCAGGACTAAAATTGATGTTGATGCAGGAGAACTCATACTTTGTGTAGGTAATGAGGCGATCACCATCAAGGCTCTCGATTCGGCTAGAACATCGAGTAATCAATGTGAGAACGTAAATTCTACTGATAACCATTCGGTTAACCCTTATTTTCAGGAAGCACCACCAAAGAATACGACTGAACTCGATCCTAAACCCCATGTCAATAAAGAAATAACTCATGACAATCGAGGGATTCGATTCGATGATCTAGACAGTGGAAGACACACTTCAAGGAGAAATTAGGGATACACGACGAAGAACCGGAACCACACGAGATAAAACCGAAGGAGCCCCAAAAGAGCTAATAGGAACAACAAATCACTTCAAAATAGGGGACCAAGTAATCTTTATTAGATCGGGTAAATCCTCGAATATCTCCTCAGGACCCTAGCACAAACAAAGAAATATCTTTTAGGGTAACAGTGTTTTTCCACACGGAGCAGTCGAGGTAAGTAATCCTATTTTTGGTACTTTTACTATAAACACATCTCGACTTAAATTTTTTCACAAAGACACAAATGATAGCATGAGGAAGGACTTCCAACTCCTCAAACCACCCTGACAAAGCAAACAGGAGGAGAGTCTAGCTTAATACTATAAGCAGCGCTTCTCGGGAGGCAACCCGAGCACTAACATAATTTATTCTCACATTTTGCTTTAATTTTATTTTTCTTTTCTTCTTTTCTTCCTGAACACGTAGTTATAAACTAACAAGGGGTGCAGAATTCCAGGACACACGGCCTTACACACGGCCGTGGCCGTGGCCGTGTGTACCTCAAGAATCTTGGTACTAACATGGCAGGACGGTACAAGTCAGAATGAACTAATTTCTTGAAATCACGGACCCAACTACTACCCCACGGGCACCGACAAAGTAGCACGGCCGTGCTTTACGGCCGTGTGAGGCTACTGACTTGCCAACCACGGGCTGAACACGCCCGTGCCGGATAACCGTACCAATATACTGACTTCTCGAACACAGGCTAGACATGAGCGTGGGGAACCAACACGCCCTAGAGCACGGTCGTGCGAGGCGGTCGTGTGAATCGACACACCCTCAACCCACGGGTGTGGGAAACCGCCAGACCTGAAATTTTATTTAAACACCATACCCCTCTCCTTTCTCTTCTTAACCCACTTCTTTCTTCTTTCCTTCTTCCTTCCTTTTCTCTCTTTTTTCCTTTTTTTCCTTTTCCTAATAAATCCTTAGACTCTTGAGCTACATCAAAATCATATCCATGGCAACAAAGCGTAAGAGGCCAATCTCCTCAAGGGAGACCGATTCACATGAGTTCATGCCGGCAGCTTCATCCAAACAACAAGCCAAGGGTCTTTAAGACCAATTATCTGTTCTTTTATTTTTATCTTCTCCTTTATTTTCCTTATCTTTACTTCTCTTCTACTTAATTTATCTTATTTTATCTTACTTTCTTAATTTTAGGTTCTAAAGGCTGCTTGGGAATCACGCCACTTCCGCCACCGCCAGCACCTCCGTGACCGTAGAAGTCACATCTATCTCGCGAACCATACACCAATAAGGATTCTCAAGCCCATCTATCTTTTAGCTTTATTTCGTTTACATTTTTGTTTCCTCTTTCTTTAATTTTCTTTTTTTTAATTATATATTTAGTTTATTTTAAATTTGTCTTAATAAATCCTGGCTAATCCTCCACGAGTTCCCCAATTTCTTCATCTAGCGCAGAACTCGTGAGCATCCACCACATCCAAAAACAAGCCCTCCAACTTATCTTTCACCACGACCACTGCCAACTCTAGGAAATCATCCAATTCAGGGAGTGTTACTCTTTCCCCTCTCTTTTGATTTTACATATTAATTGTCGTTATATATCATTGTACATTGAGAGCAATGTACATCTTAAGTGTGAGGGGTGAACAACCTAAAAAGGTGCCTGACTTTTTTTCATTATTCTCAAATTTCTGAAATTAGGTACCAAACTTTTTGCATTGTTCTCAAAATCCTGAATTTAGTCTTGTTTGAAAGTAAATTACTCATATTACTAATTAGGATGAAATTTCTGATGATTTATGATTTTTATTGATATGTTTTAGATTAAGTCATTGATAATTGTGCATTGATAATTAAATTCTAAGAATACTAGAGAATCAAGCATGATAAGTCTATTTTTCAAAAATTAAAAATTTGCTAGGTTGTCAAACTGAGTTTAAATATTATCTTGAAGTTTGAAATTTACGAGGTTGACATCAAAATACCCATAATTTTTGTGAGTTTTTGAGCCTTATAGAGCATAAATTCTTTTTCTTGCTCACTTTATTGATTTTGAGTATGTCAACACTGATTTGTTATTCTAGAACTTGCATCGATTATACATGTCGAGACTATTTTTTTTTTGATTTGATACACAGAGATGATAAAGGCACCTAGGATTTAACCCACTTACTCCATTAAAAAGCCTACCTTCATAATTAACCCTTAGTGAACCCCGTTTAATCCTAACAACCCTATTTATTGACATAACCGCTAATATTAACCCAGAACCCCTTTGTTTTTGTTATCACCATCCCTTTTGACTACCCTTATATCGAGATTTGATTTGATTAGTTACCTAATTATGAATTTTAGTAGTTTATCCTTTATTATGTATTTAGTTTGTTCTTAAAAAAATGAAGTATATTCATTATTAGTTATGTGATTAAACGAGCTTATACATTTAAAATCCAAATATCAAAAAAAGAAGCTCGTATTATTAGTATTATTAGTTTTCAATTGATGTAATTATTATTAGTTCATTAGTTCTTAGTTAGGTAATTTGTCAATTCAATCTCGATTCTAACCCTCTAATTTAGCCTTATTCCACACCTTAACCCTAGCCCCGTTACAACCCTAACAAAGACCTTTTGATCTGTGTTTTCATCTCGTATTTCAGTGGTGGAGATTTGATTTTCATGCAAGCTTATGGGATTAACTCTTCATGTTCGAACTTTGAGTGCCTAATTGTGAACCTTAAACACTTTAAGTGATTTGAGTGAATCTTTTGTAAGGATGTCAATCCTTGTCGATTTCAAATTAAAGGTAATTATCTAAATAAGGGAGACGCCTATGTTTTTTGAGCTACAAAATCTATGACTTATCTTGTTTGAATTTTTAGGACACTTTGAATTGAATTATCCATGTATAAATTATCTATAAATTATGATGAGACACTATTAATGACTATTATGAATTGAGGAAAGTTCATTTTAATTGTAAGTTGAGAATTTTGCTTGAGGACAAGCAAAAGCTTAAGTGTGGGGGTATTTGATAAACCGTAAAAGTAACATATTCTAAGCCCACGTTTAGTATGCTTTTGGATGATTTAAGCCCCAATTTATGTAAAAAGGTGCTTTTAATCCCTTCTTTTCATGTCTTATACTCAGGAAAGCACCCGATGACGGAAAGAATGAGAAACGGGCTTAAAACGGACCAAATTGGGCCAAGCCACGAAATCAGCACGGCCTGGACTTCAAGCCACACGGCCGTGCCACCAGTCCTACTAGAACACGACCTTACCACGACTTACACGGCCGTGCCTCATTCAACAGTGTAGAACACGGCCTGGCCACGATTTACACGAGCGTGTGCCATGGCCGTGCCTCTGCCGTGGAGAAGAGCAATTCCATTCGGGAAAGGATACTTAGGGAGAAAGAAACGTGTTTCAAAAGCCTATAAATATACCCTAGGTACCAGCTGAAAGGGGGCGGCAAGCTAGGCCAAGAAGCCAAGCCGAAAAGGTCAGATTTGTGGGAATCACTCGAAGATAGCCAGTTGATCCATCTCAAGAAGCCGGAATCCTACTCAAGACGGAGGATCTCCTCTTCAATTCCTTCAGGGGGTTTTAGGGATTTCTTATGTTTTGTTTTATCTTTTCTCTTGAGATGTTGTCTTTTATTATTATGAACTAAACCTTCGGATGCAGAGAGATGAAACCTATGAGGAATCTTGTTATTTGATTTTTTGAATTATATGATAATAACTTAGTTTGTTCTTAATTGTGTGAACTTAATCCAAATCTAATGTGCTTAGGTGGAGGAGGAATAGACCCTGCCTAAGAGTAGATCCAACATAATTAAGCGAAGTTGATCGCACGCCTAGAGATAGGGTGACGAGATTTTGCCGGATTAGGGTGAAACCTAATATGGGAGTCCACAGATCGATTTACTACTATTCTAGGGGGTTATTATAACCGAACGAGAGTTCCACTAATTAACCTCGGGTTAGACGTTATTCACCTCGAGAGAGGGTTTAATATATGTTAGGGAGTCTCACGGATCAAACTAAGTAAATAAATCATATGGTTCAAGGTTAAATAACAAGTGAAGTCTAGGTGGATTTTTCCTAAGGGTATCGCTTGAGTCAACTGAGTTTTCCCAAAAGTTATTTCCCGAATTCGTTCTTTTTGTCTTTGCATCTTAGCTTAGTAAGTAGATTAGTTTTAGTTTAAACAACCATCACTTTATATTAAGGCTAAATAATAAAAAGACGGTGAGTATTAGTACTTTTAGTTCCTTTGGGTTCGACAATCCGGTCTTGCCTAAACTATACTATTGTTCGATAGGTGCACTTGCCTCAATCGTTGTCAGAGTTAGTTTCCAGGTTCGATCATTCTTTTTATAAATTTTAAAGCTCTGATTCACAGCAATCAGTACAGGTGAACTCACACTTTGTGTAGGTGACGAAACGATCACTCTTCAAGCTCTTGACTCGGCTAGGACGTCAAGTGAAAAAGGTGAGAACATAAATTCTATTAATGACCATTCGGTTCAACCTTCTTTTCAGGAAGCACCTCGGAAGTACATATCTGAGTCAGATCCTAGATCTCATGCAAACAAGGAAGTAATTCATGAGGAACGAAGGCTTCAGGTCGAGGAACTAGACGAGTGGAAGACACATTTCAAGGAGAAACTAGGAACACACGAAGCAAAATCGAGGGAATCCCTAAACAAGCTTATAGGAACAACAAATCACTTCAAAATAGGAGATCAGGTATTGTTGGATGAGAAAGACCCTCGAATCGCCATCTCAGACCATAATACAAACGAAGAAATCCTTTTTACGGTACTGAATGTCTTCCCATACGGAATAGTCGAGGTAACTAATCCTGAATTCGGAACTTTTAAGGTAAACACTACTCGACTCAAACCATACATTGTTAGAATTGATAGCAGGAAAGAGGAGCTTCAACTCCTCAAACCACCATGACTATGAGAATGAAAGGTAAGTCTAGCTTAAGACTTTAAACGAGCGCTTCTCGGGAGGCAACCCGAGCACTAATACCTTTAATTTTCATATCTTTGATTTTTAGCACCTAACTAAAGACTAACCAAGTTAAATAAAGCATAGGTTTCCGTGCCACACGGCCTTGCACATGGGCGTTGATAAACCGTAATAGTAACATATTCTAAAGCCCACATTTAGCATACTTTTGGATGATTTATCCCTTGAATTATGTAATTTGGTGCTCTTAATCCTTTAATTTCATGTTTCATACTTAGGAGAGCATAGGAGGATGAAAAGAACAGAAAACGGGCTTAAAATGGACCAAATGGGCCAAAAAAAGAAATCGACATGGCCTGGGCCAAATCCACATGGCCATGCCTCATTGATAGACTCGAACACGGCCTGGCCACGATTCACACGGGCGTGTGCCAAGGGCGTGTCCCTACCGTGACAAAGAGGAATTTCACTCAAATTAGGATACTTAGAGGCGAAGAAACACATTTCAAAGCCTATATAAACACCCTAAGTATGACCTAAAAAGGGGGAGTCGATAGAAGCCTTCTGCCGGAGGCGTCCAGCTAGGCCAAGGAGCCAAGCCGGAGAGGTCAGAATCGTGGGATTTACTCGAAGAAAGCCAGTTGATTCATCTCAAGAAGACAAAATCATACTCAAGACGGAGGATCTTCTCTTCAATTCCTTCAGGGAGTTTTAGGATTTTTCTTATGTTTTGTTTTATCTTTTCTTCTGAGATGTATTCTTTTATGATTATGAACTAAACCCTCAGATACCTGAGGGGGATGAAACCTAAGATGAATCTTGTTATCGTTTGCTGAACTATATGATAAATACTTGATTTGTTCTTAATTATGTGTTCTTAATTCTTGTTTTGATATTTCCGGGATATTGATTCAAGTATTGATGTGCTTAGGTGGAGGAGCAAAAGTCCCTACCTAAGAGTAGATCCAGCATAATTAAGCGGAGTTGCTCACGCGCCTAGAGATAGGGTGACGAAAATCTGCCGGATTAGGGTCAAACCTAATATTGGAGTCCATAGATTGAGTTAATGCAATTCTAGGGGTTTTAATTAGAAAGAGATTTCAATTAATCAACCTAGGGTTAGACGTTAGTAGCCTCAAGAGAGGTATTAATATAAATTAGGGAATCCTACGGATCAAGTCAAGTGAAGAAGTAAATGCAGTTGAGTTAGATAACAAGTGAAGTCTAGGTGGATTCTTCCTTGGGTATCGTCTTAATCAATTGGTTTTTCTCACGAGTGTTTTCCCAAGTTCGTTCTCTTTGTCTCAGCATCTTTAGCTTAGTAGTTAGTTAATTTTAGATTAAACAACAAATTCCCTTGTTTCTTAGGCTAAATAATAGAAAGAGAGTCAGTATTAGTACTTTTGGTTCCTTTGGGTTCGAAAATCCGGTCTTGCCACTAAGCTATACTACTATTCGATAGGTGCATTTGCCTCAATCGTTGTCACAGTTAGTTTCCAGGCTCGATCATTCTTTATATAAATTTTTAAGACTCTGATGTACACGATCAGGCGCGGCCGTGACCGTGTGGGCATCACGGATTTACACACTGGCATGGCAGAGGTCGTACAAGCCAAGGACAAAAAATCCCTAGATCACGGACGGCTATAAATTGCCACGGCCAAGTGATATGGCCATGGCCGACACTGAGGAAGTCACACGGGTATGAGACACGCCCGTGATTTGAGGCCGTGGCCGACACTGAGAAAGAGACATGGGCGTGGAGACCTCTACACAGGAGTGGGAGAAATGAACGAGCCACAACACGGCCGTGTGATACGGCCGTGTGACCGAACACGCCCATAGCACACGGGCGTGGGCAGCACCAGGTCCTTGTTTCTTTTTTAAAGCACCCCATTCTTCTCACTTTCTCCCCAAATTCTTCTTCAACCAACCCCCAGCCACCACACCCCTTTATATCCTCTCCATTCACTTTCCGTTCCCCTTCCCCTTATTCCCTTTTCTTTCACCATCCTCACCACCATCCCCATGCCGAAGAAGCGGAAGGACCCTAGCACAGTCTCCCCGTGCGAGACCGATCTACATAAGTTCATGCCAGCCGCTTCATCGACCCAACAAGCCAAGGACATTTGAGTCTATTTATTTTACCTATGTCTTTTCTCTTCTCCTTTATTTTCCTTCTCTTTATCTTCCTTGTCCTTAAATACATATTTAGTATATTTTGAATTTTTCTTATTATTTCCTGGCTATTTCTTCACAAGTTACCCAATTTCTTCATCTAGCGCAGTGATTGTGGGTGGCCACCATACCATCACCAGAGACGCCTCCTCCAACTTATCTTTCACCTCCGAATCAAGTTTCCACACCTCCAACTCAAGATATCCATCTGAAATCCAGAAAGTTTCACCTCTCGCCCTCTCTTATGATCTATTTCAACATGGTTATTATCTTTAATTGTACATTGAGGACAATGTACATCTTAAGTATGGGGGGTGAAATTTATCGTGAAAAGTACCTAACTTTTTGCATTATTCTCAAATCCCTGAATTATATCTTATTCTTAAATAATTTTCTCATATTACTATTAGAATGAAATTTCTTTTGATTTATGATTTTTGTTGATATGTTTTGGATTAATTCATAGTTAATTATGCAGTGATGATTTAAACTTTATGAGAATAGAGAATCAAGCATGATGAGTTTATTTTCAAAATTAAAAAAATTGCTAGGTTGTCCACCTGAATCTAATTATTACCTTGAAGTTTGAAATTTACAAAGTTGACATCAAAAGCCCATAATTTTTTTTTGTGAGATCTTGAGCCTTTTAGAGCATACATTCCTTTTGGTGCTCACTTTATTGATTATGAGTATGTCAACATTGATTTGTTATTTTAGAACTTGCTTCGATTATACATGTCGAGACCACATCTTTGATTTGATATACTAAGATGATAAAGGCACCTAGGTTTTAACCCACTTATTCCACTAAAAAGCATACATTCATAATTAACCCCTAGTGAACCCCTTTTGAGACTAACAACACAATTCTTGACTCACCCATTAATATTAACCCAAAACCCACTTTGTATTTGTTATCACCATTTCTCTTGACTACCCTTATATCGAGATTTGATTTGATCGGTTACTTAACTATTTCCTTTATTTCAGTTATCAAATTCTATATTATTGTACTTAATGATTTGTGATTTGTTCTTAAAAAAAATATTTATTAGGAATCTATTCATTATTACTTCTTTGTTATTGGAGCTTAAGCAGTTAATTTTATAATTTGAGAAGAAGCTCATGTTATTAGTATTAAGTTTTCAATTGATGTAATTATTCAGTATTAGTCCAACTTTCTAGTTAGGTAATTTGTCAATTCAGTCTCGATACTAACCCTCTAATTCAAGCCTTTATCCACACCTTTAACCCAAGCCCCGTTACAACCCATAAAAGACCTTTTGATTTGTGTATCATATCATTTTCTGATGGTGGAGATTTGATTTTCATGCAAGCCTATGGGATTAACTTTTCATGTTCGACTTCTGGGTGCTTATTTTTGAACCTTAAACACTTTGAGTGATTTGAGTGAACCTTTAGTGAGGATGTCAATTTTTGTCGATTTTGAACTAAAGCTAATTATTTAGATAAGGGGAAACACCTATTTTTCGTATTATAAAAACTATTACTTTGATTGTTTGAATCTTTAGGAACCTTCTGGTTAAATTATCAATGTATGAATTACCTATGAATTATGATGAAACATTATTGATGAAGGTTATGAATTGAGGGGAGTTAATTTTAATTGTGAGTTGAGAATTTTGCTTGAGGACAAGCAAATGCTTAAGTGTGGGGGTATTTGATAAACCGTAATATATACATATTTTAATCCCACATTTAGCATACTTTTTGGATGATTTATCCTTTGAATTGTGGAATTTGATGCTCCTAATCCTTTAATTTCATGTTTTATACTTAGAGAAGCATCGGAGGATGAAAAGAACGAGAAACGGGCCGAAAACGCAGCAAATGGGCATACCTTAGAGACTCACACGGCCTGGACTATCACCCACGGCCGTGTGTTTCGAGTAACAACCGAGACACGGCCTAGAACATCGTACACGGCCAGATCACACGACCGTGTGTGGCAAACAGGATCGACCACGGCCAAGAGAGTCGACCACGGGCGTTGCACACGGGCGTGTCCCTGCTATAGCCAAGATGAGTTTCATTCGGAATAGGATACTTGTGGGCCAATAAAGACATTCTGAAGCCTATATAAACGCCCTAAGTATAACCTAAAAAGCGTCTTTGGTGAGGGGCGAAGCCAGAGAGGGCTGAACTCAGTGAATTACTCTAAGAAAGCCAGTTGATCCATCTCAGAAGCCGGGATCACATTCAAGACGGAAGATCTTCCCTTCAAATTTCCTTCAGGGGGTTTTAGGGTTTTTTTTATGTTTTGTTATTTACTTTCTTCTGAGATGTATTCTTTTATAATTATGAACTAAACCCCTCAAATACCTGAGGGGGATGAAACTTAAGACGGATCTTGTTATTGTTTTCTAAACTGAATGATAAATACTAGATTTTTTCTTAATTATGTGTTCTTAATTCTTGTTTTAATATTTTAGGATATTGGTTCAAGTATTGATGTGCTTAGGCAGTGGAGCAAAAGTCCCTGTTTAAGAGTAGATCTAGCATAATTAAGTGGAGTTGATCGTAACCCTAGAGATAGGATGACGAAAATCTACCGGATTAGGGTCAAACCTAATATGGGAGTCCATAGATCGAATTAATGCAACACTAGGGGTTTTAATTAGAAAGAGAATTCAATTAATCAGCCTAGGGTTAGACGTTGGTAGCCTCGAAAGAGGTATTAATATAAATTAGGGAATCCTACGAATCAAGTCAAGTGAATAAATCGTCTGGTTCAGAGTTGAATAACAAGTGAAGTCTAGGTGGATTCTTCCTCGGGTATTGTCTTAATCAACTGGTTTTTTCCCAAATGTATTTTCTCAGTTCACTCTCTTTGTCTTAGCATCCTTAGTTTAGTAATTAGTTAGATAGACATCAATTCTCTTAATACTTAGGCTAAATAATAAAAAGATAGTAACTACTAGTACTCTTGGTTCCTTTGGGTTCGACATTCCGGTCTTGCCACTAAGCTATACTACTGTTCAATAGGTGCGCTTGCCTCAATCGTGGTGATAGTTAGTTTCTAGGCTCGATCATTCATTATATAAATATTAAAACTCTTAGACACGATCAGTCACTAAATTATTTATATCTTGAGCTACAGAATTCCAAATTAAGATCCGCTTGATGTTTTTGAAACTAGACTCAAATAACTTTCTACCATAAAATTTTTAGCATTTATAGTTTATCAAATAAGTATAGTAAAATCTTCAAATTTATCCCTATTCTGCTGTTTGACAGCTTCAACCTTTCCTTACTAAAAATTATTTATCTCTTAGTACGGAATTTGGATGATGTTTCTGTTTGTTTCTCTTGAAAATAGACTAATTAAGGAATTAAACATATATATTTAAGCCCCTAATTTTTTTTTAAAAACTTTTGATGATTTTCCAAAGTCAGAATAGGGGAACCCGAAATCATTCTGACCTTGTCTCAAAAAATTTATTATATCTCATAATTTACAATTCCATTGCTTACACTGTTTCTTCTATGAAAAGCTAGACTCAATAAAATTTAATTTCATATTTTATTCAACTTCTAACTCAATTCCAACTATTTTTGATGATTTTTCAAAGTTAGACTACTGCTGCTGTCCAAAAACTATTTTAGTGCAAAATGTTGATTTCCTAGTTTATAACACCTTTATTTACTCTTTTTTTTTGCAACAAAAAGATAATCAGATTATTTTCTGATAACCTCTCCCCAATTATCTCCTAAAATCACTCCCTATTAACCCACTGATAAACCATAAAAGTAACACATTTTAATCCCATGCTTAGCGTGTTTTTGGATGTTTTATTATACAATTTTGTGAATTCGATGCTCTTAATCCTTTAAATTCATGTTTCTATACTTAGGAGAGCATAGGGAAGCAAAAGGAACGGAAAATGGGTCAAAATCAGATAAAACGGGCCATCTTAAGAATCCACACGGCCAAGCCAGTACCACACGGGTTGAGCACATGCCCGTGTGAACCACACGGGCTGGACACACGCACGTGTGCCAGCCCGTGTCGATCGCGAGCCATGTCAAATTCACACACGGCCTAGGCATTCTCACACGAGCTGATCACACGCCCGTGTCCCTGTCGCACCCTGCTTCGTTTTTACGCGAAAAAGCCAATTTTTAGGGTTTCTGGGCATTCTAAAGTCTATAAATACACACCAGAAGAAGACCTAGGGGAGCACGCAGAGTAGAACGAAGAAATTACTCGAAGGAAGCCGTCAGAATCATATCAGAAGCAGATCCACTCCAAGATTGAAGATCTCCATCAAGTTCCTTAAAAGTTTTTAGGTTCTTTATGTCTTCTTGTTTTCTTGATTCTAAGATGTTTTCCTTTTACGTTATGAACTAAACTCCCTTAATACCTAGGGAGGATGAAACCTACGATGGATCTTATTATTTAATTGTTTGAATTACATGATAAATACTTGTTCTTGTTCTTAATTATGTGTTCTTAATTCTTGCTTTAATATTTTTAGGGTATTAATTCAAGTTGGATGTACTTATTCAGTGGAGCAAAAGTCCCTGTTTAAGAGTAGATCTAGCATAATTAAGTGGAGTTGATTGCAACCCTAGAAATAGGACGAAATAAATCTGCTGAATTAGAGTCAAATCTAACAAGGGAATCCATAAATCGAGTTAATACGACGATAGGGGTTTTAATTAGAAAGAGATTTCAATTAATCAACCTAGAGTCAGTTGTTCTTAGTTCGAAAGAGATATTAACATAATTTAGGGATTTCTACAGATCAAGACAAGTGAATAAATCGTTTAATTCATAGTTAAAATAATAAGTGAAGTCTAGGTGGATTCTTCCTTGGGTATTGTCTTTATCATTGGTTTATTCGATTATTTCCTTCACTCTCTGTCGCGTTCATAGTTAATTAGTTAGTTTTAAATTAAAAACAAATCCCCTTAATTATTAGGCTAAATAATAGAAAGATAGTTATTACTAGTACTTTTAGTCCTTGTGGATACGATATTCCGGGCTCACCATAGCTATACTACTGTTCGATAGGTGCGCTTGTCTTTGTCGAATTATTAGTTAGTTTTGTGACGTCATCAAGTTTTTGGCGCCGTTGCCGGGGACTAAGATATTAGGAACACTTAATTTTTATTACTTTAGCCATTTTTATTTTTATTGCAATTTATTTTTGATTTTATTTTAATTTACTAACTTTACTTTTATTTGCTTCTGGCAAGTATTTTTAGTTTATGACTAGAAGGAACCCGTCAAGACCATTGCTTTTTGACAGTGAGATTGAAAGTACCGCCCGTAGAAACCGTAGAGAAATAAGGCGAAGTCTACAGTATATAGAGGAAGAGCAAGAGGATGATACCAATAGTACCGATGAGATGGCTGATAATAATCCGCTACCTCCTGTGGTTGCCGCAAATCCTGCTCCTCGTACTATATACGATTATGCTAAGCCTAATTTGACTGGGGTGAATCGAGTATTGTGAGCCTCTTTGTTGTCGCAAATAACTTCGAGTGGCCGAACACTATCTGAATGATCCAACAATGTGTTGATTCGATGGTTTTACGAGGATGAGGATCCAAATACTCATTTAGCCAACTTTCTAGAATTTTGCGATACTTTCAAAATTAATGGTGTTTCGATGATGCCATTCGCCTTGGTTGTTTCCTTTTCCTTAAGAAATAAAGCTAAGCAGATGGTTGAGCTCGTTACCACGAGGTTTCATCACTACTTGGGAACAAATGACCGAGAAATTTTTATTAAAATATTTTCTGCCGGCTAAAACGGCAAAGTTGAGGAATGATATCTCTTCTTTTGTACAGATGGATTTAGAAACTCTTTACGATGCATGGGAGAGGTATAAGGACTTATTGAGAAGCTGCCCTCACCATGGGTTACCTTTATGGCTATAGGTTCAAAATTTTTACAACGGTTTGAACCCCTCAACTAGGCAACTGATTGATGTAGCCGCCGGTGGGACTCTGAATAACAAAACACCTGAAGCGGCTTATGAGTTTATAGAGGAGATGTCACTGAACAACTACCAGTGGCAAGTCATGAGAACAAAGCCGACAAAAGCAGCCGATGTTTTCAACCTCGACGCGGTCACCATGTTATCAAACCAGGTAGAGCTCTTAAACAAAAAGATTGATGGTTTATGTGTTTCTACGTAGGTACATCCGGTGATGCAATGCGGCACAAATGGAGGAGGGATGAACACCACAGAATATCCATCTTACAACCCGAGCACAGAGAATGAACAAGTTCACTATATGGGTAACAATTCTAGACCTTAGAATAATCCCTATAGTAACACTTACAATGCAGGTTGGAGAAACCATCCTAATTTCTCATGGGGTGGTCAGGGAAATCAGAGACAACAACCCCCTCCAGGCTTTCAACAACAACCCTACCAATAGGAGAAGAAGCCGAACCGTGAGGAGATGCTAACAAAATTCATCTCGGTGTTAGAAACCCATTTTCAAAACACCGAAATAGCACTCAAAAATCAGTAAGCGTTGATTCAAGGGCTCGAGAACCAAATAGGTCAGCTTGCTAAGCTGATCTCAAAACGACCACAAGGTAGCTTGCCGAGTAATACCGAACCTAACCCAAGGGAGCAACTCAATGCCATCACCGTGCGCGACGAAGAAGGGTTAGTGGAATCTGAATCTGAACCGAGGCAATAAATTGTGGTAAGTAAAGGTAAGGTTGAGGTAAGCCACAATACACAAAAACCGGTAAGTAAAGAGCATATACCTCGTGTGCCATATCCTAACGCGACGAAGAAAGACCATACCAATGAGCAATTTGGTAAATTTCTTAGACTCTTAAAAAAGTTACATATTAACTTACCGTTTATTGAAGCTCTTTCGCAGATGCCCAACTCAGTTAAATTTTTAAAGGAGCTTTTAGCAAACAAACGGAAGTTAGATGATGCGTCGCACGTGGAGCTAAATGAAGTCTGCTCAGCCATTTTACAGAATAAACTACCCAACAAATTAAAGGATCCAGGGAGTTTTACTATTCCTTGTTTAATTGGTAGTTTAGATGTTAATAATGCCTTGGCTAATTTAGGGGGAAGTATTAATGTCATGCCCTATAAAATGTTTAAGCAACTAGGTCTTGGGAAACCTAAACAAACTAGGATGAGCATTCAACTGGCAGATAAAACTATTAGATTTCCTAGAGGAATTGTTGAGGACGTGCTTGTAAAAATCGATAAATTTATATTCCCAGTTGACTTTGTTGTTCAAGACATGGATGAGGACAGTGACGCACCTTTAATCTTAGGACGGCCCTTTTTAGCAACTGCTAGAACTATCATTGATGTTGGCACAGGTGAATTGATACTTCGTGTAGGTGATGACACGATTAAACTCCAAGCTCGTGATTCTGTTAGGATATCTAGTGATCGAGATGATTTTACGAGTTCTGTTAATGTGAGTAACGTTGTGGCTCAAACTTCTTTGCAGGAAATCCCTAGGAAGAAAGTGATGGAGCCACATTCTATCCTATGTGACAAACACAGAACGACTCATGAGGAGCGAAGTCTTCAGATCGATGAGCTAGACGAATGGAGGACACATGGCAAGGAGAAACCGATAAAACACGAAGCAAAACTGAAGCAACTCCATGACGAGCTAAAAGGTGGAACGAACCACTTCAAGGTTGGGGACCAGGTACTGTTAGATAAAACTAACCCTCGAATAACCACTTCAGAGCTTAATGCAAACGGAGCAACTCCTTTCACGGTACTCTATGTCTTCCCATACAGAACATTCGAGGTAACTCATTCTAATTTCGGCACTTTTAAGGTAAATACTACTCGACTCAAACCGTATGAGAAAGAGGAGTCTCGACTCTGCGAATAGCCGTAACCGAGCGAAAATAAGGTAAGTCGAGCTTAGACTCTAAATAAGCGCTTCTCGGGAGGCAACCCGAGCATTAACATGCCTAATTTGCTAATTATATTTTATGTTATTTTTGAAATTAATTAATTAAAAAAATGGTGTTTTAAAACCCACCCACACGGCCTGGACACACGGGCGTGTCCTTGGCCGTGTGGATCCTGGAGCTTAAAATTCCCAAAAATCGATAGAGACACAGCCTGAATATAGTCCACACGGGCGTGCGACGTGGCCGTAAGGACCACACGGCCTGGACACACGGGCGTGTCCAAGGCCGTGTGAAAACTAGAGCCTAATTTTTCAAATTTCAAAATTTAAAACAAGTCAGGGGGCTCCACGGGCAATACACACGGTCGTGTGTGAGGTCACACGGGCGTGTCAAATTCCACACGGGCGTGGGAGAAGCGGAAGACTTCGCACACGGCCGTGCGACGTGGCCGTGTGGACCACACGGCCTAGACACACGGGCGTGTTCAAGGCCGTGTGAATACTGGGCTTTTAAATTTCACGACAAACACGGGCTGGGGATAGACCACACGGGCCGTTACACGACCGTGTCACCTATTTAAACCCCTTTTTTTTTCTTTTTATTTTCTTCTCCTTTCTTTTTCCCAAACCCCCCAAACCCTAGCCGCCGCCTCCCACTCCAGCTCTGCCGCACATCCCGGCCACCGTCGACCCCCTCCCCTCCTTCATTCTTTTCCCTTCTTCCCCAAACCGAAACCCCTTTCCCTTTTCTTCCCCTTTTCTCTCTTCTTCTTTTCCCACTTTTTTTTTCTTCATTTTCACTTCAAAGCCGCCACTCCAAACACCACCCACCACCACTCCACGTACCTCTGCCCCACTACACACCTGTCACCTCTCGCCCGTCGAGCCGCCGACCCCCACCACCGCTGCCGTCGGTCCTCTTTTCTTTTCCCCTGTTATTTTTCTTTTCTTATTATTATTATATTATTATCTCTTTATTTCTTTCTTTATTATAAGTATTTTATTTTTATTAGTTTTATTGATATTATTATTTCTTTACTTATTCTTGTTTATTCAATTTCTTTACTGTTGATTTTGTGTTTCTTCTTGAGTTATGGACATTTTTACTTTTTGATTTGATTTGATTTTCTTTTATTTTTCGTTAAACAGTATTTCGCATGTAGTTTGTTTTAGCTAATTTTATTTTATTTTTATTCTTGCTAGTCTTGCTTCTTCATTTTTATTATTGATCATTATTAGTTTTATTTATTCTTACTAGGTTTTTGTTTGATAGTAACTTTCTGATTATTAGTTTTATTATGTTCCAAGTTAATTTCTCTCTTAGTCCAATTGTTGAACTTCACTTAGATTTTTTCTTTCTTATTCGCGTGCATCTATATATTGATTCGTTCATTTAATTTATTTGATTGCTTTATTACAGATTCATTATGACAAATACTCGAGGCAAGATTAAGGTCGCCGTCCCCGCTTCGAAAAAGCGGAACGGTCCTGGCGCGACCTCCTCAAGCGCCTCCGCTGAAGTTCGCCATCCCTACCTTAGATTTTCCACGGACCCACCAGAGGACTTATTTCAGCTCCTTCGCGTACGACCAGTGGGTTTGGGCCGATGCATTGACTGGGCCGCGTTGGAGCAGGTCCACCTTGCTGATGAGGTTCGCGCTTTCATTATCACAGCCCCATAGGACCATTTCTTTCGTATCGTCCAGCCTACATATATGGAGCTTACCTTGGAGTTTTGCTCGACGTTTTACCTTCAGAGTGTCATGTCATTCCATGACGAGCCAGGCACCATCATTTTTTGCCTTGGCGGTTTGGTGCGTCATATGAGCGTCCCAGAATTTGGTGCTGCTTTTGGACTATACACAGAGGAGTTCATGAGCGCCAAGGACTTTCATCAGCTCCACCGCCATATTCATCACTCGCCCTCGCGTTGTTGGACTGACCTCACAGGTGGCTTGACAAACTATGACGCTAGTCGCTCGAAGGGGACTTCTCTCTCTCCAGCTCTACGGTATATTCATGCCCTTTTAGCTCATACTTTGACAGGACGGAGAGAGAGCACTGGAGTCGTGAGCACACACGATGCATACTACTTATGGAGCATGGCTCACGGCCATATTATTGACTTGACGTACTTCATTGCTTTATCCTTCCGCCATCAGACTGACTGCCACAGGAAATGGCCCCATCTGCCTAGGCCCTTACGTGACTCGCCTCGCTCGACACTTCGGTCTCCTCGACACACCGGAGCAGTCCTCCACACTCACACTTGTCAGCCAGATGTCCCTTCAGGGCATCTCGAGCTTGCAACACATGAGGATGATCGAGCGGCGTCGTGGATTTGATCCTCCCCAGTACCGATTGTCTCATTCTAATGATCAGGATGATCCCGAGGACATCACTGATGATGTTCCTCTCTCTCATGAGGATCCACCTCATCCTTCACCTCCGAGTCACCGACCTCCTACTTCTGCTACCACTTTGGCAGACATATCCGAGCGTCTCACTCACTTCGAGCAGCAGTGTTTTCAGCGGTTCGACAGTCTCAAGGCCACATTGCAGCAGATCTGCCACTATCTCCATATTTCATCTTCGGCGCCGACGACTCACGACGCGTCTGATGATGAGGACCTTTGAGTCCATTTATTTTATTTTATTTTTATCTTTATTTTTTATTTTTCTTTTTATTTTTATTTTTAGTCTATTTCCCTTTTATGTTTATTATCATCTTTTCAAAAGACTTATCTTTTATACTTTGAACTATATTTTAGTTTTTATGATTGTTCGTAATCAAGTAACCCCTTAATCTTCTTCCATAGTTGTGTTTATTTTCTTAGTAGTTGCTCAGAATCATGCACTTCACTTTGCTATATCCACAAGTCCGCGTTCACTATTCCATGGATTTCATCCAAAATTCAGGAAGTTTCACTTCTCTCCTTCTCTTATGATATTCTCATTATATTGTTATTATTTATTTTGGTACATTGAGGACAATGTACATCTTAAGTGTGGGGAGGTTAATTATATCATTATTAGAAAATCCCTGAATTATGTCTTGTTCTTAAGTAATTTTCTCATATTACTATTAGAATGAATTTCTATTGACTTATGATTTTTATTGATATGTTTTGGATTAAGTCATAGGTAATTGTGCATTGATTGTTTAAACTTTAAGACATTAGAGAATCAAGCATGATAAGTCTATTTTCAGAAATTAAAATTTGTTAGGTTGTTTTCCCTAAATTTAAATATTACCTTGAAGTTTGAAATTTACGAGATTGACATCAAAAATCATAATTTTTATGAGATTTTGAGCCTTTTAGAGCATACACTTTTCTTGCTCACTTATTTATTGGTTATGAGTGTGTCAATATTGATCTGTTATTCTAGAACTTGCTTCGATTATGCATGTCGAGACCACACCTTTGATTTGATATACTGAGATGATAAAGGCACCTAGGTTTTAACCCACTTATTCCATTAAAAGCCTACCTTTATAATTAACCCATAGTGAACCCCTTTGAGCCTAATAAATCGTTTCTTGACTCAACCATTAATATTAACCCAAAACTTATTTTTGATTCGTTATTCTCATTTTATTGACTCCCTTTTTGTCGAGATTTGATTTGGTTAGTTGCCTAGCTATGTTCTTTTGTTTCAAGTTGTTAAATTCTTTCTTATTATTCAAAAAAAAGTGGAAATATATATTCATTTATGTTGAGTCCTTTAAGTTTGAGCTTAAGTAATTAATTTTACATCTTGAGAAGAAGCTCATGTTATTTTTGAAGAATTTTCAATTGATGTAATTATTCAGTGTTAGTTTATTTTTCTAGTTAGGTAAATTGTCAAATCGATCTCGATTCTAACCCTCTATTTCAGCCTTTATCCATACCTTTAACCCAAACCCCATTTCAACCCTTTAAAGACCTTTTGATTTGTGTATCATCTCATTTTATAGTGGTGGAGATTTGATTTTCATGCAAGCCTATGGTAATAACTTTTCATGTTTGACTTTTGAGTGCTTAATTTTTTAACCTTAAACACTTTGAGTGATTTGAGCAAATCTTTAGTGAGGATGTAGAATCTTGTCAGTTTTGAATTAAAGGTAATTATTTAGATAAGGGGAAACACATATGTTTTCATGCTATAAAAATGAGCGACTTGGATTGTTTGAATCTTTAGTGCTCTTTTAGTTAAATGATCAATGTATGACTATTTGTGATTTATGATAAAACATTATTGATAAGAATTATGAATTGAGGAAGTTTAATTTTAATTGTGAGTTAAGGATTTTGCTTGAGGACAAGCAAACGCTTAAGTATGGGGATATTTGATAAACCATAAAAGTAACACATTTTAATCCCATGCTTAGCGTGTTTTTGGATGTTTTATTATACAATTTTGTGAATTCGATGCTCCTAATCCTTTAAATTCATGTTTCTACACTTAGGAGAGCATAAGGAAGCGAAAGGAACGAAAAACGGGCCAAAATCAGACAAAACGGGCCATCTTAAGAATCTACACGGCCAAGCCAGTACCACACGGGTTGAGCACATGCCCGTGTGAACCACACGGGCTGGACACACGCCCGTGTGCCAACCCGTGTCGATCGCGAGCCATGTCAAATTTACACACGGCCTAGGCATTCTCACACGGGCTGATCACACGCCCTAGTCCCTGTCGCACCCTGCTTCGCTTTCACGCAGAAAAAGTCAATTTTTAGGGTTTCTGGGCATTCTAAAGTCTATAAATACACACCAGAAGAAGACCTAAGGGAGCACGCAGAGTAGAATGAAGAAATTACTCGAAGGAAGCTATCGGAATCATCTCAGAAGCAGATCCACTCCAAGATTGAAGATCTCCATCAAGTTCCTTAGAAGTTTTTGGGTTCTTTATGTCTTGTTGTTTTCTTGATTCTAAGATGTTTTCCTTTTACGTTATGAACTAAACTCCCTAAATACCTAGGAAGGATGAAACCTACGATGGATTTTATTATTTAATTATCTGAATTACATGATAAATACTTGTTCTTGTTCTTAATTATGTGTTCTTAATTCTTGCTTTAATATTTTTAGGGTATTAATTCAAGTTGGATGTACTTATTCAGTGGAGCAAAAGTCCCTGTTTAAGAGTAGATCTAGCATAATTAAGCGGAGTTGATTGCAACCCTAGAAATAGGACGACATAAATCTGCTGGATTAGAGTCAAATCTAATAAGGAAATCCATAAATCGAGTTAATGTGACGATAGGGGTTTTAATTAGAAAGAGATTTCAATTAATCAACCTAGAGTCTTCTTAGTCTCGAAAGAGATATTAACATAATTTAGGGATTTCTACGGATCAAGACAAGTGAATAAATCGTTTAATTCAGAGTTAAAATAATAAGTGAAGTCTAGGTGGATTCTTCCTTGGGTATTGTCTTTATCATTGGTTTATTCGATTATTTCCTTCACTCTCTATCGCGTCCATAGTTAATTAGTTAGTTTTAAATTAAAAACAAATCCCCTTAATTATTAGGCTAAATAATAGAAAGATAGTTATTACTAGAACTTTTAGTCCTTGTGGATACGATATTCCGGACTCACTATTGCTATACTACTGTTCGATAGGTGCGCTTGTTTTTGTCGAATTATTAGTTAGTTTTGTGACGTCATCACCCACTAAAACACAACTACTCAGAATTTTGCCCCAACACAACTCTTAGCCGAAATTGGAGCAAAAATACTGTCTCCACGCCATCACAGAGAATTGAACACAGGACCTCCAACACTCCAACACTCCACTTAACCACCAGACAAGCAGGCCTATTCTAATATAAACTTACCAACAATTAAACTTAAGCCCTTTGCACAAGGTTAAGGCTTTATTTATAAAAATACCAAAATTTGCCCAAGTAAGGCTTGAACTTGGGACCTCTCACACACATCCAGAACACATAACCACTGAAGCAGATAGACATTGTGTGTCACACATACACGAAATCAAAAATTAAAATTTTGGGGCGTTACAGAATAGAGGGTACTTTTTATTCCCATATTTATTATAATCCACGTCATTATTCAAATCCTCATCACTGTTACTATCAAAATCATCTTCTAAACCCCAAACACCTGAACCCAGTAAGTGGTCTAACTCTTTCTGTATCATTACACCTATTAGTTCAACCTCTGGTTCATCTACCCTATCACCATCAGACTCAAAAGAATTAGAATAAGAAGTATTTGACTCATAAGCTTTATATGAACTATCATTTGAGTCAGACGCTTCTCCTCCAAAATCTCCCCCTAAAGTATTTTGTTCAACATCAAAACCTAAACCAAAGAAGGAAAATAAAACATTATATTAGTATCAACAAATTGCACAACAATTCAAACTTGAAAAAAACATTATACCAACTCCAGTTCAATTTCAAACAACACCACTAATGAATTCATGAACATTTTAGAACATTTTACAGCATTAAAATACATAATCTAAAACATGAAAACAGTAGTCAGTATTCACATTTTGACAACATAAATATGCGCATTAAGAAACATTATGACAGCAGCTGTAAATTACATTTGGATAGCATAAATATGCACATTAAGGGACATTTTGACAACAGTTGTAAATTACAAGTTCAAATTGTTAGCACATTGTGGAAAAATTAGGAAACTTCAATCCTTACTTGGACAATTAGAGTGAAGTTAACATTATATACATCTTTAAATCAATTATTTGTTATACATTTGCATCAAACTATACCCAAGTTAAAACGAAAAGCTGAACATAGACATAAGCATAAAGGACTGACAAAGAATACTGTTTGTTTTGCTAGGACAGTGATAAAAATTGAGCAATCACAATTCTTAATATCAATCTGCAAGCTTGAGAAGATTGCAGATTTCAAAAACTTAACTATCGGCTTAAAGGTCTAAAGTTAAATGCTGAGTTGGTTATAACATGTAATTAAGTACTGAAACCTACATTTATAATTTATTGAAGGAATCAGGCTACCACAATATCTATAAATGATTAAGTTCAAGCTATGCAAATTATATTAATGATCATTGATTTCAGAGTTTTAAATTTATAAGGATCGAACCTGGAACTAACTATAACAACGATTGAGGCAAGTGCACCTACCGAACAGTAGTATAGCTTAGGCAAGACCGGATTGTCGAACCTAAAGGAACCAAAAGTACTAATACTAACTTTCTTTTTATTATCTAGCCTAAAATAAGTGAAGTTGTTATTTAATCTAAATTTAACTAACTACTAACCTAAAGACGCAAAGACAAAAAGAATGAATTGGGGAAATACTGTTGGAAAAACTCGGTTGATTAAGACGATACCCTTAGGAAGAATCCACCTAGACTTCACTTGTTATCTAACTCTGAACCAGACGATTTATTCACTTGACTTGATCCGTAAGACTCCCTAATGTATATTAAACCCTTTCTCGAAGCGAATAACGTCTAACCCTAGGTTGATTAATTGAATTCTCTTTCTGATTAAAACCCTTAAAATTGCATTAACTCTATCTATGGACTCCCATATTAGGTTTCACCCTTATCCGACAAAATCTCGTCACCCTATCTCTAGGCGCGCGATCAACTCCGCTTAATTATGCTAGATCTACTCTTAAGCAGGGACTTTTGCTCCTCCACCTAAGCACATCAAACTTGAATCAATATCCCAGAAATATCAACACAAGAATTAAAAACACATAATTAAGAACAAATCAAGTATTTATCATATAGTTCAGCAAACGATAACAAGATTCATCTAAGTTTCATCCCCTTCAGGTATCCGAAGGGTTTAGTTCATAACGATCAAATAAAACATCTTAGAAGAAAAGATAAAACAAAACATAAGAAATCCCTAAAACCCCCTGAAGGAATTGAAGGAGAGATCCGCCGTCTTGAGTAGAATTCCGCTTCTTGAGATGGATCAAGCGGCTATCTTCGAGTGTTTCCCACAAATCGACCTTTCGGCTCGGCTCCTTGGCCTAGCTCACCGCCCCTTCTAGGTTATACTTAGGGTGTTTATATAGGCTTTTGAAATAGGTTTCTTTGCCCCTAAGTATCCTTTTTCGAGTGAAATTACTCTTCTCCACGACAGGGACACGGCCATGGCACACGCCCGTGTGAATCGTCTTTAGGTCGTGTTCGGACTTTTAATGAGGTGACACGCCCGTGTAAATCGTGATCAGGCCGTGTTCTAGTCTATCAAGGAGACACGGCCGTGTTGGCTCAAGTCCAGGCTGTGTCAATTTTCATTTTGGCCTAATTTGGTCTGTTTCTCGTTCTTTCCATCCTCCGGTGCTTTCCTGAGTATAAAACATGAAAAGAAAGGATTAAGAGCACCTTTTTACATAAATCAAGGGATAAATCATTAATCGTTGTAAATCAGAGTTTTAAAAATTTATAAAAGAATGATCGAACCTGAAAACTAACTCTGACAACGATTGAGGCAAGTGCACCTATCGAACAGTAGTATAGCTTAGGCAAGACCGGATTATCGAACCCAAAGGAACTAAAAGTACTAATACTCACCGTCTTTTTATTATTTAGCCTTAATATAAAGTGATGGTTGTTTAAACTAAAACTAATCTACTTACTAAGCTAAGATGCAAAGACAAAAAGAATGAATTCGGGAAATAACTTTTGGGAAAACTCAGTTGACTCAAGCGATACCCTTAGGAAAAATCCACCTAGACTTCACTTGTTATTTAACCTTGAACCATATGATTTATTTACTTAGTTTGATCCGTGAGACTCCCTAACGTATATTAAACCCTCTCTCGAGGCGAATAACGTCTAACCCTAGGTTAATTAGTGGAACTCTCGTTCACTTATAATAACCCCCTAGAATAGCAATAAATCGATCTGTGGACTCCCATATTAGGTTTCACCTAATCCGGCAAAATCTCGTCACCCTATCTCTAGGCGTGCGATCAACTCCGCTTAATTATGTTGGATCTACTCTTAGGCAGGGTCTATTCCTCCTCCACCTAAGCACATTAGATTTGGATTAAGTTCACACAATTAAGAACAAACTAAGTTATTATCATATAATTCGAAAAAATCAAATAACAATATTCCTCATAGGTTTCATCCCCTTCGGGTATCCGAAGGTTTAGTTCATAATAATAAAAGACAACATCTCAAGAGAAAAGATAAAACAAAACATAAGAAATCCCTAAAACCCCCTGAAGGAATTGAAGAAGAGATCCTCCGTCTTGAGTGGAATTCCGGCTTCTTGAGATGGATCAACTGGCTATCTTCGAGTGATTCCCACAAATCTGACCTTTTCGGCTTGGCTTGGCCTAGCTCGCGCCCCTTTAAATTTGGTACCTAGGGTGTATTTATAGGCTTTTGAAACACGTTTCTTTCTCCCTAAGTATCTTTTCCCGAATGAAATTACTCTTCTCCACGGCGGAGGCACGACCATGGCACGCGCGTGTAAATCGTGGGCGGTGCCGTGTTCGACATTGTTGAATGAGGCGCGGTAGTGTAAGTCGTGGTAAGGCCGTATTCTAGTAGGAATGGTGGCACGCCGTGTGGCTTGAAGTCCATACCGTGCTGATTTCGTGGCTTGGCCCAATTTGGTCCGTTTTAAGCCCGTTTCTCATTCTTTTCGTCATCGGGTGCTTTCCTGAGTATAAGACATTAAAAGAAGGGATTAAGAGCACCTTTTACATAAATTGGGGCTTAAATCATCCAAAAGCATACTAAATGTGGGCTTAGAATATGTTACTTTACGGTTTATCAAATACCCCACACTTAAGCTTTTGCTTGTCCTCAAGCAAAATTCTCACTTACAATTAAAACGAACTTTCCTCAATTCATAATAGTCATTGATAGTGTCTCATCATAATTCATAGATAATTTATACATGGATAATTCAATTCAAAGTGTCCTAAAAATTCAAACAGTATAAGTCATAAATTTTGTAGCTCGAAAACATAGGTGTCTCCCCTTATCTAAATAATTACCTTTAATTTAAAATCGACAAGGATTGACATCCTCACAAAAGATTCACTCAAATCACTCAAAGTGTTTAAGGTTCAAAATTTAGGCACTCAAAAGTCAAACATGAAGAGTTAATCCCATAGGCTTGCACGAAAATCAAATCTCCACCACTGAAATATGAGATGAAACACAAATCAAAAGGTCTTTGTTAGGGTTGTAACGGGGCTAGGGTTAAGGTGTGGAAAAAGGCTGAATTAGAGGGTTAGGATCGAGATTAAATTGACAAATTACCTAACTAAGGACTAATGAACTAATAATAATTACATCAATTGAAAACTAATAATACTAACACCACGAGCTTCTTCTTTCGATATCTGGGATTCAAGCGTATAAGCTCATTTAATCACAACTAATACTGAATAATGAATATACTTTTGAAATTATATATATATATATATATATATATTTTAGGAACAAACTATAAATACATAACTGAAATAAAAAACATAGTTAGGCTATTTAATCAAATCAAATCTCGATAAAAACATAGTTAGGCTATTTAATCAAATCAAATCTCGATATAAGGGTAGTCAAAAAGAATGGTGATAACAAAAACAAAGGGGGTTATGGGTTAATATTAGTGGGTGAGTCAATAAATAGGGTTGTTAGGATTAAAAAGGGGTTCACTAGGGGTTAATTATGAAGGTAGGCTTTTTATGGAGTAAGTGGGTTAAAACCTAGGTGCCTTTATCATCTCTGTGTATCAAATCAAAAAAATTGTGGTCTCGACATGTATAATCGATGCAAGTTCTAGAATAACAAATCAGTGTTGACACACTCATAATCAATAAAGTGAACAAGAAAAAGAATATATTGTCTATAAGGCTCAAAATCTCACAAAAATTATAGGTATTTTGATGTCAACCTCGTAAATTTCAAACTTCAAAGTAATATTTAAACTCAGTTCGACAACCTAGAAAATTTTTAATTTCTGAAAAATAGACTTATCATGCTTGATTCTCTAGTATTCTTCAAATTTAATTATCAATGCACAATTATCAATGACTTAATTTAAAACATATCAATAAAAATCATAAATCATCAGAAATTTCATCCTAATTAGTAATATGAGTAATTTGCTTTCAAACAAGACTAAATTCTGGATTTTGAGAACAATGCAAAATGTTTGGTACCTAATTTCAAAAATTTGAGAATAATGAAAAAAGTCAGGCACCTTTTTAGGTTGTTTACCCCCCCACACTTAAGATGTACATTGCCCTTAATGTACAAAGATATATAATAACCTTGTAGTAAAATCATCAGATATGGGGGTAAGTGTAAACTTCCTGAATTTTCAGATGATTCCTTGAGAGGAGATTGTGCCTTTGGTGGTGGTGATGGGCCGTCTGGATGATGAATCTGCGCTAGATAAAGAAATTGGGAGGCTCGTAGAGAGTTAGCCAGGGTTCATTAAGACATAATTAAAGTAAACTAAATATAAAATTAAGGACAAGGAAGATAAAGAGAAGGAGACTAAGAAGAAAACTAAAATTAAGAGAAAAGATAAATGGACTAGGAGGTCCTTATTGTTGGGTGTGATTTCTAAGGCTGAGGTTATGGTGGTGGTGGTGGCGTGATTCCCAAGCAGCCTTTAGAACCTAAAATTAAGAAAGTCAGATAAAATAAGCTAAATTAAGTAGAAGAGAAGTAAAGATAAGGAAAATAAAGGAGAAGATAAAAATAAAAGAACAGATAATTGGTCTCAAAGACCCTTGGCTTGTTGTTTGGATGAAGCTGCCGGCATGAACTCATGTGAATCGGTCTCCTTTGAGGAGATTGGCCTCTTACGCTTTGTTTCCATGGATATGATATTGTTGTGGCTCAAGAGTCTAAGGATTTATTAGGAAAAAGGAAAAAAGAAAGAGGGAGAAAAGAAAGAAAGAAAGAAAGAAAGAAAAAGAAAGGAGAAGAAAGAAAGAAAGTGGGTTAAGAAGAGAAAGGAGAAGGGTATGGTGTTTAAATAAACTTTCAGATCTGGCAGTTTCCCACGCTCGTGGGTTGAGGGTGTGTCGATTCACACGGCTGCCTCGCACGGCCGTGCTCTAGGGCGTGTTGGTTCCCCACGCTCGTGTCTAGCCTGTGTTCAACAAGTCAGTATATTGGCACGGTTATCCGGCACGGGCATGTTTAGCCCGTGGTTGGCAAGTCAGTAGCCTCACACGGCCGTAAAGCACGGCCGTGCCACTTTATCGGTGCCCGTGGGGTAGTAGTTGGGTCCGTGATTCTGAAAATCTGTTTTGCCCTGAAATGTACCTTCTCTGCTCTGTTAGTTCAAAGCGTTGGAGTACCCGACACGCCACGCCACGGCGTGTGTGTAAGGTGTGGCACGGAATTCTACACTTGGTTAGTTGGTTGTTAGTTGCTAAAAAGAAAGATAACAAGGAAAATTAAGATAAACTGAATAAAATAAAATAAAAATACTAGTATTAGTGCTCGGGTTGCCTCCCGAGAAGCGCTCGTTATAGTCTTAAGCTAGACTCTCTTCTCGTTTGCATCTTCTTGTGGTGGTTTGAGGAGTTGGAAGTCCTTCCTCATGTTATTATCTGTATCCTCGTGAAAAAATTTAAGTCGAGATGCGTTTATAGTAAAAGTACCAAAAGTAGGATTACTTACCTCGATTGTTCGTGTGGGAAAACTTGGTTACCCTAAAAGATATTTCTTTGTTTGTGCTGTGGTCCGGATGAGATATTCGAGGATTTACACGATCTATGATACTTTGTCCCCTATTTTGAAGTGATTTGTTGTTCCTATTAGCTCTTTGGGGGCTCCTCGGTTTTATCTCGTGTGGTTCAGGTTCTTCGTCGTGTATCCCTAATTTCTCCTTGAAGTGTGTCTTCCACTCGTCTAGATCATCGAATGAATCCTCAATCTTCATGAGTTATTTCTTTGTTGGCATGGGGTTTAGGATCGGGTTCGGTTGTATTCTTTGGTGGTGCTTCGAAAATAAGGGTTAACAGAATGGTTATTAGTAGAATTTACGTTCTCACCTTGATTACTTGATTTTCTAGCCGAGTCGAGAGCCTTGATGGTATTTGTCTCGTTACCTACACAAAGTATGAGTTCTCCGCATCAACATCAATTTTAGTCCTCGCGATGCGCTAAAAGGGTCTTCCTAAGATTAGGGGATCGAATTATCCTCATCCATGTCTAAGACAACAAAGTCACTTTGGGAAAACGAATCATCGATTTTCACAAGAACATCTTCTATAATACCCTAGGAATTCTAATGAGTTTTATCAGCTAATTGAATGCTTATCCTAGTTTGTTTGGGTTAACCTAGACCTAATTGTTTAAACAATTTATAAGGCATGACATTTATGCTTGCCCCTAAATCACTAACGCATTATCAGCAGTTAGTCTACCAATTAAACATGGAATTGTAAAACTCCTGGATCTTTTAGCTTTTGTGGTAGCTTTTTAGAGAATTTTTGAGCACTTTGCGTTAAGTTCCACATGTGACGACTCGTCTAACTTCCGTTTGTTTGTTAGAAGCTCTTTTAAAAATTTCCTAGAAATCGCATCCGCGATGAGCTTCAAGTAATGGTAAGTTAATATGTAATTTCTTTAAGAGTTTAAGAAACTTACCGAATCGTTTCTTCCGTGTTGTCTCTTCTTAATGCCTCGGGGGTAAGGTACGCGAGGTTGGTACTCCTTGATTACGGTTTGGCTTGTCTTGTGTTACCTCAACTTTACCTTTTCTACCTCGTTTCTTTGTGTTGACTGGGTTCGTCTACTTCTTCACTTTCTTGAGCTGTTATGGCTTGGATTTGCTCATTTGGATTAATTTCAAGATTACTTCAGGAGACGCCCTTGCGGTCGTTCGAATAATAGCTTTGCAATTTCTCCGATCGATTGGGTAATTTCCGATTACCTTTGTAAGTCCTCCAACTTGGTTCTCGATCTTTTGATCGATGTTTGTTGGGTGTCGAGTGTTACCTCATTTTTTTGGAGACGGCTTACGTGGATGCTATGAATTTGTTCAACGTCTCTTCAAGACTCCGCTTCTTTTCTTGTGGATAGGGCTAATTTTGGAAATTTTGAGGAGGTTGTTGTCTTTGATTTCCTTGATTTCCTTGTCCTCCCCACGAAAAATTTGGGTGGTTCCTCCAACTTTGGATTATAATTATTACTATATGGGTTATTATCGATCCGAAATTGTTACCTATATAGTTTATCTGCTCACTCTCTGTGTTCCGGTTGGTAGGGTGGGTACTCGATTCGCCACAGTTCCACTTGTGTCTTGATCGCATATTTGGATGTACTGTGAAGAACACAAACTATCAATCTTCTTATTCATCAATTCTACCGATTTGATAGCATGGTTTACTGCGTTGAGGTTGTAAACTCCATTTGTTTTTGTTGGCCTTGTTCTTGTAACTTGCCACCGATAGTTATTCAAATGACATCTCTTCAATAAACTCGTAGGCTACCTCAGGAGTTCTATTATTCAGGGTTCCACCAGCGGCTGAATCAATTAATTGCCTCGTTGAAGGATTCACCCCGTTATAAAAAGTTTGGACTTGGAGCCACAAAGGTAAACCATGGTGCAGACACCTTCTCAAGAGATCCTTATATCTCTCCCATGCATCGTATAATGTCTCTAAATCCATCTGCACAAAAGAAGAGATATCACTACGTAATTTGGCCGTTTTGGCTGGTGGGAAATATTTTAATAATTTTTTTCGGTCATTTGTTCCCATGTAGTGATTGACCCTCGTGGTAACGAGTTTAACCACTGCTTAGCTTTATTCTTTAATGAAAAGGGAAATAACCGAAGACGTATGGCATCGTCAGAAACGCCATTTATTTTGAAGGTATCACAGAACTCTAAAAAATTAGCTATAGGAGCGTTTGGATCTTCGTCCTGTAAACCATCAAATTGAACAAACTGTTGAATCATTTGTATAGTGTTAAGCTTTAATTCAAAATTATTAGCAGCGACTATAGCAGCCTAACAATACTAGATTTGGCCTCGTTAAATGAGGTTTAGCATAATCAAACATAGTACGAGGAGCATTATTTTCTCCCACATCTTGTGGTGGAAGATTATTTTCGTCCATCCCTTGAGTAGGATTGGATCTGTCTTTCTCGCTCTCCTTGGTAATTTAGGGCTCGCCTAATTTTCTGCGATTTCTTGAGCGGTAGCTTCAATATCACTGTCGTATTCTAAAGGTCCTCTCGGGTTCCTTCTAGTCATAAACTAGAGGTACTTGCTAGGAAAAGAAAGAAAGAAAGTTTAGCAAATTTAAAAATAAAAATAAATTACTGAAAAATAAAAATAATGGCTAAAGTAATAAAAATAGAGTTTTCTTAATATTTTAGTTCCTCAAGAATGGCGCCAAAAACTTGATCATTGTAAATCGAGTTTTAAAAATTTATAAAAGAATGATCGAAACTGAAACTAACTCGACAACGATTGAGGCAAGTGCACCTATCGAACAAAGATAGTATAGCTTAGGCAAGACCAGGATTATCGAACCCAAAGGAACTAAAAGTACTAATACTCACCGTCTTTTTATTATTTAGCCTTAATATAAAGTGATGGTTGTTTAAACTAAAACTAATCTACTTACTAAGCTAAGATGCAAAGACAAAAAGAATGAATTCGGGAAATAACTTTTGGGAAAACTCAGTTGACTCAAGCGATACCCTTAGGAAAAATCCACCTAGACTTCACTTGTTATTTAACCTTGAACCATATGATTTATTTACTTAGTTTGATCCGTGAGACTCCCTAACGTATATTAAACCCTTTCTCGAGGCGAATAACGTCTAACCCTAGGTTAATTAGTGGAACTCTCGTTCGCTTATAATAACCCCCTAGAATAGCAGTAAATCGATCTGTGGACTCCCATATTAGGTTTCACCCTAATCCGGAAAAATCTCGTCACCCTATCTCTAGGCGTGCGATCAACTCCGCTTAATTATGTTGGATATACTCTTAGGCAGGGTCTATTCCTCCTCCACCTAAGCACATTAGATTTGGATTAAGTTCACACAATTAAGAACAAACTAAGTTATTATCATATAATTCGAAAAAATCAAATAACAATATTCCTCATAGGTTTCATCTCTTCTGTATCCGAAGGTTTAGTTCATAATAATAAAAGACAACATCTCAAGAGAAAAGATAAAACAAAACATAAGAAATCCCTAAACCCCTGAAGGAATTGAAGAGGAGATCCTCCGTCTTGAGTGGAATTCCGAAGCTTGAGATGGATCAACTGGCTATCTTGAGTGATTCCGTAAATCGACCTTTTCGGCTTGGCTTCTTGGCCTAGCTCGCCGCCCCCTTTTAGCTGGTACTTAGGGTGTATTTATAAGCTTTTGAAACACGTTTCTTTCTCCCTAAGTATCCTTTCCCGAATGAAATTACTCTTCTCCACGGCAGAGGCACGACCATGGCACACGCCCGTGTAAATCGTGGCCAGGCCGTGTTCGACACTGTTGAATGAGGCACGGCCGTGTAAGTCGTGGTAAGGCCGTATTCTAGTAGGAATGGTGGCACGGCCGTGTGGCTTGAAGTCCATACCGTGCTGATTTCGTGGCTTGGCCCAATTTGGTCCGTTTTAAGCCCGTTTCTCGTTCTTTTCGTCATCGGGTGCTTTCCTGAGTATAAGACATAAAAAGAAGGGATTAAGAGCACCTTTTTACATAAATTGGGGCTTAAATCATCCAAAAGCATACTAAATGTGGGCTTAAAATATGTTACTTTTACGGTTTATCAATCATCCAAAAGTATGCTAAATGTGGGATTAAAATATGTTACTTTTACGGTTTATCAATTAAAAATAAGACGATCATTACAAAAAAAATAAAAAGAAAGGCCCTTTTCACTAGCAGTAACATGTAATTAAGTAAACCATGTATTTTTCTATTTCTTAATCTTATCCTGAACTAGTCTTACATTGCAAATAACATATGACCCATGTCAACAATGTAAACAGACACATACATATTAAATTTAAATTTAAATCCATAAAAAATTATGTACTTATATTCATGCATTTATACGAACACAAGAAAGATATGCAAATTTACAAGAACAAGCACAAATGAAACTTTGGAAGAAACCATGGATAATATGGAGAGATTTTAAGTGTGGACGATTAAAGATGGTGAAGCTCAAAAGCTTTGCATCAAAAGCAATGCTCATGGATTCCAATCCATGGCATCCAATGATTTTCAAGTTCTCAAGAAGCCCAAATTTCGAGACCATACATGAAGCTGCTTCATTTCTAAGGTGGTTTACTGATATCAAATTAATGGTCTTAACGAAAAAAGTAGAGGGAGTTGGCTGATGATGACTTAAGATTTTTGGGGTTATTCAACTCTATTTACCAACCAAAATATGTTGGCTTTTGCATGTTTTCAGCTGAGAAATGAAGGTGAAGCTTATTGTTAGGTGCAATTATGGCTAATAAGAGGTCGTATTCGCTGCAAAGGAACCGAAATCTTCCAGTATTCCTTGTTGGATTGTGCTCATCAAAGTTTGCAATGAACACAAAAACTGTAGTGGGAACATCTTCTTTGGTGCCATGGTGAACCAATGCCAGGTTCCATAGAAATTTCCATTGGGTTGATAAGAAAATGGTTTGGATAGCAGATTCAAAGGGAAGTAAAGAAATTATGTAGAAAAGTAGTTCATCTGGTAAACTACTTATGAAATCTTCCATATTGGCAACTCTCTATAGTACTCGTATTCATTAATAAGAAAGATTTTCATTTTCTGAATAAAGTATACAACTTGAATCCATTCTATATCAACAACAACAATAGTACCCACGATAGAGTGATAGATTACGAGTTTCCATACAAGATTTCACACATACAAGAAAATCAAAATAAGTGAAATAATTCCATCTAAAATGAAATTAATCAAAGAAAGCCAAAATAGATGCAGAATAGATGCTTGAGAATGTAAGTTTTTTTTTTTATATTAGTTCCATCTGTTTAGAAAAAAAAAGATTGCAAGGTAAATCAGCACAAAATCAGCAGTAAGAAAGAAAAATATGGAATACCCACAAAGGGATTGTGAACAAACAAGCCAATTCAGATAAAAAAAATTGGATTGAGAAACCAATTATTCAAGAACCGTGAAGAATTGGAAAATATAATGATTAGGAACAAAAACGATTACCATCTTATTTGTCGACAACCACTTGATTTTAAGTCTTAGAACATAAATTTGTCGGTAAAGAAGACATAAAAAAATCTGATGATAATAGCTTTTTCAGTCAAATGAAAAAGAAAACTAAAAAAAATAGAGGAGATGAACGGGTTTTTCAACTAAGATTTAGGGTTTAAAATTTTTAATTAATTAAATTTATTTAATTAAAAATCTATTATCATCCCATTTGGAAATCCAAGTTGGCATTTAAAATCTAGTTGGGCTGCCACGTAGGATTACCGTTAGGAGATAACAGAACTTAACGGCTGAGTGATCACTTCGTAACAAACTAATAACATAAGTGACTAAAACGTAACATTTCAAACATAAGTGACTAAAATGAAACCTGAGGCAAACAAAAATGATTATTTTTATAGTTTATCCTAAACAAAATTTAAGAAATCAACCAAATTACCATAGTTGGTGGCGACTTCTTGCACAAACTAATCTTTATGTTAGCCTAAATCACCACCATTGGTGGCAATTTGGTGTCAATCTAGTGCCTCCGTCAAACTATTGTTCATTTCTGGTAAATAATTTTAAACCCATATTATTTAATTAAATAAATTATTTTTATAATATTTAGGTAAAAGTCCTCATTGACCCATAACTCACAACACAATATTCGTTGTGGTAGAGAACTCCTTCCACCATAAAAAGAAGTGGAGAGATCGTGGGATCAGTAAAGAGTAACATATGCATCACTTTAATATGTATGCCAATCGGGTACATATCCGTCTATGCCCATGCAAAAATGATATCTCGACACGTAAATATGGCAAACCCTATCTCCTGACACCAATTGTCAGTCATTCACGACATCAAAAGAACACCTACTTGTCGATTACCACGCCACGTGTTAAAAAACGTCTAACCTTCCCTCAATGCGTCATCACCCCATTAGCGTCGGCCCAATTGTTGTTAGTAAAATTCAATGTAAATAGCCTCCTAATTGTTTAGTTTTACTCCGTTTGAACTACAGTGACCTTTTGATCTTGTGCCACGTGGCAAATCATAGAATCAAAACCGTATATCTTTCATGGAGAACGATGCCTTGAGATAGAGAAATCGCTATAAAAGGGGAAGTTGTTAAAATGCTTTGGTTTGTCCCTTTCGTTATATTGGAAGAAGCTCGATTCTATCTCTCATCTCTTTAGCAAATGATGTTGATTTTATAAGTGGTGATCTCGAAAGTGGTGAAAACATTGGTCGATGCAGATTTCAAACAGCTAACAAAGGCTGAAAGCACAATCGGATCCCAAACAAACAAAGGCTGTAAGTGTAAGCATCTCTTGATAATTTTTGCATGTAAAATTAATTTGTTTAATTTTGAATGTAGAACCCAAAAATATTCAAAAGAAACTCAAGTGTCTAGATTTTGTTCAAGTGGCATCAATCTATGCATTGTGTGTGTTTCAAGCATCTACAAAACAGTCTAGATCATCATTGATCCCATTTACTACAAATTCCATGATATACCGTTTGAGCTCCTCAAATTTGTTGATGGCAAGGTAAGCATTAATGAGGTTCATTACTATATCTTAGCTTAAATTGCAAGTTAATGAGGTTCTTTGTGTGCATGTGATCTATAGGTGGATGAGTCACTAAGTCAGTTGGAGTGCAACGTGTCATTTGTCATGAAGCAAGCTTAGAGGCAAGCTCGAACCGTAGCTTCGGAGGTCCAATGAGTCGAGGTTGCAGACGCAAATAAGTCAATCGCGAGGGACGTTTACACCAAGTATGACCCGATAGCTAAGGAGATGTACAACAAGTATGAGCCAGTGGCGGAACACTACGTTGTTTTCGCTTAGCAGTCTTTTAACCACCTCTTGCTTTTCCCTCAAGTGGCCAGGTAGAGGTCCCCACGATTGCTTACTGGTCAGAGAAGAACAATTAGATTGTTCAACATTCCGAGGAGAAAGGGTACGCGATGGCGACGTACCTATCGTTGATTTTGGCTGATGGAATCGCAAAAGTTTTCGCGGATGACAGAAGAGCATCGACCATTTCGAGCAATGTGCAATTAGTTTAAAGGCAATGAAATCAATGAGGAGGTTTTGTTAGGGTTTTAGGAATTAGGCAATTTAGCTTCCTGACCTAAAAATGGTCTCGAGGAAATGGAGACACGGGACTCCATTGCCAATCTTCTTTGTTGTTGTTTTTTTTTTTTTTTTTTTTGCTTATTTTTGGAAATTCAATGTTGAAATATGTTTTTTTTCCCAAAATTAAAATATCCAAAGTTTTATTATTTATAAATACATGTAATCTACAAGTTCAATGCAAAATCAAATTAATATAAAAAAAAAAACATCTGATGAAGAAACGAAAAACCCGAACAAATTTTACAGATGATATGCTCAAATGGTTGACTAATGGCCAGCACATCATAATTTATCATAGTGAGACTTAAGTACTCGAGAACATAAAGTTTTCACTTTAATTAATAAAGTCAACACTTTATTTACAATATATTCAATTTTTAAAGTCTTTGGTTTATTTTAATTTTTGATTAGATCAAATTTACAGTTTACATATTAACCAATTAATATGGGATACAATTATAAGGCATATTATTTTTTCAAGATATAACATAAATTTAAGTTTAAATTCTGAATATGACGTTATTGAAAGAGGTAATTACGAAAATTATTATCATATATATTTAAATGTTAGTAACAAATTAGTAATATATATTTTTAATGTTAGTAACAAATTAGTAATACTAAACGATGGCTATAAATTGGGGAGTTGTTACAACGCTCTGGTTCGTCCCCTCCGTTATATTCGAAGAAGCTCTACTCCATCTCTCGTCTCTTTTGTTAACGTTGTTGGTTTTCAAAATAGTGGTCTCAAAAATGGAGAAAACGTTGGTGGATGCAGATTTCAAACAACCGGTGGAGGCTGAAAGCACCATGAAATCGGCGGTCGAATCAAATCACAAACAAATAGAAGCTATAAGTGTAAGCATCTCTTGATAATTTCTGTTTTCCTTTTTTGATGAATGTGAAGTTAAATGTTTAAAAAAAATTGAATGCAGAACCCAGAAAATATTCAAAAGAAGCTCAAGTATCTAGATTTCATTCAAGTGGTGTCAATCTATGTGGTTGTGTGTGTTTCAAGCATCTATGAGTACGCTAAGGAAAACTCCGGTCCACTTAAACCGGGGGTTCAAACCGTCGAAGAAACTGTTAAGACTGTCATCGGTCCCGTTTACGATAAATTTCGCGATGTACCGTTTGAGCTCCTCAAATTTGTTGATTGCAAGGTAAGAATTAAGGAGGTTCTTTACTATATCTTAGCTTAAATTGCATGTTAATGAGGTTCTTTGTTTGCATGTGGTCTGTAGGTAGACAAGTCGCTGAGTCAACTGGAGCGTCACGTTCCATCTATGGTGAAGCAAGCTTCAAGCCAGGCTCGAACTGTGGCGTCAGATGTCCAACGGGTTGGGGTCGTAGACGTGGCTAAGTCAATCACAAGAGACATTTACACCAAGTATAAACTGACAGCTAAAGAGATGTATGAAAAGTACGAGCCGGTGGCGGAACAGTACGCTGTTTTCGCTTGGCGATCTCTTAATCGTCTCCCGTTTTTCCCTCAAGTGGCACAGGTAGTGCTCCCTACGACTGCTTACTGGTCGGAGAAGTACAATCAGGTTGTTCAACATTTCGGGGAGAATGGTTACGTGGTGGCAGCGTACCTCCCATTGGTTCCGATAAATAGAATTGCAAAGGTTTTCATAGACGACGGGAGAGCGCCGGTCGTTTCGAGTAATGGTGAATCAGTTCAAAGGCAATGAAATCAGTGATAGGGGTTTTGTTAGGGTTTTGGGGATTAGACGATTTAGCTTCCGTACCTAAAAATGTCACGAGAAAATGGAGGTATGGACTCCATTGCCAACCTTCTTTGTTTTTCGCTTATTTTTGGAAATTCAATGCTGAATGATGCTTTTTTATTTAAAAAGAGAGGAAAAAATCTTAAATAATGATTGAAATTTAAAATATCAATTTTTTTTTATTTTTATTTTATTATAAATGCATGTACTCTATTAATACAATGTATAATTGAATTAGTATAAAACACAAACGGATGAAAAAAACAAAAAATATACTCAAATGGTGGAGTACTAGAGGCTAATACATCATAATTGATCATGGTGAGACTTGAGTACCCAAGGCCTTAATCAACACTATATTGACAATATATTCGGTTTTTAAAGTTTATGTTTGATTTTAAGTTTTGGTTAAATCAAATTTATATTTTAAATACTGTGTAATAAAATCGGATGCAATTAAAAGTCATATTCTTTTAAAAGAGAACTCGGTGTCAAGTTCGAATTTTGAATAAGACATTATATTCGAATTTTAAAAAAGTAAATACAAGCTTTGAAATAATCAGATTTTATGTTTGAAATTATGTTTAAATATTCTTTTGAAACTAGTTAGAGTACCTATCTTTATTAAAATAAATAAAATTGAATTTGGTTAAAATATAATTATGTAATGAATATTTTAAATATATTTTTGAAAGTAATTTGGTACTATTTTTAAGTTTTCTTTATCCCCATTTTATTACATTGGTGACATACTATCCATATTATTAGGTTTTGTAAAATTTTAGATTATTATTATTTATTTCTTCCCTATACATTTAGATCCACGTAATCACACCAATGATTAAAACCTAATCAAGCTAAGCATAATAAGTCTTCTTGATTATTCCACTCATTTAAATTTTTTTTAATTTCATAGATTTAATTTTCCTTATCCACAATGTTATATGTTGATAATATAAAATGGGGAGTCGTTACAACGCTTTAGCTCATCCCTTTTCGTATATTCAAAGAAGCTCTATTTTATCTCTCGTCTCTTTTGTTAAAGCAGCTGATTTTCATAGCGGTTTAGAAAATGGTAAAAATATTGTCGATTGATGTGTGTCACGTGACTAACTAAAAATACGATAAAGGTAAGTGCATCTATCGATAAATAGTATAGTTACGGTGAGTAAAAATATTGTATCCACGAGGACTAAAAATATTAGTAATTATCATTTTCTTACTATTTAGCCGACAAATTGGAGTGATGAGTTTTAAGCTAAAATTACTAAACTAATTTATCTAAGAACTCAACAGAGAATGAATCAGGAAAATAATCGAATAATAACCAATGAGAGAGACAATACCCATGAAAGAATCCACCTAGACTTCTTCTATTATTATGAATCTGATTTAAACGATTTATTCACTTGGTATCTTGATCCGTAGAAATCCCTAAATTATGCTAATATCTCTTTCGAGAGTCAGAGCAACTGACTCTAGGTTGATTAATTGAAATTTATTTCTAATTAAAACCCCTATTATCGCATTAACTCGATCTATGGATTCCTCTATTAGATTTGACTCTAATCCGGTAGATTTATGTCGTCCAATTTCTGATATTGCATATAATTCCACTCAATTATGCTAGATCTACTCTTAAATAGGGACTTTTTCTCCTCTGATTAAGCACATTAAAAATGAATTAATATCCTGGAAATATTAAAATAAGAGATAAGCGCACATAATTGAGAACAAGAATCAAGTATTTATCACGTAAAATAGAAACTAAATAACAGAATTCATCATAGGTTTCATCTTCCCTAGATATCTAGGGAATTAGTTCATAATTGTGAATGAAAACATCTCAAAGTCAGAATAACCACAAGAAATAAAGAAACTCATAAAAACTTCAAAAGAAATTAAAATGAGATCTTCGATCTTGATGGAAATCTGCTTCACAGTTGACTCCAACGGTGTTCTTCGAGTTATTTTCTTCGATATTCTCTGATGGCTCCCTCTTTTCTTCTTCTAATTGGTATTTATAGACTTTAGAATGCCCAGAAAGCCTAAAAATTACATTTTTTCGTGCATTTGGGATTCAAGTTGCGAAATCGACACGGTCTGGCACATGGCCGTGTGTCCAGCCCGTGTGGAAAGGCCCAGGCCGTGTGGCTCTTGAAAATAGCTCTATTTGTCCGATTTTGGCTCATTTTTCACTCATTTCGCTCCCAAATGCTATCATAAGTATAGAAACATGAATTTAAAGGATTAGGAGCATCAAATTCACCAATTTGCATAAATAATCATCCAAAAATGCATTAAGAACGGGATTAAAATATGTTACTTTTATTACTTATCATCGATGCAAATTAACACTCGACAGAGGTTGAAAGCACCGCAAAATCGACTGCCGAAACAAAGGCTGTAAGTTTAGGCATCTCTTGATAATTTTTGTTTTCCTTTTTATGGATGTGAAGCTAAATTTGTTTAATTTTGAATGTAGAACCTAGAAAATATTCAGAAGAAACTTAAGTATCTAGATTTTGTTCAAGTGGCGTCAATCTATACAGTTGTGTGTGTTTCAAGAATGTATGAGTATACTAAGAAAAACTCCGGTCCACTTAAATCAAGGGTTCAAACCATTGAAGAAACTGTCAAGACTGTTATCAGTCCTTTTTACGACAAATTTCGTAACGTATTGTTCAAACTCCTGAAATTTGTTGATCGCAAAGTAAGCATTAAAAAGGTTCTTTACTATATCTTAGCTTAAATTGCATGTTAATGAGGGTCTTTGGGTGCATGTGGCCTATAGGTGGACGAGTTATTGAGCCCGTTTGAGTGTCATGTGCCATCTGTCGTGAAACATGCTTCAAGCCAGGCTCGAACTGTGGCTTCAAAAGTCCAACGAGTCGGGGTTGTAGACGCGACTAAGTCAATCACGAGTGACGTTTACACCAAGTATGGACCAACAGCTAAGGAAATGTATGATAAGTATGAGGTAGTGGCAGAACAATACGCTGTTTTTACTTGGCGAACTCTTAACTGTCTCTAGCTTTTCCCTCAAGTGGCTCAGATAATGGTCCCCACGACTGCTTATTGGTCGAAGAAGTAAAATCAAGTTGCTCAATAATCTAGGGAGAAATGGTGCATAGTGGCGGCTTACCTGTCATTAATTCCGAATGATAAAGGTTTTCATGGACAACAGAGGAGCACCAGCCATTTCAAGTAATAGGGAATCAACTCAGAGGCAATGAAATTAGTAATGAGGGGTTGTTAGGGATTAGACGATTTAGCTTCCTTACCTAAAAATGGTCAAAAGGGAATGGAGACATGGACACCATGTTGACCATATTTGTTTTTCGCTTATTTTTGGAAACTTAATGTTGAATGAGGCATAAAACTAAAATTAATTAAATTAATTAACTAACGAACACTACAAAGAACAAATCACGAAAATAATCGAGTAACAACCAAGAAGCGGAACAATACCCAGGAAAGAATTCACCTAGATTCCATCTATCACTATTAATTTAAATTACGCAATTTCTTTACTTAGCACCTTGATCCGTAGAAATCCCTAAATTATGCTAATATCTCTTTCGAGCATAAAAGCAACTGACTTTAGGTTGATTAATTGAAATTTCTTTCTAATTAAAACCCTTATTATCGTATTAACTTGTGCTATGGATTTGACTCTAATCTGGTAGATTTATGTTGTCCTATTTCTAGGATTGCACGTAATTCCACTTAGATTTATGTTGTCCTATTTCTCGGATTGCACGTAATTCCACTTAACTACGCAAGATCTACTCTTAAACATGGTCTATTCAAGCACCGATTTAAGCGCATCAAACACGGATTAATACTCTAGAAACATTAAACCAAGAATTAAGCACACATAATTGAGAACAAGAAACTAAGTATTTATTGCATAAAATAAAAATTAAACGACAGAATCCATCATAGGGTTCATCTCCCTAGGTATTTAGAAAATTAGTTCATGCTTGAAAGTAAAAATATCCAAAACACAGTACAACCGAAAGAAATAAAGAAACTCATGATAACTTCCTAAGAAATCAACAGGGAATCTTCAATCTTGACGGAAATTTGCTTCCAAGTCGGCTTCAATGGTATTTTTCGAGTTATTTTCTTAAATATCCTCTGATGGCTCACTCCTATCTTCTTATTTTTTGTCATATATATGTCTTAAAATGCCCGAAAAACCTAAACATCATGATTTTCCGCAGTTCGATGTGCAATTCCATGAAATCGACATGGCTGTGTGAAATGCTTCAACCCGTGTAGCTCCTGTAGCTTGCTTTGATGCTCCGATTTTCACTCATTTTACTCCCAAGTGCTCTATTAAGCATTAAAACATGAATTTAAAGGATTAGGAGCATAATATTCACAATTAACATCGAACAATTATCCAAAAACCCATTAAAAATGAAGTTAAAACATATTACTTTTAGCACTTATCAATTTTTCTTAAAGTCTTAATATTATAAATACATGTATTCTATAAGTACAATGTAAAAGCAAATTCGTATAAAGCACATTGGATAAAGAAACAAAAATACCCAAACAAGTTTCACACATGACATACTCAAATGGTAGACTAAAAGCCAGCATATCATAATTGATCATTTTGAGACCTGATTACTCAATGACCTAATCAACACTTTATTGACAGTATATTCAATTTTTAAAGTTTTCAATTGACTTCAAGTTTTGGTTAAAATGAATTAACAGTTCAAATATTGACCAATAAATAATTGAATGCAATTGTAAGGGATATTATTATTTCTTGAGAGAACTCAAGTTTAGGTTCAAATTTTGGAGATAACATTATTGAAAAGGGTAGTTACGAAATTTGAAATTAGTACTTATGTTTGAAATTGTGTTTAAAATTTCTCTCAAAACTAGTTCAAAATTTGAAATTACATTATCATACATGTAATGAGTGTTTTGATTTTTTTTAAAAGTAATTTGGTATTATTTTAAGTTTTTTTATTCACATATTATTATGTTGGTGACATATTATTCATATTATTAGATTTTATAAAATTTGGTTTTTTATGAATATTTTATTATTAAATGGATATCTATTAAGATCAAGATAAATTTAATGTATTTTAGGACTATTATAGTCATTAGAAGTAGAGTTTTATGTCATGTATACTTCTTATATCTATAAATATAGACATTGAAAAAGCTTTGTAAACATCCCGATTAATCAATAAAATTCATATGTTCTCTTTTGCTTTCCTATTTCTAGTTCTTTTATTTTCTCTTTTATATACGCGATTTTTTCTTCCCTACCTTCTTTACTTTTATTTTATAACCCCTTTATTTGTTTATTTTTAAAACCTTTTGAAAAAAAAAATATTTATAACAACTATCCCAAAAGTTTGAACCCAAGACCTCTCATAACCTTTAACACCTTTTACGCAGCCACCTTTAAAACTTTCAAAATTTCTCTTGTACCAAGAAATATGTAAAACATGTTTATCCATATCTGATTGGATTTATTCATTTGAGAATCGACGATCAAATCTATTCTCCGTGGTCTTAGACACAAGATGCGAGAATTTGCAGGAAGTTTTTATTTAATGTTTCATATTGAGATTATTATTTTATCTATGAATAATTATGATTGATTTAATTAACTTGTTTTATTTCTATGTTGTTAAGGATATTTAAATATTTGATCTCAGAATGGATCTTAATTCTTATTCTTGATATTTGATTTGTCATTGTATAAGCACAGGTAAAGTTCAGATTTGGTAAGAAGCTTTTATGTTTTGACAATTTTTTTTCAATTGTGATATATATTGAAATTATTAAGTGATATTTTTTTGTGCTTTATTAATGAATAAAATAATTATGATCCTATTTAGCTGATCTTATTGGTTTATTTTTCTGATGTTAAAGAATTTATCTTATCAAAACAATATTTATATGTATGTATTGGGAGACAGTATTATAACACCCTATACCCGATCTGATCACTGTAAGCGGGTACCAGCTGATACAAAAACTCAAATGTTTCTAAACAAATCTTATTTGTTTCTCAACACTTAACATACACTATATCTTTATACACACGATCTAAGAGATGTTTCCTTAGAATTTTATTGAATATAATGAATTTAAACATTATAAATTCTTAAGACTTTAACTAAACCCCTGAGCCGTAACCTCTGAGAGTGTCTTATATATGCATGTTACAACTACCGAACCCTTTTTCATCAAATTGGTGGAGTCTAGCATAGCCCTTCACTCGATCATTTGGTGAAAACTTTATTCTACAATTAAGCCTACCATGTGTAAGTTCAATGGAGCTTAGTGAGATTCCGCATAATGGCCATACAACAAACTTCAAAACTTTAAGAAATAAAATTCTAAAAAAAAAAAAAGAATGTACAACTCTCTAGTCATCCTTGGCCATTAGCAGATTTTGCTGATGAGATCTATGTATCCCCCTCCCCTTTTAACCCCATCTCACCGCTTACTGACTTGTTCTTTAACCTAAGTATGTGCATATTTCTTCAGGATAAGGATCTTCTAGGAATACAGACCTAATTACGCCTCAATCTAAACTTCATTTCTCTCAAAACTTTGGAGGTGAAGCCCGATGTCTATCCTTTGGATTATTTACCTTTACTTTCTTGGGTCTCAATTTATTGTTCTCTCTTGTTCCTGGCAGACCCCTTCTTCTATCAACCTGAGTAACTTAGCCCCTAAGTAGGACTCAACAGACTTAGCTACCCTTAACTATCCCTTATCCGCAAACCCTTAGGTCCCACTCAATCATCTAGTTTAACCTTTGTTATTGGGTTATTTGCCAAAGATCTGCAACCCCATACCCATGAGTTCTTCATAACTAGACATAGTAAATCCTCTCAAAAGGTTTACCTTGTTATGTTAGCCTCTGAGTTCGATTCATTTGACGACCTTTACCATTCCAGCGGATTCTTTATGATTCCATAGACGAGCTAGTGTTCTACACTATTTCATTCCATGTTAAATGTCCTGGCGGACTCTATTGGTTGCCATAGCCGACCTATGGTCTTTCATCCTTTCACCCTGTGTTTACTATCCCGACAGACTACCCCGTGTTTAGTATATCGACGGACTCCATTGGTTGCCATAATCGATCTATGGTCTTACACCTTAAACCTTTTAGAGGTGTCGCCTCAAAGGACCTTACCGTCATCGCGGTGTCATCCCATAGATCCTACTAACCGTCATCGCGGTGATGCTCTATGGAACTTAAATATCGTCATCACGATGTCATCTCGAAGGACCTATTTCGAATTTTACATTGATGCTCGAACACCGAAGTGCCCCCTCCATAATTTTCGGAGCTTTGCACATTGCGGTTTGTTCCCAGTAATCCCGGATGATGGAAATCTTAACGGAATTTACATTTCCTGATTCCTCTGTCCATTCCTCCATTTCGCCAATCCTAACATTGATGTTCAAACACCGTAGTGTCCCTTCCGCAAGGCCTGGAGCTTCGTACATCAAGGTTTGCACACAGAATTGCCCATTTTCCTATCCTAACTTCATCTAACCCGTCGATAATTCCCTCTCATATTCCATGATGAATAAATAAATATTACATGCAAATAAGCATTCTCAAGCAACAATGATTATGCATTACCATGTGATCTCAGTTTAGCATTAACACATATTCATGCCACGTACAACATCCCAAAGATAGAGTATAGAATCTCACCTTGCTCATTTATTCTTAACAGCTTAGTTGGTCCAAATGTCAGAGTCTCTTTTGTCCTGACAGCTAAGCATAAATACCCTTTATCGGTAATCTTGAAGACATTGAACTTGTAAAACCCATAATTCATAATTAGATAGAAACTTAAAGGGTTCCTACCCTACTCCAAAAGTTTAGAGGGAGGGATAAGGAAACTTACCAATCCCCAATCTCTCTACTTGTAGACTCTAAATCACACGATGGTTGCAACATACAAAGCTTCCTTCAACTACATCCTCTTCTAAATTCAGAGTAATTGAAGAAGACGATGTTGAGAGAGGAAGATTTAAGAAGCAGAATTGAGACGAATTCTATTTCCACACACTCCTATAAATATACTCCATCAGCACGGTCTCCACAAACCAATACTGCCACTGAATCCTAATCACTTTGTCTCCCAGTAAGGAACCAGTCGGTTCGAATCTAACTAAATTATGATTTAAATCTAATAATTCCCTAACTAGCTACTCAAGTTTCTAAATATCTTATTAGAATCCACAAACTTTTATTTTTATACAATCAGCTCCCCGACTATTCCTTGAGCTCAAGTCCTTAGGATGGTCGGGTGTGACAAGTATTTTGTCACTAAATTGCTTTCCTACCTTCAACCAAATTTGTGAAGTTATTGAATGATAGAGATTTTAGTTAATTGTGTGGGGGAATGCCTCATATTTTCAATCGAACAGATGGCGACGTCACGATGAGAAGCTTATTGATGTTGCAATGACTGACGATGTCATGATGACGCGAATAGGGACGTTGAGATGTGGCAACATGTTCCCCACATAAATCATGTTTCTTCTCCTAATTAAACTCTGATTACTCTAGGGATATTTTAGTATGATTAGACCTCTAATCTTAGCCTATAAAAAGGGCTTTTATATCCTTGTTTTGAGAGGTCAATTAAGAGGCAATTAAAAGATGTAGTACTATAGAGCTTTTCTTTTGGGGGCAACAAGATGTAGTCGCAGATTAGTTTTGGTGAGAGTTTTCGTGGTAACTATGGAGAGAATTTTATACCCCTTTTGAGAGAGCTCTATGAGAGTTAGGACTTTCCTTTTGGGGTTTGGGTTTGTACATTTAGTACATTTAGGTTTATTTTCTCTATATTTTACTATCATTTTTTTACTCATTTAGTGAAAAGTCGAAGCCTCCTTTGCCCATAGTTTTTTTATCCTTTTCAGAGGAGTTTTCCACGTAAAATTTGTGTTTGATCTTCTCTACCTTTTCTGTTTTGTTGTTTATACGGGTCGATCCTCAACAAAATGGAAACAAACCTTCATTTGGATTCTGCAGTCAACCTATTTAGGGATGGCGACAACAAATTCCAATATTGAGAAGTTCTATTGAATCATAGATTTTAGATTGTAGCAATTTCAGATAAATCAGGGTGTTTAAAGTAAGGTTGGTCGCAAAGGGTGACAGTCAAGTGGAGGGATTTGATTTCCTCGATGTTTTCTCTCCTAATGTGAAACACACGTCCATTCGTGTATTACTGGCCCTAGTTGCATTATAAAACCTTGATTTAAAGACTAGGAGTCTTTCGATTTCCAAGTTCGAGAATGGTTTGGGATTGGTTGACATTCTTCAAAGTTTGAGCTCGACCCGTGACAGGGTCTGGAGAAGAAGGTATGGTAAATACGAGTTAAGGTGGAGATTTGAGGGGGTTCCTCGTATTTCTGGTCAAACAGACGGTGACGTCACAATGAGAAGTTTCCTGACGTTGGGACGATGGACGACGTCGTGACGATGCGAATGGGGACGTTGCGACATGGCGACGTGTTCCCTACATAAATTGAGTTTCGTATCCCCCACTAAAATCTGTTATCTTTTCCCAATTAAACTCTGATCACTCTAGGGATATTTTATTATGATTAGACCTCTAATCTTAGCCTATTTAAAGGGGCTTGTATCATTGTTTTGGGAGGGCAATTAAAATAAGGCAATTAAAAATGTAGTATTATAAGGTTTTTCTTTTGGGGACAATAATATGTAGTTGTAGATGAGTTTTCATGGTAACTATTGAGAGAATTAAATGTAACACCCATAACCCGTATCCGTCGTCAGAATAGGGTTTTAGAAAACATTTCAATAATCATAACATAACCCATCATTAAACATGCATGTCATCCTTATTCAAGCCCTCGAGGCCTTAGAATCACTTTAGAAATGATTCGGGACCAAATCGGGAACATTTGAAAATTTTGGGAAAAAGTTAGAAAAATTTCAACTGCAGGGGTCACACACCCATATGGCCAAGCCGTATGCCTCACACAGCTGAGACACACGCCCGTGTGGCCAGGCCGTGTAACTCTCTAACTTGGGTCACATGCCTATGTGTGTTGCCCGTGTGTGACACACGCCCATGTGGCCAGGCCGTATGCACCCAAAAGTACCTTAAAACTCAAGTTTACCATTTCCTACTTACTTGGGCACTAAGCAACTCAATTACCAATTGTTTAACCTATTCAAAACACGATTAAACACACCCAAAATACACCAAATTCATCACCTAATATGCCTAACCAATGTACCCTCATTGGTACCACATGTTATATCATCAAAACATTATTCAAATCAATATTTTAAGTATACCAATTCATTCAAATTAACCAAACTTATAACTACCTAAATATCAAGCTTAAGTTCACATACACATCACAAGCAGTGGTTCCAAAATAACATGCCAATTTATTCCTTCAAACACAAACATATATATATATTCAAACCAACATTACACTTATAACTCCATTTACAAACCATTCACAAAATAACTATCAACTAGGACATCCTAGGTACATGCCATCACAAAAGGTAAACATCACCACATTTGAGATCGGGATCGTTGTTGGATGCTGAGTCGGCAATCAAAAGAGAAGTCCTAACCTGCACACAGAAGACAAAACCGTACGCTGAGTAAAACTCAGTGATATTTTTATAATCCGAACAAATAAAGACAAAATGATACAAGAATGCATAATTTCAATTATACGAACATATTATTGTCTAAGCTTATAATTTCCATATACCATTATTTCAATTTCATGCATATTACCATATCATTTCATACCATATTCAATTTTCACATGCTATCATATCTGATTTGTTTAAAAAATATCTCAATACACATCACTTGCTATATAAATAGTTTTTCACATATCAATCCACATGTCATTTAAACAAAGGCATTATCCATTCCATATTCAATTCATGAGTACATAACTCATATATTCCATTTGTTCACAACATATTTCACATTTCATTTTCAATCCATTATCTCATTTCCATTTCACATATCATGTCATTTCAATATCAATTATAAAACTTTATTATTTATTTACCCCTATTAACACGACTCGGATTCAGACGGATACACGGATCCAACCAACACACCAGTTTGGCACCTAGTGCTTCATCGGATAAATCTGAAGTAATAACTATGCCCAGCGTTATATAAATTGACACCCAATGTCTCATTGGTTAAACTGAAGCAAATTGGCACCCAGTGCCTCATCGACTCGAAGTCGAAGAAATCCCTGAACTCTTCCTATCTTATTGCATGCCATCTATATCTGACTCAGCCCGATACAGTTAATAGGGTTTCATTTCACTTTTCAAATACAACCAATATCCAATTCTCATATTTGCACATTATCACATTTACACATATATTCATTTCAATTCAAATAATCAATACATTCATAATGTATATGTAACACCCTAAACCCGGCCTAGAAGTTTAGACCGAATTTCAGATGTCACATTGACCACCAAAGTGATCATAGAAAAGTTTTTACAAATCAATTTATATGTCAGTTAACAATACTTAAACGTTTTAAAACCAGTCAGTAAAATTACAGTTGAGATGGTGTGTATATATATATAAAAGTGGAATAAAAATGATTAAAACTTAACTCGAAATTTGTATCACTGCTTTATAAAAATCTTACAGTTTAAACCAAATAATTAAATAGATACTGAAATGCGAACTGATAATATTTTATTTTCACCGAGACTGTCCGCACACTGAGTCCAGCATTAGAATTCAGACAAATCTCATAGACAGATGTAAATGCAATGCAGTCAGAAAATGGAACCCACCCATCCAGCCAACACACCTCTCCGTCCCTCGATCACACCCCATAAGAGTTGTTTAAGCTCATCCAACCGAAACACACCACATAGGACCTCGAAGGCTCATCCAACCCTACACACCATATATATGGACTAAGCCACTCAGATATCAATACGCAGCAAAGCTGGCGTATGTGTTGTACTGTGTAATGCGGTAGACCGCTGTACAGGCGAATTGCAATTTAAATTGCCAGATCAGATAATGGTACGCAGCAGAGCTGACGTACGTACAGTACAGTGTAATGTGGTAATCCACTGAGACATGTTGCAGTTAAACTGCCAGATCAGATAATAGTGCGCAGCAACGCTGACGCACGTGTGGTACAGGACGATAAATCGCTGTACGTATAAGTTGCAATAGAATTGCCAGATCATATCAGAACCAGTCTCCCTTCTCTTCACAACCCAACCCCAAACAATTTATGCAAGTGCATGTATGCGTTCAATCTCACGTAACGGTGAAACAAAGATCGTACATCTGGAGCATGAACAGGATATGCACACATACACCCTAGTTAATCGGGTTTAGAGTTAGACATTACACACATCAATCACAAATAGCACTTATGTCGCAGTCCGAACGGAGTCTTAACTGCCCTTGTTTAAGCTTAGCCAAGGGTTAAAGCACTCAAACACATTTTCATATTAGAATCGCACACAGAACCAATATAAGTGTCTTAGGACCACACGCCCGTGTACTCTGGCCATATGGACATGCCTAGGTCGTGTGGGAGGTCACAAGCTCGTGTAAAATGGGCACACAGTCGTGTGACAGTGGCACATGCCCGTGTGAAGAGAGGCACACGGCCGTGTGACTGAAGCACACACCCGTGTGGACTGGGGACATGGCCATGGGAATAGGCCGTGTAACTCTCTGTCCATTTGCACTAAATTTGAGTACAGGGCTGACACAGCCGTGTAAGGGTCTCACATGCCCGTGTGCCCACCAGACACGGTCGTGTGTCCAAAACACATGCCCGTGTGGAATCCCTAAACCCCCAAATTAGCCACATGACACTGTGGCCAGGCCGTGTGGCACCCAATCACTTAAACCTTAATCCCCAAACTCACACGACCATGTGCCCGAGGGACACAGCCATGTGAGAATCGACAAAATCCCAAAGTCGGCCACACGGCTGTGTGGCACCAACATTGGCCCGAAAACCCTAATTCTCAAAAGCACACGGCCGTATGAACTAGCACAAGCCCGTGTGAAAACCCCAGTGGCTACGAAACCACCCTAAAACAACTTGAAAATCAAGTTTTTCGGTCACTAAGTCGACCCACAACCGATGGAACTCAAAACCGCACTAACCAAAGCGAATTTCCATACCATTTGACAGTACTACCGTACTTAGACGATCAATTTCCAAAAGCCACAAAGATTGCCACATTCTAACAAAATTAATGTTGCAAAAAAAACATAGGAAAGTTTCAGAACCCACACCTGTTACGATGATAGAGAGCAATAATCTTCAAAGTATGCGCCGCGAAAACCGTTCCCCACCGAAAAGAAAGAAAAAGAAAAGCCAATCGAAGAGAAAAGGGAGAACATGAAGAAAAAAAACCCCCAAAGAAAAAGAAAAAGAAACAGAAAGAAGAAAAATAAATATAAATATAAAATAAATAAATAAATAACACTAAATCATTATTATTAACTAAAACAAAACAAAATAAAAAGGTTCTCCCAAAATGCGCACCTAAGGACTCGAACCTAGAACCTTGAGATTTACTACACACAACCAAACCACTAAACCAGAAAGCCCATTCTGTCACTTACATGCAAGACCAAACACAAAAGTACACCTTTCTCTCAGACCCTAACCACTAACATCAGATCTTCTAACCCCCAAAATCTGGGGTGTTACAGTATATACCAATTCAATCCATTTCAATCAACTATAATTTCAATTCACTATCAAATTGCCAAAATACTCACCTCAACCACTTACTATATGCATTAAATCAAAATACAACAATTAGCAACTAGGTTCGGATTATAGAAATACAAATCGTGGATTCCGAGCTATTCGATGTCGATTTTATCCTTCCCCTTTTTAGTCGAGGATTCCGATACGACGTTAACTACGGAATTAAAACAATTAAATTACATCAATACAACACAATTTAATTTCACATTGAATATTTCAATTTTTGCACAACATTTGCTTAAATTCTAATTTAGCCCCTGAATCGAGACTATTTTTTATTCTTCATATTTAATCCCATATTTTTATACTAATTTCACTTTAAGCTAAATTTAGCTCCCTATTTTTAATTAAACCCCTAAATCTCAATTTTTTTCACAATTTAGTCCCTATTACTCAAAATTTACAATTTTTCTACAATTTAACCCTTTTCCATTTCTAGCTTAAAAATCCATTAATTTAATCATTAATACTAAAACTATTCAACATTAACAATATTTAAAAACTTAATCAATGCTAAAATTTCGACATGGGTCGGGTAGTACTTCATACCGGGATTCCAAAAATATAAAAATTACAAGAAAATAGATTAAATTGACTAACCGATTGAAGTTTGAATTTTTAGAAACCCTTGGCCGTACATTCACCTTTTTTTTCTTTCTTTCTTTTCTTTTGATTAATGTTGCATGCATCCACTTTTAATTCCTTTCTTCTTCTTCTTTTTATTTTACTTTCATTTTATAATAATTATATAATACATATATATACATTCATTTTGTTTTTAAGTTACTTAATATAATAACATATATATATTAATGCCGTCCAACATATTTAGGTAATTGACTATTTATAACCTTAGTCTTTCTATTAATTTTTAATCTATAATTCAACTTCTAATACTTATGCAATTTGACCCCTACACATTAACAACTTATAAATCATGCAAATTCACTTAACCAAAATCTAATTAACTACTCAACTAACTTTGTAAATATTTTTATTAAAATATTTATGAGTCTTATTTATGGGAACAGAGCCCCAGGAATGCACTCTTCGAAACCCCTAACTATTGGGTCGTTACAATTCTCCCCTCTAATTAAATTTCGTCTCCGAAATTTACCTGAAAAGAGGTGGGGGTATTGAGATCTCATCATCTCTTCCGGTTCCCAAGTCGCTTCCTCGACACTATAACTACGTCATAGCACTTTCACTAACGGAACTCTCTTGTTATATAACTCTTTCACCTCGCGAGCCGAAATCTCGACCAGTTCTTCTTCATAAAACAAGTCAGGTTGAATCTTAATGTCTTCCGTCGAAATAATGTAAGACGGATCTCAGTTACGTTACGGTTAAGTGTGGATCTCAGTTTTGACTAATATTATGCTTAGGTTTGGGATTATGTTAGGCTTATGTTTTAGTTTCTGTTTGGGCTTATATTATGCTTAGATTTGGGCTTTGGACTTTTCATTTAAGTGTATTGCTCGTACAAAATTTCATTCTTATTCCGTTCCAGCAATATCCCAATATGGAAATATCCTTCTTCTTAGATATTTCTCTCCAAAGAAATCTCGATTTAGGGATATTAGTCCCCGATTCAGAATCCTGAATAGCCGTTTCAAGAGTGGGGTCAATGTTGTGGTTCGGACACTTTCTCTCAGCTCGGTTGCCAACCATGGGTCTAGTTGGTCCGCTGATTTACAAAATGATGAATAATCGCACTGTTATAGTCGGCCAAGGGTACACTTCTCTCTATTTTCCAATTTGCAGATTAATATATTATATTAAATTTTAGATTTTTTAAGTATCCTGCTCATGTGAATTTTAGTTCTTATTCCACTCTTGGGATATCCCTATCATATCCGCCTCAAGATAGCCTATTCTGAGGATATCTTTGTTCCCATATATATCAAAGTTTCGATTTATTGGTCCCCAGTTTCATTGTTTTAGTGTTCAGTACAGATTTTTAAGTGTCCTGCTCTAATTAATTTTCCTCCTTATAATGCTTCGGGGATATCCCTGTCTTATCCCGTCTCGGGATAAGCTATTCCAAGGATATCTTGCCTCTTTGTTATCCTGATTCATAATTTTTAGCTTCCAGATTAGATGTTTTAGTGGTCGATTCAAATTTTTTTGCGTGTCTGGACCGGGCTACCTATCGTACTTATTCCAGTCTAGAATATTCCGTTCCAAGGATATCCTGGTTTGATGATATCCCATATAGGTATATCTGGCCTGGGTATATCCCATTCTAAGTATATCTTGATTTTAGTTTAAGGTTAAGGGTTGGGTTTATAGTTTAGGATTTTAGGGTCTAATGTTGGGTTTATGGTTTATGATTTTAAGGTTTAGGGTTTATGGTTGTGTTTAGGGGGTTAAAAGTTAGGGTTAAGATTTAAGGTCTAAGGGTTAGTGTTAGGGTTGGGGTTGGAATTAGTGTTAGGGTTTGGGGACACATACTTCACAAGCAATGCATTTATCAAATTCAAAATGGATTCGTCTGTGGAAACGCTCTGATGTGATTAATTTTTCATAAGGATATTGAATAGTTACGGGTAAACGATTTGCGTGGAATAAGGTAATCATGAAACCTTGACCAATGTACGTTACTGCTCGGACTGTTTAGTGGCTATAATTCATGAACCCAGTTGCCATAGGGAACATATCGTGAATATATATATGAATAATTTTATGTTTTTTCTTTCTCTTGTTTGAACCAAGTCATGAATCTCTTATTTTTTTCTTTACAGTGATTAATTTTATGTTTGTTGCTCGGGCTGTTTAGGGTTAGGGTTATGGTTTTAAGGTTATGGTTGGGTTTAAGGTCTAGGGTTGGGTTTATGGTTTATGATGTTAGGGTCTATAGTTTAGGGTTGGGTTTAGGCATTAAGGGTTAGGGTTATGGTCTAGGTTTATAGTTTGGGGTTTATGATTTATGATTTATGGTTAAGGTTTATTTTTTATTTTTTAAAAGTTTAGGGTTTATGGTTTTTATGGTTTAAGGTTAGGGTTAGAGTTTTAGTGTTATGGTTAGGTTTAGGGTTTAGTGTTTAAAGTCTAGTATTGGGTTTATGGTTTAAGATTTCAGGGTCTATGGTTTAGGGTTAAGGTTAAGGGTTAATGGTTATGGTCTAAGGGTTTATGGTTTGGGTTTAGGGTTATGGTTATAGTTGTGGTTTTAATGTTTAGTGTTTAGTGTTTATGGTTAGGGTTTTATGGTTTAAAGTTTATTTTTTAAGGTTTAAGGTTTTATTGTTTTTAAGGTTTAAAGGTAGGTTTGGGGTTTTATTGTTATGGATGGATTTAGGATTTAGGGTCTATATTTGGGTTTATGGTTCATGATTTTAGGGTTTATGGTTGGGTTTATAGGTTAAGTGTCAGGGGTTATAGTCTAAGGGTTAGGGTTTTTGGTTAGGGTTTTAAGGTTTTATGTTTATGGTTTGGGTTTAGGGTTTAGGGTTTATAGTTTTTAAGGTTTAATGTTTTTATGGTTTAAGGGTTATGGTTTTAGGATTTGGGTGTTAGGGTTAGTGTTATGGTTTTGAGGGGCTTCAAGGCTTGGCTCATAAGAGTGAATTCCCTATTGCGGAATCATACACGTAGGATAGTCGTGACAAACTGTCATATCTTGTACATAAGGACTCGTATAAATAGATAGCTCATTTTTGGCAGATAATAGGTAGGAGCATAATGTGAAATATTCTGGAGCTACAAAGATAGTTATTAAATCGTTAGCACCGCATAAAAATATTCCTTCTAGAATAGTTGTTAATACGAATAAAAGAAACTCTGCTATAGCCATTTCTGTACATTCAATGTACTCTACGGATATAGGAATAAATAGAGTTGAACATAGTAAAATAAGAAATTGAAAGATTTCGTTAAAATTGTTCGTTTGGAAATTTCCTGAAAAGCTAATCATAGGTTCTTCTCTCCACAGGAACAATAGGGCCGTTATGCTCATTACTAAACTTGTTGAAGAGATGAAATATAACCAAGGTATATCTTTTTTATCAGAGGTTGAATCGATCATCAGAAGAAGAATTAGGCCGAAAATTAGGATACATTCTGGGGAAATAAAACTTCCATCGAAGAGAAGCAAATGAAAGGCTTTCATAAAAATTCTTGTAGAATCGAGAATGAAGTTTTCATTCTGTACATGCCATATCATGAATTAGTAACTACATCCAATCTCCAAAGAAATCCTAATTGTTTCGAACTTTCTATTTTTGGAATGGGAATATTTACGAAATCCCCATGAATAGGATCCAACCTTATTCCATGGTATTTACTTGAGACTCCTCTTTCTTATTCTTAAACAAGTGTCCGAGAACATAGATGTGAACATATATAGATACCGATTCTTGTACGGGATTTCATAATGTGAACTGTTGCGTGGATCTCCTTGGATCTTGCCATGGCCATGGATCTGCATTCATTCATATGTCCCATAAAGGGGCTCTCATATACTGGTGCGCATCATTCTCCGTACAGTATGCCCAAACCTCCGCAAAGCCACATATCATTAATATTTATTTTTGATATAGTCCGCCCGAACCTTCACAAATCCTCCTTGTTAATTCGAACACTTACGTGTTCCCCCGCAAGGCCAAGGCATTCACCATTCACAATATGCATTTACATGCCATACCATATAGGAAAATCACATATCATTTTGCCTTCACCGTCTTCCACCTCAATCACATTTCGACAACCCTCTACAACTCTGCATAATTCATACACATGCATTGTAACGCCCCAAATTTGTTAAGTTTGCTTCTGTAAAGTTTTGACACAACTGTGTATCTGCTTCAGTGGTTAAGTGTTCTGGGTGTGTGTGTGAGGTCTTGGGTTCAAGGCTTACCCTTGGCAACTTTGTTATTTTTGGAATTAAGCCCTATCCTTGATTGGTAGGCTTATATTAAATTACTTGTAGCTTCATATCAGAATGAGCCTGCTGGTTCAAGTGGTAAGGGAATTGGTGTGTTGAGGTCTTGTGTTCGAATCCCTACGCGAGCGTGGGAGTTCATTTTTGCTCATTTGACTAAGAGAATTTCAATTGAACAGAAATTCTGAGTAAGTGGGTTGTTAGTGGGTTAGTGGGAGGAAAATTAGGGAGGTTATCAGAATCTGATTAGTTTTGTTTCCTATTACCCAAAAATCCCTTCCTGGCATTTTTCCTCTCTTTTCTTACTCTCTAAAATCTGATTTCTTTTTGCTTCTGCTTCGGTTACTGTTTTTTTTCTCTTGCAACTGTAGTTGCTACGATTTTTGTGGGATTCGTTAATTGCGTGGTAAGTGAGGTTGGGTTCGTTGTTAACTTTTGGTTTATGGGGTTGTGGACAAACTTTTTGATGGCTGATAAACGGTTGTGTTGATGATTACTATGGCGTAGGAGAAGGCAGTGAGGCAGAGGCTATCACTCCGGAGGTTTAGATTGCCATGCGTAGTCGATTCTTTGGGGGTAAGTTTTTGGGTTTTAGTCGTTTCAGTTTTATTAACTCGGTTTTGGTTGGTAAAGGTGTTGGGTATTCTGATTGTTAGGTTCTGGAAGGCTCGGGGTGGATTTACATCGAAACGATACCAGGTGTGTACCCAAAACGCAGAAAAACAGGATTCGGCGAAAGCTGAAATTGCAATCTGTCGACGCCACACGATCGTGTGGTAGGCCGTGTGCAACAACACGGCCGTGCGACCGACGAAGGCCAGTCCGTGCGCAGGACATGGCCGTGTGATGGCCGGAGTGTGGCCGTGTGGACCATACTGGCTAAACTAGACTGGGCGTGTGGGCCCACACGAGTGAGTCACACGGGCGTGTGAACTTTGGGCCAGGCCGTGTGATCCACACAGGCAAGGCCAATCTGGGCGTGTGGACCACACGGGTGTGTGGGCCCATTATACTGAAATTTTCCATAGGGTCGCACGGGTCATCCTAATCGACTGTGGACCTACCATAGGGTCGATAAAGTCTTACTAAACCCTAAAACTATGTGTCCTATTAGACTGAGGTACTGTTATGAGCATGCCTATGTTTGTTTATCTGTTATCTGTTTATGAAAGCATGTTAAGCATGATTTATTTGTTAATTCTGTATGCATGTTCTGTTAGTTTGATTGGGGTGGGATGATATATATATTTGAGGAAGTGTTCTGAAAGGCAGATTATGCTTAATATCTGGCAGCACAACTGCATTATATCTGATATGTGCCGCATCGGTACAATATGGTGTGTAGGGCTGGGTGGGAGTTTTAAACCCCACATGGTGTGTAGGGATGGTCGGAGATGGTGTGTAGAGAATGGGGGTAGGATTATGAAATCTGATTTGCATATGTATAACTTTGTCTGCATCTGAAATGGGCTCAGGCTCGAATCTGTATCTGTATCTGTATCTGTATCTGACATGGGCTTAGGCCCGAATACGAATCTGTTTGACTTGTGATATTCTGTGTGTGTACATGCTTAATTTTGCTGGGTTACACACTGAGTTTACGTAAACTCACCCATTCTCTTTTTATTTTGTACAGGTAATCCACAGACTTAGGCGGATCAGTGCAGCAGGGACTCAACGGTGACCACCTTTCCAGATCACTGTTTAAGTTTTCTAATTATGGTTTTATTTTATATTTTGGGTACATTTTGAGAGTTTGTATTTTCTGGGACTCTGGAATATTTAAAACTGTTTGGGCTTTTGGGTTTAACCTGTTTAGTTGATGATGGTTTTACTTAAAGACATGCTTTTCAAAAAAATGCAAATTGTTTTCTTAAACATGATGATTTTCTTAAGCTTCTGCTAAATTGAATATACATATGAAAGTAAACGAAAGCAATTAAAGATTCATGAGTTAAAGGTTTTTATCGAGTTAGCTACGTTTTCGAAATCCCTTACATGTGGCATCGCCAGATTTGGCCATAATGTCTAGGCCGGGTTTGAGGTGTTACATGCATTTCATACACAAGTAGGCAACCAATACCATTGTTCATGCATGACACACATTACACCAAACATTTCATGCATTTTCATATCAACACAACAAGCGTCATGATACATCAATGTTAAGTTATGGAGTAAATCATCATTTACACAACATTTAGCCATAAGATGATGCATCATTTGCTCAAAATTCAACCAACACGACCAGTAAACGATACTAGAATAAATGAATAATCACCTAAGACCTGAGTTTTAGAGCTCACCTAGAAATTGATGCCAAAACCTTCTTCTTAGCTTTTTTTCTTTGCTACCCGAGCTTCCAGCAGCTTACAAAACATAACAACTATTTCAGAATATCCAACGAAGACATTTTATCATCATAAAAACCAAAAAATTTTTGTATACAGAGGCCGTTAAAATGATATCCACAACTTTCTCCAAAACAAGATAGAATCGATGGATAGCTAAAATCCTTAACTTTCATCTTTTCTTAAATCTGAGAAAATAGAAAGGTTAGGAAGCTTACTAACTTGAAAAATTATCAGTTACTTATGCACAAACTTTAGTTACCTTTATCCATGCAAATCATTCCTTAATCTTTCTCTCTATCAATCCAAACCAGTGAAGAAGGTGAAGAAAGAATAGAAAAATGAACCACACCAAAGAATAACGTCTCCCCCTTATATACTACTCACGCATTTCCTTCACCGATCCCAAACTCAACAGCCAAGTGTACATCCTTAATCATCATGTCTCCCACTAAAATAGATTCCTAGTTTAAACTCAACGGAACCAAGGTTGAAATCCAACCTTTTACTAATCAGTCCGCTAGTTGCTCTTATTTCTACTAGAGCCCACTATTTTTGTAAACTTTTCAAATTAATCCCAAAAATTACCATTCTAACATAACTTAATAATTCGAGGTGTGACATTGTACATTTAGTACATTTAGGTTTATTTTCTCCATATTATACTCTCGTTTGTTTACTCATTTAGTGAAAAGTCGGAGTCTCATTTGCCCGTGGTCTTTATCCTCTTCAGAGGGGTTTTCCATATAAATTTGTGGTCGACCTTCTCTATCTTTTTTATTTCGTTGCTTATATGGGTCGATCCTCAACAAATTGAAATAGTTTAAAGTAGGTGTTTCTCGATGAAACATTGAAAAATTATATATATACATATATTTGTGATATTGATTATTTTTAAATAAAGATTATATTGGGACATTTAAAAGTCCAACCTACTAGATTTTTTGCATTCTCCAAAGTGAATGCAAGTATAAAAATAAATTTAAAGGATATAATCGTAGATATGATAAGTGGCATAAGAATAACCACTAGAAGTGGAAACATGGTAATAAATAAAAGAACAATAAGAGTTCTCAAAATAAACTTTCAAGGAGTAGAGATAATTTATGTTATCAATGTGATATGAAATATCATTAGTCACATACTTGTCGTATGCCCAAATATTTTGTAACAATGAACACTATCATTATAGGTAGAAAATATTCATCTTATTTGAAACGGAAACAAACTAATACTATTGTAATATTTGGTAGTAAAAAATTGGTACTGAAACAAACCAATATTATTGTAATATTTGGTAGTACAAAATTAGTTGGAAGCTCTAGAAGAGCTAGTATATCAGTGCTGAGATTTTATTAATCAAACTTCACCATTTGGTCATTTATTTATCTGATTAGTTATGTATGATCCCTAAAAGAAGCCCATCATATTGAATCACATTCCCTGAAATGAATGTAAGCATAATAATAAATTTAAAGAGCATAATTGTGAATATGATAAAAGGTTCACAACTAGAAATGAAGGAGAAATAAGTTATGTTCTCAATGTATAAAATGTACCTATTGTACATCTGAATATTTTTTTACTCTGTTAATATTCCTTGAAAGGAAGGAAACATATATCTCGTAGACAATACAACAATGCATATTATCCTTAGGGATAAAAACAATTTTTCTTGTTTGGTAATGAAACAAACTGAACTTTAGTAGTACAAAATTAATTTAAGGCTCTAGAAAGCTAATCTAATGTTACCCCATTATCAATGTGGTAACAAAACATGTTAATCTTTTGTATTACAAAATTAATTCAAGGCTTCAGAAGAGCTAATGCATTATTATCCGAAGAAACAAAGTGATCATTAATGTATTATGTTCTAGTCAGAACCAGAGAAATTATTTTGTTTTAAAATATATTCTCTATAATGGATCTCATATTGAGATTGTGAATGAGGAAAATTATATTTAGCATGAATTACTCTTGCTATAAATATCTACATCTTTTGATAGAGAAAGATTCAGTTATCGTATTATATTATGCATGATACTTGGATACCTTTCATTATTTTGAAAAAGATAGAGAAAGATTGGGTTTTGATTGTGAAAGATCCATTTGAATTGTGGATTAATTTAAAAGAAATATATGACCATCGAAATATGATAAATTTATCTAAACTTGTTATAATTGTATGCACCTAAAGTTGCAATATTTTAAATCTGTAAGTGAATATAACTCTGCAATATTTAAGATGAGTTCTCAATTATGTGAGAATAATATTATTAATAGAACTTATTAGAGAACTTTTTCAACTTTTCATACTTCAAATATGCTCCTGCAGTAGCAATTTCGTAAAAAAAAAAGGTTTTACGAAATAGTATAAGTTAATATCATGTTTAATTAAGGTTGAATAAAAATTAAGGAGTTATTAAATGAAAAACCATAAAGCCCATCGTATTAGATTTGCTTCATTCCCTAAAGCAAATGTAGCAATATATAAAGATGTAATATTTGACATGGATGTAGTAAGTAGCTTTATAATAATCGTAAAAAGAATTGTCATAATAATTCTTTTCACCACTGGAAGAGAAAAAAGGAAGATAATGAGGGGATTGTGACCACCTCTAAACGTGTGAATGTTTAGAGTTAAGAATGTGCAAATAAAAATATAAATATTCAAGTGTGGTATCTGCAAGCGTACATGTCAAATTGTAATATAGAAGTGTTACAATGAAATACCAGTAAGTATTCCGAGGATCGTACCCAAGGGATTTCAGATTGGAGAAATTATTATTAAATTAATTACAGAAAATAATTACTAAACTAATCGAGTCACGAATTAGTAGTGTTAATCCAAATGAACATATTGATTAAACTAATTATATTAATTAACCTAAAATTAACCTAAGGGAATTTCCTATTCCTAGTGTTAACAATGCGAGCCTAAAGCCTATGATCGATCAAATCCCTAATTATCTAATTAAATAATTAATTATCCTCGATTGAATTATTTATCACCCTTAGCTAAGAATACCCTTCCAGTCTCATCTTCACTAAGGATTACCACCTAAGTCACCCTCCCGATCTCATCACTGGCACAAGTTATACACGACAGGGTACCCTTTTGGTCTCACCTGTCTAGATATTCTATTAGCGGCGTCACTCCCTAATATACTAAGTATTCTTGAATACGTTGGGAAATGTGTTCATATTGTAGTAAACATGTAATTGTTTTCTATTTATTTGAACAATGAATAAATAAATAAAGTTAATTTCACATTTCACTATTATATCTTTTGTATTTTCTGTCTTTTATATTTTGCATGCAAAACGAAATTATGACAAGAAAATATTAGCTCATTGATTGTCTAAAGTTCAAACGGAAGATAAATGGCATTGTAAAGAATGTTTACATTGCGAGAAAGACAAGTTACTTCAGTAGATAATCTAAATGAGTCCGTAATCCCGTAAAAGAATCAAAGTGAGCATTTGATTCAAATAATGAGAAGGATTATTATGTGGTCTACAATTCCAATTGGGGAGATGGCTAGTCTTGACTATCGAAGCAGTTGACTTCACGAGTAGAGACATAGATGTATTCATTGGTAGAATGATACATTGGGCTAGACCCATGATGAATTAATTCTGAATCCATTTGTGAATTAATTCACTTGTGACATTCATAGTATGATTTACCTAAATCTTGAGTTAGTCACTAACCCTGCATATGCAACTCATGTGCTTTGATATAAGTGGAGGCTTATGCTCTAAAGATGACAAACCCATAGTCGATATGTTGGGTACATGACTTATGTATGGCATGGCTTTACTAGCAACAGTGTAATTCATAGCTCAATTAAAGAGTTAATGATATCCTCTCATTGGCATTGTATGGATTGATAAATATGGAACGTGGCCACGGGTTACTCGTTCTCGAACGAGTAATTTATCACAATCATTTGTTGACAGTGATCATATTAATCAATAAGAAGACACAATGGTGACAATGAGATAAAATAAGATTATATTGAGTGAACGGATTTAACTCAAAGGAATCAATGATATCATATGAGGGTAACACACACATGACGAGGTCATTGGACAAAGCAGTTAGATGAATTGCTTTCGTAAAAAGTATACAATAAGGAGTTTTTAATCATGGTACTTCTTGTAGACTGAATCCATGATTAAGTAATTGCGGATTATTGGAACAATGCTTCTGGACATAATTCCAATCACTAGAGCCTAATTGTATATGTCTGATTGGTCCCTCCGCTAGCTCAACAAAAGCTCAATCGAACTACATTTGAATCAGAAGAAAATTCTATGACTTTGGGAATAATTTAATTGAGTCGATTTATTCGATGTGGAATTAAATTAGGTGGTTGTAAGAATTGTTCAACTAGATAATTTGATTAAAGAATTTTCTTGAAAAAATAATTTGGAAAATCTAAGTGATTTAAAAAAATAATTTTGATCAAGTAAAATTAAATTAATCAAATTAATTAAAATTAATATGATATTTTTGAAAATTAATTTTCAAGTTAGACAATTTGCTCAATGGGCAATTAAACTTGAAAATTGGATTTGAAATCGTAAATTGAGCTCGGAGCCCAAAATCGAGACCAAGACAAAAAAACTGGTCGAATCGGACCCAGTATGTGAAACCGGACCGATCGGGCCGTCATTGGCTCGGACCGAATCGGCTCGGGGTGCTGTAAGGGTGTCGCCCCTGCATCACCGGACACAGTGGTGCCGGTGGCTGCGACGGCGGCATCCCGGTGGCCGACAGCGATTGGTCATCGGTGGTGGAGCAGTGGAAGAGTTACATTCTTACTGGAATTCTACCAGAGAATTTGATTTCAAATTAATTATTCTAAAAATAATATTATTTTAATAGTTTAATATTAAATTTAATTTAATACTGATCTTAATAGTATTTTATTAATTTAATATTAAGATAATTATCTTAATATTAAATTTAATTTAATGTTTATCTTATAAATAAAATATTATATTAATTTAATATTAAAGTGATTAAGTTTAATCATAGTTGAACTCTCTAAACTCTTCCTATATAAAGAGAGCATTGGGTCATTATTTACACACACTAGAATTCAAGAGAAAATTGTAGAGAGAAAATTCTCTAAAGAGAATATTCCAGAAAATTTCTAAAGATATTTTTCTGATTTACAACTTGACCCAAAAGTTTAGAGAAATTAGAAAATTACCCCACTGGTAATTTTTGTGAAATTTTTTTTGATTTGAAGCGAGCCCGCACTCGGCAGACGTGAGCTTGAGGATAGCGGAAAAGACTACTCGGTTGAAGCGCTCATCCTAGACGACTCGAAAAGGTACAATTTTGATTAAGTATTTTTTACTTTAGATATCACAACTAAGATTTTGTTTTGGAAAAAAAATTAAAATTCTGGTTTTTCCTTAAATTTATTTTCTACTGCGTTTTCAAACCTGTTTTTTCCAACAGAATAAACAACCAATTTCAGATAAATAATCACTTAACAGATAAATCAGTTTAATAATTGAATCATACAAGATATAAATAAAGCACAATAATCTATTCTAATTTTTATACAACGATTAATTGGTCAAATTAACGAAAGATAAATAAATGAATAGAAGAGAAGAGATAAGAGAATGCTTATGAAGAAATATATTAAAGCATGTATCCAGAGAAATCTCCGCTCGCAAATGTCTTCACATCGGAATAGAAAAGTTTTGAAATTTTTACCGGAACATCGTAATTTAAAAAAAAATACTTTGATTAGTGTTACCATCTTGAAAATAATTGAAAGTTTCTTACCAACTTCTTATTAGATTGAACTAAAAGTCAGATACGATTTTGTTTCTTAAAGTCGAAAATTAGGAAATTTTATAAACGTGACATTTGAAAACAATGTTAAGGTTTTAAGAAAATCTCCGAATTAATTAGTTATTCGCATGTCATCTTTTGTTATCACCCTTTTTAGAAAAATGATGGTTTATGGTTTTATTTTAGAAAAAAAAGCCTCCATACTTGACAATTCATAAGATATGCAATAACCAATTTAAAGCGAAAACCCAAATTAAGTTATGGAGGCCTTATTACATTGCAAAATCCCAAAATTAAAAAGTAAGTTCAAATAAGAAACGAAAGTTTACGAGAAAATAATGCATGGCCACCTCAAGCCCACCACGGCTCCAAATCCGCCACTAGGGGTTACCTGTAAAATTAAGCAGAGGGGTGAGTCACCGAGACTCAGTGTGTAATTCCCCTTATAACGTATTCGGGCTTTAAGCCCACAGATGCACATTGGGCCTTAGCCCTCACAATATAGCATATTAAAAATGTATGCAATGCAAATTTCACCCAACCTAGTTTTCCATCCTCTAGGTCACCGAATCACCAAACACCCGTGGCATCAAGCCACCGTGGTTCCAAACCACCGTGGTCCTGGACCACTTGTGACAGAGTCACGAGAATATATAAACGTGGGGCCAACCCATCGTGGTCCTGCACCACCGTGAATATCTCTCGATAAGTATATGTGGGGCCAACCCATCGTGGTCCTGCACCACTGAGATAAGTCACTGATAAATATAGGTATACGTCGTTCCAAACCACTATGGTCCCAGACCACTGTGACAATAGTCACTAAATCACACTTCCCCTTTCATTCATATCCCAAAGCCCATGCAACATATTATCATACTGAGATGAATGCAAACATACTTTCAAGGTACATCAGACAATTAATTCATACATACATATCTACAAAAGTAAAATAATAATGGTACTTACCCGGTGTCTCCAACCTTACCCACAAGGGTATCTCGACTGTCTCAACAGTCGTTTCGGCTTTCAGCCAACACAGTTACTAACACAAATAATAAAGAAATGTGTGAGCGTTACACACCTGATTACGCGTAAGACTAAACTCTCTACGTCGACACTCTCACTAGCAGGAATAACAGCGATTTGCCTATCCCAAGCCGATGTCGGTTCTCTTCCACAACTCGACATAAAATCACAAACCGTCGACACCGCACGACGTTTGAACGATGGATTAGAGACTACGAGTACACTCCCCTCAGGCTCCTTAACCACACCCTCCTTGGCTCAGCTAACACTCATATCCATGTTAAGAGTCTTGATCAGGAAATTGAGTTAAGGCAACGAAAGAGAAAAGGGAATAGGTACCAAAATTAGGAGAACCTTCTTACCTTGGTCAAGAAATGAGTCGAACACAGATAGGCTTGGACAAGGATTCTAATCCGACGCGAACATGCCACGTTAAGAGGAGACAAGAAGAAATTAGCCGCTAACTAACACCAAGAACAAAATAGCCATTCGGCTAAGACTACACAGAACCGAAACAGATAGGGACAGAATCAAAAGAGTCTCCCTTACCTTGCACAAACCGAAACTGATTGAAGAGGAGACCTTCGGCGACCAACTAGCCCTTGTTCTTGGGGTTCGGCTAAACAACAATTGAAGAAAAATACTGGTTACAAGGGATGGAGTAACCCACTTCAGAAAAGAAAATAATTCGGTTTATGATCAACAAATAAGTGATCGGTTTCCCATGAAGAAATAAGAAAATAAGAAGAATAAATGATGGTTCTTTACCTTCAACAAAGAGAAGCCGAATAGAATCCAAGAAGATTCGGCACAAGTAGAAACTGTTAATAGGGTTTCGGCTAAAGAAGAAAGTAGTAGAGGAGAAGAGAAGAGAAGAGGGTCTTCGGCTTTGGGGGAAAAGAGTGTAGAAAAGAGAAGAAGAAAATTGAATGAAACAACAAGGAAATGGTTTGGTTATGATGTTTTAGAGAAAAGAGCAAAGAAGAAGAAAAGGAGAAAAAGTTACCAGAGTGCTTAAGATTCGGCAAGATGAAATGGGGGCAACACAAAACTTGAAAGAAAAAGTTCTCAGCCAAAAAGCAAAAAGGTTAAATTCTCTCAAATGAAAACCTGAAGGAACGACACTCTCCTCCTCACTTATGACCGAATATGCTAATCAAATTTGTCTAAGAAACAAAAAGGGGCTTTTGACACAACACTCTAATGGCTCGGTTTTCAGCTATCACACCCATAAATGCCGAAATTCCTCGCCAACTACACACATAGCCGAAATTCTCCCCTCCAAGACCCCCACATTCGGCCAACACCTCCACCACACTCCAAATCCCTTGATTTGCTCCTAGTTTCACTCCTTATCACCAATTTGAATTGGCTTGACCGATTCAAACTTCTCCAAGCTCTCTTGTCCACCCATTTTGAACTTGCTGACTCATTCAACAACCACCTTGAAGAGTCCCAGCTGAAAGCCACCACTCATCCACCTTTGGCACAAAAAATAAAGTTCCACGTGCTGCAAATGAGACTCGAACTCCTTCCCCTTCATGCTCCCTTGTGACGCCACTCCCTTGCTCCTTAAGTGGAGTCTCCTTGCCATCACACCACACACCCATTTTGTGTTATCAAACACAAATAAATATTCTTAAAGCCTACTTCTACCGGCTCTCCCCCCTAAAGTGCCCAAAAAACAAAATTTCCCTAAAGCTCTGGCTCGAACCCGAGCCTTCCCAGGGCCCCCAAACACACCAAAATAACAAGCAAAACAAGCCAAGCACATAGAAAAGCATAAAATACAGAACCCCTAATTCTAGGATGTTACAGTGAGACTGTCACTTCCTTACGGTTTTGGCTCGAATTTGTAGTGCCTCATAATTTGTGAAGTTCCTACACACACAAAAATATATATAATATTTTTTATTTTTTATTTTTTTATTTTAAGAAAATTAAAAATAAAGAAACAGAAAGATAAAAGTAAAACTCCCGTATAAATTGACAAAGACGTTATCATCGAACTCATTCGTGCCATCATCGCGCTCGTCTGAGACGACCCTCGCAACATCCCCTCTCAATGTGGATGGACCCACTGGCATGGGCCGGGAGGTGTCGAGTGTTGGAATAGGTGAAGCGACGCTTGTCGGGGTGACCTAGTACGGGGGTCATCCAAAGTTAGGTGGGCTCGCTTGCTCATCTCGTTGGGCCATCCATTGTGACTGGCACTCAACGTGGACCGCTATGTGCTTGAACCACTCATTACTCGTCGGTTCTTCGGGATCAATTATCACACCAGCCCTCTAACACATATCTGTGATCAAGTGTGGGTATGGGAGTCCTCGTGTGTGCCCTCCAGTACAGTGTCGCATGTTCAAGAGGATCTGGTCTCCCAAGTTAATCTGCCAGCCTTGCAAAATAGAGTACAGAAAAATAACATGATCATGGGTAATTTCCGTGACATGCTGAGCAGGTAATAATTTTGCACTAATAAAGTACATCTACATCTTGGCTTCCGGGGTCATAATTGATTGTTGGAATCACAATGGCTCCCTGGGCACCAGCTTTCAAACCCAATGGCCTCAACCCTCAGTTAAGAAGTTAATTATTTCATCATAGTCCACCTCGTCCTCATTTAGATTTTCGTAGAAATCAGGGGCATAACGCGGTGTCTTATGAATGACCTCGATCGTGATTGGAAAGATGTCTATGTACATGCCTCTCATAAAGACTTTGTTATCTTAAGCTTCAAGAAAAATCGCGTAAAATTCTTGAACGATCGATATTACGGCCGATTTGAGTAGTTGTTGGTAGAAAGTGTTCCACTGTAACCTGTTGACCCTTGTAATTATTGGGTCATGAGATAATTGCATGGCGAAATTGTAGCCACGTTCCGGGATCATCAGTTCATCGAAATTGGCCATTTAGGTCACAAAATTATCAGAGATAAATTGTCTCCCTGATTTATCCGGAATATTGTGTTCCTCAATTCATCGAGATGTCAGTAATTTATGCGAGGCCATATTACGTAATTTTAACAATAAATCAGAACAACCAATTCTAAAATTCGGGTTCGCTAAACTAAAGTTTGAGATTCAAAAAAAATATGAAAACTAGAGAAATGTTAGACATCATCGAGTTTTTGTTGATGTCAAAGTGTCCGATCATCGTGCTTTCCGTCGATCGTCATGTTCGTTGTCGCTAGAGAAGTTGCTACACTTGGGAAGGATATTTCGGGAGAAAAAGTAATAAAAAAATTGCAAACTAACGTCTAAGAACACAAATACACACAGCTATGTTTGATTAAGGTGTTAGAATGGAAGAAAATGCCAGAGAACGGGAGAAGAATTCGTTTTGGGGGCAATTGGATTAGAGCTCGTCGTGACAAGACCCTTTTATAGTCATTGCCTCATTACAATGTGGGGTTTTGGCTTGTCACAATGTCACCTTGATAGTTAAAGTTCCCAGGCCGTTCAATTTCGGCTCATTGCGACGTGTCGTTTCTCTTATTGCGACGTGGGGCCTCACATTACGATGACACAATGTTTCTTGTCGCAATGTCACAGGCTGTTGTTTTTCTCATTGAGCCTTTTCGTCATGATGTTGTAGAAACACATTGTGACGTTGTTAGTGTCGTCAAGACGACGTGATTTCCCTCATCGTAACGAGGCTGGCTCGTCGTGAAGCCCCAATGGTGCTTGTCACAATATCATGGTTGTTTCGACATTCCCTTTGCACGAAATTTTGACTCCTCGGCAAGTATGTTTTCCCTCAGTTTTGGCGGACTCAACAATCACTACAAAAACATATAAAAATACTATAACTATTAATTTAACGGAATAATTAACAATACAAAAATAAAAGCTAAAAAATTAAAAGAAATTTAAATAAGAAGTCCTCTTTCGAAATCAAGACGATCCGTATTGCCCCCAAAGAAGAACTTCCAAATGGTCTTTGACACTTTGATCCATTGTTTGTTCCACATTTGATAAATCTAAACCAGTAGCTTTAGTCGATTCTAGATATATCGCCTTATCTTCGACCGACACGACATCCATATCATGAGCCGTTTAACGTCAAATCAGAGCCAACCCTAAATAGTTTGTCGTGGTATTATTACCACAAGATTTTCACCTCAATGTCGCGTGAAGATTAATCTACCCGAGTTTTGCCATCATCGTCGAATGAGAACGAGATGAACTTGTTGATTTGTTCGGTTGGCGTTTCTTCTTCTATAGCTAGAAGGTATGTCGGCTCATTGACACCTTGACTCAAAATCGGTTTAAGCTCCAAGTTAGTGGTTAATGTTAGATCGACTTTTAAATCTACTATTACATCTACAACTAAGTTAATTGGATCGGAAGTGTATGCGGTGATATTCAATTCTTTCCCGTCTCTGAATCCAAACTCTTGTTGACTTTCAAAATTTAATTTCGGATGGTTGTTAGTGATACATTAGTCCTTCGGATTGAAATTGGAGACATCATGTACAACCTCTTCCAATTGAGTACTTGCTTGGGATTCTTTTTTATTTAGCTTGGAATTCTCACTCACGGCTTTCCTATTCGGACGTATAGCCATACGAATCACAACGAGTTTCGGCTAGATACTCGGATGTCCATAAAGGTAGCTCATGTATCTCTTCCATTGTTTTATTTCTTCATTGGAGCAATTTTATTATAAGCGATCTTTGGTTCTCCATGATCCCTCATTGATCGTATACCTCCTTGTATACTTCGTCGTCATTCCATGGGTTCATCGAATCTACGTCCCTCTCAGATGTATACTTGCTGGGCTTAGGTGGGAGTTTGTTCGAACACTCAGTTTGCTTGTTTTTGTAATCATAACTCCATTGGCTTTTCGAAACTCCGTACAACCAACTCAATTTGGATAGTTCGTACACAGATCTACAAAAATCAACATTCATGATTAAATCTGCTAATCAACAAGGTAAGTAAAAATGTTAAAAATGATAATATTTAATTAACTAAAAAAATAAAAAATAAATTAATTATGTACAAAAAATTAGAACACTATCTAGCTCATTCGTCTTTCGATTAATATTACTTTACAGTAATGAATCTAACAAAAAATTCACCGTCCCAATCCCCGTTAACGACGCCAACAACTTGACCGCCTCTAACAATGCGAACGTTTAGATTTGAAAATGTGAAAATAAAAATACAAATATTTAAGTGTGATAGTTGCAAGCGTACATGCCAAATTGTAATATATAAGTGTTACAATGGAACACCGGTAAGTGTTCCGAGGATCATACCCAAAGGATTGCAGACTAGAGAAATTATTATTAAATTAATTATAGAAAATAATTACTAATCTAATTGAGTCATGAATTAGTAGTGCTAATCCAAATAAACATATTAATTAAACTTATTAAATTAATTAACCTAAAATTAACTTAAGGGAATTTCCTATTCCTAGTATTAACAATGTGAGCCTTTAGTCTATGATCGATCAAATCCCTAACTATCTAATTAAATAATTAATTATTCTCGATTGAATTATTTATCACCCTTAGCTAAGAATACCCTTCCGGTCTCATCTTCACTAAGGATTACCACCTAAGTCACCCTTCTAATCTCTTCCTAGGCATACGATACTCTCCCGGTCTCACTGTTTGGCACAAGTTATACATGACACGATACTCTTCCGGTCTCACCTGTCTAGATATTCTATTAGGGGCGTCACTCCCTAATATACTACGTATTCTTGAATAAACAACCAATTTCAGATAAATAATCACTTAATAGATAAATCGGTTTAATAATTGAATCATGCAAGATATAAATAAAACACAATAATCTATTCTAATATTTATACAACGATTAATTGGTCAGATTAACCGAAGATAAATAAACGAATAGAAGAGAAGAGATAAGAGAATACTCATGAATAAATATATTGAAGCGTGCATCCGAAGCAATCCCCGCTCGCAAATTTCTTTACATCGGAATAGAAAAGTTCCAACTAAGTGAACATGAAAACAAAATATAAGGAAAATTGAATAGAGAAAATTGTTTATCTATGTTTGCGCCCCAATTCTGGTGACTCTAAGGTTACTTATATAGGCTATGGGTTACTTAGTGACCATTCAACCCTAGATACATTTAGATACCAATTAATACAAAATACTCTTAAATTGCTATGGTCTAAATATGAAAATATCCCAAGAGTTTTGTCCAAGGAATCAACCCTATTTTGGCCTGCCATCGTCGTGTCGTCGTGACGTGAGAAGACTCTTCGTAATGACATCGCCACTGTGAAACTCTTCCCCCAATTCCGGTGACCCTAAGGTTACTTATATAGGTTATATGCTACTTGGTGACCATTTAACCCTAGATACATTTAGATATTATTTAATACAAGATACTCTTAAATTGCTAGGGTCTAAATATGGAAATACCCCAAGAGTGTCGTCCAAGGAATCAACCCCATTTTGGCCTGCCATCGTTGCGTCGTCGTGACGTGGGAAGATTCCTCGTTACGACGTCGAGTGCTTTCTTGACCTTGGCAGCTTCGTCGATCTATGTTGCAACATGGGCTTTCTTGTATCACGGCTCAACGATCATTCCTTGTATTCTTGGACCTGAATTGACATTTTACACACTCAATTAGCCCATTAGTCACTCCTAAGGCCCGAGTCAGCCTTACAGGTCATCGAAACGACAAAAAATGTATAAAAATGATTATTTTATTAATATTTAATTTCTAACCTACTAATAGTGAAAATGAAATAATTAATTATAAAATGCTAAGAAAACAAGCTCGTTAAGTGCCGAAATGTACTTAAACTACCACTATAATTGGAGGTAGGTCAAATTGATAATAAGCTTGATGTTGGAACTCAGATTAATAGTTTCATCCTATGTTTTGACTTTTAATTGTTGCGCATTTATGGTATGCTTATATGCATTGCTTAATTTTGCACATATATCTATACAAATGAAATATTTGTTTTTGCGAATTTTGAAAATTGATATATTTTATTTGCAACAAATGCATGTGGCTTGGTATTTTATTTTATTGTATTGAGTTTGGATGCTTCAAAGATGACATCTATAACTACCTCTAGACTTATTAATTTGGTGTTTTCTTTGATACAATGCTAGTATATTTGTTTGATCATATGCGATGACAAACCAAAAGTTTACATTAGTATCGTTGAATCATGTGCATAGTAAACCCAAAGTTTACTAGTCCAAATATACTAATTAATTGGCATGATCGATTAGATCATCCTGATCAATAATGATGTAATAAGATGATAAATTACATGGATATTTATTAAAGAACCTGAAGATTCTTCATTTATCAAGTGTTCTTTGTTCTCAGAGAAGATTTATTAAACCTCACTAGCAAAAGTTGAGATTGAATCTCTTGCATTTTTGTAAGAAATATGGACCCGTTTTATCCAACAAGTGAATGTTTTAATGTGATTTTTGTAGATACATATACAAGATAATTACATGAGAGTTAATCAACGTTCAACCTATAGTTTACAAGATTATTTGTTTAATGATTGATTTAAGAACAAAACTTTCAGATTATGCAATCAAGACAATTCTTGATAATGTTTTTGATTTCATTACTTAGGCTTTCAATGATTATTGTAAGTTAGATTGTCAATTCAAGTAACCATCACAAAAGCCTATTGTTTATACGTACAAATGGTTAAGTAGAACTAATAATTAAGTGCCTCTAGTTAGTAGCTAAACTATATTTTTTTTAGAACAAAATTTTTTGTGTATATATGAATAAGGATATTATATTTTATATGAATCGATATTTATACACATCATGCCAATAAGTTATGATAAATACTCCTCATTAGAATTGGTTTTTGGTTAGAAGCCAAATACAATCCATTTTAGAATCTTTGAATGTGTAGTGTATGTTCAAGTTGCTCCATAACAATACAGAAAAATGGATATTCAAAGAATGTTAGGAATATATATTAATTATGAATCTCCTTGTATTATTAAATATTTTGATTGAATTGGAGATTCAATTATGATATGATTTGGTGATTACAACTTTGATTTGACTGTAACAGCCCGATTTTGAGCCTAGTCGGAACAGTAGTTTCGGGACCACAAATTTGACGCAGTAAAATTTATTTTTATTATATTTTTATGGTCTACAATTTTATGGAATGATTTCATGAAAATTTCGTTCGAAAATTTTGACGTTTGGGCACTCAATTTAGTTAAAGGGACTAAATTGCAAAAAGTGCAAAATTTGAATTCTATATGTTAAAGGTGTCCAATTGCTATGAGATCTTAAATTAGAGGTCCTTAGATGGTAACTAGACCATTGGTTAAGTTGGTGGACAAAAATAGACATGAATTAGGTGAAATTTGGGTGTTTTAAAAGAAGGGCATTTTGGTTATTTGGTAATTAAATGAATTAATAAGCAAAATAAAGCCAAAATCTTGTCCATCTTCTTCTCCCATGGCCGAATATCACTAAGGAAGACATAGCTAGGGTTTTTTCATCTTCCAAGCTCGATTGTAAGTCCGTTCTTGCCCCGTTTTTAATGCTCTTTACATTTTTGAAGTCGTTGTAACCCGATCTATTTATTTCTACCACTAATTTAAGATATGATCAAGGTTTAGGGTTTGTCCCATGTTATAAATAGGTGTATTTTGATGTTTAATGGTAGATTATGCAAATTTGATGTTGGATAAACAACTTTTATTAAGTGATTTTTTTGATGAAAATGCCTAAAAAGGACTTATTTGTAAAAGTTGTAAAATGTGTGTAAAAATGTGAATAAATGAAAAATGGTGGCTATTTTAAGCATAGATAAAATTCGCCTAGGCTTGGGATGAGAAGAAATTGGAAGAAAATCATTTTACGAGCTTAGGGACTAAAATGTAAAAAGTTGAAAAGTTAGGGGCAAAAATGTAATTTTTCCATAATATGATTTTTGGGCTGAATTGGATAATGTGAGTATTAAATGAGTTAAATTTGCTATTATAGATCAAGAAAAATAAGGTTCAGACCTAGATCGGGGGAAAAACAATGTGTTTAACGATTAGGTCTATTTCTACTATTTTTGTACCGAGGTAAGTTCGTATGTTAATAATGCAACGTTACAATTGTATTTATAATGTTTGGTTATTGCATGGATTGTATGATTGACTCTATGGATGTAATTGACGAAGTTCCGACAAGTGAGAAAATCCCGGTTGAACCTTAGGAATAGATTAGGATACAAGTGACATGTCACTAAGAACCTATGTGAATATGTAGTTATGTGATCTATGTGTCCCAGGTGCTGGTCTCGTACGTCCTACTGGTGGCTGAGTATACCGGCATATGTTGCGGATACTTGACAGCTTATGTGAGCAGCACTGTGTAGCTACGTCTTGACTGACAACTTGTGTGAGCAGGCCCATGGATAGCTTGAGAGCTAGCCTATATGTGTTATGAGATTTGTGGTAGCATTGGCTACATATGTGGCACTTATGTGCAAAGTTTTCCGTGTATCCGATAGTATTCCAAGTGGTTCAACGGGTATGTCAAAGATGAGAAAGTATGTGATTATGTTACGAGTTGGTACAGGTATGTACGAAAAACTCAATAGAATGGATTCGGTATATGATGAACTATTGGTAGGAATGTGATTGAGTAAGTTATGCTCATGAAATTTTAAAGACATTTATGTTAGTATATGTTAAGTTATTTATATGACAAATGTATAATTAATGTTGTTTATTATTTGCATATGAACTTACTAAGCTATATAGCTTACCCCCTTTCTTTCCCTTATCTTATAGTGTCACAAAGCTAGCTCGGGATCGGATATCATTGGAGATCTATTCACACTATCAACCATTATTTTGGGTACTATTGAAATGTCAATATTTTGAGTTATGGCATGTATAGGGACTTGGTCATTTTGTTATATGTGTCATTGGAAATGTGGCCAAATGTATTGGCTTATAATGGTTAATGATTTCATTTTGTAAATGGCCATGTAAGTTGGCTAATGTTGGTTATGAGTATATTTATATGTTGATACCATTCATGAATATGGAAACTTGCATGATTTGTGTTGATAAATTATGATGTTAAAGCATGTTAGAAGTTAGCATGTGGATGTGATGTTAATACCTTGGTTGTGGATGTTTTGGTTGACTAAGTATGCTATGAATTGTGCCATTGAATTGGTGTAAGTGTAGGTGTAAATGAGGGTGGCAAATGGCTTGGTAAATAGCCTTATTTTTGTTCACACGGCCTGCCCCACGGGCGTGTGTCTCAGCCGTGTGTGCTACATAGCCTAGAACACGAGCGTGTGTCTTGGCCGTGTGAAACCTGAACCTAATTCGAATTAAATTAAATAAGCACACGGCCTAGTACATGGGCGTGTGGCACGACCGTGTTACACAAGTCAGAGAGCACCCTAAATTGAACACGGTCTGAAGCACGGGCGTGTCCCTTGGACCACACGGGCGTGTGAGCCCTGTTTCTAGCAAAAATTTTCTAAGTCTTGTAAAAATTTCTAAAGTTCTCGGTTTAGTCCCGAACCACTTCTAAAGTATGTTTTGGGCCTCGTAGGCTCGTATTAGGGACTTTATGATTGAATACAAATGTTTTTAATTTGGACGCAAATTTATGACTCAGATTTGTGTGAATGTTTGTGTGGTAAGTCCGGTAATGCCTGCACTGCTCTGTTCGGCGTTGAATCTTGGTAAGGGTGTTACATTTGTGCTTTCCGACATCGGGGAGAGAAATAATAGTTGGATAAATAAAATACATAGAATGAATTATCGCTATCTAGATTTTCATATAAAATAATTTGAACCAGAAGTTTAAAAGGATAATTCACTTTATTCTAAGTTAACTGTCAAATGTATTTACTGACCTGATAAAGAATAACCAATTCTTATATAACAACTGATGCGTTGAAGTCCCAGTAAGACAATCAATTAAAATAAATGAAAGTAATGCGTAATGCATGCCTGAAGCATGATAGATCAATTGGTTTCAAAGATGAAAATTCTCGTAAAAGAAAATAACAAATCTAGATGGTCATATAGTGGAGACAAGTGCTCCTAAAGAGACTTGAGACATAACTAATTATTCAAACTCTGGAAGAGATTTAGGTACCTAAATATGGAGATGATGAAAATAAAAAAAAAATCTCGATAAGTTATGTCAATACGAGAAATTATAGAACCGCAAGAATGAAAAGTTGTCGACAACGGTTTCGTGCAATTTTATTATTGAAATAATAAAAGAAAATGAGGATCTTGAAGAAATTTGTTGAGAATTATAGACATGAAATAGATTGACCAAAATGAAAAGATGCGATTCAAACAGAATTAAATTCGTAAAGTTTATGAGCTAGTAGGCCAAATGTCTAAAGGTATAAAGTCAGTGGGGGTACAAATGAAGAGTTTTTGAAAACAAAATAAGAAAAATGAAGTTTTTTGCTAAAGTTCTAGAAATTATTATGAAAAGGTATTTTTTTTTTGTGGTGAATGTAATAACCTTTAGATATCTTATTAGTCTGACAGTTTGTGAAAGAATTGACATGCGTCTAATGATTTTTGTTGCAACATTTATATGAATCACTATATAGTGAAGCTTATATTAAAATCCTTGAAGGATTTAGAATGCTGAAAGCATATAGAAATTCTTGGGAAATTATTCAATATATGAATTAAATTGATCTGAACATATATGGTAAATTCAACTCGGTGAATATTAGTTGAAGGAAAATTATAAAATGATATAACCTGCACATGTATAGAAGGATCATGATCAAAGTTTGTTATAATTATTGTTGAAACTCATAAAGATATCAAAATATATTTCCCCTAAATTCTTCCTCACTCGTGACTTCCAGAATAATATCAAATTTGTTTCAATGATTATTTAAAAAGTTAGTATTCAAGATTGGAATATGTAAAACATGAGATATTATGTGATGTTGTCACGAGGGGGAGTAAATACACGTTGTACTATTTTTCTTTTAACCGAGGTTTTGTCCCACTGGATTTTCTTGTAAAATTTTTAATGATGCAGCATGTTATGCATATTATAGATATGTATACTCTTTTTCTTTCGCTAGTAATTTTTTTCCTTACAAGGTTTTTATCTTAATAAGGTGTTATGAATATACGAAAAATATTTTCTGCAAATAAGTCATTTTTCTGTAAAATGACTTACGTTTTTTTTCGGAAAAAAGATCCTCTATAGGTAATTTTATTTTTATATAAAAATTAACTTAAATCAAGCTTAATATTATTATATTGATAATAATTTTTATTTTTATTTTTATTTTTAAAAATATTTAAAATATTAATATAAAATATTATATTTTTCAATATTATTAAACATAAATATTTAATTATTTATATTTAGTTATATAATAAATTATTAATATAATTTATTGTTTTAATAAATTATTTAATATCTCAATTTTATTTTAATAATAAATTTTAAAAATAATAATTTTAAATAATATTCTTTACATCTTATAAATATATTAATAATAAATTTTTTGTAGTATAAAGGTTAAAATATGTCATAAGTCTATGTACTCTTCACAAATTTACAATTTAGTCTCTGTACTTTTATTTTCAAGAATTTAGTCACTCTACTTTTCAAATTAAGTCCAATTGTTGACATTGTTAAAATTTTTTGTCAATTTTGTTGATGTCACATTTTTAAATAAAAAAATACTCACTTGGTAGTCATATAACTAAAAAATGATGTTGTAATGAACCTGAATTTAACAAAATATTTTTAATATATGCAAAAACAATGTAAAATATAAATTTATAAATATAAAATAAACTCAATTAAACAATAAAAAGATAAGAAAATCTCAAATGTATGTTTGTTTTATTGAAAATAGCTTTTATGAAATATTTTTAAGAAATTTGTCAAACAACAGAAAATATTTTACACAGATTCATTCAAACACCAGAAAATATTAATTTTTCTCGAAAAGTAAGTCATTTTCCAAAAATTATTTTCCGAAAATCATTTTCAATGAAACAAACAGACTTTAAATATAAACTTTGAATAAGCTTTGTAAACATCTCGATTGATCAATAAAATTCATACGTTCTCTTTTACTCTCATATTTCTAGTTTTTATTTATTTATTTGAAGATTAAGTTTTTATTATTATTATTAATTTCTTCTGTATACATTAGATCCATGTATCCATACCAATGATTAAAACCTAATCAAGCCAAAAATAATAAAACCTGCCTAATTATTACATTTATTTAATAATCCATGTGATGACTCTACCATGTTCACCGTTTCAAACGTTGAACCAAAAATGAAAAAGGCATAAGCTTAAATGATTAATTCTCCTTATCCACAATGTTCCAGGTTGATAATATAGTATATTTAAATGTTAATGACATCTTATTAATACTAAACAATTAGGGTTGATTATACTATCAATCTTAACTATAATAAACACAAATTGACTTTGGGGGCTGTGAGATTATTTAGAATAAATTCAACTTTAGGTTAACAGGAAGCATCTCTGAAATCAAGGCCTGTTGCATCAGAATTTACACTGCATTATCTCATCATCGCTATGAACTTTCGAAAACCTGTAAGAATTTTAATAAGGTACAAATAAATAATAATATTTGTTTCCATAGTGATGAATGAAGGTTTTCATGTATTGGGTTAGGTGGATCTCGAGCGGTATAATATTTAAATAAATATAATTATTTAAGCTTTGGTTCAAAAATAGCATATTATATTATTCTTTAATCTAACGTATATGGATTAGTTTATTTGGTTTTTAAGTAGATGAGTAGATGGACTAATTTGCTCTTAAATTTGAACAGAATCTGAATATTATATTGCTCAACATATTTTTAACAGTAAAAATTGATGAAATTTTTAACCGATAAGACTAGTTTGCTCATTAATTTAAATATATAAATTAATTTATTCATTTTTTAGTGAAAAAGACAAAATACAAGCTAACTCTTAATATATGAACTTTTATTATACTTTTACCAACAAAATTTAATAAAAACTCTTTACCTCTCATTTTTTATAACAAAATATAAGTTTGAGAGTGATTTTTTTTTTTTTGGTGATAAAACCATCAATTATGATGAGCTATGGAATCCACAATCTACTAGAGATTTGGCATCATCTTAGTGAAGTTAGGGTCGCAAGTCAGTTCAGGCATGGGTTGGCTATGTTCGAGGATCTAAATGGAAGGTTTTGCAACAATGATCTATTCTAATTGGAATAACATGTCGCATAATTAATGATGTGTCACGCCTTATTAACAATGACGTGTCATTTCACATTAAAAAAACTATCAATCGTTAGTTGATTAATAGCCACATCAATTTTTTCCATTAAATTGAGTTTATTTGACAAAAAATGGAACAATATGAGTGAGTTCGAGGAGAAAAAAGTTTAAGGGCAACTTTGAAAAAAAAATAAAAATATAAAGTGTAATTTTTACAATTATACATTCTATTTTTGTAAGTAATTATGTAACAATTAAGTTAGGATTGAAACTAAAAACAAGTGTTCAATAAAAATTGCTTTTTACAATTATACAATCTCTGAATTTTTATTTTACCACTCGTCGTAACCAATTATTAGATCTGGTTAGATTAATTAAATTAATAATTTAATAATTCTAAAAATATTGTTAGAGTATGTAAATATGTAGGATGTTTAAGGGTTTTGATGATGTGTTTAGTGATGTTATTCCAAAAGGAAAAAATCTTGAGGGGTAGGATTAGGTTCATTAGGCCTGTACTCTTGTAGTGTAATGTTTTTTTAGGTTGTTTTGGCTTTAGTTGTACCAAAGTGAACTGTTTTGATTAAACATTCCACTCTTCCTATGAGAAAAAAAAAAAAAAAAAAAACCCCTAAACCTAGTTGATTGAATTTGTGCATAATTATTTTTATTGGCTACAAAATATTATTATTATTTTCGGCTGAAAATCCTAACAGGGTTGACAAAATCTGTGAAAACCCTGTTTCACACACTGAATATTAATTTAATAATTAATAATTTATATTAAAAAATTATTAATTAATAATCCAACCAAACAACAATAAATGTATTTAAAAGAAGAAAAAAACCCTCAAAACAAACATGTGCCTTTTTATATATATATATATATATATATTACCTAACCTGCAAAACCAAACCACCCATTTCACCACTCCCTATGAATCATTACCTCCCAAAAAATAATAAAAATAAAAAAATCTAATAATTCCAATTTTCTTTAAACATTTATAAAATAAAAAATAATTGTTTGAATATTATATAAATAAATACTAGCTGCACCTCTACAGGAACCTTTGATAACTGATCTTCCCGCAATCATTCACTTCCTTTTCGCTTCCTTATTTTCTTCCCCAAAGACCCCCAAAGGCCGTTCTTTTTCGAATCCGAGAAAACCCAGAGAGGGTAAAAACCCTTTTTTTCCTTTTCTTTCATCTTCAACAAAGAAGATGGTTGAAACGCGACGGAGTTCTTCCTCTTCCAAACGCCCCCTTTCTTCTTCCCCCGTTACATCTAATCATATTTCTACTAAACGATCCAAGGTCTCACCTTTTTTTTTTCCTGGCCCTTCTAATAATCTAATGTTTGTTTTCCCTTCTTTAGGATTTTTAATCTGCATACGTGGGAAAATCTTATCTTTTTGTGTAGATTTGAATCTGGGACTGATTTTTTTTTTTTTTTTTTGGTTTTGTTTAGGCGTCTGAGCTAGCGTCGTCTCCCGCCAACGGAGCGACGGGTTCTGGGTCGGTTAAGGAATCCGGGTCGGACTCACCTGTAACGGAGCTTCGGTCCTCTGATCTGCGGGTATCTGATGTGGCTAAGGCCGATGATGGGTCTGTCCCCACCGATAAGTCTGCCGATGCTGACGTAGAGAACGTTAGTTTAGTGTCTCCGGGGACATTAGGTGCGGTCTTTGATTAATTTCTTTTTTGGTTTTTAGGGGTTTTAATCAATTTGGGGTCGGTTTTGGTTTTTTATGGGGTTTTGATGTGGGGGTGTTTTTGGTTAAGTAGGTGAAGCTGCTGTTGATGCGGAGAAAGCCGAGGGGCTTAGCGGTCGGGTTAAGAAGAAGCCAGCGAAATCAGGTTCTAAAGTCCCTTGGGGAAAGCTTCTTTCCCAGCACTCTCAGGTTTGTTCTATGAAATTTTATTACTTTTCCTAGTTATGGATTGTCATTTGATTCTTGATCTGTGTTTAATGAGTTGGATTACAATTCGTACATGAATTCTTGGTCTTTTAACTATCATGTGAAGAGAAAAAAAAGGTCTTTCGCATGGGAATTTTGGATGTCAATGAAATCTTATCACCTGAATTGGGTGTATAGCAATCATACACTATGTTTGGTTCTAATCATGTAGTGGGATCTTGGAGTTCATAATCGAATTGGTCAATTTCGATTGCTAGTTTAGTTAGGAGACTTGAACTTGAACACACTGGAAGTTTTCCATTAGAAAAGATCTAAAAGAGCTTATTGGTCTATTTGGTAAACGCCAAACTTGCCCATGGGAATTTCTAGACGTCAATTCTGGATGTCTTGAGAACTTTACATAACAACATGTATGTCCAAGAATGTACCATTAAGTCGCAAGTTAATTGGCCTCTGTATATAGATTTGTATCCTTTATGGTTGTTTTCATGCTAAGCTATTGTGCTTCAGATTCTTATTAATGTTTGTTCCGTTCATCCCCAGAATCCTCACCTGGTCATGTGTGGCACGCCATTCACTGCTGGCCAAAGCCGTCAGTGTAACTTATGTCTTAAAGATTCCAATATTAGCAACATTTTGTGCAAAGTGAAGCACATAGAGGTATGTACCTTTGCAAACCTTATGTTCTTAACTTTTATTGCAAGTTCATGAGAGTGCTGATTTTGTTTTTCCAATGCAGAGCAATGGCACTTCTATTGCATTACTAGAAGTTACAGGAGGAAAAGGTGCTGTCCAGGTTAATGGAAGGACTTACCGTAAAAATGCTAGTTTAATTCTGAATGCAGGTGATGAATTGATTTTCACTACCACAGGAGATCATGCTTATGTATCCTTTTTATTTAACATGTCTAACGCGTTATTTTAGGAAGATTGATATTCATCTCCCTGTCAAATGAGAATCTATGCAGTGTCATCTTCCTGCGTTTTTTCTTTTATTAAACTTTGACATTCTTATGATATTTTTTTTTCCATCTAAGAACTATTTTAATTCCTTGATGGGAACTTAGATATTTCAGCAGCTCACCAGTGATAACTTAGATGCTCCAGGCATACCTTCTGTTAGCACTTTAGAAGCTCAGACTGCTCCTATAAAAGGGATTATTGAAGCACGGTCGAGGGATTCATCAGCTCTTAATGGTGCAGCAACAATATTGACCTCCTTGTCAACAAAAAAGAATCCAGAGATGTCCAATCTACCTTCTGGTTGCAACATGTTGGATGACTGTGTTCCAGAAGTTGACATGAAGGACAATGCTGGTACTAGTGATCCAGCAACTGCTTCTGCAAGGCAGAAAACTGTTGCTCCTGATGCTACCAATGAAAACCCGAATCTTGACAGGCTTGGATTGGATGATAGTATGGATGCTGGCAATATGAAAATCCCTGGGGCAGGTTACCCCTTAAGACCATTATTGCGTATCCTTGCTGGTACACCGTCTACTGACTTCGATTTTACAGGCAGCATAGCCAAAATTCTTGACGAGCAAAGGGAAATTAGAAAGATGCTTAAGGAATTTGATCCTCCTACAACTTCAATATCTGCTAAGCGGCAAGCATTTAAAGATGCTTTACAGGAAGGCATTCTCAGTCCGGATAATATAGACATCTCATTTGAAAATTTCCCATATTTTTTAAGGTAAATCGTGTGCTTTTTGCTCTTAATCGGATTTGCTCTTTTGTATTGTCTTGGAAATATAATTTGATCATTTCTAATGCCTATATGTTGGGAACCTGATAAGGAATATCGCGTTTATTTCTTTTGCCTCTCTTCTCTTTTGCATATTTTGTGAGTCCATTGGTTAATTATGCAGTAAATTGTCAACCACATGCTATTCCTTTTGCACAGTATCATATTTGTGCCTTCTGTTTTTTTCGTAACTAGATTCTGGTTCACTGCTTACATACTGGATTTGGGTTATTGGGAAGTTTTTATTCAATTTACTTTAAAATTTCTGTTGTGACAGTAATACGACAAAGAATGTGTTGATGGCCTCAACCTATGTGCATTTGAAGTGTAATAAATTTGCAAAGTATGCTTCAGATCTTCCCACCATGAGTCCTCGAATATTATTATCTGGTCCTGCAGGTATGACTGATGTTTTCTGTAAATCTGTCTTGTAAAAATGTTTAATTCTTTTTATTTGCTCTTTCAAATCTCTGATGAGATTAGTTAACTCCTTTGTTATGTGTAGGTTCTGAAATATATCAGGAGACTTTAGCAAAGGCACTTGCAAAGCATTTTGGTGCTAGATTGCTTGTTGTTGATTCTCTTCTGTTGCCTGGTGTATGCATCTTTTCCCCAACTTGTTTTGACTTTTGATTCTTTGCAATTGCATGTCATGAAAGCAAGATTGCTCTAAAATTATAGTTTGCATGCTTGCTAGTTCATTTTATCTTAATATCATTCCTTTGGAAGTGGTGTAGTAGACAGTTTTTCCAAATCTTGTATGGGATCTGGGGGGAGTTCTTGGAGTCTATACTTCTTGTTAATGTCGTAGATTATGATTCTGCCTCACCAAATATGTAAATGACTTGAGATATTTTCAATTTGTAAGCAAATGTGCCAAATTCTGGCTGGAAGTTCCCTTAAGAAACTGTGTTTGATGGTTTATTAAGATAGATTCTATTTCCAGCCTTAGTCTCTTTCTTGTGGTTGCTCAAATTTCTGTATTGTCTACTTTTAGAGTTTCTAAATGTCTTGTATTATTTTGTGGCATCTTTTGTTCTTATCTTAAAAATATATCCAGGGATCAACAACAAAGGAAGCTGTTAGTTTGAAAGAAACTTCAAGGGCTGAAAGGGCATCTATATATGCCAAAAGAGCTGTACAAGCTGCTGTGTCCCAGCAGAAGAGAGCAACTTCTAGCGTAGAAGCTGATATAACTGGTGCTTCTTCACTCCATGTTTTGCCAAAGCAGGAAGTATCTACCGCTACATCTAAAAACTATACATTTAAGAAAGGTATGACATTTCTTTGAGATAATATTGGCTTTTGCTATTCACTAATGCCATATCTTTCTGAACGGTTAATTTGATGATAAAATATTATCAACTTCTTACTGAATTAATTAATGTTAAAATTCCAGGTGATAGGGTTAAGTTCGTAGGTACCACATCACCTTCTACACTTTCCTCTCTACAACCTGCTTTAAGGTATTTTCTTTTGCATTATGTATATTCTACAGTTTAGATTAGCCATTGCTTTTTTTTTTTTAGCAAGTCTCTATGCTTTAAATTTTAAATTTGAAGTTTATCTCATTTTGGTGCTGTCCTTGCAAGCATATGCCATCTACATACTGTAATTGCTGTCATGGATTGATAATCCAATTTGACTCCATACCTTGATTTTATTGTCATTTGAGACATTTATACTTGATTTTTTGAGAAGTTTGCTGGTATGATGGTTAGCATGTGTGATTTTTCGAGGGACATTTTATTAATGTATTCTAGAGGTATCAAAATGGAGGGGCTGGTGCACCGGCCGGTGCACCAGATTTCCTGGAGTAAAGCTCACCAAGGCCTGTGGCCCAGATATTTTATGGGTAATTTTGTGTTAGCATTATGTACATGTATTTTTTGTGGTCTATGTAGGGGACCGACAATTGGTGTACGGGGAAAAGTAGTCCTTGCTTTCGAAGAAAATGGTTCCTCAAAAATTGGGGTCAGATTTGACAGGTCTATTCCTGAAGGCAATGACCTTGGTGGTCTTTGTGAAGAAGATCATGGTTTCTTCTGTACTGGTGATGCTTTTAAGCCTTCTTCCATTAATTTAAATGTCTTTTATTTGGTGGCTTTTTGTCCAATCTTATCAATTATAAGTTTTCACTCTACAGCTAGCTCACTGCGCTTGGAACCGGGAGGTGATGATGTTGACAAGCCGGTTAATGAAATTTTTGAGGTTTGTGTCATTGGTTAATACATGAGAGCTATTATTTCATCATGCTCACATTTTTAAACATTTATTCTCTCTAAAATCGTCTCATTTTTATAGGTCGCATTCAATGAAAGCAAAAGCAATCCCTTGATATTGTTTGTGAAAGACATAGAGAAGTCTATGGCTGGAAATACAGATGTATATACTTCCTTGAAGAGTAAGCTTGAGAATTTGCCAGCAAATGTTGTAGTAATTGGTTCTCATGCTCAGATGGACAATCGTAAGGAAAAAGTAAGTTACCATATTTTGTTTAGCTCTGCTTCTTATTTTTGTGCTATATGAATTATTTTTAACTCTTTGGTGTTGCCAATTGTGTTTCTGCAGTCTCACCCTGGCAGTCTTTTGTTCACTAAGTTTGGAGCGAACCAGACTGCTTTGCTTGATCTTGCATTTCCAGTATGTCAATCTTTTGCCTAATTTCTTTTACCTTGAAAGATGGAGTATGTCACTGTTCTGAGTGTTTGTACTACTGTCTAACCTTATATATATACCTGACTTGTCTTTGTGTTATTTAACTCTCTACTTGTTTTAACCTTTAGTAGGAGCTTGTGGGATCATATGGTTATGTTTCAATGTTTATACTTGTTATTACATGCTCTGAATTTTTCTGGAGTTGCTGTGATTACCATTTAAAAACCTTTTAGATATGTTATTTTATTGAATTCAAAGCAACGGTATTTCAATGGGTAGCATTTCCATTTCATTACTCAAGTTTTTCTGTTCCTATAGAGCGTCCTTATATGTGTTGAAATAACATTCTTAGTCCATTGTATCTTGTATTCTCATATTTTTCTAGCACTCTCCTTCCAATAACACACCTGATGTGTCATCCCTATGCAGGATAATTTTGGCAGACTTCATGACAGAAGCAAAGAAACACCTAAAACCATGAAACAAGTAACTCGCCTTTTCCCTAACAAAGTGACGATCCAGTTGCCTCAGGTGTGTATATGTCAGATCCTGCTTCAGTTATCCTCCTTGTGACGAATATTGAAATACTTAATGCTCCTGAATCATGTCAGGATGAGGCTTTACTTTTGGATTGGAAGCAGCAATTGGAGCGGGACAGTGAAACTCTTAAAGCACAGTCAAACATTGTTAGCCTTCGCTCTGTGAGTATTGCTTTAATCTTGCTTTGTTTTTTTCTTACCAGTTGTGTGCTTCCTGTTTCTGCATGATGTTATGAGCTTCTGTCCAAAAGTAAATTGCTTGAAAGTGGCTTAATTTCCTGTCCTTGTGTAGGATAATTAACCTTATTGATAAGGCTGAAGAAGTTTATAATAAAATTATACCTCTCACCCTCTACTTCCGTCTCCCAGACAAACAGAAGTTTCCTTATTATTTAGAAATTACAGAACAGTTCATATCTTTGAAAGCTTGATGTACAAGTACTAGTCTCTTTCTGGATATATCTCTTAACAATTCTATGCTATCAGGTTCTCAATCGAAGTGGTTTGGACTGCCCCGACCTTGAATCACTTTCCATTAAAGATCAAAGTCTTGCAAATGAGAGTTAGTATCTTTGAGCTCCGTATTTTATGTGCATTCCTTCCAAGTGTATTTTCCTGTTTTTCAACTGTTTAACACTAATACCATTGTATGTATATGAAAGTTCTTCAAGGCTTTGTACTCTTTTTGAAAATTTAATTGATCATTTATTTTAAAGGTGTCAAATATGTAAACCTTTTCTATATAAAATTCAAAAAGCAGCATTATATGTAATTTTGGGAAGAGGTACAAGTAAAATATTTACTAATTTTTTCCCTTGATGTTACTAATTTTGTACCTTTCCTATTATTATAGGTGTGGAGAAAGTGGTAGGCTGGGCATTGAGTCACCACTTCATGCATTCTTCAGAAGCTTTGGTCAAAGACGCTAAACTTATAATTTCAGATGAAAGGTTTATATTATCTTCACTTACTGCAATCTACATCTCCAAAATCTTAAAACAGAATCTAGAATTAGATGAACAAAATGTTTCTCCATTTTCTCACGTGATATATTTTTCTGTGAATTTTCTCTTGCAGCATCAAATATGGGTTGAGCATTTTGCAAGGAATTCAAAGCGAAAGCAAAAGCTTGAAGAAATCACTTAAGGTTCAATTGCCTTTCTTCATCTTGGGTTTTATGTTGTAGTAACTGTGTCCGATGCAGTTATCTATATTGTTAGAGATTTAGCATGCTATTGAATTACATATAACTTTTTCTCATTTTCAGGATGTGGTCACTGAGAATGAGTTTGAGAAGAAACTCCTTGGTGATGTTATTCCACCAAGTGATATTGGGGTTAGCTTTGATGATATCGGAGCCCTTGAGAATGTCAAGGATACCTTGAAGGAATTGGTGATGCTTCCTCTTCAAAGGCCTGATTTGTTTTGCAAGGGACAGTTGACAAAGGTTGACTTATTTATACATATTTTCCGATGTGTTTTGCTTTATCATGTCACTTGGAGTTGTGCATTTTTCAAACTAAATCCCTTTGTTTTATCATTTCCAATATTATTGCTTTTGCAGCCTTGTAAAGGAATACTGCTGTTTGGGCCTCCTGGTACTGGAAAAACAATGCTTGCCAAAGCTGTTGCAACTGAAGCTGGTGCAAACTTTATTAACATATCAATGTCCAGCATTACTTCTAAGGTATTTTTAAGCGTGTAGAAACTGTGGAACATTCCTTTTCTGTTACAAGATAGATTATATGACATATTTGTATGTCTTGCAGTGGTTTGGTGAAGGAGAGAAGTATGTTAAAGCTGTTTTTTCTCTCGCCAGTAAAATTGCACCTAGTGTTATTTTTGTTGATGAGGTTTGCTATTTTCTCCTATCTTCGTTCATTTTGTGTTTCGTGTATTCTGTGTTAGCAGAAGATTGGTTGCTGATATTTCTCACTGTCTTGGCCTTTATTGTTTTGGTGTTCTTCCTGTTCCTTACATTTTGTATTGACTTGGGTGGTTATTTTAGGTTGATAGCATGTTAGGGAGACGGGAGAATCCAGGTGAACATGAGGCTATGCGTAAAATGAAGAATGAATTTATGGTAAATTGGGATGGTCTCCGTACGAAGGATAGAGAACGAGTGTTGGTTCTTGCGGCTACAAACCGGCCATTTGACCTTGATGAGGCAGTCATTCGGAGGCTTCCTCGAAGGTATGTTTCTTGTATTGTTTCTTTGAGTTGCTGTTCTCTGACTTTATCATAAGCACCATTGACATCCCTGTTGAACATTGTGCAGATTGATGGTTAATTTGCCAGATGCTCCAAATAGAGAAAAAATTCTAAGAGTTATATTGGCGAAAGAGGAATTGTCATCCAATGTTGATTTGGAAGCTATTGCAAATATGACTGAAGGATATTCTGGAAGTGACCTGAAGGTTGATATTTCCATCTTTTTACTAGATTTACTGTCTTGCTTGAATATGTAAAGAGGTGTTTGCTAACCAAAGAAGGAAAGTTAGTCATCGGCGAACATATGCTAATACTAAATTGAACAAGCTTGGTCATTTTATCGTTTAAGCAAAATATTTATTCTTAATGAGTTTTCATCTGTATTAGAGTGGCAACAATTCCAGCATAAGCTAATTTTGAACTTCTTTTTCCCTCTAAAAATAAAATTTTAACTCATCCAGGTTGATAGCTAGGCTTATCTTTTCTTGTAAACTAAGTTATCTTCTAACTTTTATTCGAAACCAAATTGAAACCTTTTAATGGGTAGGTGGCTTGATCTTTTTACCTTTGTTTATTTCCCTAATAAACTTTATGTTTGCAGAACCTCTGTGTGACTGCTGCACATTGTCCCATACGAGAAATTTTGGATAAGGAAAAGAAGGTTAGTTAGTTAACATTTTGGCTGACATGTTCTATGATCGTTTGGCAGCTACATGAAAGTTATATAAAATAGTGTACTGATGTTTCATGCAATTTTAGGAGAGAGCTTCGGCAGTGGCTGAGGATAGACCTGCACCTTCGTTGTATAGCAGTGCTGACATTCGTTCTCTGAAGATGGATGATTTTAAATATGCACATGAGCAGGTACTCTCATCATTCTTAAGTATTATATTTTTAGAAGTTCTAGTTTTGGATTATCTATGGCCAAAGAAGTTCAGAATGTGTGAGCTTTTTAAAGCATATATTAACATTTAATACATTATATTTGTCATAGCTTGTGTTATATTTGATTGGTTGGAAATGGTAATGCAGGTTTGTGCAAGTGTGTCATCAGAGTCTACAAATATGAATGAGCTGCTTCAATGGAATGAATTATATGGAGAAGGTGGATCAAGGAAGAAAAAACTCTTAAGCTACTTCATGTAGAGGAAGGAAGGGGAGGTATTTTTGTTTTATTGCCATTCCTTTTTCCTTTCATTCTTCGTTCTCACCATAAAAAAAAAAAAGGTAAGGTGGCCAATTTGAGAGACCTGCGTGCAGGTTCTGGCTTCTTTCCTTGTATTATAATAGTTGTATATAGGTGTTTTTCCGGATTTTTATTTGCTGGAATTATTATTATTATTCTTGGTAGAAATTTTACAATATTTAACTAGCAGGTTAAGTCTATTTAAAGCATTTTCCATTCCCCTCAGCATTATGCCTCAGAAGAGCACACAGATTTGGCATTTCTTCTATTTATGTGATACCTTATGGCAGTGGAAAAGGGAAAAAGAAGTGCCTTCCTCCCTTATACTCGGTCCATTAAGCCTTAGGTCTCAGGCCGAAAGGCACATTCAGGGAAGAAAGCGAGATCGGAAAGACCGTTCCTTGGCTATTATGTAGCTTTTGATGGCTAACGTGTAACAGCAATAGACAAATATGAAAATAAAGTGAAGTTGGCACTCGGTAGTTAAATAGTAATGGTTGATTATTGCTTTTCCGGTCACATGGTCGATCGAGTCAGCAGGTTAACCCCCCAAAGCGCCTGTGGGAATAACGTAGTAAAAGAGTAGCGGTTGAAATGATAAAATTCTACTCTTTTTCTTTTTTTTTTGTGCCTATTTTGGCTTATTTCATTATCCCTATGGCGTTATCATCATGTCCTCGTATTGTACGTACAGAAGAGTGACAAAGTTGATCAAAGTAACTTCTTTGTGATGTGGTCGCCATCGGTTACGTATTCCTTGTAAATGGAAAAAAGAGTAAATGGCTTTTGATATATATATATATGCAAAGAAAACACCCCGACTGCTTTTTGATCGGAATATTGTAAAGAATATTGATTATATGGGAGGTCGGTGGCTAAATGATATGCATTATCCGTCTTTGTTCTCATTGCAATTTATTCAAAGATGATATGCTATGTCATATGTCTTGTCAACTTTTGTATATATATTTATATATCTTTTCAATCAATTAAACATCTTAACATGTTTTTTCTATTTGTCATTGTTTGATTGAGCTTAACATTGGGACATTGTTGGTAGTTAATTCCAATTTAAAATAATTGCGAGGTGGAGAAAAAAATGGTTTTATTTGGAAGCACATATTATCATTTGATATACAAGTGTTACCCAAGCAATGTTAAGATGTTTTGTGTAGCATATATTAAATTACACTTTTTGGTATAAAAAAAGTAAAGGAAAAGAGTTATCACTTCTGCGTGAAAACCGAGCAAGTCTAAAAGTCTCCTTTTTGGGTTTGGGTTGACCGTAGCGTTTCCGATAAAGACAAAGTGGAAGGTGCAATTTGTGAGGATCACCAGCGGCCACGTTTTAAATGAATATAATAATTGGTTAAATTCTTCCATTAGTCCTTGTATTGTAAGGAACTTATGGATTCAGTCCTTATAATTGATATTTCAAGTTCATGTACTTTTTGAATTTTGAAATAATCAAAACAAACGTGTTATCACGTGTTATATCAAATAAGCTTGCTAATTTCATAAAGTATTCATAAAAATAGATTTGTTTATGGATTTAATAGTTATGGTTTGTATAAAGATTGAAATTTTATAATTCCAAAATGTAAAAGGGCTAAGAATGATTAAATTAGAGAACATAAATTAAACATATAACTTTATGCATAATGTAAGACTAATAACAATATTTAACTAAACAGATTTAATTGCAAGTGTTTTTTTTTTTTTGGATGAATGATGAAATTCATTAATCTAAGAATGTAGTTAAACTGCTACAAAAGAACAAAAGACACTGTACAATAACTTTAAGCTATACAAACAAATTAACTAATGATACTCCAAGAAGTACAAAGTGAAGCATTAACAAGACCAGTTCTATTGTTTGGTCTTTCTCCCAAGTAAACCCGCACAATCTCTTTAATCTGTACCAAGACAGCATCTTCAATTAAGAAAGATGATACCTCTTGTTTCTTTGTCTCCATATCACATGCAATTTGCACTATTTGAGTGAAATTTTAAAATGTCAAAAGTATAGAGATTAAAATTGACTAATTCAAAAAGTAAAATGACTAAATTAATCAAATCAAAATATGTAGACTAAAATTCACAATTTATGCATAAGATAAGGACTTATAGTACCATTTAAAAAAGAATAAATTAAACAAATAGTATGCTCAATAGTCAATGATGCACCGCTCCGTACAAAAATGTTGAGGCTACAATCTATAATATTGGCAAAGGCAAAACAGTTTACCGTCCCTTCTCCCTCTTCTCCGCGCTTGGTGAAGAAGCGAATGATAGCCATGGACCTTATGCACCATTCGTCCTGTTTTCTTCTCCCCACGATTCCCCTACAACGACGCCCTTCTCTAACGTACGCCCTGCTCGTTCTTAACCAAAACCTCCCCAGATTCACTCCTCTTCTCTGGAACCATGGTCCTTACTTCATCCTCTTCTCCTTTCATTGATTCAGTGATTTTTTTTTTTGAAGAAAGATTTTTAAAACTCATTATTATGCATCTCTTCAACTTTTATATGTTTATTTCTTCTTCTTTTTTTTTTTTTTTGGTTTAGAACAGCTCAGCTTCACCTCTGTGCTGACGGTGGCGCCAATCGCTTGTATGACGAAATGCCTCTGTTCTTCCCTCAGGAAGATGCCTCTGATGTTCGACGCAGGTTTCTTTTCTTCTATTTTTTTAAAGAAAAATTTCTTATCCGTTTCTGTTATATACAGCTTTGGTTTGTGTTAGTTTTATTCCTTTTATATAAGTTGTTCGATAAAGCTTAGTCGGAATCAATTTATTTACTTTTATCTGAGTCTCATGTGATTTAAATTCTTACATTAGTTATTAAAACCACTGAATTCGATCAACAATTTCCTTGAATGAACACAAGAACTGTTTAGAACATGGCTTCTTTTTTTGGGTAGTTTTTTTAGATTTATGATTGTTGAGGGATGGCTCACTTCAAAGTGTTATCCATCATAGCCGGCGGACCTTTCAACAGGTTTAGCATTGTTTTTGGTTGGTGTAATTTGAATCCATGTCTTATGGCATATACAAGCCAACTATTTTGTTTGTTATATACTTCTCTGTTAGCAGTGTTGGAAGCAAAACTTTCTCGATGATACCAGACCTGCTGAAGGGTTTGCTGGTTCCGGTGGATGATACTTCGAAGATTTATTCCAAATAATTCGGCTGTCCCTGAACAATGTTATTGTTATAAGTGATCTAGAAAAGGCTTCCTTTGTTTCTACTTTTTAAGTAATATGATATCACTGGCGCTTTGATTCATGGCAGATACAAGCCGGATGTAATTAAAGGAGATATGGATTCGATACGAAGAGAAGTTCTTGAGTTTTATGCCAGCCTTGTAAGTTGGAAATTTTCTATTTCTACATTAATTTTGTGGTAAATTCAAACTTGTAAAGATTTATGTCTTCTTTCTTATGTTTGTTTCATTTGCTGCTCTGTTTTGATGAGCATTATGTTCATTCTCCTTCAATTTAAGGTGTTAGATCCCTCTGGTGCTTAAGATTTTAGTGTTGAGATGTTTTTACTTGCTGCTTTTTTGTAGGGAACTGAAATTGTTGATAAATCTCATGATCAAGATACCACTGATCTACATAAATGTGTAACATACATTCGTGACTCTGCTTCGGGTTTGGATAAGTCTAATGTAAGTTAAACTTAAGCGTTCTAGAATTTATTAAGAGGAATCTGCCATAGATGCCTATATTTATTACTTGGATTCGGAGTGAATTCCGGATATGGGTGTCAGAGTTCGTGTCCAATGTGACTATGTTTATATTGGAGGAACATACTCTAAACTAATGTCTGAATATATACCATACGGTATTTTGGAAGAAAATGAAGAGTCTAGATAACATGGAAAGATACTATGCATTGCATCTTGTAGAGTGTGCTTAGATGATCCTTTCCTTTTTATTTGTTTAATGGCAGCTTTGCATTCTTGTTGTTGGAGCACTTGGTGGACGATTTGATCATGAGATGGGGAACCTAAATGTCATATGCCGTTTCTCGTCCATGCGAATAGTCCTTTTATCCAACGATAGTCTCATTCATCTCCTTCCAAGGACTTACTGTCACAAGATACATATCCAAACTTCCGTTGAGGGCCCGCACTGTGGACTCATCCCGATTGGGACGCCATCAAAAAGCAGTACAACGACCGGGCTTCAGTGGGACCTGAGTAAGCAATATCATTACATTTGTTCTGGTGCTTGCTTTCTTATACTTGGTTGTTGAACTCAAATGAAATAGTTTCATGCTTATGTCTTTGAAGCTCTCCAGCAATGGAGGTATATGTAATGGAAGGAAACTAATTATATATCCTATATGATTTTAACAAATGGGTGGTGCAGATAACACAGCGATGGAATTTGGTGGTCTAGTAAGCACATCGAATAGAGTTAAGGAAGAGAAAGTGACGGTGCAATCTGATTGTGACCTTCTTTGGACCATTTCCATTAAGAAGTTAGAGTAGCGGCTGTCATTTATTATATACATATATTTCATAGTTTGCTTTCGTACGAATTGGCTGCGACTTTAGCTTTCGGGCTAGTTTGGCAATAGCTTTTGAAAAGTGCTTTTGAAAAGTACTGTGGAAAAGTGCTTTTGAGAAGTGCTTTTGAAAAGTTTGGTTTAAAATTTGAGTGTTTAGCATTGTTGTCAAAAAGTGCTTTTGAGAAATAAAATGTCCATTTTAGATATGTTATTATTAAGTAACAAATATGCATTTAAATAAAATTTAAATTAGTTAATATTATTATATTTTAGTAAGAATATAAAAAAAATACTATAACTTGTTAATATTTTAATATATAAAATATAAATTTTAAATATTTTTAAGTAATAAATATTAACTACTTATAAAATTTAATTAGAATATATAAACTACATTTTAAATATTTAAATATAACCATTAAATATTTGTAATTAGTATTTTAAAAAATATTTTTTATTTTTAATTAATAATTTTAACACATTTGTAATTAAGCACTAAGAAAAAAAAGGGAAAGTACTATGTTATTGGAGGGGTGAAAAAGTAATTAAGTACTAAAAGTATTTTTGGAAGAGAAAAAGTTAAAAATTTTAGTTTTTTTTTTTCAGAAGTGCTTTTTAAAAGTTAAAAATTCTAGCCAAAAATAATTTATTCTACATAGTTTTTCTTCTAAAAGTATTTTTAGAGTTAGAAAGACTTTTAGGGCCGGTAAAAAAAGCGGGTGATTTTGAAAAGATGAAAAATGAAAGCCTATTGCATTGCTGCCTGCAAAAGTGCAAAGCAATGCAATGTAGCAATTGTTGTCGTCTGAAAGTTAGAACCACTTTATTACCATATATTATTTCAATATTTATTCTCTGTTTTCTTTTCCAATTTAGTGACGCCTCTTTTCTTTTAGATCCATGGGATGCTGTAAGTCAGACAAATTTTGTTCATATACAATTAAGTTGATTGAGTTTTAATTTGATTGTTATTTTTGTTGTTGTAATAATTTGGAGATTGTATTGGAGGTTATGGGGATTCTGAAGGAATTTTATAGAATTAAAAAGTAAACACAAAAAAAAGTTAAAAGAATGCAATTGTAGGGGGAGTAGAGGTGTCCATAGGTTGGGTTTAAACAAAATTTTAGGTCCGTTTGTTAGGTCTGAGTCTGGTTTGGCCCGAAAAATGAGTTTAAAATTTGGCCTAAGTTTGACCTAGATAAAAATGTTAAAATTTAGGCTCAGCCCGGCTTGTCCTGGCCGTTTTAATTTATTTATATAATTTTTTTTAAAAACATATAATACATAAAAATACTAAAAACATTAAAATAAATGTTTCTCAATAAATTGAAAATAAATTAAAAATAATATGTATACTCAAATAACACAAATATAGGTGCAACTACAGGTGAGTATTAAGTCGAGTCGAATCGAGTCAAAAAAGTTCGAGTCAAGTTGAGTCGAGTTAACGAATTCTATTATTTATACTCAATGTTGTATTTAAATGGACAAATTATTTAACTAGTAGGCGAAGTACATGATTATTTATATACATAAACAAATATAATGGTTTTGCCCTTTAACTTAATGAGTAAACATTTATCAAAATGACATAGTTTTGCATTTTCTTATTCAGATTTTTGGATAAACCGAAAAAATTAATTTTTTATTTGAGTTTATTTGAATAACTTGATTAACTCAAATAATTCGAACTATTTAATTTAAAATTTGAAATTTTTTATCGAGTTTTTCGAATCAAATTAGATTTTGCTCACCCCTAGGTGCAACTTAACAAGCAAATACCTCTAAGATAGTAACAAATTAACAATAACATTTATACAATATCCAAACAAAGACAGCAAATAGTAACAACATAATAGTGAAATTGTAACAAAATATTAAAAAAACAATAAATAAATAAAAACAACAATTTTTTATTTTGCATATCTGGGTCAGACAAAAAAAGTCTTACTTAAGGTCCGACCTATTCTTTAAAGGGGTCTTATTTTTTATCCAAATCTATTTTTTAAGAATATATTTTTATCCAAACTCTTCCACTTTTTGAGCGGGCTACTAGATCTAGTTGAAAGTATAAGTGATTAAAACTCAAAAGTCTAGAGACAACAAAATTAGACAAAAAAAAATATTCCAAGATTTTGTTCTAAATGTAACTTTGTTTTTGGGTTTAATATAATCAATTACATATATAATAAAAAATAATATATAAAAAAGGTGTGGATTTTACTTTCTATATAGACCATGGTTAAGTATGCATTCAGCCTTAAATTAAGTATGGGATGGTTTAAGTTTTATTCCAATCAATTTTGATCCATTTCGATCAATTGATTAATGTAACATTTTAATTTTAATTTTATTTTTATAAATATAATAACTTAATCAAATTAGTTAATAATTTTAAAATTACATAAATCAAAAGATGCCAATATCAGCAAGTGTCAGTGCCAAAAAGGAACACAATAAGATGAACTCGGTAGTCACTACATATGGAGTCAAACTTTGATTGGCGCCAGCCAAGTACACACCTCCTTGCTTCGCTTCTGTCTTTTGGCGGCAAAATCTAATCAGATAGGGTTTAGTACCCCTCTCTCTCTCTCTCTCCCCCGTGCTAAAACACTAGCTCTCACCTTTTGGCTTCGCATTTAGAGAAATTCTCCATTCTCTAGGGTTTGTGTCATTCAAATTACTCTTGGATGTTCGGTTGGTTGAAATATTTACTTTTTTTCCAATGGAAGGATCGCCTCAATCTAAGTCCCCTGTAATTAAGCCCATTAACAAAGGCGTCGTTCACAGAATCTGCTCCGGTCAAGTCATATTAGACCTCTCCTCCGCCGTTAAGGAACTCGTTGAGAACAGCCTCGACGCTGGCGCCACCAGTATTGAAATCGCTCTCAAAGAGTACGGGGAAGAATGGTTTCAGGTCATCGATAATGGCTGTGGTATTTCACCTGCTAATTTCAAGGTAAAATTCCACCATTAGCCGCACAAATTTTTTACCTTTTACCTTTTATTTTTGTTTTTGTTTCTTATTTTTTATTATTTGTAGGTCGTGGCGCTTAAACACCATACGTCGAAGCTTGCGGATTTTCCAGACCTTGAATCTCTGACTACGTTTGGATTTAGAGGGGAGGCATTGAGTTCGCTTTGCGCTTTGGGGAATCTGACTATTGAAACGAGAACGAAAAATGAACCCGTTGCAACGCATTTAACTTTTGATCATTCTGGTCTGTTGATAGCTGAGAAGAAAACTGCACGGCAAATTGGTACAACTGTCACTGTCAAGAAGTTATTTTCGAATCTACCAGTGCGAAGCAAGGAATTTCATCGCAACATACGCAAGGAGTACGGCAAACTTATTTCCTTGTTGAATGTGAGTGCATCCATGGGTATCAAAAGCTTTAAAATTGTAGTTTATTACTTGTTATGTTGTTAAACTTTTTATGTGTGGATGAGAACAACATTAGATTGGTCTTTATTTGTTGTGCCTATTGGAGACTGTAAAATAGGGTTGACATAACGTGTTTATGAGGCTTTGTCCTTAATTTAGAAGCAACATGCATATGAGAACCTTTCCGTAGTAAGATTTGTGATTCATTATCAGGAAGGCACTGAAAAAATGCCTATAAAGTATGACTGGAGTCTATGTAATGCTGAATGAGTTATGCTCAATGAGTTTTTGATTGGATATTGTTTGCTTAACCCTGTAGTATCTTGTACATGACTGATGGTTTCATCCTTACAGTGCATAGATGCATCATGATACTATATAATTTATCAGTCGATAAAGAGTGTAATCTCTCCGTTCTCTTACTATGACAGACTACTATTTGGCTTTTTCTTCTCCTTTTTGTGTTAGGAGTTAGAGATACTCATTGCTCAATCATAGCTATGTGGTACGTCTACATTGTGTTACTCAGCACTCATCCTTTCACTAATTTGGAATTTTGTGGATTAAAAGGATATTATTCTTATGTTTTTCATTACAGGCATATGCACTTACGGCAAAAGGAGTCAGGTTAGTCTGCAGCAACACAAGCGGAAAGAATTTAAAATCTGTGGTTATTAAAACGCAAGGAAGTGGTTCCCTCAAAGATAGCATCATACAAGTTTTTGGCATGAACATGTTTAACTGCTTAGAGCCCGTGTCTATATGTATATCAGACGACTGCAAAATTGAAGGGTTTCTTTCTAAGTCTGGACAGGGTAGTGGCCGCAGTATGGGAGACAGACAATACTTTTTTGTAAATGGTAGGCCAGTGGATATGCCTAAAGTGAGCAAGCTTGTGAATGAAATATATAAAGGTGCAAACTCTAAGCAGTATCCTGTAGCCATAATGAATTTTATCATTCCAACTAGAGCATGTGATGTCAATGTAACTCCTGATAAAAGAAAAGTATTTTTTTCTGATGAAAGCATGATTTTGCAATCTTTGAGGGAGGGTTTGCAGCAGATATATTCCTCAAATAATGCCAGTTATATTGTTAATGGAGTTGACGACACTAAGGAAGCAGATTTCTTTGAGTTTTGCTCTTCACCTGAAAAATCTAATATCCTTTCAGAGCAGTCACCTCCAGCTGGAGTCAATTTGAAAGTTTCCATGAGGGAACATTCTCCAGAGGATAAAACCTCCTTTAGAACTGTCAATATCAACGCTCAAAGTTTGCAGTTATCAGAAGGGTCAGTATCTAGTGATCTTGAGAACATACCGACTTTAGGAGTACAAGGGACAAACAAGGTCGATGATGTTATTGAGGCTAATGCAGGGCAATTGACAAGTCATATGGATGATACAGCTAAAAAGTATTTATCAGGAGGATTAACCCTTAGACATCATGAGGATTTATTGAAGAAGGACTTCACCTTACAAGTACACAGAATGAATAAGATTGATGGTTTTATGGAGTCTAACGATGGGGGTTTGACAACTCATATGAACAGTATAGCTAGCAAGAACTCTTCATTCCCTTCAACTTCAATTGGGAAAGGAAATTCTGTAAGTAGAGATTGTAGTAGTCATTCAGACTACGTTCAATCATCACTGAACAAATTTGTAACTGTAAATAAGAGGAAGCATGAAAGCATTAGTACCGTGTTATCTGAAGTGCCTGTCTTAAGAAATCAAAGTCTTCATTACCAATCGAAGAACAGCAATTCGAATCTGCGTGCTTTGGGCTTAAGAGGTCAAGTTGATGATTCCTCCAAGTTGAATGAGAACAAGCCTAGAAAGTTTCTCAGAGCGCATAGCATCTTCAATGAAACTGAAAATCCTAGTTCTCCTGGTGGCAACACTAGTGGTGGAAAACCTGGAGAGGTACATGGTCCTAGTATATATTCTTAACTCGGTCAGTCCTGCTTTACCAGTAACAAAACAAGACAAGAAAAACTAAGCTGGATAAATTCCTTATGATAATAAAAGTAAGTCCAACCAATATTTAGGAAAAACCTGCATATGGTTTTTTTCCTTTCAAAACAAATTTCTAAACTATGCTATCTGACTCTTCTCTTTGCCTATCGTAACCGAGTCAAACATATATCAGTATCAGATACCTCAGGGCTCAGAACAGGAGTATTTGGTAAAGGTTATAAAAGTTTTGTACCATAGTTGTGTACAATGCATCTACCATATCTCCAAAACCTAGGTAGAAATCCTTTTTATGGTGTACATCCTTCATAATCTTGAAGATCAGCCTAGAAGTCTAATTGTTATCAATGATCACTCTTCTGATTTCAACTAGTTCTTTCACAGGAATCTGAGAATCATGAAAAAGCAGTGCCTTCTGCTGGAACAGAACTCATTGATTTATTCCACAAAAATCCCGAGGATGTACCTGAAAAAGCATCTACAGTTCCAACATCAGAGTCTCTATCCTCTGCTTTAATTGTAGATGCTCCCGTACCTCCATCTGATAAAAAGATATGTTCTACCTTGGAGTTTAGATTTGAGGACTTATTGACAAAGAGGCGGCAGAGGATGTCAAGAGTACTGTACACCGGTTACAGATTCCTCTGCATGAAGAAAACAAGGTCCATGAAAATATTCAATCCAAGTAGCAGAATAGTTATCCAGTTCTTTTTTCAGTAATTTGATTTTCAATATTGTCAATAGGTGTTATACTGCTGCGACACTTGAGCTTTCTCAACCACAGAATGTGGAGCAAAAAGTACAAGCTTTAGATGCTGCTACTAGAGAGTTGGAGAAACTTTTCAAAAAAGAAGACTTTAGCCGAATGAAGGTCTTTATGCTACAAAAGCCTTTTATTTCCTTCTGTTTTGTTGGACCTGGAGTCTTGTGGGAGACACTGAGCTGCCTAGCTTATGCTTTTTGTGGACATGCATGAATTTCTCAAATTCTAAATTCATACAAGTTTCTTCTAGTTGATTGGATTGAATATATATAAGAGCACTTTATAGTCTTTGATCAGGATTGGTTTAGATGGGTTAGGTTTCAATTATGACTAGCATGAACTCAACTAAATGTATCTGTTAATAACATTGGTAATGAAGCAGGTTAGTTTTCTAATGTTTCAGTGCAAGTCTGAAACTGTGAACATGATAGTTGAATATATGCATGCATGAAATACTATCATATTTAATTAGTTATGGCAAATGGTTGCTTCTGTTTCTCAGGTGGTCGGGCAATTTAATCTTGGATTCATCATTGGGAAGTTAGATGAAGATTTATTTATTGTGGATCAGGTAACATCTTAGCTATTTCTTTTTCATGCCTGCTTGGTTTTGCCACTTTCATATGGAATTAGTTTTCTGCTTATCCTTTTTGTAAAATAAAATAAAATAAGATCTGTGTATTTTCAGCATGCTGCTGATGAGAAATACAATTTTGAGCATCTGGCTCAATCAACCATCTTGAACCAGCAGCCTTTGCTTCGGTGAGGAGTTTATAATGTTTATTGAATTACTTATTTTCAAATAATGTTTTCTCAATTATAAAAGCTGAAATCAGAGGCAAAGTATTTTAGATAATGATGATTGAAGATAAGTAAATAGATCCTAGAAGTGCAGAAATTAATAATTAAAAAATTGCAGTAAGCGACGTATGGGATCCTGATTCTAGGAGTCTTTTTTATCTTTTTGCTATAGTAAATAAAGTAGATTCTAATGGTTGTGATCACAAAGAAGAAAATGATCTAAAAGTTGGTTATATATTATAGTACAATTATCGCTCTATTGCTGTCTACTTATCCTGTAATTGTGCCTGTCAATTAGGTGAATTTTATTGAGCTATTGAACTGAATGGATACATCAGGTGGCTTCTGAACAGCCATTGAGCTGTCCCTTCTGAAGCTTCTGGCCGAATTTTTACATAGTAAACATGCTTGAAATCATCACAAGCTAGAAGTATTTCTAGCTTCCTTGCTTTTCATTTAAGGGGTGGGAACTGGATACAGATATTATTCTGGTGATTGCTCTGAAGCAGCAGCTGTACATAGGTGTTGAATTCAAAAGTATTTAATTGGATTAGGAAAGCATGGAATGCAAAAGTACGGAGTGTCATAAATTAAACCTCTCACAGAAAAAAATAAATACATATATTGTTTTGGATTGGTAGTCCAAGACTTGCAGCTGTTTTGTTTTCTGCTTTCTGCTTAAGGAGATCATTTAATTTCCACAGCGAATTCTGAACTTGACTTCTTACCATGTGCAGGCCTCTGAGATTGGAGCTATCTCCTGAAGAAGAAGTAGTTGCTTCAATGCATATGGACATAATCAGGTTCAATTTTCTGTTAGATGCGGTTCCTTTCACTCATTAACTATATGTTCTTTTTCCTTCCGGAATCCTTTGAAACTTCAATTTTTCGTGACCTCTCTGAATTAAATCTTTTAATGTGGCTTTATAAATTTTTATCTTTGTATATTCAGGAAAAATGGGTTTATTTTGGAAGAGGATCCACATGCTCCACCAGGGCACCATTTTAATCTCAGAGCTGTTCCCTTCAGTAAAAACATTACTTTTGGAGTTGAAGGTAGTTATGTGTTTAATTTAACGTTGTTCTTCATTAAAGTCATTTTACCCCTTTATGGTATTCTGGTTAAAGAACGCATATGACACTAGGAATTTTTTATCGACTCGCAACCGATGTACTTGAGTATGCACATTACGTAAAATGTAGTGAAAATGACAATTTAAGCAAGAAACATGGATATCAATATGGTGGGAACAACATTATAAATGTTTGCCATGCCCATATGTGCAAATAGATATGACAGGGGTGGCAATTTTTAGACTCACACGTAAAAACACTGCATCTGTAAAATAAACACTCTCTGAATTTTGCCTGTCTAGAGAATATGTGCCTTATTAATTTTTATTGACAGTATTTTTGTTTCATGAAATGTAATGATGTCTTGAAGGATTATGTGCACAGCATATTGAATGATATCTCTGTAAACAGATGTCAAAGATTTGATCTCTACTCTTTCTGATAGTCAAGGAGAATGTTCGATAATCGGTAGTTATAAAATGGACACATCTGATTCTGTTTGCCCAACTAGAGTTCGTGCAATGCTGGCATCACGTGCTTGCAGATCGTCTGTCATGGTAGGAGATCCACTTGGACGAAATGAAATGCAGAAGGTAATCTGAATTCTTTTTATCATTGCGAGCATTCTATATTTTATGAACAGGGATTGTACTTACTAGCATGTACATATAGGTTCTGAATATATTAGTTGGATTTGTGTGTCTCCACATGGGAGTACGGATGCATTCGCCAATTCCTAGCCACGCAAATCATGCTTTCATTTTATTATTACACACAAGTTCTTATGTAAAGCTACTTGATATGGACATGTTCTTTTTTTTCTTTTCTAAATGATTCATTTAGTTTCGATCGAGGGTATGCATCTCAAGTTTGACATGATATTCCCAGATAGTAGAGCATTTGGCAGACTTGAAGTCTCCGTGGAATTGCCCACATGGACGGCCAACGATGCGACATTTGGTAGACCTGACAACCCTAAGCAAAGAACCGGATGAAAATGACACAAGCTGTTGATCCCACCTTCCATTCCATCCATGTGGTTCTGCCCCTTATTTTTTGGCTTGAGTTGAACTTTTTCTGTATATATTCCAGCTAGTGATGATAACAAGCGCTGGAAATGTACAATGATACTGCCGTATTAGGAATGGCTGCCGGATCTGTTCTGTTGGGTTCTTCCTTGTAATGTTATCTTGTTACAGGCGTCTAAGAACAACCAAGGCGGCCAAGAAAATGGCTGGATATAGAAATTGTCTTCAGTCTAAATTCTATGAATGAGATTAAAATAATTATGGTGAAATTTGCTCCCCATTTTTTCATAGATAAGTTAAAAAGTGTTGCTTTAAAGTAATATGGAAAATATAATTATGTTGTATTTTAGAAAATACCGATTTTTTATTTTGATTTTTTAAAAGTGCTTTGCAACACAATAAATTAACATTTTAATCAAGTTTGCTATTTTTAAAAAAATTATATTTTTACCATACATGTTAATATACCATTTAAATCTAGTGAAGAAGACAGGTTTCTTTATTAGCAGACGTGAGATCGGTTAATAATAACCAATAATATAAATATCTTAAAAAAAAAATTCAAAGCAATACAACCTTTTTAATAATAACCAAACTAGTACAAGGTTTGTAAGTTAGAGAGGGAAATCAGTTCAATGAAATGGATTTTTGCATTTTTAACCATGAATCCCAATTCCCCGAGTCCCTGTCAAATTATGATTTTCTTAAAAACTTCAAGAAGAGACATGTCAAAAATCAAACTAAAATTGATTTGGAACCAAAAAGCTAACGGAATGTTGGAACTAAAATCGGTTTAAATAGATTGACTGTTAGGTATTCATAGCGTGGTAGTCGGTACTGTCACAACATTTGATCTCAGTAATAAATCGGGATAATAGATTTTAGATTTCGTTTCAGTATAAATTCTGATTATTTTTTTTTTTTAATTTTTTTGGGCATCAATCAAAATTTTCATTAAAACAGAATCTAAAATGAAGCAGAATGTTTTAACCGGTACGGACCACACCAATTATCATGCTATGCTATGAACACCTAAAATCAATCTATTTTGGTTACAACATTCCCGTCAGCTTTTTTGGTTCCAAATCAATTTTGGTTTGATTTTCCAACATGTCTTCAATATTTCTTTCCAACTGATCGATAGGGAATTGAGATTCATGGTTAAAAATGCAAAAAATCGGTTTCTCTCTTCAATGTACAAAACTTGTACTAGTTTGGTTATTATTTACAAAATATATATTACTTTTAAATGTGTTTAAATTATTTATATTATTGGGTAAAAAAAATTAAATTCAAAGCTTTAAAATAATATTATTCAGTGAAGTATTTACAAATTTTAAATATTAATCGTAAAATAGACAAAAATTATAAAAAAAATTTATTTTATGGCATACTCACAATGTTGAAGAAAAAAATAAAATATTATACAAAAATATATTATTAAATTATCAAAGCTTATGGTTAAAAAAACAACTCATTTAGTAATTCAAATTAAATTTATTTAATTAAAAATTTATTTTTATCCCAATAATTGGATATCTAAGTTGACATTTAAAATTCCATTTGAACTGTCACGTAGGACTTTCGTTAGGGAGGTAGTGAATTTTAACGATAAAATGACCATTTCGTAACAAAACGATAACTAAAACTAAATAACTAAAATACAATTTAAGATAAATAAAAGTTACTATTTTTATTGTTATAATATTTTCAACTATATTTTATAAACGTGTAGAAGGCCACAGGCAAAAAGAACCCGCCCGATCCCCTCAAAACAAACTCTATTTTTAAAACAGTGCGTGAGATCGGGGAAAAAACAACACAGTGAGATCGAAATTCAAACTGAAGCGTAAACCTTGTTCCTTCTTCTCTCTCGTTGGTATTTCAATTCCCTTTCTGTGTTTTTATTATTTAGGGTTTTTGTTTCTTCTTACCAAAGCGAAGCTTTAAGGTAATTATTAGTTATAAATTCTTGACTGAGCTAGGGTTAGATTTCAAATCGTAATTGTTCTATCATAATAAGATTCAATTCCTTGTTTTGTTTTTTTCAAATCATTTCCTTTATCTTACTCTTTCTGATATCGGTCTTGACTTTTTTTTTCTCGCAGTTATTTTTTGGTTGAGCTTCTACTGCATTCGAAAAGGGGGATCAAGATGGTAATTTACTCTACTCTGTTAACTTGTCATTCTGGTTTCCTTATAAATCGTATGAAAAATGGGGAAATCGAAAAAAAAAAAATTATGGCAATTTCTCTTGGGCTGTCAAAGGGCTTTTGGATTCATTTTATTTTCTGTTAACTGTTATTTCCTCGGCTAACCCGTTTTACACAAACTTTTGCCAGCTTCCTCTTTCTCTACTAAAAACTGCACAGGGCCATCCTATGGTAAGTGCATACTTTCCCTTGCACTCCCGTTATGGACTGCTGATAAAAGTTTGCTTCATTTATTGATTTTTGAAATGACTGGTTTTTTTTTTTTTTGGTCTTTCTGTTGGCTAACAGCTGGTGGAACTGAAAAATGGGGAGACTTATAATGGACATTTAGTCAATTGCGACACTTGGATGAACATTCATCTTCGTGAAGTTATCTGCACTTCAAAGGTACTAATATCAATTCATTCAGTGTTCCTCATTTTATTTTATTTCCTTTCAGGAATAAATGTAAGAATATTGTTTTGTTTTTTTTATTTTCTTAAAAAAAGAAAAATATTTGGTTGGGGTTTGATTGAAAACATATTGTAGGATGGAGACAGATTTTGGCGAATGCCCGAATGCTATATCCGTGGAAATACAATTAAGTATCTTCGAGTTCCTGATGAGGTAGCTTTTACTCTATATATGTTGTTTAGTTTACGTCAAGAGTATAGCATTTTTAGTTTTATTCACTCTTAAGTTTTATAAATGCTTGATTCATCGTTGTCTTTGTGAAAGCATGAAGTGGATTTTTAGTGATTGAAAACTGTGGTGTTAAAAGGGGTGTTTTTTGTTCTAGGAATGTGGAGCTAGCTGTGTAATGATTTATTTTTATAAGAACATCTGCCATCTCTAAGGGAAAACAAACTTTAGATCTTTGTATCTTACATGCCCTTTGTGCTGCACCCTCTCGAATTTTAAGCTCCACTTAAATATTGCTGCTTGGTCTTTATTATAATTTCTTGTGCCATTCTCCTAACCATTTTAGTAGCTTAATTTCACCAATTTGCTAATCTGAATAACTTTGCCATTGAATTTCAGGTAATTGATAAAGTTCAGGAAGAAACAAAGAGTCGTGCAGGTATGATTTAATTCTGTTGCTAGTTATTAAAAGTGGTTGATCAGTACTGTGGTAATCAATTTAAGTAAAAATATGAGTACAAGTAGTATGTTCCTCTGATGAGTTGCATTTCAAGCATATATAGCACATTCTCTGAAAGTGTATGTTGCAGATTAAATTGTGTTTGGATAATTGTTTGCTGGAAGTGATGTAATTTTCGTATGCATGTAGTCCTTTATGTTCCCACCTTTTTCTGTCCCCCTGCACACCCTTTTTTCTTTTGTTTCTGTTGTATTCTATTCTGTGCATCCAGAAAATTGCACACAGAATACAGTACCAACTATACAAAACTTTGCCCTTGTTGATACTGGATACTATTAGAGATTTCTGCATTTGAAAACTGGAGTATTTAACTGGGATTTTTTACTGCGGTTACCTTTTCAGATAGGAAGCCTCCTGTTTTAGGTCGTGGCAGAGGTAGAGGTAGAGAAGATGGTCCTGGTGGAAGGCAACCAAAAGGAGCTGGGCGTGGATTTGAAGATGGTGCTAAGGGTGCAGGAGGACGAGGCAGGGGCTCAGGTGGAAAGACCAGTGGAAGCAGAGGTAAATTTTCTAAAAGTCAAACAAGCAGCTGCAGAAGCGTGTATTCATATGTTGGCATTGAAAACACTGTGAAATCCTTTTGTAGTTTAGCAGATAATTTAATAATCTGTCATTGGCTGGTTTTACATTATGACATATTCAGACTAATGGTCTGCTGTTGTTTTTTACTTCTGGTAATAGGTGGTGGCCGAGGTCGAGGTTGATGTCATGCTTCTTTATATTGGGCAACGTTGCTATTTTTAGAAGCTGGTTGCCTCCAATTGACCGAAGTTGGTTTCTGTCCTTTTGTTTTTTCTGTCGGAGTGGTTTGTCCGAAGTACCAAATATCATGTAGCATTGCAAAATTAAGATTAAGATATTGTTTTGTGGTTTGCCACTTTGTCTTCTTGCCCTTGTATCTTATTAAGGTTCTGTATTGTCAGACAGTTCCCTGTTAAATGATTACCCACTTTGTTGGAATGAATTTATTTACTTATCATGAAATGTCAAGCTAAAGAGCTCCAAATTTGTTAGTGATATACATATATATACTTGAGGGGAATAGATGGTGGGAGTAATAAGAGTTTCTGAAGGCTGAAAAGAAAAAGAATGAAAACAATTGCTTTAAATAGTAGACCAATTTAATTTCCAAGTGCTTTCTTACATTACAGTACGTGAACTGGGAAAACTTTTTGAGGGAAAAGAAAAAGTTACAAAGACAAGCCATGAGAGCAGTGCAATGTATACTTAGTAGGGACAACGCCTACTGTTTTTTCGATTTCGTGGTACCTTCTTGGCCAATGTACTTGTACTAGAGATCCAGGACCGACTGATGACTGGTGAATCATCACCCTTCCAACAGCATAACCGACCATCCTCACCACCGGTCCATCCAAAAAGGCCTCGACTTTGAGCAGTTCCACTTTGCATGCTAGGCATAGGCAATATGCTCCTAACAACACCCATATGGCCACCCCCAAGAACTGCTTCTGGAGGTCCTATCACTGCTGTTCCTTTATACTTTACCGGAAAATAACCTATAGAGCCAGCATTAGTCCCACCGATCACCCATAAATTGTCTCCTCCGGAACAGTGACAATCAACAAAATAATCAACCTGCAAAAAAGAAAAAATCCCCGATGGGACTTCTTTGGTAAAATGATCTTCAATAAAATTTGGTCCATGTTTTATCCAATTTCATAGCTTGCTTTACCCCTAGAAAAAGCTTATTTTTCGACTTACATGATCCAATGTCCAACTCTCTGATGCCAATGAACGAGCTTCCTCAAAGTTTGCTTCATTGGTTCCTTCCTTCCAATCCCATACACTATGAGGGGTTGTAAAATAATTGTCTTAAGAACTAATTAAAGAGGGGGGGAGGGGGGATCATTCAATGCATTTAGTAGCAAATTAGCAGGAAAAAGAAAAAGAAGACATTTTGGAGCAGAGTCGTCGAGCTTTAATGTAATTTCTGTTCCAAGTATATTTCTAGGTAAATGTTGGTACTGATTCACCGGCACTAAAAAAAGAAAGAGTTGAGAACAGAGTAGATTCCATCCACTATTTTGCAAATTCAGAAAACAAAGCATAATAATTTATGGTTCAGGGATAAAGATACCTTAAAGTCTCAATGTTTGTTAAACACCAGAGATTCTCATAAGAGTCCCCAAAAACCCCAACTTTTGCAATTGAAGTTCCCACATTGATAACCTGAATTTTTGGGACAAAAATAAAATCATATAACGTCACTATTGGCAGGAATTGTCAGAAAGAAACAGTGAATTCTCTAAACCACTAAGATGAGCAAAAAAAGTAGTAAATTCTGGACCATGAGCATAAGGATAAAACTCTTTTGCTGCTCAAATAACTTGTATGTTTAGAGTGTATAGACTGAAAAGACATTAGTCTGAAAAGGAACAAGTATAAACTAGGAACTCACATAGGAAGTACTTATAGGAAGTAGTACTACAATTAACATCAGGATGAGTTAACAGATTACTTAACAGTTTAATCAGCTATATGCAATAAGAGTTCACCCAGTCTGTGCTAAAATACATGAGGACTTTGAAGTTATAAACAACTTTACCAGCAAAAAGTTTCAATTATATACTGATAAAAATACACCAACTAAATTGCTATCAAGCTTAACTGCTAAAAGTTTTCATGGTAGGAACAAGAACCTAAGAAGGAACCATCCTTCACATATCTAAAAGAATGAGGGAGGGATATCTAGTGGATATACCAGTCACTAAACAAAATAACAGAAAAACAAGTCAGCACTTACAGATTCAAGATGATCATCATCATTGATATCTCCATTGGTATCAAATATGCATATCAATCCATCAGCAGAAGCAGAAGCTAGTTTGTTTTGATGGTCAGGGACGAAATGTACCTTTCAACAATAAGGAGAAACACCAATGGTGAGAATAAGCTACATGATTCAACTGATAAAATCCTAACATTACTAGCCTATCGCAAAAGCACAAATTTGTTTAATCTACATTCTAAGTTTCTGTAAGCCAAGCATAGCCAGAAAAATTGGGATGTAATTATGTAAATAAAATAAAAGAAACCCATAGACCTCAAAAAAGATAAAGATTGAACAGGGGCCAAAGACTAACCTGAGTAACATCATCCACATGAGATTCCTCCAAGCAAGCAACTTGCTTCTTGTTCCTCCAATCCCAGAAAAGTATCTGTCTTGTTGATAAACAAGCAATAACAAACATTCATGAAAAACTATACCAAAACTAACAGATGCTTGATCTAAAGTGGGGCAAAAAACAATAACTTTAGAACATATAATGAGATGAAAGCCAGGATAGACATAGTAAACCTGGGATTGACATCCAGCAGCCAAAAGATTATCATCAGACCCTCCAAATGAGAAGCTAAAAACCTCTTGAGAAGAACCAGCAGTTACACACGATACCTAACTCAAAACCCATCAAACAAAATCCACAAAAAACAATAAAAAAAGAGGTTCAATTTCAAAATCATACGGGAAAAACACTGGTCTATGAATTAACCTGTTGAAAAGTTCTGGTATCCCACGCCCTGATAGTTCCATCAGAGGAACAAGCGTGCAAAACATGCTGATTGGAACCACCAGAGAAAGATATATGATTAATAGTTGAGGAATGTCCCTTGCACTCTCCAAAATATTGACCCGTCATTGGCGAGTAAAGTTTCACTGCATTAGTCGATAAAGATACCGCCATGGAAGTCCAATCATCCCTTTTTCAAAAACTCAATTACCATCAACATTAACACCACGGGAACTTAAAAAAAAAAAAAAAAAAAACCCATTTTTCAACGATTAGAATCGATTTCAAAGAAAGGAAACGTACCTGGGGACGATTTGGAATACATAATCGTCGCCGTAATTGGTTTGTATGTAATCTTTTAGACCAAATTTCTTGGTTGAACTAGGAATAGGTTGTTGTTCTTCTACTTCCATCTCTGAAGCTTCTATTTCTACCTCCATGTCTGAATTTTTAAGATCTTTGTGGTTGCTTTGAGCTTTAGCTATTGAAAAAGAGGCAAAAGCAAGGCGGGGGCGCCTATAGGCATGAAGGATTTCAGGGTTTTAGAGACGGTCGATTACAAACGGTAAAAGACCTCTCCAGCTCCTCTCAATTTTGAAATTGGGCAAATTAGTCCCTCTCAAAAAAATTGGAGCAATATCCATGTTAATTTCAAAAGTGAACAAGGACAATTACTCACCATGCCTTCCATCAATTTTACATAATTTTGATTGGTATAATAACAAATGTAACCTTTAATGTTTATATATTTTATCATTTTGGACTTAATTCTAAAAAATTTCAACAAACTTAGCCACAAAATTTATATATTTACACAAATGTTGTGAGATAAATTTGTTAAATTAGGATCAAATTGACAGAATGTGTAAACTTTTAGAGCTAAATTTGTTATTATATCAATTAAAATTTTGTATAATTGATAGAAGACATTAACCTCATGATTAATTGTCCTTAGTCGCTCTTTTCAAAATTGATATATTTGAGAAAGATCAATTTGCTCGATTTCAAGATTGAGAAGGACTAGAGATATCGTTTGACCAATAAAAACCATTAGGTTAGCTCAACTTGTTTCTAGAGACCAATCAATTTTTGCCTCCTCATCTTTTTTTTCTAGCAACCATAAAAACATCTAATTTTGTTTTTCACCCCTTCACTTTACAAAAAACTAATTTGTTAGAATTTGGTAAAGTTAGTTCAATTTAGTTCCTTGTATATAAATTACTGAACTGGCAACTTTAAGTTTAATGGTTAAACAAAAGGTTTAACAATGTAACTCAATTAGATTAGCTTCTCAATTTTCGTAAAGTATAATGATCAAATTTTAATAAATTAAATAGAAAAATTAAATTTTTATTTTTTTGTAAAGTAGAGATGAAATTCACAATTACACCAAAATAAAAATTCAAATTCAACACACAAGAAAAAAAATAAAAATAAAAATAAAACATTAGCCTTATTATAAAATCTAGCATATTTATTATTATTTTTTATATTATGCATATTCGTTTTACGATTCATGTTTAGGATTAGTGGTTGTCACTCTCAATAATGTTGTATCCAATGTTTGAACCTGCATTCTCCCATTGGGAATGCAATCTATCTTACCATTGCGCCCAATGTAACACCCCTAACCCTTATCCGTCGCCGGAACAGGGTTACGGAGCATTACCAGACTCTTAAGATCAAATACGAACATTTCATATCATTTAACATACATACCAGAAAATAATCATAAATCACTCATATTGTCCCTTGTATGAGCCCTCAAGGCCCAAAAATACACATTAGAAACAAATCAGGACTAAACCGGAAACTCAGAGAATTTTTCACAAAATTTCAAAATTTTTCCTATGTGCAGGGGACACACGCCCGTGTGGCCAGGCCGTGTGGCTCACACGGTCAAAAGACACACCCGTGTCTTAAGCCGTGTGGCTATTTGAAGTGGGGCACACGGCCGTGTCCCAGCCCGTGCCCAATTTAGGGTGGTTACTGACTTGGGTCACACGGCCAAGCCACATGCCCATGTGCTAGGCCGTGTGAGCATACTGACTTGTAATATTAAGGTGCAGGGGTCACACGGCCAAGCCACACGCCCGTGTGCTAGGCCGTGTGAAAATACCTGAGCATTCTGTTTCTAAATTTTAAAGATACAGGGGACACACGGCCAAACCACACGCCCATGTGTTAGGCCGTGTGTCATACACGGCTGAGACACACGCCCGTGTCTCTGCCCGTGTGGACGAAAATAGGCTATTTCAAGGCCACATTTCTCACCCATTTTGATATCAACCTAAACACAACATTTTAACACATCAATATATCCCAACAAACAATCAAAACAAGTCAAAATCATGTTTTAAACATAACATCATTTATATATATCCAAATACCTAAACTTACCTATTTAATCCATCTAACTAGTCTACTAAAGTTAACCACAAATTGAATACAATAAACCTATATCATTCACATCAACATCACTAATATGTCTCATTTTCAACCCAACATATATATATATATATATAAGCAAAATTATAATTATTAACATTTACACAAGACAAACTTTGATTAAATCTACACAAACCCTATACATGCCATATAAACCATATTGAACGTTTCAAAAATTACTGGAATAAGCTAGACAGTGTGACTTGATGTGCTGATCCGATCTTCCAACCTCTTGAAAATCTACAAAGACATTAAACAACTCGAGTAAGCTTAATGAAGCTTAGTAAGTTCGATGGGTTAAACATAAATCTTATCGAACCTACAATAACATATCAATTAAATAAATTCATTCAATGTAAACTCCCTGCCAATCACAACTTCAACAGATGAATACACTTATTTCAGATCAATACCAATAACAAACAATATGTTTTTCAATTTCAATTACATATTCACTTACCAAGTCTTCCCAAATAGGTGAACGGCTTATGGATAAGAGTACATCATTTTCAGAAGCCCGAAGGCTGAACAAAAGCTCATGAGAGCTAAACAGAAACCCATAAGGGTTGAACGGAAGCTCGTAAGAGCTGAATAGAAACCCATAAGGGTTAAACAAAAGCTCAAAAGAGCTGAACGGAAACTCATATGAGTTAAACAGAAGCTCGTGAGAGCTAAACGGAAAGTAAACACGAAAGTTCGCAACAAATGCTGAACCTCGATTTACTTGGGTAATTTTCCACATTTTCCTCCAATGCCGTCAATTCACCGAGTGCCCAATGTATTCAAATCCCGCGTTCCAATCGTTTTGAACATTTAATTTAAATTCATAACTTTAACAAAATTTCACTTTCAACAATAGATATGAATAAATACACAATACCATTCATCAATTCAATATATATTTTTATATATTAAAATTTAACCGTACGAACTTACCTGGATTGAATTGTAATATTTGCAAAAGTTTAAGGACTATTCCGCTAATCTTCCTTTTTCACGAGTATCTACAGGTTCTTAATATGAAGCAAAATAGAAACCAGCTCATTAAGCTCTCTCTTATGGCGTTTTTAGACTGAAATTTTGAGATGAAATGTCTAGATTTTTTTAGACTGAAATTTTGAGATGAAATGTCTAGAAATCTATTTGGCCATTTGTTTTATTTTTAATTTCAATTAAATTACCATTTTACCCTTAATTCATTTTATTTTATGTTATTTTATTTTATTTTTTGCTTATGCCGCCTCATGCCTTTATTTTGGGCTTAATTGCTCCTTAAGTCCTCCCTTATTTATTTATCAAGCCATTTAATCACTTATTTCCTATAATTCACAAGTTTTATACTTTTTTTCAATTTAGTCCTTTTTAATTAATTAACTATCGAAACGTTAAAATTTTCTAACGAAAATTTAATACTACTTTAATGACACTCCTTAAATATTTATAAAAATATTTATGGCTCGGTTTATAGAATTGAGGTCTCGATACCTCATTTTTTAAAACCACTTGATCTAATTATTTTTATTAAATACAAATCACTAATTCAAAATTATTTCTATAACCATATTTAACTCGTAAATACCAAATAATAAAATTTACGAACTTACTCGTCGAATTTAGTGGTCTCGAACCACTATTTTCAACACCACTAGAAATCGGGTTGTTACACCCAACCACTTATTGATAACATATTTATACTTTTAATATACATATCTATAATATCTATCATCTATGCATATTAATTATCACTTAATTAATATTAAAGTTAACTATGTTAATTAATTATTATTTTGAATAATATTACTTTGTTGAATATGTTAAAAATATTGTAATTCGGATATAAAAATTTTCTATCATAATATTTGAATTGATAAGTTAATACATTTTAATTATACTCGATAATTTTACGTTAATTATTGCAAATAAAAACACAATATTTGTTTGATTATTTAAATATTAAATGTATAAAATCACATGTAACGCATTTGACATTAAAAGTTAGTATATGTCAAAATATGAGTTTGAAAAAAAAATAAAAACATAAGTTTGGAAAAAAAATTGAACTAACGAGAATTTATTTTATTGCTAATTATATTACTAAATAAATATAAAAACAATTTCTTAGTATGTTATTAATTATTATATGATAAGTAAATTATAAAATAAATATCGATAAAAATTATTAATATAACATTTAAATTGCAAAATAAATAATAAAATAAAATAAATAAAAATCCAAACTCGATTTTCCTATCTACATTCATGATCTAAATTTTAATTTATGTACATGATTATTAATTATTTTATTTTATTTTTTGGGCAAACTATACAAATGGTCACCCAACTATGCCCATGTTTCTATTTTGGTCATCCAACTTTAAAGCTTTTCAATTTAGGCACTAATATTTGAATCCATTCCTATTTTGGTCACTTGATGTTAAATTGATCACGAAAAGCCTTTTTCTAACCGGTATAATGACACATTTAGTCCTCAATACTTGCTTATTCTATCAATTTTATCCTAATTCTAAACAATTCAATAAATTTAAACTTCACATTTACAAATTCTATCAATTTGATCCTCAAATTCCTGACAAAACTTTCAGCTTTTAAAATAGAGGCATTCCACATCTATGAATTGTTTTATTTATGGTTGAAATTATTCAATTTAGCACATAACCCTTTTTGTTTATATTTTTAAGAAGTTAGTGTTAGAAATTAATAAACATTGTTGGGGATCGACCCGTATAAACAATGAAATAGAAAAGGTAGAGAAAAATGAACACAAATTTTACGTGGAAAACTCCTCCGAAGAGGATAAAAACCACGAGCAAAGGAGGCATCGACTTAACACTAATCGAGTAAACAAAATAGGAGTACAATGAGAGTATAAAACCCAAGCCCCGAATACAAAGCTCACACCCAAAGCTCTTACAAAAGGGGTTTCACAAAATTCTCTCAAACTTTCACCAAAACTCTATATACGTTTACATCTTGTCGCCCTTAAAGAAAAGCCCTTGTTGATTGGCTTGTCTAAATCAGGGTTACAAATACCCTTTAAACAGCCTAATACTAAGGGCTAAAACAACTAAAATAACCCTGAAGTAACCAGAGTCCAACTGGGAGAAGTCTTGTTGAGCTATACAAAACGTGGTTGTATAACATTAGGAATAGTCATGACGTCATGACATGCTGACTCTCCTCGTCACGACGTCGACGCCACATCTATTGCCAAAAAACTACCGTGTCATCTCGACGTTAGGGACCTCCTCGTCCCGATCTCGTGTCTGTTTTAGCCCTTCTTCTATTGCTCGTCGATTCTTGTCTAAAGTGCCCGCAACGTGTCCAATAAATACGAGACTCACTCCACAAATCTCCACCTTGACTCGTATTTATCACGCCTCTTTTTCCATGCCCTATTACCGGCCTAAATCAAATTTTGCAAAATGTTAACCAAATCTAAACCGTGCTTGAACTTACAAACTGAAAGACTCCTAGTCTTCAAATCAGAGTTGTATAATGCAATAAATGCCAGTAATACCCAAACAAGAGAGAAAACATCAACTTTCTCCACCTGACTGTAACCCTCTGTGACCAACATTGCTTCAAACACTCTGTGAACAATTCGAGTCTTAAAGACCAAAAGGGGATGAGATTATTCTCTAAATCAGGTACATGTATGACATCTGACATGACTCCACCTTCAACCAGATTATATATAGAGAATAACGAATCATCACCCTCATTCTCAGCCACATCAGCTACCTCCGTAATTATCCGAAACTGCCAGAAACTGAAATTTATGATTCCGTCGAACTTCTCGATATCCAAATTTGTTATGTCATTGAATGAGTCAATATGTGAAAGCTGAACTAGGCTCTGATATCAAATTGTTGGGGATCGACCCGTATAAAAAACAAAATAGAAAAGGTAGATAAGAACAAACACAAATTTTACGTGGAAAACTCTTTCAAAAAGGATAAAAATCATAGGAAAATGAGGTATCACTTAACATTAATGGAGTAAACAAAATGAGAGTACAATGAGAATATAAAACTCAAGCCCCGAATACAAAGCTCACACCTAAAGCTCTTACAAAAGGGGTTTGTGAATTTGTGGGGTGTACCTTACATTTATCGGAAGATTTGTAGGCGCTTACCAAAGTTAGTCGACAACGTCACGGCAAGAAGCTTGCCGAAATTGCTGTCGAAACTATTTTTTTTGTTTGGAAAACGGGTCGACTTTAAAAATGAAATAGAGTCGCCACCAATCCTTTTTTGAGGTAGAATTTGTTTTTCCTCTTGTTTTACCATTCTTAACAAGTCCGGAGATAAGCCACAGTCTTTGTCATCTTCAAAGTCCTGGGATCTCTCTAAACACATGTCTTGCTCAAAAGGAAGTTCTAACTCTGTAACAGCGTTACTCATGTCATTGATATCCGGGGACCTGTTGTAGGTACAAAGAAATATACAAAGAACGAATGAATTTAAGAATAATTATTCGTATGTATGCTTATGAATGAAAGAATGATTTGGAAAAAGATTCAAGGAATGAAGGAATCTATCATAATTATTTGGATAGAAAGAATGAAAGAATCTAAAAGAATGAGAGGATATTTATTCAAAATGATCTCAAGTATGTATTTCATAGTGATGTTCGGACATAAGTCTATTTCACAAAGGAATTCTTATTGCTTCTAGGCTTAAAGCAACAAGTGTGTTTTGAACATTACTCTGTGTAAGCTCTAAAAACTACAGGAATTTCTTCTGCAGTCCAGTTATTCAGAACACTCCCAAGTTCATTAGGGCGGATATCTGACAAGGTCCCCCTTTCAATGATTTCTTCATGTATGGCATTGATGTGAACATTTCTGAACATTTATTCCGGGCCTTTGACCTCTTCAAAGAATTCCAACTCTTTTTAGGGTTTTTTTTTAATTTTTTTTTGAATTTTATTGTACATGATGCAATGTAATGCTAATGCATGAATGCAAAAAGAGGCGTCGATTCCGATTCAATTTCCTTTAGAAAACTTTACTAGAGGACAAAATTCTTTACATGAAACGAATTACAAAGATACGGACAATAGCATTGTCTTCCATTTTATCAAGAAATTCATTCTCCATGACAAGCCCTCTAATTTAGTAGTCGAACATGAATCGACACTCTTTCAAATGTAAAATGACATGTAATGCAATCATAGCCAAAACAAAATGAAACATATTAGTACAAAGTAAAAGCAAGCGAGAAAGAAACAAATAGAGCACTTATTCGGGTGACCCCTAGGGTTTGTCGCGGTACTATCTAGGGTAGGATCTTAAGGTCTTTTACATGCGGTTTGGGTTCTAAAGTTGAGGTACTCGAACCAGCAGATTCCTCGATCCTCACCCATTATAGGCTCATACGGACCGAGTTCGGTTCAGGGGATACATTTCCCTATGGCTGCACGGAGATGAAAATCTCACGAAGACATAGGTACAGATGTATCTCGAAAGCGATCCACTATCCTGCACGGAGGTGAAAACCTCACGAAGGAGTAGCTTCTCACTCCCACTTAAAAAGGTAAGACCAAAACGGTCCTTATGCAATATGATACGAGACTCAAACCACAGTAATCATATGAAATAGCAATACGAACAAATGCAATAATAGGATCGTAATTTTTCAAACCGGATTTTCAACTTTCGACAACAAAACAGAAAATAATCAATTTTACGGCTTGACTCTCTTATTGTCCTGAGTGGAGTCGCCAAGTTGTCGAAACCATTTTTTTTGTTTGGAAAACGGGTCGACTTTAAAAACGAAATGGAGTCGCCACCAATCCTTTTTTGAGGTGTGATCGGATCACCTTGAGATTGATCATTTTAATAAAACATTTTGATTTATTAAAATAATGATTTTGGTCTACGAAAATTAAGAAAAATGAGTTCGGGAGTCGGTTATGCACGATGAAGGATTAGCACCCTCGTAACGCCCAAAATTGGTACCGAATTGATTGATTAATGTCTTAATGTCGAAAATTTGAAAAGATTTTAAAATATGATCCTCTTTGTTTTAAAAACTTGAATGAATTAAACTAGATGCCGAGACCCGCTTATTTCGAAAGAATAAAATATCATACCCAGTGAGTTAGGATACGACATTTCGAATCCTCGAAACTAAGCTTGTCTTTATTTAAAACTCGTACATTTAAATTTAAGAAGGATATTCGGTAATTTGGGTCAAATGAAAAATCGATACCCAGTAAGTTAGGGCACAATTTCTCAAAATTCCAAATATAGAATATTGCCTTTGCTTTTAGAAATCCTTATCTAGAGATAACAAAATGTTATATTCAGTGAGTTAGAACACAACATTTTTGAATTCCCGAGAATAAGCTTTTATTTAATCCAAATGTTTTGGTTTAAAAATAATTGATTCTTTAGACTTGATGAGAAAAATCGAAACCCAGTAAGTTAGGGTACGATTTCTTTCGAATCTTAGAACGCAGAGTATTAGCTAATTTCAAAATTTTAATGTATCGGATAAAATGTGACATGGTCGTAATAAAATGGAAGTTGAATTATAATACACATGCATAATAGAGTAAAAACGAGGGAAACAATATAAATTACAATAATAAAAGCAAAAATAAATAAAAACTAAAACAAATAATCTATGTAAAATAATAGGTAAAAAGATGGCAAAATAAAAACAAAAACAAAAAGCAAATAATAAATCAATAAACAAATAAATACTATATACAATAATTTAAAAAATAATAAAATAATAATAATAGTAACAAAAATACAATAATAATAAAATATGTCAATAAACAAATAATAATAGTAAAAATAAATAGGTAAGAGTAATAATCATAATCATAATAATAATAATAATAATAATAATAATAATAATAATAATAATAATAATAATAATAATAATAGTAGTAGTAGTAGAAAATAATAACAATAATAATAGTAGTAGTAAAAATAAAAATAATATTAGTAATAAATAATAATAATAATAGTAACAATAACAATAGTAATATCAATAATAATAGTAATAATTATACTAATAAATATAATAATAATAATAATAATAATAATAATAATAATAATAAAGTAAAATATAAAAATATAAACAGAAAAGTAAAAAAAATAAAGAAAATAAAGGTATATATATGCATGCAAACAATTAAATGAATAAATGAAAATAATACACATAAATATAAAAATAAATTAATAATAAATGAATATTGTATTAAAATGAAATTAGAATAAAATTGAGTGCCCAAATTGTAAATAAAACATTAAAGGGACTAAATTAAGAGAAAAATAAAATTAAAGATCCAAATTAAAAAAAAGAAAGAACGAATTAGGACCCCAATGTAACACGCATAAAAAGGGAAGGACCAAATGGAGAAATATTCCCGTCCTCCTAAACGCTGCGTTTTAACAGAAGCCAAAATGAATCAAAACAAAACTTAAAGGCGAAATTAAAAATAAAAGAAAACTTAATTTAAAAAGATTGAAAATGCGGAAGGGCCTACTGAATAAATAACCCATTTTACAGAAACACGTGGATCCTCTCCAGGTCGGGTCAACGCGCGGGCTAAAGGGAGTAAAACGACGTCGTTTTGGGCTATTGAACTCAGCTCTAAACGACGTCATTTAAGGGTAGTATAAAAGTTGAAATTTTTTAAGAAAAATCATTTTTCTTCATTTCAGAAAAAAAAAAAAGTTGAAAACTCTCTCAAAATGCTCTCCCCTCCCCTTCGTCCGGCCAAAGTCCGATGATGGTTCCGGCACTGTCGCCGCCGTCTGTCGCCGTCGGCGCCGCCGTGCGCGGCGGTCGGACTTCGAAAAAATAGGTAATCTTTTATTTTTTTACTTTACTTAAATATATATAGTTTAAAAAAAAGAAACGAAAATCTTTATGTATATAGGCAGATTCGAAAGAAAAAAGGAAAAAATAAAAAATAACCTTGCCGATTTGTTCTGATTTTCTATTGATTTTTCTTCGTAAAAAATCCAGGGGCTACAACAGATTTCATTCGACTTTTTATAGCCGAAAAAAAAATAAATAACAATGAAATACAAAATTTTCTTTCTGTTTTCCTATCTGCTGGCCTCATTTTTCTGTTTTGCTTCCTTTGTTTGCAGGTGAAACCATCAGGGTGACGTGGAGGAGGCGCGCGTGTGGAGAGCTGGAGGCTGCGGCGCACGGAGGTTCCAGAAACCTCTAGGGTTTCTGGAAAATGTTGAAAATCTTGGGCCATTCGGGCCTTGTTATTTTGGGTAGTGATTTGGGTTTTAATTTTGGGCCTCGGGTTTAGTTTAATTTTGGGTTAGTGTGCTAGATGTAATTTGGGCTCTCAAGCCCTGATATTTGTAAAAGATGGACTGTTAATGGACTCTTAATCTTTGGATTTTTATTTTATGTGTTTTTTATTTGGTTTTTATTGGGTTTTAATTTTGGGCCTCGGGTTTAGTTTAATTTTGGGTTAGTGTGCTAGATGTAATTTGGGCTCTCAAGCCCTGATATTTGTAAAAGATGGACTGTTAATGGACTCTTAATCTTTGGATTTTTATTTTATGTGTTTTTTATTTGGTTTTTATTTTTTTTTGGTGTTGTTTTTTTTTGGTTTAAATTTGGTTAATGGGCCCGGGCAAATTGGGCCAATTACAATTGCGACAACAGACAAAGTTGTGACAACGCAAATGAGGACGTTGCGACATGTTTCCCACAAAAATCAGGTTTCTTCTCCCAATTTGAACTCTACTATCTTTTCTCGGTTAAACTCTGATTACTTTAGGGATATTTTAGTATGATTAGACTTATAATCTTAGCCTATTTAATAGGGCCTTTTATCCCTATTTTGAGAGGCCAATTAAAAGGTAATTAAAGATGTAGTACTACAGGACTTTTCTTTTGGGGGCGACATTATGTAGTCGCAGATGAGTTTTTGGTGAGAGTTTTTTGGTAACTATGGAAAGAATGGTCTACCCATTTTGAGAGAATTCTATGAGAGTTAGGGTTTTGTTTTTGAGTTTTCTCTATAAGAGTTAAGGCTTTGTATTCAGGGTTTTGGGTTTGTACGTTTAGTACATTTAAGTTTTCTCCATATTGAACTCTAGTTTGTTTACTCATTTAGTGAAAAGTTGAAGCCTCTTTTGCTCGTGGTTTTTATCCTTTTCGGAGGAGTTTTCCACGTAAATTTTTTGTTCGATCTTCTTTACCTTTTTTATTTTGTTGTTTATATGGGTCGATCCCCAACAAACTAGTATCAAAGCTTGGTTCGGATTCTGCAATTGACCCATTCAGGGGCAGCGGCAATGAATTTCAATATCGAGAAGTCCGATGAAATCTCAGATTTCAAATTGCAGAAGTTTCGGATAAATCAGAGTGTTTAAAGCAAGGTTGGTCCCAAAGGGTGACAGTCAAGTAGAAGAAGTTAATTTCCTCGATGTTTTCTCTCATGTTATGAACCACACATCTGTTCGTGTATCATTGGCCCTAGTTGCATTATACAACCTTTATTTGAAGAATATGATTCTTTTAGTTTCCAAGTTTAAGAACGGTTTGGGCTTGGTTAACATTTTGCAAAAATCGAGTTCGGCCCGTGAAGGGGCTTGGAGAAGAATGTATGGTAAATACAAGTCAATGTGGAGATTTGTGAACTATGCATCTTATTTTTGGTCGAACAGAAGGGGATGTCATGACGAGAACCTTCCCGACATTGCGACATTGTGATGACATGAATAGGGACGTGACGACGTGTTCCCCACATAAATTGGGTTTCTTCTTCTAGTTAAACTCTACTATCTTTTCCTAGTTAAACTTTGAATACTCCAAAGATATTTTAATATGATTAGACATCTAATTTTAGCCTATTTAAAAGGGCCTTGTATCCCTATTTTGAGAGGCCAATTAAAAGGCAATTAAAGATGTAGTACTACAGGGTTTTTCTTTTGGGGGCGACAAGATGTAGTCACAAATGAGTTTTTGGTGAGAATTTTTGTAGAACTATGGAGAGAATTTTTTACCCCTTTTAAGAGAACTCAATGAGAGTTAGGGTTTTGTTTTCGAGTTTGCTCTATAAGAGTTAAGGCTTTGTATTCGAGGTTTTGGGTTTGTACGTTTATTACATTTAGGTTTTCTCCATATTGAACTCTTGTTTGTTTACTCATTTAGTGAAAATTCGAAGCCTCTTTTGCCCATGGTTTTTATCCTCTTCGGAGGAGTTTTCCACATAAATTTTGTGTTTAATATTCTCTACATGTTCTATTTTGTTGTTTATATGGGTCGATCCCCAACAAACTGGTATTAGAGCTTGGTTTAGATTTCATTATCAACCCGTTCAGGGATAGCGACAACGAATTTTGATATCGAGCAATCCAATGAAATTACAAATTTCAAATTGTAGAAGTTTCGGATAAAGAAGAGTGTTTAAAACAAGCTTGGTCGCAAAAGGGTGACAGTCAAGTGGAGGAAGTTGATTCCCTCGATGTTTTCTCTCCTGTTATAAACCACACGTTCATTCGTGTATCATTGGCCCTGGTTGCATTATACAACCTTGATTTGAAGACTAGGTGTCTTTTAGTTTCCAAGTTCGAGAACGGTTTGGGCTTGGTTAACATTTTGCAAAGATTGAGTTCAACCCGTGATGAGGCCTGAAGAAGAATGTGTTGGGAATTGTGTCCATATTGTAGTAAACATGTAACTGTTTTCTATTTATTTGAACGATGAATAAATAAATAAAGTTAATTTCACATTTTAATATTATGTCTTTTGTATTTATGTCTTTTATATTTTGCATGCATAGCGAAATTGTGACAAGCAAATATAAGCTCATTGATTATCTAAGTTCAAATTGAAGATAAGTGGCATTGTAAGAATGTTTACATTGTGAGAAAGACAACTTACTTCAGTAGATAATCTAAATGAGTTCGTAATCCCATAAAAGAATCAAAGTGAGCATTTGATTCAAATACTAGGAAAGATTATTATGTCGTCTACAATTCCAATTGGGGGGTTGGCTAATCTTGGCTATCAGAGCAGTTGACTCCACGAGTAGAGACATAGATGTATTCATTGGTAGAATGATACATTGGACTAGACCCATGATGAATTAATTCTAAATCCGTTTGTGAAATAATTCACTTGTGACATTAATGGTGTGATTTACCTAAATCTTGAGTTAGTCACTGACCATGCGTATGCAACTCATGTGCTTTGATATAAGTGGAAGCTTATGCTCTAAAGGTATCGAACCTATAGCCGATATGTTGGGTACATTACTTGTGTATGGCATGGCTTTATTAGCAACAGTGGAATTCATAGCTCAATTAAAGAGTTAATGATATCCTCTCATTGGCATTGTGTGGATTGATAAATATGGAACGTGACCACGAGTTGTTTATTCTCAAACGAGCAATTTATCACAGTCATTTGTTGATAGTGATCATATTAATCATTAAGAAGACACAATTGTGACAATAAGATAAAATAAAATTGTATTGAGTGAACGGATTTAACTCAAAGAATCAATGATATCATATGAGGGTAACACATGCATGATGAGATAATTAGACAAAGCAGTTGGATGAATTGCTTTCCAAAAGAGTATACAATAATGAGTTTTCAATCATGGTACTTCTTGTGGATTGACTCCATGATTAAGTAATTTCGAATTATCGGAACGATGCTTCTGGACGTAATTACAATTATTAAAGTCTAATTGTATATATCTGATTGGTCCCTCCGTTAGCTCAACAAGAGCTCGATCGGACTACATTTGAATCAGAAGAAAATTTTACGACTTTGGAAATAATTTAATTGAGTTGATTTATTCGATGTGGAATTAAATTAGGTGGTCGTGAGAATTGTTCAGCTAGAGATTTTGATTAAAGAATTTTCTTGAAAAATTAATTTTTAAAATCTAAGTGATTTTTGGAAAAATTAATTTTGATCAAGTAAAAAAAAATTAATGAAAATAATTAAAATTAATATGATATTTTTGAAAAGTAATTTTCAAGTCAGACAATTGATCCAATGGGTAATTGAACGTGAAAATTGGACCTGAGATCGTAAATTGGGCTTAGGGGCCTAAAATTGAGACCAAGACCCAAAAACTGGTCGAACTAGACTCGGTATGTAAAATCGGGTCGACGGTCCAACCGGTGGCTAGACTGGACCGGTCGGGTTGTCACTGACCCGGACTGAACCGGTAGCAGTCGAACCGGTTCGGGGTGCCGTAAGGGTGTCACACCCACATCACCAGACACGGAGGTGCCGACGGCTGTGACGGTTGTGTCCCGGTGGCCGACGGCAGTTGGTCTTCGGTGGTTGAGCAGTGGAAGAGTTACACTCCTACTGGGACTCTACCATAGAATTTGATTTTAGATTAACTATTCCAAAAATAATATTATTTTAATAGTTTAATATTAAAGTGATTAGTTTAATATTAAATTTAATTTAATGTTTATTTACAAGATAAACATTCTATTATTTTAGTAAGATTTAATATTAAAGTGATTAAGTTTAATCATAGTTGAACTCTCTAAACTCTCCCTATGTCATTATTTTACATACACTTGAATTCAAGAGAAAGTTGTAGAGAGAAAATTCTCTGAAGAGATTATTTCAGAAAATTTCTAGAGATATTTTTTTATTTACAACTTGACCCAAAATTTTAGAGAAATTACAAAATTACCCAACTGGTAATATTTTGTGAAAAATTTTCTGATTAGAAGCGAGCCCACACTCGACAAACGTGAGATTGAGGATAGTGAAGAAGACTACTTAATTGAAGCGCTCATCCTAGACGAATCGAAAAGGTATAATTTTGATTAAGTGTTTATTACATTAGATATCATAACCAAGATCTTATTTTGGAAAAAAATTTAAAACTTTGTTTTCCCTAAATTTATTTTCCGCTGTATTTTCCAAACCCGTTTTTTCCAACAGAAAGTATGGTAAATACGATTCAAGGTGCAGATTTGTGAGCTATGCCTCGTATTTTTGGCTGAACAGAGGGTGACGTCATGACGAGAAGCTTCCTAACGTTGCGACGACGGATGACGTCGTGATAACGCGAATAGGGACGTGGCGACGTGTTCCCCATATAAATCGAGTTTCTTCTTCCAGTTAAACTCTTCTATCTTTTTCTTGTTAAATTTTGATTTCTCTAGAGATATTTTAGTATGATTATACCTCTAATCTTAGCCTATTTAAAGGGGCATTGTATCCCTGTTTTAAGAGGCCAATTACAAGGCAATTAAAGATGTAGTACTACAGGGCTTTTCTTTTAGGGGGCAACAAGATGTAGTCACAGATGAGTTTTTGATGAGAGTTTTTGTGGTAACTATGGAGAGAATTTTGTACCCCTTTTGAGAGAACTCTATGAGAGTTAGGGTTTTATTTTCGGGTTTGCTCTATGAGAGTTAGGGCTTTGTATTCGGGGTTTTGAGTTTGTACATTTAGTACATTTAGATTTTCTCCATATTGAACTCTAGTTTGTTTACTCATTTAGTGAAAAGCTAAAGCCTCTTTTGCCCATGGTTTTTATCTCTCCGGAAGAGTTTTCCACGTAAAATTTGTGTTTAATCTTTTCTACCTTTTTTATTTTGTTGTTTATACGGGTCGATCCTCAACAAACTGGCATCAAATCTTGGTTCAGATTTTGGAATCGACCCGTTAAGGGACGGCGACAACAAATTTCGAAATCGAGAAGTCTAGTGGAATCATAGATTTCAAATTTTAGCAGTTTCAAATAAAGTAGAGTGTTTAAAGCAAGGTTGGTCACAAAGGGTGACAATTAAGTGAGGGAGTTGATTTTCTTGATGTTTTCTCTCCTGTTATGAACCACACGTTCGTTCGTGTATCATTGGCCCTGGTTACGTTATACAACCTAGATTTGAAGACTAGGAGTCTTTTAGTTTCTAAGTTTGAGAAAGGTTTGGGCTTTGTTAACATTTTGCAAAGATCGAGTTCAACCCGTTACGAGGCCTGGAGAATAAGGTATGATAAATATGAGTCAAGGTAGTCAAGGTAGAGATTTGTGAGTTATGCATCTTATTTTTGGTTGAACAGAAGGTGACGTCATGACGAGAAGCTTTTCGATGTTGTGACATCGTGAAGACGCGAATGGGGACGTGGCGACATGTTCCCCACATAAATCAAGTTTCTTCTTCCAATTAAACTCTGCTATCTTTTCCTTATTAAATTTTGATTACTTTAGAGATATTTTAGTATGGTTAGACCTCTAATCTTAGACTATTGAAAGGGGCCTTGTATCCTTGTTTTGAGAGCGCAATTAAAAGTCAACTAAAGATGTAGTACTACAGGGCTTTTCTTTTGGGGGTGACAAGATGTAGTCGCAGATAATTTTTTGAGGAGAGTTTTTGTGGTAACTATGGAAAGAATTTTGTACCCCTTTTGAGAGAACTCTATGAGAGTTAGGGTTTTTTTTTTTGGGTTTGCTTTGTGAGAGTTAGGGCTTTGTATTCGAGGTTTTGGGTTTGTACGTCTAGTACATTTAGGTTTTCTCCATATAAAACTCCAGCTTGTTTATTCATTTAGTGAAAAGTCGAAGTCTCTTTTGCCTATGGTTTTTATCTCTTCGGAAGAGTTTTCCACGTAAAATTTATGTTCAATCTTCTCTACCTTTTTTTTATTTCGTTGTTTATACGGGTCGATCCTCAACAAACTAGTATCAGAGCTTGGTTTAGATTCTGCAATCGACCCGTTCATGGATGGCAACAACGAATTTCGATATCGAAAAGTCCAATGGAACCATAGATTTCATGTTGTAGCATTTTCAAATAAAGCAGCATGTTTAAAGTAAGGTTGGTCGCATAGGGTAACAGTCAAGTGGTGGGATTTGAATTTCTCGATGTTTTCTTTGCTGTTGTGAAGCACACGTCCGTTCATGTATCATTAGCCCTTGTTGCATTATACAATCGTAGGTTTGAAAACTAGGAGTTTTTCAGTTTCCAAGTTCAAGAACGATTTAGGCTTTGTTGACATTCTGTAAAGATCGAGTTCGGCCCGTGATGGGGTCTGGAGAAGAAGGTATGGTAAATACGAGTCAAGGTGGAGATTTGTGGGGTGTTCCTTGCATTTATCGAATAGTTTGCAAGCACTCACCAAAGTCAGTTGGTGACGTCACGACGAGAAGCTTCCTAACGTTGTGACGACGAACGACGCCGTAAAGATATGAATGAGGACATTGCAACATGACGACGTGTTTCCTACAAAAATCAAGTTTCTTCTTCCAGTTAAACTCTGCTATCTTTTCCCAGTAAAACTCTGATTACTCCAATAATATTTTAGTATGATTAGATCTCTAATCTGAGCCTATTTAAATTGGCATTGTATCCCTATTTTGAAAGGCCAATTAAAAGACAATTAAAGATGTAGTACTATAAGGCTTTTCTTTTGGGGGCGACAATATGTAGTCGCAGATGAGTTTTTGGTTAAAGTTTTTGTGATAACTATGGAGAGAATTCTGTACCCTTTTTGAGAGAACTCTATGAGAGTTAGGGTTTTATCTTCAGGTTTGCTCTATGAGAGTTAGGGCTTTGTATTCGAGGTTTTGGGTTTGTACGTTTAGTACATTTAGGTTTATTTTCTCTATTTTGCAATCTCGTTTGTTTGCTCATTTAGTGAAAAGCCAAAGCCTCTTTTGGCCGTGATTTTTATCCATTTTGTACTCTCGCTTGTTTACTCATTTGATCTTCTCTACCTTTTCTATTTCGTTGTTTATACGGGTCGATCCCCAACAAACACCATTAAAAATAATAAAAATTTAAATATATAATATATAATAAAGTTATATAAATAATATTTTCGGAGGAATATAAATAACTTAGTGTTTGTAAATAAAATAAAATTTTAACTTTGACTAGCATAATTTTAGTTTTTAATTAATTTAGTAAATGATTTGACACTAAATCAGATTATTAGTGATATGTATTGCTTATTGTGGATTTAAAAATTAAAAACAAATAATTAAAGTTAAATAGAACACATAACCGTTTATAAAATTTTAAAAAAAATATTATCAATGTAACAAAATGAAATTCAATTAATTCTTTCACATTTTTTTCTTATGAAAAATTAAATGTTCATAGTTTTTTCTTATATAATTACTGATTGAACAATTGGATTTTTCAAAGCCATATTTTTTAACTTTAGATTTAATTTCCAATTTCGAGGACCAACTTTGAGGACTATTTCTATGTACCTTGAAGGAAATATAATACAGTTAACAAGAAGAGTAAATCTAAAGTGTTTTTTTTAAAAAGGTTTTTCCATTTTCTTTAGCAAAAATTTATAGTCAAAGGGTTATAAAAAATTATATCTAGAAGAAAATAATGAAAAAAGAAAAGAAAAGGAAATAAAGTTTCAAGATAAACTCATTGGTATCAGGAATTGGCTTGGAGAACGACTCGTTAATTGAAAGAAGTTTTTTTTTTCTTTTTGAATTTTACAAATTTATAGATGTGGACAGCCTCTGTTTTAAAAGCTAAAAGCATTGATTAGGAAGTTTGAGGGTCAAATTGATAAAATTTTTAAATAAGAAGGGTTAAATTTATAGAATTATTTAGTATTAGAATCAAATTGATAGAATATGTACGTATTGAGAACTAATGTGTTATTATACTAGTTAGAAAAAGGTTTTCCGTTATCAATTTAACAATTGGTGACCAAAACAGGAACAAATTCAAACGTTAGTGCCTAAATTGAAAAAATTTTAAGTTGGGTGACCAAAACAGAAACTCGTGCATAGTTGGGTAACCATTTGTACAGTTTACCCTTCATCTTTTTATCTAAATTGTTTTTTAGTGATTTATTTTTTAAAATTCAAGTATATTACTTTTTTTTTGAATTAATATCAGCAGCCTTTATTGAAACAAAAACTCACCACAAAAACATAAACGGGCCCTCCAGTATTAAAACCGTCGGGCTTTGAGGTTTAACCCAAAACAAAAATTGAATTGAAAATAAACAAACATAAACTTTCTAGATTCCTAAAATGACTCAAAGCTGTAAACAATAAAACGGATAATAAATGTTATGGAAAAAAGGAAACTAGGGTAATTATTGCTGCCGATTCACATACAGTTGGATGGCATTCAATCTTATCTCCTCATTCTCGGTATTGCCAACTGCATCCACAATAGCCTTTCACATTTCAGATCTGCTATCTTTCCATCTTCTTCCTTCGCTAATCTCCTCTCAATCTGGTCTCTGGCACCACCTACCCTCCGGACTGGCTTGGTGAGGATGGCTTTCTACTCTTCTCAGGTACGGTACTGATTCTCTTTTCATCGCTGTTTCTGCTACTTCGTGAGCCACTACATTTTCATTTCTGTGAATAAACTGAAATCTGATATCTTGAAAGTTCTTTGCTTCTTCTTGGATGTCACTGATAATGGCACTGATAACAGACTTATCTTTTTCTCTTGTTTTGCATTTCTGTATCACCGCTCGCGAATCCCCTTTAATTGTAACTGAGTTGAATCCCATGAAAATCCCTAATCTGACCGCATGAAGCCCCGCATACGCTTCTGCTGCAAAAGAGGTAGGGACATTTAAGTTCAATATTGTCTTTGTGTTTATTATCTCGCCCAAACCATCAAAAACTACCAGACCAGCCATTGATTTTGCTTCTCTACTCCTAAAAGCCGCATCAAAATAAATTGATGTCCTTGAGAGTGGATCTTGTGATTCTGTACCCCGACATTTGTTTAAGGTACACTTTTTCTCTTCAATACCCTCAACCTCTGCCAAATAACTACGAACTTTTGATGCTAGATCTCTAACCGATTCTGATTTTCCTTCATGTACGAACCTATTCCTCGACCCCCACATTAGCCAGATTGTGCAGCAAACCAGTCGACTTTGTTTGTGGTTACTGTTCAGGAGTACCTGTAAGCCAATCTCCAAAATTTCAAACGCGTCTGGTCTCTCGATCCAAGAAATATCTAACAAGCGCCATATCTCTCTTGTCACGGGGCAAAGGCGAAACACATGATCGATATCTTCTTCTCCATTTCTACATCCGAGACAAACAACGCTATCTCGTAATTCTTTTTGATCCGAGATTAGCTAGAGTAGGCAAATAGTTCCATGAAGCTCTCAGATTGTAATTAAAATCTTTGATGGGAGCTGGATATTCCAGAGTTTTTTGTAAAATTTCTTTAGATCGGCCTGTATTAATAATTCACTAGGATCCAGATTGTCACCCTGTAATAGTTTGTAAGCGCTTCTAACCGAGAATTCACCAGAAAGCTCCTCCTTCCAAATCTGAAAGTCCTCTCCTGGATTTGTCGCCAACGGGATCTGTAGGATCTTCTGTGCAATATCCGCTGAAAAGGTAGAATTCACCAACTCTATTTTCCACATTTTGTTAGGAACATCAATTAAATCGGACACTAACTCAACGTTATTTTTGTTTCTGTCTCTGCCTTCTTCCATCACATGTCCTGGTATCCACTTGTCCTCCCATACTCGAATTCTAGTCCCCCGCCCCACTCTCCATCCCAATCCACTATGAAGCAGACCCTTAGCCGCCCAAATACTTCTCCAGGTAAGTGAAGGTGAGTTACCTAACTGTGCGCTAAAAAAATCTGCATGTGGATAATACTTTGCTTTAAGAACTCTCGCCAGTAATGAATTTGGATAACAAAACAATCTACACCCCTGTTTAGCAAGCAAAGCAATATTAAATTGGCTCATATTTCGAAAACCAAGACCACCACAATCCTTTAAAGTACATAGCTTTTTCCATGTACACCAATGAATGCCCCTTTTCTCCCCGCCCTTTTGCCACCAAAATTTTGCCATAATATTTTCAAGATCGTCACACAAAGACTTGGTAACAAAAAGCATGCCATCGAATAAGTAGGGATAGCTTGCAAAATGGATTTAATAAAAACTTCGCGACCTCCCTGAGATAAATGCCGAATGCTCCACTGATCTATTCTTTACTTCATTCGATCTTTCAATACCTGGAATGATTCCTTCTTCCTTCTCCCCACCATGTTTGGTAATCCCAAATAACGCCTCGATCGATTGAACATCCGAACACCAAAATTCTGCCCATCAAGTTTCGATCAGAATCTGAAGTATTCCTGCTGAAAAACACAGTTGATTTTTCAAAATTTACCCGTTGCCCCGAGCACCTCCTGTAATTTCTCAATATCTCCTTTAAGACTGTAGCTCCCCGTTCTGAAGCCTCGCTGAATAAAATACAATCGTCAGCAAATAATAAATGAGAAACTTGCGGCCCACTCTGTAACATCCTAGGAAGGGCCTATGCATTTTTCAGATCAATTGTATGAAATGACAAGTCTTAAGTATTATGAATAAATTTTTGATACTTTTGGAAACCTAGAAATGAATGAAAATGGAAATGAAAATGAAAATGGAAATGAAAATGGAGATGGAAATGAAAATGGAAATGGAAATGGACATTTTTGGAAACTTAGACATTTTTGGAAACCTAAACATTTTTGGAAATGATCCAAAAATGGAAACTTGAACATTTCGGGAAACTTGGATATATGAGAGAAATAAAGGAGTTTTATTCACATAAATATGTGAATAATAAGAGAGAAATAAAGGAGTTTTATTCACATAAATATGTGAATAATAAGAGATAAATAAAGGAGTTTTATTCACATAAATATGTGAATAATAAGAGATAAATAAAGGATTATTTTCTAATGAGATAATTGAGGAGATAATTGATGGATTAAAGGCTTTTATCTTTTAAATAAAAGAGATAATATTATCAAAGAGGAGTGGTGGCCAAGTAAAGGACTCCTAGGGTGATAACTTTGGCTATAAAAGGAGGACAGGAGGGCTACTCATCAACACTTGCTCCTCTCTCCTCTCTGCAGAAATTCTCCCTAGGCAAAACCCCCTCTCTGCCGAATTTTCATTAAGCAAAAATCCTCTCTTTTTCTTCTATTTTCTTCTCCGTTTCATGTTAATTTGAATCTTTGTGGATTCTAAGAAAGAGGGCAATCATCCACAACATCAAAAGGGGATTTTTCGGGAAATCTAAGGATCTAAGGTAAGGATTATAAATATAAATATGTGGTTAAAGATTATGATTCACGTTTGCAAAGTTAGATCTAATCTAACACGGAGTTATAGGATTTCAACAGCTTATAAAGGAATCCTCTTGATTTGGAATCCCATCATAAGGTAAGGGATATTCGGCCAAGGCATAATTTGTTTAAGTGTTTTCCATTATTTCAAAAACCGAAAGCGACATGGTTACATACCTAGTATTAGCCGATTTCAAGGAAGAGGAATTCTAGCAACTGTTGGGACTTGATTAAATCAATTCGGCAACTAGGTAAGTAATTCTACTTCTAGTAGGATTTGGTTTTAAGACCAAATAGGTTTATTTATATGTTTTAATTAATGGCCGAACATAGGAGTGAAAGATCTAGATCGGTAGATCGCTCACGGAATTCACAGAAACTATTAAGCTAAAAAGGTGTGTACTCTTACTAACTTTCAATAAATTGCATGGCAATCATTAAATATATAAATATGTAACAGTATGTGAATGTGGCTAAGCACCACAAATGTGGTAAGGAGTACCTGTGCACGTTTCCTACTTTTGATAGGATTGTGAATGAGATATATTTTGAACATGTGATTAGTAACATGAATGAAAACTAAGTATGTGAAATATGTTATGAAATAATTGGGGCATTCGGGATATTTGTGGAGGAAGAAAGTGAAGGTGATGACTACGGTCTCACCAACGTAAAGTGGTGACTACGGTCACATAAAGTGAAAAGTGGTAACTTCGGTTACATCTAGTGAATACTGATGTCTAATGACACAACATAAGTGGGCGATGAGCACGTCATGCGCAAATCGCCTTCGATGGTGTGTAGCGGATGGAGGGTCGACTTAGTAGTCCCCATGATTGTACAAAGTTGGTACGGGTGGTGTGTAGCGGATGGACAAATAGGTTTGGATTTGGGTTGCATCATCCTTTATTTTGTATGAACATGATATTGATATGACTTGTATGCCTGATTTGTTGGAAATTAGTACTATGTACACATTGAGTCTGTTGACTCACCCGTTGGGGAATTATTTTTCAGGTGATGAGCAAGTAATGGACCTGGGTCGGCGGGGAGCTAAAGGTGGCCATGCATCGCTTGAAGAAATTATTTGGAATTTGGACTTTATGAAATTTTAGTACTTTATTTTGGGTTTGAATGATGTAATAAGGCCATAAGGCCCAGTTGGATTTTCTTTATTCTGTTTATTTTTATTTAAATATGATACAAATTATGTTTGATTAAAGATAAGTAAATTTATTTCTTTTAAAATAATAAACCCAAAAATTATTTTGTCACCTTATTTAAGTTGGATTTCGTAATTTATTAAATAGGTTTCAAATTAAGCCCAACCTAAAACAATTTTTTTAAAATTACACAAATTTTCTCTAAGTCATTTAGAACATTGAAAACCGATTTATTTAAGGAACATACCAGATCCGGTTCAAGCTCGTGGGCGGGTGTGGGGTGTTTCAGATTGGTATCGAGAGCCAGCTTTAAAACTCTCGGCTGTGGGCTCAGGCCCAAAACATTTTCAATTTGAGCCCAAATGAATTTCTTTGAAATAAGCGGGTTTTATGGCATGGCACCTAAGTCTCCGACCCATGATCCACTGTAAGTACCTTTAACCATCCGTGTGATTATGTGAATTATGAATTGTAAAAGGGTAGAAAAGGCATGGAACGTAGAATAGTGTGATAGGAACTTGAACCCTAGGATTAGACTACTCAAACACTTGAAACTCATAAGACTTAATGAACTTAACAAACCTATGACTAAGTTATTAAGCTAGGGTGTGGCAACCTCGTGACGCATGTCTAGGATTGGATCCCGGAAGAGCACTGGTATTTAAGCGATCCTAGTGACTCACCTCCTCTTCGTAGGTATCCTACCCAGTGCGTAGCTTCTGGTTCGCCCTAACTCGAAGGCTCGGTGGTGTGGCAACCTCTGCATGCGCATGTCTAGAAAGGTCGGTGAGAGCTTGGTATTTAAGCAAATCCGCGTGACTCACCTCCTCTTCATTCGAATCCTGCGCTCAGTGCGTAGCTTTTGGTTCACCCGACCAAGAGGGCTCGGTCATAGGCTAAACACAAAGAATAAAACCCGAAAGGGACTTAGCCGCTTTTTCTTTTATAAAAAAATACCCTTGGTTTATAAAATGACCAAACCACCCATAGTTTTAACAAAATTTCATTACTTTATCAAATGTTCAAAAACCCTAATTTGTAAAATATCAAACTATCTTGATTTTGGAAAATTACAAAATTGCTCCTAACTTACAAAATTACCAAAACGACCATGATTTCCAAAATTTTTACAATATCATTGCTTTGAAAAGTGTAACTCTCAAAGGAACCTCAATGTTTTACAATCTTGGAAAATATCCCTAACTTAATAAATTTTACAAATTTACCCCGATTTTTGGAAAAATTATCAAAATACCCCGAGATCAAAATTACCAGAAATACCCTGGATTTCAAAATTCTTCCAAAATTTCCCGGAACTTTAGAAGTACCAAAATACTTTCGTCAAAATCACCAGGAACTTTTTATTTTTGAAAATTTCTGAAAATACCTGTAGGATAAAATTACGAAAATGCCCCTGGGTAGTGGAAAAGCAAAATAACGAAAACAACAACAAGAATTACAACGTTTCTTTGAATGAACGAAAGTTCATATTTGTTGATGGATGAATGAATGAATGCAAGATCAGTATGCATGTATGAATCTGAAAGAACCACTCTTAAACTCTTCTTCATAAGATATCATCGCGGGTAATAAGTGAAACAAGAATACTAATACATAAAATTCCTTAATCGGATCTCGCCGATAATGAGCTCAAGAGGACGTGGTCGCCGTGGAAGAGGTAGAGGAAGGATGATCGTTAGATCGGGACAAGGTTCTCGACAATGAGATACCACCACCACCATCACCCCCATTTGTCAATGTTGAGCGTTGAGGCTCGCATGTGGAAGATGCCGTGTCGCAGTCGTGGCCGCGAGTTTTGGAATTGGTGGTAGTGTGCAGAAATAATTCAGAAATCGTAAGTCCAGGCTCGAGCGGCGCCCGTGCTAATGGAGTGAAATGTTTAGAGGAGTATCGGGAGTGGCACCCGAAGATGGTGATCATGGTTGGAAGCAATCGAGCGCATCATGGATGAGCTCGACTTGACCCCGAGGAGAAGTTGAAAGGGATGGCGACCTTTACGCGCGATGAAGCGTATCAATGGTGGTTAACCGTTTCGGGGACGGTGCCACGGCGGAAGATCGACACGGGAATATGCTAAGGAAGCATTTCGGAAGAAGTATGTGGGAACCGGTATATAGATGAGCAAAGGAAGGCTTTACAGGGGTTGGTACAAGGAAGTAAGTCCGTCACCGAATATGAAGCGGAATTCTTGAGGTTGAGCCGATATGCCCGAGGAGTAGTGGCGATCGAGCATGAACGCTCGTGTTCGTTTTGAGGACGGACTTAGGGACGATTTGAGACTTTTGATAGCACCGCATCGAGCGGGAATTCTCTCGCCTTGGTGGAAAAGGCTAAAGTGGTGAGGAATTAAGGACGCCACCAAGCGGTGTCGTGGATGAAATAAGCCCAAAAGAGGTTTTGGGCCATCCGAAAAGGCCACAAGAGGCCTAGAGTTGACAGCCACAAAGTCAACAGGTGGTACGGTGGCAATTTCGCCCTTGTGAACATTGTGGAAGGAAGCACGGGGAGAGTGTTGGAAAAAGGCGGGACGATGTCTCAAGTGTGGGTCCAAGGACCATATGATTAAGGATTGCCCCAAGCTATTAGATGAGAGCCAACCAGCAGCTCGGAATGCTAACCAGGTGGTAGAGGCGGATAGCGACCTCAAAGAAAGAGGTCGTGGGTCGGCCAACAGAGGTAGTGGCAGAGGCCGTGGAGCTCGTGGTCGAGGTGCGCTAACGCCAAGCAAGGCAACCGGGTTTGGTTTACGCGGTTCGCCGGAGGAAGAGAGGAGGCGACCGGATGTTATAACCAAGACGTTCTTTATTCATGACAAACCCTATTTTGCTCTTATTGATGTGGGCTCAACTCATTCCTATGTTGCATGTAGTGTGGTTGAAACACTAGGCCTAGACTCGAACTTTCTCGATAGGCGGATAAGCGTAGTAAGCCCTTTAGGCCAAACGGTGAGGATAGATAGGATCTTTCGGAATGTACCCTAGAGATTCGGGGAGCGAACTTTGGGGTGACTTAATGGAATTACCCTTCTGAGAGTTTGAGCTTATACTTGGAATGGATTGGCTAGTAGAGCATCGAGCCGTGTTGGATTGTGCGGCTAAACGTATGGAACTAAGAACCCGGAAGATGAGGTAGTAGTGATGATCGGAGAAAGGAGGAACTACTTGTCTAACGTAGTTTCAGACCTTTGAAGGCCGAGAAAATGGTTAAGAAAGGATGTAAGGCATTCTTAGCCTTCGTGAGTGTGTTAAGAGGAGAAGAGGAAGGTGTCAAGGAGTTAGAACAAGTAAGGGATTTTGAGGATGTATTTCCGGAGGAGTTGCCCGGAATACCCCCAGATAGAGAAGTGGAATTTGGAATAGATTTGCTACCAGGAACAGCTCCTGTGTCAATCGCTCCCTACCGAATGGCACCAAAGGAGTTAGTGGAGCTCAAGGCTCAAATCCAAGAGTTGTTGGATCGTGGGTTCATTCGACCCAGTGTGTCTCCGTGGGGAGCACCGGTTCTCTTTGTGAAGAAGAAGGATGGAACTATGCGGATGTGCATAGATTATCGTCAGTTGAACAAACTGACCATCAAGAACAAGTATCCTTTGCCAAGGATAGATGACTTGTTCGACCAACTGAAAGGGGCAGCTGTGTTCTCAAAGATCGACTTAAGGTCGGGGTATCATCAACTGAAAGTGAAGGAGGTTGATATTCATAAGACCGCTTTTAGGACAAGGTATGGTCATTTTGAATTTGTGGTGATGCCGTTTGGGTTGACGAACGCACCGCCGCGTTCATGGATATGATGAATAGGGTTTTCCAACCCTACTTGGATAGATTCGTCGTGGTGTTCATCGGCGACATTTTGGTGTATTCCAAGACGGAGGAGGAGCACGATGAGCATCTCAGAAGTTGTGTTAGAAGTGTTAAGGAAAAGAAGCTTTATGCCAAATTCAAGCAAGTGCGAATTTTGGCTCAAGGAAGTGGCGTTCCTAGGACATGTGGTATCCATGAAGGAATAAGAGTGGATCCTAGGAAGATCAAGCGAGTGTTGGATTGGAAATCACCTAGGTCGGTGGCTGAAATCGAGAAGTTTCTTAGGCTTGGCAAAGCTATTACTGGAAGGTTCGTGGAAGGATTCTCGTCAATAGCCGCACCTTTGACAAAGTTACTAAGGAAGGAAGTACCGTTTGTGTGGACGGATAAGCAACAGGAGAGCTTTGAAAAGCTTAAAAAGGTGTCTTGTGAAGCTCGGTGTTAATTGTCACCGGAGGCGGTAAGGACTTCAGTAGTATATTGGCTTCGCACACGTGGTTAGGCTGTGTGCTAATGCAAGAAGGAAAGGTAGTCGCTTATGCATCTCGTGATTAAGGCCGCATGAGGTGAACTACCCAACTCATGACTTGGAACTCATGGCGGTGGTTTTCGCCCTCAAAGTTTGGAGGCACTACCTTTATGGAGAAAGGTCGAGAATTTACACGGACCACAAAAGCCTTAAGTATTTGTTGACTCGAAGGAGTTGAACTTGTGCAACGCGAAGGTGGGTGGAGTTATTGAAAGATTATGACTATTCGATAGAATACCATCCGGCAAGGCGAATGTGGTAGCCGACGCCCTAAGTAGGAAGGTTGTGTCGGATTTAAGGGCTTTGTTCGCTCACTTAAGTTTGTATGAAAGCGGAAGCTTTGTTGGCGAGTTACAAGTCAAGCCAACCCGGTCAAGGAGGTGAAAGAGGGACAGGTTGGCGGATAAGGACTTAAGTACTAAGTTACAAAGCAAGTACGGCAAGGAGGATTAAAGGATTATGGCGTCAATGATGAAGGAGCTGTGTGCTACAAGGAAAAGGTTTGTATGCCGAGGGATAAGGAGTTGAGACAAAGGATTCTTCGGGAAGCGCATGGTAGTCCTTATGCTATGCATCCCGGAGGCATCAAGTCAGTATAGAGATCTAAGGGAACAATTTTGGTGGTCGGACCGAAACGAGAGGTGTTGAATTTGTGGGGAAATGTTTGACATGTCAGCAAGTAAAGGTGAACACCAAGTCCCATCGGGATTGCTTCAACCAATTGAGATTCCCCAATGGAAGTGTGAAAGAATTACCATGGACTTAGTTAGTGGGCTTCCCATTACGCCCACTAAGAAGGACTCGGTATGGGTGATAGTGGACCATTTGACCAAGTCCGCACATTTTATCCTGTGAGGATCGACTATTCCCTTCAAAAGTTAGCCAAGTTATATGTGGCGGAGATCGTGAGGCTACACGGGTACCGATGTCGATCATCTCCGATAGAGACCCAAGGTTTACGTCTCGATTTTGGAAAGCACTTCATCAAGCATTAGGCACTAAGCTAGACTTCACTACGACTTTTCATCCACAATCGACAGGCGATCGAACAGGTTATACAAGTGTTGGAAGATATGCTAAGAGGTGTGTGATGGATTTCCGAGGAAGTTGGGAAGATTACTTGCCTCTAGGTGAGTTCACCTACAACAACGGCTATCGTGCAAGCATTCGGATGGCACCATACGAAGCATTGTATGGAAGGAAATGTAGAACACCAACTTGTTGGACCGAGTTAGAGAACGCCGCGTTTTGGGTCCGAGTTAGTGGCGAAAGCGAGGAGAAGGTAGAATTAATCGGGCACGGTTGAAAGAAGCTTCTGATAGACAGAAGTCGTACGCAGACCTTAAGAGGAAAGAAATTGAGTTTGAAGTAGGAGACCAAGTGTTTCTAAAGGTCTCACCTTGGAAGAAGGTTATGCGGTTCGGTCGCAAAGGGAAGCTAAGCCCAAGGTTTATAGGGCCCTATCAAGTACTGAAGCGAGTTGGGCGATGGCATACCAATTGGAGTTGCCACGAGTTGCATCAAATGCACGACGTATTTCATGTGTCCATGCTACGCCGCTTATCGATCGGATCCGTCTCATGTGGTACCGTTGAAGAAGTGGAGTTAAGGCCAGATCTATCCTACGAGGAGGAGCCGATTCAGATCTTGGAACGTGACGTGAAAGCACTACGAAAGAAGTCGGTGCCTTTAGTCAAGGTGTTATGGCGCAATCATGGATCGGAAGAAGCTTCGTGGGAGCCAGAAGAGACAATGCGACAGCAATACCCTCAACTGTTTAGTTAGGAAATTTCGAGGACGAAATTTTATTTAAAGGGGTAGAATCTGTAACATCCTAGGAAGGGCCTATGCATTTTTCAGATCAATTGTATGAAATGACAAGTCTTAAGTATTATGAATAAATTTTTGATACTTTTGGAAACCTAGAAATGAATGAAAATGGAAATGAAAATGAAAATGGAAATGAAAATGGAGATGGAAATGAAAATGGAAATGGAAATGGACATTTTTGGAAACTTAGACATTTTTGGAAACCTAAACATTTTTGGAAATGATCCAAAAATGGAAACTTGAACATTTCGGGAAACTTGGATATATGAGAGAAATAAAGGAGTTTTATTCACATAAATATGTGAATAATAAGAGAGAAATAAAGGAGTTTTATTCACATAAATATGTGAATAATAAGAGATAAATAAAGGAGTTTTATTCACATAAATATGTGAATAATAAGAGATAAATAAAGGATTATTTTCTAATGAGATAATTGAGGAGATAATTGATGGATTAAAGGCTTTTATCTTTTAAATAAAAGAGATAATATTATCAAAAGAGGAGTGGTGGCCAAGTAAAGGACTCCTAGGTGATAACTTTGGCTATAAAAGGAGGACAGGGAGGGCTACTCATCAACACTTGCTCCTCTTCCTCTCTGCCAGAAATTCTCCCTAGGCAAAACCCCTCTCGCCGAATTTTCATTAAGCAAAAATCCCTCTTTTTCTTCTATTTTCTTCTCCGTTCTCATGTTAAAATTTGAATCTTTGTGGATTCTAAGAAAGAGGGCAATCATCCACAACATCAAAAGGGATTTTTCGGGAAATCTAAGGATCTAAGGTAAGGATTATAAATATAAATATGTGGTTAAAGATTATGATTCACGTTTTCAAAGTTAGATCTAATCTAACACGGAGTTATAGGATTTCAACAGCTTATAAAGGAATCCTCTTGATTTGGAATCCCATCATAAGGTAAGGGATATTCGGCCAAGGCATAATTTGTTTAAGTGTTTTCCATTATTTCAAAAACCGAAACCGACATGGTTACATACCTAGTATTAGCCGATTTCAAGGAAGAGGAATTCTAGCAACTGTTGGGACTTGATTAAATCAATTCGGCAACTAGGTAAGTAATTCTACTTCTAGTAGGATTTGGTTTTAAGACCAAATAGGTTTATTTATATGTTTTAATTAATGGCCGAACATAGGAGTGAAAGATCTAGATCGGTAGATCGCTCTACGGGAATTCACGGAAACTATTAAGCGAAAAAGGTGTGTACTCTTACTAACTTTCAATAAATTGCATGGCAATCATTAAATATATAAATATGTAACAAGTATGTGAATGTGGCTAAGCACCACAAATGTGGTAAGGAGTACCAGTGCACGTTTCCTACTTTTGATAGGATTGTGAATGAGATATATTTTGAACATGTGATTAGTAACATGAATGAAAATTAAGTATGTGAAATATGTTATGAAATAATTGGGGCATTCGGGATATTTGTGGAGGAAGAAAGTGAAGGTGATGACTACGGTCTCACCAACGTAAAGTGGTGACTACGGTCACATAAAGTGAAAAGTGGTAACCGGTTACATCTAGTGAATACAAATGTCTAATGACACAACATAAGTGGGCGATGAGCACGTCGATCGCAATGATCGCAGTTTCGATGGTGTGTAGCGGATGGAGGGTCGACTTAGTAGTCCCCGCGGTGTACAGGTTGTTGGTACGGGTGGTGTGTAGCGGATGGACAAATAGGTTTGGATTTGGGTTGCATCATCCTTTATTTTGTATGAACATGATATTGATATGACTTGTATGCTCGATTTGTTGGAAATTAGTACTATGTACACATTGAGTCTGTTGACTCACCCGTTGGGGAATTATTTTTCGGTGATGAGCGATAATGGACCAGGGTCGGCAGGAGCTAAAGGTGGCCATGCATCGCTTGAAGAAATTATTTGGAATTTGGACTTTATGAAATTTTAGTACTTTATTTTGGGTTTGAATGATGTAATAAGGCCATAAGGCCCAGTTGGATTTTCTTTATTCCTGTTTATTTTTATTTAAATATGATACAAATTATGTTTGATTAAAGATAAGTAAATTTATTTCTTTTAAAATAATAAACCCAAAAATTATTTTGTCACCTTATTTAAGTTGGATTTCCAGAATTTATTAAATAGGTTTCAAATTAAGTCCAACCCAAAACAATTTTTTTTAAAATTACACAAATTTTCTCTAAGTCATTTAGAACATTGAAAACCGATTTATTTAAGGAACATACCAGATCCGGTTCAAGCTCGTGGGCCGGGTGTGGGGTGTTTCACACTCCTACTGGCTTTAACCCCTTTTAACTTCCCTTCTTGAATAGCTAGACGCATGAGGCTAGATAGACCCTCCCCACACAAAAGAAACAAAAAAGGGCTGAGCGGATCTCCTTGTCTTAAGCCTCTTTCTGGGTGGAAAACATCTCATTTACAACCATTAACAATCACTGAATATCTGACAGATTTTAAACACTTCATAATAGTTGCTACCCATCTAGAAGCAAAACCCATTTTGATCATTACATCTTCAATAAATTTCCACTCAACTCTATCATAGGCTTTGCTCATATCCAGCTTCACAGCCATAAATCCTTTCCTACCTGTTCTTTTCTGTTTCAATGTATGAAGAAGTTCATAGGCGAGCACTACATTATCTGAAATCAACCTTCCAGGAACAAACGCACTTTGAGCCATATCAATACACTTGCCAATAACCCCTCTTAGCCTATTTGTGATAGCTTTCGCCATGATTTTGTATAAGACATTACAAAGACTAATAGGCCGGAATTGTTTCATATTAACAGGATTTGCAACTTTTGGAATAAGAACAATGTTTGTATCGTTTACCTGTTTAAAATCTTTCCCTTCATTCAGACTCTGTAAACAAAATTTGCTAACTTCTTCCCCCACAACATGCCAACATTTTTGGTAGAATAACGCCGGCAAACCATCTTCCTCCGGTGCTTTAATAGGCCCCATTTCAAATGTGGCTAATCGAATCTCTTCCTGCGTGAACGGCTTTAAGAGTTGATGATTATCTTCCTCTGTTATGCAATTTGCAATTCCTGACAACACCTGCTCACTTCTTCCCCTTTCTTCAGATCGAAACAGCGTTTGAAAATACACTCTCGCAATATCCGCGATGTCCTCACTAGTTTCTGTTTCCCTTCCACTCTCATTTTGCATTTTGTGAATCCTGTTTCTTCTTCTACACTGTGTGGCTTGACAATGGAAAAAAGAGTATTTCGGTCACCATATTTTAGCCAATTAATTCGTGCTCTTTGTTCCCAATACCTTTCATCCTTATCAATTTCCAGATTTAATTTAACTTTGGTATCGATCAACTAACCCAAATTGTTATCATCTCTCTCTGCATCTAGAAGATCTGCCAATCTATTAGTTAAAAAAACTTTTTCCTTCTTTCGAACATCTTGTATTCGTTTAGCCCATTTTCTCAGACCACTTCTTAACGCTTCTAATTTCAGCAACAAATGGCCTGAAGATGAGTCCCAAAGAGTCTTAACTTCCTCTTCAAATGACTCCTCCATCGTCCACCAAGCTTCAAATCTGAAATCCATCTCCCCTGCTTTAAAATTTACCCGTTCCGTGTTCACTAAAATTGGGCAATGGTCAGAAAAAGAATGACTTAGGTGTTGAATAGACACTTCAGGAAACCGTGCCGCCCAATCTTGATTCGCAACTCCTCTGTCAAGCCTCTCTCAAATGTTTGTCTCCGGTAAATTTCCTCTTTCCCATGTGAACCATCTACCCGAATAACCCATATCCATTAGACCACATTCTGTAATTACCCTCCGAAATGCCTCCATTCTTCTCTCATCTCTAGGAATCCCTCCTTTTTTCTCAAACCCATACATGATCTCATTGAAATCTCCACAAACGAGCCATGGGATCCTCTTATCTCTATATAAATTCTTCAAATCAGCCCACGAATTAATCCTATCATTTTCATACGGAGAACCATAAAAACCAGTAAACCTCCATTTTCCCTTTGAATCATTCTCATCAATCTCCACATCAATATATCTTCTTGAAAATTGTCTCAGTTTCACACTCACCTCATGCTTCCATGCCAAGCACAATCCACCTATTGTACCCTCTGGATCAACCTCAATCCCATTTACATATCCACAACTGAATCGAATATGTTCCATTTTACTCTTTCCAACTTTTGTCTCCATAAAGAAGACCACTTGGGGATTGTTTACCTTCAGCGTATGCCGAAGTCTATTAACTGCTCGTGGACCCCCCAATCCACGAACATTCCAACTTAGCAGTTTCATTGCGACCGGTCGGCTTGCCTCTTGGCAGCCGCCGATATAAAAAGAGTACCTTCCGAAAACCTTCTATTTCTCCCTGTCAGATTATTCTCCTTCTCTAAAATTGTCTTCCCCTCCATCTCCCCTCTAGCTCGCTTTTTACCTTCCTCACTTATTAAAACTTCATCTTCCAGGTCATGCTCCATGGCAGCAAAATTTGCATTCAAATTTGGAGTCACCCCTGTTTCAGTCCCCAATATCTTCCGTCCATTCAAGTTAAATCCCAAAACTGGATCAATTGACATTCCATAACTCCCTAATTTACTCTCTTTAATCCCATCTCTACTACAATTCGTTAGAGGTCCTTCAGCATCATTTGTCCACTTCCCATCCTCTTCTTCTCTCAACCATACACTATTTGGTACTACCACCCTTCTTGATTGAGCCCGTAAAGATAAATCCCATCCCATCTCGTTAACTTCCACCCCTAACATCATTTTGGCTTCACAAAAAGAGTCATTATGACCCAACCGGCCACAAAAGAAACAAAACAGAGACAACCTTTCATAACGAAACTTGACATATGTGCTATTTCCGCAAAACGAGATTAGTTTTCTCCTCTTCAATGGACGTCTCACATCAATCCTAACTCTTACCCGCATATAGTTTCTATTTTCCTTGCCCAGATTTTTCCCATCATATTCCATAAACTCTCCTACGAAATTTCCCAATTGAATTGCCAGATTTTCTGAAAATAAGCCAATGGGAATTTCGTGAATTTGAACCCAAAAAGGTGCCATGAACAAAGGGCTATTTAGTGGGTCTTCCCCCCATTGCAACTTATGTAAAATTAACAGATGGTTATTAAATGTCCACGGGGAACCTTTCATCACCCTATCTAAATCCATAATGTGATAGAATTGAAACATATACCTTTTCTCACCCAGATCCCGAATATTCACCCCTTTAACAGGATGCCACAGATTTGCCATTGTATTTTTCATAGCAGGAAAATGAATAACACTGGCAGTTAGAAAACACCCCACTAACCTGAAGACTTCCTCTCTCCTTTCGTCATTCTGCTCGACTTGAATCTGTAAAATTTCATCCTCTTCAGCAATAGATAATCTTGCTAACTCCTCTTCCATTGCTTACAGGTGAATCACACAGAAGAAATCAAGAACCAATGAAGCCTTTACTCACTTTCCGCCGCAAAATCCAAAAAAGAACAAACAAGAAAACCTAGAAAAAGTCGCGTGCTAAGAAGCAGACTAGAACCGTGCCAGAAAGGCAGACTTACTTTGTTTGGATAGTTAAAATTAAGAGGAAAATGAAAAAAAATTTAGTATATTACTTTTTTTTGTTCAATAGTTCAAGTATATTAATATTAATCAGTTAGATATATTAAAATAAATTCTCTTTGGATCAATAGAAGGATCTCTAATCAAATTTATACCATCCAATTAAATACTGTTAGACGGTCAGGAAAAGGAGGCGCTTGGAAACGTCATGGAGGACTCTCTCTTGGCTCCAACGTCGACAGAAGATGTCCCACGTACTTTGAGGAAATTCAAGCGAATTCGTATGGTTTCTTATGGTCAGGAGGATTGGGTTGATGCTTGTGAAGAAGGGATGGTTGACGGTGGGAGTAGTCCCCAATCTCAAAATGCATCGTATAGGGATCGTTTGATTGGGTTAATCCATCCCAACAACAGACTTGGCAGGATTGGGATGTTGAAGATGTTGATGGTGATGTTTGTTTTGATGATGTTGTTTCGGACTCGGAGGAAATAGTTATTTCTGGTGCTCGTGCGATCTTTTCGGTAGAGGAAAAACGGGAGATGCGCAAGCCTTGGTGCACTGCGTTGATTGTAAAACTCTTGGGGAAAATCCTGGGAATCAAAGCTCTCTCTTCCAAAGTGCAGCAACTCTGGCGTTTGGAGGGGAATTACAAGATCATGGATTTGGATAATGACTATTTCTTATTCAAGTTTCAACAGAAATCATATTATAATCATGTCTTGGAATGAGGTCATTGGATCATTAGTGGACACTACCTTATTGTTCGTCAGTGGTTTCTGAATTTTCAGCCAAGTTATGATAAGATTGAGTTTCTTGTTGCTTGGGTTCGTTTTCCAAAATTACCTCTGGAATATTACACAGTTATGGCAATTTGGAGGATTGTTTTTTTGTGTGGGGAGGGTAATTCGCATTGATTGGAATACGGAAGATGTTCAAAGAGGAGGATTTGCAAGGGTTTGTATTGATTTGGATTTAACCAAACCATCGTGTTCCTCTGTTAGTCTCGGCAAGGTTTGTCAACGTGTGTTGAATATGATGGGCTACAATTGATTTGTTTTCAGTGTGGTAAGTTTGGTCATAGGAAAGACTCATGTCCTATGTCCACTACTGCTACTTCTGGCACTGATAGGGTTCTTTCTTCTCCGACTCATGTTGCATTGAACATGCCATTACAGCTGACGGAAGCGTCTTTTGGACCTTGGATGCTAGTGCAACGTAAAACGCGCAAACCAGTGAGAGACCCAGTTTCAAATGGCAAGTCTTCATTTGGGAGTGATTTTCGGCATGACATGGGGAGATTCTTTGCCTTGAATCATGCGGTTGATGATTCTGGTAATAATGATAATACTAAATTTGAGGCTACGTTGAATGATTTTGTTAAGCATAATAAAAGTAGTTTTAAGGCTGGGATGAAAAAAGACTAGAAACCGAGGAAAGATGGGGGGATTAAAATTCACCCTAGAAAATAGGAGGATCATCTGAAGAAACAAGGTGAGAAGTTGATTGATAAGTCTAAGAATGTTGTGCTTGATTCAACTCCTTTGACAGGCCTTTATCCGGGCTTTCATTTTAAAGCGGGCTCTTCCAAACAGCTTGTTTTAGACCCATCACGTTTGGGCTCTTTAATTGGGCCACCTTTTGGTGTTAATATCACTGATAAGGCTCCTTCAAATCCTATAGTCAATTCAAATCATGTTCCTTCTCCTTTGAACAATGTTGGTAAACTGGCCTCGTTTGTTGTATTGAAGGATATGGCTACATCTTCTACGGGGTTGGTTTGTAATGAGTCTTCTTTAGTATCGTCTAGTGCGAACAATGCAACTTTTGGTAGTGAGGCAGCAGCCTTGGTGTCATTTATGCAAGAATGATTTTGCAAGCTTTGGCTTCTTGCTTGAGTTGTTATTTTTCATGATTTTGTTTTGGAATTGTCGATGTGCTGCTAGTTTAGAAGCTAGGCGCAACATAAAGGAGCTAGTTCAGTTACATAGAGTTCAAATTTTGATTATTGCAGAACCAGGTATTAGTAGAGGGAATGCTGATAAAGTTATTTGAAATTTACGGTTTGATAATCAAATGAAGGTGGATGCGTTGGGGTTTTCAAGGGTATATGGGTTCTATGGAAGTCATCTGTTGGTAGTGTGGAAGTTGTTTGCCGAAGTAGACAATTTATTTCCCTTATTATTGATGATGGAAAGAAGTTGTGGTGGGCTCTTACAGCGGTTTATGTAAGTCCAACACCTTCGATTCAGGATTTTTTTTTGGAATTATCTGCAGGATTTTTCAGATTTTGACTCTCTGCCTTGGCTCCTTATCGGTGATTTTAATCAGATTTTGTCTTTAGATGAGAAACAAGGTGGAGCACCTGAGTCTTTTAGGAGAATGGATCAATTCCGGGATGTAATGGTTACCAAGCAACTTATACAACTTGATGCTAGTGGATGCATATTCACATGGAGTAATGGTCAGTATGTTCATGGTCTGATTCGTAAGAAACTAGGTAGGGCTCTTTGCAATGTGGCGTGGCTGCAAACTTTTGAGGATGTCGTTGTTAGAAATTTCCCTCATTCGCATTGTCGAAACCATTTTAAAAGTTGGATTTAAAAACGGGGATCGACTTTTAAAAACGAAAATGGGAGTCGCCACCAATCCCTTTTTACTTAGGTGTGATTGGATCACATTGTAAAACGTTTCATTTTAAAACATTTGGTTTTAGTCTACGAAAAACGAGAAAACGGGTTCGGAAGTCGGTTACGTATGAGGAAGGATTAGCACCCTCATAACGCCCAAAAATTGGTACCTAATCGATAAAATCATGTCCAAATGTTGAAACTTTAAAAAATTTAAAGAATGAACCCTTTATTTGAAGAAAAAATCCAGACTTATCTATCTCAAAGAAATAAAACACCATACCCAGTAAATTAGGATATAGCATCTCATGACTTTGAAACTAAGCACGTCTTTATTTTAGAAAATTCCTACATTGAGACACAAAACGTCGAACCCAATAAGTTAAGGCACAACGATCCGAATTCTCAAGAATAGGTTTTTTTATTTGAAATTGGTAAATCTCATTTTTTAAGGAAAAAATGGATAGGTAATACTTAAAGTTTCACGAGAAAAATCAAACCCAATAAGTTAGGGCAAAATTCCTCTCGAAATCCTTCAAATATCACATATCACCGTATTTTGAAAACCATTTGAAATAAATATTTTAATTCGAAAGGTAAAAATAAAAAAAATGGTTTGTGTGAGACATTATAATATACATATCAATTCAACCTAACTACAAATTATATAAATAATTAATGAATAATATAACATGAATAGATAAATAAAAAAAAACATGCTAAAGCAATAATAAACAAATATAAAAACAATTAATAAAATCATAATATATAATACAATAATATAAAATAACTAACAATAATATATAAGGATTATACATAATAAAAATAATTAGTAAATAATATATAATAATTAGAAAACATATATACATAATATATTAATTATAAAAATTATATATGTAATAAATAATATAAATAAAATAGGTTATACATTATAATAGATTTTATACAAAATAAAATTTTAAAACTAATACATAATGTAATAGTTGAGAATATAATATAATAAATAATATATAAAAATAATATATAGATTATTAAACCAAATAATATATAATGATAATTAAATATAATGTAAAATAATAGAATAAAATAAAAGGATAAAAATAAAATAAAACAAAGAAAAATAGGGGTTAAATAATAATTAAAACAGATATAAAAGGATTAAATTAGAACGCGCGTTAAATCTTAGGGACTAATATGGCAATTATGCCTCTTTTTCAAAACGGCGCCATTCCGATTTTACCATTAAAACAGACTGAGGGACTAAATTGGAACAAAAACAAAATTTAGGGCTAATTTAATAAAGAATAAAAGTTTGAATTGGACTGATTTGAAAACGATGAAATCACGGAAGGACAAAAGGGGTAAATTCCCCACTTTCTAAAAACACGCGGATCCCAGAGTAAGGGTCGGGTCGATTTTCGGGTTTTTTAACAAAACGACGTCGTTTTGGCAATGAAGCTTAAGTCCAAAACGGCGTCGTTTTAAACCCTGTATAAATAGCCCAATTTAGTGAAAAAAAAACATTTCATTGTGTTGTTTAAAAAAAAAATCTAAGAGAGCTCACAGTTTCCCTGCCAGGCGATTTCCGGCAGGCTCCGGCGAGGCTCCGACCGCCGTCCGCCACCATCACCGGCCACCGTGCACGGTGGCCGGAATCTCAAAAAGGCAAAAGTTTTCTTTTTCTTTTTTTAAATATATACATATTGTAACCCTGTTATATAAAAAGAAAAGAAAGCTAAAAAAAAATAAAGAAAAGATTCGAAAGAAAAAAAAATAAAAAAAACCGTTTGAAATAACGTCTGCTTTTTATTTCTGTATTTTGTATTGATTCTGTGTATTTTTTTCGTGTGTATGCATCTGTCCTCTTTTACAAATTGTTTAGGGTTTTTATACCCAAAAACAGAATCGAAAATAAAAAAAACTCCTATTTTTGCGGCCACTGTCGATCTTCTTCCCTTGTTTGCAGGTGAATGGCGCGAGACACGGCGGTGATAGAGCGTGATTCACGCATGGGTCACGGCTTGACGAAGGGAGGCTGGTGCTGCGGCGAGATCGATGGTGCAAGATTGCGGCGCGAAGGCTCTTACTTGCGGCGCCTAGGGTTTCTCAGAAACCCCAGGCTAGCGAAAAGGTCATTAGGCATTGGGCCTTTTGGGCCATCTCGATAGTGGGTCTAGTTGGGTCTGGATTAATGGGTCATTAATTGGGTCAGGGTGTAATTGGGTATTGGGTATCAGCTTGGGCCAAGGGTAGCGTTTGGGCTGTAAATGGACTGAAAAACATTTATTGGACATTTATTTATTTTGTTTTGGTTTTTTTAAGCCCGGGCAAAATTGGGCTCCTACAGCTGCCCCTCTTTGCTCATTAGCGTGTAACGAGAATAGAGCAAAGACTATAAAAGGACCAATTTTGCCCGGTCTTGGCCAAGCCTCGACTTCTTGGTCCTCATTTTCTTCAAATGGCTTCCAACTCCACTGCATCTTCAGGGGTACTGGAACTTCATCTTGATTTCAGTAAGTTTGATAGCTTCAATCTGTTTCACTGCAACTTCATGAAGGTAGTATCCACTATCTTTTGATCTGCTCCACTGCAAACTCAGGGAGACAATATCTGATATTTTCGATCTGCTCCCTACAAACTCAGGGATTGCTAGACTAGTGTCTTCGATCTGCTTCCTTGCTATCTTCAGGAAGACTTCAATCTTCAGTATGCTCCACTACCATCTCTAGGGAACAAAATCTGAAATTTTTGTTTGCTTCCTTACTATCTTCAGGAAGACTTCATCCTTCAGTTTGATCCACTAGGGAACAAAATCTGAAATTTTCAATTCTTCAGTTTGCTCCACTACCATTTCTAGGGAACAAAATCTGAAATTTTCAATTTGCTTCCTTATTTTCTTCAGAAGACTTCATTCTTGATTTGATCCACTAGGAACAAAATCGAAATTTTCAATTCTTGATTTGCTCCACTAGGGAACAAAATCTGAAATTTTCAATTCTTCAGTTCGCTCCACTAGGGAACAGAATTTGAAATTTTCAATTCTTCAGTTTGCTCCACTAGGGAACAAAATCTGAAATTTTCAATTCTTCAGTTTGCCCCACTAAGGAACAAAATCTGAAATTTTCTATTCTTGATTTTCTCCACTTGGGAAAAAAAATCAAATTTTCAATTTACTTCCTTACTATCTTCGAGAAGACTTCATTCTTGATTTGATCCACTAGGAACAAAATCTGAAATTTTCAATTTACTTCCTTACTATCTCAGGAAGACTTCATTCTTCAGTTTGATCCACTAGGGAACAAAATCTGAAATTTTCAATTCTTCAGTTTGCTCCACTGTCCTCTGAGGGACATGTCCTGTATACTCAAATGTTTTATGGATGAATGCAGAATGTCATAAGAATGATGATTAGGACACATGATCGGAATGAATCTAATGCTCCTAACTAAATGATATTAGGGATGACATTTGCATGAATGCAGGATGTGATGAAAGTGATTTTTTTTTCTTGAAAAATGATTAGGACACAATGATCGGCATAAATCAAATGCTCCTAATTGGAAATGAGAGAACGATCCCTATGGGTTGTCTTTTCTCATAGTTCATCAAGGTTCTATCACTGATGCGCTACCATGCTTTCTCGTTCAGCTAGTATCTTGGAAAAAAACCCAAAGAAACAATCACTCTGCTCAGCAAGCTTGCCCCGCTGTAATTCCAGAGTCCCTTTCCTTAAACCTTAGGACATAAAAATTTATACCTCCCACTTTGCAACACGGGGAATAACATTTGGTTCATTGCATCTTTTCTGTTACCACTCAGAGGTACAGAACTTGTATCACTTTTAATCAATTTGATTTGTTACACTATCCACGAGTGTAATAATCGGTTGTATGAATGCAGGTATCCCAGACAATAATCCCCTTTACACTTGGATTGACCTGTTTCGTCATTTGCCGATGTGGTATCACCAACAAAATTGTCTTATCCAATAAAAATCTGAAGAGATAATCATTCTTCAATGTTTCCAGCCCTTAGGCTTGGTGAGTTCTGAACAATAGTCATGCTTCAGATTCCTCATATTATTTAGAAGCTTCTAGAGTAATATGCGAAACTCCTTTTATGAAAGTGTTATTAGTCCATAAATTATTATTTCAATATAAAATGCTTGAAAAAGGTCACAAAAATGGACGAGAAAGAAATTAGTCAGGAGCATAGCTCTAAGAAATAATTTAATCAAAGATAACCCAGGCAATAAAAGAAAATTGATTTGGGCGTATCTCAAAAAAGAATAAAGCAATCAAAGATAACGGATTTCAAAAATGGGTAAGAATGAAGCTAGATGCCCCACATATCGCAGCCTGAGCTTCTTTGTTCCAACTTCTTGAGGACCATTTTAAGCTTAATATGTGTTTAGGGGATCCAGAGTACTTTGTCGATGCCCCAAGAAGTAATATACTTCCTCATTGCTAATTCGGACGTAGCAAGACTACTGTATGCCCCGTTTTTTAGTCAAAATTTGAGCCGCCCTTTTCGGGTTTTCAACTCAAATCCCCTTTGGTCTCAAAGCGCCCTTTGCGGGTTTTCGCCTTGGCCTCTCCTTTTTCTTTTCTTTTTTTTTGAGGCGCCCTTTACGGGTTTTCACCTTGATCTTTCCTCTTTCAGGTCAAATATTTCTTGACTGAACCTTAATTTGCCGGATTGGGCAAGTCTTCGCCACCCGTCTCGGTCAATATCAATGCTCCTCTGGAACAGGCCCTACATAAGTCCTTCCCAGTTCGGCATATGCTTTCCTCTAAAATCGTTTTGTAGAAGAAAAATATGTTTCAAAATCAAGTTCCCTCGTGGAATTCTCTAGGATGAGCTTGCATCATCTGATCGTGATGGATAAATTTAACCTTTTCTTCAACTAGGTTCAATTAGCAAAACGCTTCAATTCCATAAACCAATGGGTAAGACGTTGCCCCTAGTGAAGGTTCTGGCCAACATTCAATAAGACAGAAGGTAACGGTAGCTTCTTATGCCAATCCTTACAGGTCTAAGTCACCTTTCATAATTTTTATTTTTTATTTTTTTTGGCAACTTTTGTTGTACAGTGATATGCTGCCTGATCTTTGGACAAACTGTAAACTTTGACTTTGTACGATTATGCATTCGTGTTGGCATTTGATCCTTTTTTTTTTTTTGAATTTGGTGTATCGACTTTGCAATATTGGCATATGAAGCAACATTCACCCTCTTAGTAAAGTAGACAACGACTATGATAGTGAATTGATGTCAACTAGAAGCATTTGACAAGATTGGCCCCATAATATCCATGCCCCACATATGGAAAATTTGTGAAGAACTGGAGTAAGCCCATGAATCTTGTCTCCTTAGATACGGCATAGCTGATACCATCCCTTTCTCTGTAAATTGGCAGTGCCCAATCCTCATATTTAGGGCGCGTCTTATTAGCCCAAGCATGTCCTGATATGATTGTGCAAAACATCTTTGAGTCTTTTTGAAAATAACTCAATGATGTCTCGCATTATTTCTATAGTAAGCTGGGCTTCGATCTTTACCCCTTTTCTAGGCTCGCAATATCCAATGACCCTTTGTAGAGTAAGGTCTGTTTTTCATCTTGTTAAACCATTCTTAACAAGTCAGAAGATATGTCGCAATCTCTATCATCTTCAAAATCCTGAGATCCCCTAGACCCATATCTTGTTCAAAAAGGGAGTCAGTAACAACGTCGCTCATGACGTTGATATCTGGATACCTAGGTATGAAGGCGAACAAATCCAAAGAATAAATGATTCTAAGGATGATTATTGGTATGGTCATGAATAAAGAATGAAAGAATATTCTAAAAAACAAAAGAATGTACAGTAGAAAGAATAAAAGAATATGTGCTCAAATAGATGCATTTTATTGAAATAAAATTTTGAACATAAGCCTATTTCACAAAAGAGTTCTTGTTGCCTCTAGGCTCAAGACAATAAGCATGTTTTGAACATTACTCTAGATTAGCCCTAAAAGTACAGGGATTTCTTCCACAGTCTTATTATTCAAAACACTCCCAAGTACACAAGGGTTTGGAAACTTCGTTCTCTAATTCCCTCTTTGATTTCTTCAAGGAGTAGCAACTTTCTTGTCTCCTTCTTCAATTACCGCATTCACTACCTCATTAAAGTGATCAGGTTTTGATGGATCGTCAAACTTCACAACTCCTATTTTAATGAACCTTTTAACTACCTTTTTGAAGGCAGTGCAGTTTTCTATAGAATGCCCCGATATTCCCGCATGGTAATCACATTTAGCGTTTGAGTCATACCATTTAGGATATGGGGGTTGTAACAGTTTTAGATAAAATGGAGACATAATATGCGCATCAAATAAACTTTGATATAACTCCTTATACATCATCGGGATTGGCGTAAATTGGAGCTTTTCAGATTTTTGCCTTGGAGAGACCTGATCGTTGGTAGTTACTATCCTTGGCTGGTTCATTGTAATTGGCTCCGAATGGCTTTTGTTATACCTACCGGTATTATTTACTCTCTTTTCCTTCTTCCCCAAGGCCTTTGAGGTCTATTCTCCTTTTTCCCTTGTTTCTACCAGAACAACCGTTTTAGCTTGATCATTATTCGGGTCAAAATCTGAACCCATTGGGAACTTCAATAAGGCCGAAGTATCAGCTTGACATCAGGGTTCAATAATAACGGGTACTCCATGCGAATGCACATCTGGTTGAGTCGGGACACCTATCGAGGAATAAACAATGTCTTCCTCATCATCCACACTATTGACTGCTGAGCCATTCCCTTTTTTAAGTCCTTCAACTAGCAGATGACTTAACTGGTCAATCACATTCTTTTGGAATTCCCGCATGTCTTGTTGAATCTTGGTTAATTGCCCCTGCATCTGTATTTGCAGTTGTTCTATTCTTTCCAATCTTTGTTCCATGTTTTCCAGGTTAACTGAAACATTTTACCTAATTAGGGTCCTTTTGTAAAAGTCTAATGCAAATGATGCAATGTAATGCAAATGCATGAATGCAAAGAAAGAGAGGCGTTGACTCTGAATTCAGTTACATTAGAAAAACTTTACTAGAAAATAAATTTCTTTACACAAAACGGATCGCATACACGACCTTGTCTTCATAGTCCAAGTGAGAACATCAATCCCCTTCTTCGCAAAAGTCAAATCTTGCAAACTTCTAATAGATGCCTCCTCTAGCTCATTTTGCTTGATTTGGACCGCGACTCCTGTTCACTTGTTAGCCTCTTCAAGAAAGCCGAGATATGGTAATTCTCGAATAGTCTTAAATCAACTTGAATCCTTGAGTGATAAGGTCTTGTATTCCTTCACGGACTATCGGTCTTCTCTCGTTGTATTCACTTGGACTATATTCGGACGACCGTATTATAATCCACTTTATCAAAAAATCCATTTTCTTATGACCAACTTTTCTATTTAGCAATCGAATTTGAAATCAACACCTCTTTTCTATGATGTGAATGCAATGCAATCAAAACAAAATAAAAAACATTAGCATAAGGAAAAAAATAAATAACATAGAACACCTATCAGGGTGACCACTAGGGTTTGACATAGTTCTACCTAAGGTAAGCACTTAGGTTTTCTATATGTGGTTTTAGCTCTAAAGTTTAGGTACTTGAACCAGCAGATTCCTCGATCCTCACCCATTATAGGCTCATATGGACCGAGTTCAGTTTAGGGGAATACATTTCCCTATGGCTGCACGGAGATGAAAATCTCACGAAGAAATAGGTATGGATGTATTCCAAGAGCGATTCACTATCCTGCACGGAGGTGAAAATCTCACGAAGGAGTAGCTTCTCGCTCCCACTTAAGGGTGCGACCACAACGGTCATGCAAATGTAATGCAAAGATATTTTATAAAAAAGAATCACATGCAATAAAAGGATGATGATTTTTCAAATCAGAATTTTAAATTTGCAACAATAGGACATGAAATTATTGACTTTACGGCTTGACTCTCTTATTGATCTCCAGTGGAGTCGCCAAGCTGTCGAAATCATTTTAAAAGTTGGATTTAAAAATGGGGATCGACTTTTAAAAACGAAAATGGGAGTCGCCACCAATCCCTTTTTACTTAGGTGTGATTGGATCACCTTGTAAAACGTTTCATTTTAAAACATTTGATTTTAGTCTACGAAAAACGAGAAAACGGGTTCGGAAGTCGGTTACGTATGAGGAAGGATTAGCACCCTCATAACGCCCAAAAATTGGTACCTAATCGATAAAATCATGTCCAAATGTTGAAACTTTAAAAATTTAAAGAATGAACCCTTTATTTGAAGAAAAAATCCAGACTTATCTATCTCAAAGAAATAAAATACCATACCCAGTAAATTAGGATATAGCATCTCATGACTTTGAAACTAAGCACGTCTTTATTTTAGAAATTTCCTACCTTGAGACACAAAACGTCGAACCCAATAAGTTAAGGCACAACGATCCGAATTCTCAAGAATATGTTTTTTTATTTGAAATTGGTAAATCTCATTTTTTAAGGAAAAAAGGGATAGGTAATAATTAAAGTTTCACGAGAAAAATCAAACCCAATAAGTTAGGGCAAAATTCCTCTCGAAATCCTTCAAATATCACATATCACCGTATTTTGAAAACCATTTGAAATAAATATTTTAATTCGAAAGGTAAAAATAAAAAAATGGTTTGTGTGAGACATTATAATATACATATAAATTCAACCTAACTACAAATTATATAAATAATTAATGAATAATATAACATGAATAGATAAATTAAAAAAAAACATGCTAAAGCAATAATAAACAAATATAAAAATAATTAATAAAATCATAATATATAATAATATAATATAAAATAACTAACAATAATATATAAGAATTATACATAATAAAAATAATTAGTAAATAATATATAATAATTAGAAAACATATATACATAATATATTAATTATAAAAATTATATATGTAATAAATAATATAAATAAAATAGGTTATACATTATAATAGATTTTATACAAAATAAAATTTTAAAACTAATACATAATATAATACTTGAGAATATAATATAATAAATAATATATAAAAATAATATATAGATTATTAAACCAAATAATATATAATGATAATTAAATATAATGTAAAATAATAGAATAAAATAAAAGGATAAAAATAAAACAAAACAAAGAAAAACAAGGGTTAAATAATAATTAAAACAGATATAAAAGGATTAAATTAGAACGCGCGTTAAATCCTAGGGACTAATATGGCAATTATGCCTCTTTTCAAAACGGCGCCGTTCCGATTTTACCATTAAAATAGACCGAGGGACTAAATTGGAACAAAAACAAAATTTAGGGCTAATTTAATAAAGAATAAAAGTTTGAATTGGACTGATTTGAAAACGATGAAATCACGGAAGGACAAAAGGGGTAAATTCCCCACTTTCTGAAAACACGCGGATCCCAGAGTAAGGGTCAGGTCGATTTTTGGGTTTTTAACGAACGCGCGTCGTTTGGCAATGAAGCTTAAGTCCAAAAGCAGCGCCGTTTTAAACCCTATATAAATAGCCCAATTTAGTGAAAAAACATTTCATTGTGTTGTTTAAAAAAATCGAGAGAGCTCTCGGTTTCGCCGCGAGCGATTTTCTAGAGAGCTCGCGAGCTCCACCGCTGCGCACTATCGCGCCACCGTGCACGGTGAACGGAATCCCCAAAAGGTAAAAGTTTTCTTTTTTTAAATATATATATATATTGTAACCCTGTTATATAAAAAGAAAAGAAAGCTAAAAAAAATAAAGAAAATATTCGAAAAAAAAAAAAAACCGTTTGAAATCACCTCTGCTTTTTATTTCTGTATTTTGTATTGATTCTGTGTATTTTTTCGTGTGTATGTATCTGTCCTCTTTTACAAATTGCTTAGGGTTTTTATACCCAAAAACAGAATCGAAAATAAAAAAAACCTCCTATTTTTGCGGCCACTGTCGATCTTCTTCCCTTATTTGCAGGTGAATGGCGCGAGACACGGCGGTGATAGAGCGTGATTCACGCATGGGTCACGGCTTGACGAGGGGAGGCTGGTGCTGCGGCGAGATCGATGGTGCAAGATTGCGGCGCGAAGGCTCTTGCTTGCGGCGCGAAGGCTCTTGCTAATGGGTCATTTGGGCCATCTCGATAATGGGTCTAGTTGGATCTGGATTAATGGGTCATTAATTGGGTCAGGGTGTAATTGGGTATTGGGTATCAGCTTGGGCCAAGGGTAGCGTTTGGGCTGTAAATGGACTGAAAAACATTTATTGGACATTTATTTATTTTGTTTTGGTTTTTTTTAAGCCCGGGCAAAATTGGGCTCCTACAAGCATAGTGATCACTGCCCTGTTGTTGTCTCTCTTTGTGGTTCTAATGTTATTAATAGAGAAGCATGTCCGTTTCGTTTTGTTATGGCCTGGCAGACTCATGTGGATTTCTCTGCTATGCTTCAAGCTTCTTAGTGGGATAATGTTGAATTACCTGATTCGTTACTTTCTCTTCAGATTTCTCTAGGTGAATGAAACAAATCTATTTTTGGTAATATTTTCAAAAGAAAAAGACATCTACTTGCTCGTTTAGATGGTGTTCAAAAGGCTTTGGAAATTCGGCCTAACCCGTTTCTTTTTAGACTTGAAAAAGATCTTATGACTGAATACAACATTATTTTGGTTCAGGAGGAATCTCTTTGGTACTAGAAATCAAGATCTCAGTGGGTGCAATTTGGTGATAGGAATACAAAAATTTTTCACACTACTGCATTGGTTAGGAGGAATAGAAATAAAATTCTTGCTTTAAAATCAGATGATAGAGAGTGGATTTCAGACCCACAAGTGTTACAACAGATGCTCATCTCCCATTTTCAACCTGTCTATCAGGAGGAACCTATTGATTTAAACTTGTCTTAGTTTTGCTCGAGGACAACTGTTCCTTTAGGTGATCGACAACTTGCTCAGCTTTTGCATATTCCTCACGATCATGAAATCCATGCAACTCTTAAGTCTATGGCTCCTTGGAAATCCCCTGGTCCTGATGGGTTTCAAGTGGGATTTTACCAGCTATTTGGGGTGTGGTACGACATTCTTTATGTACTTTTGTTAGGAATGCTTTCATGATAGGTTCCTTTGATGAATCTTTGAGTAGAGGTTTGGTGGTGTTGGTGCCTAATGTTGAGAATCCGGAGAAAGTTTCTCAATTTCGTCATATTTCACTGTGCAATGTAACTGTCAAGCTGCTTTCAAAGATTTTGGTGAATAGAATTCATCCTATGTTGAAGTATCTAATTTCTCCTACCCAAAGTAGTTTTATTCAGGGTAGAGGGACCATTGATAACATTATTGTGGTCTCAGGGTCTACTCTCTAATGAAAAAGAAAGGCTAAAGGGGAGGTATGATTTTGAAGATTGATTTGGAAAAGGCTTATAACAGGATCAGTTGGGACTTTCTGCGCTGGGTTCTAATGGATTTGGGGTTACCTTCTTCTTTAATCTTGTTGATTATGTTTTATGTCACTTCAACGGAGATGAATTTCATATGGAATGGAGAAAAGACGAAGTATTTTAAACCTTCTCAGGGTTTAAGACAAGGTGATCCGTTGTCTCCATATTTATTTGTTCTTTGTTTGCAAAAAATGTCTGAAATTATTGATCAAGTAGTTGATAATGGGGGTTGGACACAACTTTCTCTATGTAGGGGGACCCTCTGTCTCACATATTTTCTTCGTAGATGATTTGATCCTAATGGGTGAAGCTTCAGCCGAACAGTGCAATTTTATGATGGAATGTCTTAATCGGTTTTGTTCTTTTTCAGGACAAAAGGTTAATTATTCTAAATCTTTCTTTTTTACCTCTCCTAATGTTCCTGTTGAGGTGGTTAAGGGCATTGCTAGCTGCTCTCATGTCACCGTTGCACTCCGGTCATGTCACCAAGCATACCTATGCTTATCTTTTGGATAAGGTGAAGAAACCCTTGGCATCTTGGAAGGCTAATCAACTTTCTTTGGTAGGGAGGGCAGTTTTGGTGCAGTCAGTTACTAGCTCTATAGCTCTCTATACTATGCAGACTTCACAATTACCTGTTTCAGTGACCAAATAATTGGATTGTCTAAGTCATAATTTCCTTTGGGGTTCTTCTCCGGAGAAGAAAAAAGTGCCTTTGGTTAAGTGGGAGACTATGTGTCAAGAGAAAAGCAAAGGTGGTCTGAGTATCCGTCGTTCAGCTTCCATGAACATAGCTTTTCTTGCTAAATTGGGATGGAAATTGGAGAATGCGGACTCGGCTCTTTGGGCTCAAGTGTTGTGATCCAAATACTTGAAAGGTGATAATTTCCTTAATTTTAAACCTAAATCAAATTCATCCCATACTTGAAGGAGTATTCAGTCTTCGAAAACTCTTGTTCGTAAGGATTGCGCACGTTTGATAGGTGATGGTGTTGCTACTTCCTTTTGGTATGATAAATGGTTGGGCAATGGTTCTATTATGGAGAATTTTGCGATTGATGTCTCCCCTGAATTCCATCACTTTAATGTTAAGGACGTGGTCGTGGACCCTAGTTCTTATAAAGAGCTGGTAGATGCCTTGCCAGTTGAAGTCCGGGAGTAATTATCAATGGTGCATGTTTTGGACGGTGAGAGCGATCGCAACTTTTGGAATGCCTCTTCCGATGGTAATTTTTCTGTCTCCTCTGCCTATAAATTGTTGATGTCTAATGCCTCTATCAATGGTTTTTGGATGAAAATTTGGAAATTGGATGTTCCTCCTCATATTCGTTTCTTCTTGTGGCTGGTCACCCATGATCGTCTGCTAACTAAGGCAGCGTGTGTTCGTCGGCATATTACCAGTGATGCAACTTGTCCTAGATGTGGGGTATCATGAGGAAACTGTGTTGCATGTGCTTCAAGCATTATGGTCATATCATCTTCGTGGTGGAAGATTAGTGCGTTTCAACTCATGCAATTTGAATGAATGGCTGCGTGTGAATTGTTCTAACAACTCATTCCTAGTGGAACATTTGGTTGTTTGGTCTCAATACTTTGCATTTACTTGTTGGCTGATATGGTGGTGGAGAAACAAGGTAATGTTTGTTGAAGATTTTCAATGGCCAGGTAATGCTTCCCACCTAATAACTACTAGTATTTGTCATTTTAATAGCCATAAGGTCAATCTGCAACTGCTTAATCACCAAGTTAATTATCTTATTGCTTGGTCTCGGCCACCTCCTGGCTCTGTCAAAATGAACGTGAATGCTGCGGCTACTTCGCATCCTGGAGATCTAGCCATGGGTGGTTTATGTCAAGTTAACGATGGTTCTTGACTATTTGGCTTTACTGGGAAATTAGGATGTCGGCACATCACTAAAGCTAAGCTTATGCTATTTATAATGGTCTTCGTCTGGCTTGGGAACATAGCATAAGGAATCTTGTTATCGCGTCAGACTCGCTTGTGCTGTTCATAAAATTTTAAGCCCCTTGCAACAACATGATCCTCTCTCCTTAGTGATCTGGAATTGTAAAGCGCTGCTTCGCCGCAATTGGAATTGTAGTCTTGCTTATACTTATCGTGAAGCTAATATGTGTACTTATTTTTTGGCAAGCTGGGCTTTTCAAGGGTCTTTTGACGTCACTAAGTTAGTTCACCCTTCAAGAATCTTACCAAGAATTATTAAAGAGGACATGATTGGTGTAGCTAAGCCTGAGGCTGTTATTAATTAAAGTGGTCTTGACTACTCCTATGTACCAATATATATTGTTTAATGAATTAAAAATAATGAACACAATAAATCACATGTTACATATAGAAATTAGTAAACCTAAGAATTAAAGATTAAAAAAAAAAAGAAATGCTTAAGGATTGAGAAGAAAAGTTAGGCATTGTAGGGTAAAAATTAAAATTTTATTATTTATTAACAATAAATAAAAAACATATAAAATCAATTTTATATCAATTAGATTAAGTGTTTTACTTTATTTTAGTAAAAAATAAATCTAAACATAACTCACACACGATTTAAATTAGAACAAATCTACATATAGTTTACATATGATTTATACAAAGTGAAGCTTGAACCTAAGCCATAGGATGAGCAAAACTCGATTCAGTTCGAAAAAATCGAAAAAGAATTCAAATTTCGAGTTAATGAATCGTATAATTCGAACCAACTTGAATAAGTAATTCAAGCCCACTCGAATAAGTTCGAGTTGAATTTTACAATTCCAATAACACAAATAATTCGAATAATCGAGTAATGTAAATACTCTTTTGGTCCTTATCAATTTTAAAAATGAGCAAATCAGTCTCTTTCAACAAAAATAATCAAAGTAATTTTTAAAAATTTAAAATAATTTTTAAAATTCAAAATGTGTATAAAAATTACAAAATTTATATTTTCTAAAAAAATATAAAAATTTTAAATTTTTCTATAAAAATAATTTTGATAACTAAATAAGTTAATTAATGATTTAAGTTTATGATAACAAAATAACAAGATTTTAAATTAACATGTTTAATTTATAATTTAACTTAAACAAGTTCACTCTCTTCGACTCGATTCAAAAAATTTTTAAATCGAAATAAGATAATAAAATAAAACTCGTCAACTCAATTAATTCAATTTTTTTTCACTTTATTCAATCCAACGCTCTCACCCCTAATAAATCATCAAACATACCCCATTGGCGTCAGCTACAAGGAGTGGTGTTAAAACCCTAAGAGAAGAGCTGCAAATACTTGCATAAAGTAGCATTGAGAAGAAAAACAGTCGGCCTTGCATTTACTTCAGCACTGCCTTCCCTAAAAGTCACAAATGCAGATAAAAAGGTTGCATTAACTTCAATTTCAAGTCTTCTTAAACAACCCATAACTCGAGCTCTTGGAACATGACCATTTTGACCCTTTTATCTACTAGCCCTCAAGCTCTGCCCAAATTTCCCTTTAAACAATCTACTCTGCGATGTTCATCGTGTTTGATAAAAAAACACTACCTATAATTGTTTTATCATTTACAAAAATATTTTTAAAAAATCCAATTTGATTTTTAAAAGCTGATTAGAAAACTTGGGTTGCAACAAGGATGAAATCCCAGATTATCTCATTTCTAAATGATCACCATCAAACAAATTTAAAGGTACAGGTACACCATCCATCCTAATTCATGTCAAAGAGCTAACATTGTTTCTCCACCTGACACAACAACACATATCTTTCCGAAAATTTTTTAATCTCACGCAGTTAAAAACACATCAGGCTTTGATCCCCCCTCCCCCATCCATGACAGGGAAAGAGCAAAATATCACCCATAACTATAGTTAACAGCATTTCGGGTTTCAGCTAAAATGATTTCATATGCTCGGTTCAGCCTCCTTTTTCTCTGAAGATCCGATGCCATGCTCCTCAGGCTTTGCATCTCCTTCGGCCTTGTCATCCGGCTTTGTCACTTCTTGCCCTACATTTGGACATAAATCAGCAACATATTGCCATGAACCAGCATAAGGAGAACAGATAATCACATGCAAAGTATCACCATTAAAGCATTGCAGCATTCTTACCTTCATCATCACTGTCCTCAAACTCATCCATGCCGCCCATGCCGCCCATGCCACCCATCATGTCACCCATGCCGCCCATGCCGCCCATGCCGCCCATCATGTCGCCCATGCCGCCCATGCCGCCCATTCCCCCGAAGTTCTGGACAACACCATAATTGCATGTAAGGAAGGAAGTCTTAATAAACTAATGCTAAAATTAGAGATTGTACATAAAAGATTATATATTGATCCCATACCGAGAAGTCCATTCCTCCTAAGTCAAGATCACCAAGACCTACTCAAAATGTAGAAGCAAAGAAATAGATTGTCAGTTTGGAATGCATCAGCTTTCGCATTAATTCAATCTAAATATAGAAACATACCCTTGTCTTCATCTTCATCCACCCATTTGTCCCAGTCCACTTTGACGTAATGGGGGGCTTTGCCATCCCCGCGCAATAATTTTTTCCACCACACTTTTTCAGCCTTCTCCAAGATGCAGAATATGCTCCTAACTCCGACATTAATTTTGCTTTCCTTTTTTCAAAACAAAAATAACACAATGTCAAAACATTAAGTGATTTGAAGAATATTCATCCTAAAGACATGAACACATCAAGGGCATATGAATATGCAACACTAACAACGAGCTCCAACAAGAATTTAGACTTAGCACTGTAAAGCCGATTGAGAAAACAAAAGATGAAACACAATTTAGTTTTTGAAGAAAAGCTTAAAGGATGTTTCATTCATTGATTGTCAAATATGAATAGTAAAATAACTATATGTTCCCTCTCATGTTTCCCTTGCTAAACACACCAAAAATTCATTTTCTTCCACTTTTCCACCCTTCTCAATTCATCCATCTCCTTTACTGTTCTAGCAAGCACACCCGTAAAGTAAAGATACTGTTCTAGCAAGCACACCCGTAAAGTAAAGATGATGCAAGTGCATGAATGTGTGTCAAAGATGTTAAAAGATAGTTAAAACATATAGCATGATCTAACAGAAATTATGCTAATGCAATCAAAATGAAGTGAGCCGTATACACTAAGGAGCTAAAGGCTAGCCATCAAATATGTTGAATTTACTTTAAAAAGCAGCATAATACCATCATAAACTGAACAACATCATCAACAGATTCTCAAATACCCCTAAACAGATGGAACACTAGACCAGAATCTTACCTCCACGTTGACCTTATCAAAAAGATCCAACTTCAACTCATATGTGTTATTGTCAGTTCCAGCAGTAGCAGAGAAATTAAACACTCCTTCCGGCTCAAGGTTAACTTTTGCATTCTTTGAATCAGGTAATAGCACCGTAATGAAAACCTTATCGGTTCTTTGTGCCCATTTCACCTCAGGATGACGACTACCAAGAAAGAATCATAGTTAAAGAAAGCACAAATTCAAACTAAAATATACCAAAAGAAAACAACCTAATCAAAACCCTCTACAACATTTCTCCCCAATAATCAATAAAATAACCTAATTAATAACTTTTAAAAAAAATCCTATACAAAGAAAGTTCCATGCTGATAGAAAACATCCATTAGGGCACAACGAAAAAATACCCAAAGAATATATATTAAAAAAGGAACACAAATGGTAACAGCTTGATACCAATCAAATCAGTTTAGGGCAAAGATTCGAAACATGAACTGAGTTAAAGAGAACAAGAAAGATTGTTAAGCTTACCTCATGGTTTATACTGGGTAGTAGAGAGTTTCTTGAGAAGGAAAGATAGTAAAGAAATGTAAAACCCTAATGAAAGCAGAAAAGAATAGGCGACGCTGATTTTAATGAGGAGTTCACTTAACAACGAAGTGGACAAAAATTGCCCTTTGGGGGTTCACAATATGGTGGGTAAAATCATGGCTGTTCTGGTACTTTCAAGTCTAGATATTTTTAATGGTATTGTGTGGAAAGTTCTATTACTATCCTTTATTGCATCAGTGTCGTTTGATTTGATTTTGATGGATCGGACGCTTCACATTCAAATCAGCGCTATATAAATGGGCTCCTTAGTCCACTGGTTTAATTAAGCTCGCCCCACCTCGTTTTGGACCTTTTGGATTTGGGTTCAAGATTTGAGTGAGAAAATTTATCATTGAAGTAGGGTTTTTTTATATATTAAAAATTATGACCACCGTTGATTAAGCTCCCGATGTAATCTTCCAAGACTAATTTAGTTGTTACCAAATAAAATATAAAAAAACTAATTTAACTTATACAAATATAAATTCGCATCATAAAATTGTGGATCGGATTTTAGTTCTATTAATATCAATATACAGGAATATATGAACAACATATAAGGAAAAAAATCCAGAATTAGGCTATTCTTCATCGTCTTCTAATTCTTTCAGCGTTTTGTCTTTTGCTTTTCCTAGCAACTCAGATCCCCTATCCTCGTTTGAACCCTCATCATTGTCGTCACTACTACTATCACTGCTACTACTACTGTCCTTAACAGTGTCAATTTTTCTTGTCAAAAGAGCATGTCGGTGTAGCTGTTCAGCCATAGCCGCTCGAGTACCTTCATCCTGGGCATTCAAACCTCGTTCCAAAATACGCCTTGCCCACTTTGACTTATTTTTGTGCTTCAAAGTCATTCGCTCCTGCATCATCAAGAAATAGAGAGAAAAATCAAGATTCAACATCTGTTATTTATTATTTTTGGTAAACCACAGATGAAAGAATACTGTTTGAGAATAGAATTTATGACAATCAAGGAAAATGATTGATCACCTCAGCCCGTTTGAACTCTTGCTTCCTAGCCTGCTCTTTGGCTGCCTCTGGATCCATCAGCATTTCTGCAGATTCCACTTTCAGTTTATCCTTATTCTTTAAATGATGGTAGGTTTTGGACTTGATCTTTTTTATGCGCTTCTGCTTCATTACATGGCGGAAAAGAAGGCTGCGCATTTGAGTAACATGATCCCGTTGCTTCATATAACATTATGGTCTCAGTTGATTTCAACAATCTAGTCTGCACTTGTCAGAACCAAATAACTTGGAAAGATCTTTAAACTCTCCATTAGAAAAAAAAAAAAAACATGACATCATCCCAAAATCCACAGAAAACATACTACCTGCATTCAGACATTAAACACCAATGTACGCTATGTTTATCCTCTCCAATTTCTGTCTATCTACCTTCGGCAATGGAGCTTGAACAGATGTAGACTTTCTGTCGATCTGTTGCACTCTTTTTCTAAGTCTGCTATACCCCAGTTTTCCTTGAATAGGATCCAAAAGATCTTCAAGTGTAATGTGGCTGTCACCCTCTGTTAGTACAAAAATTTCGGTGAGGAAAATCTTGAACACACGAACGAAATATGAATAACAACTCAAAAAGAAAACGAGGAAATAGGACAATGCTTCAAGGCGTATATCAATGTCACTTACTTTAAGATTCTATTCGCCCCACTTATATTATGGTGTACAAAAGAGTTACTGTCAAATGAACCTCGAGGATCTATGTTTTAGACTAACGGAAACAGTCCACTGAGCACTAAGTAGTGAGCGGAGCATAGTAAGCGATATCAATTTCTATAACTAATTTCTGCAGTAATTTTTTTATAAAACAATCTAGTAATATAAAAGATGATGGGAGATCAAAAAGAAACTTTTTTTTTATGTTTTTGAGTTGTCATGCAAATGAAACTTCACTCCTATTTATAAGAGGCCTTATGCCTCTTCATAGGGATATAACTACCCAAATGGATAGTCATATATTTAGGAAGAAACATAATTATTCAATAAATATCTACTTGAATAATTATGACTATTTGTTATTAATTAAGTGACATAACTTTTGGTAACTTATAACTTTTAATTTGTAATTATTGGAACACTATATATATTTTAAAAATGTTCCAACAATCTCCTTCTATTTTCAAAATATTCTAAACTTTGATAATCTTGGAAATTAATTGCATAAATAATGGTTTCTTACGATTGAACCTTCACTTAGTGAAAACATGTTAAAGTTAATCGAAATTGCATGGAAGACTATGCTTTGAACTAGCTATTCCATTTGATTAATCGAACACATCTCACACAATGATTTCAACACCAGTCAATACACAACATCTAGGGACACTATTATAGCCATGTGTTTGTAACCTCTTTTCATGAGTGCTGTCAGAGCAAAGCCCTTGAGCTACTAGAAGTGATCATAGTTCCACTCACATAAGTAGATCCCATCAAGAGTGTTCCCGTAATTATAACACTCTAACATATTTATGTTATGTATCTATGAAGAGTAGACCTTTTACCTAGGGATGATAAATTATTTTATAATGTTAACGGTCACATATTGATGATATACTTTGTCTTATTGAACTCAAAACTTGACGTTATACCAAGCGTTGAGTTGAGTTTCCATCATGGGTGACTCAAATATTATAGGCTTGTACCTCATCCCTCAATTTCTAAAATTTCAACAGAGCTATGTTAATTATCCATACTACATGGTGAAACTTTATATTTATTTGTACCTTGAAAATTCGCAAGATCAACATCCCCACCATGTTCAACTACTCATTCTTTCGCAAAAGAATGCTATCAAGGATATTCTTTCTATTATGGTCAAATTACATTGATCACTTTATCTTTTCTTATCATGACGATTTCATTTTTGGCTACTTTATTTATTTCTTAATATCCAAGAAATTAATTTTACAATCACCAAATATATGAAACCATACATCATGTCTTTTTCACCAGATAAGGTGTTGTAAAGAGGCCTTGAATCCCTTGGTGAACTAGACAACATATTTGCTATTTGTCATAACTTCTTTTCAAAGTTAGTACATGACTTTAAAACATTTATTTTTTTTTCATTCATAGCCAAATAATAATGTTTTTTTCTTAACACACCATATATATATACAAGCGTGTAGCATATATAGTCACATTAGAGGACTATTAATTGTCCAATCAAGTGACTATAAAATCACACATTTATTTACCCTTCACCATGTACATTATCAATTATTTTCTGACTATGATCAAAACTTTCATTTTTAACAATGAAAATAATGTCTCATCAATATCATCCAAATGCTAGTTAATAATATCATGATTTGAATAAACAAATAATTTCATATCTCAAGTTAAATATATATCATGAAGAAGAAAGAATAAGAGTTTCACTCACAAATTAGATGGAACGAGTTATATTTCAATTCTCCTAACTTATTTTCTATTTATAAAGCACTGATAGGTGCTTAGGTGATTCCTTAAAAATATATCACTTTTTAATTTACACTTTTGGTTTCAAGAAACCATTCATCCAACCTTTTAAAAGTATTCGTTGGACCTAGTGACGCAACTTTTTGATTTGGAAAGGCTACCCGAATGGTCATAATACTTTTATTGAATAGAAGCATGTTCAACTAAATTTTGAACAATGTCATCACCATTCAAAATGAAAGTAACTTTTCGATCCATTAATAGACCCTTTTCTCAAACGTGCATTTTCATTCCATCTTCTTTCTTCTTCTTTTTTTCTTGCAAGATATATAATATATAATATATAATATATAATTTTATACAAATCAGAATCACACATCTTAAAAAGTCGTGCATACAATGAACTAGTATTTGATTATTTTTTTCAAGTAATTGATGCATGAGACACCCACATCATTTGCATAATGCAATTCAATAAACACATAACAATTGAAATCTAATGTAACATGCCAAACCCAACCTTATATCAGGATCGGAGAATGGTGTACCACTACTTATAAACAAATTGACTTAAAATACATTTCGGCGGAAGCTTTGAATAATTCTTACAATTTATAGATGTAAAACATATTTTTACTACTATTTTTCTAAGGTGAAAGAAATATCATCACTTTGAAATTAATATACAAGTCAAATGGTATATAAACTCAAATATGGTAACTTTATCAACAGATTGTATTGGCTTAAATCCAAATTTTAGTACTTCATAAAGTTCTCGTTTAGTAGAGTCTTAATAAACAAAATTTCTTTATATACATCATTTTCAAAATACACTTAAGCGCCAACCCCCATTAGACATGCATAATACAGACACAAAGTAGTTAGCTCACAATCTTAACAGTTCTTTGGTGTAGTCCTGAACAAAGTCTTTCTTCTATAAGCAAATCCTGAAAAAGAAAAAGGAATAACAGAGTAAGTTCATTTGAATTTAGTGAGTTCCAAAGAGAAATCATACAATACATTACTTAGAACATTAATTGAACCTTTCTGAAGATCACACACGTATTACACAGTGTAACACCCCCAACCCTTATCCGTCACCGGAACAGGGTTACGAAGCATTACCAGTCAATACAGTTTAATTACAAATAATAAAGAAATAATTAACATTCAAACCAGAATTTAATCATGTTGTCCCTTTTATGGGCCTTTGAGGCCCAAAATGTACATTAGAAACAATTCAGGACTTAATAAAAAACTGTGATGATTTTACGTGAAATTACAAATAATACAGAAATAATTAACATTCAACTCTTTCAATTCTGAAACATTTGGAACACAGATTCGATTATGAAATCTTAGACAATCATGTTCATCGATACTGAAATTCTCTGCTATGCCATTCTGAACCATTTCTTTCTTCATTAATTTATCATCTTCTGGCTGGGCTGACTTGATTCGTTCAAACATCACTGGTTTGATTCTTAATTCGGCCAATAAACCTCCATCATCACTAATACTGAGCTGTGCAAACATTACTCGCAATTCAATTGCTGCTTTTCTGCTCAATGCATCAGCTACCACGTTAGCCTTGCCCGGATGATAGTCAATGACACAATCATAATCTTTCAAAAGTTCTATCCATCGACGTTGTCTCAAATTTAATTCCTTTTGTGACATAAGATACTTGAGACTTTTATGATCTGTATAGATATAACATTTTTCACCATACAAATAATGTCTCCATTTTCAAAGCAAAAATCACAGCAGCAAGCTCCAGATCATGTGTCAGATAATTACGTTCATGCAGTTTTAATTGCCAAGATACATAAGCTATTACATTTCCATCTTGCATCAAAACAAACCCAAGACCACTCAAAGAAGCATCACTATAAATAACAAAGTCTTTTCCCGACTCTGGCAAAGTTAAAATCGGTGCCTCAGTCAACATTTGCTTTAACTTTTCAAAACTTTCTTGGCATTGATCATCCCAGACAAACGGAACATTCTTTTGCAACAACTTTGTCATCGGCAAAGCTATCTTTGAAAATCCATTTACAAATCTTCAGTAGTAACCAGCCAATCCAAGGAAACTACGTACCTCAGACACATTTCTCAGTGCTTTCCACTGTACAATTGCTTTAATCTTCTTTGGATCAACTCTAATCCCATCAGCTGAAACAACATGTCCCAAAAACACCTCATCTGACAACCAAAATTCACACTTGCTAAGCTTCCCGTACAACTGTTTCTCCCGCCATATCTGTAAAACAATTCTGAGATGCTGATCATGTTTCGATTCTGACTTTGAATAAACCAATATATCATCAATGAAGACCACCACAAACTGATCTAAATACGGCTAAAAATACGGTTCATAAGATCCATAAAAGTGGCTGGGGCATTAGTTAATCCGAAAGGCATTACTAAAAATTCATAGTGGCCATATCGTGTTCGAAATGCTATCTTCGGTACATCACTTTCTTTCACCTTTAACTGATAGTAACCTGATCTCAAATCAATCTTCGAAAACATAGAAGCTCCTTTCAACTGATCAAATAAATCATCAATGCGAGGTAACGGATATTTATTCTTAATCGTCACCTTATTTAACTGCCGGTAATCAATGCACAACCGCATCGAACCATCTTTCTTTTTAACAAACAATACTGGAGCTCCCCAAGGTGAAATACTCGGATGTATAAATCCACGATCCAGTAAATCTTGCAACTACACTTTAAATTTTTTAATTCTGTAGGAGACATACGATATGTGGGTATTGATATCGGAGCTGTACCCGAATAAACTTCAATTGCAAACTCAACCTCCCGATCTGGTGGTAATCCCGGTAATTTTTCAGGAAAAACATCAAGAAATTCACAGACTGTCCGAATTTTACTGCACCGACTTTTAACAGAGTCTGAATTAATAACATATGCGAGAAAAGATGTACAACCTTGATGAAGAAGTTTATCTGCCTGAATTGCTGAAATAATACGAGCCGACCCGCTGGTTCGAATACCATTAACTTCAATCTTATCTCCATTTTCACTCTGAACAGTAAACTTCTTTTTACAACAGTCCAAAATCACCCCATACTCAGATAGACAGTCCATTCCCAGAATTATATCAAAATCGCCAAATGGCATTATCAACAAACCAACAGGAAAGATTATATTTTGTATCATTAAAGGACACCTTCTACACACCTGATCGACTAGCACAGTCTAGACATTGCTATTGATACTTTAGACAACTCAGATTTTAAATTTCCTGACTCAACCAGTTTTGTATTAACATAGGAATGTGAAGATCCCGGATCAATTAAAACATAAACAGGTTCTGAATGCAATAAAAATATACCTATCACCACATCATGAGTATCACCCTTTTCATGAGTCCGCACAACATATGCTCGGACTGGTGCTCTTGCTTCTGATTGCTGAGTGGAAACATCACTTCCTCTTCTAGCTCCTCCTCTGATAATCGAACCACCTCGGCCTGATCCGCGACCTCTGGAAGCAGATTCGGATCTTTGTGATGTAACTGGCGCAGCACTTTTATTCTTCGGACAATCTTTAACAAAGTGATCAGTGGATCCACAACGAAAACAACCTCCTGTCAGTTTCCAACACTCACCCCGATGCCTATTTCCACAATGTTCACATTCCAGAGTTTCAGTATTCCAAGATCGACCTCTAATGCTATCGGTAGAAACTGTCGTCTGCCTACCACGGTTTCTATCACCTCTATCTGATCTAGAATCAAATCTCCAACTGCCCCGAGATTCTTTTGATCTTTTGGGTTGCGAATTTGAACTAGCGACTCCAGGGAGTTTCCCAGATAGACGAGTAATTTCAGGCTTTTTATCTAGACCCAATACTTGTTCAACCATTTTCGCTCTTTCAACCAAATCTGCAAATTCAGTGATTCTAAGAGATACCAGTTGCACTTTTAGCTCATCTCGTAAACCCCGTAAAAATCGTTTGCAACTATCGACTTCGGTGGGTACATATTCAACTGCATATCGACTAAGTCGTGAAAATTCTCTTTCATAATCAACTACAGACATATCACCTTGTTTTAACATTAAAAATTTCTGCTTTCGATCTTCAATGTACAGTTCACCCACATATTTCTTCTGAAATTCCCTCTGAAGGAAATCCCAATTGACCTGTTCTTTGGGTACATGTCGAGATACTAATTCCCACCATACATATGCTTCTCCTTGTAATAAAGAAACAACACATAATGAACTTTCTCGAGGAGTGCATTCAAGTTGTTTCAGAATCCTTTTTGTAGACTCCATCCAATTTTCAGCAGTAGATGGACCAACTCCCTTTAAACCCAAAAATTCAGTAGCACCATACTTACGCAATTCTTTTATTGGGGCTCGACGGGGAGTAAGAGTAGAGGTAGTTGCAGTTGTAGTTGCTGCTACTCGTTGAAGAGCATCAGCTATAACTCTAGGTATTTTAGAATTCTTAATTTCTCTAGTATTACCTCTTTCGACATAAAGGGGTTGATGTTTTACTGGATTTACACTCGGTGTTACCGACTCAGTTTCATCTCTTTCATAAGATTCCTCATCTCCGGTATACATTTCTTGATCAGTATCATCTATGTATTCATCTGACATCTTTTAACTATAAAATAAAAACAAATAGATATATCAGCATCCAATCCCGACTCAAATCGATTCAATTATGACATATACCTCTAGACTCAATTTCGAGCTCGATTTAGTTCGAGAATCGGCTAAACCTGAATAGCTCTGATACCACTAAATGTAACACCCCCTAACCCTTATCTGTCACCGGAACAGGGTTACGAAGCATTACCAGTCAATACAGTTTAATTACAAATAATACAGAAATAATTAGCATTCAATTCAGAATTTAATCATGTTGTCCCTTTTATGGGCCTTCGAAGCCCAAAATGTACGTTAGAAACAATTCGGGACTTAATCGGAAACTCTGATGATTTTACGTGAAATTTCAATTTTTTCTATGTATAGGGCTCACACGCCCGTATGGTTTAGGGACACGCCCGTGTGACCCTAAAACATGCCCGTGTTTCAGACCGTGTCCTAAATTGTGTGCTCTCTGACTTACCTCACACGGCCAAGCCACACGCCCGTGTGCTAGGCCGTGTGGTAAATTTATTTTATTTTTTTTTAATTTTAGGTGCAATTTTCACACGGCCAAAGCACATACCCGTCAACCAGGCCGTGTTCTTCACACGGCTGAGACACATGCCCATGTCTCTGCCCGAGTGGCAAAACCTGAGCATTCTGTTTTGGGAAATTAAAATTGCAGGGGACACACGGCCTAACCATACGTCCAAGTATAAGCCGTGTGTCTCATACGGTCTGGTCACACGCCCGTGTGCCAAGCCGTGTGGACTCAAAATGAGCCTTATACAACAAGTTTACCAACCCTGCAACCTTAAACAACAAGCAACACAAAATCCAATCTTTCAACCAATTCAAACTAAACCATATAAATGACCCTATTATAAGACATATATTTATATATATTTAGATCAATCTATCATCATATACACCATTAATATTCTCATTACAAAATGACATCAAAAGACAACCTAGGTACATGCCATTTCAAAAGAGAAAATACTTCACCACGTATTTGAATTCAGGATTGGCTATGGATGCTGATTCAACAGTTTGACTTTGACCTAACCTTCGCACGGAAACAAACCGTACGCTGAGTATATAACTCAGTGGTATTTCTATAATCCGAATACTTATTAAATAAAAATTTATAAAGTTCAAATACATATTTACATATAACAAATCCATTCAACAATCAATCAATTTCACAATACACATAATTCATAACACTTTCAATTATCACACCTTTTATTTCAATTTCATAGATGCTATTTAATAGCATTTCACCATAATGTATTCAATTCAATTTCAATATCATTCAGTATCAATCAATTTAACCAATTCATTTACTTATCCCTATTAACATGAATCGGACTTCGACGGATACACGGATCCAACCAACACACCAGTACGGCACTTTGTGCCTCAATGGCCAAAGTAAAGCGATAACGATGCGGTTTTCGATTCGCACCTCATCGGATTTGTCCGAAGTAATAACAGTAAAACGACACTTATAGTGCCTCATCAACTCGAAGTCAAAGTATCCCTGAACACTTCCAATCCTATGGCATGCCAACTATATCCGACTTAGCCCGACATTGTTAATAGGGTATTTCAATTCATAATTCAATTTCCAGTCAACATACAATTTCAATCAATTCTAATTCAATACACTTTTCAATCATACAGATATGTTCACAAAACATTTCAATTCAATATCAATATATCAAACTCACCTTAATTTCACTTACCATACATAATAATAATAAATATAACAATAATTTTAGTTTTCGGATTATAGAAATACAAACCGTATTTTCCGAGCTAATCCTCGTTGACTTTCTCTTTTCCTTTCCTAGTCGAGGCTTCCGGCTCAACGTTAGCTACGGAATTTAAACAATTAAAAATTATCAATACAATACAATTTCATATTAATTAATTCAATTTATACACAACTTTTGCCTAAATTACAATTTAGTCCTTAAATCAATACTAGTTTTATTCTTTCCAAAACTATTTCATATTTTCATTCAATTCCCCCTTAAAACTAACTTCAATACTCAATTTCATCATAAATCTCTAATTTTAAAATTCTTTCAATTTAGTCTCTACTACATAAAAACTTATTATTTAACTTACAATTCAATCATTTTCCCAATTCTAACTTAAAATTCTATCAATTCTAACCCAAATTCTTCAATTAATTCAACATAAACCATATCTGAAAATCAACTAACTTTCAAAATTTCAACATATATCAAGTAGTATTTTGTTCTAGGATTCCAAAAACATCAAAATTACAAGAAAATGGACTAAATTGACTTACCATTTGAGCTTCAAACCCTAAAATCCCTAATTTTCCTTTTTATTTTCCTTCTCATTTCTTTCTCCCCTGTTTCGTTTGTTTCTCTGTTTCTTTTTCTATTTCATTTTCTTTATTTCTTTTATTTCCTTTATTTTATGTTATGTTTTATTAAATTATTATATTATATTTTAGTAATAATTATTATTAACTTAAATAATAAGTAAATACATGTATTTATTACAAATGTATGTATATTATTTAATACACGTGTATTTTATTTTTACCACACACTTGTCTCAATTTGGTTTATTTACTAATTTAGTCCCTTAACTTTTCTCTATTCTATGATTCAACTTTCACACTTTATTTAATTTAGTCCTTATACCTAATTAATCTTAATTCTAGCTAATTCAGCTAACCAAAACTTAATTAATCACACAACTAACTTTGTAAATATTTCTAATAAATATTTATGAATCTATTTTACGGAAATAGTGACCCAAAAATGTACTTTTCCAATACCCATAAATTTTGGGTCGTTACACACAGAGTACGCCTACTGGCGTATACAGAACAGAGGCAGACTCAGTATGCCAACTCATCTTACTTTGGCGTATATTGTGCTCCAACTTAACATAACTCATACAAATCCAGCTTCATGCCAGCCATGTACCTAGAATACAAAATCAGAAGCATATCTTTCAGACTTGTTCACATTCATTCTCCCATTAACTCCTCATATCAGTTTCATTTAGAACAATATGTGATACAACTGCTGCTGTCCAAACTGTTCTATTGCTAATTTAACTCTTTCATGTTTCCTTTATATTGATTTTTCATTTACGCACATATGACACCAAAGTATATCCATGGTTAGCCATTCCAATAACTAGTCATTATCAAATATTTACAAGCCAATCATTGGCCAATTTAACTTATTCATCAACAACAAAGACTTAAACATATCATTTCTCAAATTAATTTGGCCTAAAAACCTCACACACGATCATCAATCACATTTACTACGTAATCATACCTCATAAACATGGACTTATAATCACAAGGTCATTCTCATAGGTATAACTTACTCGTTTACATTCTTACCAAAATTCGATTACATACCGAACACATTGCTCATGAGTGTATACATACATATACCTACACTTAATCGCCAGATAATCACATTCATTTACACTTTAGTCATTTTCCATCTTTAACATAAACTTTAATTCTTTACCTCGTTGAACCAATTGGAATATCGAAGGATACTCGGAAATTGTCATACACGTAATAGGATGCCAATGCCATATCCCAGATATGGTTTTACACTGGCTCTCATAATGTGGTCGATGCCATGTCCCCGACATGGTCTTACATTAGCACACATATCACCCAAATGTCATGGCATTTGTATCCTATCTATTCCTAAGGTTCAATCGGGATTCTCATTCTTGATTCTTCGCCAAATCATCATCAATTGAATCCGTAGAAACATATATATACAATTCATGCAATATAAAAATATTAATTACATAATATAATGTTATATTATTTACACACGAACTTACCTCGACTTAAAATGGCGAAAGGGACCGAGTCGTCTAATATTCGTCTTTCCCCCGTTCTAAGTCCGAAACTCATTTTTCTTTATCTAAAATATCAAATTTGACTTATTTAGTCATTATACTATTCAGTTCAGTCCAAAAATCATATTATGGAAAAATTACATTTTCCCCCTAAACTTTGTCATATTTACACTTTTGCCCCTAGGCTCGTAAAATGATTTTTATTCAATTCCTTGTAATTTAGGCCTTGTCGAACCATTTTCATAACTATAGCAGTCCACAATTTGCATTATTTCACACCTTTACCACTTATCTTACAACTTTTACAAAATGGTCCATTTTAGGTGTTTTCATGAAAATCACTTAACAAAAGTTGTTTATTTAACAACCAAGATTCATTTTCTTCCATAAAAATGCAGAAAACAACATGAATATTCTCATGGCGAAACCCTAGACTTTCAACCATTTTTCAAAACAGTCCCCTCTCTAGCTAGCTTAGGCTTTAGGGGTTCCAAAAGTAAAAAAATTATCAAATAAAACCACCAAAATCATTTACTTGTGAGAGGATAAGTTGCTGAAATTTCTAAGCTTTCAAAACCCCTTTATTTTTGGTATTTTCGGTAGAATATGATGAAGATGATATGTGTTATCATCTTTCTTCTTATTTTATTTTAATTTATCAATTAAGTCACCAAAACCTCACCTAACCAATTGACCATGTCTTTTCTTATCCCTATGGCCAACCACCACACTAAACAAGGCCTAATTGCACATTAGGGACCTCCAATTAAAATTCTATAACTATTTAGTGCCTTTATCAATTAGACTTCAAGTTTTGCACCTTACGCGATTTAGTCCTTTTTATCAAATTGAGCACTCAAACGAGAAAATTTCTTTATGAAAATTTCACACAACATTAGTATCATACTGTAGACATCAAAATAATAATAAAATAAATTTTTCGATGTCAGATTTGTGGTCCTACAACCACTGTTCCGACTAGGCCCAAAATCAGGATGTTACAATATGTTTTATCGTGATCTGCCAATTCAGTTTGCAATATACATGTCCTACTGAAGGCTACACAAACATATCTCCACTTCTCATTCATCACATATTATATCGTATCATTTCATACATATCAAAAGCATGTTGTAGTGGCTTAAGCATGACAAATGTTGCTTACTTCATATCTCAATCAGACTACACTCACACTAAAAAATTTAGACAATCATTACTCATACAAATATTGTCACATCCTAAAAATCGGATTAGTAGAAATTGGGTTAGTGAACCAAGAGTGGTCACGGCCAAATTTTTTTTAGATGATCTTTTACTCATTTGATAAAAAAAAAGTATCAAGTATAGTGATTGAGTAGTGGTGGAGCTGTCCTTAATGATTTGTGTTCGAATCCCTTCCCTCACATTATTTTTTATATGGTGCAATTTTGCTTCAAACCTTAGCAAAGGTCACACCATGTTTTTCAAATAAATGTTGTAGTTTGTGAATAAGGAAATAAGTTGGCTTAGTGGTTAGGAGCTTAAATAATTTCTCAAGGGTCTTAGGTTCAAGTCTCCACACTCTCTCTCTCTATATATTTTTTTTGGCAACTTTTGCATGGAAAAAAGCTTCCATAACCGTCCACTCCGAATTACCATGTAAAGGAAGATTCTTTCTTCTTTTAACTAGTCAACTTTCCCTCTTAAACCCCCATTTTCACTCCCACAAAGCCTTTTTTGCTCCTTTGTCCCCTCAACATGCCTATTTTCTTCAACCTTACCTTGTGTGACATACATTAAACCTGGATAAGGTGAATTACACATTTTGATGTTCATTTTTTTCTTTCCTCTCCATTTTTGCCACCCCCCTCTTTGCTCCTCCTTTTTCATTTTTTTCCTCTTCATTTTTCTTCCATTTCACCTCCTCAACAAAGCCTTTTTTTCCTTAATTCTTCCATATCTCTTCCATTCCTAGCCAATCGCACCACCACCTCACCACCACATCTCCACCGCCGGACCTTCACTGCCACCATCGTCGCTACACCGCTGCAGTGCCACCGCCATCGACCACCACCCTTTTTCACCGTTTTCTTCTTTTCTCCTCCTCCCTTTCGCAATTAACCTTTTTATTATTCAACTTCATATCTCAATTTTATTGAAAGGTTTTATTGTTAATCTTTTCTAATCTATCGTTTTTATCATTTTATTTTATTTGTTAGTTAAGAATCCTCCTTTTTAATCGAATCACCACAAGGATTGTTGAGTCTCCTTACCCTCGAGATTACATAAGTATTGGTAAATCCTCCGATTAGATTATTTCTTTATTTATTCTCGTTTGTGAAAGATTCTAATAAGGGTATTTCTTGTTCATGCATGAAGCGTTTATTTGAAACCCCGGATCCATACTTCATCCTTTATAGGTGTTTGTCATTGGGACCATTGATTAAGTAAGTGATTCAACTTAATCATTTATTCGAAAATATTATTAAAAATGTCAATATATTAACATGGTATTAATGTTTAACTAAGGATTCAAGGATTGATCTCCTCTCTTAGAGTTGGGAAATGAAATCGTTATTATCGAGTCATACAAATTCGGGTGTAGGTCTAAATCGATACAAGTTACGTATATATAACATTAATAATGCCTAAACAAAATACTATTATTTGATTTGTGATTTATGTTAATACTTTAAGTATTCTAAAACAAGAGACTAAATCCGCCTAAACAAAATATTATTATTTGATTTGTGATTTATGTGAATACTTTAAGTATTCTAAAACGAGAGACTAAATCCGTCGAAACAGATTATACAAGTAAGTGAGTTCGAACCAACTAATTTTGTGAAAAGTATGTTGTGTGGTTATGGTTTTCACTGTTTGAAAAATATGGTATTCTCATTCTCATGTTATGTGATATTATGGCATAATTGATTTTTCATGACAAATAAATGGTGATATTTCGATATCTTGAAATAATACATGAAACACATGTTAAAACATACCTTACATGATATTATGTGCTTCGATTTGCATGTTTCAACATACCCAATGTGATAAATGATATTTTGAAATGAAAAATATATATATGTTCATTGTGTTCATATCACATGCATGGGGTGGGATATTGTAAGGAGGAAGAATTGGTAGCTTCATCCACAACCTACACGGCAGTTTGTTTGCAAATATTAGTGACTTCGTCCACAACCTACATGGTGATTTATCCACAACCTACATGGCAGCTTATTTGGAAATATTGGTGGCTTCGTCCACATATTGGAGTGTTTGGATGGATTAGTTCTGGGGAACTCTTTTTGGAGTGTAGCGATGATTGCTAGGATGTTTTATAAAAAATTGCATAATTGTTTTCTAAAAATTGCACTACCATGATCATATGTATAATATTGATTATGTTGTATGATATGTATGTGCTTATTGTTATTTAACTTGTTATAAGACTCACACTGAGCTTTATAGCTCACTGACCTTTAGTTTTTTTTTTTTATTTTATATATAACCTCGAGGTTAAGATGCGATGATGACATTTGGATGTGTTTCTCGAAATTATTTTTAAATTAAAGTAATTAAATTTTATTTTGATATTTTGTTATTTTGGGTTTGTAATAAGTTTGATTATGGACTGTTGCATGAGACTTTACTTTGGGGATTTTTTATTTTGATTTATATGAATTACTTGCATGACACTAAGTTTTAAAAACTGCATAAATAAGTATTTGATTAATTTTTTGAATGAAACTTGGTTTTTATTAAAACTTGACAAAATCACTCTTTTTCACTACGATAATTAAAACGAGTTTTAGACAAATATATGACTTAGTTTTTTTTTTTTTGAGATTTTAAATTGACTATTGATGTTTTATCGAATGTACATGAAATATTTATTTTTAGCAAAATATGGTTTTAGCAAAATGGTTCGTTGCGATTTTCATAAAAATGTATCAATATTACATTTTTACGCTACAAATTTGAGAAATAAGTTCTTAATAATAAAATTAGACTTAATTTCAAAATTTATAGTGTTTACAAATGAGATTTCTAAAGACATTTGATTTTATGAATTTAACATGTTTTTTTTAAATAGTGACAAATAGTCAAATTCTTTAGTTTTGAATAAATGATTTTGAAATATGATTGAAATTACGAAAGTTTTGAACAATGATCAAACTTTTACAAATAAAATACTGAAGTCATCGATTTCTAAAATTTCTCAATTTCACTAGTTTGAAATGATTTACGCAAATGGTTTTAAAAAAGTACGTTTGAAAACTACGAAAGATTTTCTGGGCCATTTCAGCGGCCAATATAGCTTTCCGAATTCAGCCATAGCGTCTAGGTCGGGTTTGGGGTGTTACAAATATTTTCCATCCATTACTCACTCACACATTCATCCTTTACAAAGGAAGAATACTTATCTTACACGAAATATAAAATAAAGAAACTACAATAAATGGAAGTAAGCAGGAACTCACCAGAAACTCTAACACAGATCTATAAAGCAGGTCCCTTGCCCTTATCACTTGGACCTTCGTTATCTTCTTGAGCTAAAATATAGATAATTAATGTAACACCCCTTACCCGTATTCGACACCGGAATAGGGTACGAGGCATTACCGGACTTATAACACAAGCATTCACACAATTTCGAGTCATAAATTTACGTCCAAATTAAAACCATTCATATTCGATCATGAAGTCCCTATTACGAGCCTACGAGGCCCAAAACATACTTTAGAAGTGGTTCGGGACTAAACCAAGAACTTTAGAAATTTTTAGAAAACGTAGAAAAATTTTGCTAGATGCAAGGCTCACACGCCCGTGTGCTAGGCCGTGTAGCACATACGGCTGAGACACCCTCCCATGTCTCTGCCCATGTGCTAAATTCTGGACATTCTGTTTCTCAAAATTTAGGTGCAAGGGACACACAGCCAGAATACATGCCCCTGGGGCAGACCGTGTAGGCACACGTCTGTGTGTCTACCCGTGTGGACAAAAACAAGGCTATTTACCAAGCCATTTTGCCACCCTCACTTGCACACATCAACACAACATCACATGGCAACATCAACCTTTCCACACCAAATCATGCAAGATTCCACATTCACAAATGACATTAATATATAAATATACTCATAACCAATATTAGCCAACTTCCATGGCTATATACGAAAATGAACCATAAACCATTATAAGCTAACACATATGGCCAAATTAATAATGACACATATAACCAAAAGACCAAATCCCTATACATGCCATAAACTCAAAATACTTGAATTCATCAATACCCAAAGTGATAGCTTGATAGTGTGATAGGATCTCTGGCGATCTCCAATCCGAGCTAGCTCAATGACACTATAAAACATGGGAAAGGAAGGGGGGTAAGCTATATAGCTTAGTAAGTCCGTATGAATATAATAAGCAACTCTTACCAATCATTTACCAAGTCCAACAATATAAACATAAGATAATATAAATTGCTATAAATCTAACAATTACATTTTATTCAGTCACATTGTTTGTTCTATCAATTTGTAAGTATAATTTAACATGTCTTGGAATTAACCTAACCACCACAAACTCTCCATTATAACATATTACCACAACCAACAAACCATTTCAAACCTCATAGAAAACATACACATTAATTATGAGTATTTACGTTTCAAGCATATACTTTAACATATTTCAATTACCTAAACTCTTATCTTCCCATACTTCCATAACTATTTTAATAGGCAATTATGCCAATCTTCCCTTTTTCTCATATCCGATAAATCACAATTTGTTTGAATAAAACATGCTATATCATAACTCAATTTGGCCCGAAAACCAATCACATAATCGTCAACCAAATTTACCATGTAATTCATACATCAAAAGTATAGACCAGATCACAAGGTTTTCACAAAAACATTCTCGTGGAAACCATGAACTCACACTATCATGAAGTCAATGCTTATAAACTTTATGTACATACCTGTACAAATTCGTAATACTTATATGCTCTTTCTCTTCTTTGACATACCCGTTGAATTTTCTGTCGAACCACTTGGAATACTATCGAATACACAGAAAATCTTGCACATAAGTGCCACATATGTAGCCAATGCTACCTCATATCTCATAACACATATAGGCTCGCTCTCAAGCTATCCGCGGGCCTGCTCACACAAGTTGTCAGTCGAGACGTAGCTATGCGGTGCTGCTCACACAAGCTGTCAGGTATCCGCAACATATGCCGGTATACCCAGCCACCGGTAGGACGTACAGGACCAGCACTCACATAATCACATGGGTTCCTAGTGACATGTCACTTGTATCCTAATCTATTCCTAAGGTTCAACCGGGATTTTCTCGCTTATCGAAACTTCGTCGAGTATGCTCATAGAATCAATCATACAATTCATGCAATATCAAAACATTAAAATCAAATATAACATTGCATTATTAACATGCGAACTTACCTTGGCATAAAAATGGCAAAAAGGACCTAACCGTCAAATACTTATTTTTCCCCCGTTCTAATTCCGAACCTCGTTTTTATTGATCTATAATATCACATTTAACTTATTTAATCATTATACTATTCAAATCAGCCCAAAATCACATTATAGCAAAAATTACATTTTTTCCCCTAAAGTTTGACATTTTTACATTTTAGTCCCTAGGCTCGTAAAATGAAATGTACTCAATTTCTACAATACCCATGCCTAGCCAAACCTTATACATGCTCATAGCAACCCACATTTTTCTTTTATTCACATCTTAACACCCATTTTTACAACTTTCAAATAGGTCATTTTTAGGTATTTTCATCGAAAATCACTTAGCAAAAGTTGTTTATCTAACAACTATCATGCATTTTCTACCATTAAACATCAAAATACATACATGTTCAACATGGTTCAAACCCTAGACCTTCAACCATTTCTCAAATTAGTACTAGAAATAGGTAGATCATGTTACAAGGATTTCAAAAACATAAAAATCATTAAAAACGGGGCTAGAACGGACTTACAATCGAGCTTGGAAGCTTGGCCAAAACCCTAGCTATGGCTTCTTGGTATATTCAGCCATGGGAGGAAGAAGATGACAAATTTTGGCTTTATTTTGGCTTTTTAATTCATTTAATTACCAAATTACTAAAATGCCCTTAATGAAAAACTTTAGAAACATACCTAACCATGTCCATTTTTGTCCACCAACTTAACCAATGGTCTAATTACCATTTAAAGACCTCCAATTTAAAATTTCATAACAATTAGACACCTTTAACCTATAGAACTCACATTTTGCACTTATTACAATTTAGTCCTTTTGACTAAATTGAGTGCCCAAACGTCAAAATTTTTGAACGAAATTTTCACGAAATCATTCCTTAAAATTTTAGACCATAAAAATATAATAAAAATAAATTTTTCTTCGTCGAATTTGTAGTCCCGAAACCACTGTTCCGACTAGACCCAAAATCAGGCTGTTACAATTAAACATATCAAATCATCAATATATTAAATCTAATCATGCATGCAAAAATCACAACACTTATACCAGAATTAGGAATTTTCCTTCCTCACACACCATTCTAACATTTATGCGTGCAAAACAAAGAACACGTAAATGACATAAAGAATAACCTAAGGTTCATCAGTAATTACCAATAAGTTGGTACTAACGTATAAGTTAGTTGAATGCTGCGAACTGTACTTCAAAGAGATTTTCTGAACTTAAGTTTTCAAAGAGTTGCAGAGAAAAATCGAGAAAGAAGAAGAAAACGTAAAGGTGTTCAGTGAAACCATCGCTAACCTTATATACTTAAGCTCGGAGACAATGATTAATGGAGAAATTAGATAATTCCACTAATTCTCTTGATTCACCTGATTAAGTGCTCTTAATTTAATTTAGGTTTTATCATCTACAGTAGTTCAGTTCCATTCTAACTAAATCTCAATTGAACTATCTAAATTATCATACTTAAATAATAAACAAATCTAAACAGTTGTGAACTTATTGAGTTCACCAAAAACATCTGATTTGGGCGGATACTAAACAAAAGAGTGTGCCAAACTACAGAACACGCCAAAACAAAGAGTTCACCAAACAACGCATACACACATTATCCTATACTTAGTCAAATCATGTTACTTACTCACATCTATCCTTATTTTACCAAAAACATATCAAACAGTAACTAGATACAGAGATTTCGCTGGGCAGGCTGTTACATCTAATTATATAATAAGAGTAAAATAATAAATTTGACATACCTTTTCTTGCAAGAAATATTTTTTCTAAATCAAAATTTGACAAGATCATTGACCTTCATGCAACCACATTTGTTTATATTCATCCTCATAGTACCATGCTTGTAGTGGCATGTGAATGTGTGGTGAACAGACAAGCCTTCCATAATTTCTCATAAATTGAAAAAATAGAACCTTAAAATTGTTAGTGCAAAAAATTCGGTGAGGAAAATCCCAAACACACGAACGAAACACAAACAACAACTTGAATAGAAACAAGGAAACATGACAAGACTCCAAGGCGTGTATCAATGTCACTTTCTTTAAGGTTTATTTGCCCTCACTTGTATTATGGTGTGCAAAAGAGTTACTGTCAAATGAACCTCGAGGATACAATGAAGCCCAATGACTGTCTATGTTTTGCACTAATGGAAACAGTTCACTGAGCACTAAGCGGAGCATAACAAGGATATCAATTTCTTTAACTAATTTCTGCAGTAATTCTTTATAGAACAATCTAAGAATATAGAAGATAGCGGGAGATAAAAAAGAAACTTTTTTCTATGTTTTTGGGTTGTCATGCAAATGAAACTTCACTTCTATTTATAGGAGGTCATATCATATATGTCTCTTCATAGGGATATAACTACCCAAATGGATAGTTATATCTTTAGCAATAAACATAATTATTCAATAGATACCTACTTGAATAATTATGAATATTTGTTATTAATTAAGTAATATAACTTTTGATAACTTATAACTTTCAATTTGCAACTATTAAAACACTATACATATTTTGAAACTGTTCCAACACTCTCAAGAACATCACGAGCATAGTTGTACTCCGACTCAGGATGTGCCTCGGATATAACCACGCTATTCCTCTTCTTTTGGCCTAAAACAAAACAAATTTGAGATCAAACATATCAACTGAATAATAAATAGCATAAAGGTAACTACCCAATGCCTGCATGAATAGTTCCCAAAACTTTTTCTTTCGGACTAAGTCACTCACTTTTTCAATCAAGATGCAATTCAATCAAAATACCTTGTTTCAATACAATACCAAAATAAAATTCAAATTGGTAAAACGCCTACTGTTTTTTTCAATTTCGTGGTAACTTCAGGGCTAATGTACTTGTAGTTGAGATCCAGGACCGATTGATGCCCGGTGAATCATCACCCTTCCAACAGCATAACCAACCATCCTCGCCACCGGTCCATCCGAAAAGGCCTTGACTTTGAGCGGTTCCACTTTGCATGCTAGGCATAGGCAATATGCTCCAAACTACAATTTAATCCTCAAGTGATTTACTCGGCTGATAAGGTTTCAAATAGATATATTTTTCATATATTTTATAAATTAAATTAATTTAAGTGGATTAAATGAACTCTATTTCATCAACTAATTCTCATAAGACGTTTTTTATACATTAGTCACGAATTTTAATCCCGTGACACAAAAAATATAATAAACAAACAAATACTGATAATTTATCTCACTTTATTTCGAATAAAATTATATTCAAATAGTAAAATAAATAAATAGACTCAAATAAATTTAATTGTAATGTCACGGTCATAAAAAGTAATTAAATAAAAAAGTCAACGTCAAACACTATCTATGCAAGAAAACTAGAAAACCGTGGTTAATAAAAAAAAGGGTGTTGATTGTATCAAAAAATAAAAATAAAAAAAATCAACAACCAAATCAAAATTAAATAAAATTGAAATATCTTTGATGGAATAATAAAAAATTAAAAACTACCACATTCTGTTTAACTAATGCCACTACTCATTATTTGATGTCGTATTGATCATAATAATATCTTCTCATTTAATGTTTTGCATCATCAAATATTTTTTCTGGAATTTATTAATTATTTGGATATCATTTAATATTTATTTTTAAGTTAAAAATAGGAAATTTAGTTTTTATATCTAAAAAATTCACTTAAGTTTTTTATTTAAATTTGTTAATTTTATCTTTAATATTATTAATAATTTCCGTCAAAATTTGCTAATTTGACATGTTGATTAGAATGCACTCATGTAATGTTGTATATAATTGACAAATAATAATAATGATTGGATTAAAAATTTTAAATAGAAAAAAATAAAAATATTCAATCTTTAACTTTTAAGATATAAGGACTAAAATTCAAATTCTAGATAAATATAATAACTAATATCACATTTTAACTTCCATTTTATGACAAATTTTGTAAAAGATGCGGAAAGATAGACCTCTAGGGAGTTGGTCCGAGTTTCTTTGGCTTTTTTATTAAAATAACCTTAAAAAATTAATTAATTATTTAAATAAACTATTTTTTTAATAAAATACGAAAATAACTCAAAATCTACAGTAAAAGTTGGTGGAGCCAAAGTGTTTGGCGCCACCAACATGCCACATCAGTAATCTCTATTAAAAAATTAATTTTTTGGTGAAGTCATATAAAATGGCGCCACTTGTATAAATATTAGGGAAATACTGTGATTTTTGAAAGTATAAGGGAGACTTTAGAAATTTTACCTTTGTCTGGTGGAGCTAAATAAATTGGCGCCACCAGATTTCAAGAAATTAACTCCTAACACCTTATTACCTTATTAAAACAGTTTAAGGCCAATTTTTTATTTTATTTCCTTTCACGTCAGTTTCTTTGAATTGTCCTTTTACTTTTTTCTTTCTTTTCAAGTTTTTATTTATTTACTTTTTTAAGTTCTTATTTATTTTATTTATTTATTTGTTTATTATTGATTTTAAAAAAACTTGAAATGTATATTTAAAATGTTTTATAATATTTTTTTAAAATTTTAAATATATATTTTTAAACTTATTTTTTAAAATTTTAAATATTATTTTTTAAAATTTTAAATATATTTTTTAATGATATAAAACATTTAAATATTTTAAATATATGACCTTTCAAATTTATTATTAGTTTTATAATATTTTAAATGTATATTTTTAATTTTAAATATTTTTAATTTGTTTTATAATTTTTTAATTTTTTTAAAATATAATTTTTTTAAATATATGACCTTTCAAATTTATTATTTGTTTTATAATATTTTAAATGTATATTTTTAATTTTAAATATTTTTAATTTGTTTTATAATTTTTTAATTTTTTAAAATATAATTTTTTTTAAATATATGACCTTTCAAATTTATTATTTGTTTTATAATATTTTAAATGTATATTTTAAATATTTTTAAATTTTAAATATAATTTTTATAAATTATTACTTTTTAAATTAATTTTAAAGATATTCAAATGTTTTTTAAATTAAATTTAAAATTTAAAAAATTAATATTTTATTTGGTGGAGCCATTTAGAATGGCTCCATCACTTTATAGTGTATTTTTTATATATTTTTAATATAAAAATTTAATATTTAATATTTTTTATATAGAATGGTGAAATTGTTGTGTTCAGTAGGAGAGTTCAAAAAATCTATTGAAGATGAATAATGAGGTGTTTTTGGTGTATATTCTTTTTTATGGTGAAATTGTAGAAGGTGATGTTGGTTGTGTATTTCAAGGTCGGCAAAGAGTAGGTTTGCGATTCAAAAAAAATGTGAAGCTAGCAGAAATGAAAAGGAAGATCAATGCGAAAATAGCTATCCGTTGTGGAAGGGTGATGTCCAAATTATTTTACAAGTTTCCAATCTTTACAGATCCGTTCAAGTTTTGTGAAATACAGCTGTTAGATGATGATGATGACTTGGGCACTATGATGGAAATATGATGGTCGACTGGTAGTAAGAACCCCCAACCAGTTGAGTTATTTGCTGAGTTAGCAGACTTAGAGCCTGTTGAGAATGTTAGTCCAATAAGTCAACATCGCGAATTTGACTTTGATCTTAATGTCGGATGGACAAACCAATTAGAATGCGAAGGGACATCGCAGATACCCAAAAATCCTAATTATAGTGGGAGTTCGTATAACAACCCTACCCCCGGTCCCCGTCTACAAATACATCCGGAGGTGATAATAAGCACAGAGGCAAATGTCAGAGAAATGACCAATAATGGTGAAGATTTTGATCAAGACATTGAAGATTTTAGTGACTCCAATGTTGATGAGGTTCCGGACGATATCAATGATGAAGGCCTGGAGGAGGTTGAAGATGTTCACGGCCCTTCATTCAGTAACCCGAGTCGTGGCATTATTTTACGAAATAAACCTGGGGGCGACATGTTGAACGTAGATCCAGATGCAGCGCATGCATCCGAGTTCCCTGAGTACGCCGATATAGTACCTGCTCATAGATTGGCGTCAAATTCGCAGTTCGAGGAGTTGTTCGTTGGGCAACAGTTCGAGAACAAGGCAGACTGTGTGTTTGCCATCAAATAATACAGCATGAAGGTCGATTGATTACAAGGTTGCCAAATCTACACCGACATTATATGTTGGGGAATGTTGGAGAGCCGACGATGGGTGTGGTTGGCGAGTTCGAGCTGCATTTATACAGAGGACTCAACAGTGGCAAATACAAAAATTAGAAAGGCGTCATACATGTATTGTCGCACGTATGTCTCAAGACCACCGAAAATTGGATGCCAAAAGTATTTGCAACTGCATCATGCCACTAGTGAAAAATAGCCCAATCATTCCTCTGTCGACATTGATTGCGGACATGCAAGCTCGATTTCAGTACAGAGTGTCGTATAGGAAAGCGTGGTGGGCGAAACAAATGGCCATGCAACAATTGTACGGCGACTGGGATGAGTCATACAATGAACTTCAGGGTTGTATTTCAGCAATAGTGGAGTACATCCCAAGAACTGTCGTGGACTTACAAACATTGCCTTATAGAGGCCCTAATGGATAATTGGAACTAGGGAGAAGAGTTTTCCGTCGACTGTTCTGGACTTTCGATCCATGTGTTAGGGCCTTCTCCCACTGCAAACCACTAGTGCAAGTTGATGGAACATAGCTTTATGGAAAATACTTTTGGCATCCATTTAAAATTAAAAATATTATAAAACAAATTAAAAATATTTAAAATTTAAAATATATATTTAAAATATTATAAAACTAATAATAAATTTGAAAGGTCATATCTTTAAAATATTTAAATGTTTTATATTATTAAAAAATATATTTAAAATTTTAAAAAATAATTTTAAAAATATATATTTAAAATTAAAAAATATTAAAAAATATTTCAAATATACATTTCAAGTTTTTTAAAATCAATAATAAATAAATAAGGACAAATAAAAAAACTTAAAAAAAGTAAATAAATAAAAACTTAAAAAGAAAGAAAAAAGTAAAATGACAATTCAAAGAAACTGACGTGAAGGGGGAAAAAAATAAAAAATCGGCCTTAAACTATTTTAATAGGGTAATAGGGTGTGAGGAGCTAATTTCTTGAAATCTGGTGGCACCAATTTATTTGGCTCCATCAAAAAAAGGTAAAATTGCTAAAATCCCCCTTATACTTTCAAAAATCACAGTATTTCCCTAGTATTTATATAAGTGGCGCCATTCTACATGGCTCTACCAAAAAATTAATTTTTTAATGTAGATTGCTGACGTGATATGTTGGTGGCGCCAAACACTTTGGCTCCACCAACTTTTACTGTAGATTTTGGGTTATTTTCGTATTTTATCAAAAAAATAAGTTATTTAAATAATTAATTAATTTTTTAAAGTTATTTTTATAAAAAAGCTAGTTTCTTTTTTAATATAAATGAAATTTTAGAATTAGGTAAAGTGTCAAATCAAAATGTTGATAGACATTGATAGTGTTTTTGGGTAAAATTATCATAAAAGCTTTTGTATTATTAGAAAATACTTTATTTATTTGTACTATTTAATTTTTGTGTGGCTGACGTAATAACTATATAATAATATGTGGCGTGCCACGTGTACCTCATGCTAACGTAAATGTATTGTTTTTAATAGTAAAAATAGATGGAATTATTAACGAAATAATCAATTTGTTATTTAATCTAATATGTAAGAACTAATTTGTTCATTTTTTTTAAATAAAAAGGACAAAATGCAATTCGACTATTAGTATATAAACCTTCGTAATACTTTTACCGTGAGTTTGGTTTTTAAAAAGCCCCTATCTTTTATCAATCAATCAATAAACTTCACCACATGTAATTTAATTATATTTAGATAAACTTTACCTAATAATTAGATTTTAGTGTGATTGCTTGTAATTACACAATGATAGCATGTTTGAGTAATTATTGTAATTGGTGAATCTCATTGAATTGGGTGTAATTAGGAGAACCCAATCACACTTTGCAATTTTTAAGGGAAGTGTGAGAATTTGCGTAATTACGAATGTAATTACACCTAAAACTAATTTTTTTTTTTAAAATATTTTCTATACAAGTTATGAAAATTATATCATAAACATGAACACATATGAGTATTTGGGATAGTTATGGCAAAAATTTTCTTATATTATAAATCCTAAAAAAAATACATTATAATTTTTTTATTTTATAAAGTTATAACAAAAAGATATATTATTTAAATCCTAAAAATTTCTAAAATTATGGACAAAAGATTTATTATAAAAATTAATTTATATTTTATAAAAGTGGTATAATATCTTTATTTATAAAAAATTATGGAGAAAAAGTATGGACATAAATTATTTATAAAATGATAAAGAAATATATTATTTATAAGAAGTATTACAAAAGTTATTGGAAAATTTATAAAACATTATTTATAAATGTTATTGACCGTGCACCGACGTGCGTGCACCGAGGCTATGAATCAATACTATTATACTACAACAAAAACAAAAGAAAGAAGAGAAGAGAAGAAAAAAAAATGAAAACCTAAACTAAGAAATATGAAAAGTAAATAACAAAATGTTCAGCCAAAAATATATGTCTTCAAAAGCTTATACAGTAGTATTTATAGTCTACTAACATTTAATCCAACATTGACCATTATACCCTTAAATGAAAAAAAGACTTAAGCTTGTTTGGACACAAAATTGCCCATGCGGTTTTTCACCCGTCAGGCAACGGTGTTACGACACCCAGGCTCTGGTGTCGCAACACCCAAAACAGTGGCGAACTTATGTATCTTAGGGGTCTCGGTGTCGCGACATCACTGGATTTGACCTCAATTTCTTCACTTCAACACCTTCAGGGGTATCACGACTTTGGAGGCTCGGTGTCGCAACATCTATCCCTCAGTATCGCGACTCCCATGACAATAAGCTTCCATGTTGATTTTTCGTTGAATTTTTGTATCATCAAGGTGAAAATTCTGGGTGTTGCGACTTCCCTGGCATCAGTGTCGCGACACCCTCTCTGAATGATGTTTTCCTCAAGGTTGGGCCATTATTGTCTCCCTACACAAACTCAATCACATCGTTAAGTTCCCCATGGCACCGTTTGGCCAATTTGGGTCTCAAAAGGGACAAAACTAAGCAAAAACATTTATTAAGGTTTGAAACTAAAAATTGGTAAAAACATATAAAAAGACAATTAAATTGCTAGAGAATAAGATCTTCAAGTGTAATGGAAAGTCTAATTTGATGTGTTAAATTACGACAGATCAGTTATATATTAAAATTTTTATATTATTTTGTACTTAATTTACGTATTATAAAAAAAAGATATAATTTAGAATAATTTTTTCTCCAAATTAAGTTTATATAAGTTTTTATAATTAAAGTTAGAGACTATTTGGACTATGAACCCAAATATTATAAGGTCAATGCTAATTATGCAAATATAAAAGGTTTTTTTACACTATATCATGGGGTATGATATTATTTAAGAGAATAGTGCCAAACACAAGCATCATAGGAGCCTACGAACTCTTTAATTTGAGACATTCAAGGCTTCAATGTAACAACTCCGTTTCCAGTTGTACCGAAAATTTTAATTTTGAGATCCCATTTTCGTAAATTGAGTCCGTAAATATTAAATAAATAATATTTACAAATTTATTATATAAGTGAATTAAATTTTGGATGGTCAATTTGACTAAAATTGTGGTTAATCAGGGCCTAGAGACTAAATTGTAAAGTTTAATCACTATAGATTTTTATTTAGGAAATGTCTTAGGGACTTAAATTGTAATTAACCAAAGGTCCAAAACAAAAATTAGACCATGCCCAAGTAAGTGTTAATGGACAGTATTATCATATGGTTATTAACTTAATTAATTAAGTATTATTTAACTAAATTAAGGTTAATTAACTAAACAAACAAACTAATTTCACTATATAAGTGAAATTTTTGTGGGGGAGAGAGAGAAAACTCATTTTTCCCAATCGAGTTAAAAGAAAAGAAGAAGCATTGACGCCATTGTTAAGGGTTGGAAGCTTTTAGCTTCAATTACAAGTCCCTAGCCATTTTTCTTTGATTTGTATAGATTTTTTTTATCTTGGAAGCTTGATTAAGATAACCTAAGGATCAATTTGATCAATTAGTGAAGTTTTGATGAGATGTCATTGTTGAGAATTGAAAGTTTTAGGTGTTAAATTGATAGAAATTAAGCTTAGTTTAAGAAAAGGACTAAATTATAATGCTTAATTGATAGTTTTGTACATTAGGGAATAAGTTGAAAAAATGTATAATTGACATGAAATTTTAGTAGGAATAAGAAATAGGAGGTCCTTACTAAGTAATTGTGAAATCGGATTTCATCCCTAAGCTTTGGATTAAAAGTTCTGTTTGTCTCTGGTTTAGGGATTAAATTTTAAAATATGCTTGATTTTGTGATTGGTTCTAATTTGTATGTAATTTGATAATGCTATATGTTTTATGATTTTATTTAGCTAACGTTGATACGAAACCGTTGAGAGGGAAAGAAAAATCGAAAGTCGATGATGAATAGCTCAGAATTTCGGTTTGTATTTCTATGACTCAGGACCCATTTAATCACTGCATATTTATGTTATTTTACATCATATATTATCGAGATGAGTCATTATTGGATTATTGAATCAAATTGCTACGGTTTAGATTGAATATCGAGACAATGACTAAATTTAATAGAATAGAAAGTTGCATGAATTGATTGATATGTGATAATTGGTTTGGAATTGAGTTGATATATATTGTATACACGATGAATTGGTGAATTGATGGATTATTTGAACGATGTTTTTATGAATCGAAAATTTGGTTACCCTATTAGCTATACGGACCGTGTCGAATATAGTTGGCATGCCATAGGGTCAGGTTATTTATTGAAAACCATTGTTGTTGGGAAACCTGATATGGTAGATTGTACACCGTGATTCATCATTTTCAGGTAACCTAAGGTGACAGTATAATCAGATTGAGAAAGTCATCGTTGTTGGGCAATCCAATGTGGTATTATGCACATGTATAGTGTCATTATTGTCGAGCAACCCGTGGTGACAGATCCACGCATTCGTTCCGAGTCTATGTCTGGTTAATAGGGTTATAAAGGCAAGACTCGATAAATGATATGAAAATGAGTAAATGACATTATATTGAATATGTAACAATATACAAAATGAACTAAAACGAGCCATAAGGGTCGATCTTATAACAACGAGCCAAAAGGCTCCGAAATGACTCAGATGTGGTATTAATTGTGACATATTGTATACATGATATGTAACACCCTATACCCGTATTCGACGCTGGAATAGGGTACGAGGCATTACCGGCCATAAATTCAATCAATCATACAAAACCGAGACATGAATTTCTGTCCAAATTTAAAACTTTTAATTTACAATCATGTCATCCCTATTATGGGCCTACGAGGCTCAAAACATGCATCGGGAGTGGTTCGGGACTAAACCGAGAACTTTAGAAAATTTTTGGGATACTTAGAAAATTTTCATCATGAAACAGGTCCAAACGCCCGTATGGGTGAAGGGACACGCCCGTGTGGCATATCACACGCCCGTGCTTCAGGCCGAGTCCAAAATAGGGGACATTCTATTTATAACGTCATCATCAAAAGAGGTCACACGGCCAAGTCACACACCCATGTGCTTAGGCTTAGCGTGTCCTCCTGGTGAGAGACTGCGCTCGTGTCTCTTCACGTGTGCTTTGGTCTGGACATTCTGTTTTACCTAAATTAAGGTGCAGGGGACACACGGCCAGAACACACGCCCATATGGCTGACCATGTGTCACACACGGTCTAGACACACGCCCATGTGTCTACCCGTGTGGACAATTACAAGGCTATTTTCCAAGCCATTTTGCCACCCTCACTTGCACATACTCACACAACATCACATGGCACAACCTTAAGCATGTAAATGCATTTAGACCAACCAAACACAAACAATAACATATCATATCAATATCATCATATACATACTCTTAACATCATACTTTACCGAAACCAAACATACCAAGTCACATTCAATAATAAGACTATTGGGCCACATTCAACCATTAGGTCTTTAGGCCATAAACTGCAATCCATCACATATTCCAAATAAGTACACACCACATCACAAGACATTGGCATATGCATATGAATAAAGATATAGGCTTATAACCAATTAGCCAATATAAGCCAATTAACATGGCTACACATTACATTAAACATTTAACCATTACAAGCCAATACCTTTGGCTAAATCATAATGACACAATCACAAGTGACTTATTACCTATACATGCCATAAACTTAAGAGGTCTGTATTCACTTTTACCCCACGATGATAGCTTGATAGTGTGATAGGTTCTCTGGCGACTTCCAACCCGAGCCAACCTGAGTACATTATAAACACGGAAAACAACGGAGTAAGCTATAAAGCTTAGTAAGTACGTATGTAAATAATGAACAATTGATTACCATGCTTTTAACAATCCTCATTATAAGCTCTCAAGATAATACCATCATTATTGCATGAAATTTCACAATTCATTTATGTTCATCTTGAGTTGTTTACTCGAGTTACAGTCACTAAATTATTTTTATCTAGAGCTACGGAACTCCAAATTAAGATCCGCTAATTTTTCCTGAAATTAGACTCTCATATCTTCTTACCATAAAATTTCTAGAATTTTTGGTTCAGCCAATCAGTACATTTTATTCTTTAAAGTCTTCCCTGTTTTGCTGTCCGACAGTTCCTACCCCTCTTCACTAAAAATTAATTATCTTGTTGTACAGAACTTGAATAACATTCCTATTTGTTTCCCTTGAAAATATACTCATTAAGAAATTCTATCATATAAATTTTATCCCTTGATTGTTTTTGTACAATTTTTAATGAAAATCCCAAGTTAGAACAGGGGATTCCGAAATCATTCTGACTCTGTCTCACAAGAATTCAAATATCTCATAATATGAAATTCTTTTTCTTACAACGTTCTTTTTATATGAAAATAGACTCAATAAGCTTAAATTTTGTATCTTATTCAACCTCTAATTCGGTTTCCACCATTTTTGGTGATTTTTCAAAGTGATACAACTGCTGCTGTCCAAACTGTTTTATTTCTAATTTTACTCTTTCATGTTTCCTTTATATTAACTTTCATTTACACACATATAACACCAAAATATATCCATGGTTAGCCATTCCAATAACTAATCATTATAAAATATTTATAAGCCATTCATTGGCAAATTTAATCTATACATCAACAACAAAGACTTGAACATATCATTTCTCAATCTAATTTGGCCTAAAAGCCTCACACATGATCATCAATCACATCTACCACATATTTATACATCATAAGTATGGACTTATAATCACAAAGTCATTCTCATAGGTATAACTTACTCGTTTACATTCTTACCAAAATTTGATCACATACCGAGCACATTGCTTATGAGTTTCACATATGTACCTGTATCACTCCATCACTTAACTTTAGCCCTTTTTCCATTTTTAACAAAAACTTTAATTCTTTACCCCGTTGAACCACTTGGAATATTGAAGGATACTCGGAAATTGTCAAACACGTAGTAAGATGCCAATGCCATATCCCAGATATGGTCTTACATGGGATCACATGTCGATGCCGATGCCATATCCCAGATATTGTCTTATACGGGATCTCATATCGATGTCAACGCCATATCCCAGATATGGTCTTACACGAGATCGCATGTCGATGCCATGTCCCAAACATTGTCTTACACGATTTCATACCGAAGCCAGGTCCCAGACGTGGTCTTACACGGAATCACTATTCGATGCTGGTGCCATATCCCAGATACGGTCTTATACGGGACCTTATTAATCTAATGCCATGACAAGGGTATCATTTCTATTCCTAAGGTTCAACCGGGATTTCGATATAGTAAAACCTCATCATATTTTTCATCGCGACCTCATTAACCAATTTTATAAAAAGAATATACATTTCATGTAATCTCAAGCATTTCAATACATAATAACATAATGTTGATTTATTACACACAAACTTACCTCGACTTAAAATGGCGAAAGGGACCGAGTCGTCCAATATTCGTCTTTCCCCCGTTTTAAGTCCGAAACTTGTTTTCTTTATCTAAAATATCACATTTGACTTATTAAGTTATTATACTATTCAATTCAGTCCAAAAATCATATTATAGAAAAATTACATTTTTGCCCCTAAGCTCGTAAAATGATTTTTATTCAATTTCCTTGTATTTTAGGCCTAGCCGAACCATTTTCATAACTATAGAAGTCCACAATTTGCATTCATTCACACATTTTCATACATTTTTCAACTTTTTACAAACTAGTCCTCTTATGCGATTTCATCGAAAATCACTTAGTAAAAGTCATTTACTACACACCGAGCATTCATATTCTACCATTAGACATCAAAGCACATGCATGTCATCCATGGGTAAATTTTTAAACACAAACCCTAGCTCAAAATAATGGTAGAAATAGCTAAACCGAGTTACAGGGATCTCAAAAATGTAAAGAACATTAAAAATGGGGCTTGGATGCACTTACTATTGAGCTTGAGAGCTTGAAAACCCTAGCCATGGCTTCCCCCATGCTAAATTCGGCCAAGCAAGAAGATGGACAAGGGTTTTTTGCTTTTATTTTGTCTTTTAGTCCATTTAATTACCAAATTACCAAAATGCCCCTAACTTAAAAATATCCGATTTCACTTATCTCATGTCCATTTTTGTCCAACAATTTAACCAATGGTCTAATTACCATTTAAGGACCTCCAATTTAAAATTTCAATGAAATTGGACACTTCTAACATGTGGAACTCAACTTTTGCACCATTTACAATTTAGTCCTTTTGACTAAATTGAGTGCCCAAACGTCGAAATTTTCAAACGAAATTTTCATGAAATCTTTTCGTGAAATCGTAGACCATAAAAATATAATAAAAATACGATTTTCCTCATCGGATTTGTGACCCCAAAATCACTGTTCTGACTAGGCCCAAGATCGGGCTGTTACATGATAAGAGTGATAAAATAAATAAGTATGAATTGAACTAGAGATGGCAAGTGGAAAGGAACTAAATGGTATACAAGAATTGGAACTAGAGATAGCAAACTTATGTATATATGCTTAAATGAATTGGTTATAAGTTTGGTTATATATATTTATGGTTATTTGGAAATGAAAGTTTTATGACATGAGATTTGATTTTGGGTTGAATTTGATATGAATGTATGCATATGTTTAATTTATTTATATTGTCTTGAATCATGGAAATACCATTGAGTGTATTTGCTCAGCATACGGTTTGTTTTCTTCATGTGCAGGTATAGCAAATTCCCAACAGTTCAAACGGTTGATTCAGCATCCAACAATGGATCCCTGACTCAGCAAAGTTTGTACAATTTCTAATTTTTTCTAAGTTTGGCATGTACCTAGCTTGAGTCAAATTTGGTACCTAACTATGTATATATGCATTTTAGTTTAAAAGGGTTAATGTAGGATCTTGGTTAATTGAATATGAATTGTAAATGGATTTAAATTTGGCTTGAAATGGTGTGATTTGCAATAATGTTGATGACCTTGATTGAAATTGGTATGAATGTTCATGATTTGAATGAATTGCAATAAGTAGTTAGCTTATAGATAATGTCACACCCGAAAATATTAAAAGCTATGTGGGGTCACTTTTGAAAAGAAGTTGCGGGTTAAATAAATAAATTTTAGAATCTAATCCAACGAAAATCCTGGGTATCTAATTAGAAAACTTTTAGCTTAGTCAGGATCTAGTGTGATTATGTAGGTCTTGTGGACTGATTTGGGAGATAGTTGAATTTCAATTTTAGTTTTGTTGCATTAGAACTAAACATTACTGAGTGGGAAACATTATGATTATAAAAATTAAATGTTATGCTAACTGAATTGTCTTTAGTAATTATAAATGAGAGAGTGATATAAAGGAGAACTAACATTCTCTTTGAGGATCCTTTCATCCTGGCATTCATTTCTCTTCTTCTATTTTCTTCTTTAATTCTTGCTTTCATTTTTCTTCTTCCATCTTCTTCTTTGAATCGTTCTGTGAGCGAGAAAAGAATGGGAGAAAAGAGAGTAAAGAGCAATCTGCATGTGGAGAGGAATTAACGTATTAGTTTGAGTAGTTGAGAATTTAGTAACCTGTTAATCTTTCTAACTATTCTGCACATTTTAATTCAAGAAGAAGGAAGGAAAAACTTGTGGATTTTGGTATAATTCATTAATTTTGGACTATGATGATTTAAGTCTCAATTAACCTTTAAAACTTCTCTGCATGTTAATGAATTGTGGTTGTCTTACATTTAAATATCTTTGTTTTGATTTTTAATTGGTTGCTATGTTTAGCTAACCAAGAAGGAGAAGGCCCAAGGGATAAAGGAAAAGCTAAGCAGGCGTGAGTAATATCAACTTCCAAGTATTTTGTCGGTGAGTTCCTACACTCATACTCATAGATGTCATTCATTATGTTACCTTGTTGTACGGGTTGCTGTGGAATTTAATTGTGTTAGGATAATATGCAGGTGAGTACCGTGGTGAGAATATTTAGTTAGTAAATTGTATGGTTGTAAACATGCACGTATGTGATGAATGTCGTCATGTTCAATGTGTCCTAGCAAGTAGAATAAATGGGTTGAATTGTTGACGTTAATGTGATATATGTGAAGTAATGAGGTATGTAGTGTAGAGAATGAAAGTTGAAGTGATGCATGCTATTTGGCTTTACGGGGGTTCGGATTGATTGTACAAAGATATATGTGCACAAGTAATGAGGTATGTAGTGTAGAGAATGAAAGTTGAAGTGATGCATGCTATTTGGCTTTACGGGGGTTCGGATTGATTGTACAAAGATATATGTGCACAAGTATATGATAACAAGTATACGATAGCCCTACGAGGGTCCTTCTCAAGTTTAAAACTCTGTAGAGTCTAAGGCTTTAAGCCTCATGTTTGTATACAAGTCTCATGGCCATGGGCTTATATACAAGTTAGGATAGTCCGTTGGACTTCTCTTCAAGTTTTCTTATTAAAACTTCACGTGGGACTCTGCCATATGAAAGTCTACGGGGTAACTCATGTCTATGAATCCATATCTATAAATCCGCGTGAATGAATTAATGTCTATGAATCTACATCTATACTAAGCCAGAGTCTTCAAGCCTAGTGTGAGCCTAGCACCTTTTGTTGTAACATGTATAGATATCAGGGCACCTATTGGATTTAAAACCTCATATTGCACTTTGAGAAGAACTTTTATAATATTAGTTAAATTTTTATTTTGAATGTGTGAGGTTAAATCGCCTAGTTATATGTAAAGTCTTTGGTTTACTAAAAGGTTGTTGTGTGAGTTCATTCGATGTTTTTTTATTTTTTTGGAATTTTGGATTTAAAAATTTTGCATGTACCTGATCCATTAATTGTGTAACTCCCTATAGCTTGGGTCCGACAACTGGACCGGGTGATAGGTGTTACAAATAAGATGGCATTGGCACACCATTGTTCAGTGTGTTTTGATTATGTTTAAGGTATAAAAATTGTATGTTTTAGCTGGAATATTGCATATATTAGCTAGTCTTTAGGTGTGAGTATGTATTGTGTATGCTTGGAAAATCTACAGGTAATGTTTAATAGAAATTGTAGATTCAGTATGTGACGTCGCGACTTCAAACGAGTCTCGTCGCGACGAGATCATGACTCTAAGTCACGATGCAACATCGTGCTTGGGTCGTTGAGACGAAATCAAATAGTATGTTGCGTTGCAACGTCAATGAGGAACCCCTTAACGCCGCGACGTCAACTTGAAGTTTTGCCAACATTACAATTTAGTCCTAATTTGATCTCAGGTTAACTTTAGAGCTTTCGTAAGCTCATATAAAGACCCCAGGATGATTATATGTCATTTTATATACTTATATTGCTTGTATTTTTATGTTAATTAGCATTAATTGAATATAATTCAATCGTGGTTGCTTTGGCAACGAATGTCGCACCTTATAGCTCAGACTCGGCGATTGGGTCGGATATAGGGTGTTACATTCAAAATGTGGTTGAGAATACATTTGTTGTTCTAAATTTTTTCCCATATTAACATCACCTTAGTATATCATAGAAAAAGATTGGATCGTACTAATATATTGCATATTTCATAACTTTAATCATAGGTGAAATTGAGATAATTCATACTTCGAAAAGTACGTGGAAGAAGGAGATTTTGATAATCTTAATGATGCAAATTTATATTTAGATAATGATGAACTCGGTCAATGACCAACATATGATGATAATGAGCTTATGTTAAATATTTAAGAAGGAATAACCCAACAAATATGTACTGGAGCAATTAGATAAAATTGCATATGATGTTTATTTTTCTTGTTAGTTTTATTAGTAATCATATTATCAACTACTCTTTTAGGCTAATATAATACATATGATGATTTGATTTGAATTCTTTGTAATTATAAGGGAGTATAATTACTGGGTGACTAATCCCCTTGCCGCGGATGCTCTCTAAAGAAGTAAGCGACTTGCCATGAAATGTATTCCATTCCCATGGGCGAGGATCAAACCCCCAATCTCATTAAAGATGAGGTGAGTAAGCACCACACCACACCTCATGGTTAAAAAGTAAAAATGATTTAAAAATTTACTTTTACATTTACCTTTTCCTCCTCCTCCACCTCCCCCGCCACTACCACCTTTGGGTCTTTTTATAAAAATAATATTAAAAAAATTAATTAATTATGAAAATGGAGTGTTTGCTACAGTAAGTTTAGTTGCTATCTGACACATTGAAAGCACAAGTGAACTTAAAAAAAAAAAAAAAAAGTCTAACAGGGAAAAAAAGCTAAAAAAGTGAAAAAAATTTGGTGCCGCCTGACACATTAGTGGTACCGGTGAATTTAAAAAAAAAGTCTTGATAGGAAAAAGAATGGCTGAAAAAGTGAAAAAAAAAAGTTTTTGTGGTTTCAACACCAGACAAATAGCCTTTTCCATACATTTAATCCCAAAAACCAACTTTTTTATTTAATCAAGAGGGTGCCGCTTGAGATATTGGTGACACCAATTAAAAAATATTTTTTCAGTTTTTCAGTGTTTTTTCCTATTAGATTTTTTTTAACGGTTCACCAGTGCCGCCAATGTGTCAGGCGACACCTAATGTTATTGTAGCAAACACACAATTTTTGTAATTAATTTGTTCCCAACCCCATTTTTGTAATTAATTAATTTTTTAATAATGTTTTTATAATAATAATAATAATAATAATAATAATAATAATAAAGAAGCCACCACCCCAGCCTCCACTCCAACACCCACCTCCTCTTCCACCATTCCCACTACTTCATACAAAATTCTTAAGAAATTCACCACCAAAACATGGCCAATTACATTTCCTTATGGAATCCACCGGTAGTAGTATCTCCCCTAGCTAATCATAATGTTAGGCCTTCTGGATTTTTCCCCTAATTTCCAACAACAATTTTCGATTGAAGACCAATTTAGGTATATTAATTTCCAGCTTTTATTCAAGCAGTGTGTTAATCAAAACCTAGAAGGCCTAATATTATGATCAGCTAGGGGAGATACTACTACAAATGGGTTCCAAAAAGAAATGTAATTGGTCATGTTTTGGTGGTGAATTTTTCAAGAATTTTGTAGGAAGTGGTGAGAATGATCACACCATCAATGACACGGAAAAAAAAAACAGACACATAGTGCATTCTCATTGCTTAGATGTGCCAATTTTTTTGTGCATCATTATTTTTTTTTTGTCAAGAACTATTGTGGAGTAACATTCAAGCACCAAAAAAAATAGATATAGTTAAAGGGTCAATTCATAATATTAGCCAAGGAAAAATTCTGAATAAACTCCCTCGTTAGTTATTCTAAATATGGGTTGTTCTTATTTTGATCACAAGTTTTTTTTTTTTGTTAATTTGGTCACCTAAAATGAAAATTGATTAAATTGGCTACTCCATCATCGTTAGTCACCCTAAAATTAGGGTAAATTACCCATCAATCACTCTAAATAGGGATCATTTCTATTTTAGTCATTCAAACTTTTTTTTCATACAAGTGCAACATTAATCTTTTATTACCATTTAATTGTGGAATGATGAATTTATTTTTTAAAATAATCAAATTAATAAAAAAGTTAGGATGATGAAAATAAAAACGATGTCGTAACTATGGATATAGTTTACTCAAAAAATATTTTACTACGGAGGCTGAACTGTTTTTGGTGCATGGATTTCTAAATCAAATGGAAATTTCCCTTAAGTTGACATTGACAGCCCAATGATCCAACGTAAGATGTCACCTTTTAAAATCACTTATGGAAGGTTATAATTTTGATTGTCTTTTTTATAGAATGAAAATTGATTTTCAACGGTTTATGTGGGGGCGAATTCAAATTTCTTATTTAGCCAACATGTGAATGACCACAAAATGCGAGGTAAAATGTATTAATTTCACTACTTTATATACTCAAACTTTGAATTAATGCAATTTATTACCTATTTTGTACAAAAGTACAAATAAATTTTTTTTCACTTATTACTCAATTTTAAGTTATATATACACGATTGAGTCTTAATTCGATTGATATGAATATTGTTCTCAATGTAAAAAAATGTGAGTTTGAGTACGTTGAAACGCATCATCCTTCTATTTATAAATTGAGGATGGGTCATGAGTAGTTCTAGATATTATGTATAAAAAAAAACAGATATAACCAGACTATTGGTTTAATACCAATACGAATGAAAAAAGTATATTTATTAAAAAAACACATTAAAACTTTTATTTAAATAATAAAATTCAAAATTTTATTGTAAATTTATTAATTTAATATAAAATATAAAAATATTAGAATTAGAATTTTTAAAAGAAAAATCAAATTATCAACTTTTCTAGAGTTATATTTTCCTTATTTGGTATGGTAAGTCATTATAGGATCTAATCATACATATTCTTTTTTACATAATGCTTAGAACTATCTATAACCCTTCTCAACCCATAAATATGAGGATAATGCACTTCAGCACACTCACACTGATAAACCACATTTTATACATATTTTGACCCTATGCTTGGCTTATTTTTGGATGAATTTTCATTAGATTTGATGAATTTGATGCTCCTAATCCTTGAATTTCATGTTTTACACTCAGGAGAGCTTAGGGAGTCGAAAAGAACGAGAAACGGGACAAAAAGGGACAAAATGGGACTACTTCGGAAATCAACACGGCCTGAACTATCTCACACGGGAGGACCACACGGCCGTGTGTGATGAGCAGAAGCGAACACGTCCTGGACTATAGCACACGAAAAGATCACACGGCCGTGTGTGGTAAGCAGAATCAAGAACGGCCTAAGGCTATCGAACACGGGCGTGTCCCTGCCGATCCCAAGTCGAATTCTATTCGGAAAAGACTAATTTTAGGCCAAGAGAAGTTCTCCAAAGCCTATATAAACACCCTAGGGGAGGACCTAAAAAGGGACGCAGAGTAGAAGGCAGAAAATACTCGAAGACAGCCATCGGGAGCGGCTCGGAAGAAGGATCTCCATCAAGACCGAAGATCTCCTATCAATTTCTCTTGAAGTTTTTGGGTTTTCTTATGTTTTGTTGTTTTTCCTATTCTATGATGTTTCCCTCTATCATTATGAACTAAATCCCTTAAATACCTAAGGGGATGAAACCTAAGACGAATCTTGTTATTATTTGATTTATAAGATAAATACTTGTTCTTATTCTTAATTGTGAGTTCTTATTCTTGTTTTGATAATTCAGGTTATTGATTCAAGTCGAATGCGCTTATTTAGAGGAGCAAAAGTCCCTGTTTAAGAGTAGATCAACACAATTAAGCAAAGTTGATTGCAACCCTAGAAATAGGGCGACGAAAATCTACCGGGTTAGAGTCAAATCTAATAAGGGAATCCATAGATCGAGTTAATGCGACAATAGGGGTTTTAATTAGAAAGAGGTTTCAATTAATCAACCTAGAGTCAGTTGTTTTTAGTCTTGAAAGAGATATTAACATAAATCAGGGATTTCTACGGATTAAGTCAAGTGAATAAATCGTATGAATCAGAAGTAATAAGTGAAGTCTAGGTGGGTTCTTCCTTGGGTATTGCCTATCTCATAAAGTTGTTTAAAAAGTATTTTCCCAATTCATTCTCTGTCGTGCTTTTAATTAATTTTAGTTTAAAAAGAAATCACTTCAATTCTTAGGCTAGATAATAGAAAGATGGTAATTACTAGTACTCTTGGTCCTTGTGGATACGATATTTTCGGTCTTACCATAACTATACTACTGTTCGATAGGTGCGCTTGCCTTTATTGTGATCGTAGTTAGTTAGAGACACATCAAGTTTTTGGCGCCGTTGTCAGGGACTAAGATATTAGGAACACTAAATTTTTATTACTTTAGCCATTTTTTATTTTTTTTACAATTTATTTTATTTTATTTTTATTTACTAACTTTTCTTTTATTTGCTTCTGGCAGGTGTCTCTAGTTTATGACTAGAAGAAACCCGTCAGGACCTTTACTTTACGATAGTGACATAGAAGGTACAGCTCGCAGAAACCGAAGAGAGATAAGGCAAAGCTTACAATACATACAAGAAGAGAAAGAGAACAACAACACTAATACCGAGGAGATGGCTGACCCCCAGAATAATCCGCTACCTCCTGTGGTCGCTGCAAATCCAGTAAATCAGAATCTTGCTCCTCGAACTGTGTATGATTATGCTAAGCCTACTTTAACAGGAACTGAATCGAGTATTGCTAGACCTGTTGTTGTTGCAAATAATTTTGAATTGAAACCTAACACTATTCAGATGATTCAGCAGTTTGTTCAGTTTGATGGTTTCCAGGATGAGGATCCAAACAACCACTTGGCAAATTTTCTGGAATTCTGCGATACTTTCAAGATTAATGGTGTTTCTGATGATGTCATTCGCCTTCGGTTGTTTCCCTTCTCGTTGAGGAACAAAGCTAAACAGTGGTTGAACTCGTTACCACGAGGATCAATCACTACATGGGAACAAATGACCGAAAATTTTTTACTTAAATATTTTCCGCCAGCTAAAACGGCTAAGTTGAGGAATGATATCTCTTCTTTTGTACAGATAGATTTAGAAACACTTTACGATGCATGGGAGAGATACAAGGATCTACTAAGAAGATGCCCTCACCATGGGTTACCATTATGGTTACAGGTTCAAACCTTTTACAATGGTGTGAACCCCTCAACTCGGCAATTGATAGATGCAGCCGCCGACGGTACACTAAACAATAAAACACCTGAGGCTGCTTATGAATTCATTAAAGAGATTTCAATGAATAACTATCAGTGGCAAGTTATGAGGACGAAGCCAACAAAGGCAGCCGGTGTTTTCAACCTCGACGCAGTGACAATGTTATCAAACCAGGTAGAGCTTTTAAGTAAAAAGATTGATAGTTTGTGTAGTTCTTCGCAGGTACATCCACTGATGCAGTGCGATACGAATGGAGGAGGAATGAGCAATACAAAATATCCATCCTACAACCCTGGCATAAAAAGCGAACAGATGAACTATATGGGTAATAATTTTAGATCTCAGAATAATCCTTATAGTAACACTTACAATCCAGGTTGGAGGAACCACCCAAAATTTTCATGAGGTGGTCAAGGAAATCAGAGACAACAACCCCCTCCAAGTTTCCAACCATCCTACCAGCAAGAGAGAAAGCCGAACCTTGAAGATATGCTAGCAAAGTTTATTTCGGTGTCAGAGACTCGTTTTCAGAATATCGAAACGGCATTGAAAAATCAGCAAGCATCGATTCAAGGGCTTGAGAATCAAATTGGACAACTGGTTAAGTTAGTTTCCGAAAGGCAACCAGGTAGTTTACCTAGTAACACCGAACCTAAACCAAAAGAGCATGTGAAGGCAGTTACACTAAGGAGTGGGAAGGAGTTGGTTGAAGCTGAAAAGAAGATGCCACAAGAAACTGATAAGGCAAAGGGTGAGGAAGTAAACGAGAATGTAACACTGGTACTTAAAGAGTATAAACCACCGATCCCATATCCGGCAAAGTTGAAGAAAGACCGCATGGACGCACAATTCGGTAAATTTCTTGAACTTTTTAAACAATTACATATTAACTTACCTTTTGTTGAAGCTATTTCGCAGATGCCTACATACGCAAAATTCTTAAAAGAGCTTTTAACAAATAAAAGGAAGTTTGAAGAGCTATCAACCGTGGAGCTTCACGAGGAATGTTCAGCTATTCTCCAAAATAAGCTACCAACCAAATTGAAAGATCCAGGAAGTTTCACTATTCCTTGTTTAATTGGTAGTTTAAATATTGAGAAAGCATTAGCTGGTTTAGGTGCCAGTATTAATTTAATGCCTTATAAAATGTTCAAGCAGCTTGGTCTTGGGGAACCAAATTCCACTAGGATGAGTATCCAATTAGCTGATAGATCTATTAAATATCCTAGGGAATTATTGAAGATGTTTTGGTAAAAATTGATAAATTTATATTCTCTGTTGATTTTGTTATGCTTGACATGGATGAGGACGTTGAGGTGCCTTTAATTTTAGGACGCTCATTTTTAGCTACTGTTAGGGCTGTTATTGGTGTAGGTGATGGTAAACTTGTGCTCAGGGTAGGTGATGAGGAAGTTATTTTTAAAATTTATGATGCTATGTGATACTCTAGAGAGCAAGATGATTCCTGTTATTTTATCGATGCTATTGATCATTCTATTCAAGATTCTTTTCAGGAAATCATGCATAAAGACACGTTGGAACTGTGTCTTGCCCAAGGTGAGGAGGAAGGTGACGATACCAATGAGATGGGGGAGATAAAATTTGAGTTAAATTCTAGAATTTCCTCCCCAAGACAAAATAAGTATGAGGGCATTGAAATAAACAACGAACTAAAACAAAAACCCTCTATTGAAGAGCCTTCCAAATTAGAATTGAAACAGTTACCAAATCACTTAGAGTATGCATTCCTCGGAGTTAATTCTACACTACCGGTAATTATTTCTTCAGAATTAGAACCCAATGAGAAAGACGAGTTACTACAGGTACTAAAGGAGCATAAAAGAGCCATAGCTTGGAAGATTTCTGACATTAAAGGGATAAGTACATCGTTTTGCACCCACAAAATTTTGATGGAAGATGAATATAAACCATGCGTGCAACCTCAAAGACGATTAAATCCCAACATGAAAGAAGTTGTTAAAGCTGAGGTAATTAAACTTCTAGATGCTGGAGTTATTTATTCTATCTCTGACAGTACTTGGGTAAGTCCTGTGCATGTTGTTCCAAAGAAAGGAGGCATGACTGTTGTAGCCAACGAAAAGAATGAATTGATTCCAACAAGAACAGTCACAGGTTGGAGAGTCTGCGTTGACTATAGGAAGTTAAACAATGCCACGAGAAAAGATCACTTTCCCTTACCCTTTATTGATCAGATGTTAAAAAGATTATCTAGGCATATGTACTATTGCTTCCTAGACGGACTCTCTGGCTACTTCCAAATCCCAATAGCTCCTGAGGATCAAGAAAAGACAACATTTACATGTCCATACGATACGTTTGCTTATCGTAGAATGCCTTTTGGATTATATAATACTCCTGCTACTTTTCAGCGCTGCATGTTAGTCATCTTTGATGAACTTGTGGAAGATATTATGGAGGTATTTATGGATGACTTTTCGATATTCGGTAATTCTTTCCGCCTTAAAAATCTAAAATGAGTTCTAATGAGATGTGAGGAAACAAACCTTGTGCTTAATTGGGAAAAGTGTCACTTTATGGTTCGAGAAGGAATTGTGTTAGGTCACAAAATTTCTAGTAAGGGGATTGAGGTTGATAAAGAAAAAATTGAAACCATAGAAAAATTACCTCCTCCTAGTTCAGTTAAGGCTATAAGAAGCTTTTTAGGACATGCTGGATTTTATAGAAGATTTATTAAGGATTTTTCTAAAATAGCTAAGCCTTTAACGGAATTACTAAAAAAAGACGTGCCTTTCAATATTGATCAGGGATGTTTAGATGCATTTAATACCCTCAAAAATAAATTAATAAATGCTCCAATTATAATTGCACCTGATTGGAATTTACCCTTTGAACTAATGTGTGATGTGAGTGATTTTGCAGTAGGTGCGGTTTTAGGACAGCGAAGAGACAAGCACTTTCAGCCGATTTATTATGCTAGCAAGACGTTGACGGCCGCACAAAAAAATTACACCACCATAGAAAAATAGTTGCTAGCTGTGGTTTTTGCATTTGATAAATTTAAACAGTATTTGATATTATCTAAAGTTATCGTTTACACTGACCATTCAGCTCTTCGTTATCTTTTAACCAAATCTGATGCAAAACCTCGACTCATAAGATGGATTTTACTCTTACAGGAATTTGATTTGGAAATTCGGGATAAGAAAGGAGCTGAAAATCTTACGGCAGACCATCTTTCTAGGCTTGAAAATCCACATCTCAAAGAACTCGATGAGAGTGAGATAAATGACTCGTTTCCTGAAGAACAACTCTTAGCTATATCCGACTCCGAGGTACCTTGGTTTGCAGATATTGCGAATTACTTAGCTGCTAACATCCTACCAAAAGGGTTGACACATCATCAAAAGAAGCGATTCTTTGCTGATGTGAAAAACTATTTTTGGGAGGACCCTTTTCTTTTTCGTGTATGTGCAGATCAAGTAATTCGGAGATGTGTTACAAAGGCAGAAGCAAGCAAAATTCTAGAACATTTCCATTCAGGACCAACAGGACAACACATAAAACACTCGAATCAGGTTTTTATTGGCCCACTCTGTTCAAGGACGCTAACAGGTATGTTACTTCGTGTGATAGATGTCAGAGAACAGGTAATATCTCTAAACGCGATGAAATGCCTCAAACGTATTTGCTATCATGTGAAATATTTGATGTTTGGGGTATTAATTTTATGGGTCCATTCCCTAGCTCATTTGGGAATAAATACATCTTAGTAGCGGTTGATTATATGTCAAAATGGGTGGAAGCTCAAGCTTTACCTACTAATGATGCCAGAGTGGTAGTGAGATTTCTTAAGAAACTCTTCTATCGATTTGGAACACCTAGAGCAATTATTAGTGATAAGTGTACTCATTTTTGTAATACTTAATTTGATAAAATCTTAAAGAAATATGGAGTTCACCACAGAACAACTACCCCTTATCACCCTCAAACCAGTGGACAAGCTGAAGTAGCCAATCGAGAGCTTAAGCGTATTCTAGAGAAAACCATAGAATCAAACAGGAAAGATTGGGCATTAAAAGTAGACAATGCTTTATGGGCCTATAGAACCGCTTTTAAAACTCTCATAAGAACATCCCCATACAGACTTGTCTACTGGAAGAGTTGTCATCTACCATTTGAATTAGAGCACAAAGCATTTCGGGCTATAAAATTCTTAAACTATGATCTTAAACTTGCAGGTGAGAAAAGAATGATGCAGTTGAACGAGCTAGATGAGTGGCGAGCTAATGCCTACGAGAACTCACGTTTATATAAGGAAGCAACAAAGCAATGCCATGATGCTCGTTTGAAGCAACCGAAGCAATTCGAAGTTGGAGATCTTGTCCTACTATACAATTCAAAGCTCAAATTGTTTCCTGGAAAGCTGAAATTAAGATGGTCAGGTCCATTCGTAATCAAAACCATTTTTCCCTATGGCACAATTGAGGTAACTCATCCGACTTATGGCACATTCAAGGTAAACGATCAACGACTTAAAATATATAATGGTGAAGATTTTAGAGATATGAGAGAAGAGCTTCAGCTCCGTGAACCTCCATATAGAGATGAAAACAGGGTAAGTCTAGCTTAAGACTTTAAACGAGCGCTTCTCGGGAGGCAACCCGAGCACTAACCTCACTAACATCCATGTTTTTAATTTTTAAGCATCTAACTAAAAACTAACCAAGTAGGCGCAGGTTTCCATACCCACAAGGCCTTTCACACGGGCGTGGCCTTGGCTGTGTGGCCACCACGGATATGTACTTGGGCGTGGCAAAGATCGTGCGGGCCAAGGAAGAAAAAGTTTCCCCAACATACGGGCTACGATAAAATACCACGGCCGTGCGATGCGACCGTGGTCGAAACTGACTCGAAAACACGGGCTGCGATAAAGTGCCATGGCCGTGTGATGCGGCCGTGGTTGATACTGAGTAAATGACACGGGCGTGCGACATGCACGTGCCCAGAAGCCTTGGTTAAAACTGAATAAATCACACGGGCGTGGGACACGCCCGTGCCTATATGTCGTGGTCGGTACTGCCTAATTACCACGGGCGTGTGATCCTAAACACGGGCGTGGGAGAAACGAATGAAGCATCACACGGCCGTGTGATTCAGCCGTGCGACCCAACACACCCAGGGAACACGGGCGTGGGCCACGACTCAAACACGCCCTAATTCAAAATTTACAAAACACACGGGCTAAACATAGGGCACACGGCCGTGGGCCTCGACCGTGTGCCCCAATTTCTATTTAAACCACCCCACTGTTCATCTTCTCCCCAAATTTCCCCCTAAAAACCCTAGCCGCTCTCCACTCTCTCTACTCAGTTCCCCTATTCCGGCCACCACCGTCGACTCCCCCTCCTCCCTTCGCTCCCCCTTTCTCCTATTTCCCTCATCTTTCTCCTTTCCTTTTCCTCTTTCCCTTTCTTCTCCACGTGTACAGCACGCAGTCCACGCCCGTGTAAGACCACCACGCCCGTGCGCCACCGCCACATCCGTGCCACTGCTCCAACACCTCCATTGGTTCACCTTTCTCCACCATTATTGATTAATTCATTCATTTTTAATTATTTGTTTGATCTTATTCTCTGTTCTTATTATTTTCATTATTATTACAACTTAAATTTCTACTTCAAATTCATTAGTTCTTTTGATGTTTGATTTTAGTTTGATAGTTTATTATTACTTAATTTTAGTATATTCCTTTTCCATATCTAATTTCAGCATCTGATTTTAGCATTCCATGATAATCTAACTCACTATTAGAATTATACTATTGTTTAGAACTACTAGGATAGTACATTTTGGGCTGGCGATGATACTTGATTTAGTGAAAATTCTTTGGCTTTTTCAGGTACGTAATGACTCCCCTACGTAGTAAAAAGACTGTTGTCCTCGCATCGAAAAAGTGGAAGGGATCCGGTGCTACCTCCTCGAGCGCCTCTACCGAAGTACGCCACCTGTTCCTACAGTTTCCTCCGGAACCCCAGGAGGAACTCTTTCAGACACTCCGCGCGTGACCCCTTGGCGTGGGGAGGTGCATTGATTGGGCCGCCTTGGAGCAGGTCCAACTAGCCGACACCGTCCGGGCCCTCTTGACTACCAACCCATGGGGGCACTTCTTCAAGATTGTCGAGTCGACATATTTAGAGCTCACTCTGGAGCTCTGTTCCACATTCCACCTTCAGACGGTGATGACCAACTTTGACGACCCAGGCACAGTCCAATTCCGTCTTGGGGGCCTCGTACGAGAGATGAGTATTCCAGAGTTTGGGGTCGCATTGGGACTTTACACCGACGAGTTCATGGAGGACGACGAATTCGAGGACCTCCATCGCCACATCCACTACTCCCCTTCGTCATGTTGGAGAGATTTAATCCCTGCCTCGGTGACATATGATCCCAGTCGCTCCAAAGCCTCCGCTCTCGCCCCATCCTTGAGGTACTTACACGCCATCCTGGCTCATACTTTGACGGGTAGGCGAGAGAGCACCAGCGTCGTCAACACCCACGACGCCTATTTTCTATGGTGTATGGAACACGGGCACGTGTTTGATCTAGCTTACTTCATCGCCCTCGCCATTCAGCATCAGACGGAGCGACATCGGAGAGGGGTCATCTCCATGGGCCCCTATGTGACGCGCCTGGCTCGCCATTTTGGGCTCCTCAACACTGCAGCTCAGTCCTCCTCGCTCACGCTTATAGGGCAGATATCCTCATAGGGCATTGCGACGATGACTCATATGAGGATGATTGAGCGTCGCCGTGGGTTCGATCCTCCTCAATACCGTCTGTCAACGGCCACCGATCAGGACGCTCCAGAGGACATTACTGATGATGTCCCTCCACACCACGAGGAGCCACCGTCTGTGCCACCACCACCCCACCGACCAATCTATGCGGCAGCTTCACTGACTGACATTTCTGAGCACCTCACTAGATTCGAGCAATTTTGTACTCAGCAATTTAACGACAACGCTCAACGATTCGACGGCATCGAGGCGACGCTGCAACAGATTTGTCAACATTTTCACATATCGCCGCCACCCCCACCTCAGGATACATCTGGGGACGAGGACCTTTGAGTCCATTTATCTTTCATTTTCTTTATTTTAATTTTTAAACTATTTCTTTTTATCTTTCTTGTCTTTAATTTTTATTAGTATATTTTGATTTCTTTTTATCTCTGGTTGTCTATTATCGAGTAATCATAACAACGTCCATTAATAAAACCCCCTAAAACTTTACTGATCACTCCGCAGTTTCAAAAGGTTCAAGGTGCTACTAAGGAACGAACAAACTACCGGAGTATTCTCCCCCACCTTCACCTCTGCCTAGTTCATCATGTGTATCATTGGCTCTATTTTCACTCCCTAAGGATTTCATCCATAATTCAGGAAGTTTCACTTCTCGCCCTATCTTATGATTTTCTTACTATATTGCTACTATCCATCTTTGTACATTGAGAACAATGTACATCTTAAGTGTGGGGAGGTTATTTAATTGGTTATCAGAAAATCCCTGAATTATGTCTTGTTCTTAAGTAATTTTCTCATATTACTATTAGAATGAAATTTCTATTAACTTATGATTTTCATTGATATGTTTTGGATTAAGTCATAGGTAATTGTGCATTGATGGTTTAAACTTTAAGACATTAGAGAATCAAGCATAATAAGTCTATTTTCAGAATTAAAAATTTCTAGGTTGTTTTCCTAAATTTAAATATTATTTTGAAGTTTGAAATTTGCAAGGTTGACATCAAAAACCATAATTTTGTGAGATTTTTAGCCTTTAGAGCATACACTTTTCTTGCTCACTTTATTGATTATGAGTGTGTCAATATTGATTTGATATTCTAGAGCTTGCTTCAATTATACATGTCGAGACCACACCTTTGATTTGATATACTGAGATGATAAAGGCACCTAGGTTTTAACCCACTTATTCCATTAAAAGCCTACCTTCATAATTAATCCCTAGTGAACCCTTTTGATCCTAATCAACCGTTTCTTGATATACCACTAATATTAACCCGAAACCCAGTTATTTGATTTGTTATTCTCATTTTATTGACTCCCCTTTTGTCGAGATTTGATTTAATCAGTTGCCTAACTACATTCTTTATTTCAGTGGTTAAATTCATCTTATATCAAATACTTGTTCTTAAAAAAAAAAAAGCTAGAAATATATTCATTATTAGTTCTGTGTTATTTGAGCTTAAGCAGTTAATTTTACATTTTGAGAAGAAGCTCGTGTTATTATGATAAGTTTTCAATTGATGTAATTATTCAGTATTAGTTCATTTTTCTAGTTAGGTGAATTGCTAATTCAATCTCGATTCTAACCCTCTAATTCAGCCTTTATCCACACCTTTAATCCAAGCCCCGTTACAACCCTTTTTAAGACCTTTTGATTTGTATATCATCTCATTTTATAGTGGTGGAGATTTGATTTTCATGCAAGCCTATGGGATTAACTTTTCATGTTTGACTTTTGAGTGCTTAATTTAAACCTTAAACACTTTGAGTGATTTGAGTGAATCTTTAGTGAGGATGTCAATTCTTGTCGATTTTGAATTAAAGGTGATTATTTAGGTAAGGAGAAACACCTATGTTTTCGTGCTATAAAAATTATGACTTGGATTGTTTGAATCTTTAGCACTCTTTTAGTTAAATTATCAATGTATAAATTACCTGTGAATTATGATGAGACATTATTGATGAAAATTATGAATTGAGGAAGTTAATTTTAATTGTGAGTTGAGGATTTTGCTTGAGGACAAGCAAAGGCTTAAGTGTGGGGATATTTGATAAACCACAATTTATACATATTTTGACCCCATACTTGGCTTATTTTTGGATGAATTTTCATTAGATTTGATGAATTTGATGCTCCTAATCCTTGAATTTCATGTTTTACACTCAGAAGAGCTTAGGGAGTCAAAAAGAATGAGAAACGGGCCAAAAAGGGACAAAATGGGCCTACTTTAGAAATCAACACGGCCTGAACTATCTCACACGGGAGGACCACACGGCCGTGTGTGATGAGCAGAAGCGAACACGTCCTGGACTATAGCACACGGGAAGATCACACGGCCGTGTGTGGTGAGCAGAATCAAGCACGGCCTAAGGCTATCGAACACGGGCGTGTCACACGAGCGTGTCCCTGCCGAACCCAAGTCGAATTCTATTCAGAAAAGACTAATTTTAGGCCAAGAGAAGTTCTCTAAAGCCTATATAAACACCCTAGGGGAGGACTTAAAAAGGGACGCAGAGTAGAAGGCAGAAAATACTCGAAGACAGCCATCGAGAGCAGCTCGGAAGAAGGATCTCCATCAAGACTGAAGATCTCCTATCAATTTCTCTTGAAGTTTCTGGGTTTTCTTATGTTTTGTTGTTTTTCCTATTCTATGATGTTTCCCTCTATCAGTATGAACTAAATCCTTTAAATACCTAAGGGGATGAAACCTAAGACGGATCTTGTTATTATTTGATTTATAAGATAAATACTTGTTCTTATTCTTAATTGTGAGTTCTTATTCTTGTTTTGATAATTCAGGTTATTGATTCAAGTCGAATGTGCTTATTTAGAGGAGCAAAAGTCCATGTTTAAGAGTAGATCAACACAATTAAGTGGAGTTGATTGCAACCCTAGAAATAGGGCGACGAAAATCTGCCGGATTAGAGTCAAATCTAATAAGGGAATCCATAGATCGAGTTAATGCGACAATAGGGATTTTAATTAGAAAGAGATTTCAATTAGTCAACCTAGAGTCAGTTGTTTTTAGTCTTGAAAGAGATATTAACATAAATCAGGGATTTTTACGGATTAAGTCAAGTGAATAAATCGTATGAATCAGAAGTAATAAGTGAAGTCTAGGTGGATTCTTCCTTGGGTATTGCCTATCTCATAAAGTTGTCTAAAAAGTATTTTCCAAATTCATTCTCTGTCGTGCTTTTAATTAATTTTAGTTTAAAAAGAAATCACTCCAATTCTTAGGCTAGATAATAGAAAGATAGTAATTACTAGTACTCTTGGTCCTTGTGGATACGATATTTCCGGTCTTACCATAACTATACTACTGTTCGATAGGTGCGCTTGCCTTTATTGTGATCGTAGTTAGTTAGAGACACATCACACACTCACGTCCACCTGCATTAGCAACAATGCTCATGTCAATTGAACTAAGAGCCCCTTTAGATAGGCAGTACGTGATGACAATGAAATTAAATACTAAAAATTAAATACACCGCACTTAAAATAAACCATCATCTAGAAGGATCCTAAAACACAATTGGCGACAAGGTTTCATTTCTCTATTTTGGTAAAATAGATTAATATAGAAATGTGGCATTAATGATAGCACGTGGTAATTGTTGTTATATTCATAAATGCAGTAGGACGGGTCTCCCTACATTTTGGCTGTATACTTTATTATTTTATTTAGCCAAAAGTAGTAAAATATAAATGAAGAGGCCGTCAGACTAAGAAATTCTGTACTTTCATTTATCTATAGTATGAAGATTACTTTTATGTAATAGAATAATATGTTTATTCACCTTTCGGGCTTTGCCTCCTTCATTATTTCTTTTTAGTAGCGACCCTAGAGAAGTAAGAAACTGCGGAAGCAACCAAGTTAAGAAAAAAAAATTTATACGTCGAAATTAAATTATAATTTTTATAATAATTAAAATATAATTTTATAATTTAAATAATTTATATTTTAGAGAATTAAATTAATTTTTTATCATTTTTAAAGAATTAATGTGCAGTTTAATTTTTATTAATTTAAATATTTAAAGAATTTTAAAGAATTTAAATAATAAAAAATTCATTTTAGTAGGACGGAGGGCCCTTCTAGTCCCCTCCTAGCTAAGCCCCTAGGTCTTGGTCACCCCAAAATGAAAAAAAATACCTCATCCTTCAAAGATAAAGAGATATAAGAGATCCATCATATAACCCTCTTTTCACTCAAATATCACTTATAAACCTTCATCTTTAATAACTCTATATACCACCTACGGTACAAAGCACCAATTTTGTCAAATATCCCTTCTTTTTTAATATTTTAAAAAAATAATTAATTATTAATATGATAATTTACGTGTACGTCACGTTTCTATCTATTTTGAAAAAGATTTGACAAATAAAGTAAATTTAAAGGTTAAAAGATGCAAAATTTTAAATAAATAGCTAAAATAATTATTATTATTTTTGTAAATTTGGAGGGTCAAATAAATCTTTATGCCTATTATATATTAGAATAATGAAAAACTCACATTTTAGCTCCTAAAAATTTATTTCTTATTTCTAGCCCAAAAAATCTCGAGCGAATGTACTTGAGAGGTCTTTCTATTATAGGAATTGGGTCTCTCTTTACTATTAAACAAGGCTAAATTAGAATAGTGTTAATATTTATTGTTTAAAAAATATCATAATATCTAATAGAGTTGATATTTTTAAAACTTTTATAATTATGTAAATGAAATCTTTTGTCAAATCACACCAAAACGAATAGAAAAGTTAATGATAGTTGACTTTGTTGACAAAATATTTTAAAAAAATTAAAAATTATTAAATTATAAAAAAGTATAAAAATATAATTTTTTTTAAATTTTTTTAAATTTTTTAAAAAATAATTAATTGTTAATGTGGTATCCACGTTCATGTCATATTAGCAATGTTAACAAACCTTAATTTTTTCACCCAGTTTAGGGTGATTTGACAAACAATGTAAGTGTAAGGGTTAAAAGAGGTGAAAAATTAAATAGAAGGCTAAAATAACTTTGATAAAGTTGGAGTGCCAAATAAGTCATCATGCATTAATGGAATTGTGAACTTTCAACCAATGTTGTTTGAACGGACTATCCGATTGGGAATCCACTAAAGTATTGATCTGGAGAGTGATTTTGATCTGATTAGATCGAAACCGATACAGATTAATTGAACCGATTGAACTAGATTTTTTAAATTTTTTTTAAAAATTTATTACTTTTTTTAATTGGTAGGAATGGTTTTGGTTTTTGTCTTCGGTACTAAACAAATTACATGACGTCTCTTGATCTCTCAGTACTGTTAAACTTTGGCCTTTTCTTCTTTCTTAAACCTCAATTACATTCCTGGTTCATTTCCACCATTGTTTTGCATGTTTCGTCTTTAGTGCATATATATATTTTGCGTGATTTTGGTTGCTTTATTCCTTTTTTTTCATGAAAGTTACATCTCTTTTCTCCATTTCCAGTGGGGTTTACCAACTATTTTTATTTTATATTAATTAATTTCTTTGGTTTTTTTTCCCTAGCTTCTTCTTTGACAAATATATATATTGTTTTCCAACACGATTCTTTCTTTTACCAAGTTGGAAAAGCACCATGTTGAACTCATCAGTCTATTTTTTCGTATTTAATGCTGTCATCAATGGTGGGGCGGATTCACATTCATCATCATGTTTGTGGAAGATCCGGTGACACTTCCAGTCATTTTACACTAACTTCATGAGAGCCATCACATTGAAGAGATGACAGTTTGAAGCTTGCGCTTTATGAGGTACTTGACAATCTTCATAAAACCCCAAAAAAATCCTAGTTGACTTTGATGTTTTATATTTATGGATTATATAGATTCCGCCATTAACATAGTGATATGTTGGTTTTCTGTTTGTTTTTATTACAGGGCATGTATTGATTGGAACCAGCATCTGAAAAGGGTGATTTTTTGTGTTGTTTAACGCTTTTTTTGAGTGAATATGTCTTCAGCTACTTGGAATACTTCCCTTTCATGTTCAAGCTCTGTGATTTTATCTTACAAGGAGACATCGATTCCTGTCATGATCCAATGGTTGAGATTCATTTTCCTATCTCCATGTCCTCAGAGAGCTTTGTTTTTAGCCGTTGATCTACTGTTCTTGTTGACCCTCTTATTCTTTGCGTTTCATAAGCTCTATTCTAGATTATCAGGCAACATCCATGGCAGCTCAGACATCAACAAGCCACTCATAAGATGCAATAGAGCCCTTACCAGGACCACTTTATGGTTCAAATTATCCTTGATTGTAACGCTTGTACTGGCATTTTCTTACACTATTATATGCATTATGGCATTTCGTAGTAATAACCAGGATCCAAGGAAACTGTTTGATGGGATGTTTTGGTTAGTTCAAGCTGGAACTCATGTGGTGATTGCTATATTAATCATCCATGAAAAGAGATTTGAGGCTATTAATCACCCTTTTTCGCTCCGAGCTTATTGGATTGCGAATTTTATCATCATTTCCTTGTTTACAGCTTCTGGGATCATTCGTATCGAAACAAATCAGGGTCAGTATTTGAGGTTGGATGATATAGTTTCCCTTGGTTCTTTTCCTTTATCAGTTCTTCTTGTTGTTGTTGCTATTAGAGGCTCAACAGGAATAGCAGTGAGCGGCGAACTCGGACCGGCAATGGAAGAAGAAGAAACCAAGTTGTATGAACCTCTTTTGAGCAAATCCAACATTACTGGCTTTGCTTCAGCTTCTATAGTATCAAAGGCATTTTGGCTTTGGTTGAATCCTCTGTTGAAAAAAGGCTATGAGTCCCCTCTCAAAATGGATGATGTTCCAACTCTTTCATCCGAACATAGGGCTGAGAAGATGTCGAAGCTTTTCGAAGTAAATTGGCCAAAACCGGAGGAAAAATCAAAGCACCCTGTTCGAACTACGTTGCTACGGTGCTTTTGGAAGGAACTTGCTTTCACTGCATTCCTTGCAATCGTGCAGCTTTGCGTGACGTACGTCGGTCCACTTCTGATCCAAAGTTTTGTTGATTACACTGCGGGGAAAAGAAGTTCTCCTTATGAAGGATATTACCTTATATTGATTCTCCTTGCTGCTAAGTTTGTTGAAGTGTTGAGCAGTCACCAATTTAATTTCAACTCTCAGAAACTCGGGATGCTCATTCGCTGCACTCTTATCACTTCGTTATACAAGAAAGGTTTACGGTTAACCTGCTCTGCTCGTCAAGCTCATGGTGTCGGACAGATTGTGAATTACATGGCTGTTGATGCTCAACAGCTATCAGATATGATGTTACAGCTTCATTCTATTTGGTTGACTCCTTTGCAGGTTTGTGTTGCCTTGGTGCTCTTGTACATGTACCTCGGTGCCGCTGTGGTGACATCCTTGCTTGGACTTCTTGGTGCTTTTATATTTGCGATAATGGAAAGTAGGAGGAACAATCGTTTTCAATTCAATGTGATGAAGAATCGTGACTTGCGAATGAAGGCAACTAACCAGATGCTTAATTACATGCGGGTTATCAAGTTCCAATCATGGGAAGAACACTTCAATAAAAGAATCCAATCTTTCCGTGAAACCGAGTTTGGATGGTTAAGCAATTTCCTGTATTCTATCGCTGGCCATGTGATAGTAATGTGGTCAACGCCGTTACTGGTATCGACCCTAACATTCGGGACTGCACTTTTATTGGGAGTAAGACTTGATGCAGGGCTAGTGTTCACAGCAACAACTATCTTTAAGATCTTGCAAGATCCCATCAGGTCATTCCCGCAGTCCATGATCTCACTTTCACAAGCTGTGATATCATTAGAGAGGTTAGATAGTTTCATGACGAGCAAGGAATTGGGCGATTCATCGGTGGAGAGACAGGAGGGTTGCGATGATAGAGTTGCAGTGGAAATTAAAAACGGGGCGTTTAGCTGGGATGATGAAAAGGGAGAACAGGTTTTGAAAAATATAAATTTAGAGATCAAGAAAGGGGAACTCGCCGCCATCGTTGGGACTGTTGGATCCGGGAAGTCTTCTCTCCTGGCTTCGGTTCTTGGTGAGATGCACAAAATATCAGGAAAGGTAACACATTATTGGTTAAAATGCTTGCATTCCATGCTAGTTGGTTGTTCGGCATAATGATGCAATAATGGATTGAATGACAGGTTAAGCTTTGTGGGACGACCGCATACGTAGCTCAGTCATCTTGGATTCAGAGTGGGACGATTGAAGACAATATCCTATTCGGTTTGCCGATGAACCGGGAGAAATATAGGGAAGTTATAAGGGCTTGTTGTTTAGAGAAAGACTTGGAAATGATGGAGTTTGGTGATCAGACAGAAATTGGAGAACGCGGAATTAACCTCAGCGGTGGCCAGAAGCAACGGGTACAACTAGCCAGAGCTGTTTACCAAGATTGTGACATATACCTTCTCGATGACGTCTTTAGCGCTGTTGATGCTCATACAGGGTCAGACATATTTAAGGTGACATTGATGTCTGCTTATTGCAAGTTCTGTTATTGTTTGAAAAGAAATGATCCATCCTTTTGGTCTTAAAAGGAGCGAAAACGATAGATCAACATGCTGAATCTCAAGTTTATTGCCTCTGTTCTATATGCAGGAATGTGTGAGAGGAGTTCTCAAAGAGAAGACTATTTTGCTTGTAACCCATCAAGTGGACTTCTTGCATAATGTTGATCATATCTTGGTAAGTAGGCTTGTATGATCCGTTTCGTGGAATAGACATGAGGACGTATGTGCATGAAATTCATGTTTCTAAAAGAATTCATTGTGTAAATTGCAGGTGATGCGAGACGGGATGATAGTACAATCAGGGAAGTATAATGATTTACTAGACTCGCACATGGATTTTGGAGCTCTTGTAGCTGCACATGAATCGTCCATGGAACTTGTAGAAGAAGCAGGCAACACCATGCCTGGTGAGAATGCCCCCAGAACATCAAAATCAGCTCAGGATGCTTCTAACATCAGGGAAGTAAATGGTGAACGTAAGTCCCAAGACGCCCTGAAATCTGATAAGGGAGATTCTAGGCTAATCAAAGACGAGGAAAGGGAAACCGGTAAAGTCAGCTTGCATGTGTATAAAATGTACTGCACTGAAGCTTTCGGTTGGTGGGGTGTAGCAGCTGCGTTATTATTATCTCTGTTATGGCAAGCTTCTCTTATGGCCAGTGATTATTGGCTGTCATATGAAACTTCAGCTGAACGTGTTCTTCCGTTCGACCCTTTGCTATTCATTTCTGTTTATGCTATCATAGCAGCCGTGTCGGTGGTGTTGGTAACGTTTAGAGCCTATTTCGTTACGCTTATGGGGCTCAAAACAGCCCAAATATTTTTCAGGCAAATTCTTCAAAGCATCTTGCACGCCCCTATGTCCTTTTTCGATACCACACCTTCGGGAAGAATTTTAAGTCGGGTAATGAACTATGCTACTTTCTCATCACAGCTAATTCTTGCCCAAAAATTGGAGTCTTGTTTTCCAAGAAACAAATTATCAAAGTGGCTTGGTGTCTTAGGACTGACAGATTCCTTCTATTTTTTATCCACAGGCGTCGACTGATCAGACCAACGTCGATATCTTCATTCCATTCATTATGGGGGTTACAATTGCTATGTACATTACACTGCTAAGTATCTTCATAATCACATGTCAATATGCTTGGCCAACAGTATTCTTGATAATTCCACTTGGTTGGCTGAATTTCTGGTATCGGGTATGGTTCTCGTTTCAGTTCACTTTTGGCATTCGCTATTTCGTTTCCGTGTACGATATAGATCAAGCAGGAAGTCCATTTGATTTGAATTGCAGGGATACTACCTGGCATCATCACGCGAATTAACCCGCCTCGACTCAATCACTAAAGCTCCTGTCATCCATCACTTCTCGGAAAGCATCTCCGGGGTTATGACAATTCGCGCATTCGGAAAGGAGGACAGGTTTTGTCAGGAAAACGCTAACCGAGTTAATTCCAGTTTATGTATGGATTTCCACAACAACGGATCCAACGAGTGGTTGGGATTCCGTTTGGAATTTATTGGTAGTGTAGTTCTTTGCTTATCTACCATGTTTATGATCCTTTTACCTAGCAGCATTGTCAGGCCAGGTAAACTGTATGCTGCAATCCCAGTTCCACAAACCATTCTTTATGATTTTCATGTATAAACACAAATGGTGGTAATGGTATCAGATAAACAATACTTATTTTGCCTAATGCAGAAAATGTGGGGTTATCTCTCTCATATGGATTGTCCCTCAATGGTGTGTTGTTCATGTCCATATATTTCAGTTGTTACGTGGAAAATAGGATGGTTTCAGTTGAAAGAATAAAGCAATTTTCGAGAATTCAACCTGAAGCAGCATGGCATAACAAAAACCATCTTCCACCTCCAAATTGGCCTGCCCATGGCAATGTTGAGCTCAAAGACCTTCAGGTTCGATACCGTCCAAGCACGCCTCTTGTACTTAAAGGCATTACTCTGAGCATCAACGGTGGTGAAAAGATCGGTGTTGTTGGTCGGACCGGGAGTGGGAAGTCGACTTTAATCCAAGTTTTCTTCAGACTGGTTGAGCCAACTGCTGGGAAAATAATCATTGATGATATAGATATCTGCATGCTAGGACTACATGATCTCCGATCACGGTTTGGGATCATCCCTCAGGAACCTGTCCTTTTCGAAGGATCTGTGAGAAGCAACATTGATCCTGCAGGACAGTTTTCAGATGAAGAGATATGGAAGGTAACCATGTTATTATCCCATAATGAGAACATGTTCTCATTGTTTTCACTCGCTATAAATTTCTGATATTTTTGCAGAGTCTTGAGCGCTGCCAACTTAAAGATGTGGTGGCTTCAAAACCCGATAAACTCGATTCTTTAGGTAAGTGACTTTAACATATTCCGGTATCTGAAATGGTGGCTGAGCATTACCTATAAATCCTTCAAAATTTTCAGTGGTTGATAACGGCGACAATTGGAGCATGGGGCAGAGACAACTTCTGTGTTTGGGGAGAGTTATGCTTAAACGAAGCAGGCTTTTGTTCATGGACGAAGCAACAGCATCCGTCGATTCACAAACAGATTCCATAATCCAAAAGATCATCAGAGAAGACTTTGCAGCCTGCACTATTATCAGCATTGCTCACAGAATACCCACAGTCATGGACTGTGATCGAGTTTTAGTCGTCGATGCAGGTGCATGCTTCTTTCTTACGTTACTCAAACTCGGCATATCATATACGGATAGATGTCCTACATGATTTTTCATATATTTAAAGAATCATACTCTCATTGATAATAGGAAAGGCAAAAGAATTTGACAAACCATCACGGTTGCTCGAGACGCCGACACTCTTTGCAGCATTGGTTCAAGAATATGCCAACCGCTCTTCCAGACTATGAAACCGTATCTTCTTTCGGGTGGATTTCCATCCACTATCAAGATTGCAAAAAAGTTCAAAAAGAAATGAATGTGCTAAATTTAACAGGATTTGAATCCATCTGAAAATAATACTGAATTCTTGAACTTAGAATTGTTCAGAAGGGTTATGCTTTCGGTTTTTCCCGGTTTTATTCAGAAATGAACATTGTAGTAAGATTCATTTACAAATGAACTGTAATAAAAAAGGGTTTAATCTAGATTTACAGAACTTGGTACAATCAGACTCCGACAAACGCCCGACACTGGGATTCCCAGTGTTCCTTTGCCTGTTGAACTCTCTCGGCTCTTTCCATTTGAAGTCGCTGCTCCCAGTATTCACTACAACTGTTCCAAAAACAAATGTATGATTCCGGTAAGAACATATCAGTATACATTCATTCATTCAAATGAAAAGAGGAAAACCTATTAGGATCATACCTTCTTTTTAACAATATACTAAGCTCATCCAAATGTACAAAACCTTCATAAACTCCTGCCTGTAATTCCGAAAATACCAACACAAAACAAAGAATATTATGCTTACTTTCATAAGAGTAGAAGTTATTATCCGACCGAGACACTCACCTCTCGACATAAGGGACACTTTTGTTTTGGCTCAGCTGCTTTCAGTCCATTAACAATGCTAACCGATGCAGCCGAGCAAGCACACATGTAGCAGAATATATGCCCACAAGTGAGGGATACTGGATCAAATACTGTGTCCTGTTGCATTAGAAAATACGAAGCCTATATCAGTCAAGAACCCTTAATAGCAGCTGAACTAATGGATAGCACTATCAGACCTGAAAAACTTGCAACTTACCAAGCATATAGAACAAGTCAAGTCAATATCAAGCTTGACAGAATCAAAGAGTTCACAAGAAAGGAATGGTTTCCCATCATTAAATGTGAGGTAACATCCTTCAAACGATGCAGGGGTCATCCCTGATTTCACCTTGGTTTCCCTCAAATTAATATGGAAAGCCATAAGCTCACATAGCCACGGCGATTGAAGGATTTCGATGTGCATACTTTGTGCTTGTGACTTGAAAGCTTGCCCTTGTTTGGAGAAATGAACCTTATCGTATTTTTTCAGTATTTTACGAATCGCCACAGCATTAATCAATGCATAGTTAACCAGGTCCTTCCCTTCTTGAATCAAAGCAACATGGCTGCCTTGTAGCTTACCTTTGAACCAAATGAAGTATTTTCTAAAACCAGAAGCCAAATGTAGTTCAAGCAATTTCTGTGCACGCTCATTGAAGCAGCCTACTATATCAGACATTTCCTTTAAAAGGGAAGGGAAGAAGGTCCCATCGCAAACTGGACATTAATTTCCATCAAAAGTATGAGCAAATCATAATTTTATACACATTAGAACAAAGGTCTAAGATAAACCCAAAATCAGATTATAAATACATCAGATAAACCAAGAACTTATAGCTTTTCTTCAGGCCTAAAAACCCTTTCTTTTTCTCAAGAAACCCAATTCATATAATCAATTTTTATACATATATATATATATGTATGTACCTGGACAATGCTGAGGACAAGTTTGGTTATGAAGAACACCATGGACGTCATTCTTGGACTGAAATTCTCTTCTACAGTTCTTCAAAATCTTCTTAAGCTTCTTGAAACCAACACCAGGTAGTTTCTTCTCTTGTCCCTGCATGTATTCTTGATATTTCTTGCAGAACTTCATCTCTTCTTAACAATAAATTATTATTATTAAAAAAATCCAAAACGCACACGATATCAATACTTTGTTCCCGTTGGGTTGTTTCAATCAACTTACACAAACACACAATCGAAGAACAAAGGAAGAAACAGAGCAAGAGCAATTCAAGAAAACATGGAAACTGACGGTGGTGGTGGTGGTGTGTGGTTTTAGATTTGGTGTGATGACAGCGGGGATTGACGATGGAGTGTTGATGGTGAATGAGGAAGATTGCGAGGGGAAAATGGCCAATTTTTCGGATTATCTTCTCTCTCTGCTGATTGCTTCAAACTCACTCTTTTTATCTGTGTTACCGCTAATGGAAATTATATCTACACCTCGCCAGGACATATATTATTTGGTTTCCATAAAGGAATTTTCAGATAAAAAGGTCAAACTTCCTTTTTAGTCCCTGTATTCTGTGTAAGTTATAAATTTAGTATATGTATTTTAATTCGAATTTTTGAAATTTAATCCAGAACAAAACGACAGTAAGTAAAATTGTTTGGTTAAATTTTGTTATTAGTCTTATATTCTTTAATTTAATCATTCTTAATTCTTATACTTTTTGTATTACGAAATTTCAGTCTTAATGTAAACGAGAGAAATGTGTGAAAATAACAAACTGACGTAGCATTGCACATGTGATAATTTGTTTGTCATATTATATTTTAAAAATAACATAAATTCGCTTAATAAATTTAACAACTATCATTTAGTCGAGACAAAATTTAACCTAAAAATTCATAATTATGTATCCTTTAATTATATTTTAAAAAATCAAGACATTTAAATAAAAAAATTAAAACACATAACAGCATTATAATTTTTTTATTTATGAATTTTGATCTGATATAATGTTATACATTAATTTTAATTTTTACTCAAATTAATAATATTATCGAATTAATATCATTTTACATTGATATATTGCATACACAAATAATTATATTAATTCAATATGAAAAAAATGTATGTATTCGTTTCTTTAAAAATGTATAATTGAATTAAAATTAAAATTTCATATATACATATGAACAATTACACATAAAATTAAAAATTCATATACCAAATTATACATTATATCAAAATTTACGTATAAATTTAATATTTCTCTCATTTTTATAATTAAAAAAAAAAGAGCAGAAACAAAAAGGAAAAAGCTGAGTGGAAATAAAGTGTACCACATTATAAATTTGAAAAGGTAAAGGAGAAAAGATATAATGTGAAATGATTTAATACTATCAGATACCGGCTGCTTTCATTTGATGTCAGTTCGGGAGAGTGGGGCCCAAATCAGACCTGTAATGTGTTGGTCCCGTAATGGTTAAATTCTATTACTAGTCCTTATATTATGTAAAACTTATAAATATAGTCTTTATATTTTAATTTGATCGATTTTAATCTCGTACTTTTCGAATTGATTAATTTTAATTCTTATATTTTTAAAAATTTTAAAATTTCAGTCTTAATTCAAATGGTAGCAATTAAATAGGTTTGGTTAAATTATGTTATTAGTCATGTATTATAACTAAAATATAAATTCAGTTTATATTCTTTAATTTGATCATTTGTTTTTTAATGGCATAATATCAAATTTAGCTTTTAACGTTTACATTTTTTTATTAATTTTGCTCTTATTCTTTTTTTAAGCTAAATTTTGCCTTCAATCTTTTGAAAATAGTCAAATTTGAAAAATAGTTGAAATGGTGTTTTTTAATAAGAATACAAATTAAAATGTTAAAATTTTAAATACAGTAGCCTGCATGACAATTCATATGTACTCCATGCTAATTTTTTTAATATTTTTAAGAACTATTTTTTTTATTTTTTATTTTAAATTTTGATTATTATTTTGTTAATTTTTAAATTATTTATTGACGTGACATATAAAACAAATGATATTATGTTAATATGATGTACATATAAATTATCATATGGGTTCCCACACCAACATCATTAAAAACTAATGTTTTAGTCATCATTTGCTTAAGTCAGACTTCCTCACCTAATAGGAAGCAAAGAAGAGACATCAACATGAACAATGGCACTTGTAGCACACTCAACTATCAAGGTGTAGACCTTGATGCAATGAGTCTCTGAGTAATTCTTGCCTTTTGCAGTGGATGCATCTCTGACATGAAACAGCATATGCAATAAAATCTTAGTTCTCACGAATAACTAAATAGATTAAAAGTCATTTTTAGTTTGTATAATTTTTAAATTATAAAATTTTAATTCTAAAGCAAATAATAATTCTTAAATCTATTAACGAGCTTTTCTATAAGTAGTATGTTAAAATAGTACACTAATATGATACTATATATTTGATAATATATTTATCGTGTAAGATTTTGAAAATAGTGAAACTTAATGAATTTAATAATTACTATTTAGTTAAAATCAAAATTTCAAATTATAAAAAAATTTAAATTAAAAATACTAAAATTAAAGTATAATGATTAAACCCATATTTTAGTCACAGTAGAAAGATAAGTAGCATAATTCAACCTTCAATCATTCATTTTACTTAAATTTGAAGATGTTTTAGTGTTGGGTTTTCTTATTATTGTGATAAGATAAAATATTTGAAAGAGACATTATATTAAATATAAAATTATTTCATTATTTATAAGGATAATTGACTAAATTAGTAGTATTAAAGTATATATAAATATGTTATGAAAATTAATGTAAAAATTACTTTTTAAAAATTTAAAACTATTTCATCTTAAAAATAACAAAAGCAACTCAAAGCTATTTTTGTTTATATTTTAAAAAACTATTTATAAGAAAAGTTTTGAATTAAGAAAAATGTCTACATTACATGAAGGCCCTTGTGCTTTCCTTCTTTAACAGATCCAATGGCAATTTTGGTTCCTAGATTATATAAAAATGGTTAAATTTTAATTTTGGTCTCTATATTACGTACGAATTTAGGATTTAATCTTCATACTTCAATTTTTACATAAGTTTTACTTCAATGTTTATAATTTCGTTAGTTATTTATATAAAAAGGGTCTTAAGTAAGGGTGAGCAAAATCTGATTCGATTCGAAAAACTCGATAAAAATTTTAAATTTTGAATTAAATAGTTCGAGTTATTTGAGTTAATCAAGTTAGTTGGATCAACTCAAATAAAATATTAAGTTTTTCGATTTAACTCGAATGTGAATTACAGAATTTGAGTTATCTGAATAACAAAAGGCAAAACTACGTCGTTTTGATAAATGTTTATTCGTTAAATTAAAAGGCAACATTGAGTATAAATAATAGGATTCATTAACTAGACTCGACTTGACTCAAAAAATTTTGACTCGATTCGATTCGATTCAAAAAAAAATTCAAACTGAGTTCGGTTGCTAAAATAGAATTCAACTCGACTAGCTCAAAATTGTTTCAATGGATTCGACTCGACTCGAACGAATACTCACCCCTAGTCCTAAGCGAATCTGTCATCATACATGTCCTTTTTTTTTTTTGCCCCCGTAAGATAATGGTAAAATTTTAGTATTGATCCCTCTACTTTGCTAAAATTTAGGATTTAGTCTATATTTTGATTTGACATAATTTGATCATCTACTTTATTAATGACATTAGTTGGTCTAAATAATTAACATCTTTAATTATTTTGGTTAAAATATTGTCGTGAATTTTTCTTAAGAACACTTTTCTAAAACATACCAAAAAAATCCATTTTGGTATAATAAGTAGTACACCTTTCTAACACTCACAAAAAAATATATTTCGATATGATAAGTTTGGAATGGGTATTTTTAGGAGAAATTTCTGCCTAAACATTTTAACCGAAATAATAAACTATTTAGACTAACTAAAAATAGAAGAACCAAATTATGTCAAATTATTGATATACTAAATTTAACATAGTAGAGGGGCCATAATCATAAATTGACCTAAGACAATCATTTGATTCAATAGTAAATTAAATTTTATAAAAATATGTTTAATTAAAATAAAAATAATTACAATAATAATTAAATTTATATATATTACAAATTTAATAAGCATTTAATAAATAATTATAATATACTTATAATTATAATTAAAAAATTGAATTTTTTATTTAACAATAAGATTGAACAAGTAATACATATTTGGGTTTCGATACTTAAACAATTTCATTTTACCTCTATTCTTTATTAAGGAAAAAAATTTATACAATTAGTTATTCAATTATGCGTAAGTTTTGTTTTTATCACTTAATTTTAAAAAATTTCAATTAAATCACTAAATTATTTGGGATTGCGTTTTTTCTTTTCACTTAACCGTTAATGAAAAGATGAAATGATTTACTTTTTAAGTGGCATAAACCAAACATTAGTCATCAACGTTTACGAATTATATCAATTTACTTTTAATTTCAAAAAATTAAAATTTCAATTTTCACACATTATATCAATTTAATCTTTATTTTAAAATTCTCAAACCTTAAATTTTCAAATAAATAAATTTAAAATTATAAAAGTTATTTTAAATATCGAATAATAACTCCACTAACTCAGATATTTAAAAAAAAAAAAAATCAATACTTTTTGGACTGTCAAAAACAATATGATAAACAAGCATTGGACAGCAGAACAAATGCGTGTAATGCTCATCCCATTGTTTGCCACATTCAAATAGCGATGTGAACTCCTTTAAGGTGGAAGTCTCGTTTTGCAAGACACGGTGGGTAGTTGGGAGCTCCACTCACCGAGCACACAGAGGCCCACCGCCCACAGCTATAAAACTAAACCATCGAACGCCGCCGACGTAACAGGTGCAAGTAATTGTCAAAGAAAAAAAATGTATGAGCCGTTTAATTTCCTTAAAACAATTATTATTATTATTATTAGGAATAGGATTGGCCTATTTGCCTTTGACTTTACAGACATCACAGCAAAACTGCAGCCCCACGCCTTCAAATTTTCTTCTCATGTTTATCTTCTTCTTCTTTTTTGAGGTTATCTGTTTAACCCTAATCTTCTCCATATGATGTACTTTTTTATAAAAAAAATTTGCTATTAATTTTTGTGCAGATTTAGTTTTATTTGGTATTTTTGGTTTTAATATTTTTTTTAATTTTAAAATTTTAATCTTTAGTTATTAAATTTATTAGGATATACTGTCAAAATAGTTACTTTTGTTTGTCTCAGGTTACATTTTAGTCACTTACGTTTGAAATATTACGTTTTAGTCACTTACGTTATCGTGTTGTAATATTTTGTCGTTTATCTTTAACGGTATAACAGTAAGTTGACGTGGCACGTTAAATCATAATTTCAAATGAAAATTTTAGGTTAAATTCTACAATTGGTCCCTATATTTTTTTTCTTTTTGAGCTATTTAAATTTTTTTATATTCTTTTAACTTTCTTTTTTTCTTCTTTATTTTTCATTTTTTTTCTACTTCTCCCGTTGTTTCCCTTCTTTATTTCTTTTAACATAAGTTTCCTATGTTTTCCATTTATTTTTTAAAATTTCGATTATCGATTAATTTGGTTTGAAATCGGATAATTAACTGAATTAAATAATATATATTATATATAATATATTTTTCATATTATCAATATACTTTTTGAACTATTATATTTTATATTAGTCGAAATAAATAATATACATTATATATAATATTTTTTTAAACTATTAAAAAAAAGAAAATTATTAACAAAATCATTAAACGACTTTCAACCGAAATAAATTCAACCACAAACCAATTCAATCAATTAATTCGATTTTAACCAAATTATGAATATCTTAAATATCATAATATTTTAAGTTTCAAGTTAAAAAATAAATTATTCATATTTACTTTTTAAGATTCAACGTAGGAAATTTGCACCACTAAAATTCGCATCAGCAGCCAATTTTAGTGTACAACTTCTCGTATTCATTGAGAAAAAAAAAACATTTTCTCCCTAATAAGAAAATGCAAACCTACAACACATTACGCATCTGTCATAGAAATCAACAATCTGGATTTGTAATTACAGTAAAATTTCTATAAAATAATATTTTTGGGCCTGAAAAAATTATTATTTTATCAATAAATGAATATTTTATTAATTTATTGATAAATTTATTAATTTAGAGAATATTTTATACTTTATGCATGAGTTTTTTTTTATCAAAATCCAATATGCATGTAAGTACAATGAATCAAAGTTAATTAGTTCATGTAACAAAAAAAAATTAATTAATTGATTCATGTAACCAAAAAGAAAAAGAGTTAATGGTTTCAAAATCCAATTGTCGAAACCATTTTTACTTCGATGTTTGAAAAAAGGGGTCAACTTAAAAATATGATGTGGAGTCGACACCAACCTCTTTTTGTTTAGGTGTGATTGGATCACCTTGTAAAAATTTTATTGGTCTGCGAAATTAAATGACAAAAAGGGTTCGGGAATCGGTTACGCACGAGGAAGGGTTAGCAACCCCGTACGCCCCAAAACGGGTACCAAATCGATTAATTAATGTCCTTGCGTTGAAAACTTGAAAATGCTTAAGATATAATTCTTTTTAAGAGAGGTCAATTAATTTTGAATTGAATCTCAAGATTAACTCGTTTCAAAGTAATAAAAGTATCATATCCAATACGTTAGGATATAACACATTTATACCCCGACACCGAGATCATCTTTGATTTTCAAAATACGCGATTAAAAGGATATTTGGTTATTTGGTCAAACAAAAAAAAAATCGCAACTCAGCACGATAGGGCACGATTTTTCGAATTTCCAAACACACAAATATTGCCTTATCTTGAAAAATTTTCCAATACGCAACTTAAGCATCAACTTATAAAATATTTATTTGGTTTGTTTGGATGAAAACATTTGAACAAGTAAGTTGGAAATCTCGATTGACTACAATGATAAAATGAAGTATAGTAGTAAGTATGGAATAATAATACATGGTAACAATAACATATAAAGGAACATAATCGTATGAAAATATCAAAAACCAAATTAATACACATATGATGGCAATACAACATATACTTTACAAATATTAACAGTCGAAATCCATAAATTAAAAGACAATTTTTAAAAGAATATTAAACAAATTGGCATAATTCAGATGCGACAAACATATAAAAAAATGAATAACATAAAAGATTCTAAAATAAAATATTAAGTAAGGAGAAAATCAAAGTAAAATATATATAAAATAATATATGTTAATCTACATAAGTAATATACATGAAAATAAAAAGACTAAATTTAATAATTTATACATGAAAATAATATATCAAGGTTGTTAAAATAAACAATATATATATATATATATAATAAAATAGGGAATAAAAAGGAAATAAATTAAGTAAATAAATAAATTTAAAAAATATACCTATACACATAAATAGATTTAAAAGAAAATACATATAAAAGATAATGTGAAATCCATAAGATACATAAATAATTTAATATGAATTATATGTGTATATAAAAATAATAATTAATAAACACAAATAACATATAAAAGGAAATTAATAAAATCTAGAACAATTTAAAATATATAATATTAAATATTAATCTTTAAAAGAGAATAATTAAAAAAACAATAAACAAATAATTAACAAAAATAATTAAAGGACTATATTGAAATCAGAACAAAATCAAAGAGCTAAAAGCAATAAATTAAGAAAAATCAAAAAAGGACTAAGACGCCATGCGCGTGAATCAAAAGGGACTAAAAACACAAATATTTCCAAAGCTCAAAACGCCGAGTTCAAATTGTACTAAATTGCAAAAGAATGAGAAAGCGGAGGGATTAATCGCGTAAATAACCCACTATTAGAGAAAATACGCGGATCCTGAATGGACATCGGGTCGGGTCGAAACGGGTCATCCTATACGACGTTGTTTTGAAGCCATTTAATCAGACTTCAAACGACGTCGTTTCGTTAGGTTTAAATAGGTTACTAAACCTAAAATCCCATCAGGAATTCGGCCCCCCCTTTTTTTTAAAATCAAAATACCCTAGCCGCCTTAAAAAAACAAAATCAGAGCCCCCTCTCGCTATTTGCAATCGACCAGCAGGACTGCAGATTCGACCACCGAGATTCACCATGGTAATCGGTGTATGGTGGTGTTTAGTGACGCCTTCGTGCCCTCACCGAGCGAGACACACGGGAATTGCCTCTTTCGGCCCAAAATCCCCATCTCAAACTTCAATTTGACGAAGGAGATGAGGACGCCGACGGCTCGCTTTGCGCAGTAAACTCTCTTTTCTATTCGTTTATTTCATAACAAAAGGAAAACAAAAAAATGAAAATAAAAAACACGGGCCAAAAATAGGAAGAATCACCTTCGGTGATTCTGTATATTTTCTCTATGTGTAAAAACAATTGTCCGTAAAAAAATACAAGAATTTCGATTCGATTTTATAGCCGAAAAACCTCGGAAGAAAAACAAACAAAAATACATTTTTATTTGCTATTCTCTCTTGCATCGTTTCTTTGTTGTTTTCGCAGTACAAGGTGAGGACATGGCGACGGAGGCCGTCACGGTGGCGACATGGCGCGGGGTGGCTTGCGGTCTTTGGTTGGCTAGTTTGTTGAGGCATGCGGCGCTGGAAAATTCCAGAAACCCTTAGGGTTTCTAGGAACATTAAGATATTGGGCCATTTGGGCCTCTGAATTTTGGGTCTTTAGTTTGGGCTGTGGGCAAATTTGGGTAGTGGTTTAGTTTAGTTTATTTGGGTTTGTATTTGGGCCACTAATTGGGTCTGTTGTAATTAGCATTTAGGCTTGTAAAAAGTGGACTGTTATTGGACTATATTTTTTGGGGGGGTTTTAATTTTGTTTGTCTTTTCTGTTTGTTTTGGTCTTATTCTGGTTGACTAATAGTCCCGGGCAAATTTGGGCTCTTATAGCTGCCCCTCTTTGCTCATTGTCGTGTAACAGGAATGAAGCAAAGACTTTAAAGAGGGCCAAATTTGTCTGGTCTTGTAAGATCTTGACTTCTTGGCACTTCTTTTCTTCAAGTAGCCTCACTGCGTCTTCCAGGGTATGGGAAATGATGTCTCAACTTGCTTCAGCAGAATTTCAGAAAGAAGAGATTTGTAACCTCAATCTTCTCTACTGAAACTTCAAAGAAAAAAGGATGGATCCTCAATGTAATCTCAGGGAGGAGGGATTTGTAGCTTCAACCTACTCCGTTGGGACTTCGAGGAGATAAGAATTCCAAGAGAAGAGATTCGTAACCTCAATCTTCTCTACTGAAACTCCAAAAAAATAAGGATTGATCCTCGTTGTAAACTCAGGGAGGAGGGATTTGTAGCCTCAACCTACTCTACTGGAACTTCGAGGAGATAAAAAAATTCAGGGAGAAGAGATTCGTAACCTCAATCTTCTCTGCTGAAACTTCAAAGAATTACAGACTGATCCTCATTGTAAACTCATGAAGGAGGGATTTGTAGCCTCAACCTACTCCACTGGAACTTCGAGGAGATAGAAATTCAGGGAGAAGAGATTTGTAACATCAATCTTCTCTGCTGAAACTTCAAAGAAATACAGACTGATCCTCATTGTAAACTCAGGGAGGAGGGATTTGTAGCCTCAACCTACTCCACTGGAACTTCGAGGAGATAGAAATTCAGGGAGAAGAGATTCGTAACCTCAATCTTCTCTGCTGAAACTTCAAAGAAATACAGACTGATCCTCATTGTAAACTCAGGGAGAAGGGATTTGTAGCCTCAACCTACTCCACTAGAACTTCGAGGAGATAGAAATTCAGGGGGACGGGATTTGTAATTTCAACCTACTCCGCTGGAACTTCAAGGAAATAAGGATGGATCCTCGTTGTAAACTCAGGGAGACGAGATTTGTAATTTCAACCTACTCCGCTGGAACTTCAAAGAAATAAGAATTCAGGCTTTCGATCTGTTTCACTACTATTTAACTGATCTGCAATCTTTACTTGATCTGTTCCACTACAATTTAGGAGACAAGATCTACAATCTTCAACTCGCTTCTATTCTTTCGCGAGAGAGAAGGATGGTCATCCTTGATCATTTTCCTTCGCTATCTCGAGGAACAAAATCTAAAATCTTCGATCTGCTTCATTGCAATCTTAGGAAGACAAGATCGGCTATCTTCAATCTGTTCCACTGCAAACTCAGGGATGCCAGACTGGTATCTTCGATCCGCTTCACTGCAAACTCAGGAAGGCAAGATCTGCTAATTCACCGATGTTACGACACCGTCCTCTGAGGGACCTATCCTGTAAAATCAGTTTTATGTGTTTATGCTTACGCAAAATGGTTAGGATGCAATGATCAGAATGAATCTAATGCTCCTAACTAAATGTATTATGGATGACATTTGCATGGATGCAAAATGTCATGAGAATGATTTCTTACAATGATTAGGATGCAATGATCGGAATAAATCAAATGCTCCTAACTAAATGTGTCTTGAATGAATGCAGAATGAGAATGATCCCTTTTTTTAAAATTTTAAAGTGTCATCGCTCATTGTTTATTAAGGCCTTATCACTGATGTATTATGCTGCCATCTTGTTCGGTTGGTATTCTGACAGTAAACCCATAGAAACGACTATACTTCACTCGACTGGTTTGCCCCACTGTAACTTCAGGGTTCATCTCATTGTGACTTAGGGGTATAAGATTTGAATCCATCCCACTGTGACTCCAAAATGTAGGATTTGTTTCTTCTTCAATCCATCCCATTGCTATTCAAGGGTATAGGACTTGTATCATTTTCCATCCATACCACCGCAACTCGGGGGGTAGAGGGGCGTAACTTGTTCAATCAAGCGATCGCTCCCGGGTGACCTAACCAAATATGTATGCATGATATTTGCATGGATGCGAGAATATCATTTTTTCTTGCGAATGATTCCCCTTTTACACTTGGGTTAACATTGCCCATTTTTCGTCAAGATTGTATCACTGACGCAATATCTTGTCATTTGTTCAACCACCATTTTTGACAAAAATACGAAGAGATAGTCTCAGTTTAGACTCTTCCTTAAACTTGGTGAGTTTTAAGCAATAGTCCTATTTCAACTTCTCGTATTATTCAAAAGCTTCTAGAGTAATATGCGAAACTCATATTATGAAAATATTATTAGTCCACTAATCGTTATTTCAATGCAAAATGCCTGAAAAAGATCATAACCTTGGACAAGAAGGAAATTAATTAGGAGCATAGCTCGAAACAAATAAGTTAAGCAAAGATAGCAATCGCAATCAAGAAGGAAATTTATTGTGAACATATTTTGAAAAGAATCACAAAATAACAAATTTAAAATGGGTAAAATAGAAACTAGGTGCCCCAGATATCGCAACCTGAACTTCTCTGTTCCAACTTCTTGAGGACCATTTTAAGCTTAATATGTGTTTAAGGGATCTAAAGTACTTTGTCGATGCCCCAAGACGTAGCATACTTCTTTATTGTTAATTCAGGCATAGCAAGACTGCTGTATGCCTCATTTTTTATCAAAATTTGAGTCTCCCTTTTTGGGTTTTCAACTCAAATCCTCTTTGGTCTCAAAGCACCCTTTGCGGGTTTTCACCTTGGCCTTTCCTTTTTCTTCTTTTTCTTTCTTTTCCTTTTTTGTTTTAAATTTTTTTTTGTTTTACTCTTTGGAAAACTTCTTATTGAATTCTGAATTCACCGGATTGGGCAGGTCTTTGCTATCTATCTCAGACAATATCCATGCTTCCCCAGAACAGGCCTTCTTTGCTGCATAAAGTCCTTCCCAGTTTGGCATCCACTTTCTTTTGAAGTCCCTTTTGCATGGGAAAAATCTTCTTCAAAGCCCTATCACGAAATTTTCTAGGGCGAACCTTTTTGTTGTAATCTCACATCATCTGACCGTGACAGATTTTCTCTTCAAATTCAACTGATTATATTGAGATTAAATCCATTCTGTCTCATCCAACCTAAGTTCTGATAAAACTCGGAAAAAAGAAATTTCGACTTCAATGGGTGAAACCAATGAGAAATGTGTTGCCCCGGTGACAGTCCTCGCCAACGTTTGATAAGCATAGAGGGTAAATAGTAACTTCTGTATGCCAATCTTTACAAGTCTCAGTCTCTTTTTTGGCTGCCTTTGCTGCACTGATATGGTGTCTGATCTTTGAATAGACTGTAAATCTTTGACATTGTACAATTATGTTTTTTTCTGACATTCTTTGTTGCCACTTTTTTGAATTTGAATTTGAATTCAAATTTGGATTTGGATTTGGATTTGGATTTGGATTCGGATTTGAATTTGAATTTGATGACTGTTGACTTTGCAATTTTGGCATATGAAGCGACCTTCACCCTCTTAGTGAAGTAATTGACAACAACAAAGATGAATTGGTGTCGGCTAGATGCTTTTGACGAGATTGGCCTCATAATATCTATGCCCCACATATAGAAAAAATGGAGGAGGCACATAAGTCCTGTCTTCCTCAATTTGGCATTTGATGCAATTTCCCTTTCTAGGTAGACCAGTAGCCTAAACCTCATGATTAGCCTGACTATTGTAGAACCATTAGCATGGGTTCGTTAAACACCAATCTTAACAGCATACCCACATTTCAGTAGCCTAGCGTGCCTTGATATGATCGTGCGAAAACATCTTGAATTCTTGAAAATAGCTCAATGATGTCTTGCCTTGTGGTGAATTAGGCTTCGATATTTGCCCCTTCTTAATCTCGCAACGTCCACTGACCTTTTGCAAGGTAGAGTCTATTTTCATCTTGTTCTACCATCCTTAACAAATCAAAAGATAGGCTACGATCTCTGTCATCTTCCAAGTCCTTAGATCCCTTAGAACCCATATCTCATTCAAAAAGGGAGTCAGTAACAATGTCGCTCATGTCATTGATATCTGGGTACCTATTGTAGGTACGAAGGCAAATTCTAAAGAATAAATAATTCTAAGGATGATTATTTATATGGTATGATCATGAATAAAAAATGAAAGAATATTTGAATAGTAATCCAAAGTACAAAAGAATCTATAAATAGAAAGAATGGAAAAAATATTTTCTCAAAAGGATGTATTTTATTGAAATAAAAATTCTGGACACAAGCCTATTTCACAAGAGGACTCTTATTGCCTCTAAGCTGAAAGCAATAAGTGTGTTTCGAATATTACTCTAGATTAGCCTTAAAAATACATGTCTCTTCCACAGTCCTATTGTTCAAAACACTCCTAGGTTCATATTTTTGCATTTGGCGTGTCATCTAATTTCACAATACCCATGCTGATGAATTTTTCCACCATTTTCTTGAAAGCAAGGCAATTTTCTATCGAATGCCCTGTGATCCCCGCGTGGTACTCGCACTGGGCATTTGAGTCATACCATTTTGGGTATGGAGGTTGCATCGGTTTCGGGTAGTGAGGAGCCACCACATGTGTATCAAATAGGCTTTGATACAACTCCTTATATGTCATTGGAATTGGTGTAAACTGGAGTTGCTTTGCACTGGATTCTTGTTTTGATAAGCCCTGATGACCAGTGGTCACAGCCCTCGGTTGACCTGCAGTGACTGATTTGGAATGCATACTCAAGTTGTTCACTTCATTTTCCTTATTTCTCGGGGTTGATCTTTTGACACTTTCTCCCGCATCTATCTTTCCACTTTTTATGGCATTCTCAATTATTTCTCTAGTCATTACGACGTCTGAGAAGCTTTTTGTAGCGCTCCCTAGCATATGAGTGATAAACGGGGCCTTCAATGTATTAATAAAGAGTATTGTGGTCTCTTTCTCCAGAAGTGGGTTTGGACTTGGATGGCAACCTCTCACCACAGCTTGCATATCTTGTCTAAAACTTTCATTCGCCCTTTTCTCCATGTTTTGAAGAGTAATGCAGCCGGGAGTCATGTCTCGTCACATGACTGCATCTTTGTTTCATGAATGCATAGGCTAAATCTCTCCATTAACCATTTCGCACGACTCAACCTGGTTATACCATTTGGCTTTGCTCAGACCGAGCTATCACGGAAGCAATGGATTAACGATTGGTCATTATTAATGTACCTGTCATTCTTCTACAAAACATAGTAATATGAGCCTCGGGCAACTTGTCCCATTATACTTATCAAATTCAGAATTTTGAACTTGTATGGGAGTACCAAGTGCGGGACCAAGCTTAAATCTTTGGCATCAATTTCATAATGATTATCAAGCACTTTCGATCGCTTTAAACTTCTCCTCCAACCATTTACATCTATCTTCAAACTTGTTTTGGCACCTCGCTTTTGTCCTCTCTCCTTGACTATTTCATCCAAATTAGGGACATTAGTAATAATTGGATTATTTCCTGAACCTGAGCCAGTTTGGAGGTTCACTGAAGCATTAGCTTGGAATTGTTGAGGCCTGATCGTGACAGATGGCCTTTGTACAGTCACTTCTGGTAGTGTTTGCACGTGTGGTGGAGTAAAATCATGGGGATATTGATGATACTCAGTATTCTTCTCAACATTAACCATAGGGCTCTTTCCTTTATCTATAAGCCCCTTCAACAGCTGCGTCATCTGAGTCATCATATTTTTCTGCGATTCTATCATTTTGTCCATCATATCCTGCTAGATCTTAGCGAGCTACTCCTGCATCTGTGCTTGCATCTGTTCCTGCATCTCCTTTTGCATTTGTTCCAACTTCTCTAGTCTTTTATCCATTGCTTTAGTTTTTCTCCTTGTATCGTAAGGGTGCGTGCTTGGTTTATTTTTGTCAGTTTCCAGGTTACTGAAATAAATTTTAATTAATTAGAGTCTTTCTACAAATTTTAATGCATGTGATATAATGTAATGCAAATGCATGAAATGCAATGCAGATGTATGGAATCAATGCAAAGAGAAAGAGAGACGTTGATTCTGAATTCAATTCCATTAGAAGAACTTTTCTAGAAAACCAATTTCTTTACATAAGCAGAGATGATATCTGACTTTGTCCTCATAGCCCAGGTGAAGACACCAATCCTTTTCTTCGTATCTGGATGTTATGGTCGTGTCCCGTGAACTTTCTCAATAGATGCCTTTTTCTAGCTCCTTTAAGAAAGTCAAGAAGTGACGGCTCTTGAATAGTCTTTGTCGGCTTGAATCCTTGAGCAAAGTCTTGTATTCTTCTGCGGACTTCTCTCGTTGTTTACCCAGACTATATTCAGACGACCGTATTATAACCCACTTTCTCAAGTAATCCATTTCCTTATGACAAACTCTTCTATTTAGTAATCAAATATTAATCAACACCTCCTTTCTATGATGATGCAATGTAATGCAATCAAAACAAAAGAAAACACGTTAGTGCAAGAGAAATAAACAAACACGTAACACCCGAAGGGTGACCACTAGGGTTTGGCGTGGCTCTATCTGGGGTAGGCTCCTAGGGCTGCTATATGCGGCTTGGTTCTAAAGAATGGGTACCTGAACCAGCAGATTCCTCAATCCTCACCCATTATAGGCTCATATGGATCGAGTTCAGTTCAGGGGAATACATTTCTCTATGGCCATGCGGAGATGAAAATCTCACGGAGCACATAGGTACAGATGTATCCCGGAAGCGGTCCACTAGCCCATGCGAAGGTGAAAACCTCACGAAGGCATAGTTTTTCACTCCCACTTAAAGGTGTGACTACAACGGTCATGCAATACAATGCCAAAGTATTTTATGAGACTCGACATTATTGCATATGCATTAAAAGAAACATGATTTTTCAAAACAATTTTCCAAATTTTCAATCAAAGGACAAGAATTAATCAATCTATAGCCTGACTCTCAACCAGGTCCCCAGCGGAGTCGCCAAGCTGTCGAAACCATTTTTACTTCGATGTTTGAAAAAATGGGGTCAACTTAAAAATATGATGTGGAGTCGCCACCAACCTCTTTTTGTTTAGGTGTAATTGGATCACCTTGTAAAAAATTTATTGGTCTACGAAATTAAATGACAAAAAGGGTTCGGGAGTCGGTTACGCACGAGGAAGGGTTAGCAACCCCGTACGCCCCAAAACGGATACCAAATCGATTAATTAATGTCCTTGCGTTGAAAACTTGAAAATGCTTAAGATATAATTCTTTTTAAGGGAGGTCAATTAATTTTGAATTGAATCTCAAGATTAACTCGTTTCAAAGTAATAAAAGTATCATATCCAATACGTTAGGATATGACACATTTATACCCCGACACCGAGATCATCTTTAATTTTCAAAATACGTGATTAAAAGGATATTTGGTTATTTGGTCAAACAAAAAAAATCGCAACCCAGCACGATAGGACACGATTTTTCGAATTTCCAAACACACAAATATTGCCTTATCTTGAAAAATTTTCCAATACGCAACTTAAGCATCGACTTATAAAATATTTATTTGGTTTGTTTGGATGAAAACATTTGAACAAGTAAGTTGGAAATCTCGATTGCACTACAATGATAAAATGAAGTATAGTAGTAAGCATGGAATAATAATACATGGTAACAATAACATATAAAAGAACATAATCGTATGAAAATATCAAAAATTAAATTAATATACATACGATGGCAATACAACATATACTTTACAAATATTAACAGTCAAAATCCATAAATTAAAAGACAATTTTTGAAAGAATATTAAACAAATTGGCATAATTTAGATGCGACAAACATATAAAAAAATGAATAACATAAAAGATTCTAAAATAAAATATTAAGTAAGGAGAAAATCAAAGTAAAATATATATAAAATAATATATGTTAATCTACAAAAGTAAAATACATGAAAATAAAAAGACTAAATTTAATAATTTATACATGAAAATAATATATCAAGGTTGTTAAAATAAACAATATATATATATATATATATAATAAAATAGGGAATAAAAAGGAAATAAATTAAGTAAATAAATAAATTTAAAAAATATACCTATACACATAAATAGATTTAAAAGAAAATACATATAAAAGATAATGTGAAATCCATAAGATACATAAATAATTTAATATGAATTATATGTGTATATAAAAATAATAATTAATAAACACAAATAACATATAAAAGGAAATTAATAAAATCTAGAACAATTTAAAATATATAATATTAAATATTAATCTTTAAAAGAGAATAATTAAAAAAACAATAAACAAATAATTAACAAAAATAATTAAAGGACTATATTGAAATCAAAACAAAATCAGAGAGCTAAAAGCAATAAATTAAGAAAAATAAAAAAAGGACTAAGACGCCATGCGCGTGAATCAAAAGGGACTAAAAACGCAAATATTTCCGAAGCTCAAAACGCCGCGTTCAAATTGTACTAAATTGCAAAAGAATGAGAAAGCGGAGGGATCAATCGCGTAAATAACCCACTATTAGAGAAAATACGCGGATCCTGAATGGACATCGGGTCGGGTCGAAACGGGTCATCCTATACGACGCCGTTTTGAAGCCATTTAATCAGACTTCAAACGACGTCGTTTCGTTCAGTTTAAATAGGTTACTAAACCTAAAATCCCATCAGGAATTCGGCCCCCCTTTTTTTTAAATCAAAATACCCTAGCCGCCTTAAAAAAACAAAATCAGAGCCCCCCTCTCGCTATTCTGTCGACCCAGAGGACTGCACCGTTCGACCACCGATTCACCATGGTAATCGGTGTATGGTGGTGTTTAGTGACGACTTCGTGCCCTTACCTGGAACGAGACCTGGGGAATTGCCTCTTTCGGCTCCAAAATCCCCCATCTCAAACTTCGATTTCGACGAAGGAGATGAGGACGTCGACGGCTCGCTTGCGCAGGTAAACTCTCTTTTCTATTCGTTTATTTCATAACAAAAGGAAAACAAAAAAAATGAAAATAAAAAACACGGGCCAAAAATAGGAAGAATCACCTTCGGTATTCTGTATATTTCTCTCTGTGTAAAAACAGTGTCCGTAAAAAAAATACAAGAATTTCGATTCGGTTTTATAGCCGAAAAACCTCAGAAGAAAAACAAACAAAAATACATTTTTATTTGCTATTCTCTGCTGTCGTTTGCTGTTGTTTTCGCAGGTACAAGGTGCGGACGTGGCGTACGGAGGCCGTACGGTGGCGACGTGGCGCGGGGTGGCTTGCGGTGCTGGTTGGCTAGCTGTTGAGGCATGCGGCGCTGGAAAATTCCAGAAACCCTTAGGGTTTCTGGGAACATTAAGATATTGGGCCATTTGGGCCTCGGAATTTTGGGTCTTTAGTTTGGGCTGTGGGCAAATTTGGGTAGTGGTTTAGTTTAGTTTATTTGGGTTTGTATTTGGGCCACTAATTGGGTCTGTTGTAATTAGCATTTAGGCTTGTAAAAAGTGGACTGTTATTGGACTATATTTTTTTTGGGGTTTTTAATTCTGTTTGTCTTTTCTGTTTGTTTTGGTCTTATTCTGGTTGACTAATAGGGCCGGGCAAATTTGGGCTCTTACACCAATACGTACATATTAATTGGATAGGTTAAAAATTTTATTATAAATAAACACATGTACATATCAAAATATTATAATTTATATAATCTTTTCCCCGATGGCTTCCCATTTGAAATGTGTAAAAAAGTCTACATTGACAAATTAGATGAGAAAAGCAATATGTGAATACAAAAATGAGCATCCCTCCTCAAGTCAACAAGATTTGCAACAGTGGGTTCAACAAACATTTGATCTCTAGGTTAGCCAATCAACGATATCAAATACTCTTACAAGGTCATCTGAATATTTGTCAAAAGAGATAAGAATATCAATGTTAAAAGACACAAATCAGCCAAATATCCTGAATTAGAAAATGTATTGTAGGAGTGGTTTCTCCAATATCAAGAGAAAGTAAACATGATTGGAGAAATGATTCAAACTAAAGCAAAAAAATGTCTGCAAAAATGTATGGTGATGTAAATTTCGAATTTAACTTCTCAATTGGTTGGCTAAAACGATTCAAGGCAAGACATTGATGAAAGTGGTCCAGTTGTTATGGAGAATATTGAACATGCTTTACCTCAAATAAGAGCTAAATTGGAAAATTTTTATTGGAAGGATATCTATAATATAGATGAAACAGGCTTATTTTATTGATTGCAAGTAGATCATTCACTGGCTACAAAGCAATTAGAAGGACGAAAAAAGGATAAGGAAAGACTTACTGTTGTGGTTTGTTGCAATGGGGATGGTTCAGATAAAGTGCCTCTTTGGGTTATTGGTAAGTTTGCTAATCCTAAATGCTTTAAACATTTGAATATTGACAATCTTAACTGTCATTATCAAGCCAACAAAAAAGCATGGATGATTGGATTACTTTTTCAAGATTTTGTTCGTTGGTTTGATGCTAGAATAATTGGTAGAAAGGTATTGCTTATAGTAGAAAATTGCCTAGCCCATCCCAAGATTATTGAAGGCTTGAGAAACGTTGAATTATTCTTTTTGCCTCTAACTTCAACATAAAAAATTCAACCATGCGATGCTAGAATTATTAGAGCAGTTAAGATTTATTATCGGCGTCACTTTTATTCTAGCATCTTGAAAGGTTACAAGTCATGAGAAATAAATCCTGAAAAGATTAATGTATTGGATGCAATCCATTTTATTAATGTTGCTTGAAATATTGATGTGAAGCCTACAACTATTGCAAATTGTTTCCGATATTGTAAAATTCGATTCGAGGAGGATATGCCTCTCGAACAAGAAATTGGTGATGTTGAAGGCATTCATAAATTAAAAGAAGTAATTTCTGATTTACACTATATAAATGCCATGGATGTTGAGCAGATTTTGAATTATCCAAGTGAAAATGAATATTTGATAGAGTCACCTACGAATGAAGAAATTATTCAAGGAGTAATAGATGTGCCAGCTGATGACAAGCAAGATCCAGATGATAGTAGTGTTTTACCACATGTTTCTCCAAAAGAGGCTTTTCTAGTTGTGGATACCTTGAAAAATTATTTAATACAACACGAAAAGAATATACCAAATTTGGTTTATGCCCTTCTAAAAGTTAAAGATGAAATTGTATTTGATTCACATGTAAAGAAGCAGCAGTTAACTATAGATGCATATTTTAGCAAAGAATAAAATTGAAAAAATAAGAGTTGTCTATAAAGCACATTAGTTTCATGTATTGTATATAAAATTTTTAATATATTTAATGAATTATTATTTTATATTTTCATTGGACCCTTAAGGATTTTTATGCCGCTACTATTATTTTATCCCTTTGAGCCAAGTTGAGACCAAAAAAAATTATTATTTAACCGAAATTATTAATTTATCAAATATTCATTTATCGAAATTTTACTCTATGTTGCCTTCATTGAAGCAGTTTATATCACCCATGCATAAAGGCTATATTCCTCGATTGACATTCAGACTCATCACTTTTGTGTTCTACCCAATTTAGTTATAGCTACAGAACTTTTTAAGATGGTCCCTCCCAATATTCTTTAACAATTGATCAAATTGTAATCCTTATGCTTTGCGAATTTTAAGATTTTAGTCATGACCAACTAATAGCAATTAAATTTGTTTGACTAAATTATACTACTATCAGTTTTGTATTACGTGTGAAAATTATAAATTTAATCCATGTTCAATTTAACCATTCTCAGCCCCCATACTTTCAAATTTGGAATTTTGGTGTTGACACAAATGATAATTGTGAAACCCATTAATGGACTTTCTTCTAATAATATATAAAAATAATAAGCTAACATCACATTACAAATATGATAATATGTTTATTAGCAGAACTTAACCCAATGAATATAATAGTTACCATTCGGTCAAGACTGAAATTTCAATTTCAAATTCAAAAAGTAAACACACTTGAGGGACAAAATTCATAACTTAAGCATAGTACAAAAATTAATAGCAGAATTTAATCATGATAACCGGAAAAGATTGCATGCATGCATAAACATGAAAACAGAAAACTGAACTATGACCAAGGCAAATGGTTTAGTGACTCTCAGTTGTAGTCAGCTGGATTGACAAGAAACACCCCCAAAAATGCATCAAAAATAATTATATAGTTGATTGTAGTAACCTATGCTGCCTGAATTTTTGGCAGAATGAAAAAAGCAAGCAACATAGATAGCAAACAACCAATAATGTAGTCTAAACACACAATGCTCTGGTTTCAAGATTTCAACAAGCACTACAAAGCCCTTGTTTCAAGTTCATTTTAAAACCACAAATTTCATAGTGGAAGACAAACTGGAAAGTACCCTTCTAGTAGCAGAAGAAACAAGGATTAAATCCAAAGAATTAATAGTTCAAAGATTGAAATTCAACTTCACTTGATAAACTAATAATCCAATGTCAAAAATCTCACTAGATAATCTAACAATCCAATGCTGGTATACAATGTAATAGACATAACCATAATGATAATCACTAGTCTCATCTTCTGAGAAAGCCAACAAAGAACATTATTTCTATCAATAAATCAAACCCAATACTAAATGCTGCTTACTAATCATCATCAAGTTGTAAATTCCACCTACTTTAACTGGAAACAACTTACTAGTAATGTTGATGTGATATGCTGTTTCTCTTAAGTGTACAAAGGCAAATCAGTCCAAGCACCAGAAACATGTCCGTTCTCACAAACATAAGCTCGAACAACTGGCTCCCCATCATCGTGGTACCCGAAAACCCGCCTCAAACAGAAAGCAGAATGCAAATCCCATGTTTGTTTACAAGAGCAAAAGGCGCAACTCAGATCGATCTTGCGCCTGTTCCCATCATTTATCGTCCTCCACACTCGGGATTTCTTGAAGTCGTTGAAAACCCCTCTGAAAAGCATGTAATTCCGCTTCTCCTCCATGTGAATGCATCCCGGCCAATCGCAAATGTATAAACAATCGCCTCGGAACCGGCTCGCTAACAACTTGTTGCCCTGTTCTCGGCTTAAGTTCCAAACGCCGTCCGCTAGATGGGATCTAAGCGGTCTAGATAGCTTCCTCCTTTTACAAACGAGAAATTCACGCCCGGTTTTTATGTCTCTGTTGTCAATTCTTTCTACTTTATAACCATCTATCGACTCGGACGGGTTTGAAACGGTGTCGTAATATAGATCATCGAAAAGCGACCATGAACAATCGGACCCGGGAGCGTTATTTTCCGGATCCGGATTCGGATTCCCTTCCACTTTGCTGGACCAAGGATCGGTGGGCGGCGGGGAGGCTTGGGAATTAGCTAGCTTGGGATATTTCACCTCGGGGCCAATCTCACGTGCGAAGCCAAAATCGGAGTGGTCGAGAAGGACGCCAGCGTGATGGAGGCCTGGGCAGCAGACGGAGAGCTTATGGAGGGAGGACCAACCGCCGGGAGGGACGGAGGAAGAGGAGAGGAGATCGGCGCAAACGGCGGGGATGGTTTTGAAGCATTTTTGTTTGAAGCAGGTGTTGTGAATGAGAGAAGAGAATTTGGTGCAGACACAAGCGAGACAAGCCCAGCTCTTGGGGTGATGTTCGAGCTTGGAGAAGATGTTAAGAACGACGTCGTCGGAGAGTTTTGAGAACGGCGTCTCCGTCATTTTGAATGTGGGGGGGCTGGTGAACCTTGTAGTTTCTCAGGTAAATACTATATATGAAAAGGAAAGGGAAAAAAAAAAGTGGGTTTTTGAGCTAAAAATGATTGAATTCTGGGATTTCAGAGATGGGAAAAAATATATAAAAATTTTCCATTTTGCTTTTAAAATGATTTGGGGGGAAGATGAGGAAAGTGGTGGGTGGGTGCTGCATTTGCCAAAGAATCTGGTGGCGGTGAGACTGTGAGCTCAGCATATTGTTTAAACAGCTCCTTAAGGACCACTTAGTTATGGGTAAATTTCCCTGAAAGGTCCCTTTATTAAATTACTCCTTATACTATTAAATGAAGCAATTGAGTCATTATATTATTAAAAAGAATCAAATAAGACCAATTTCAATAGATTTAAGATTTATTGTTTAAAGATAATGTCATTTACTATTTAACAAAGTTAATATTTCAAAAGTTGTATAGATTTTGCAAATGAAAAAGGTAATAATTTTTATGTCATTTCTTAAATCGTAAATGTTAACTCTAATAGAATTTGGCATTGTTTGATTTTTTTTAATAGTACAAATACTAAATTGATTCATTTAATAATAGAAGAACCAATTTGATCAATCTCTATTATAGAGGGAGTTGGCAAGTAATTTCACCTTTAGTTCCCCCTCTCCCCTAAAGAAAATATAAAGGACCCCATAGTTGTATTATTTTATCATCCATCGAGATTTATAGGATCCCAATCGTTTCTTTCTTTCATGTTTTATATATATTAAATTTAGGCAATATATCAAGATTACCCCTTAATATTAACATTATTTGTCAATTTGGTCCTTATTTTTTTGGTTCAATTTGACCCACATAGCCATCCATGAGAATTTTATATTGATACGGTACTATTTGTCTTATATATCAAATTAACAAATAATTTAAAATTATAAAAATATTTTTTTAAATAAAAAAAAGTCACAAAAATTCAGGAAAAAAAAAGTACATAGGGCTTGCCATGTAAACTATCGTGTTTAAAAAAGATTTTAGTCAATATTTAAGTTAAAAAAATAACAACTAGATTCCTTTTAAAATATTGATGGTCAAATTCTACTCATTTTAAAAGGCTGAGGGTTTAATTTAGCTAAAAAAATTATAAGAGCTAAATTGACAAAAAGATGTAAATGTCAAGGGTTAAATTTGACATTATACCTTCAATTATTAAATTTAGAGATAATGTCACATTTGGTATCTATACTTGCATAAAATATCCAATGCGGTATATGTACCTTAAAAATGTCTAATGTGGTACTTGAACCATCAATTTGTGTATTATTTAGTACCTGTACTTTCATAACATGTATAATGTGTTACTTGTATTTTGAAAATGTCTAATGTGGTACTTAAACTATCAGTTTGTGTATTATTTAAGGTTTGTACTTTCATGAAATGCCCAACATGATATTTATACTTTAAAAATATTCAATGTAATATTTGAACTATCAATCTATGTATTATTATGATATATGAAGTTAACACCCTTAGAGCATGTTTGGTTGGGGGAATAGGAATGCATTCCCCCCAATTTTGCCCGCTACAGTTAAACATTTGTTTGGTTCACCGTTTAGGTGATTCCACGGAATAATTATTACACCCCCATTCCCTAAAATCACCGTTTACCTATTCAGTGGTTGAGGGTCTGCAAGCCCATTCAACACACGTCGTTTACCATTTGAAGACCAAAATAGCCTGCCTCTTTCAATCGATTTTCTGTTCAATCTTCCTCCTCCATTTTTGTTTCCATAGCTTAGATCTTAAAGAACCCAAAGCTTATGGAAACCCAAGAAAAGTTCCAAGATAGAAAACCTCGATTCACCACCGTCCATCATCAGATCAACCTTATTCTCCGATAAATCATTCCCTTCGGTTGGAGCAGCTTCCTCACTATTCGGATCGTTGAACGGATTCCCGAAGCTTCGAAACCCATTTAACTCTAGGTATGTCATATCCTTTCTTTTTTCAGTTTTGGTTTTCCTTTTTTTGGTTTCTTTGTCTATTGGTTTCATCTTTTCTTGATTGGGTATTGGTTTGACCGAGTTTCTGAAAATGGTGGTTTAATCGTATAGGTGGTGATGGTTTCATGAGGGTGATAGAAGATTTTTGAGTTAGCACATGCAAACTCGAAATTAAAGCTAAAAAAAGAAAAAAAGGTAAATTATTTTGTTTCTATCTTGGAAAATCTCAATGATGCATGTGTTTTTTCTAATCGATTAGTGAGTGACATGATTGTATTAATTTGTCAAAATGATCGTCATTTTAGTAGATTTTAGCCTGCATGAACATTTACAAAACAGTCTTTGTTGCAGAAACTCTTATTATATATATAGGATAATCATGTGTGTACCATCCTTCAATGAAACCTTTGTCTCCTTTCTTCTTTGAGCGAGGGAAGCACTTGTTCTGAGCAGCAGGCCGAGGGGGGTCAGCAGTAGGATATCCTTCCAATATCAAAACAAACAGGAAAAAGAGCAGTTAGATCTTGGATCATCAAAAAGAATAATATAGAAACTGGATATTTTTTTGGGAGAGTTGGAACCTGTTGGGGGCTGATTCTCTTGTGCAAAATCTGACTTATGCATTTTGGAATAAGCAGTATATGTGTGTTCAAAATCAAGCAAAGATGCTTAAACTTGGTACCAACCCATCATTTTATATACATTATTTAGCGTAACAGTGGACTAGTCTCGTAATTTTATTTTACAACTATGGCTACTGAGTTTCCATTTTTCTAATCGAAGTTGTTTTCATGCAGCATGTGCTGTGCTGTTATGTTTGGTTTATTGCATTTTGTAACATCATAATAATGTATTTCCATTGCACTTCTAATCTTTGTTAAAATGCTGGGTAGAACAAAACTAGATGAGACTAGTTGCCAGAACTAGCCCAGAGGATTCAGACCGTAAAGGGTCATTTACATTATCACTCAACATTCTGCCCATATAAACTCCTGATTCGATTTTGAGCACCCTTCCCGGTAAAACATTGTGGATCATGTAATAAACATCATTTGTTGGCTGGAGTTCTACACATTAAACAGTCTTGGATGATAATGCTCGCTCTTTAATGTTTATTTTTCAGGTCTCTACCTCCTGTGTGACTGCTGGACTTTTAATTGCAAATATTCTGTCCGATGTTCCTGATCTAGCTTCAAGAATAGCACAAGTTTTATTTTTTATATTTTCTATCTATACAAGCTTCTCTTTGCATTATGAGTTTTTGCATAAATCTGGACTGTTATCAAATCTGGACTGTTATCATTTCTGATTTAGTTTGATAACAACAATTACAACTTGCTTAAAAAAGGGTAAGCAAAGCTCAACAAATGGAAACAAGAAAGCAAAGAAACTTAACCTGCCAGTATCAAAGTTATTTATTTTTGAGAGATCCATAGGATGATGAAGTAATGCATAGTTTCAAGGGTCTGTTTCTTTTTCTTTTCTTAGTTCCTCGCTGCCATTGAAGCAGCTTCTCTGTATTTTTTTTCTCTCGTTCAACAATGGCACTTAAACTTGCAGCTAACTGCAGTTTTTTTTTTTATTATTTCCAAATGGGAAGTTCGTTTAGATTTTATGTAGTTTCAAAGAACCTTGTACTGGCATAGGCATTAGGCCTATTCATGTTATCAAGCCTTTTCAAAACATGAAGTAGAAATGTCTAAATCATTCAAACATCAATGAAGAATTAATGGTTTTGGCATGGTGGTAGCAATTATCGTGGTTGTATCGTCTGCTTTGAGACTGAGGAGGGATGTCCTGCCTTGCTGGTGCGTCTAGTCCTTTGGTTTTTTAGGAGGTTCAGACCTGTGTTATGATGCTGTTCTGGTTTGTGCTATGCTGTCTGGATAGCAAACCTGGCTATTTGGGTGTTTGAGGTCTTATCCTCTTTTTTTATTAATAATAAAATTATTTCCCTGAGCAAAGCAAAAGAAAAAAAGAATAAGAGCATTGATAGTACTATGTTTATATGTTATAACAGTATGATATGAAGGATCTGGAATGTTGAGACATATTTTATGGGGGTAAAGAGGAAGGTAAAAAGTTTTGCCAACAGCTAAAATGATTACAACGTTGTAACCATCAACTTGTTTGACACTCATTAGTTGCTGTAAAAATAAATAACTTTTTTAATGTCAGCTAAACTCGGAATTGATGTCAACTAAAGATTTGGTAACTATTTTTGTTATTTTACTCATAGTTTGTTCAATTGAAGGGCTTGTCAATGAAACTTTGACATTGTTGGCAAAGCTGAGACATTGAATTATTGAGGATCATTTAAGTCTTACTATGTACAATTACGATATATGTATTTTTAAGTTTTATCTGATTAGAATCTAATTTTTCATATTTTTGTGCTTTGTATTGATATTGTTAGAATTAAGTGACCCGAATCTTTATTTAAATAAAATACAATGGTAAAATAAAATAAAAGAAGAATCCCTATAGAACTACACTTCTTTTATTTTATTTTAAATAAGGTTTTTTAAACCTTATTAAACTCCATCTATTGGATATTGATTAGAATAAGGAGTTTCAATCTTACTACACTCCTATTAGAATATGGCTTTACAAGCCTATAAATAGACATAGTCTATTCCTCTTGTAAATTGATTTGAATTCGACATAGTGAATTTTCTTCTCCTCTCGCCCGTGGTTTTTTCCGAAAGGGTTTCACGTAAAATCTCGTGTGTTCTTTATTTTTGTTTATCTTTTCTTTGCGATATATTTGTCATTACTGAAGCGTTATTTTTTCACAAATTGGTATCCGAGCTTAGGTTTTTTCATCTCGATCACGGTAATGTCGTCTTTAAAGTATGAAATTCATTGTTGGATCGCAACACCAAATTTGCGTTGTGGCAAATAAAGATGCAAAGCGATTCTTGCATGAGATGAATTTAGAGGAAGCCTGCTAGGGGTAGATAAGATGCCTTCGACATTGACGGAGGAAGAGAAAAAGCGCAAGGATCGAAAGGCATTAACAGAATTACATCTGTATTTGTCTAGCGAAATTTTGCAAGATGTGATGAAGGAGAAGACCATGCGGCATTATGGAAGAGGCTAGAACAAATATGTATGTCGAAAACTCTAACCAGCAAGTTGCATATGAAGCAACGTCTTTATGCTCATCGTTTGGAGGAAGGTGCGTGTCTCAGGCACGAACATATGATGTTTAAAGAAATTCTCTCAAACTTGGAGGCCATGGAGGTTGGTGATGATAAGGAAGATCTAGGGTTGATTCTACTTTGTTCGTTGCCCCGTCTTATTCAACCTTCAGAGACACGATTTTATATAGCCGCGAGTCTCTCACAGTTGATGAGATTTATGATTCTTTGACCTCGTATGATAAGATGAAGCATCTTGTGGTTAAACCCAAATCTCAAGGAGAGGGTCTCATTGTTCGTGGGAGACAAGATCGAAATGCTGATGATGATCGTAGAAGGACACAGGAACGGAATCCTCGCAGTAAATCTAAGGGTAGATCGAAGTCTTCAAACAGAGGTAAAACTTGTAACTTCTGCAAGAAGAAAATGGCACATTAAAACTGAGTGCTATAAGCTACAGAACAAGATTAAAAGGGAGGCTGCGAATCAAAAGGGAAAACAACCAGAAAATTCCGGTGAAGCTGATGTTGTAGAAGACTACAGCGATGGTGAACTTCTAGTCGCTTCTGTCAACAATTCTAAAGTGAGCGAGAGTGGATACTTGATTCAGCCGCACCTTCCACATGAGTCCCAATCGGGATTGGTTTACAAATTACGTAAGCGATTAATCAAGGTGTTGTTTTGATGGGAAATAATGCTTCGTGTAAAATCGCAGTGTTGGAACAATTAAAGTTAAGATGTTTGATGGAGTTGTCGAGAACACTTAGTGACGTCGGCATGTTTCGAATTGAAGAGAAATTTAATTTCGTTGAGTACTCTTGATTCAAGAGGGTACAAATACACAGCTGAAAGTGGGATTTTGAAGATTTCTAAAGGTTCCCTCGTTGTGATGAAAGGGCAGAGAAAGACTGCCAAGTTATATGTTTTGCAGGGTTCTACTGTTATTGGTGATGCAATTGTCGCTTCCTCTTCCTTGTCAGATGATGATATTACTAAACTTTGGCATATGCGCCTAGGGCATATGAGTGAGAATGGCATGGCATAATTGAGCAAAAGAGGACTTCTTGATGGGCAAGGAATTTGCAAAGCGAAGTTCACGTGAGCCTTTGCATTTTTGGGAAGCAAAAGAGAGTTCGATTCACCAGAGGAATCCATAACATGAAGGGAACGTTGGAGTATATTCATTCTGATCCGTGGGGGCCATCAAGAGTGTCTTCGAAAGGTGGAGCTAATTATATGCTAACTTTTATTGATGATTTTTCCAGAAAAGTTTGGGCATTCTTCTTGAAGCAGAAAAGCGATGTGTTTTCTGCATTTAAGTCTTGGAAAACTATGATTGAAAAACAGACGGGAAAACAAATAAAATACCTCCGCACAGACAATGGCTTAGAGTTTTGTTCTGATGAGTTTAATAAACTGTGCAAGTTAGAAGGGATCGTGAGACACTTGCGATTCGTCATACTCCACAACAAAACAGCGTTGCAGAACGAATGAAATGTAAGCGATCATGGAGAAAGTTCGATGTATGTTGTCAAATGCCAACTTACCAAAGTCGTTTTGGGTGAAAGTGAAATTTCTCTCTTGCATGTTTTTGATCAACCGATCTCCATCCATTGCCATTGAGAAAAAGACTCCACAAGAGGTATGGTCCGTAATCCCGCTAATTATTACGATTTAAAGATCTTTGGGTGTCCTGCGTATGCTCATGTTGATAATGGAAAATTGGAACCGAGATCCATTAAATGTGTTTTTCTTGGTTATAAAGTGGTGTAAAAATGTATAAGTTATGGTGTCTGAAAATAGAAAAGTTGTGATTAGCAGAGATGTTGTTTTTGATGAAAGCGCTATGCTACCTAACTTATCTCTTAAAGACTCTTCCAATAAAGAAAATCAAAAGTAGGTGGAGCATCAGTTAATACAGAGTCGACTCCTCAAAAGCCATAAAAATTGAGAATAGAGTTGTTTCTTCACCACAATACTCTATCGCCAAAAGCAGAACTAGAAAAAAAAAATTAAAACTCCAAAAAGAAGTATGCAGAGAGGTGATCTAGTTGCTTATGCTTTAAATGTGGCCGAAGATATAGATGCAAACCAAGAGCCGTCTAATTATTCTCGCGCGGTTAGAATGTGAAGACTCGAGAAAAGTGGATGTTTGCTATGCAAGAGGAGATGGAATCACTCCATAAAAACATAACATGGGATCTTGTGAAACTTCCTAAAAGTAAAAAGGTTGTTCACTTTGTAAATGGGTGTTTAAAAAGAAAGAATGGACTCAGGAGTTGAAGAACCCAGATATAAAGCAAGGCTTGTTGCAAAAGGTTCTGATCAAATTCAGGAGTGGACTTCACAGATGTGTTCTCCCCGGTTGTGAAGCATAGTTCGATTCGAGCTTTGCTTGGTATTGTGGCCATGCATGATTTGGAGCTTGAGCGATTAGATATAAAAAGCGTATTTTTGCATGGAGAACTTGAGGAAGATATTTACATGCAACAACCAAAGGGTTTCTGATCTCGAGAAAAAGAGGACTATGTTTGCTTCTTTGAAAAAGTCCCTTCTGATTTGAAACTTGATCACCAAGACAGTGGTACAAGAGGTTTGATTCTTTTATGACTTCTCATGATTTTAAAAGAAGTAGTTTTGACAGCTATGTTTACTTTAAGAAAAACAGTGATGGTTCTTTTGTGTATCTACTTCTTTATGTTGATGACATGTTGATAGTAGCAAAAGATAAATGAGAGATAAGAAAGGTCAAAGCCCAACTAAGTGAAGAATTTGAGATGAAAGATTTGGGACCAGCAAAGAAGATACTTGGTATGGAGATTCTTAGAGATAGAAAAGCAAGTAAATTGTACCTAAGTCAGAAGGGGTATATTGAGAAAGTTCTTTGCAGTTCAATATGCAGAGTGCTAAGCTTCGTTAGTACTCCTTTAGCGACTTTCATTTTGGACTTTCATCGGCTTTGTCTCCACAATCAGATGATGAGATTGAGTACATGTCACATGTTCCATACTCTAGTGCAGTGGGATCTCTCATGTATGCTATGGTTTATTCACGTCCAGATTTATCATATGCAGTCAGTGCAGTTAGCAGATACATGGCGAATCCCGGTAAAGAACATTGGAAAGCGATTCGGTGGATTTTAAGATACTTACGAGGTACTACTCGATGTTTGCTTACAGTTTGGAAGAACTAGAGATGGAGTCATTGGGTATGTTGATGCTTGATTTTGCTTTGGAGACCTTGATAGAAGAAGATCTCTCCTTGGTTATGTCTTTACAATCGAGAGGTTGTGCAATCAGTTAGAAAGCTACTTTGCAAACTACAGTCGCTTTGTCTACCACTGAAGCTAAGTACATGGCGATTACTGAGGCTTGTAAAGAAGCTATTTAGTTGAAGGGACTCTTTAGTGAGCTCAATGAAGACCTTCAAATCAAGCACAAGATTTTATGACGATCGAGTGCCATCTTCCTTACAAAAGATCAAATGTTTCATGAGAGAACAAAACACATTAATGTTCGGTATCATTTTGTTCGTGATATTATTGTGAGCAAAATTAGTACTCATGAAAATCCTGCAGATATGATGACTAAGTCACTTCCTATAGCCAAGTTTGAGCATTGCTTAGACTTGGTTGGTGTTCATTGTTGAAGTTAAACCCTTAAGGGGTTTTATGGAAGAGGTGGAGAACTTGTTCGTTGAGAGTTCGCGATGAAGAACTTGTTTATTTAGAATTCGTGTCAAGGTGGAGATTGTTAGAATTAAGTGACCCGAATCTTTATTTAAATAAAATGCAATGGTAAAATAAAATAAAAGAAGAATCCCTATAGAATTACACTTCTTTTATTTTATTTTAAATAAGGTTTTTTAAACCTTATTAAACTCCATCTATTGGATATTGATTAGAATAAGGAGTTTCAATCTTACTACACTCCTATTAGAATATGGCTTTACAAGCCTATAAATAGACATAGTCTATTCCTCTTGTAAATTGATTCGAATTCGACATAGTGAATTTTCTTCTCCTCTGCCCGTGGTTTTTTTCCCGAAAGGGTTTCCACGTAAAATCTGTGTGTTCTTTATTTTTGTTTCTCTTTTCTTTGCGATATATTTGTCATTACCGACGTTATTTTTTTCACAGATATAATTATATTTTTATAATTAATCTAATATATATAAAAAGATTGAGGATAATAAGACATCAAGGAGATGATGACCTACTTTGCAATAAACCAATAATTTGACATGTCATCTATTTGATTTTAAAAATACAACTATTGCATTATTATGCAATTTGATTCCCCTATTATGGTTCAAATTAATTATGAAAAATAAGAACGAATTAGGGTTAGAAATATATGTTATTTTTAATACTAATATGTAGTAGAAAAATGTAAAATTGGTTTTACCATAAGTTATTTTTTAAAAGACTATTTTTTAAAAATAATAAAGTAGATTATATATTTTTTATAGTATTATATATTTTGATTTTTTTAAATTCATATAATAATAATTATATTAAGAATGTTATTAATTTATATTTTTTTATTAAATTATATTTAATAATAATTATGTTAAAATATGGTTAAATTATTTATTACTTTTATTAAATTATTTTCAATAATAATCTTATTAAAATTTAATAACAATAACAATAATCATCCGCCTAAAAAAATTTACGCTAAGGGTATTCTGGTCATTTTAATTTTTTTTCTTATGCTATTACAACATCATTCCATTCAACCAAACACAAGAATATTATTACAGTTCTATTCTATTCCATTCAACCAAACAGTTGAATTCATCGACATAAATTTCTATTCCATTACAGCTCTATTCAATTACAGCCCTATTCCATTACAGTGAACCAAACGTACCATTAGTAAATGCTAAACCAACCAATGAAAATTTGACGTGTGGATTTTTCCCGAATAATTAATTCCACATGGATAATAAAATATTATGTGAAAAAGATAAATAAAACAAAATTTTGAAATGATAATTGAAATCAAGTTATTCAACCTCCCATTCAAGCTCAATAAGTCAAGTAAGAGATATAAATTTTGGGAAATTTTGGAAATTTTTGGGTTTTTTAAGAATTTGAATAAATTTTTTTTTTGTTAAAATTATGTTGTTTAGCTTTTAAAGTTAAATTTTAGGGTTTTAAGAATTTGAATCAAGTTTTTTTAAATTTAATTTACTTTACTTTTTTATTTATTTATTTTTTCACATATTATTATATTATCTATGTGGAATTAATGATTTGAAAATAAATACACGTGTTGAATTTTCATTGATTAATTTTTAGCATTTACTATGCGTGTTAACTCCAAGTACTATAATAATACACAAATTGATAGTTCAAGTACCACATTGAACATTTTCAAAGTATAAATATCACATTGGAAACTTTATGCAAGTACATGTACTAAATGATACATAAATTGATAGCTCAAGTACCACATTAGATATTTTATGAAAGTACAAGTACCAAATGATAAAAAAATTGATAATTTAGGTACCACATTGAATATTTTATGAAAGTTCATGCACCAAATGTAACATTATCCCTTTTATTTATGGTTTAACGTATTATTGAAGGAAAACCCACCTCCTTCAGCGTCCAATCTTATTTCATTACTATCTTCTTTAATAAAGCGTTAATGAATTAGTTGATTAGTGTAATAATATAATATGAAGAAAAGCCTATTTAGTACGACAATATAAAAATAGCTGTAACAATAATATCAATAACAAAACATTTCATTATTTTGGTAGATAGTTTTTTTTAATTCAAAATATTACTTATGAAATTCATTTTCGTCTTTAAGAGAAATTATTTTATGGACCATTCCCACCACATTATTTATGATTTCTTTTCAATTTTTTAATGGCATTTCAATATTTTTTTTTCATGTCATTAATATATAATTTTGATATTTTTTTACCCTGAACTCTAAACTCAGAACTCAAAACTATAAACATGAACTCTCACCTCAAATACCAAACCATAAATCACAAATTTGAACCATAAACCCTAAATCTCGAACCCAAACACCAAACATCAAACATCAAACCCAAACCCTAAACCCCCTTCGAGATTCAAGATTTTGGGTTTATGATTTAAGTTTGAGGTTTAGCGTTCAAGGTTCGAGGTTTAGAATTTAAGGTAAAAATATTACCAAAATTATGTGTCAATGACATGGAAAAAATTATTGAAATATCATTAAATAATTGAAAAATGACCTTGAATAATATGGTGGGAGAGTCCATAAAATAATTTCTGGGAAAAGGTCTAATAACTCAAATATTTTTTTTCATAACTTAATAAAATATTTTCAAAGTTTATTTTAAAAATATAATCTTAATTTCCATTTTCTTTGGAAATGAATATTATTTCAATAGATTAATGCTAAAGTTTTAATTAAAAATAAAATGAATTTTTTTAAGTATTTTTCCATATCCGTATTATGGTTCATGTTCAAGATTCGTGATTTTACTTCCCAACAACGTAGCTTTCAAGATTCGAATCTTTGTTTTCTTCTTAGGAGTGTAATGTATTTTATCACTACACCTAACACTTGTTGGTATGAAAATACTTTATATGATAAAGCTCAAACAAAATTTGGCATATAATTTATCTATACTATGTGTAAAATAGATGACCGAGTTGATGTCACGAGTCAACTTGACATTAATTTAACTACGAAATTACTAAAATACTCTAATTTTAAGGTGTAATTAATATTATTGTAAGAGTATTTTTATATTTTCATACTTTTATATAATCTTCAAATAAAACAACTGAAAAACATTATTTAAGAATTAAACACAAAAATCAACAAATTTCATATAAAAAACTATTGTCATTCCATTAATAATAATTTATTAATATATTTTTATAATTTTTTAATATAAAATATTTACGTTTACCATGATATAAAATTAGTAAAAATAATATATTTGAAAAAATTGAGGTTTTTTTTTTCAAAGAAATATTTTACATATTTCCTTTTCAAAATATATATAATTTAAAAGAAAAAAATAAAACATAAAAGTTACAAACAATGCAAAGAGAAAAGAAAACATAATCATTAATTTATTTTATTTTTGAATAAGGACACTATCGAAAACATAAAACTTAAAAAAGGAAATAAAGACCCTAAACCGAATAACTCTAATAATTATAATTAATTTACTTGATTAAATCCCAAACAATTATTATTTTAATTTTTTTATATTTAGTTTAGATTTTATAATATTTTTAAATTTCTATAATTTTTTAAAAATATAAATTTTATAAATACTTTGAATTTTAAAAATTATTTTATATTTTTTTGTTAAAAAATCAATTTACTCATTTTCAAACTTAAGAGAAACCAAATATGTATTTACACTAATTTGTTATTTGAGTTATTTAAATTATTCAAATTGTAACATTTAACTTGACTTAACTCGAAAAAAATCAAATAATTCGATTTGATTAATTCAAAATTTGAAATTTTTTCGAGTAAAAAAGTTTCGCTCACCCCAATTTAACTATGCTCCCACAGCCACAGGCTGAAAACAACAATGTCCATTCCAATGAAAGGGAAACCAAAAGGTAATTTAGCAAAGAGTTAAAATACCAATCCCAACATAAATACAACAATCTCCATGCATTATTATTATTATTGGAAAATTAAAGGATCACAAATTATGACTATGCATGATGATGAACACCATTTTCGCCTTCCTTGTCTTTTCGTGCGGCAGCTCTTAATTTACGTTGCTCCTCCTTATAAATTCGATTCCTTCGTTGAAACTGCCATTGTTATCAAGATTGGCCACAATGAATGTCAGCATATGAAATGGATCCCAGCACCAATTAAATCAAACATCCATATGGATCATGGGATTAAAACAAAATATCTACATTCAAATTATAATGCTAAGTAATATGAAATTTTCTTTGCCATTGACCTAAGTTAACATCTAACTTGGTTTTTGGAGTAGAGAATGATAAAAGGTAAGATAAACTAAATAATCACAAGCTCATTTATCCTTCGTGATTATGCATTCAGACTAGTTGCTCCTGTAAAAACCATTAAAATACCATTTGATGGAGAATGTATTAGAGTTTTCCACAATAAATCACACACTTGAAATCGTTTTCATCTCGTGAGTGTTTCGTAGGTTACAGAAAATTGACATCTTTTAAGCAAAACTGCAAGCAAATTCCAGTAAACTTGTAAAACTTTACGAATAAAAAGTTCCATTAAATTCCCTAAAACTGCCTCAATGTCACAGCTATATTGATTCAGATGCTTGGCACTGTAGCTTTAATACCTTTTGAATGACACACTCTATGTTTCTTGGATACCAGCGGCAGTATGAGTGGAAAAACTTGCATTTATCAATTTACAACAACATTCATACGTTAGCAATTCAACAATCCATAATTTATCATTCTACCATGTGCCACATCTTTGTATTAATCAAATTTTATTGAATGAAACAGTAATAAATAAGAATTCATTTATATAGAAAATTATGAAGTACGAACCAAATCTTGATGAGTACAATTCAAAATGGTCATCAACATGTTGACATTTAAATATCACATAAGTTTTCTTGCATAAAACAATTAAAATGGAATATTTGCTTATAAACAATAAAACTTTAGCCAGAAACATATCTGGTGGGTAAATTTTTCCTATAATTTTAAAGACCATAACCTCAGTGCAGTGGCTAGGAGATGATAATTTTCCCACCGCTTTCAATGGGATTCAGATCGAACATAAAGCATTGATCTTATCATCCTCGTGCCATAAAGCTATTGTCATATAAGATCCCTAAGTTACTAACAAACACAGTGAATAGGTCAACCTTAACTTCAAAGAGATAGCATGATACCAAACACCACCTAGAGGTAAAAGACTTCTCAAACTAATGAAGCTACCTATAACTGGATGATCTGGTCCCAGCAGCAGAACAAAGGGTGTGCTTGGTTGGGTGGAAAAGTGGAGGGATGGGAGGAGGAAGTGGAAAAGTGGGGAAAAAATGAATTTTGCATGTGCTTGATTGGAAAGGAAAGTGAGAGGAAAGAAAATAGAAGAGATGATCATTTTTCATCCTAATGCATAAAAATCAATCCTTCCAAATTGGAAAGATGAGAGGAGAAAATGAGGGAGAGGTGTATGCTAGTTCAAAATTATGCATTTTTCAAATGTTTTATTTTCTTCCCTTTCATTTTTCAACTCTACCAAGCAATTGTTGACATTTCTTCCCATTTTTCCATCTTTCCTACCAAGCACACCCATGGAAAGAAAACTTATGTTTTCCATCCTTCTAGTTTTCTATCCATTCAATTTTCTTTCTACTCTACCAAAGCCTAAAGGCCAGTTTACTATTGAGGTGGAAAAGTGCTGTGGAAAAAAGCTTCGTAACAGTGCTTTAATGAGGCTAAGAAAGTAATTTCAGCCAAAAGCACTTTTGCAAAAGCGAAAGCTAAAATTCTTGACTTTTTAGCTTGGGTTAAAATCTCAATTCTAAAACATGGTATGGTTTGAAAAGCTCCTAGCATTGCTTTTAGCTTGAAATCATAGTTTGAGTTGAAAAACACTTTTCAACCTCAATGGTAAACGGAGCCTAGAACATAAAAAAGCATTAACGTTAATACTTGATTCATAAGCAGCAATGGGATCATCGAGATAAATCCAATTCTTTTTTTTTTTTTTTCCAAATTAGAATCTAAGCATGCAACGGACAGCAGTGGCTTGGATTCGAAATTACGATTGGAAAAAATCAATGCAACGTTCTCATTTGCAAAAAAAAATCCTCAAAAGAAACTAACTGAACCAATTCCAACCACTTACGAGCTTGAGGAAGATCGTCAAGTCGGGAATTTCAGTGAAGCTCAAGAACAAAGCACGAAATTCAATAAACAAAAAAAGAGAGTTAATCTATCTCATAAAAAAAGGCGTCAACTCCAGAGTAATTATAGCTAAATGGATCAAGAAACGACCTAAGAAAACTAATTAGTCACTTCATTGGCGAGAATACAAAAATAATTAGGGTTTGGGGAACATTTAAATGGGAAAATAAAAAAAAAATCCATAAATCTGGAATCTAATCGAAAGGAAATAAAATTAAAACTTAAAGAATGGGAAATAGTTACCTCTTTAGAATGGTGGAGGCACTCGAGATAATCTTCACGGAGAAGACCACAGTCCTTGGGTTCTCTGCAACGGGACATGCACTCGCTGAAGTCGATCCAGAAATCGTAGCACCTGCCTTTGTTACCGTTGATTCCCCACCCGGATGCCATCACACTATTTCTCTACCTCTCTTGTCCGCTCGATCAAAATGGATTGTATACTGTAAAATTTCCAATTTAATTGTGCAGAGAAGTGATGAAAAGACTCGTTCGGCAGTTTCAATCTGGTAGCCGGAAATTACCAAAATACCAGACGATTGGGCTTACGGGGCGACGCATGGACAACAGGGCCTCATCCAGTTTTGCTCGGTCACTATCGATCCATTTACTCAATGTTGGGTTTGCTCTAGTTGGAGATTAAAAATATAATAATTATTTGGGATAAATAGTAAAATTATGCGTGAATTTTAATTTAATGTGTAATTTGATATATAAATTTTATTTTGGTGTCATTATATATCGGAAATTGTGGTTTTGGTTCAAAATGTATGTGTGAAACTTTAATTTCAATTCAATTGTACACGTTTAAAGAAATATATACCTTCATTTATTTTTATTTTAGATAAATATAATTATTTGTGTATGTAATATGTAAAACTAAAATGATGATACATCGATAATTGTGTTAATAAAGTTTTTGGATTAAATCAAATTTCATGTATAAAATTGCATAAAATCAAGGTTCATGTGTAACATTGCATATTAGACAAAAATTTATGTATAGTTTTGAGATTTGTAGCACCCCACACCCGACCTGGTTGTCGGATCCGAATGAAAAATACTACATTCGTTGTCGAAGCAACTAGGATTAACCTTTCTTTTAAATTCAACTCAAACATTAAGCATTTGTCATATTATACAAAATAATTATTTCAAATATGGACAAGTTAAAACATTCAAATATTTTATAATTTCATGAAAACAAGTTCAAGGATATTAATTAAAACAAATAAAACTAGTTCCCATTCAATGTCAACATAGTGTGTACTTTTATCATAATTTACAAAACATTCATATAGATTAAAATCAAGTTCAAGTCAAATTAAACACCTTTAAAAGATTTTTAATCGAATTCTAGGTGTTCGGAAATGATCGGGATTGAGTTCAGGTCTTCGGAGGTCAAAACAAGGGAGGGACCCCTATTTGGACCAATTGTATTGGTACATAGGGTACTTGTAATGATACTTCTGGGTGTTACTATTCATTTTTTTTGCTACTGATTTACTTGTATTGATACATTTGACCACTTGTATCGGTAGAAGTTTGCCAGGACCCTAAAATGACCCCAAAATTCACTTAGTTTGATCCAAAACAAGGCCAATTCATTTCAACATACTATAGAACACTATAAGCTAGTTTAAAACACCATTTCAAGCATATCAAACACTTAAAAATCACATATTCACAAACATGTACTCATTATTACTAAATTCATGCATCAAATCCATTTAATTGGCATGCAAACAACTTCTCAAACATGTATAAACATGGCAAATTAAACACGCATATCATCATATCCCTAATTATAACATATATTCACATCACCATACATGTATGATCATATTCAATATACAAGCCCTTAACATGGTAAGTACCCAAAACATCAAAATAAGTTCAAAGAATAATTATGTTGTTAGGTACATACCATTTTGCTACAAGACGTATTAAAAGCTATACAAATTTTGCTGAGTCGAGAATTGAGTTCTAAATGTTGTTGTACTTCTCAGGTCCTCGAGATCTAACATTACCTGTGCACATAAATAAACAAACCGTACACTAAGCAATAAAGCTCAGTGATGCTATCATGATTCGAACAAGTAATCAATTATAACCAAAATAAACATGTACATTTAATATGAAATTCAACAATAGCTTAAACCATATTTACATTTCTTGTCTCATGCTTTCATGCTTAGTTTCATGTTACATATCAACATTTGAAGTTAACTATAATGCTATCTCAGTTACATGTGAATTAAAGCATATCATATGAACAATTTCATTTTCTCATTTCATACTCAGATATATTAATTCGTTTTGTAATGACCCGATAGTCAGGTAATCGGAAAATGTATTTTCGGGTCTCTGTTTTCATAAAATGAAATCGAAAATATTTATTAAAAATATTTACGAAATTAGTTGTGTGGTTAATTAGGTTTTGGTTAGGTGAATTTGTTTAAAATTAGGAGTAATTAGGTAAAAGGACTAGATTGCATATAGGTTAAAAGTTGAATTATAGAATAGAGAAAAGTTAAGGGACTAAATTAGTAAATAAACCATATATATAACACTTGTATAGTAAAAATAAATAAATACAAGTGTATGGTAATTGTAAAATACATGTGTAAAAATATTATACATATACTTGTAATAATTATATACATTTACTTATTATTTAAGAAATTAATATAATATTATATTAATATAATAAAGTAAAATATAAAAGAAACAAAACAAAAAGAATGAAAAAGAAAACAGAATAGCAAACGAAACAGGGGAGAAAGGAAAGAAAAAGAAAAAGGGAAAGAAAGAACGAAAATTTGGGGTTTCAAGGTTCAAAGTTTGATTGGTAAGCCAATTTAGTCCATTTTCTTGTAATTTTTGAGTTTTTAGAATCCTAAAATAAAATACTACTTGATTTATGTTGAAATTTTGAAAGTTAATGGTTTTTTAGATGTTGTTCATGTTGAATAAATTGAAGTATTAGAGTTTGAATTGATAGAATTTCAAGTTAGAATTGAGAAAAGGATTGATTTGTAAAATAAAATATAGTTTTTTTTTAATTAATAGGGACTAAATTGAGAGAAATTTGAAATTAGGGTTTATAGTAAAATTTGAAAGTTGAAATTAGTTTAAAGTGGGATTTGAATGAAAATATGAAATTAGTTTTAAATAAAATAAAGTTAGTTTTGATTAATGGATTAAATTGAAATATGAGCTAAGGTAAGAAATGATGAAAATATCATACCATACATGTTTATTTTTATTAAATAGTATAGGAAAGTTATTTGATTGTTTTTTTTTTTTAACATATAAATGTTATATGTTTTATATGAAATTGAAGAGAAAGAAAAGAAAGGAGAGGACCTAATTGAAGAAAAAGGAAAAGAGAAGGCTAAGGAGTGAAGGAAGAAAAACATACATCATCTCAACCTTTTGTTGTAAGTACTACAAGATTTTTAAATTATCTTTATTTAAATGCTTATATTGTAATATGAAATTACTTAGAATAGAAATGTACGTAAAATATATAATTAAATTTGTAAATAAAAAAATAATTAGATTATGGAATTATGAAATTTGTAAAGAAAATTATAGATGGAGAATATGAGATGGTATATTGTTTGAACATTAAGTAATAATGTTGTGATAAAAGTATATATGTGAAAAAAAGTGAGACATTTGTGAATTGTGAGATGGGGACTAAATCATAATGATGGAGAAATGAGAAATCTTTTTCGAAATATTTATGTAAAATATTTAAATGTATGAAATTCAACTTTAATGCCCAAGTAGATGGAATTTAGAACTACTAGGATATTAGTGGCATGCCATTAAGGAATTTTAGCGCGCTCTCTGATAATTAGCACGTTAGTGCTCTCTATTTAGCACTCTAGTGCTCTCTATTTATTAGTGCATAATAATGCACCTCTGTATTTGTTTCGTATATCCAGTGTGTTCTATAAAGTCTACTTTGGGCTAAGAATATGAGTTGTGAACAAAAGTGAATCATCGATGTGTTAAGGTAAGTTTGATATCTTACATAAGAAAAAAAAAAAGAAAGTTAAATTTTATTAAAGTAAGGCATAGGATAAGAAACTTATATGTGAGTAAATATGTAATAATTGAATAAGTTTAAAATATTTTGTTATGATTATTTACCTATTTATTCTTGTAGTGCTTACTAAGCCTTCACTGGCTTAACGTGTTTATTTTTAACGCGTAGGTACAATTAGACTAGAAGAGATAGAGTCGGGCTAGAAGATCTCTCATCTCATCACATCCTCAAGAGCTTCAAGAGTAGGTACCATATTTTGTTTCAAAATGGCATGTACATAGGTAGTCCAAATGTGTTTTTTTTTTTTGTGTTAGGGACTAAAATGTAAACTCTTGAAATTCTATCTATTTTGGGTTACTTGAAGTATTTTGGTAAGTATATGAAATGAATTAGTGAAATTATAAATATGATTGCAAATGTGGTTGGTAAGTTATAATACTATGTATAAAAGTTTAAATTAAACAGTATCTAGCCATAACCGTTTTGGCACCAAATGTAATAGTCTTATACCGAGTCCGTACAATTGGACCGGGTATAGGGGTGTTACACGTTTTATGTATGTGTAACATACTAAAAACCTTTTTGGTCATAAACAACATAATTTCAAAAAGCATATGTGTTAAAAATTTCAAAAAGAATAAAATATGAATTATCAGTGATAGTAGAGAATGTAGAGGGATACCAGATAAAATTTAAAAAGACTTGTGTATTAAGAGAAATAAATCGAAAGTATTAACTAAATCGCAAGAATGCGAAAAGTATTGGGGAAAAAGTGAAAATTAAAAGTATAAAAGGATTAAATTGAAATAAGTGGGAAAAAATCTGCTCATTAATAACACGACTGGTTGATCAAAGTTACTGATGGATCCTTGAGGGAGTGACAGGTACCATTGTTGAGCTGTGTTGAAGAGGGTCATAGAAAAAGCTCTGCATTTTATTGCATCGGAGGCTCCAAAGATGTTCATGTGGTTGTTTAGTGGGCAAGGTGGTCTTCAGGGTCGCTCACACCATTGTAGGACGACTTAGGGAACTTAAAAGAGGTAGAAAGGTTGTGGGTTAAGACAAATGAGGCTAAGGGTTCATAGGCATAGCTCCAAGAAACTTTATTGGATTTAGAATCCTTGGTCTCTTGCAGCAACTCCAGCCTAATGTTGCGATTTGCTCCTCAACGAAAGCAACTTTGTTCTAAACCCCTTGATCTAGACGGTTAACAAGGTGAGGCTCGTGCATAACTTCATCATTATGCTCCTTTAAATTCCTACAAACAGTGGATTAAGCTGAGCCTTCTAGATGTAGCGGAAGGGGTAAGTCGGCATCTTTAGTTATACGCAATTTCGCAATCAGTTGTGCATTATGAGTATTTTGCAGGTCCAATAGATGTTGGTGCTCTTGCTATTCCTAAAGCTGGTGTTGCTGAGCCAGGAGTTGCTCTTCCATGAGACGAATTTTCTTTTACATCTTCGTGACTTAGGGTCTGTTTAGTAGTGCTTAAAAAAAGCACTTCTGGCTCCAAAAGCACTTTTGGAAGAAAAACTGTGCTAAATAAGCTACTTTTGGATGAATTTTTTGGCTTTTCAGAAGTGCTTTTGAAAAGCACTTCTGAAAAGGAGAAGCTAAAATTTTTAGCATTTCCTCTCTTAAAAGCACTTTTGGTGCTTTATTACTTTTTCACCCCTCCAATAACATAGTACTTTCCCTTTTTTTTTCTTGGTGCTTAATTACAAATGTGTTAAAATCATTAATTAAAAATAAAAAAATTATTTTTTTAAATACTAATTACAAATATTTAATGGTTATATTTAAATATTTAATATATAGTTTATATATTCTAATTGAATTTTATAAATAATTAATATTTATTGCTTAAAAATATTTAAAATTTATATTTCATATATTAAAATATTAACAAGAAGTTATAATAATATTTTTATATTCTTACTAAAATATAATAATATTAACTAATTTAAATATTATTTAAATGCATATTTGTTACTTGATAATAACATGTCTAAAATGGACATTTTATTTCTCAAAAGCACTTTTTGACAGCAATGCTAAACATTCAAATTTTAAACCAAACTTTTGAAAAGCACTTCTCCACAACACTTTTTAAAAGCATTGCTAAACTAGCCCTTAGCGCTGGGCCAGTGTCACGGGCCAAGATGCAAAGCTCGTGACCATCGCACACAATGTATCCCATGGAAGTTTATCATTAAGATGGGGACCATTTAGCCCACAAGAACTGGCCCGATTCCAAGAACTAATAGAGAAGCGTGAGTGGCCCAAACAAACTGGCTCGTTTCTTGGAAAGATTGAAGGTTCATCTACAAAGTATGACCAATTCAAAGATATGCAATCTTAGAGATAACTTGTAATCTTAGAAGATATGATAATGTAATCTTAGAGATTTAATTTGTAGATAGCTTTTAATCTTAGCCATCGATGTAACTTAATCTTGACCGTTGGTTTTGTGTGAGCTCAACTATAAATAGAGAACCTCCCCCTTACTTGTAAATCATCCATTGTATCTTGAATTCTTAAGAGAAATAGAATTCATGAGAGCATTCTCTCAAACTCTCTCTTGTGTTCTTAGCTTTTCTGTGGCTTTGTTTTTACATTTCATATTCGTTCATATTTGTTCTTCGTTGCTGCCTTAGAAAATTTCTATTAAATTCTCAATTGTTGGGAGTTAGGCTGACTTAGGTGTTTTTTGAGTGAAGAAACTGCCTAAGGCCGCATGGATTGCGTGGGAAAAATCTAAGTTCGAGACACTAGAAGCTTGTTGTTGTTGAGAGGCTTGGTCTGGTGGCACAACAACGGTGGTTGGCTTAGATGGAGAAACCAAACGAGAAAAGAATTGCCTGAGAAGGTCATCTCTAGGATCTTGTGGAATGGCTGGAGGAGGTTGGGTACCTAGGACAGCTGGTGGGGAATGACAACTGAGTTGGCCAAAGAAGTAGAAAGGGAAATATTGAGGGCAACCATGAACTCAGAAAAAGCCTCGATAGGAGTAATAGTTATGCGAGTTGGTGTTTGAGTGCTATGATTCGGGGTTTGGTTTTAAGAGAGTTCAATGTTGGTAGTGGTGTTGTTGGTCACCAGAGTAGATGAGTTGGCAGAATTGGTATTGTCGGTTGTTTTAGGGGGTTGTTGGTAGCATCATTCTGAGACATTGTTGAGTTTACGTTCACCACACCAATTATTAATACGATATCCAACAAAGGAGAAAGGCAGTGAAGAGTTTGCGGTGGGGGTATGAAGGCCGATTAGGGACAAGAGGAAGGGCTGACTATATGAGGAAGCAATTGCCTAGAGTAACTTTAGGGTGTTGCAAGACGATCCCTTCTTCTTTGTTAATAAGGGTATTTATAGGAGAGATTTTCTTGTCCACTTGTGTAACATGTCAAATCATCATAAATGAAGCTATCCTCATTTGATACGTGAAAGGTGTGCATTGTAGGGCCTATTTTGTTACGCATTCGATCAGTACGAGGTTGTTATACTCAAGTGGGTCTCATATGGATTCAAGGGCGTGTTCATACTTGAGGAATGTTCATACCTGAAAAGAAGGTTCTTGGCTATTCTTAGGAAAACAGAGGGTTGGGAGCCTACTTGGTATAGTGGGCAATTGAGAACGTGAGAGGACCAATGTATCATTGTTTAGAGCAGGTGGTCGAGCAAGGTACCTTTTCAAGTGAAGTTAATAGGAGATTAATTGTAACAGCCCGTTTTAGGTCAAATCAAAACAATGGTTTCGAGACCACAAATTCGAGGCCAAAATATTTATTTTATTATTTTATTAAATTTTACAACATGATAGTATTATTGTGTGAAATTTTCGTAAAGAAATTTTACTGTTTGAATGCTTAATTCGGTAAAAAGGACTAAATCGCGTAAAATGCAAAAGTTGCATTCTACTTGTTAACGGTGTCAATTAGCTTTGGCTTTTAAATATGGTGGCCTTAAATGGTAATTAGACCATTTTAAATGTTAGTGGACTTTTATGGACATCATTTAAGTGATTTTAAATGTTATATTTTAAGGTTAATTTTGGTATTTGATAAATAATGTTAATATTAATAAAAAAAGTTAAAATAAAGCTTCATTATCATCTTCATGCACCGAAATTAAAAGAAGAAGAAGCTAAAATAGGGTTCTTCATTCGGCAACCTTAAATTCTCCAATTAGGTATGTATTTTGACTCGTTTTTAATGATTTTTACGTTTTTGAGATCGTTGCTTCGTATTCTAGCTAGCATGTACCTTAAATTTCGAAACTGTTAAAGATTTTAAGAGTTTCCATTGATGATTTTATGTGTTCTTTGGTGTTTGAAGATGAAATATGAATTTTTGATGATAGATTTTCATGTTTTGTAAAGTGATTTTTGACAAAAATGTCAAAAAGGGATTAATTTGTGAAAATATAAAATTATGTGGGTAAAAGTATGAATAAATTGAAAATATGGGCTGCTAGTAACATGTAGTATATTCGGCTAGCATGAAATTATACTAAATTGCATGAATTTGCAATTTTATGTGATAAGGACTAAATTGTAAAAATATGAAAGTTTAGGGGAAATGTGTAAAATAACCCTAATATGTGTTTTGGACTAAATTGAATAACTGGTTGATTAAGTAAGCTAATTTTTGATAATATATAGATTAAGATAAGCCGAGATCGGGTTTAGATCGGGGAAAAGAAAAAGTTGACGATTAACCGATATTTGCTATCCGAGCGATACGAGGTAAGTTCTATAATTAGAATTGAACTTTAAATACTTGTATTTATTTGAAATGTATGTATATAATTGAGTAATTGATATACTTGGAACACAAATGCTTAATTGATATAGACTGATGATTACCAAGCCCGTTTGAACCTTATGAATTCGTAGGATATGAGTGACATGTCACTAGGGTTACCGTTTTGGTCGAGTTCCTGCATTTGTTGCAGACTCACTATAGCTCGTATGAGCTTACCGATATATCAGCACGTAAGAGCTTACTATTTTTAGCTCGTTAGAGCTTACCGTTTCAGCTCAATAGAGCTTACTGTCCATCAGCTCAAGAGGAGCTTACTGATCATAGCTCGAAAGAGCAGAAATGATAATGAATTGACGGATTACTGGTGTATATCACCCGAGTATCCTTTGAAGTTCTAATGGACTCAACGGGCATAAATATTTCTTATACAGATGAGCACTGTTATTGAATGAATTATTGATTATATGATTGAGAGTGAAATATTGAATATGATGTACATGATATATGAATTTGGTATGATACAATGTATTGAGTATTGAATTGAGAGAATGGATGGTTTCATGTATTTATATGACTAACTTGTTGATGAATGCTTGTGTTAGGCATTTGGAGATTGAATTGAGTTTACCTTATTTATTGTCTTGATTATGTAAAATTGGTAAGTTTAATTCTGAATTATACGGGCTTACTAAGCTATAAAGCTTACTCTATTTCTTTTCCGTGTATTATACAGGTTCGATAGCTCGCTCGATTCGAATAAAGTCGGAGTTACGCATCACACTATCCAGTTGCCGATTGGTACTTTTGAACTTATGGGTATATGTAAATATGGCATGTATAGGCCAGTTATAAGGATGATAGTTAAGGTTACTTGAGATATTGATTTTGGTACATGTTGTGGTATGAGTTAAAGTCATGTGATTTGGCTTGACTTGGTATAATATTTTGGTTGTGTACAAGTATTCAAATATGGTATGTTTTGGCAAGTAGTATATGGAATGGAAATATGCAAATGATGTCTTGATATGTATTAGCCACATGAATGGAAAATGCATGATATTATTTAGGTATTTGAATGTTATGTTGAGAATAATATAAAATGTGTATGAAATGTTGTGGATTGATTGCCTATTGGGTTATATAATGTTGTAATTTATGCTTGAGTATGCATGTAAAAATAGGGTGGCAAAATGACTTTACAAATGGCCTTTTTTGTCCACACGGGCAGAGACACGGGCGTGTGTCTCAGCCGTGTGCGACACACGGTCATGTTGCACGGCCATGTGTCCCCTGGTGTTAAAATTAAATTTAAGTCAGTATGCTCCACACAGCCTCACACACGGGCGTGTGTCCGACCGTGTGGCACAAGTCAGTATACCCCCTAAATGATACACGGCTTAACACACGGGCGTGTGACTTGGCCGTGTTGCATAAGTCAGTATACCCTACAGGTTTGGCACGGCCTAGTACACGGCTTAGCACACGGGCGTGTGTGGTCACTTTAAAGGGCACACGGGCTAGACACACGGGCGTGTGGTCGGCCGTGTGACCCAAGTCAGTATGTATGCCCTGTTTCCACATGGCCTGAGACACGGGCGTGTCTGGAGCCGTGTAAGGCACACGGCCTGTTCACATGGGCGTGCAACCCCTGTATGTTTGAAATTTTTTCTAAGTTTCCAAAATTTTTATAAGTTATCAATTTTGTCCCGAACTGCTCCTAAAGCATGTTTAAGGCCTCGTAGGCCCTATTAAGGGACAATATATTTGTGATTAAATGGTATTCGAGTATGAATGCATAAATATATGAATTACGTATGTTTAATGATGAGTATTGATCGGTAATACCTCGTAACCCTACTCCGGCGACGGATACGGGTTAGGGGTGTTACATTAATGTTGTCTAATTCTCTAACACGTGCCTAAGAGGCGGAGGGGTATAACCAAGGGCAGATCAAAGGGGGCTGGCTAGGGCCCCAGCCCCCCTAAAATGGAAAATTTTCTATTTAGGCTCTTTATAATTTATAAAATTTTAAATTAGTAATGGTAAAATGCACTTTACCCCCAAAATGATAAAATTTTGATTTAATCATCTAAAAAGTATAAAGATATAAACTATTAAAATGATGAAATTATATTTTTGCTATCATAAAAATATACAATTTAATCCTATCCCTCCCCCTAAAAAAATTCCTAACTTTACCTCGACAATACTAATATAAATTTACCCCTTTTAAGTCTTATTTCTAAATATGCACTGAATATAATATCTTGGAGTGTATTAGATTTATACAATAATCACAATTACAATCATGAACTTTTTTTCTCTATGAAAATGACAGCACAAGTAGTACCATTCACATGTGTTCACTTAAAGAGCTTCGCAAGTTTGTTTCGCAACCTTTAATTAAAATTATATAAGAAATGTCAAACACAAAAAATATGATGGTTACTAGGATTTTAAATTTCATTTTTAGACAATTTCTAATCCAACAATGTAATGAAAAATCATACATACATGACATAAAGTATCTGACATGCTACAAGTGGTATCTGAAATAAATCTTCGATTTTCATATAAGATGTTATATGAAATTGGTCCACTTTTGAGAGGTGTGATTAGAGGTGATTTTGGTTGGGTCGGATTCGGGCCGGGTCTCAATAGAATTTTAGGTTCGTTATCTATGTTTGGGTTTAACCCGATCTAAAAAATGGGTCTAAAATTTTGTTCAAATTCAATCCGAATAAAAATGCTAAAACTGAAGTTCGGCCTAACTCGCTTGTATTAAAAATTTTTATATTATTATTTTTATATAAAAACAAATTTAAAAATATAATACATCAAATACAGTAAAAATATTAAAATAAATATTTCTCAGCAAATTGAAAATAAATTTAAAAAATTTATTTATACTTAAATAACACTAGGTGTAACTTATCAAGCAAATACCTTTAAAATAGTAGCAAAATTAACAATAAAACAAGAATTTTAAAAATTCAAACAATAGCAACAAAATAGTAGTAATATAATAGCGAAACGATATCAAAATAGTGACAAATTAACAACAAAAATAGTGAAAGCAGCAGCAAAAAGCAACAATTTTTTTTTCAATTTCGGGTCGGGCTGGGTCCGAGCCAAAAAAGCTTACCCAAAGCCCGAGCTATTTAAAAAAGAGCTTAATTTTTTTATCCAAATTTATTTTTTGAATCTAAATTTTTACCTAAACTCTCTCACATTTTGAACCAACCTTCATGGCAGGAAACCATGACCACACCGGTGTGATGTATTCGGCATCTTCATGGTTATAATCAAGGGAAATGCTTTGGGTGTTAATTGTAAAGCAACTGGGCAGGGGCATAAAGACATTAATTATTTGTTAACGCCATTTCTTATTAATTATCACTATTATTAAGCGTAAAGTTTGATACGAGAACGAAATAAAATAATTGCATTGATGGATGATTGTATACTTTGTTAACTCCTATATTTAAGTTAACAATATTTTTTAATTGGTTAAAATAATGTCACATTAGTTGTTGTAATAAAAAAAAATAAACTACATAAATAGCCATTTAATTATAATTTTTTTTTGTTTTAAACATCTAAAATAAAAAGTTTACAATTTAAGCACCCATGTTATATAATTCAGTCATTTTGGTCACTCCTATTAAAATCACAAACAACGATCTGACATGGCAGTAAAAAAACCTACTATAATAACAAATTTAACCCTCAATTTTTACATATTATATTGATTTAGTCATAATTTTAAAAAATTAACTTTCAAAATTTACAAATGTTCTCAAATTGATCCTAACTTTAAAAAATTCAAAGAAACAAATGAAAATACATAAATATTTTATTTTTTATTCATACATATATTATTTATAAAATTTTTATTGAAAACTGATGAATCAAAATAATCTAGTGAATTTGATTCAGGTCGATTTGATTATCTTCAATACAAATTCGAATTTTAAAAAAATCATAATCTTCTCCTACTTTACAATAAGAAGTCTAACTGAAGTCTTCACTTACCCAATTACGAAAAATGAGAAACCATCCAAATGCCAAGTATGGATGACATCTAAATCACTCTTCAACACTAGCTTTATCCACCCATCATGGATGGATCCATGATGCTATGAATACTCCATTCCCTCCATTGGCGAAGGCATCAACCAACTTTAATGGAGTTTCCGGGGTAACATAAGATACATTGTTGACTGTATAACGTGGTTCGCCATCGATCTCTACAACCAAGCTTCGAAGAATAAAGGATTGTGATAATAATTTTGGTAGGGGAAAGGGAGAGGGATAGAGTGAGGGTAAAGACGGTGGTGGGGGAAGGGGAAAGGGAGAAGGATGGGTCGGGAGAGAATTTTTTTTATATTATTTAATATTAATAATATAAAATTTAAATTATTATTATTATTTTAAAAATATTTATGTAGTTTTATATATTTCTTTGAATTTTCTAGAATTAAGATCAAATTGAGAATATTTGTAACACCCCATACTTGACCCGATTGTTAGGTCCAAGCTATGGGATGCCACATTCGTTGTCTGGGCAACTACAATCAAATACAATTCATTTTAATAGTAAAGACATAGTATTATGTTTAGTACATAATTACAACATGATATACAAACATTCTCGAGTCTTGTACGAGCTTATGAAAGCTCTTAAGATGACTCGAGGTCGAATAAGGACCAAAATGTAAAATTTGGAAACTATTGGGTTGACGTCGCGACTTCGGGGGTTCTAGATCGCGACGCAATTCATTGTCGATTTCCTTGACGCGACGTTATCGTTTGTTTCCAAAAAAGTATAAATGGTATCAAGTTGTATCACCTAAACACATAAACCAATTCCTCAATTCAGAGATACCATTTTTATATGTTCATTTCTAACCTTTAACATCGAATATACATATACATTACACAATATATCATTTCTACTTTCCTACCAATGATAATTTCCACATTTTTAATCATTTGGTACCAATTCATTACATCCAACCTAATATCACATATGCATATCAAGTTCATTTCAACTTCAACAATATCAAAACATAACATATGCAATACCATTTGGTCATAAAGTTAACCATTACTAACCTAAATATCAACATGATCATATAATATACAAAACCGACTCAAAACCTAGGTACATGCCTTATATCAAAATGTAAAAGAAACTATAAAAATACTGCTAAGTTGAGGGCTACGGATTGGATGCTGAGTTACTTCTCGAGATTTCGAGATCCATCTAAACCTGCGCATGGAATAAACAAACCATACGTTGAACAATAAAGCTCAGTGGTACTTTCATGGTTCAAGCCAATTAAACATATATACCATCATTTATAACATATTTCATGAAAGATCTAGTTTCAACCAAAACCATTAACATTCATATATCATATACCGAGGTTATGTATAATCATATTTAACCAATTCTATATATTATCACCATTAACCATCAATATATATATCATACCTTATTTTCTATTTGACATTAATACATTCTATTTCATTTCAATTCAAACCATTTATACGTATCATTGTCCCATTCCCGTATTGAATCTATTGATTTGCTATGTTTCCATATCGACCTTCCGAGCTCGTATAAACCAACTCGCATGGTCTTTCACATGTTATCATTATTTGAATTTCACATATAAGCTTCTATAATATCAATTCATATCATCAATTCAATTCAAACATCAAATTTCCAATTTATCCATTATGTTCCTTATTAACTGGGCTTAGACTCGGGACGGATACACAGATCATCCAACCAACATACCAACACGACACCCAGTGCCTTATTGGAATGTTTGAAGTAAATATTGTGCTCCACGCCTTATCGGTATAACCGAAGTAAAATATGCTCCGCAACTCATCGCATGTCCGAAGTAATAATGCGATTCGCGCCTCATCAGTAAAACCGAAGTATAAACTCGTACACAAATCTAATCCTATGGCATGCCAACTATATCCTATTCTGCTCGAACAATTAATAGGGTATCAATAATCCAATTTCATTTTACAAGCAATTCACATATCAATTTATATTCAAATTCATAATCTCATTTCAAATTCATCTTTGCTTCATATATGTTTTATATCACATAACATGGTTCCTACCATATACATATCACATATCATATATTGATTACGTCATACTATTTTATACTATATTCAATTCAGTCCTAATTCTCAATATTCAACATCATTCAATATGAATCCATTCATATGATAATATAAGTTTACCTTGATAGTAAATCATGCAATTAACATATATAGATACGTATATATTCAATGATCTCGAATCATAAAGTACAAACAGAAATCGTGTTTACTCGTATAGGACTCTCGCCTTTTCTTTCTCTCGCGATGGTCTTTAGCTACATTTGATAATTCAATAAATAAAACAATATTAGATTTCATTCAACTCACATTCAAATATAAAGCCATATATATTTTACATTTTATTCAATTTAGTCACTATACTCGGGATGTGCGTATTTTTCGATATCTAGCATTGAATCGAAATCTGATTCCACATTCTTTTATTAGGGACCCTATACTCTCTATTCATAGCATAATTTAGTGACATGTTTTCCATTTATTCAATTTTTTCCCTAATATTACAAAGTTATATAACAAGCTTAATTAATTTTACAATTCAATCCTTATCATGATCTAAGCTTAATATTTATCAAATTCAAGCCTAATTCATCAATTTCTCTATAATGAAAACTTGTTAAAAACTTAACAATGAAACAAATTGATATATGGGCTAGCTAAATCGTGCTCCTATGAAAAAAAAAAATCTATAAAAATTACATGAAAATGCTTTGTTACCTTACAATTTTGCTTGGCCGAATGTATAAAGAAGTTTAAAAGCTTTCTTCTTTTCTAAACAATGGTGGACGGTGAGAAAATGAAGAAGATGATGATATTCTCATTTTTTTCCATTTAGTTTGATATTTATACCATGATTAACATTATTCAATCTTGTTTAATTAACTTAATTATGGTTTAATTATAATATTTTAACTATTAATTAAACTAAATAGGAACATCATCATTATCCAATAACTATAAGAAAATAATGGTTTAATAAACATTTTAGTTCTTTGGATAATTGCTATCTAGGTCCCCAAGCATTTTCTAAATTAAAATTCAATAGCGATTTAACTTTTACAATTTAGTCCCTAAGTTTTACTTATCTACTTTTTCGGCTAATTTACTTAATCTATCTTTGTTATATTTTCATATTAAATCCATATATATTATTATTTTATATTTACGGTGTAACAGCCTATTTTTCAGGGAAATCAGAATAGTGGTTTTGGGACCAGAAATCCAATCAAAAATTAAAATTTATTTTTATTTTATTACATGGTCCGTATTATGATAAAAATGTCATTTGAAAATTTCGATAAGAAAATTTTATTGATTATGTGCTTAATTACGGGAAGGACTAAATCACATAAAATGCAAAAAGTTGAGTTCTAGTAGCTGTAAGGATTAAATAGCTATGGAATTCAAAACTTGAGGTCCTTATATGGTAATTAGACCATTAAAGAAAAGTATGTAGATATTTTGGTGACTCATCCATGGAAATTTAGAAAAAGGGCAAGGACTAAATTAGAAATTGAAATAATTAAATTAATTAAAAGATGATAAAAGATATCATCTTATTTTTATGTCATCTTCAACCTAATATACATGGAAACCCTAGGAGAGAGAGAAGAAACTTTCATGGCTTAATTGGGTAAGTTTTCTTGTCTCGTTTTTAGTAATTTTGATATTTTTGAAACCGGGATAGCTTAATCTATCTATTTGGGAGATCAATTTGAAGAGTTATCAAAGTATGAAATTTAGGTCACAGATGAATATGCTGAAAATTTGAAATTTATGGTAGAAAATGAAAGGTTGTTGATAGATAAACAACTTTTACAAAGTGATTTTTGATGAAAATATGATTTAGGGACTAAAATGTAAAGTTGTGAAAATTGATGAAAAATTATGAAATTTATAGAAAATATGTGCTATAAATTCTATATTGAAATTTTGGTTAGGCTTGGAATAGGGAGTAAATTGCATAAATTTCATTTTCCGAGCCTAGGGACAAAATTGGAATTTATAAAAAAGTTAGGGGCAAAATGGTAATTTTTCCTAGGATGTAAATTGAGTTTAAATGAATATGAAATGTGTGAAATTGATGATTAAAGTTATTTATATAGATCCGGACAACACAAATTCGAGGTTAGACTGAGGAAAAAAAAGGTTTCGGATTAGTAGATTTTATACGCGAACAAGCGTCGCGGTAAGTTCGTGTAACTTAATCGAGCATGTAATTATGTTAAATTAAATTTTGTGTTGTATGAAATGTGATTATTATTTATTTGAACTGCTTGGATGTTACGATATAAGAATGAATACATGCTTGAAACGGTTGAAAAAGGGTTAAGTTCCGTTTGAATATTGAATTCCGATGAATATATGTGTTTTCCCGAAATGTATGAGGTCCTGCATTCTTTGCTGATGGATTTAGCTCGGATGAGTAATCCTATTGACCTCATTATAGAAAGGATTTAGCCCAGACGGGTAATCCTGATATAATACCTCTCGAGTATACGTTACAATAAGGATTTAGCCTGGACTGGTAATCCTAATTGAGCTATTCTGAGCATACGTTAAATAAAGGATTTAGTCTGGACTGGTAATCCTCTTATACGATATGTGGCTCGGGAGTGTGTTCCTTGATTAAGTTCCCTAATGGGTACTCTTGAAAAAGAATTAACCGGTTATTGAATTGTAACACCCCATACTCGAGCCCGAGGCTGAGACTGAATACGAGACATTACTTTGCTTGAACTTTCTTAAGCATGTACTTACGGGCTACAAAATTTCGTTCCGCATTAAAAACTTCTCTTTCTTAATTAAATCATACATTTCATGGGCTTACAAGGCCTCAGACTTACGTCCCGAAACTTTCAGAACTCATCTGGAAACTTTCTCTCGAAACAGGGGTCACACGCCCATGTGACTTGGATACGCCCGTGTACCCCTAAGACATGCCTGTGTCTTCCACCCATAATGGATACTGTCAAATTACACACGGCCTTGACATGCCCGTGGCACTAGCCCGTGTGCCATACCTTGACATACTGACTTATTCACACAGTCTGGAGCACACGCCCATGTGCTAACCGTGTGTCACACACGGTCTGAATAAACGGCCGTGTGATTAGCCCGTGATCTAATCTGACTTAAGACATTAAGGTGCGGGGGACACACGGCCTAGACACACGCCCGTGTGTCTATCCGTGTGGGCACTTAGAGGCTATCTACCAAGCCTTTTACCACTCTCATTTGCATACAATCATATATCATCACATAATTTCACATAGCTTCAATATAACTCTTAAATTAAAGAAATTTAATCATGGGAGAAATAAAGTCTTTATCCCATACACTAGGGAGAACTATATCCAATACAATTACAAACAACTTAAGCCATCATGTATAGCTATACACAACCAAATTATAAATTCTCTTAGGCCAACACAACTTGGCTATATCAGTTAGAACTTAATACATTTTAAAAGAATCCCTATACATGCCATGACTCAAAAGAACTTGAAACACCATACCAGGAGTCTACTCGATAGTGTGAAAACATCTCCGGTGGCCTCCAACCCGAGCTAATTAAAAACCTATAAGAAATGTGAAAAGAAAAGGAGTAAGCAAAAATGCTTAGTAAGTTCATCTGTATACAACTGACAAACACTGATATTCATTGAATATCCATGACTGCAAGGTGTTATAATGAGTTTTTCTCATAAACCCATGGTTACTTACTCAACCACTCTTGAAGCTTACTCATTCTATCTCTTACCACATTCTTACTATGCCACAAGCTAGTTGCTCGATTAATTAGCATACATTCCTGCACTGATCACCACATGATCATATAAAACAACACATCAAGCATTTTCAATAAGCCATTCATAATACTAAACTCTCGGTGGTTTCGCACTTAGTCCACCATTGAATCTCTAATAGGGTGGTATCGCACACAGCCCACCAAGTCATTTATACTTATGGTGATTTCGCACTTAGCTCACCAATCATTTATAAGCGATGGTATCGCACACAGCCCATCGATTACTAATAAATCAGGTGATAACGCACATAGCCCACCGATAATCATATAATTGATGGTATCGCACACATCCCATCATCACCATCAATAAGATGATAACGCACATAGCTCACCGTTATTTTACATTCATGGATAATAATTCACATGTATATCTCTATTTCAAATGTTCATCCGAGAACATCATCACACACTTCTATTCTTACTTAACTTTCTACGATACTCGTTCGCATTCACACAATGCATTAATAATTCTATCTCAAACGACTAAGATGTATTGATTACACATAACCCACTAGAGGTTCATCATATACTGAGTTCATCTCAAATTGTTAAATAACACTCTGGAGTCTCATACACATAGTGTCACATTGACATCATACCCTAATAGGGTTTTACTTGCATTAACATATCGATGCCATGTCCCTAACTTGGTCTTATACGAATTCTTACACCTAGGACATATTCCAATATGGTCTTACACGAGACTTTGACTATCATCATATTATGCTATATACATTTCCCATTACTCTTAAATTCAATTCTCTTGACATCTCATCAAAGATATCTCATACATTCATAGAGTAAATATACATTCCATACAACATTGGAATACTAAATTAACTCATACGTAATTGCAACATTTGCACATGAGCTTACCTCGATGTATAAAGGGCCGAAAGGGACTTTTTGCCCATATTTCTCTTTTCACCCGTTCTAAGTTCGAAACTCATTTTCTTTGATCTAGAACAATGGAATTTACTGATTTAATCACCTATAAATCACAATACACCATAATCTACACTTTAGGCAAAAATGACTATTTTTCCCTATACTTTGGCAAAATTACGATTTTGCCCCTAGGCTTGTAAATAAATTTTCATCACATTTCCTTGTTAAACAAGCCTAGTTGAACATTTAATCCTCTTACAACTATCCACAATTCTATCTATATCACGCCTTAATGAACAAATTACAACTTTTGCCTTTTAGTCACAATTAGGTGTTTTCATGGCAACACCTTTCACAAAAGTTGTTTCTCACCATCCTATCATTCATTTTCTTCCAAAAAAACTCATAAAACAACATGAACTCTAACATGGTAAGTCCCTAGACTTTCAACCATATTACAAACTAGTCCTCTCAATAGCTAGCTTAGGCTTTGAGGACTCCAAAAATACAAAAATCATCAAGAATAATCATCAAAATGACTTACTTGAAGAGGAGATGAGCTGCTGGAATTTTGAGCTTCAAAAACCCCCATTCTTGTTTGTATTTTCGGTGGAAGAAGAGAAGAAATAAAAAGATGATAGCTTTTTGCTTATTTCACCTTATTTTATTTCTTTTTAATCACCTAACATGACCACATTTAATGTTCTTGTCCCCTTAGCTTTCCTTGACCGGCCAAACTAATTCCCATGGCCTAATTGCACATTTGGGACATCTAATTTATAATCCATAGCTATTTGGCACCTTTAGCAAATAATATAGAACTTTCGCACTTAATGCAATTTAGTCATTTTTCACAATTTAGCTAAAAATCGCTAAAAGTAAGGCACCAAAATTTTCATGCATCCTTATAAACATGTTATAACACATAACATAACATGAAAATAATTTTCTCTATCCTCAAATTAGTGATTCCAAGATCACTGTTCCGACTAGCCCCTAAATCGGGCTAGTACAACTCTCCCCCCTTAGGGATTTTCGTCCCCAAAAATCTTATCAAGGGGAGTTGCTACCAACATTCTTAAAACGTTTACATCAACTCTTCCAAATCACGAATCCACTTATCCTCAAGTTTCTCTTGCCAACAACTTTTAAGCTGTGATACATAAGGTCGAAACGTAACTTGAGACCTAGGTTATTCTTCCTCTAGGGCATATACTCAGTAATCCACCAATTTGGAACTCTGTACATGTCCAAATGATCGTTCGGATCTTTACTGGTTGATTTACTATAATTCGAATGACATCCCCCTATTGGGAATTTTGTCAAACCAAATTTGAAATCTATAAGGTTTTATCTCACTTTCTCATTAAAGCATTCACCGACTGTAATAGTCTTGACTTATATGCTTTGGAAACTCAGCTTTTAGTGGTCAACTACTTATGACCATAAACTCATTCATAACGTGAAATGTACTCTATTGTCAAAACATTTATGCACATAACTGCATTTCCTTATTCTTGCATTAGTAGATATGCTACTACTAAATCTCATACCAAAACCTCTGTATAAGTTCTAGATTCATCAACACTCAAATTCTATCTCAAGGAATTATCAACAACGAAAATCTTATCCAACCTGGATTTCACCACCTTAAATAAACTCATTCAGAGCTTATTTAAAATACCATTTATTAAAACACTTCTGAACTCCTTTGTTTTGAAAGGAAGACTCACTGTAGTCATTAACCTTACTAAAACTAGGATATTACCAACTAGAGTCAACCAAGTAACTAACTCGCATAGCTTAACATGGATCTTTCATTCATACATCTGTACTATGTCTACTATCCGAGAAGTATTACAATAACTATACCTGCTATTGTAATAGTTCTAGCCATTTCCACTATTTCATTTTCAAAATCTTCTGTAGCATGTGATAATCTCACTCATTAAAAGTCAGAAAATACACATTGATTTTCCCATAGATTATTTCATAACATCTAACTTACAACAAGGACACAAAAGTGATCGTCTCTGGATCACCAACCTGTCAACTCTTTTTTTCGATTCAGACTAAACTCAGTACTAGAACTTTCAATTAATAGTTCCTTCTATAGCTTTCAACTCAACTATCATAGTTTGAACATTTCGAATGAGCATACCCTTGTAACATGCTCCCTACTTACGTACACACAGAATTTTATTCTCTTTATTGATTCATGCGTGAAAATACACAGAACTTGAATCATATCTCAATACATTAATCTACCCTTTTCTCCATACTGAGAACATATTTTAAGCACACTTTCATCTGAGTTTCTCTTGCTATGCTAATCTAAAACCTTTACTATCGTCATATCTCACGATGGCAGGGACATCTCGATCGAATTCATTAACTCTATTCAGCTTACTCGAAAACCCATCACATAACGTGAAACTTGTGATTTCACTTCTTATACTAGAATCATCACCAACTTCCTCCTCAAAGTACCCGAATAGGGTTACGAGAAGATAAAGGAATGTCGATTTCAATTAATTAAATCGACAACCTTTTTGTCTGATTTTTACTATCAGCTAACATTCTCACACAAACAAGGTTTATGAAAAGGACAACTACATCAGCCCTGAAAGGCAATAGATATTTATACATAATACTCAAGAAGATTATTATAATCCATCCATGGCATCAACTAACCATACACAACTACAGGCTTCGAGCCAACTTACTCATACTTGCCATTTTTTTTAGCACATACCGTGCCACACATCGTACTCGTTTCTTTTTTACTCGTTCACGATTGCCTGTATTCACCCATTCACATGGCTTTAGTACAATTCTCATTTCTACCTCTAGACTCATCCATCTGTCCCTTTGATCACTAAAGATAATAAAATACGCATATTCATCTTCATTCATGTAGGTACGAAACCAACGCCACATCCCCGAGGTGGTCTTATATGGACTTCTACATCAGGTATCGATGCCATATTCTAAATATGGTCTTACACGATTCTCATATTCATTACTGATGCCATATTCTGGATATGGTCTTATACGGAATCTCAACTCGATGCCAAGGCCATGTCCCGGACACGGTCTTATACGGGACCTTATCTATTTCATATCTCATTGATAACCTTTTCATTTTAGTCCTCTAGGACTTCATCCTCATGTTCAACAACAATTACTCTATTTAGTAGAGTATTATGTATCAGTGTGATACAAGGCATTCTTAATTATGCTAACATAATTATTGCATTAATCAGATGCAACTTACTCAACTTAACTCTCATAACATCTCATCATAATTCAATAGTGGTAAAGAGGGTGAGGTCGTAGGGCCCCCTTAACTTAACTCCCATGACTATATACATATGATTTACTATTCATCATCAATGAAATATCATCATAGTCACACAACTCGCCCCAAGTGATTTTTCATGTTTATCACGCTACAATTGTTTCTATCACTTATACTTTTGAACTGTGACTTCACTTACTCAAGTTCCACATTAAGGTCTACTTGAGTACTCAACATTTAACTCTAATTTCTCTTACTATTGCTTATTAATCTAGAGAATGTCTTACGGGTTTGAGTACGTCGTTTACTTGATTGCCATAGTCCAACTATGGTCTTACTCGTATCACACATCATAGCCCAGCTATTTCCTTATATGTCATCACGATGCCATAGTCTCACTATGGTCTTACACGAAATCTCATATCAATACCAATGCCATGTTCCAGTCATGGTCTTATATGGGGTCACATGTATTGCCATGGTCCTACCATGGTCTTATTCATCAATTTTATCATTAAACGTCTGTACTCATCTCCTGCATTCTACTTAGTCAAGCTTCTCAGTTTAACTCCCCCACTATAATATGTGTGACTTCATAACAGAGTCATAAAACAAAACATTATACATTCTCTACTTTAACAGTCACACGTGAGATTTAACCATGTGGACATATTTATTATAAACAATGGCGTTACAAATCTCAAATGCCTACTTACTCTTCATCGATTCTTACATACATCATGGAACTTACTAGTCTCATGCTTGTAAGGTAAACAAGGTACTGTAACAATTGATCACAATGATCCAGCATACTTTACTATGATAAGCATAATCTCAATATCATCATCCATAACATGGATAATACTTCTTAGTTAACTTTAACTAACATGGCATGATATCAACTTCACTTATTTAACTTTCTTACTATCTCATTTAAGCTTTACTCATTTGCCCGACGAATTTCTATGAATAACCGAGGATACTGAATCTCATCTCACATAACTCGATGCCAAATCTATATCCTAGACATGGTCTTACATGGGATCTCTCAACTTGGTATCGATGCCATGTCTTGACATGGACTTACACGAAGTCTTCCTTGTGTGTTCCCTTGGGAACTTACCATTGCCATGTCTTGACATGGTCTTATTTGGTATCTTTACTCATGAACTGGTCAATGCCGAGCCTTGGCTTGGACTTACATGAAATCTTCCTTGTTACTCACCAATGCCATGCCTTGGCTTGGACTTATATGGGATCTCTATCTCATGATAGCTTTTTAATGCCAAGACTTGTCTTGGACTTACATGACATCTTTACTTGGAGACTCACCAATGCCATGCCTTGGCTTGGACTTATATAGGTCTTCATCTCATAATAACTCTTCAATGCCAAGAATTGTCTTGGTCTTACATGATAACTTGCTTGATTGTCGATGCCATGCCTTGGCTTGGTCTTATACGGACTTTCTTGTCTCATGTGGTAGATTGAGTATCCTAAGCAATTCATTTTAAATCGGGACTTTCATATCCATACTCATAGTAACTTCTTTGTTTAATAAATCATTAAACATTTTCATGCAAATAATGTGCATATAACAACATCACAAGCAATTCAATGAAAATATTCATGAAGCTTGAAAATCATACAAACTTACTGAAATTAGCTCGGTTGGGAATTATCTCTGTCTTAACAAAACAATTTCATTAGAGCCGGAAGACATCACACTATCACGATCCACATATGGCATGTATAGCTAGACTCTTACTCACGCTAGGTTAGTCCAAGAACTGACTAAACCATAGCTCTGATACCACTAAATGTAAAACCTCATACCCGAGTCCGAGGCTAAGACCGGATACGAGACTTTACTTTGCTTGAACTTTCTTAAACATGTACTTACGGGCTACAAAATTTCGTCCCGCATTAAAAACTTCTCTTTCTTAATTAAATCATACATTTCATGGGCTTACGAGGCCTCAGACTTATGTCCCGAAACTTTCGGAACTCATCTAGAAACTTTCTCTTGAAACAGGGGTCACACGCCCATGTGACTTGGGACACGCCCGTGTACCCCTAAGACATGCCTGTGTCTTCCACCCGTGGTGGATACTGTCAAATTACACACGGCCTTGACATGCCCGTGGCCCTAGCCCGTGTGCCATACCTTGACATACTGACTTATTCACACGGCCTGGAGCACATGCCCATGTGCTAACCGTGTGTCACACACTGCGGTGCGAACAAGCGGTAGTGTGATTAGCCCGTGTTCTAACTCGACTTAAGACATTAAGGTGTGGGGGACACACGGCCTAGACACACGCCCGTGTGTCTATCCGTGTGGGCACTTAGAGGCTATCTACCAAGCCTTTTACCATTCTCATTTGCATACAATCATATATCATCACATAATTTCACATAGCTTCAATATAACTCTTAAATTAAAGACATTTAATCATAGGAGAAATAAAGTCTTTATCCCATACACTAAGGAGAACTATATCCAATACAATTACAAACAATTTAAGCCATCATGTATAGCTATACACAACCAAATTATAAATTCTCTTAGGCCAACACAATTTGGCTACATCAGTTAGAACTTAATACATTTTAAAAGAATCCCTATACATGCCATGACTCAAAAGAACTTGAAACACCATACCAGGAGTCTACTCGATAGTGTGAAAACATCTCCGGCGGCTTCCAACCCGAGCTAATTAAAACCTATAAGAAATGTGAAAAGAAAGGAGTAAGTAAAAAATGCTTAGTAAGTTCATCTGTATACAATCGACAAATACTGATATTTATTGAATATCCATGACTGCAAGGTGTTATAATGAGTTTTTCTCATAAACCCATGGTTACTTACTCAACCACTCTTGAAGCTTACTTATTCTATCTCTTACCACATTCTTACCATGCCACAAGCCAGTTGCTCGATTAATTAGCATACATTCCTACACTGATCACCACATGATCATATAAAACAACATATCAAGCATTTTCAATAAGCCATTCATAATACTAAACTCTCAGTGGTTTCGCACTTAGTCCACCATTGAATCTCTAATAGGGTGGTATCGCTTTTACACCACCCATCATCATTTATACTTATGGTGATTTCGCACTTAGCTCACCAATCATTTATAAGCGATGGTATCGCACACAGCCCATCGATTACTAATAAATCAGGTGATAACGCACAAAGCCCACCGATAATCATATAATTGATGGTATCGCACATAGCCCATCATCACCATCAATAAGATGATAACGCACATAGCTCACCGTTATTTTACATTCATGGATAATAATTCACATGTATATCTCTATTTCAAATGTTCATCCGAGAACATCCTCACACACTTCTATTCTTACTTAACTTTCTACGATACTCGTTCGCATTCACACAATGCATTAATAATTCTATCTCAAACGACTAAGATGTATTGATTACACATAACCCACTAGAGGTTCATCATATACTGAGTTCATCTCAAATTGTTAAATAACACTCTGGAGTCTCATACACATAGTGTCACATTGACATCATACCCTAATAGGGTTTTACTTGCATTAACATATCGATGCCATGTCCCTAACATGGTCTTATACGAATTCTTACACCTAGGACATATTCCAATATGGTCTTACACGAGACTTTAACTATCATCATATTATGCTATATACATTTCTCATTACTCTTAAATTCAATTCTCTTGACATCTCATCAAAGATATCTCATACATTCATAGAGTAAATATACATTCCATACAACATTGGAATACTAAATTAACTCATACGTAATTGCAACATTTGCACATGAGCTTACCTCGATGTATAAAGGGCCGAAAGGGACTTTTTGCCCACATTTCTCTTTTCACCCATTCTAGGTCCGAAACTCATTTTCTTTGATCTAGAACAATGGAATTTACTGATTTAATCACTTATAAATCATAATACACCATAATCTAAACTTTAGGCAAAAATGACTATTTTGCCCCTATACTTTGGCAAAATTATGATTTTGCCCCTAGGCTCGTAAATAAGTTTTCATCACATTTTCTTGTTAAACAAGCCTAGTTGAACATTTAATCCTCTTAAAACTATCCAAAATTCCATCTATATCATGCCTTAATGAACAAATTACAACTTTTGCCTTTTAGTCACAATTAGGTGTTTTCATGACAACACCTTTCACAAAAGTTGTTTCTCACCATCCTATTATTCATTTTCTTCCAAAAAAAACTCATCAAACAACATGAACTCTAACATGGTAAGTCCTTAGACTTTCAACCATATTGCAAACTAGTCCTCTCAATAGCTAGCTTAAGCTTTGAGGACTCAAAAAATACAAAAATCATCAAGAATAATCATCAAAATGACTTACTTGAAGAGGAGATGAGCTGCTGGAATTTTGAGCTTCAAAAACCCCCATTCTTGTTTGTATTTTCGGTGGAAGAAGAGAAGAAATAAAAAGATGATAGTTTTTGCTTATTTCACCTTATTTTATTTCTTTTTAATCACCTAACATGACCACATTTAATGCTCTTGTCCCCTTAGCTTTCCTTGACCGGACAAACTAATTCCCATGGCCTAATTGCACATTTGGGACCTCCAATTTATAATCCATAGCTATTTGGCACCTTTAGCAAATAATATAGAACTTTCGCACTTAATGCAATTTAGTAATTTTTCACAATTTAGCTAAAAATCGCTAAAAGTAAGGCACCAAAATTTTCATGCATCCTTATAAACATGTTATAACACATAACATAACATGAAAATAATTTTCTCTATCCTTGAATTAGTGATTCCGAGATCACTGTTTCGACTAGCCCCTAAATCGGGCTGTTACATGAATAGTATACCTCGAGTGTACCACTTGAGCATCCATCGGAACTTCAATGGTTCAACGGAAAAAAATCTTGGCAAGATGAGAGAATTATAAGATGGAATGATAATGTCTTGAAAGAATATGGCATGATGAGCTCATCTATGTTTCCTTGATGTATATGAAAATTTTGTGACTAACATGTTTGATTGAATGTTTGTATTTAGGCAATTTTGCCAAGTTGATGGAAAACATGTTATTGTATGCTTACATTTAATAAACAGGACCGATAAGTTTAGTTTTCTGTTATACAAACTTACTAAGCATGTAATGCTTACTCTATTTTATTTTCCCCTGTTTTATAGTGCTCGGAAGCTCGCGAAGGTTAGAGATCATTGGAGCATCATCACACTATCCACTAGCTTATTTTGGGTATGTATAGCAAATCATTTTGGTATAATGGCATGTATAGGTTAACTTGGCCTTAATTGGCTTGATAATAATGTTTTGTACCCTAGCCATTGGAATGGCTAGTGATGGCCTATTTTGGTATTATGAAGTAGATTATTATGTTAATTATACATGTGATTTAAGTGAATGTGGTAAAGATGCTAATGCCTAGATTAAATCAAGGTAAGAATATAAACATGTATGCCATGTTGAATGATGGAAATTGCTTAATTTAAATGCTTGAATTGGTTGGTACTTGGATGTGAGCATTAGTGCAGGTCATTGGTGTGATTTTTGGGTGAGAAATGAAGCTAGAAATGACTTTATTTCGTTCACACGGCTAGACACACGGGCGTGTGTCTTGATCGTGTGTGACATACAGCCTGGTACATGGGTGTGTGGTTAGGCCGTGTGTCCCCTGCACCTAAATTTTGAGAAACAGAATGCTCAGAATTGAGTACACGGGCAGAGACACAGGCGTGTGTCTCAGCCGTGTGTGTGTTACACGGCCTGGAACATGGGCGTGTGTCTTGGCTGTGTGAAACCTGCACCTTATTTCGAAAGAATTTAATTAACCACACGGCCTAGTACACAGGCGTGTGGCATTGCCGTGTGTACAAGTCAGAGAGTTACACGGGGTCAAACACGGCCTGTAGCACGGGCGTGTCCTAGGGTCACACGGGCGTGTCCCTCAGACCACGCGGGCCTGTGAGCCCTGTAACTTGGAAAATTTTTGTAATTTCGCGAAAAATTCTTAGAGCTTCCGATTAAGTCCTGACTCGATTCTAATTCTTGTATTGGGCCTCGAGGGCCCATTTAAGGGACGATATCAAAAATCTCGGTTAATGAATAGTAATTTAATGAATTATTTGTAAATATTCTGAAAGTTTCGGTAATGCTCTGTAACCCTGTTTCGGTGACAGATACGGGTTAGGGGTGTTACATACGAACTCAGTTTATGGAAATGAGGTTCCAAAACTGTATTTCCTGACACTACTGAAATTCGGGTCGTTACAATATTTGTAAATTTGGAGAGTTATTTTTTTAAAATTATGACTAAATAAATATAATATGTAAAATTTGAGGACTAAATTTCTTATTATATTGATTTTTAACTGCCATGTCAACTTGTCGTTTGTGATTTTAACGGCAGTGACCAAAATAACCGAACTATGTAACGTGAGTGCTTAAATTGCAAACTTTCTATTTAGAATGTCTAAAATGGAAACTTTTGATAGTTGAGTGACTATCTATGTAACAAAAACAACAACAATCAAGCTAATACTTATTAAATTTATTATTTTATATAAATAAGTTCATAATATTTATTTCAGCTAAACTAGTTTCTTGACAACTACTTCAAATTTTTTTGAACAATCTCATTATAGGTTCTGATCATATTTGATCTTTTAGATACAATGCTTAAAATTACCCATAGCACCTCTCCAACCTAAAAATAGGAGGATAATACGCTTCAACGCACTCGAATTCATGTCCTCCTGAATTGGTAACAATACCCATACCAATCGAGCTAAGACTTAATCAACAGACCCTGTGAATATCAATTTAAAGACATGATCTATGTATTATAATGGTTTTCAACAAATTCCTTTAATAAAAGGTAAAGGTAGAGATTATCCAAATATCAAATTTAATAATATTATTAATTGAAAATTTAAATATAAATCTTTTACTATTCTACTTATATATATTAAAGTGTAATGGTCTTCAACATTTCCAAAAACTTATTCTTATCTAAACATTGCATCAAAATTTACAAATTCATTAGCATTTTCTTTCATAATCCTTATCATTTAATGGTTGATATGTGATATACATGTTCTCATTATATGCATTATTAATTAACTTTACATACCATCTTATACAAATTGTTGAATTAAAATAGTAATGTATTTATAAACTTCTTTAAAATAAATTTAATGGCTCTAGTAATATAATACCAATTGAAAAAGGTATTAAAAGAATCAAATAATTTCTACCAAAAAAAATCAAATAATTATATAATAATATTTTAAATTATATCTTCACTCACATGTAAAATTTTAGTATACAATCGATTGAGTCTTAATTTAATTTGTATGGGCATTGCTGTCAATGTAGGAAGACGTGGGTTGAAATGTGCTGAAATATATTATCCTCCTATTTATGGGTTAGGGAGAGGTTATTGGTAGTTCTAGGCATTGTGTAAAAAAGAACATATATGATTAGAATTTATAATGAGATTGTTCAAAAAAATTTGTAGCATATGTGCTGATTAAGTCTTAGTTCAATTGACATAGGCATTGTTGCCAATGCAGGAGGGCGTGAGTTTGAGTGCACTGAATTGCATTATCCTCCTATTTATGGGTCTGATGATAAAAAAATTGGATAAAGCAACACTTACTTCTTAAACTTGGGAAAATTTTCAATTTAGTCTTTAAAATTTTGGATCAAATTGGAAAATATTTTCAAGTTTAGGGATTAGATCTTGCATTATCCCTAAGAAATTTTAAAGTCATCAGCTTTAGGTCATCGGTTCGGTCCCACAACCCGTATTTTTTACAAAACCGCGCGACCCCACATCCATCCTAACTTGAGCGCCAAGGAGTCGAACTTCCTTCCACAACATTTCCCCGCACACTTCTCAACCCTCCATTGGCCAGATCAAGAACCCCTCAACGATCCAAGAGACAAAACATTGACTTATAGTCAATGTCCGTACACACCCGCACGATCTCATCTACATACAACCGTCTCTGATCCCCATTCCCTCTTGAAAACAAAGTGGACTGATATCGCCACAGAGCGGGAGGGAGAGTCGGACTTCGGCCCGAAGGCAAGCTAAGAATCTCTATATATTTTCCACTTTCTTTCTTCGTTTGAAAAAATAATAATAATAACAGGCAAAATAGAAAAAATAAGAAACAGTAGTACGAGCAGAAGAAGAAGATACAAAACAGAAAAGGAGAGAGGGATTTTCAAAAGCTTGAAACAATGGCGTCACCATCGTCTCCGTCGGCGCATTCTTCATCATTTCCGGCTTCCGAGTTCTCGTCTCTACCTGTAATGGCGCTCAGGGAGAGAATCGTTGAGAAAATTTTCGAGAATCGCGTCACTCTCATCGTCGGCGAGACCGGCTGTGGTATTACCTCCGTTTACTATGTTTTTACTCTAATTTCGAAGTTTTAGTTACTTAATAGGGTCGCGTTTGGTTGTTGCTGGCCAAGTTGATGGAAAGAGTGAAGTTCTTTCATGTTTATACAGTGATTGAATAAATTTTTTTATTGCCTTCTTACTTTCTTCATACTGGTTTTATCATGTTTGTGCTTTGATCGTTTGAGTGTGGTAAAAAACGATTAATCCGAATGCCTTTTTCCTGCTTCGTTTAATGCTTTGTTTGGTCGATGGTGAGTTTAAGATAACTGTCCGTATTAGATTATTATTCTTCATGGCGATCATAAGTAGAAATAGGAAAGTGAAATTCAAGCTCTATTTGGATGTCAATGTTACAGTATTACTTAAAGCAGCGCATGATGATGATAATAAAATGAAAATTGTAAGGGAGCAAGTTACTTCAACTAAGTCAAAGCTCTATCTGTTTGGTTCAGTCTAATGGAGGTTTTAATAGTCTAGAATCTTGATTAATTACAATTCTGACTATTTTGTTTAGGCTATCTTTCACTTAGTTTTACTACAGATACAGTTAGGAGTGTCTATAAAATGGAATTACAAGAACTTTGAATGTAACGTACTTGATTTTTATACTTATACGTCATTATACTGTTTAGTGGTTGATTTGTAATTTACTAATACTAGAGAAAGTAAAGATAGCTTGTTCTTTCCCCAATTGTACTAGTCTATCTCTTCAAACTATAATTATAAATGCCTTATGTTTGACTAGGATTTAACTATATTCCTTTTAGTTGCTATTTGCTGATGGCCTTTATGCTTTTTTCATTTTCTTCTACTATAAGGGAAGAGCTCTCAAGTTCCGCAATTCCTGTTGGAGGAAAACATGGCTCCCATTTTATGCACACAGCCAAGGAGATTTGCTGTTGTAGCAGTGGCCAAAATGGTTGCAAAAGCTCGGAATTGTGAGCTGGGTGATGAGGTTGGATACCATATAGGTCATTCAAAACATCTATCATCTAGGTAATTTGTAATCTGTGAACTGATTATGTGTGCTAACAAACATATTGTGACCATTCATCTAGCAAGAGAACCTTTATTGGTCTTCTTTTTTCTCTGAAGCACACATAGGACTTATTTTTTAACCTTAATCTGCCAAGATGTCATAGAAATATGAGAAAGCATTTGCAATGTTGAAAGATATTATCTCCTTTAATGTTACTTCAATGATTTTCATTCTCATCAATGGAAGTAATGGCTTTCAGAGTTAGCATCTGCCAACTTCACTTTATCGTTCTGATAGCATCTATCAACTTCACTTTATCGTTCTGACTAGTATTGATATGAACGTCATGCATTCTCTCGTACCATCCTGTTTACTTTTTCCTTGCTGCATGAAAGCACTAAAGGTTTTTTCTGTACAAGCAACCTGCTTCAATTTCTGCAGCTACTTCTCGGCAATTTCTTTTACTTCTATTAGGATCTATTTTAGATTTTATGTTAAATTTTTTTTTGCAGAACAAAGATTGTTTTCAAAACCGCTGGAGTTTTATTGGATGAAATGCGAGATAAGGGGTTCCAGGCACTTAAATACAAGGTTATTATTCTTGATGAAGTGCATGAAAGATCTATTGAGTCTGATCTTGTTCTTGTTTGTGTGAAGCAATTTCTGCTGAAGAACAAAGACCTGAGGTTAACAATTAACATATCCTTTCAGTTTCATGTGTTATTTCATGTTTTCAAATTCATTTAATTTGTTATTTTTTAAAGCCAGCATGGAGTTGGCGAATGCTTTTCTGTCATTCAACAGCTATCTCAATGATAAATCTGTAAATTCGCCAGGGTGGTATTGATGTCTGCAACTGCTGATATTGGGAGGTACAGGGATTACTTCAGGGACCTTGGTAGAGGTGAAAGAGTTGAGGTTCTGGGAATTCCCAGATCTAACTGGAAAGAAAATTTCCAGCGACAAGTTTCATACCTTGAACAGGTCAGCTGAACTTTTAAGATTTTTGGGGGACCATAAATCTGTTCATTGAGAGACACATGGCTCATGATGTATCTTTGAGAATCCTACAAAGAAAATTTACTTTTCACGAAGAATTAGAGACAATATGATGTTAATCACATGTTTAAGGAAAACAACTTTACTGCTAAATAGCTTTAATTTTATCATGAAAAGTTGAGTTTATTGTTTTCTTTATTTGGTCTATGATAATACTTGGCCATGTCAAATGTGTAAGTGAGATTTGGAATTTTTAGATAGGTTACAGAGGCATTCAAGGGGTTTCAAGTGCATATGAACTTATGAATCATGATATTGGAGCCATAGGCCATTCATTTCATAGATATCTTGATTGTGCTACCTTTTTTACCAGGTGACTGGTTTTCTTGGAATCAGTTCAGAATTAATAACTTCAAGATATTGTTCTGGTCCATGCCCTTCCATGGCAGATGCTGAAATCAAGCCTGAAGTGCACAAACTTATTCATGAATTAGTGTTGTACATCCATGAAAATGAGCCTGATATTGAGAAGAGCATTTTGGTTTTTCTTCCCACATACTACGCTCTCGAGCAGCAATGGTACCTTTTGAAGCCATTTAGTTCATCCTTTAAGGTTCACATTTTACATCGTAGTGTTGACACCGAACAAGCTCTTATGGCTATGAAAATCTGGAAATCTCATCGTAAGGTATACCTTTTAACCCTAATTATGAGTTTTGACTGCCTGAGTATTATTAAGGTTGAACCTGCAAGACATTATGCATATGCATCTTTTAGCATGCTAGATGTAAACTTTAATGACTTTCTGATTAAACTGAGCAGGTTGTCTAAATAATATGATCATTTGCAGTTATATAGCATTGTTAGTTTGATGTAAGTTATGCATGAAGTTTTTATAAATTTTTACTTCCATCAATAGCAACCATCATGGTGATTTTCTTCTTCAAGTTTTATATCTTGTGTTGCGGTTAATGTTCCAAAGATATATATATATATTTTACACAGGTAATATTGGCGACAAATATTGCAGAATCATCTGTGACAATACCCAAAGTGGCATTCGTTATTGATTCATGCCGGTCTTTACAAGTCTTTTGGGATTCTGTTCGAAGAAAGGATTCAACAGAGCTTGTTTGGGTTTCTAAGTCTCAGGTATTGAAAGAATATTTTATGGTTAATGTTTTTTTGTTTATTTAGTTCCTCCTTTTCACCTAAATGTTATAGGCTGAGCAACGGAGAGGTAGAACTGGTCGTACTTGTGATGGTCATGTATATCGGTTGGTTACACAATCATTTTTTAGCAATCTTGAGGATTTCGAGTGTCCAGCTATACTGAAGTTGTCATTGAGGCAGCAAGTGCTTCAGATATGTTGTGCTGAATCCAGAGCCATTAATGATCCCAAAGGTGTGGTTTATGTTTCAATTGTAAATGAAAGGTTCTTCTATTAATTATGATGTAGGTATAGAAGTCCTTTTGTGATTTTGAATGGTCAAGAGACACATTATATATATTTTTAAGTCATAGAGAATGACTTGAGTCTCATAGTTTTGAGCCTGCATTGTGAATATTTGTAGTATCAATGTCAACTTCAGTCTACCTAGAAAGTTGAAATGGGATATGCAAAGTAACTTGCTTGCAAAAGGCCTATGCTTATGCATGCACTGATTCATATTGCTCATTTACATTTTAAAAGGTCAAATGGGCTCTAATTTCTGGTATATTGGGGGTTAGCTTTGTTGCAGAAGGCTTTGGACCCTCCAGATGCAGAAGTAGTTGAAGATGCATTGAATTTGCTACTTCACGTGAAGGCACTTGAAAGACCATCTTCAAGGGGCCGGTATGAGCCTACATTTTATGGAAGGCTTCTTGCCAGTTTCGCACTGTCTTTTGATGCATCTGTACTTGTAGTCAAATTTGGAGAAGCTGGGATGTTGCGTGAAGGCATTCTTCTGGGCATATTGATGGATACTCAACCCCTGCCTATTCTTCACCCTTTTGGGGATGATCATTTGGTACTGCCCATTAAGTCATAAACTTTTTTCTGTGTTGGGTACCCTTATTTGAAATTTCTCTTTCTGATAATGATTTTTCTACTTCAGTTTACAGAATACGTAAACTGCTATTTTTCTGCTGATAGTGATAAAATTGTCCTAACTGGTCGAAAGGAGGTTGCATTCTTAGGAAATTTATGTGCATTTCAGTTCTGGCAACGTGTTTTTAAGGTACTCTATCTTCTAAATTGGCTGAGGTTTCATCCTTCGGAATTGGTTTAGAAATTATGATGCATATGTGTTGCCTTCGACTGAAGGATAAGCACCGTCTTGAACATTTGAAACAAGTGCTGAAGTTTGAAGAAATGGAACCTGCAACATTATTGTTGCCAAAGCTTGAAGAAGAATGGTGCTTTTTCCATCATCTTCTGCAGTCATCACTGCACCATGTCTCTGAAATGTGTAAGAATCGATAAAATATTATTTTTTTTCCAAAACAATCTTGTGTTATTGCGTAATATTATCTTTAGAAGTTTCTTCTCTAACTTGAACATCTTTCTTTTTCAGATGAAGATATATTAAATTCCATGCACCGCTTCCGGCCCAATTTTCTGCCTGCATCTAATGGCATTCCAACTTACTATTCTTCTTATGAGTTTGGACATACTTGCCTTCTTGAATGTCAGCAACAGGGAGAAGTAGATGCACTTTCTTCAAGTGATGAACAGCTTGAGCAATCGAATGAGACAAGGAAATGTGTTGCTGTACCATTTGTTGCTTCTGGTCACTTTCAGACCAATGATGTGGCTGAAAATTTGGCGAATACTATTAAGGAGGTACTATTTTTTGTATATCATGTTTGCATCGGCTTTGTTCTTTGGGCACATTAATTATGTGCTGTTGTTTTCAACAGATAAGAGTTCAATGTGTGGGAGACACTTCTAGTAATTACCCGGCAATTATTAATGACTATGATTCGCATATGAATGGGGGGGCTCCTCTGTGTGTCTATTTTGTAAATGGATGTTGCAACAGGGGTAGTCTGTGCAGATTTTCTCATTCACTCCAAGCAAAAAAACCAGCCTGCAAGTTCTTTTTCTCTCTGCAGGTATCTTTTGCTCTAGTTCTTGAACATGATAATTTGGGTCCTATACATGTCCAAATATTTTGTTACTTTTTTACCACTCCGGCAAAGCTCAAACCTACTGGATCCCTTTTACCTTGTGGTGCTATGTGTGATTATGTACATCATATTGTGAGGTCATTATGGAACATCAAATATTACAAATTTTAACCCATTTACAACATGGTTGCATTTAAATGATTTAGTCTGATCACTGAACACATTGGATGCAGTAAGGAAGAATTAATCCTTGTCCCATTTCTCAACTGTTTTGGTATTTTCTTATCTTGATAGATGCAGCAGCATTAGCTCTTTGATAATTTCTCTAGCTTTGTTTGTTAATGCTGTGTAAATGGGCTTGCAGGGTTGTAGGAATGGAGATTTATGTTCCTTCTCTCATGATTCGTATCAGCCAATCTCATCATATGGCTCAAATGTATGTCAGCCAGAAGCTGATCATGCTGATGCCTCATTACTTCTACGACTATTTGGAACCTCGTCCGTTGGATACATCCTTTTGTTGGATGATGCTAATATGCATTTCACCTCAAATCTTGCTAACCTCTGCAAGCCATCTAGGATCATCTCTACAACAAGTTTGACGGAAACATCCATATGTGACCCATTATTGACAGATGTAAGAATCCTATGGGGCCTCCATCATCCCTACCAGACCATCATTTCAAACAAAGGGGAGAACCCAATACCATGGAATGAAGTCAAAATCGTGCTGTGGTTTCCTTATCTCGATAGTCATAGTGATAATTTGGACGCGCAGAAAATTCTTGTGCAGAACTTTTTTGAGTATCTGGCCATCCGAATATTAGGTGATACCCTGTTTGAGGTTAAAATAATTCTTGCCATGAACAACATCAAATTTTCACAACTAGAGGTAAATCATCAAAGCCATACCAACCTTATGCTCTTAACATTGGCCTTAGTGATTATGAAGTTAAAAATATCTCAAGATTTTCTTTATAAAGGTAGCTTTGCACAGTTGTGTATTATCGACTTAGGTTTTTATTCTCTGAGATGTTTTAAGGCGTGGTATTGTTTCAGGTGGAAAAGTTGGCAAGAGAGAGCTTCTTCTTCCTTACAGAGTCATTTCCATTTGATGAAGCAAGCTTTGGGGAGCTACTCGATACAGTAACAGTTAACAAGCCAATGTTGATGCCAAGGTCTGTATCATATGTGTTCGACATGCACCCACCTAGTGATATCCAGTTTGGTGACTACGCTTCTGTGTTTCAGAAACATCTGCATGACCGGGAAACGGCTTGAAAATTCATTAGTTATGTCTGCATTAAGTTAACTAAGCCTTTTTAAAAAAAAAAATTGCTTGTACATATTGCTAATTGCATATGCTTTTCAAATTGCCTTCATCCTAGAACTAGCATAATATATATATATATATATATATATGTATTGGCAATTGGTTATGTTCAGATTATTTTTGCAACAGCTACAAGATGCAGCAATGCACCCGCAATTTGCCCTCAAAATATCAGAACTGGAGGTACCACTGAATAAAGGTAAATGCCTTAGCAGACATGATCATCACATTCATGTGAATTGCAGCATTGATTTGATAGAATCATGTGAATCGAACTAAATAGGATATTGATCCTCTCCCCTCCTTTTAGGTAAAACAATCAAGTTTTAAATACCCCAAAAGCTTCAATGGCTGCTAAAAAGTAACTGCAATTAACCGAAAACCACCCTTATTTGGCACGCCATTAACTTTCTTTCACACACTGCTCAAGTCTTTACCATTATACAACTCAATGATAAGTACCATCTGAAACCTATATATGGGATTAATTTCATGCTGATTTGAACTCTAGAGACTTATTGAATGTGACCTTTTTACAATACCAGAATTTGGTTGAAACCCTAAAAATTAATTGTGATAAAAGGAGTGATGGTTTTCAAATGTTGTTATGTTAATTTACTTTTGCTGTATGCGCAACGATTTGATCCTCTACAGACATGAACATTTTTCCATCATCATCGTAAAAAAAAAGAAGAGAAGATAACCTAACAGATCTAATCTGAATCTAAATTCATGAGCAACTCACCTGTCCTTTCACATGATCTTCACCCTTTATCTTTGACAACCCTATTCTAATCCCTTCTTAAATTTATTGCATTCACCATTCTCTTGCCTTTCCCTTTTCCCTTTACAAAAGGAGTACCATCAGTCAGTATAAAAAATGCCCTTTATAAACCTATTCTCTGTATATCAAATTTCATAAAACAAAAGGCTCTCCCAGCCTTTCCATGAAATCTATTCAGCTTCTTTTTCAACCTTCTGCTCTGTTTCTTTTCTTTTCCCGTAAGTAATCCCTAGGTTACTTTAATGCTAATGGCAAACACCAATATTTACCTTGCACTTTTGCTTCTCTTAAGCGTCCTAAAATGGGTTCAATCAACACCACACTCATCAACCAACTACGTTCAAGATGCATGCAGTGTAACCAGATACCGTGCCCTTTGCATCAACACACTAGCACCCTTTTCCACCACTGCTAAAACAAGTCCAAGCAAATGGGCAAGGGCTGGGGTTTCAATCACCATTGGAGAAACCAAGAAAGTCACTCAATACTTAATGAAAGTGAAGAACTACAGAACGATGAAAGGGAGTTACAAAATCCCACTCTCGGATTGCATCGAGTGTTTACAAGATGCTATCGATCAACTACACGGCTCACTTGGGGTTCTCAGGAAGCTTAATGCCAGAAATTTTTACGCACAAATGGGGGACATAACCACATGGTTGAGTGCAGTTCTTACTGATCACGAAACTTGCTTGGATGGTTTCGAGAATCCGAGAGGAAAACAAGCCAAAATGGTGCGGAATCGGGTTTTGAGGTCCTCGTATTTTACTAGTAATGCATTGGCTTTGGTCAATAAACTTGCAACCTCGGGGTTGGACAATACGGTAGCATGATATGTATTCAGTATGGTAATAAGAGCCACCAGGCATCAACTAGTATTTTGTTTCCATGCAGCCATGTATGAATTGAATATTAATAGCTTGTTCATGTGATTCGTAAAGCTCTTGCTTTTAAAGCTTTGTTTTGTTTTAGGGTCACCCTTTGTTTCAGCAAAAATGGCTAAAACGGGGTTTAATTGAAATCTACCATTTCAAAGCACAAGCAATCTTGTAGGAAATGTAAGTTAGAATTCGAGGGAAATTAATCAACTTAAGCTTTGTCAGTATTTGTCTGTTTTCTTATTATTCAGCTGGCTAACTAAAGTACAAATTATTCTTTTATTTAGTGCTTGCAACAATTTGATTAAATTATTGTTGTGGTCCTTTTATTATGCATGAATTTGGACTTTAGTTCTTACACTTAAATTTGACATAATTATTAATTTTTATTTTTATTTTTATGTCAGTCCAAACAGTTACAATTAAGATATTTGAAGTGGGTTTTTTAAAAACAAAACAGAAATTCCAACTCATCATGTTGGTATGGATTTTTTTAATAATGGAAGTGTTCTTAAGCAAAAACCACATCAGAATTTTAACAAGAATAATTAGCAATGTTGTCTATTTGGACTTGTTATATAAAGTAAAACATGACTACTTAAAATCACAAATTTGAGTATAATAGAGATGGCCAAAATCATAAATTAACCAAACAATTCACTTAAAAAGCTGAGATTTCAATAGTAAAATAATAGAAAAAAAATTGCCAAGAAAGGATATTCAGAAAGATGGCCTATTTTATCAAGATAGGGTAGGTAGCGGTAAAACTACCTGAGAAGCCCTTGTACTTAGGGGTGAATTGCATTTCGTCCCTCTACTGAAAAAATAAGCAAATCAATTCTTATACATTTCAACACGTGCAAATTAGGTCATTCGTTAAATTTTATCTGCTAAATGGTGTGAAACGATAAATCAATGCTGAAAATTATTTTTGATGGGTAAACTATTATGATCACCCAATTATTAATTTTTTTTATTCAATCACTAAACTTTTTAATCAATGTGGGCTTTTTTTTTTAGTCTAGTAAAAAAAATTAGCGCTCTAATGTTTACACAGTTTATCAATTGATCCTAAGTATAAAAAATTCAACAAAATTAGCCCTCAATATTTACATAATTTGTCATTTTAGTTCTAATTCTAAAAAATGAAATAAATTTGGTCCTCAATATTTACAAAATCTGTCAATTTAGTCCTAACTCTAAAAATTAAAAAATATTTTTTAAAAAAATCTTTTTTAGCCCTTTATAACCTATTAGCTAATCCATGTGAGATTTTGAAATAAGAAAAATAGCACCATCTTTCAAGTCAATTGTAGCAATTTTTTTTACTATAATTTAAGCTTCACATTAGACCAAATCAATTTATTTGGAACCTGTCAAGAATAATTGGTTGCCTTACTACCCCAATAGATAACATTTTTAATGCATTTATTTTCTTTTGGATTTTAATTTTTTGTGTTTTATCTCAATTTTTTAGAGTTCTTTTGCAAGTAACTTGAAAGAGAGTATTTTTTTTTCTTATTTAAATATTTCACATGGGTAAGCCAATGGGTTATTAAGGGCGGAAAATGATTTTTTTAAATTAATTAATTTATTTATTTATTAGAGTTCGGACTAAATTGACAATTTTCTAAATATTGAGGGCCATATTTATTAAATTTTTTAGAATTTATATATAGGATCAAATTGATAGAATGTGTAAACATTAGAGGGCTAATTTTGTTACTGGACCAATAAAAAAAGCCCACATCAAATATTTAATTTCAAAAAGTTTAATGACTAAATTGAAAAAAATAATAGTTGGATGACCATTTTTATAATTTATCCATAAAAATAATTTTTATAGTTTCACCTCATTATTTAACAAATAAAATTTAACGGATGAACTAATTTGTACCCTTCAAGATGTATAAAGATTAAATTGCCTATTTTTCAATAAATGGGTTGAAATACAGCTTTTGTAATACTTTTACCGGTAGGTGTCCCATCGTGATATTATGGTTTCCATGTAATAATTAAATGCTATTGTTTCAAGAAGCCCAAGCCTGTCAATGTGGGACTTACTAGTCCAACCAACACTCCCTTTCAAGGGATTTTAGCCCATTGCCGCCGCCACCGCGACCGCCACCATTGCCCTGTGTTTGTTTTTGGCACAGCACCAAACCTTGCCTTGCCTACAACTCGGATCACAACTCACAAACTCAACCCACTCAACACAGACAAACATTGGTTATGACTTATGTGTGTCTTGTTATATTTATGGCATTATTTAATTTTCGCTTAAATTCCGTTCTTAATTTTTGTATTATATGAAGGTTGAGAATTTAGTTTTCATTATTTTTAATGCTTGTATTTTTTAAATATTAAAATTTTTGTTTTAGTGTTAGATTTATTAATTATTTTAAAATTTAATACGATAAATATTTTTATTAATTTTTGTATTATATGAAGGTGGTTAGAATTTATTTTTATATAAAAAATAATATAAAACATTTTAATACGGTAGGTCGGGCTCAAGTTTTAATATTTTTATCCGAATCGAGTTTGAGCAACATTTTAAATCCATTTTTTTGGGTTGGATTGGGCCCTATCATAGGAAACAAGCCTACATTTTTACTTGGCCCGACCTGGCTTATAGACAACTCTAGTGCAAGACTAATAGTAAAATTTAACCAAATAAAGTTAAACTATTACTGTTTAAATCAGAACTGAAATTCCAAAATTAAACATATACATAAGTTAAAATTCATCAATTCAAAATGCATAAAAATTAAAATTGAGCAAATTAAAAGTAGATAATTTAATAACATAATTTTACCTTTTTTAATTTTTGGTTTATTGGAGGAAAAGTATACACTTTCTGTTTTCAAGAGGACCACCCATTTTTCAAGAGAAATTACTGGTAGTCGGTAGAGTTTCAGCAACGACAGGCACCGTCATCATTTGTCCATCATAACTTATGAAGATAATAAAGATACTCACAAAATAGATCTGCAAGCTGAAAAAAGAAAGACACGTGGAGTGAATGAAAAAAAAAAAAAAAAAAAAAAAACGAACGATAATCAACTCGAAAACTAAACCCCCCACTTAAAAAAAAGAAAAAAGAGAGAAAATTTTAAGATTTCTATAAAATCTTATGAAGCCAACACAGGTTCACATTACTATGGTTGACTTAAAGCTTTTCAAGATATAAAATATTTCCTTTAGAATTTTAATTACTAGATGTCTCTCTTACTCCAAGCTTATTATAATAAAAAGTTCATAAATCTAATTAATTAAATTATTAAACACAATAAAGTCCTCAAAGGGTAAAATGAATATGCACAATTAATAAGATTAAGTACAATATTTTTCACAATTTTAAAAATAAAACCCTTTTAAGTTGCAATTAATCAATCCGAATTCAGAATAATTTAAACATGAAATAGCTCAAACAAATGATTGAAATGACCTGAACACGTAATGATCAAACCCAAAACAATCAAAATCTAAACGATTCAAACCCCCCAAAATGAAAGTGGCTAGATTAAAAGTATTATAACCCAAATTTGGTGGATCAAATTTAATTGGAGTGATTTATGTGCAAGACTAATAGTAAAATTTAACCAAATAAATTTATCTTTTACTGTTTGAATCAGAACTGAAATTTCAAAATTAAACATATACATAAGTTAAAATTCATCAATTCAAAATGTATAAGAATTAAATGTAGATAATCTAATAACATAATTTCACCTTTTTAACTTTTGGTTTATTGGAGGAAAAATATACACTTTTTTTTTTTTTTTTTTTTAGGTTTATAATCTATATACACATTAGCCAATCATTTAAATATTTAGCCCTTTTATTTATTTATTTACAAGTATGAGAGAAAAACAAAGGTTAAAATGATTTGGAGGTCCCTATATCATAGGGATTAGATCAAATTAATCCCTCTATTATTAAATGAATCAATTTAGTGTTTATATTATTAAAAAGAATCAAATAAATCTAAATTGTAACCAAGTTAATATTCACTATACAAATTTTTTTTTTTTAAATTCCAAACAAAAGATTTCATTTACAGAACCATAAAAACTTTAAATATATTAACTCTGTGAAACAGTAAATGTTAATCATATTCTAATTTAACCGTATTTGATTTTTTTAATAGTACATAGACTAAATTAATCCATTTAGCAGTAAAAAGACTAATTTAATCTAATCTCTATAATAAAAATACCTCTACATTCGCTCAAAAATAAATGTTATGTGAAGTAATAAAAATAAAATATAATATCTCGAGTTTTTTTAGATAAAAAAAATGTTGAAAGACTTCAACAATAATAAAAGGCTATTAGCTCGCACATGACTAATATTAGAGTAATAATCAACAATTTATATATATTTTTAAAAATATTATAGTATGATCACGGGTTAAGTCAGTGTAAAATTTTATATATGTTTTCTAGGTTCAGGCTCATCCCGGCCTAAAATGTATTTAAAATTCTATTTAAGCTCTACCCAATTTAAAAATGCTAAACTTGAGCTCAACCCGATCTATCCGTATTATTTTTTTTTAGAATTTTTTTAAATAAAAATAAATTTAAAAAATATAATACATTAAATACACTAAAAACATTAAAATAAATATTTCCCAACAAATTGAAAATAGTATTATTTTAATGTATAAAATTTTTTTACCAACAATAAAACAACGATAGCTAACCCACAATAAAATAAAAGTTATACAATATCCAATCCATAATAATAAAATAGTAGCAATATAATAGTAAAATGAGAGTAAAACAATGGCGAAATGACTGTAAAACAACAACGGAGCAACTGATTCAGACCGAGTCAAGTCCGGATAAAAATCCTACCTGAAATCCGACCCATTTAAAAAAGCAAATCTTACTTTTTGTCTATATCCATTTATCGAGTTAATTTTTTCACTCAAATCCTTCTACGAATAACCCAAACTATGCTGCATGTAAGAGCTCATTTATGCCCGGGGCCCAATTAACCAATAAAAAACCCAAACAAAAATAAAAATGCAAAATTGAAAGTCTATTAACAGTCCAGTTACATTACAGCCCAATACAAAATCTTGGCCCAAAAATTCTAAACAGTTCGGGAAACCCTAACAGCCCTCGCGCGCCGCAGCCTCCAAGCGACCCCCACGCCCACGCACTCGGCCACGTCGCCCCGCCCTCCGCATCGTGCGCCTCCAAGCCTCCTCCACGATGTTTGCACCTGTAAAACAGGGGGAATCGGTTGTAAATAAAGGGCTATAAAAGCCGAAATAACAGAATGTAAAAAGAAAAGGGATTTTTACAGAGAAAAACACAGAATATCAATACGAAAAGAAAAAGCAGATTTGAGGAAAAAGATTGTTTTTTAATTTCTTTATTTTCTTTTCGGCATTTTTTATTACAAAGATTTTCTATTTTTTTTTATTTTTTGAAACCATATACATATATATATTTTAAAATAAAAAAAAACTCACCTTTTTTTGAGTTTCAATTTCGTGTGTAGTGCGGTGGTGGCGTGAGGCGTGGACGGCCAGTGGTCGCACGGAGCTTCGCCAAGCCCCCTGCGGAAATCACCCTAAGGGGAGAGAGGGGAGAGCTCCTCTTCTTTTTTTTTTTTTTTTTGAATGAATGGGGAAATGATTTTTTCTAAAAAAAATTGGCTTATATAGCCATTCAAAACGGCGCCGTTTTGGCCAGGGTCCTAAAACCCCAAAACGACGTCGTTTTCTATTTTAAAAGTTACATTGACTTTATCTTTTATTTTTTTCTCTTTCTTTACCCAAACTCATTAAAAGGGTTTTTACGAAGGTAATATTTCGTGTTTGGGAGGTCAGGAAATCGTGCCCTAACGTGCTGGGTTTCGATTTTTCCTTTGTCCAAATGACTAAATATCCTTTTAAGATTTTGACCGTGTTTTCTTAACTTCAAAAATAAGGTAATATTTCATGTTTGGAAATTCGAGGAATCGTGCCCTAACGTGCTGGGTTGCGGTTTTTTTTCGTTTGGCCAAATAACGAAATACCCTTTTTAAAATTGCAATGCATGAATTTTGGAAATCATGAAATGATCTTGGTGTCAAGGGTTTGAAACATCGTATCCTAACGTGCTGGATGTGATATTTCATTCTTTCGGAACAAGAGAATTTCGATATCCAATTCGAATTATCCAAGCATTTTCTAAAGGATTCGTATTTTAAAATCTCTTCCAATTTTCGATATTAGGACATTAATCAATCAATAAGGTACCAATTTTGGACGTTGCGAGGGTGCTAATCCTTCCTCGTGTGTAACCGACTCCCGGACCTGTTTTCTTAAAATTCGTAGACCAAAATGTTTTATAAGGTGACCCAATCACACTTCAAAAAGATTGGTGGCGACTCCATGTTTTTAAAAGTCGGACCTGTTTTTCAAACATGAAAAATGGTTTCGACAGCTTGGCGATTCCACTGGGAACATCAAGTAAGAGAGTCAAGACGTAAATTGATTAATTTCTGTCTTTTTGACGAAAATTGAAAATCAGATTTGAAAATTACGATTCTTTTATTGCCTTTGTTTGGGTCATTTAGTTGGTTGTGATTTGATTTTCTAGGGTACTCTAGCATCATATTGCATGACCGTTGTGGTCACACGTTTTAAGTGGGAGTGAGAAACTATGCCTTCGTGAGGTTTTCACCTCCGCATGGGCTAGTGGACTGCTTCTGGGATACATTCGTACCTATGTCTTCGTGAGGTTTTCACCTCCGCATGGCCATAGGAAAATGTATTCCCCTGAATCGAACTCGATCCATATGAGCCTATAATGGGTGAAGATCGAGGAATCTGCTGGTTCAGGTACCCCTTTTCTTTAGAACCAAACCACATATAGTGAACCCTAGGAGCACACTTTAGGTAGAACTATGTTGAACCCTAGCAGTCACCTGGATAAGTGTTTCATTTTTATCATCTATATATGATACTAACGTGCTTTCTTTTGTTTATGACTACATTGCATTTCATCATCATAGAAAGGAGGTGTTGATTCATATTCGATTGCTAAATGGAAGAGTTTGTCATAGGAAAATGATTTTCTTGATAAAGTGGGTTATAAGACGTTCGTCCAAATATAGTCCAAGTAAACACAACGAGAAAATATTGATAGTATATGACTTTGCCTCGTTACCCGGGGATTCAAGCCAACAAGGATTATTCGAGAGTCATCACATCTCAATTTTCTTAAGGAAGCTTATGAGCATCGCGGAGGGTAAGTGAATGAAGAGTCACGGCCTGGATTAAGCAACAAGGAGCTAGAAGAGGCATCTATTGAGAAAGTTCATGGGACACGACCATAACATCCAGATACGAAGAAAGGAATTGGTGTCTTCACCTGGACCATGAGGACAAAGCCGCATATGTAATCCATTTTATGTAAAGAAATTTATTTTCTAGAAAAGCTCTTCTAATGGAATTGGATTCAGAATCAACGCCTCTCTTTCTTTTTGCATTCATTCCTTTGCATTGCATTTCATGCATTTGCATTACATCGCATCATATGCATTAAATGTCATAAAAGAACCCTATTAACTAGAGATCGTATTATAGTTACCCTGGAGCATCACTACTACACTCGAAGAAAAATAAAAGCCATGGATCAAATGTTAGAAAAACTGGAACAAATGCAGAAGGAGATGCAAGACCAATTGCAAATTCAGATGCAAGAGCAGTTGGCTAAGATCCGACAGGATATGAGGGATCAAATGCTGGAATCCCAGAGAAGCATGATGAGCCAGTTAACACAGTTGTTGGCTGGAGGGTCTGATAAAGGAAAGAGCCCTATGGTCGATACCGGAGACGATAATGAAGATTCTGCTTATCCTCCAGGCTTTGCCCCGGTAAATTCCCAAGTACAACCACCAAGAGTGTCCGTTAATATCAAACCCCAGTACCAATCCGGTACCTCAGCACTGGTAAACTTCCCAACAGGCTCGAGCTCTAACCCCGGAGATAATTTGGCAAAACCAATGGTCCCTGACTTCAATGATGCCACAGAAAGGGAAAAAGCAATGGCGGAGCTCCCAAAACAGTTCGAAGATCGATGCAAATGGTTGGAGGAGAAGTTTAAAGTATTGGAAAGCGCTGATTACCAATGCGAAGTGGATGCTAAGAAATTGAGTCTGGTCCCAGATCTGGTACTCCCTCCAAAGTTCAAGATGCCAGAGTTTGAAAAATACAACGGGACCAGCTGCACTAAGGCCCATATTACAATGTTCTATCGGAGAATGACGGGTCATGTCGAAGCGACCATTGTTGATTCATTTATTTCGAGGATAGTTTGGTGGGGCGCGCGGCCAAATGGTACAATCAGTTGACTCGTACCCAAGTCAAATCATGGAAGGATTTAGCACATGCCTTCATGAAGCATTATGGCCATGTGACAGACATAGCGCCTGACAGGATCACATTACAGAACATTGAGAAAAAGTCAGACGAAAGTTTCAGGAAATATGCTCAGAGGTGGAGGGAAGTTGCTACACAGGACCAACCGCCACTGCTGGAAAAAGAAACAACTATGCTTTTCATTAATACCTTGAAAGCACCTTTTATCAATCATATGCTAGGAAGTGCAACTAAGAGTTTCGCGGACATAGTGATGTCCGGGGAAATGATAGAGAATGTAATAAGGTACGGAAAAATAGAGGTTGGGAAAGTACCAGGAGGTCAGCCCCGAAGAAGGGAGAAAACAAGGTTGGCAATGTGAGCGGGGTTATGCAAAACCAATCACGGTAAATCAACCGAGAGCAGTGGCCACGGGCCAGTAAGCTTCACCAAGACAAGAGCCTAATACAAAGCAAAACACGGAGAAGCTCCAGTTTACTCCCATTCCAATGACATACCGGGAGCTATACAAAAGTCTATTTGATGCGCACGTTGTATCCCCTGTCTACTCAAAACCGTTGCAACCCCCATACCCCAAATAGTACGACGCAAGTACTCAATGTGAATACCATGCAGTGATAATGGGGCACTCGATAGAGAATTACTTCTCTTTCAAAAAGCTAGTCGAAAGGCTCATCAAAATAGGCATTGTTAAGTTTGATGACGCGCCTGGTATAGGAAATCTGTTACCAAATCACACTGATAATGGGGTGAACGCGATAATCGAAAATGCGGGGAAAAGAATCAAGTTGAATGTTGCAGAAGTAAGAACCCCATTGAGAGAGGTCTGGAGAAGAATGGTGGAAAGAGGTTTAATCATGCAAGATGCAGGGAGCAAACCCCGAGAAGGGATGAACTATTGTGAGTTCTACGCAGAAGAAGGCCATGAAGTCCAGGAGTATGCCGAATTCAAAGATTTGGTACAAAGTCTAATGGATAACAAAGAGTTAGTTGTCATTGAAGAGATCAAAGACCCATTGGGAACGTTGGGGAATCTAAACATTAACGACATATTCGAAGAGGGAACCGGGGAATAGACTTTTCCAAGCTTCTGCCTTTACGTACTTGGGGGTGTTTTGAACAATGGGACTGTAGAAGAGATCCCTGTATTTTTAGAGTTAATCTAAAGTAATATTCAAAACACGCTTGTTGCTTTAAGCCTAGAGGCAATAAGAGTCATTTGGTGAAATAGGCTTGTGTCCAGAATTTTTATTTCAATAAAATGCATCTTTTTGAGCAAATTTTTTTTTCATTTCTTCCATGTCATACTATACATTCTTTTGTTCTTTGGAATGTTCTTTCATTCTTCATGCATGATCATAAATAATTATCCTTAGAATCATTTATTCTTTGGAATTTGCCTTCGTACCTATAATAGGTACCCAGATATCAAGACATGAGCAACGCTGTTACTGACTCCCTTTTGAGTGAGATATGGGTCTAAAAGGATCTAAGGATTTTGAAGATGACCGAGATTGTAACTTATCTTTTGATTTGTTAAGGATGGTATAACAAGATGAAAATAGACTCTACCGTACAAAGGGTCAGTGGACATTGCGAGTCTAGGAAAGGAGTGAAGATCGAAGCCTAGCTCACACAGAAACAAAGCGAGACGTCATTGAGTTATTCCAAGAATTCAAAGATGTATTTGCATGATTGCATCAAGATATGCCTAGGCGCGATGATGTTGTAGAGTGTTTGAAAAGACACATGCTAATAGTTTTATGATAGCCAGGCCGATTATGAGGTTCGGGTACTACTGGTCTACCATGAAAGAGAGATTGCATCAGTTATGCCGTAAATGCCAAATTTATGAAGACAGGACTTATGCGCTTCTTCCATTTTTTCCCACATGTGGGGAATGAATGTTATGGGGCCGATCTCGTCAAAAGCATCTAGCCGACACCAATTCATATTCGTGATTGTCAATTACTTCACTAAGAGGGTGAAGGTCGCTTCATATGACAAAGTTACAAAGTCAACAGTCATCAAATTCAAATTCAAATTCGAATTCAAAAAAAAAAACTCATCCAAAAAGATTTTGAAAGATGATTGAGACTTGTAAATATTGGCATAGAGAAGTTACCATTTACCCTCTATGCTTCCCGAATGTTGGCCAGGACCTTCGCCGGAGCAACACATTTCTCATTAAGGGAAGTAATTTTTGGAAGTTGAGATTCCTTTTCTCCGAGCTTTGATTGAATTAAGAATTGGATGAAGCAGAATGTCTCTAGTAAGCTTGATTGAAAGTATTCATCATGGTCGAATGCACCAAAAATGGATGATACAAGTTTATGACAAAAAAGGTTCGCCCAAGAGAATCTCATGATGGTAAAAAATGATCATTCTCATGCAAAAAGGACTTCAGAGGAAAGTGGATGCCATATTGGGAAATACCTTATGTAGTAAAGAAGGCCTGTTCTGAAGAAGCATTGATATGGACGAAGATATGCTCAATCCGGTAAATTCAGATTCAGTCAGAAAAAGGAGAGACTTAGGCGAAAACACGCAAAAGACGCTTTGAGACCTTCTCTAAAAAAATGAAAAACGAAAAATGAAAAATGAAAAACAGAGAGGCCAAGGTAAAAACCCGCAAAGGGCGCCTTGAGGACAAAGGGGTTTTGAGTCGAAAACCCGAAAAGGTCGGCTCAAATTTTGGTTGAAAGTGGGGCATACAGTAGTCGTGCTACGCTTGAATTAACAATGATGAAGTATGTTACGTCTTGGGGCATCGACAAAGTACTCCGGATCCCCTAAACACATATTGAGCTTAAAATGGTCCTCAAGAAGTTTGAACAGAGAAGCTCAGGCTGCGATATCTGGGGCACCTAGTTTCCATCTTACCCATTCTGAATTTGTCATCTTTAATTATTTTATCTTACACTACCAATAAATTTCCTTCTTGATTGCATTTGTTATCATTGCTTAACTTATTTGTTTCGAGCTATGCTCCTAATTAATTTCCTTCTTGTCCATAGTTATGATCTTTTTCAACCATTTTGCATTGAAATAACGATTAGTGGACTAATAACACTTTCATAAAAGGAGTTTCGCATATTACTCTGAAAGCTCCTAAATACTAAAAGAGCTTGAAACAGGACCATTATTTAAAACTCACCAATTTTAAGGGGTTGAAATATTGGTGGAGGAAGAGTCTAAACTGAGGCTATCTCCCCGAATTTTTGTCAAAAATGGTGATTGAACAAAATGACAAGATACTGCGTCAGTGATACAATCTTGACGGAAAATAGGCAATGTTAACCCAAGTGTAAAAGGGGAATCATTCTCGAGAAAAAATGATATTCTGCATTCATGCAAATATTAGGCATACACATTTGGTTAGGTCACCTGGAAAATAAATTGTTGATTGAACAAGTTACGGATTCTATACCCTTGTGTTGCAGTGGGATGGGTTGAGGTTGATACAGATCCTATGGCCATGAATTGCCATGGGATGGTTGAAGAGGGTACAAATCTTATGTCCCCAAGGTACAGTAGAAGGGATGCTGAAGTTACAGTGGGGCAAACCAGTTGAGTAAAATATGATTATTTCTTCGGGTTTTCGGTCAAAATACCATCCAAGCAAGAAGACAGCGTAATACGTCAGTGATAAAGATGAACAACGAGCAATGACGCCTTAAGTATTAAAAAGGATCATTCTCATGAAATTTTGCATTCATCATAACACATTTAGTTAGGAGCGTTTGATTCATTCCGATCATTGCATCCAAATCATTGTACATTTAAAAAAGGGATCATTCTTATGACATTCTGCATTCATGCAAATGTCGTCCATAATACATTTAGTTAGGAGCATTAGATTCATTCTGATCATAGCATCCTAATCATTTGGCATAAACATAAGCATATGAAATCGAGTCTACAGGACATGTCCCCCAGAGGACGGTGTAGCAACATCGGTGAAATTACAGATCTTATCTTCCTAAGCAATAGTGGAGCAGATCGAAGACAAGCCTTATCCCCTTAAGCAGTAGTGGAACAGGCTGAAGATTGCAGATCTTATCTCCCTAAGCAGTAGTGGAGCAGATCAAAGACCAGCCTTATCCCCCTAAGCAGCAGTGGAACAGGCTGAAGATTGCAGATCTTATCTCCCTAAGCAATAGTGGAGCAGATCGAAGACCAGCCTTATCCCCCTAAACAGTAGGGAACAAGCTGAAAATTACAAGTCTTATCTCTATGTATCGACAATGGAGCAGACTGAAGATTGTAGATCTTGTCTCCTCGAGATAGCAGTGGGGAAGATCGAAGACGGTGAATCTTACATCCATACAGCAATAGAGTAGATTCAAACCACCAGCCTTACCCCCTAAGCAGTAGTGGAACAGGCTGAAAATTACAAGTCTTATTTCCATGTATCGGCAATGGAGCAGACTTGAAACACCCCAAACCCGGCCCACGAGCTTTGACCAGATTTGGGTATGTTCCTCAAGTAAACCGGTTCAAAATTCTTTTGTTACTTAGGAAAAACTTGTATGATTTTTTAAAAAAATATTGTTTGGGTTGGGCTTGAGTTGAAAACAAATTTATCTTATGTTAAAACCCATTTATTTAAGGTGACAAAACATTTAGAGTTAATTTTAAAAAGGAATTTACTTAAACTTTAATTGATAAAAATCCATAAACATAATAAATAAAAGAAAAATAAAGTAAACCACAATGGCCTTATTATATCAATGATCCAAAAGTAAAACTTAAAATACTTAAAATAAATTAAAAGTCCAAATCATAAATTTCTTGCTATGCATGGCCACCTTTAAGCTCCCGCCGACCCGGTCCATTATCGCTCATCACACGAAAAATATTCCCAAACGGGGTGAGTCAATGCACTCAATGTGTACACAACACTAAGTCATAATAGAATCAGGCATGCAAATGATACACATTCAAATCATAGAATACAATTAATGATGCATTCCCAAACCCAAACCTAATTAACCATCCGCTACGCACCACCCGCACTGCCGGTCACACCGTGGGACTACTAAGTCAACCCTCCATCCGCTACACACCATCGAAAGCGATCATTTGCGTGATCGACGTGCTCATCGCCCATATAATTTGTGTCATTAGACACCATATTCAAATAATGTAACCGAAGTTACCAAATTCGGATAATGTAACCGGTTACCATATTCAAATTTTTGTGACCGTAGTCACCATATTCTGTTGGTGAGACCAGAAGTCAACACCTTCTTCCCCTTTCACATAGATCCCGAATGCCCCATAAATTTTATATCATGCATAACATACTTAATTCTCATTCATGTTACTATTCATATATTCAAAATATATCATATTCATAATCCTATCAGAAGTAGGAAACGTACCTGGGTACTTTTACCACATTTTTGGTACTTAGCCACATTCACATTCTTATGCATATTCATATATTAAAATAATTGTCATATGATATATCGAAGGTTAGTATGAGTACACACATTCTTAATAATACATTTAATTTAAACATAGCCATGAACCTATCAAAACTTAGGGTAGGGTACACACCTGATTTGCTTAACGAATTCATTGAAATCCCGAAATCGATCATCGCCTTAGATCTCAAATTCCTACATTTGATTAATCACTTACTAATTTAATAAAAAGCCATTCGGCCATAAATCCAAATCCTAGTAGGATTAGTATTCTTAAAACTTACCTTGAAATTCTCAAATCCTAAAATCCTTGTATCCCTCTGTCGAAATCCCTATAACTACATGTTAGATCAATTTCTAACATTTATTCACAACAAATAACCCTTAGCCGTATGTTAAATATGACTTACCTTAGATTCTTAAATCCCGAAATTCACCGAATAACTAGGAACACGCGACTTATGGTGTACCTTCTGAAAAGAACTTCTCCTTCCTTGTAGTCGACACTTAGTAAATCCCGAAAGATCTCTTGCAACATGAGATATTAAGGGTATTAGAATCTTAATTTCGATAAACCTTAAAAGAAATAGAATGAGAATCTAACCTAATCTTACCTTCATGAAGAATTTGATGGAACTCTTGCTTGAACCCTTAGCGAGATTCGGCTATGGCTTTGATGTGGATAACAATTTGGCTCTTGAGGCTTAGTGAGAAATCGACTAGGGCTATTGGTATCTTCGGCTTTTGTTTGTGTTTGTAATAGAAGAAGAAAAGAAAAGAGAAAAAGAGAATAATGGCAGAGAAAATTCGGCAGAGAGAAGAGGAGAAACTTTAGAGAATTTGGCAGAGGTTTTCTTGAAAAGAAAAGAATGAATGAAGAATAGCCTTACTCTTCCTTTTATAGCCAAAATTACTAGCTAGAGTCCTTTACTTGGCCACCACTCTTCTATTTTGATAGCTTTATCCCTTGATTTATCACTTTAATAAAACTTAATCCAATAATTATCTCTTATCTCTTAATAAAAATAATACTAATAATAATCCTCTTTTATCTCTTCCTTATCTATCAAAATAAAAGAAATAATATCCACATTTATCTCTTGAAAATAATCTAAAATAAATCCATTATTTATCCCTTATTTATCCACCCTTTATCTCTTAAAAATAAAAGAATAAAAGCTCCTAATTTATAGCCATGTGCCGTCCACCTCATTTCTTCTGGAAGCAAAATAAAATTTCTTTTATTTGCTTCCCATGTGACTCGAACTCAGCCCAACACCTTGCATGTGGCGCTATTTCCAGAGGCCCTAAGTGGCATCTCAGGCCACTTTTCCAAGCCTGTTTGTGTGTCAAATTCCTCATATTATTTTTCTTAAGGCCACCTTGCCTTAGTTTTCTCTTTTAAGCCTTAAAACTTGACATTTCTTTACATTTCCAAGTTTCCAAAAATTTTCGTTTGGCTCTTTAAACTTGACATTTCCTTACATTTCCAAGTTTCCAGAAATGTTTACTTTCCTCTTTTGAATCATTTCCACATCATTTCCTTACATCCCCTAGTTTCCAAAAATATTCACTTTCCTCTTTTAAACTTAACGTTTCCAAAGCATTTCCTTACATTTCCTTACATTTCCATACATTGCCTTACATTTCCATACATCTCCATGCACCTTAGGGTTCCTAGAACTCCTCAGAACACATCCAACACACCCACTGAGCCCACTATCTCATGAATTACACACGAACGCATAACCCCTAATCTAGGATGTTACAAGACTGGAGATTGTAGATCTTGTCACCTTAAGCAGTACTGGAGCAGATCGAAAATGGCGAATCTTACATCCATATAGCAATGGAGCAGATTCAAACCACCAGCCTTATCCCCCTAAGCAGTAGTGGAACAGGCTGAAAATTACAAGTCTTATCTCCATGTACCAGCAATGGAGCAGACTGAAGATTGTAGATCTTGTCTCCCTAAGCAGTAGTGGAACAGATCGAAGACGACAATTCTTACATCCATATAGCAATGGAGCAGATTCAAGCCACCAGCCTTAACCCCCTAAGCAGTAGGGAACAGGCTAAAAATTACAAGTATTATCTCCATGTATCGGCAATGGAGCAGACTAAAGATTGTAGATCTTGTCCCCTCGAGATAGCAGTGGGGCAGATCGAAGACGGCGAATCTTACATCCATATAGCAATGGAGCAGATTCAAGCCACCAGCCTTATCACCCTAAGCAGTAGTGGAACAAGCTAAAAATTACAAGTCTTATCTCCATGTACCGGCAATGGAGCAGACTGAAGATTGTAGATCTTGTCCCTTCGAGATAGCAGTGGGGCAGATCGAAGACGGCGAATCTTACATCCATATAGCAATGGAGCAGATTCAAGCCACCAGCCTTATCACCCTAAGCAGTAGTGGAACAGGCTGAAAATTACAAGTCTTATCTCCATGTATCGGCAATGGAGCAGACTGAAGATTGTAGATCTTGTCACCCTAAGCAGTAGTGGAGCAGATCGAAGACGATGAATCTTGCATCCATGGAGCAGATTCAAGCCACCAGCCTTATCACCCTAAGCAATAGTGGAACAGGCTGAAAATTACAAGTCTTATCTCCATGTATCGGCAATGGAGCAGACTGAAGATTGTAGATCTTGTCTCCTCGAGATAGCAGTAGGGCAGATCAAAGACGACGAATCTTACATCCATGGAGCAGGTTCAAGCCACCAGCCTTATCACCCTAAGCAGTAGTGGAACAGGCTGAAGATTACAGATCATATCTCCCTAGGCAGTAGTGGAGCGGATTGAAACGGGAATTCCTATACCCCTGAAAATATAGTGGGTTAAAGCGAGGTTACTTGAAGAAAAGAAATATCGAAGGAAGTTAAAGATTCGAAAACGGGCAAAAATGGTCCTTGTTGAAGTCTTTGCTCCATTCTCGTTACACGACAACGAGCAAAGAGGGGCAGCTGTAAGAGCCCATTTATGCCCGGGGCCCAATTAACTAATAAAAAACCCAAACAAAAATAAAAATGCAAAATTGAAAGTCTTTTAACAGTCCAGTTACATTACAGCCTAATACAAAACCCTGGCCCAAAAATTCTAAATAGTTCGGGAAACCCTAACAGCCCTCGCGCGCCGCAGCCTCCAAGCGACCCCCACACCCACGCACTCGGCCACGTCGCCCCGCCCTCTGCATCGTGCGCCTCTAAGCCTCCTCCACGATGTTTGCACCTGTAAAACAGGGGGAATCGATTGTAAATAAAGGGCTATAAAAGCCGAAATAACATAATGTAAAAAGAAAAGGGATTCTTACAAAGAAAAACGCAGAATATCAATACGAAAAGAAAAAGCAGATTTGAGGAAAAAGGTTGTTTTTATTTTCTTTATTTTCTTTTCGACATTTTTTATTACAAATATTTTCTATTTTTTTTATTTTTTGAAACTATATACATATATATATTTTAAAATAAAAAAAAACTCACCTTTTTTTTGAGTTTCGGCCACCGTGCGCAGGTACACGCGGCAGTGTAGTCGCGCGGAGCTTCACTGAGCCCCTGTAGAAAATCGCCCCAAGGGGAGAGAGGGGAGAGCTCCTCTTTTTTTTTTTTTGAATGATTGGGGAAATGATTTTTTCTAAAAAAATTTGGCTTATATAGCCATTCAAAACGGCGCCGTTTTGGCCAGGGTCCTAAAACCCCAAAACGACGTCGTTTTGCCCTGGCCCGACCCGATCCGACCCGCTCCGGCCTAGGATCCGCGCGTTTTTTATTGGAAGGGCTAATTACGCTTTTAGCCCTTCCGCTTTTTCATGGTTTTATAATTAAGTTTATTTTATTTTTAATTTTGCCCGATAATTTACTTCGGTTTTCAATTGGGTCCCCTTGCTGCTGTGCGTCTTGGAGGGAGGGAATATTTTCCCCTTTAGTCCCTCCATGTTATCCACGCGTTCAGATAAGTCCCTCGTTTTTCTTATTTTCTTCAAAATTCGCTCCAAACTTTTATTTTAAATTCAATTCCATCCTTTTTTTATTTCTTTTGTGATTTTTGTTATTTCATTATTAATTTTATTTTTTTTATTTCTTATTATTATTAACATTATTTATTATTATTGCATTTATATTTATTTTAATATTATTACTATCATTTTATTTTTAATTAACTTTATAATTATCACTATATTCATTAGCATTATTATTGTTATTTTATTATTACCACTGTTTTTTTTTATACATTATTATTACTATAACTATATTTATTATTTTTATTATTTTTATTATTATTAATATTATTATTATTACTTTCAGTATTGCTAATATTATTTTTATTTTTACTACTATTATTTTTTAATCACTATTAATTTCAATATTATTACTATTATTTTATTATTAATACTATTTTTATTTTTACTAGTACTATTATTACTATTATTATTATTAGTATTATTTTTTTATTTTACATTTTTTCCATTATTATTATTACTATTCATCATTATCATTACTATCATTTTTATTATTATTAATACTATTGTTTATTTTAATTTTTTTCCCTATTATATTTATTATTATCATTCTTTATTATTATCATGTTTACATTATCACTATTCGCTAAGTTTGACCATTTTTACGTTTTAACCGATTTTCTATTTTAAAAGTTACATTGACTTTATTTTTTATTTTTTTCTCTTTCTTTACCCAAACTCATAAAAAGGGTTTTTACGAAGTTAATATTTCGTGTTTGGAAGTTCAGGGTTTCGATTTTTCGTTCGTCCAAATGACTAAATATCCTTTTAAGATTTTGACCGTGTTTTCTTAACTTCAAAAATAAGTCAATATTTCATGTTTGAAAATTCGAGGAATCGTGCCCTAACGTGCTGGGTTGCGGTTTTTTTTTCGTTTGGCCAAATAACGAAATACCCTTTTTAAAATTGCAATGCATGAATTTTGGAAATCATGAAATGATCTTGGTGTCAAGGGTTTGAAACATCGTATTCTAGCGTGCTGGATGTGATATTTCATTCTTTCGGAACAAGAGAATTTCGATATCCAATTCGAATTATCCAAGCATTTTCTAAAGGATTCGTATTTTAAAATCTCTTCCAATTTTTGATATTAGGACATTAATCAATCAATAAGGTACCAATTTTGGGCGTTACGAGGGTGCTAATCCTTCCTCGTGCGTAACCGACTCCCGGACCTGTTTTCTTAAAATTCGTAGACCAAATTATTTTATAAGGTGACCCAATCACACTTCAAAAAGATTGGTGGCGACTCCATGTTTTTAAAAGTCGACCATGTTTTCCAAACATGAAAAATGGTTTCGACACTGAAAATAATCATTTGCAAAAATAAATATACAAACAAAATTAGAGATAAGAGTTTAGAATTTGATTGAAAGATGTAAAATTGAAATAACACCTACTCTCGTATTATTTTATGTGTATCCCACCCACCATGAATTTCCAACAACTACTACTGTGTGTGTGTGGGTGGGTGCTTGATTGAAGCTGCAATTTATTTTTATTTCATAAAACTACTTAAATTAAATTTTAAGTTGTTAATATTTATAAAATTAATCATAAACATGTGATTCGTGCATGAATATATTAAAAATAATTTATAAAAGAAACAACTAAAGAGAACTCAACACAGGTAGTGCAAACTTGGGGGTCATTTTGGGTGGTGAAGGATCATCTTCAATTTCTAACATATATCAACTTATGTTAATATAACCTGATAAAACTATATACCAACCTCGTTTGTAATCTATTTTACCACTATTTTTATCAATTTGGTCCTTATTAGTTTTTTAGTTAATCTCGACTCAACTTTTTAAAAAAATCAAATTGTAGTTTTACTATTGAGAATACTAACTAAAATGTAAAATTTTTAAATATGAATACTCGCATTATAATCTACATGACATATAAGATTAATAGTATTATATCAGCGTAAAGTACACATGAATTATCATACCAATATTATTAAAAAAAATTCAATATTTTAATTAATTTTTTCGTGGAAAAAAAAAATATGCCAAAGAAACAAAGTTGTTAATAATACGCTATTAATTAGCTAAATCATTTTCAATCATTGATGCCTGCCGACAGAAAACTATAAAAAAAAAACCCCCATTTTCTAAGTTATAATTTATTATTATTATTAACCAACAAATAAGGTGGTTACATTGACAGCCATTTATAAGGGCTTTGAGTATATATATGCTAATGGTGAAGGTAAATGTGGGTGAATGAGTTGAGATTCCCGAGTCACAGTGAGTGAATGACTGGATAAAACGTGGCATGCTTGGGAGAGTCAACATTGCTTATTGCTTAAGATGTGAATGCATGCCTCCAACCACGTGCCATGCAAGTGTTGTGTTTTAACCCCTATACACATGCATTTTACATACACATGTTATGACCAACAGTAATAACCGTTTAAAATGTTGATGGAAAGTCTTGTATATAATCAGGTCATCGTCTATTTGAATTAAGGAATAGATTGCTTGTAATGTGGACCGTCACTGGATTACATTTATTCTGAAATTCTTAAATTAAATTGCTTATAACTATCACAAACTTTGATTAAGTAACACGGGTCACATTTTATCATATATTAATAAAAACACTTAATGATATTATTATCAATTAAACCTAATCATGAGTCGGATCGAGTCGATATAAAAATTTTATGCCTATTTTCTAAGTTCGAGCTCGGTCCAAAAAATAAACTTAAAATTTTGCCAAGCCTGATCCATATAAAAAATGTTAAACTCGAGCTTGACCCAACCTGTATTAAATATTTTTTTTATATAAAAACAAATTTAAAAAATATAACACATCAAATACACTAAAAACATTAAAATAAAGGTTTCTCAACAAATTGAAAATACATTAAAAAATATTTTTATATTTAAATAACACTAAGATAGTTGCAACATAGCAAGCAAATACCTCCAAAATAGTAGCAAAATTAATAAAACAAAAGTTATATAATACCCAAATAATAATAACAAAATAGTAGTAATATAATAACAAAATGACAGCAAACATCAACAAAACAATAGCAAAATAGCAGTGAAAAAGATTTTAGACAAATTCGAACTAGACTAAGCCCAAATAAAAAAATCTTATCTGAAGCCTAGCTCATTTAGAAAACGAATTTTATATTTTGTCCAAACTCTAAACCTTCCTACTTTTGAGAGAGAGCTTTGTAAAGTCTACTACCAATCCAACACAGATAGTAAGAGATCTCTCAAGCTACACTAAGCTACCCTTTATATAAACTCACTCCACTGCCAGAAACATGCCAAACTTTCTACTCTACTAAAACTCTGACCAAACACTTAGGACGATAGGTAGCATAATTGAATTATAAATATTTAGAGGGAGTTAAAATGCAAATTTATCATTAGAAAAAATAAATGTAATTTTATGATTTTTGGGACTAAAATCATAACCTACCCTCATGAAAAGGAATTACAAAATTATCATATACAATGGAAATTATATAATCTAACATTTTTTAACATCAAAATATAAAAGATAAGTTGATTCAATTTAGTACAATAGGCCCTTTGGAATTGGTATCAAAAGCTGATGCTGGAAATCAGTAGATTGGAATGAGTCTTAATTGTAATTAACGACCCATAATTAGAAATTAAATAATGTGAGAGAATTGTTCCAACCTCCATTTTTTTAAGAGTAATGATAATTTAATTAAATTCATGCAATTCCAAGTTGCCACATGTTGTTCATACAATTTACGTATTAGGGTCTCTTTTACGTTAGTCAGTGGTCGAGGGTTCGATCCTCGTTTTAGGTATGAAACAGCTTTAAAATTCGTAACCAGCATCTACTCAAAATTAATTATTGGGTTCGATCCGATAGATATATTAAGAAATCAAAGTAAAAAAATTAGGTATTACATATATTAATTAAGATTATATGAAGGTGGGATTTAAAGAATACGTGATTAAGAAGGTTGTTTAGATGCCTTAATTATGGAGATAAGAGGACAAGGCAATTTGCTAATGAAGACCAAAACCTGACTGCCTTATTAAATATATATATATATTATTTCTGTTTTCAATTTGGTTAAAATATGCTCTAAATCCTTACACTTTTCATACATTTAGAATTTAATCTTTTTATTTTTATTTATTAGAAATTAGTCCCTATACTTTTTAGATTTCAAATTTAAAGTACAATTGGTAATGCCGTTAAATTCATTGGTGTGACATTTTAAAATTAAAAAAGAAAACTAATTTGGTAGTCATTTAATAAAAAAAATGACTTTATAATGTTTTGCATCATTAAGTTGATTAAGTAAGACTAAATTAAAATTAATAAAGATAATGAGATAAATTTTTTTTCTACTAATTTTTTTGTGGTAATTCATGGTACAACTAAACCCATACTAAACGGGGACGAAGTCAAGGGCAAGCAGGGCTTTATATTTTTTTTTGGTTTAATGGAAAACTTTTACTTTTAATCCCTCCTAAAAATTGATAATATAATTTAAGCCCCTTTAGTCTCATAATTATATAAAAAAATTGTATTCTTGACTCTTAAAAATTAATAATTTAACTTTTATAACTTTATTTCCACCCCTAACAAAAATATTTCTTGATTTAGTCCCGATAAAAAACACCTATCAGAAAAACGCAAGTTAGCTTTTAAGCCGATTGAGTCTTAGTTTGTTGATACCATTGTTATTGCATTAATTAAGAGAACGTAAAATTCGAGTGCATCTAAACATGTAGTTTCTTTAAATTTAAGGGTTTAAAGAGATTATAGATAATATTCGACACAGGCTTAGATTAGAAAGAAAATGTATGTGCTTTTTATCGCACACTTTTTGATCTAAAAGAACGTGAAGATCCCTTGTGGTTTAAGGTATTAAAAGAAATTGAGATCCTAAATTAACGTTTCTAAATATTAGCCCTAACAATAGAAGTTAGAAGGAAGAATGTGAAGATGCCCAATTTCATTAAAGTTTGGTTCACATTACATAAAGTGAGTTTTGCTTCAAAACAACGATCATATTAAAGAAACCAATCCAAAAATAATAATAAACAATCCAAAAAAAGAGGGACTACAAATGTAATAACTTGTTCTATTAAATTACTTATATGTCATGTAAAGTTAACTTTAAAAAAAAAAAATGGAGACCGTCCAAATCACTCCAATTAACTTTGATCCACCAAATTTGGGTTATAATACTTTTAATTTAGCCACTTTCATTTCAGGTTTTGATCAATTTAAAGTTTGGGATTTGAATCGTTTAGATTTTGATTGTTTTCGGTTTAATCATTACGTGTTCGGATCATTTCAATTATTTGTTTAAACTATTTCATGTTTAAATCATTCTGAATTCGGATTAATTAACTGCAACTTAAAGAGTTTTTATTTTTAAATTTGGTATAAGTAGGCAGGTAGCTAAAAGGGGAAGGTGAGTGAGAAAGATGGATCGGTTTGTTAATGGAAATAAATGAATAATTTAGTTTTGGCCCAACATTTTAATCAAATTTTAAATTGTGGAAAATATTGTACTTAATCTTATTAATTGAGTATATTCATTTTACCCTTTGAGGACTTTATTGTGTTTAATAATTTAATTAATTAGATTTATGAACTTTTTATTATAATAAGCTTGGAGTAAGAGAGACATCTAGTAATTAAAATTCTAAAGGAAATATTTTATATCTTGAAAAGCTTTAAGTCAACCATAGTAATGTGAACCTGTGTTGGCTTCATAAGATTTTATAGAAATTCTTTTCTCTTTTTTTCCGTAAGCAATTTACTCTTTTTAGTGGCCGTATTTTCTTCGTTCATTCTACGTGTCTTCCTTTTTTCAATTTGTAAATCTATTTTGTTGGTATTTTTACTGTCTTCATAAGTTATGATGGACAAACGACGGTGCCTGTCGTCAGGGGCGAAGCCAGAAGAATTTTTTAGGGGGGGCCGGATAAAATTTTAATTTTTTATAGTTTACATCTTTAGAATTTGTAAAGGATTAAATTGAATTTTTCTAATTTTAGGGGGGGCCAAAGTGCAATTTTACCTTTACTAATTTAAAATTTTTAAAAAATTCTAAGGGCCAAAATAACAATTTTATATTTTAGGGGGGGCCGGGGCCCATGCTAGCCCCCCCTAGCTACGCCCCTGCCTGTCGTTGTTGAAACTCCACCGACTACCAGCAGTTTCTCTTGAAATGTGGATAGTTCTTCGTCGGCTTCTTAATCGTTTCTATTTTGAGAACATTTTAGAATAAAAAATAATTTCATGAGTCGGTTTGGTCATGTATTGTCTTAAGTTTTATATTATTTTTTTGTTTGTTTTCTATAGTTTAATAAGAATTCATTTTTTGAAGTTTTGTCTACTCTTGTAGCATGTATTTTAGCTTGCTTTTGCAAGTGATTTTAGGGATATGGTTTTTGTTGTAGTCCTCTCCAATTTGGTGATGCTTGGTTCTCTTGTCGGTTTTTGTCTGTCGCTTTGGACCATCCGGGTTGATTTTCTTATGGTATTAAGTGCTTGCATTCACTCCAAATATGTCGTGCTTGAGTTGTGACAGAGCCAATTCTCAACATGTCATAATGTTCTATTGATACTGAGCCAATTCACTCCAAATAGGCTTAGGGAATTGTTCTCACTTTGGGGCTTGAATTTTTTTTGTCCAAGCTAGTCCTGAAATTTGACAATTGTTCTCACATTGGGACTTTAATTTTAGGGTTTTCAATGAAATATCAATGACTAACTTAGACGAAAAAAAGTTCAAGATGTGAAAACATTTGCCAAGTTTAAGGCCTAAGTTGAACAAAAAAAAGTTCAAGCTCCAAATAGTGATTTAACCCTAAAATAAATGTTCAGTATGATTAATTAGTAGGAAAGTAAAGTGAGAGGAAAGAAAAAAAAAAGAAAAATGGTATTTTCCATCTTAAAGCATAAAAAAATATAAATTAAAATGATAAGAGGAGAGAAAATGAGAGGAAGTCAGGAAGATGCAAGTTAGTTCAAAATTATACATTTTTCAAAAGCTTCAGTTTATTTTCTTTTACTTTTCAATTTTTCCCAACAATGGATGGAAAAAATATATTTTTTTTCTCTCAATTTCTTTATCCTTCCTACCAAGCACCGATAAAATGAAAAAAATATTATTTTTGTTAGAAAATGTTATAAGTTCATTTACTCTTTGTAAATTTAGACTTTAGTCCTTGTACATTCATTTTCATGAGTTTAGTTAACATTGTTAAATTTTTTTGGATAAATTTATTGGTATGACATCTTTTCTCACTTATTAGCCATGTAACTAAAAAAAATGTTATAATAAACTTGAATTTAACAAAAGAATTTTATTGGTGTTAATTATTGAACTTGCATTTTTAAATTCGAAAAGCAGAGGGATTAAATTCCAAATGTAAAAAAAGTATAGTGACTTAGGGCATATTTTAACATCATATTTTTTATCTTTCATTTTTTTTTCATTCTACCAATCAAAACCTAATTTTTTTTAAAGTTTATAATTATAAATATAATATAACCACGGGTATAACACAATTATAAATACACGTTCGATCAATTACAAAATAGAATAAAACCAATATAAAGCATAAACAAACAGGGAATTGGAGCATAATCAAATAAAACCCATCAATAACAACTGCATGGTGAGATTGGAAACCTGCATATGACATTGTATGATAAAACTCAAATTTAAACACTCAAAGTCCTTAAACCTGCATATATAAGAATAATACCAAAACCTCATTCATCAATTCCAATGGGTGACCAATCAAATAATATGATATATATTTGAATAAATAATTTATTCAATTCTATTATTTAAATATATAATTGATATCGATTTAATACTTAAATAATTCTCACTCTTACTTTTATCCAAAAAAATAAATGTAATTAAATAAATTTTTTTTTCAAAAAATAAAACATCAAAGTAAAATAGAAACATATTCATTTTACTATGTCATGGAGTTAGGAGCCTCATCCACCATAATATCATAAACCGCCCAACAAGATCGGTCAAAAACTTTCCATTCAGCATTCATTCTCATGATAAGGCTGGTCTTACTGTCCACTATTCAATTCTTCTGTCATGATACATGTACCACTAGAAATTCTTCCATTACTCTTTTAATTTGATTTAACATTTTTCTTTTATTTTTATTTTACAAGTGATTGCGCAAGTAGATATTTAAGGTCTTGTGGTACAAAGTAAAACGCTTCACTACAACTAAAAAGTTGTGGCTGTCCGAAATAACTGCTTATGTACTGTTTTAACTAACAAACAAAACTCCCAAACATCTTTTCAAACACTTTCATACATCACATGGTTCTTCATCTTAACAAACTTTTTACTAATAACCATTACATTCCTAATCACAATTAGTTTAAGCATTTGTCTTTGTTTTCATGGTTAGGTTTTTATATATATAAACGAAACCGTAAATTGGAAATAATAAAAAATGATGTTACGGTTATGATTGAATTTTGTATTCACATAAAAATATTATGAATTTTTTTAATGATAATATATAATTTTAGGTATTATCAATAAATAAGACAATAACATGTCATTTAAAATGAAATTAACTGTCGGTTGAGCTTTAACTCGATTGATATTAATATTGTTGTTAGTGTAAAAGGACGTGGGTTCGAGTGCATTAAAGCGCATTATCCTCCTATTTAAGAGTTGGAGAGGGGATATGAATAGTTCTGGACATTGTATAAAAAAAGAATATATATGACAAGAACCTATAATGATATCAATGTTAAAAAAAATGAAATCAACTAACCAAAAAGAATCGAGCAAAATTCATCTATAAACACACACATATGGTTACTCTTCATATCGCAATTGCGCATGGTGAAATCTGAACTTGGATATTAAAAAACTAAAGACCTTTGCTTTAGCCAACAATGCCAAGGTCTCCTTAGCTTGTTTCGTATTTGTTTTGAAATGGTATATTTAAGCATCAATTATATATATATTGAAAGAAAAGCAAGCAAAATTTAATGATCCAGTCGTCATATTTTATATTTCATTCATATAGACTATGCATGTCAAATTCGACGTAAATTAAAACTTTCTAACTATTTGTTTTACGTAATATTTTCAATCATTCAATAAATATTAATATATATTATATTTTAGATCGATATGATAATGATATTAGATCGGTTTGAAATTTTGCATACATGACAAGTACAAATATATCGATAAATTCAACGGTTGACTTGTTGAAATATTAATCTTACGAAAAGATGTAAAATCATTTTAATTTTATACTAGTATAAATAGATTTCTGAGTCTTTAAAATTAAAACTTGGGCCTATATGAAAGCCCATTCAACAGAAATTTTTTTTGAAAAAAATCTTGAAAAGGCAATGTAGTAATTAAAATCCACACGTTTGGTAAAGTAACTTTATAAGTAAATAAGTTGAATAGAAAAACCCAATTAAACAACTTTCCAAAAATTTAAAAATAAAAAAAAAAATTATAAATAAAAAATAGGAAGAGGGTTGATTTATATAGAATGCAATTGAATTTTAAAATGTCAAAAATTTCAAATTTCACCATAATTTAGAAAAAAAAAAACAAAATAGTTGAGAGAATAAAAAACTGGAAATAATAATTAAAACATAAATAAAGAAATTCAGTCCTCCCTCCACCTAATGGCGATCGTTTACTTTTCAAAGTAGAAGACCCTTTTGTAAAAGACCAAAAGCCACCGCTCCCTTTCCTCGGCCCTTCTTTATATTGAACAATCTCCTCTTCTCTTGAGCCCGCCTCTAACTCGCTGGCGACTCAGTCTTCACAATTTCTTTTTTCAATTTTCTCTCGCGATGGGGTCATCGGAGCTGATATTCAGAGGCCATGAAACTCAGCCTGTTTCCGATTCCTATTCACCCAAACCCGACAAACCATGGGCTTCCGTTACCCGCCCGATTCGTTACATGCTCCGAGAGCAACGCCTTCTCTTCGTCTTCCTCGGCATTGCTATTGCCACTCTCATTTTCACCCTCTTCCCGGCCTCACGTGCTCCGCAACACAAGTTCGCCGATTCCATAACCTACTTCCCCATCGACACACAGAGCAAGTTCTCCAACCCGCACCGACTCGGATTCGGATCGTCTAACCCGACGGGCAAGATCCCGTTGGGGTTAAAACGTAAAGGCCTGAGGATCGTGGTAACGGGTGGAGCCGGGTTCGTTGGGTCTCACCTCGTGGACCGGTTAATAGCAAGGGGAGATAGCGTGATGGTGGTGGATAACTTCTTTACCGGCAGGAAAGAAAACGTGATGCACCATTTCGGTAACCCCAATTTCGAGCTTATAAGACACGACGTGGTGGAGCCTTTGCTATTGGAAGTTGACCAGATCTACCATTTAGCTTGCCCTGCTTCACCAGTTCATTACAAATTCAACCCAGTCAAAACTATCATATCCTTTTTTCTTTTTTTGTTTACCATTTACTGATTTTGCTGTATAAGGTGGTTGTTGTTTTCCTTAATGGTGGTTTTGTTACAAGACAAATGTGGTGGGGACATTGAACATGTTAGGACTGGCGAAAAGAGTAGGTGCAAGGTTCTTATTAACCAGTACCAGCGAAGTATACGGAGATCCTCTTCAACATCCTCAGAAGGAAACTTATTGGGGCAACGTTAATCCCATTGGTTAGACCCCCTTCCTTTCTCCACTCTTCTTATCTCCTCCCTCTTTGCTCACCGGAAAATCTCCGAACCGGCTTTTTTTTCATTTATATTGGTCTAATTGTGCCTATAGTCCTTAAACTCTTCAGAGTTTTAAAATTTAGTCCTCTCTTTTTATTATCGTAAATGACGTGTAAACTATTAATTCCTCTCATTTTACATAAAGCCGGTTAATGAAAATGTGGCATGTGGCATGTTTTTATTAGATTGAGAGTTTGAGTAGGGGTCAGTTTTGAAATTAGAAGTGAAAGGGGAGGATTAAATTATAGAAGTTTTAGAATACAGGAAGCGGAGGCAGAATTAAACCTCGAAAATTGGGCAGACACAATTTCTGCAGAAATGACAGTCTAGAAATTTTTAGATCTGTCGAAAATTTTAACAATTTTCAGAAAAAATCCGTGATTAGCGCCAAGAGGGTCCCTTGAAAATCGTACTGACAACAAATGATTTTCTTGAGACACTTACACGTAGCACATATTTATTACATGTTCAGAATCAGACAGGTAATTTTATAAAATAAAATAAAATTAATGGAATTCCGGTTTTGTAACGCTGAGAAATAGAAACGGCTACAGTATGATGATGATGGTGGGGGCATTTTTGGAAACTTATTCTTTTTGCTGGAAGTTTAGGCTTAGGGTTTTTTTTTTTTTTTTGTTATTTGGCTCCCCTATCTGCTTACCTTCTGGAAAAAGCAAAGCAGCTTATGGCATTTTTTTTCCTTCATATATATATTTCCTAGAAAAAAAAATCAGTTTAGCTTCTTTTTTTAATACCGGTTTGAATGTATGCCGACAGGTGTACGAAGCTGTTACGACGAGGGGAAACGTACAGCCGAAACCCTGACAATGGACTATCACAGAGGAGCTGGAGTTGAGGTTAGATTATTTTAAGAAATTTACTGTAACAATCCAATTTTAACACCAAACTCTTAAAATCTTGTATATGTCTCGTTTTCAGGTTAGAATTGCCCGGATTTTCAATACTTACGGACCTCGTATGTGCATCGATGACGGTCGTGTGGTTAGCAACTTTGTTGCTCAGGTGCCTCCCTTCAATCTTATTTATTGTTCCACAACTTAATTTGGTAGTGTCAGTATGGTTGTTAATGTTGATAATTGAATGCAGGCATTAAGGAAGGAGCCTTTGACTGTGTATGGTGATGGGAAACAGACAAGGAGTTTCCAATATGTTTCTGATCTGGTAAAACTCATATTTATTATTATTTTTTACATTTCTACTGCATGTACATGTTGGTATTGCATGGTGAAAAAGAATGATATTTTCTGCATAGGAAATGTTATGAAGTACATATTGTGAAATAAAGAAGCTTTTTTTAAAGTTTTTAACTGAAAAAGGTTCGTCTTCCTCTGTGGTTCTGAAATTCTGTTTGGTGAGTGTAAAAATTAATTGAAGAAACATACACCATGTGACTGGTACCAAAGGGGACCATTAAACTTTAATTGCCTCATGGTTTGGTCTCAAGCATGCATCAGCTGTCATTGGAACTAATATATATATATGCATGTATATTCAAACAAATTGTACTTGTATAAAATGATAGTATCCTTCAGCTTTTCTTAATCAAATCTAAAGTGACCTTTTTGGGTTTTTTTTTTTTTAAATGTATTATATTTTAGAATAAATAGTTTGCTTATGGATATTTGGGTTTATTTGGGGTAGGTTTTAGGGTTAAGATTCCTTTCAAAATAATGCTTGTTCAAAATGACCTGTTAAAACAGGTGGAGGGGCTAATGCGCTTGATGGAAGGAGAACATGTTGGACCTTTTAACCTTGGAAATCCGGGTGAATTCACCATGCTTGAGCTTGCTGAGGTAATATTACCGGATAAAAACACTTGTGATTATTCCAAAAAGAAATACCATAAAGATACGTGTTTTGACAGTGGTTACTCATTTACAGGTGGTACAAGAAACAATTGATCCAAATGCAAAGATAGAATTCAGACCCAACACAGAAGATGACCCACACAAGAGGAAGCCTGATATCTCGAGAGCCAAGGAGCTACTCGGTTGGGAACCCAAAGTCTCTCTCCGAAAGGGTCTCCCTCTGATGGTTTCGGATTTCCGGCAACGTATATTTGGTGATCATAAGGAGGGCAGCAGCAATAACAGCAACAATGAAGCATCATCTTAAGGAGGCAATGGCAAAAGGCCAATCAAATATTATTTCATTGGAAAAGAACTCCCAACATATATAGTTAGCAGCAGCAGCAGTTTCAGTTTAAGTACCCTTTAGAGGTTTTTTTTCCCTTTTTTGACATGTATTTGCCATCTTTTGTAATTTCCCATGTCTGTTGTAAGCTTTGATTGACAGTGAGCTTTGCAAAGCTTAAAAAAAACCATTTTACCCTATTCTATATAATGCAATAGCAGCAATAATATGATTATATGAGGTTTACTCCTGCAAAATCCAAACTCCTTCGATCATGCCCTCATTGCCTTTTAATGACAATTTTGGAATTGGGTCACTAGATATTTCAATTTGCTCTGGAAATATGATCAGCAGCGACACTGAAAGCTGAAACAAGGCATGCTACCCCAATGATATTGTTCCAGTTTCTTGTCTGAGCAGCAACGGCAGCCCCGGCAACAGCACCCGCTATTAAAGTGTTTAACTGAAATGAAAATAAACAAGCTTGATGAAGCTATTTCATGCACTGTTATTCACTTCCCTTTTATAAACATAGGAAAACACTGTTATGAACCTGAATCTATCTATGTATATAATATAAGTGAAATGTTAATGTTTTCCCATATCAAGAGTAAGCTCCTTTACCCCTTCACAGGAGGCAAACCAAATGGAAAATGTGCTCGGAAACCGCCTTTTAACTTACTAATATTATGATGCATATGTTCTCTATCACTCTTTGAAGTTGTTCCTAGATGAGCACAAATAAAGGAAAACTAATTTCTGAAGTCTATTAACTAACCGGGTCGTTCCGCTTCCGGTATTTCTGAAGCCCACAGCGAGTTGTGGCGAATACACCGGCAACGAGTCCTGAAAATAAACATAAAGTGGCTTAAAATCTAGGGGATGATGCTTCATAATCAAGCTACAAAATAGGTTTGAAAGACACCCTAAAAGCAAAATCACATTCTTGAATCACTGATCAGTTCAGGCAGAGGATTGATGAGAGGTATATAGTAAGTTCAATTACCACTTTGGAAGCCGAATTTTCCAACAGACTTTGCCTGCAATTTGATTTTAAGAGAGAAAAGAAATCACCATTTATCAAAAGCACCAATCAAACCAATATTAAAAACAAACAAATCCCTAATATATATATGAAATAATTAACCTAAATGAGTAAGTTCCCTTTACCACAAATGAAGCTTGAGCAATACCAGTTAAACCTGAACAACCATATCACCCGAAAATTAAAACAAGATTCAAGCTTTAGGTGGTTGGGTTTTGGCTAATAGGAAAGCTGGGTACTTTAATTTTAAAAGAAATGGAAAATTGAAGATGGGTACCTCTTTTACGAGCATCATAAGGGGCAGAACAGAATCCCCAGAATACACCTGCCTGAAAAAATAGATTTTCAAATCGCTTGGGCTTTTAGTAAGAGAAGAAAGGAAAACGAGTTAGGTATAATTAGAAGGAGTGTTTACCGTAGCGAATCGGAGGACGGAATCGACGGCTAGGGAAGAGCAGGGAACAACGGCGGTGAACTCTTCTTCCATCTCCTCATTTAATTTTCAATGTCCAAGATCCGGTTTAATCCTTGGTAATCCGTACGTTGTCGAATTAAAATTTTAAAAATTGTTTAATTCATTTTTTCTTATGTATTTTTATTATCAACATTCTTCTTTATTTTTAAGATATGGGCTAAATTAGCCATATATGCAAAAAAAAAAAAAAAAAAAAAGAAATAGTGATTAAATATGTTAGATTATCCCACTCTCTCTCTTTGACCATCGAAGATTTTTAGGGTTTTGTTAGTTTTTTTAGGGTTAGTGTTGGTTTTTAGGTTTAGAGTACTTTTGGGTTTAGGTATTTAGGGTTTTTAATGTTTAGAGTTTTGAAGGTGACATCGTGGAAGCTTATAGGTAGATTTGAGGGGCTTGCGATACGATAACGCGTCTTAAAACACATATATTGCATATGTCGTGCCGAGATGGAACTATTACTTTAGAAACCCATCATGTGGAAGTCGGGTTCTGGGATGACAGTGCTTTATGCGGTCACGAGTCGAAGTCTAAGTAGAGGTCTTAGTCGCTATTGTTATGCGGTCACGACTTGCTTTCATTTTGCTTTTGCGTGCAAAAATCATGTAAGGACAAATATATAAAGTATATTAATATAATCAATGAATTTTTTTATTAACCAATCTGTTCGAAAAAATTACAAGTTTACAAATAAATATACTACACTTAGAGCACCAGATCTAACAACATCAACCTACACTGGTTGGCAATCCAGTGCAGATTTTGACTGTAACATGGGGTATTGAAGAACTGATGATTTACTCCCTACGTTCGGGTCCGACGAAGGTGTAACACCCTTAACCGTATCCATAGCTGGAATGGGGTTACAAGGTATTACCGGGTGAGACACATATTTCAATTAATCGTATCATAAGTCTTTACAAACATATAACCAGTTACAAAGTTCATAAACAATAGTATTGTTTATACTACTTACCACATAACATGTGCACATACCAATTAACAAACTCCATTCGGCATTTGAATATTACTATATGTGATACCTAATTACCCATTAAAACATATCAAATCTACTATTCATATGGTTATAACCGAATACATCATGAGTAATTATCATAACAATTTCCACAAATTATCAACCATATTTATTCCACCACATAACCGAATATCAAATGCACAAAACATTTTCTATTATAAATCGATTTACCTACGAACATATTTATTAATATGCCAATGTAAAATAGCTATAACAAATATCATACACTTATAGTTAAACATGAATCAAACATCTCATATCTTCCATTATCATACACATCAAAAGTTCATCCAAATTCAATACCAATTGCCAAATACATCCAACCATATTATCGGTCACATCTCTTATAATTAACATAGCTGAATCATCAAGACCAAACATATCTAACATTTAACCTAGAACATATAAAACCAAGCTCATTGCACATACATGTTTATATACCATGATCGAACTTACACAACCAATAGTAATTAGATCCAGCATATCACACATAATTACCAAGATCTACTAGTTCATATTAATAGGTTTCCAAATAATTATCCAATCCAAATGGCTATACCTATCATCATTTTATAACTTAAGCATACTCCAATGTATCACATATTCTTGACATACATTTTACTAATTAATGCATTACATATTATAACTCAAACACAAACATTATTTACTTCACAAGAGTAAATCAATAACCAAATATAACATATATCCCACACACAACTCTTATCTACTATGTAATAAACATTTCAAAATATAACTTTTTCTATATTCGAACATAACCTAATATCCTTTAGTACCAATTCATAAATAACATCTTAACCAAAATTAACAACCAAATTCACTCATACTCTTATCTATCCATATGTCACAACCGAATTAACCAAATGCACACAATATATATCATGAATACCCTTAAATCAAGACATATAGCATAATAACCAAATGAACGTAAGCCATAATCAACAAAACCGTAGTAAAGCATTGAAGTTAGGCCATTTTCGCATGGCTTAATTTATACAAAACCAAAATCCAACATTTCAAATTTCAATCTAGCCTATACATGCCATAGGTTCGAAAAATTCAGCTTATAAAATACCGAAGACAATCGATAGTGTGATAGACTTTGGCGATGGTCCCGAGCTTGTAACTTGACTCCAAAATCTAATAAACAATGCAAACAAACATACAGTAAGCTATCGTAGCTTAGTAAGTTATAAGCAGTTACATAACAACAATGCATTATATTATTATATTAATAGGGCCAATTTAATATAATCACAATCGAGGTTTAAAACCATAACTATAATTTATATTATCCTTCGTAAACTTTCACATTTCATAGCCTTGAGGCCGAACACTCACACATTCAATAATAAATTTCACATCGATCAATAAATCACTTTCTCATCTCAAAACAAATACATATACATTTATACAACTATACAGATATATCACATTTTCTTAATTTCATATGCATATATCACATACCGAATTTATACTTGCATTCCAAACCCATATAAATCACATATTAGTATGTATAATACATAATTTCATTTCAACAGTTAATACTTACTTTATTACCCAAAAGATGATCTATCAGCACATACCTGATCATTTTATCTCGTTTAACACATTCATTAACCGATACTCTTAAAGAATCAGCAAACTCGCACACTAAATGCCAAAACCTTGTAACGTATCGCACACTTAGTGCCGTTACATTTAACATCTTGCACACTTAGTGCCAAATCCTTGTAACGTATCGCACACTTAGTGCCGTTACATTTAACATCTCGCACACTTAGTGCCAAATCCTTGTAACGTATCGCACACTTAGTGCCGTTACATTTAACATCTTGCACACTTAGTGCTCATTAACCGATTTCGCACACATAGTGCTCGATATCAAATTTGCACATTAAGTGCATATCACAAACTTGCTAATCATTCATATAAATAAATATAAATCTTAAACCTCAACCATATATATATATACGTATTAACTTATTCATCACTCGAATTAATATCACATTCGTGTATATCATTGACATATATGTATGCATCACATTCGGCTATACTCATCTCTCAAATCAATATCACATTCGGCTATATCAACAATAAACATATATACTTCCATTAAATTCATGTGCATCATTATAGATAAATCCAATCCAACATGATTGCTTAAAAACTTACCTTGAATATCGATGGACTTTATAAACCGCTATTCGAACATGGTTACCAAGCTTATTCACACTCGGCACAAGCACATATAAATTCATATATATATTTGTTTTCATACCAGCATATATATATAACATTTATCTACAATTAAACACGTTTATTTGCCTATAAACTTACCTCGAACGATGTAAAACGGAACGGGATGACTAATCGATAACTTTCGTTTTTCCCCATCCAAGTCCGATTTCTTTTGTTCTTGATCTGTATAATTTCAAATTAACCCCATTTAAACACAATTTCATTCAATTTAATCCAACAACACATAAATGGGAAAATTACCATTTTACCCCTGATATTTCATACTTTTACAAATTAGTCCTAATTGCACAAAATACAAAATACACAAAATTTCACCACATCATAGTTAGGCAGAATCTTCCTTATGCTCATACTAATCCATATATTTCATTTATTTTGCCTTTTAGCCCTTCAATTTGTTATTTTCTCAATTTAGCCCTAATTAGCTAAATCCATCAAATATTCAAGAACAAAACATGTTAATTAAACACATATCTTTCATTTAACTCCAACACTCATCACAAAGCTCACCACTTCATTAATGGCACATTTCATAAACATCATCAATTCACAAAATTTAAGCATGGGTTTTGTAGAGTACAAAGCAACGTTTACAAAAACGTAAAAATTATCAAAAACCGAAACCAAATCATACCTTAATTGAGCTAAAATGTGTGCCGAATATTTGAAAGCTTAAAAACCTTTATTTCTTCTTCAACATTCAGTGCAAGAAGATGAACACCCACCCCCCACTATCTTTTAATTTGTTTTATTATAACATTAATATATAATATAAAATAATATAAATTTTTAACATATAATTTTAACATATAAAAACATATATGTTATCATTATGCCGTCCACTATACTAAATTTTGGCCAAATTGCATCATAAGTCCTCCTCATTACAAAGACAACAATAATTAAGCACTCAACAATCAGCACACAACATTTACATTTTATGCGATTAAGTCCTTTTTCGTAATTTGACACACAGTCGATAAAATTACTACATAGAATTTTCACACAGGCTATGTCACATATAATAAACATCAAAAATGATTCCAAAATATTTTTTTCGACTTCGGATTTGTGGTCTCGAAACCACTATTCCGACTAGGGTCTAAACCGGGCTGTTACAACTCTCCCCCCTTTTGGGATTTTCGTCCCCGAAAATCTTATTAATGAACAAGTGTGGATATTGCTCTCTCATAATGTTCTCAAGCTCCCACGTAGCCTCTTTAATTATGTGCTTGTACCACAACACTTTTGTAACGGAATTTTATTATTTCACAATTCTTAAATCTCGTAAGCCAGAATACGAATCAATTCTTCCTCATATGTCATATCGGACTTAGTTTCAATCTCAGACGAATTAATCACATGTGATGGATCAGATTGATGTCTTTGAAGTATTTAAACATGGAATACATTGTGAATCTTTTCTAGCTCAGATAGCAATAACAATCTATAAGCAACCGACCCGTTACGCTCTATAATCTTATACTACACAACAAATCTCGGACTCAATTTGCCTTTCAACCGATTTCTGAATAATTTCTTTCACGATAAAACTTTCAAAATAACTTTGTCCCCGATCTAAAATCCTATATCTTTTTGTTTCAAGTCCGCAAATGATTTCTAACGATCTGACGTCGTTTTCAGATTTTTCACAAATCACTATTACTTTCTGTTCAGTCTCTCAGATCAATTCGACCCTGTATATCTTATTTTTACAGAGTTCAGTTCAATACAATGACGTATGACATTTACGACCGTATATAGCCTTATAAGGTGCCATTTTATTGTACGGAAATCCAATCAGAGGTAGATGTCGTTCCTACATACCTTTGAACTCAAGAATGCAACATTTCAACATATCCTCCAGTATCTAAATGACTCGTTTAGACTGACCACCTGTCTATGGATGGAAAGTTGTGCTGAAATGTAATTTCGTACCTAAAGCATCACGCAATTTCTTCCAATACCCCGATGTAAACTTCGAATCTTTATTTAAATCAATAGATATAGGTACACTATGTAATCTTTCAAATTGAGAAACATACAATTCAACCAACTTATCAAGCGAGTAGTCTATACATATCAGAACAAAATAAGCCGATTTAGCCAATCAATCAATAATAACCCAAATTGCATTTTTGTTTCTCGGTGTCAACGGAAAACCAAATAAAAAATCCATCTTGACTCTTTCCCATTTCCATTCAGGTATCAAAATCAGCTGAAGCAACCTAGAAGGTACCTGATGCTTGATTTTTTACTTGTTGACAGATTAAGCATTTCGAAGAAAAGTCAGAAATATCTCGTTTCATACCATACCACCAGTAAAGTTGTTTCAGATCACTATACATCTTTATACTACCTGAATGAACGAACAATCAACTGTTGTGGCTTCATTGAGAATCATCTGAATCAACATCTGAATTCCTCGGAACACATATTTGGTTTCTGAACCTCAGACAAATTTCAGCATCAACTTCAAAACTCTAAATCAACCTTCAAATCACATTAGACTTGCTTTACTAACAAATCATTATCAACTTTTTTTTTGAGTATCACTAATTTTGCTGAATAAATAACGGTCTTACTTTTAATTCAATTATTATTGAACCATCATCAGATATAGCCATATACGCATTCATAACACACCAAGCAAACAGTGATTTTCGGCTTAAAACATCAGTAATAACATTAGCCTTTCCCGGATGGTAGTCAATCACAAGCTCATAGTCTTTTAACAATTCTAACCATAAGAAATCACAGGATATCTCTGTGTGCTCCATTATTATACTTCGACCTGTCCATTGACACATGAATGAGGTTCGTAAACTCTTCGTTCAATTTAGGCTAAATCAGAACTAATATTTTAGTGGATAATGTCTTCGTGTAAAAATAAAGCTTCAACAATTGAACTAACTTTAATTTACCACAACATTTCTCAGATAGGATTGTTCCGATAGACATAATTCTGTATCAAATCCTCAAAAATACAAGTTCTACTTCCATACTATCCTTCAAATCATACATGTACATTTGAAGTTTGTTTCCGATCCAGTAGATAGATTCAAACTCACATAACCCAGTTACATTTTCAATCAAATAGTTTCATATCAGATTAAACCACAGAATCGGTCTTTTCGAAGAAATCTTTTCTTCCCGTTAGAAAGAATAATCCAAACATATTTTTATATATATACTACAGTCATCAAATAGAAATCATATTGTCATAATAGGATTATCGTCTTACCCGTGACAATAGATAATATCCCGGATATTAACGAAGCATCTGAACCCAGAAGAAAATCAAATATGATTTGAACAACAACCAGTGCAGAAGCACAACTTTTATAACTATTTCCTTCCAAGGAACATCTCTTATAGATAATCACATAGAATCATGAGAAAACCAGAATAACTAAATTTTCAACATCCAAGCTACACCGAATATCAAAAATTACAAACAAACCAATGATACTTTCATCTATTAATATGTTTAGCCAATGTTCTTTTATGATAAGAATTCCTTACAAATTAAAAAATGATCACATATATACGAGAATAAATATACACATAGAATGTCCAAAAGGAATCATAATAACTGCCCGACTATAACCACCACACTCAGTCCTCAATACGATTCAAACATTATTTCAACTATCTAATTCTGTCATTAGAAATTTTTACATTATCCCTTCACTAACAGAAATCAATTCAGAAAAGCTTTTAACTAATATTTTCCTTAGTTAACATACCTGAATAAGTCATTTGATCGGAGATAACTTTTTCTTTAGCAGCGATGTCATATAATCTCAATAATCTACAGAACTATCCAATGTCTCCTTTAATATTGTTTTCTTTTGCTGATTCAATCTCCTTTCTGGCCACATTATTAATCTTTTCGAACACAGACTTCTGTAATTCCACACTCTTGAGCTTATTCAACCCCGATCTTACAGATTTCACAGTAACATTTCACTAATAAGGGGGTAAGGGTAATAAAGCCTCAAATTTAACTTACACATATATATACATAACACACACTTTCACAAATAGCCAATTCATTAATAATTTCACATTGTCCAAACGTTTAATAAACATTTGCTTTTAATCACCTTTATTCTTAGCACTTAATTAATATCCCAACTCAAATCATTAATTTACGATCAAAACATTTCAGATAGCAATCACAACTCACATATCATAATCTATGTGTTCATATAATTATAACATTTATCAACATCAATATATCATACTCTTTGATCCATACCTTTATGAGTTTTAAACTCATCATCAACACATTTCCATTCAAACATTCGAGTACACATTCTGTACTATCAAAATTAGATTGGTTGAAAACTTATCCGTCTCATCAAAATAATTTTCGTCAGAGTCAGAAGATATCACACTATCGCAGGTTAAATATGGCATGTATAGCTAGACTCACACGCGCTACGTTAGTCCGAGAACCGACTAAATCGTAGCTCTGATACCAACAAAATGTAACACCCTTAACCGTATCCATCGCTGGAATGGGGTTACAAGGTATTATCGGGTGAGACACATATTTCAATTAATCGTATCATAACTCTTTACAAACATATAACCAGTTACAAAGTTCATAAACAATAGTATTGTTTATACTATTTACCACATAACATGTGCACATACCAATTAACAAACTCCATTCGGCATTTGAATATTACTATATGTGATACCTAATTACCCATTAAAACATATCAAATCTACTATTCATATGGTTATAACCGAATACATCATGAGTAATTATCATAATAATTTCCACAAATTATCAACCATATTTATTCCACCAAATAACCGAATATCAAATGCACAAAACATTTTCTATTATAAACCGATTTACCTACGAACATATTTATTAATATGCCAATGTAAAATAGCTATAACAAATATCATACACTTATAGTTAAACATGAATCAAACATCTCATATCTTCCATTATCATACACATCAAAAGTTCATCCAAATTCAATACCAATTGCCAAATACATCCAACCATATTATCGGTCACATCTCTTATAATTAACATAGCTGAATCATCAAGACCAAACATATCTAACATTTAACCTAGAACATATAAAACCAAGCTCATTGCACAACATGTTTATATACCATGATCGAACTTATACAATCAATAGTAATTAGATCCAGCATATCACACATAATTACCAAGATCTACTAGTTCATATTAATAGGTTTCCAAATAATTATCCAATCCAAATGGCTATACCTATCATCATTTTATAACTTAAGCATACTCCAATGTATCACATATTCTTGACATACATTTTACTAATTAATGCATTACATATTATAACTCAAACACAAACATTATTTACTTCACAAGAGTAAATCAATAACCAAATATAACATATATCCCACACACAACTCTTATCTACTATGTAATAAACATTTCAAAATATAACTTTTTCTATATTCGAACATAACCTAATATCCTTCAGTACCAATTCATAAATAACATCTTAACCAAAATTAACAACCAAATTCACTCATACTCTTATCTATCCATATGTCACAACCGAATTAACCAAATGCACACAATAGATATCATGAATACCCTTAAATCAAGACATATAACATAATAACCAAATAAACGTAAGCCATAATCAACAAAACTGTAGTAAAGCATTGAAGTTAGGCCATTTTCGCATGGCTTAATTTATACAAAACCAAAATCCAACATTTCAAATTTCAATCTAGCCTATACATGCCATAGGTTCGAAAAATTCAGCTTATAAAATACCGAAGACAATTGATAGTGTGATAGACTTTGACGATGGTCCCGAGCTTGTAACTTGACTCCAAAATCTAATAAACAATGCAAACAAACACATACAGTAAGCTATCGTAGCTTAGTAAGTTATAAGCAGTTACATAACAACAATGCATTATATTATTATATTAATAGGGCCAATTTAATATAATCACAATCGAGGTTTAAAACCATAACTATAATTTATATTATCCTTCGTAAACTTTCACATTTCATAGCCTTGAGGCCGAACACTCACACATTCAATAATAAATTTCACATCGATCAATAAATCACTTTCCCATCTCAAACAAATACATATACATTTATACAACTATACAAATATATCACATTTTCTTAATTTCATATGCATATATCACATACCGAATTTATACTTGCATTCCAAACCCATATAAATCACATATTAGCATGTATAATACATAATTTCATTTCAACAGTTAATACTTATTTTATTACCCAAAAGATGATCTATCAGCACATACCTGATCATTTTATCTCGTTTAACACATTCATTAACCGATACTCTTAAAGAATCAGCAAACCCGCACACTAAATGCCAAAACCTTGTAACGTATCGCACACTTAGTGCCGTTACATTTAACATCTTGCACACTTAGTGCCAAATCCTTGTAACGTATCGCACACTTAGTGCCGTTACATTTAACATCTCGCACACTTAGTGCCAAATCCTTGTAACGTATCGCACACTTAGTGCCGTTACATTTAACATCTCGCACACTTAGTGCTCATTAACCGATTTCGCACACATAGTGCTCGGTATCAAATTTGCACATTAAGTGCATATCACAAACTTGCTAATCATTCATATAAATAAATATAAATCTTAAACCTCAACTATATATATATATACGTATTAACTTATTCATCACTCGAATTAATATCACATTCGTGTATATCATTGACATATATGTATGCATCACATTCGGCTATACTCATCTCTCAAATCAATATCACATTCGGCTATATCAACAATAAACATATATACTTCCATTAAATTCATGTGCATCATTATAGATAAATCCAATCCAACGTGATTGCTTAAAAACTTACCTTGAATATCGACGGACTTTATAATCCGCTATTCGAACATGGTTACCAAGCTTATTCACACTCGGCACAAGCACATATAAATTCATATATATATATATATATATATATGTTTTCATACCAGCATATATATATAACATTTATCTACAATTAAACACGTCTATTTGCCTATAAACTTACCTCGGACGATGTAAAATGGAACGGGACGACTAATCGATAACTTTCGTTTTTCCCCATCCAAGTCCGATTTCTTTTGTTCTTGATCTATATAATTTCAAATTAACCCCATTTAAATACAATTTCATTCAATTTAATCCAACAACACATAAATGGGAAAATTACCATTTTACCCCTGATATTTCATACTTTTACAAATTAGTCCTAATTGCACAAAATACAAAATACACAAAATTTCACCACATCATAGTTAGGCCGAATCTTCCTTATGCTCATAATAATCCATATATTTCATTTATTTTGCCTTTTAGCCCTTCAATTTGTTATTTTCTCAATTTAGCCCTAATTGGCTAAATCCATCAAATATTCAAGAACAAAACATGTTAATTAAACACATATCTTTCATTTAACTCCAACACTCATCACAAAGCTCACCACTTCATTAATGACACATTTCATAAACATCATCAATTCACAAAATTTAAGCATGGATTTTGTAGAGTACAAAGCAACGATTACAAAAACGTAAAAATTATCAAAAACCGAAACCAAATCATACCTTAATTGAGCTAAAATGTGTGCCGAATATTTGAAAGCTTAAAAACCTTTATTTCTTCTTCAACATTCGGTGCAAGAAGATGAACACCCACCCCCCACTATCTTTTAATTTGTTTTATTATAACATTAATATATAATATAAAATAATATAAATTTTTAACATATAATTTTAACATATAAAAACATATATGTTATCATTATGCCGTCCACTATACTAAATTTTGGCGAAATTACATCATAAGTCCTCCTTATTACAAAGACAACAACAATTAAGCACTCAACAATCAGCACACAACATTTACATTTTATGCGATTAAGTCCTTTTTCGTAATTTGACACACAGTCAATAAAATTACCACATAGAATTTTCACACAGGCTATGTCACATATAATAAACATCAAAAATGATTCCAAAATATTTTTTTGACTTCGGATTTGTGGTCTCGAAACCACTATTCCGACTAGGGTCTAAACCGGGCTGTTACAGAAGGTACATCGAACCCTTTGGTTGAATATGACAAAGAAGATGCAGTTGAGGAAGAAGATGCAGGTGTGGACAAAGAGGTAGTGGATGTTTTTAATGGATTTGAATTCGACCCCGATGCAATTTAGCAGTCCGGGCCAAATGTTCCGGAAGTAGCATTTTTTTATGAACCAGAGTAGGTTCCAACTAAGCCAGAACCTTGCGGTTTCTGATGATGATAGTTTGGAAATGCTTCTGACCCAGATATGGGATTCAGGTTATATGAAACTCTGTCCCACATGCATAAAGTCGACCTTTCCACTAAAGGTGGGTTAGAGTTCCCACAGCTCTTGCACAGAAGACTTGGCCATGCAAGTTATTCGTTAAATGTCAGGGAAGTAGAAGCTGGCATAGACTATTCCTCAAAAGATTCTTTTCTTACTGCACTGAAGCGGTTCAACTTCAAGAATAATTTGAACTATTATGTCACAAAATCTCGTTTGGAGAAATTCGAGGCAAAGTGCGCAATGCGCGACGGGAGGTGCCAATGAAAAATCATGACATATTTTCGGAAGAAGACGAGCTTATAGACAAGAAAGAAGTATACTGGTCTACAATGTCCCCGATTAACCTCAAGATGAATCCTAAGGCGTATTGCTCTTTGATGATGTCAGTCGCGTCCACAGGAAGTTCTTTGAAATTATCTTGCAATCATTTCATCTCTATCCGGCTACCTTGAAACTTGTTCGACACCTTCCCTAAAAATGCCTCGCAAAGGTCCTCCTTACCGGGAACGACCATTTCCCCCATAATGACTAGCTCATCCACAGGTAAACCGAGCTGTAAAGCTATGCCTATGCCCTCGAGTGTGATTGTACACTCATCGCATGGAATACGGAAGTGCCTCATGTCTCTATCTTTCCACCAGCGCGTTGATAAGTGTGAGATCCAATTTACAGCCCCCGAGCATATGAGATGCATGTAAGAATCCCGCATCTTGCAAATAACAACGAATTTCCCTTGGTGCGCTCTTAGATAAATTGTGTATGAACCCCTTCAAAACCCGATCATCCGCCTATTTATATACAAAATAATTTAAAAAATTTAAGAAATTTAAAATTAACTCAATTGAAATTAACTAAAATTAAAATTTTTCCTTACCATTACCGATTGTGCAGCAGAATGACCTTGTCATCTAAACAAATAAGAGGACTTACCATTTGTAAAAAAAATTAATCGAAATAAATAATTTACGAAATAATAAAGTATACTAGAATATTTTTATGACAACTTTATTGCAAATTTTTGAACTAATCTTGAGAGAATAGCGAGAATGGAGAGAGTTGGATTTGAGTGAAAATAATGGAAAATGGCCTGGGTATTTCTAAGACAAAAAATTACCGTTGGGCTTGTTTGAAATTTTATCGTTGACGCGTTTGGTTTTATCATTGGGGGAAAGCACTAGACACGCTTTCACACACTCTCTCCAAAAACAACCTATTTCCTTACATCTTTAGAAAAAAAAAAAAAAACCTATTTAGCCAATAATTTTTTTTTGACATGTATGGCTAATTTAGCCTCATAAGTTTGTAAATTTATATTCAATTTTTTTACAATTATTTTGATTTTTTTATAGAAGTAATAATAAAGAAACATATATTACGAAATTTCATAATTCAGATATTTTTTTTGTTAAATTTTGATATTAAATTTTTAAAAAATAGTCAAATAATTTATTTTAATAAAAATATAGATTAAAACATTAAATTTTTAATGATGTTAGAGTGATAGACCACATGTACTTCATACTAACATAATATTTGTCTTATATGATACATCAATAAATAATTTAAATTTTATAAAAATATTAAAAAAATTAAAAAAAGCATTAAGTACACATAGATTCTCGTGTTTAAAAATTTATAAATTTTAGTCAATATTTTCGTTTGAAAGACAACGATTCTATTTTTTTTTTTTGAAAGGTTAATGGTCAAATTGAACACTTAAAAAAAAAAATTGAGAGTGAAATTAATAAAAAAAATATAAACATTAGAAACTAAATTTTTCATTATATTTTTAAATATTGGATTAACATTATAATTAGGGTTAAAATTGTAGCAAAAAAACAAATTATGCCGTAATCCTTTTTGGGCTAAAATAGGGTTAATTTGGGTTTGGACAAAAACAACAATCCATTTCTTCGCTGTTCATTTCCTATCTATTTAGCATTTTAGCCCAAAATTTACACACTTAAATAAGAATCCTTGAAAACCCTAGACTCGTGAATCAATATATAGACTCCGCCATAAGTATTCGTAACTTCGCCGCCGTTGATTATTATCTTCAAAAATACGCTGCGGCAACTAAGGTACTTTCTCCCTCTAAACCTAGCTTCCTCCTTTATTTTTTTCTGGTCCTTTATTTTTTTTTTTTGATTTGACTCGGTGGAAACGCAGTGATTTGGTGCGAAGATGAGTCGTGGTGCAGCAGCGGGACCCAAGGGGAAGAAGAAAGGAGCGACCTTTACTATCGACTGTGCTAAGCCGGTTGAAGATAAGATCATGGACATTGCCTCACTCGATAAGTTCCTCCAGGAACGGATCAAGGTAGGCGGCAAAGCCGGTGCTCTTGGCGACTCCGTCACCGTCACCCGCGACAAGACCAAAATCACCGTCACGTCCGACTCCAACTTCTCCAAGCGGTACTTTCCTCATTTCTCTTCTCATCTTTTAGTTGTGATTTGGGGTTTAGGGTTTGCATCTATGAATTTTAGATTTTGATAATGGCTTTGAATTTTAGGCAAAAATGCAGTTAAGGCCTGTGATGATAACTTTTAAGGCTTGTTTCTCTAAACATTCGCAGTGGCCGCCTAAGAGCTTTCGCCTTCGCCGGGCTTGAGAGCTATTGCTGCTTTAATCCTTCCTTGGATGTCTGAGGCATTGATAATATTGCCTTTTAATTTCCCTTTTGTTGCAGTTCCGCTTCCAGAGTGTATATAAATTGAATTGAATCTTATAAGGAAATGGGTTTTTGTTTGCTATATAAATTTAATTGATTTTGTGTTGAGAATTTGATAATTTTAGATGCTTAGTGTTAAGGATAGGATCAATGGAACTTTTAGTGTTGAGGTCAATGATGACAATTCTTAAGGCTTGTTTCTCAAAACATTCGCAGTGGCCACCTGAGAGCTTTCGCCTTCGCCAGGCTTGAGAGCTTCTGCTGCTTTGATACTTCCTTGGATGTCTGAGACCTCATTTTGGTTGTTGTTTGTTAGAAAAAAAAGAACTAACTTTCGATTTTGAACATTCAATTAAGTCTTAGTTTGACTAATTGTTAGACTTTTTATTTCCAGTTATCTTAAGTACTTGACGAAGAAGTACTTGAAGAAGCACAATGTCCGGGATTGGCTTCGAGTGATTGCTTCCAACAAGGACAGATCTGTTTACGAGCTCCGCTACTTCAATATTGCCGAGAATGAAGGGGAGGAGGAAGAATGAAGAATCAGTTCCACATTTTTTTCTAGTTTACTGCTTTATTATTTCTTAGGAACCTCTTTTATCTATTTAAGGTGTCATGTTCTGCTTTTTTCCTTCAGACCTTACTCTAATTTGCAATGAAATTTTGATTGCTGATAGTAAAATTTGCTATAAAAAAGATGCATTTTTCTTTTGAGTTAATTAGTAAGCTCCTAATTGATCTTCAACCTTAGAATTTCCAGTTATCAGTGGCCTCCTTTTTTGCTTACATTGCCATGGCTGGCAACTGGTGTTGGTATCTTCTTTTTGGGATCGACAAGTAGTTACTTTGTTGAATTGGCAACGATGAATGCATTGCCTAGGTCTACAATGTTAGCTTGGATCAAAACCCCATTGAGTCGTAATAGTTTTTTTTCAAGTTTCATTAATACAAGTATAAAACATGTACAAATTTTTTAAGTACAAATCTATGCAATGCACAAGAAACGAAGAAAACTGAATTCCACATTGCAATTGTTCGTCTGGAACATGTTTATAGGGAGATCAAATGGTGTAGCGGATGCATTTTCTAATGGTGTGAAAATAATGGAGCTTAGATATCACTTCTTCAGTGAACCTCTAGAAGAAGCTAAGTCAAATTTACATGTATAAAAAAAAGAAGTAAGATTTAGGGTGAGTTTGGACGGGTGATGGGGTGGGGTGTGATGCGGTGTTTAGTTTATTTCTTGTCTCATATTACAATATCGTTACAGTATCTAATTTTACTGCCACCGTTGTTTTTACACTAACCGTAAGTAAACACGCCGTCCATCCAAACATACCCTTAAACCTAAATTTTCAAGATCCAGAGTTATTTAGATGCAAAACATTTCGAGTTATTTGTCAGGTCATTTTTCATTCGTGACTGGTTTTGTTTGATTTTTTAGAATTGGAAAATTTTAGATTTTGTTATTCATGTTTGATATTTGAGTTCAAATCATTTTAAGTTATTTGTTTATATTATTTTAAATTATTTTAAATTTATATTTGGATGAAAAATGGAGAGGAAATGATGTAATCAAAAGAATGTGGTGTGAGAAGCCTATGCTTTTGGGTTTAGTTAAAGATGTTATAAGTTGTAATATTCTTCGATGACTTTGAGGGTTTTTTTTCATTTTTTTCCAATAAGAAAAATAATTTTGTGATTAAAAATTTATTAAAAATAATTATTAATTAATAAGTAAATAATAATAATAATAATAATAGCGAAGTATAAGGAAAGAGAGATTTTATAGATGGACGGTTACGCTGACCGTTGAGTGATATATGATGCAAAAGCATACCAAAATCCGTGCCATTCAACCTCTCTATGTGAGTAAATTACAATACCATCTCCACCGGCAAACCCAATTATGCAATGTGCACTGAAATTCGCATGTTCGGCGGCGCCACCGTCGTCCGCTTCAATTGCGCCACTGCTCTTCTCCAATACCCACAACAAGAAGAAGAAGCTTAGAAATGGATGTTCAATCAGAGCTGAACTCAGCGGTGACAATGACCCATTACTCCAAGCAGCAATCAATTCAGCTTCTCTTCGTTTTCACGAGACCCATCGACAAGGCAAGCAAAAAAAAAATTCCCCCCAATTCTCCATGTTACAGTATCTTTTCAAATTTCAGCTTACCTTTAATAGTCAAATTATAAATTGAACATGCAGACCCTCTTTTTATTGATCCTTATGCTGGGTGCTTCGTTTCAACGCATACTCAAATGGATATGGAAACCAAGGCGAAACAATATTGCATTGCAACCAAGTTCATTGATGATAAGCTGCTTAGTACTGTAAACCACATGGATGGGCTTAAACAGGTACTTCTTTTTAACTAACCCCATGGTTCAATTAACCTTGTCTTTTTTTTTTTTTTTTTGTGGTAAAATATTTTACTCTTTTTTTCAATATAAAATTTGCAGGTTGTGCTTTTATCAGATGGAATGGATACTCGGCCATATAGGCTTAATTGGCCAAGCTCTACCATTATGTTTGATATATCCCCTCTAAGGGTATTCCAGAAGGCGGCTGAGAAGCTTGATGGTGCCTAACTGTTGAACTTTTAGGAAAATTAGTAATTCATTTTTCTGTATATGTCTTGAATTATTACAATCTAGTATTTTTATTGCATATGGTTTGGTTTTAGATTAGACAATGTAGTTGAATATGTTCTGAGAGAGAATGTTGTTGAACGATATTAGGTGTCGGGGCTAAGATCCCACAGCGATGTTTGTTTCTTCATGTTCCATTGGAAACCCCTAACATTCAAGAAACTTTGGTTACAAAAGGCTTTAATGGTACTCGTCCGAGCGTATGGGCTATACAGGTGAAAAATGGTTATCCCGATGCTTGTTAGCTGAAACTTTCGGCCCGAATTTATGATTCTTTCGATGTTGTTTTTGGATAGGGACTACCTTTGATGACTTTGGTAAGTTTCGAAGAGATCTTACTCACGGTAAGTGGAATGGCCATGAAGGGTTGCCTTTTCTTCGGTGAGTTGCCTGCATGGTTGGCAGAGACTGGAATCGGTAACAAGGTCTGTTATGTTATTTTTTTCATAGCTGTACTTGTTCTATAATGTACATTGCTTGTTCTTTATATGCCCTGTTGTTTGGTTTTCCATGTTGCAGTCTAGTACGAAGAAATGGATTAACAATATTTTTATGAGCTACGGTTTCAAGGTGGACGTGATTAGCTACGACGAAGTAGCTAAAAGATTAAGTAAGGTGGTAAAACCGGGAGACTACGAGAAGATACTATTTGTTGCGGAACAATTGCGGTGTTCGGATGATCAGGTACAATTGACTTGTTTCTGGTTTAAACTGTGAAACCATCAGAGTGCATTAGTTTACATATACATGTTATAAATGTTCATCTCATTGTTAATTATGATGAGTTTTTTGTTTTTCTTGCAAAGATGGAAACTTGGAGGAAAGAGTTGCAAAGGGTGGACGAAGATGGAGATGAGGAAGGGTTTGAGGACCTTTAAATGGACAAAGGGTTGCTTTCTTTCTTTTTTTGGGTGTGGCCTGTAATGGAATTATCCTTTCTGTTGCTGTAATTTCTTGCCAATTTTCCTGGTTTCACGTACCTAAAAGGCTTGAGAAAGAGTTTCCCTTTGTTTTTAAATCGTTTTTTTGGTAAATGGAATACATAAAAAAAGCTTTCCACCCAGAGTATACTTATTACTTAAATAGCAGTATATAAATAAATAAATGGTCAAATTTTGTTATTAGTCCCTATATTTCTCTCAAGTTGCAAACTTAGTTTATGTACGCTTACTTAATCATTTATTTTTAGATCTTGTATTTCTTTGGTTTTCGTTGAATTCTACTACTTTTCACATATATCATTACCTGCTTATCCTTTTCATATGATACCCATTATTTTAATAGCTACATCCAAATTTCAAAATTCGGAATTAAAATAAAGGATAAATTTCAAAACCACTGGGACATATCCTAAAACTATACATGAATTATGGTTTAACGTGTAATTATGTATATAAATTTTTATTTTATGTAATTTTATATATAAAATTTTGATTTTATCAAATTCTTGTAAATTATTAACACAATTATTTATATAATATCATTTTATGTTTATATATTGTTATATGTGTCTAATTTAAAAATAAATTAATGTATTTATGACTTTAAATGTACATGATTAAATCAAAATTAAAATTTCAAGTATACATTTTAACCACAATTAAAATTTTATGTGTATAACTACACCAAATTAAGGTTCATGTATATTATTGCATATTAAATTATTAAATTAAAATTCATGTATAATTTTGATATGTATCCCATATGTTGTTTGATATATAAACTTTTATAGTAATACAAACGTATACATAATTTTTAAAGATTTAATTGTATACACTTAAAAGAATTATATATAATATATTTTATAATAGAGTTAGTAATTTATAAATTAAAATAATATTTTATGTTTAAAATTCATTAGAATCAAAATTCATACGTAAATTTAGAATTTATCTCAAATAAAATGACAAACAAAGATTAAATCCACAAAGCTTGACTATTATTTGAATCAAAATTGATATTTCAAAATTTTAGAATACAAAAACTAAGATCAAATTGAATAAACTAATAGCAAAATATAACACATATAAATATAAACTCGCATCGTAAAATTGCCTCCAAAAGTAGAGGAAAGTACGGCGGCTGTTTAACCATTGCCGGCTCACCTCGCAGCAGCAATAGACAATATTAAAACTGTTACTGCCTTTCTCAATTACCTTTGCCTGGAAAAGCAGTTTGTTTTGCTTCCTTACACCACTTAACAAGGTGGTACAGCCAAAATTTACTACACTAATTTCAGCCAAAATTTATGAGATTTAGTTGCTCTGTTTCTTGTTCTTGCCACTGGCACCTTTGCTTTTATTTTTCTTCTGTTTCTGCCCACTCCGTTTGTTATCCTCGGATTTTTCGTGATGATGCATCTCCACAAACTTTATTGGTTTTATAATTACCCCAGGTTTCTTCACCACCTGTATGGAAAACAAGCAAGGTGAGTATATAAAAAAGTGGGAGACATGCAAGCAACGAATATACAGACCAGGAACATCGGAAATAGTTTCCCAGATTTTACGAATCTCTACTTTTGTCTATCACCGAAGAAATGTGTCAAGTTCTGAGGTTGTTTTGAAAAGATACAACTTACTTCTGGTCGATTAAGACTTCTGATTGCTGTCTCCGGGTTAGATTCTGATCCAATAGGCATTCGCATACTTTGTTCAAAAAGTTCCTTGGATGTGAACGGGTAGGGCAAAGATTTTGTCTGCAATTTCTCAGCCTGTCGAATACAGTTAAGAGTGAAATTTAGACACACCTCAACTTGAGATAAAAATTGAAGAATAAAACTAAACCACTTACTTTTTTATCCACCTTTTCGGAGATAATGACATGCTTGAGCTGTGCATCCTTCCTTTTCTTAAGACTTTCTTCCCTCTTCCGCTTAGCGTCTTCGTGTTCCTTAAGCATCCACCAAGGCAAACCCTTTTTTTGCTGTACATGAGTCCATTGGCCCCAACCAGGGAGCAAAACAGGTTTATCCGGTTCAGGGTTTTCCTCATTCAGGATTTCCTGTTTATCCTTTTCAAATTCTTCTTCCACATCGTCCCCAGCAAAAGCATGTCGAATGAGTTCTGACTGAGAAGGGAGTTCATATGATTCCTTGGGGGCCGAGGACAAAATCCCATCCACCATTTGTTCGCTCTCCGAATCACTAGCCTCTTCTCCCTCCTTCAGAGTTTGCAAAGAAAAAACAGAACAATAAGGAGTTGCCAAACTACACAAACGTGCAGCAAAATTAAAAGTATCAGAGAGACCAAACCTCCATGTCTTTATTATGCACAATAGCTTCCTTCACTTGTTGCAACTTTTTCGCATTTTTATCAACTCCATTCTCACTTTTCATCTGTGATTGTATACAGACCAGTTAGCATAAAACCAGCTTAAACTGGATTTAAGAATATTTGAAGTGATAGCAAAGGATAACCTTTCTCCACGAGTCAGAAGCAAAAATAGCAACTTCATATGTTGTTTTTGAACCGGGGTCTCCATTGTCATCAAAATTCTGTGATTCGAAACAGTACAATATCTATCATCCTTGCAGACTAAAGGAATTGAAAAAGAGAAGGCTACAAGAAAATCATAAGCGTTATTACCTTGAATATGGAAACATCAGCTGCTTCTTTACGATCATAATTAGGGCCAACATCCTTCTCAACATCATTTCTTTTGCCGCCCTCAATGTTAACATTCTCTTTGGCTTCCAAATCGTCTTCACTATCACTATTACCATAATAATCATCCATTTTCATCTTATTATCAGTTTTGGTCTTCTTGTTAGAATCTGGAACTTCATTATTAGCCCTGCCAAAGACCCTTCTACCACTTGCAGTGGCTGGTTTTGAATTTTCTGCATCATTTGTACCCTCCAATTGCTCATACTCTTGAAGAGCAAGCTTAGCTTCTTCAATCGCTTCTTCCCTTCTTTTCTTCATTCCACGAACCTAACACATAACGGAGGCAGAAAATATCAGGATAAAATAAAAACAACTCATAGGTATCTTTGACAGTCCAAATGAAAATACAGCAATAAATACCATGAAAGGTAAGGAAAGAACTCCAGAATTAGGCAATTCTTCATCGTCTTCTAATACTTTCAGCGTTTTCTCTTTTGCTTTTTCTAGCAACTCAGATGCCCTATCCTCGTTTGAACCCTCATCATCATCGTCGCTACTACTATCACTGCTACTACTACTGTCCTTAACAGTGTTAATTTTTCTTGTCAAAAGAGCATGTTGGTTAAGCTGTTCAGCCATAGCCGCTCGAGTACCTTCATCCTGGGCATTCAAACCTCGTTCTAAGATACGCCTTGCCCACTTTGACTTATTTTTGTGCTTCAAAGTCATTCGCTCCTGCATCATCAAGAAATAAAGAGAAAAATCAAGATTCAACATTTGTTATTTATTTTTTGGTAAACCACAGATGAAAGAATACTGTTTGAGAATTGAATTTATGACAATCAAGGAAAATGATTGGTCACCTCAGCCCGTTTGAACTCTTGCTTCCTAGCCTGCTCTTTGGCTGCCTCTGGATCCATCAGCATTTCTGCAGATTCCACTTTCAGTTTATCCTTATTCTTTAAACGATGATAGGTTTTTGACTTGATCTTTTTTATGCGCTTCTGCTTCATTTCATGGCGGAAAAGAAGGCTGCGCATTTTAGCAACATGATCCCGGTGCTTCATATAATCTTCCTCAGATATCTGCCAAGCAGTGATGAAGACCAAAAACACTTGAAAAATCTTCAAGAAATTAACAACTAAATTTTAAGCAGTACAAACAAACATTTTCACATAATACTTGCAACAGAACAAAGACCATGAAAAAAGGATCGAGTCCATCCAAATACCGATCAAATGACAGCCATCAAAAGGCCATTGCATAAGCACACCCATCTGTTTTTGTCTTTATTCAGAAAAATGTTCAAAAGTACAATAAGCTCCAAAATACAAATATTCAAAAATCAAGATGCAACCTATTTTTGCTCCTAATATGGAAATTCCTTTCATTCACATAGAACATCATGGTCTCAGTAGATTTCAACAATTCTTCAACAACATAGTCAGCACTTGTCAGAACTTGTCAGAACCAAATAACTTGGAAAGACCTTTAAGCTCTCCATTAGAAAAACCAAGATATCAGCCCAAATATTTCCAGAAGTTCTATTAAGCAAAAAAGCAGGCCAACAGTAAGAATTAAAAAAAAAAAGTTGACTCCAAAATCCATAGAAAAAATACTTACTATATCTGCATTCAGACATTAAACACCAATGTGCGCTATGTTAGATAAAAGTGGGTAAAGTGCACTCTAGAATCTCAAAAAAAACTCTAAACATGGTTGTACAGCAATATGCTATACCTTGATTAAGACAGGCAAAGCTTTAGCATGGTCTATATTCTTTTAATTAAAATATCAAGATGAAAATCATCACAAACGTTCAGGAAAAGTTACTCAGGAAGAAGAAATTTGTTATAAAAAGTCCATGATTAGGAGAGGCAGACATGTTACAGAACTTATAAAATCAACCAACTGCCAGACATAATGAACACAATCAAAATGGCCCATACCTTATTTAACTCCAGAAGTTTGGAACCATCTGCTTTGTGAGATTCCATAACTTTGTCATCATAAACCAAAGAAGCAATTTTCTTCTCAAACTCAGTTCTAGGCTCAAATTCAGAAGCTATTGCCCCTACAGTTGAAAACCCCAAGTCTACATCTCCACCAAAAAAAACAGTAGGAGCTTCTCTATTCCTTTTGACCAGATGCTCCCACTTAGTAATATCTTTCTTTGAATGTTCATAAACTGCCATCCTCTCCAATTTCTCTCTATCTACCTTTGGCAATGGAGCTTGAACAGATGTAGACTTTCTGTCCATGTGTTGCACTCTTTTTCTAAGTTTGCTATACCCTGCTTTTCCTTGAATAGGATCCAAAAGATCTTGAAGTGTAATGTGGCTGTCACCCTCAAGAACATCACGAGTAGGGTTGTATTCTGACTCAGGATGTGCCTCCGATATAACCACACTATTCCTCTTCTTCTTGCCTACAACAATACAATTTTGAGATCAAACATATCAACTGAATAATAAATAGTATAAAGGTAACTACCCAATGCCTGCGTGAATAGTTCTCAAAACTTTTTCTTCCGGACTAAGTCACACACTTTTTCAATCAAGGTGCAATTCAATCAAAATACCTCCTTTCAATACAATACAAAAATAAAGTTCAAATTGGTAAAAATGATGACTAGACAGATTTTTACATAGGCCGTCCACCGTCAGACAGATAGCAAACATGTTCTGAGGACATTCATTACATCTCTCAAATAACAAACCAGTAGCAACTTTTAATTGACAATAAAATATAGTATAATTAATTGATAACCTGACTGAGATTTAAAATCTGCCAATTAAAGTCAATGACCATCAAAAACTTATATAGGTCATTGACTTGGTTGATCAGTAAAATCCATACTTATCAAACCATACAAATTCGACAAATTCTTACCTCCAAAGGCATCAGTTGACATTCCAGTGACCCCTTGCAACATCCTCAAGTGCCTTTCATCATCTTCCTCTTCATCCCCATCACTCGCATCAACATCATCATTTCGACTACCCTTGTTCCCACCAACACCAAAGTTGCCATCATCATCGTCGTCATCTGATGGTACATTCTCATCCTACATGAGAAAAAGAAAACACTGTTAAACATATAACAAATAAAAATAGGAACAATAGGTTAGTATGCAATCTAAGAAGATTTCCTACAACACAAAAGCTCAGAAGCACTGCAGAACGTGGTTGATCATATGTGCCTAATTGCGAAGTATAGGAATTGGATCTCACTTTGGAAAGTATAGAATTCCCTAGTAGGGGTTATATGACTTAGGCTATCCAAATTCCATACCAAAATAAAATTATACTGAAATAAAATTCACTTATGCACTTCAACGAGCTAAAAATAGAGAAACGAACCTCAAAATCCTCAGGTAGCTCGTACTCATAGTTCTCGACAGGATCGAAACGGCGGTTCTTCCGGGACTCTTCTTGTGGAACTTCTTCCTCATACTCATAAACATCGTTTCCAACATCTAAATCGATACCGTCATCGCTATCGGAAGCTATTTTAGGGTCCAGGCGATCAAGCTCCGTTCGTAGCGCAGAAGGCAAGCGAGGACCTTTCCCCTTCTTTCTCGTGTCGTTCTTGTTTTTCTTCATCGGTCCTTTGGAGTTGGAATACTTTTTGAACTTCTTGCTGTTTCCGGATTCACTGCCAACGGCTCTCTCTTTCCGCTTTTTAACTGCCATCATATTGGCAGTGTTTCAAATATCGATGCCGCCGGTCGCTATTTTGCAATATCGGCACCGTCCGCCGCTATAAAGATCTCAATAGGCGGTGTAACGGAAAATAGCGGCGATAACGTTATCTATTTCCGCTAAACGGATAGCTTTAAAACAAATATCTGCTTCTCACCAAAGTAAACAGAGAGAGAAAAGATGAGATGATACGAAGTAATAAGTAACGAGCAGTAGGATCGAAAGCTGAAAATCAAAAATAGCAGAGTGATACAGATGCAGAGGCAGATAGCAGATATTGGACTCTTAAGTTTAGGGTTGAAGGGAGACGAGGGCGGGTCCGGAAAAAAAAAATGATACGACTTTTTATTAAAATTATTCGATTTTGAGCTCAGTTGGGTCGGATTCAGACTGGGCCGACACAAAATTTTAAGCTATTTTTAGGCTGGGCCCGGGCATGGGCTTATATGAAAGAGTCATATAAAAGCTAAATCATGCCATTTAAGTACACATTTTAATTCGTTCAAGATTTTTACTGGTTTAATAATATATTAGATTATATCCAATTAAGCAGGCTCTTACCGAAGAAAGGGTAGGTTTGGATGAGCGATTGAGTACGGTACGGTGCGGTGCGTTTAGTTTATTTTTTGTCTCACGTTACAGTATTGCTACAGTATCTAATCTCACCGCCACCGCTATTTTTATACTAACCGCAGGTAAACTCACCGCCCATCCAAACCCACCCAAAGTTGGTAATCCGATCAAGAAAGTAAGATGATCAGCTTCTAGTTTTGTTCGTTGAGTAATATCGTCGAACACTTGGTGACCTGAAAAAAACGAACTGGAGACAGTAAATAAACCGAGCTTGAACGAATAAACCTCTGTCCATGTTTATTTGTTTATTTTAAAATTTATTCATGTTCAGTTTGTGTTCGTTAAGAATTTCAAATTTTTATTTATGTTCGTTTATTTAAAATTATGTGTGTTCATGTTCGTTTACACTCCTATCCAAAAAATATATTTATAGACAAAAGAAGTATAAATGAAATAAAACTTACTTTTATGAGATTTTAATGAAGAAAATCTCAAAATATATTTCCCCAAAATCTTTCATGACATTTAGAAGAATGACGATATAAATGTTTAACAAATTTGTTCAAGTAATTATTTGGAAAGCTAGTATTCAAGATTGAATACGTAGAGTTTGAGATATTATGTGATGCTATCATGAGGGGAAGTAAATCTGTATTGCCCTATGTTTCCTTTAACCAAGGTTTTATCCCACTTGATTTTCTTGGTAAAGCAACATATTATGCGTATTATAGATAAGTGTTCTCCACTAATTTTTTTTTCCAAGGGATTTTTATTTTAGTAAGGTTTTAACAATGCACATTATCTATCAATGGATATTCAATTAGGAGTTATAAATATTTTATTACTAAGTGAATGTCATCAAGATCAAGATAAATTTGATGTACTTTAGGACTCTAATAGTCATTTAAAATAGAGTTTCATTTCATTTATACTTCTTATGTCTAGACTTTGAAGAAACATTTTAAAAATCCTTATTTGATCGATAAATTCATATTTCTATTGTTCTTTATCTTCTTTTATCATTTATTTCACAATATTATTATAATTATAATATAATTTAGGCAGCAATTATTGTAGTCATATTAAAATTTTAAAATAAAAGTTAATGAAAAAGGGTAAATAATTTAGAAAAATATTAGGGAATAAATTATTGTAGTTATATTATAATAGATTACTATAGTTTTTCTTAATGGGAAAATTTTGTTCGACAATTATATTGATGGATAATACAACATAAAAAAACTCATAATAATTTTTTGACCTTTCAACTTTATAAAAAAAAATATTTTAGCCTTACATTTAATTTTTAAATTTTTTTAGTGTTTGAATTTACATTTTTTTGTCAAATCATCCCAAAATAGACGGAAAAGTTAACGTTTGTTAATTTTACTAACGTAGCATACACGTGGATTGCTGCGTGGATGACATGTCAGAATTGAATTAATTTTTTAAAACTTTAAAATTTTAAAATATTTTTTATATTTTTATACTTTTAAAAAATAATTTTTAATTTTTAATTTTTAAAATAATTTTTTGAATTTTAAAATTTAAAAAAAAAATAATTCAATACTGATGTGTCATCCACATGGCAATCTACGTGTATACCATGTTAATAAAGTTAACAAACATTACCTTTTCAATCCACTTTGAAGATTTGACAAAAAACACAAGTTTAAAAGCTAAAAATGACGGAAAATTAAATGGTTTTTTGGTAAAGTTGAAGAGTCAAATAAATAATTATACTTAAAAAAAAAACTCTTTTGAACACAACTAATAGTTTATCATGGTAAAAAAATATTTGATAATTAAACAAACAATAATAAATTACAATTGGTGTAGATAACTGTTACTTAATTCATTTTAGAGTTATATACTAATTAAAATTAATATGTATTTAACTGAATCTAAAATATTATTTCTAATAATTAAAGCTTATTTTCTTTAAAAATGGAGGCGCAAAATTCTGGTAATGGTACTGTTAAAGATCCTTGCGATGATGGTGATTGGAATACCAAAAAAATACGATTCAAGGAAGCTATTGATGAGGAAGAAACTAATATGGTTGTTGATTCTGATCAACAGCCGATGATGTCTTTTAAAGACAAACTTTTGGGGGGAGGTGTGGCCTTCTCTGATGGGAATCTTGTAGAGAGCCTCGGAAGGAATGAGTGCTATTTTGAAATACTGGACGGAGATGTGAATACATCAATGGTTAATGGGATTCCGGCATTCACATTTTCAGATCGCATCAAAGATATACTGTTCAAGGAGATAGAGTCGACGGTTATTCTCAAGTTGCTTGTGCTTAAAATTGGTTATAATGTGCTTCACAACCGTATCCTCAACCTCTGGAAACCTGCAAAATCTTTTCATCTAATGGATATCACTAATGGTTATTTTTTGGTTAAGTTTCAGGATATTGAGGATTATAATAAAGTATTAACTCAGGGCCCATGGATCATATTCGGGCAATACCTCACCTTACAACCATGGACGAAAGCGTTTAATCCAGCACAGCCCTATCCCAGCGTGGTGATGGCTTGGATTTGTCTGCCGGGTCTTTCGGGTTACCTGTACAAAAGACAAATCATTGAAGCTATTGGAGGTTTAATCGGAAAAGTCGTCAAATTAGATTTACAAACTGATAAAGGAACTCGGGGACAGTTTGCCCGTTTGGCCGTGTTCATCAATCTCGACAAACCGCTTATCTCCAAGGTGTTGGTTGATGGTGCCATTCAACGGGTTGAATATGAGGCACTCTCGACGGTTTGCTTTAGTTACGGGAAATATGGGCATGTTAAAGAGTTGTGCTCGTCGGTGGGGGTTAATGCGGCTTTGGAGATCCCTGTGGCTGCTGCAGTGGCGGCATCCGGTGAAGATGTCGGTGATGAGGTGATGGAAAGAGCGTTGATTACGGGCCGTAGATGTTGGTTGAGAGGAAGTCACGGCGGGGTCAATGGGATTCTCGGGCTAACGGGGCTGCGAAATTAGGAAAGGGTTCTTTGAGATCTAGGTTTACACCGTTAATTGAGGATGATGTTTCAGGTGGAGGCTTAGAAGGAGTTGATGGGGTTTTTTGAGAGAGAAGGAGAATGGCCATGCGACTATGGGTAAGAGTTATAATGAAACTAGGGTTTTAACTAAAGGTGATTCGGGCCATATAGATAGAATGTACCGTGGAGATGAGGTGGACCTTAAGGCTTCGGTTAGGCCTATTTTGGGCTCAGGGTTTAGTGGCCCGAGAATTGTCGGGACAAGTCAGTCCAAGGGAGATAATAGTTCTAAGTCTTTGGGAAAAAGGCTTGTGGGGTCAGATGGATTCCCTCAAAAGGATAAGGGCCTGGAAAATAATTTTTCCTATTCTAATTCTATTTATATCTTTCCGTCTGCAGGTTCAATGCAATTGAATGTAGGTAAGGCACAGACAAGTGGGCCGTCGAATGTGCTGCTTGGTGGGCCAAGTGAGGAAAGGACTGGGCAGGATGGTCCTTTAGCATCTAATGGGTTAACTCTTAGTGGTTTGGATAGCACATTTTTAAATGAACAAAATATTATTTTGGATAAACAATGTTTGGGCGGCATTTCTTCTAATGATTTATTTGAACAGGACATTGTGGGTGTGCATTCTGTTTCTTCAGGAAATGTGGAGAATAAATTGGTTCTCAATAATCCCATGTTCGAAGGCCCTAATGAATCTGTGGTCAAATTAAACGCGAATATTTTAGAACCAAAGCACCATTTGGCCGTTATTATTAATGAAAATAATGTGACAAAAATGCATAAAGGTAATAAGAAAAATATTTTAGTTAATACTAATAAATCTTTTTCTGTTTCCAGAGGGCGTGGTTCTGAGAATAAAGTTGGTAATAACCGTGGTGGAGCTTCCCTCAATCGCTCGTTCAAGGAAAAGGGAGGTAGATTAAAAAATGCTGGAATTTCTCGAATTCCTTTGACAGAAGCTATAAGCTCCATGGTTAATCTTGTCAGTTCGCAAGTTGGGCCTGGAACATATGTGATTGGAGGTAGTGCAGAGGGACTGACTGGCAGTCCTAGGTCCACATCTGCATAATTTGGCGGTATTTTTAGTTTTTTTATTTTTAAAATTTTTATTTTAAATTTTTATTTTACTATTTTTTGCTGGAATTGTCAAGGTTGTGCTAGTTTGAAATTTCCTCTTATTTTTTAGGAGTATAATAGAGAGAAGAAGCTTGATTTGGTTGGCCTTTTAAAAACAAGGGTAAGTGGTCCCAAAGCTGATTCTGTTATTGCTAAGCTCGGTTTTGAATTTTTGCATCGTGTGGAGGCTGTGGGTTTCTCTGGTGGAATTTGGATAGGATGGGATGATTCCATTTCTGTAGATATTTTGGGTAACCATTCCCAATTTATTTTACTTAGAATTTCTGGAAAGTCTTATCGGCAACCGATGTTGGTCACTTTTGTTTACGACAGTCTTAATGGTCAAAAGCGGAATCAGTTATGGGATGCTCTCAAATATACTGTACAGGTGGATGGGACTCCGTGGTTAGCGATCAGAGATGTAACACCCCTAACTCGTAACCATCATCGGTTTAGGGTTAAGAGGCATTACCGGACTAATCAAAAACTTTTACGAACATTACACATCAATACATATATCACTGTCATATCATAGCAGAATACAAGTATATAGTCCCTTAATGAGGTCTACTAGACCTTAAACATGCATTAGAAATGGGTCGGGACTAAACCGGAAACATACAAAATTTTTTAGAAAATCAAATATTTTTCAAAGCTACAGAGGTCACACGCCCGTGTGGGTAGGCCGTGTGCCTCATGCGGCCTCGGACACACCCGTGTGCCCAAGCCGTGGCAAAACAGGGCATACATACTGACTTGTCCACACGGCCTGAGACACGCCTGTGTGCCTCACCCGTGGTCGACACTGACTTGCACCACACGGCCAGTCACACGCCCGTGTGTCTAGCTTGTGGTCGAGTCTGACTTATTTTGAATTACAACCACGAGGGACACGGTCAAGCCACACGCCCGTGTGCTCAACAGTGTGGGAAAATATAGACCATTTACAAGGCCAATTTGCCACCCACACATTGGGTTATACCTACAAGCATTATACCAATTCAAATCATATCTCCAATGCAAACAGAACATAACAAAATGATCATCTTTTCTAACCATTCAAGAACATATCAACCACACCAACTCATGAGCCATTTAGCTCAATCTAATCACAAGCATTTCTAAGTATAAACCATTCAAAAACTTACCATTTCATCATGACATCTTTTCATCAATAATATACTAGCTTTGCATCATAAAACTTATCATGAGTTTGTCCATCTCATTAGTCATTAAACCATACCAAAACTATGCATAATATAGCATAAACTACTCATACACATCATATTCATTACCTAGCCATATCACATGACTATTTTTACACCTTTCAAATCATAATCAAAACTCACTAGACTATACATGCCATACTTTAATATATACACTTTCAAAAGGTACCAAAATAGAGTTTGATAGTGTGGTGATGATCCTCGACGGTCCCCGAGCCTTCCGTAGCTTTAATGATCTATAAAACAATGCAAACACACACAAAGTAAGCTTTCAAAAGCTTAGTAAGCCACATACAAATGAACTTAACATATGAACATTCATAATTATATCAAATACAAGATCATTAACATATCTCAATGGAAAATTCATAATTCTTTTTTGACTCATTTGTTTAGCCATTGCTTACCAAAAATCATATCTCCAACTATCTCTTTTATTCAAATCACATTCATACATATATCACATTTTGTCTTAACAAGTCTGTGTACATATCTCACTTGTGCACATACACATATACTTACCTTTTATACTCAATAGTAGCATATACTTCAAACGTACCTGAAATGGTCATACATTTCACATAGTCTTTCATTTGTCGGAATTGCCCGTTGAACCATTTAGAATCAAATAGGATACTTGGATATCTCAGAATACTCGTACAATGCCAACGTCCAAGACGTGGTCTTACATGTAATCCAATATTGATGCCACTATCCCAGATAGGGTCTTACACGAATCAAATATGATGCCAATGTCCCAGACATGGTCTTACACGTAAATCTCTAATCGACGCCAACGTCCTAGACGTGGTCTTACACGATATCACATATCAGAAACCTATGTCATGACATATGAATCCTATCTATTCCTAAGGTTCGTACGAGACTTTTCGGACTTTGACACCTTATCGGTACTTTCTCGGATCTCATGTGTATATCTTCCATAATCATTCATCACCATTCAATTTCATATGAACATAAATAAGTCAATTCAAATACATTAATTTGTATATAGACTTACCTCGTGTTCGGAATAAACGAACGGATTCGACTACTCGATCACTTTCGACTTTCCTCGATCTAAATCTGTTTTCTTTGGTTCTTGATCTATACATATTCAAATTTAACCCATTTATTCACCAAATCATTCAATTCAATCCAAAAACACATATTTAGGGCATTTTACAATTTACCATCATATTTTCACATTTTGATATTTTAATCCCTATTTCATAAAATCACAAAATACACAAAATTTCATATTACCCATGCTTGGCCGAATATCCACTTGCTTCATACAAGTCCATATATTTCATTTATTTCATATTTTAGTCCTTCAAAATATTATTTTCACAATTTAGTCCAAATTACTCAAATTCATCAAAAATTTAAAGACAAAACATGTTAATCTAACACATATATTTCATATTTCATCAACTAACATCACAAAACTCAAGCATTCATTAATGGCACTTTTCAAAATCATTATCAAATTCCAAAATTAAAGCATGGATTTTGTAGTACTTGAAGCAACGATTACAAAAACGTAGAAATTATCAAAAATCGAAACCAAAACATACCTTAATCAAAGCACTTTAATGGCCGAATATCATGGAAGCTCAAAACCCTTTTTCTTTTCTTTCTTTTGATTCCAAAAAGATGAACAACCTACTCACATTTTCATTTGTTTTTATTATAATGTATATTATTAATTCAATTACCAATTTAACCTTATTATTAAACATATAAACTTATATAATGGTTGGTTATAAATGTCCATTAACCATCCACTTACTTATATAATGGCTTAATTACTTCATAAGGACACTACATTTATAAAGACATAACACATAGGTACTTTTAACACATAGCATGCTAATTTTGCATTTTATGCAATTAGATCCTTTTATCAAAATAAACACACAAACAGATAAATTAAATCACGAAACTTCACACATGCCTATTCACATATTGCAAGCACATAAAATAATATTAAATATTTTTTGACTTGGATTTGTGGTCCCGAAACCACTATTCCGACTAGGGTCTAAACCGAACTGTTACAGGAGATTTCAACGCTATTCTTGCTTCGTGTGAAAAAAGAGGTGGACGAATCATTGGAAAAGAATGTGCTCTCTTTAATGAGTTCATGGATTTTATGGGATTGCATGATTTGGGGTTTAGTGGTTCTAACTTTACTTGGAATAGAGGGGGAATTTTTGAGAGACTGATAGAGTGATTTGTAATGATGCTTGGAGCCTGAAGTTTCCTTTGTCCAAAGTACTACGTCTACAAAAGCTTAAATCAGATCATAGACGACTCAAATTATCTCTTATGCCTGAAGTTCAGCCTTCTTCTAGGAGACCTTTTCATTTTTTGGCTGGTTGGGTTGAACATTCAGGGTTTTTTGAGTTTGTTAAGGAGAATTGAAAGTTTATGGGGATATGTCGATAACTCATGCTACTTTCACTGATCAAGTGAAATTGTGGAATAAGGAGGTTTATGATCACATTACGCATCGGAAGAATCTTTTGAAGAAAAAGCTAGACAATGTTCAAAAGGCGATTGATCGAAGAAGCTCGACTTTTTTAAATCAGGTTGAGTTAGAAATTCGAGAAGAGCTAGAGTCAGTGTTACATCATGAGGAGCTTTTATGGCAGCAGAAGGCTAGGTGCGATTGGTTAGTCTTTGGGGATCGTAATACAAGATTTTTCCATAGGCGAACTTTACAGAGAAGAAAGCATAATCGTATTATGGCTTTTAAAAATCAAGCGGGGGAGTGGGTTATGGATGAAGACGAATTGAAGCAGGAAGCGGTCAAATTTTATAGAAATCTTTATAGGGAGAAATCTAGGAAAACGGGCAGTCTTGGGTGTGGCACATTCTAGTCTCTCGAGCAGGAAGAGATCCAATTTCTCAGTATGCCTGTTTTTTATGAGGAGATTAAAAAGGCCCTTTTTGACATGGCGCCTTTAAAAGTACCAGGCAGTGATGGCTTACACGCTATTTTCTATCAGAGTTAGTGGGAGTTTATTGGTCCTTCGATTTGTGAATGGTTCAAAAGGATTTTCTCTGGTGAAAATATTGATCCAGGCCTTAATAATTCTCTTATTGTCCTTATACCTAAAGTGCAGCACTCGGAATGTTTCTCGTAGTTTCGCCCTATCAGTTTTTATTCGGGCCTTTACAAGCTTGTGATGAAGGTCATTACTAATAGATTTAAAATGGTTTTTCCAAAGATCATAGGACCTGAACAAGCAGGATTTGTCGTAAGAAGAAACATAAATGATAATATCATCATTGCACAAGAAGTCATTCACTCTATGAAGAGCAATCAAAAGAATAAAATATGGATGGCCATTAAAATCGACCTCGAAAAGGCCTATGATCATGTTTGTTGGGATTTCATGGATGCTTGTTTACAGGCTGCAGGTATTCCTAACTTCCTTCGTAATGTAATTATGTCAACTATTTCTGGTTCAACTGTGTAGGTGCTTTGGAATGGAGTGCCATCTCAGAAGTTCAAATCGGCAAGAGGAGTTCGTCAAGGATGCCCACTTTCACCCTACCTTTTCATCCTGTGTATGGAGTGTCTAGGGCATGGTATCCACGCGGCCATGGCGGAAGGTAGATGGTCGCCTATTCGGCTGACTAGATCAGGTCGTCTCTCTCCCATCTTTGTTTTGCAGATGACTTGATTCTTTTTGGTCAGGTGGATGAGGAGCATGCACGAGTTATTAAGGAAGTTTTAGACACTTTTTGTGGTGTTTTGGGTCATAATGTTAATCTGCAGAAGTCCAATATGTTTTTTTCTAAAGGGGTAGATGAGGACATTCAAAGGCATATTAGTGGATTTTTTGGATTCCAGGTGGTGCAGAATCTTGGTTCGTATTTAGGGGTTCCCCTCTTTCATGAGAAGGTTACGAATAATACTTTGCGCTTTGTCATTGATAAAATGCGGAGTAAACTTTGCAGTTGGGATGCTTGGTAACTCTCTCTTGTTGGCAGAATTACTCTAGCTCAAGCAGTCTTACTATCAATCTCGAGTTACTTTATGCAATCGATGATGATCCCGAAAGGTTTGTGTGATGAGATTGAAGTTGTGGTTAGACAATTCATTTGGGGGTCCACTAGTGGTAATAAAAAAATAACTTTGGTGAGCTGGGATTCGATGTGCCAATCTAAATCACATGGTGGTCTTGGTATAAGGTCTCTTCGTGACCAGAATACTTCTTTCATAATGAAGTTGGGATTCAAATTAGTGACTGATCATTCTTCTTTTTGGGTCAATGTGCTTCGGTCTAAGTATGGGGTTCATGGTGGATTACCAGAGTCTTTATCGAGGGGACAATGTTCTTTCTTGTGGAGATCTCTATCGAAGATTTGGCCGCTCATATGGGAAAATTTGCTCTGGTCTATTGGAGATGGGCGCAATATTAACTGTTGGAAGGATTTTAGGTTCCTAATGTTAGGCCACTATCCAAAAAGATAGCCTGCAATTCTAGCTTGGATATGGATCGTTCCCTTAGTGATATGGTCACCGAGAATGGGATTGGAATTTTAACTTTTTCCGCCTTTGGTTATCTGAAGATATCATTCAACAGATTGTAGGGATTCCGCCACCTCAACCAAATTATGGTATGGATAGAATTATTTGGGGGGATCTACGTCTGGTGCTTTCTCAGTTAAAAGTGCGTACAAGAAAATTCGGGAAGATTTATGGAATGCGAAAGAGGATGTTTGGAAGTTATCATAGGCCACAAAGGGTTAGAGTGTTCATTTAGCTTGTTATTAAACATCGTTTACTCACTAATGTTGAAAGAATACGAAGAGGATTGGGTTCTGAAACTGTTTGTGGTACATGTTGTAATGACCCAAAATTCACGGGCATCGGGAAAGTGCATTATCAGGCCTCTGTCTTAGTAAACCGAGTTCATAAATAATTATTAGAAATATTTATGAGTCTAGTGGTGTGTCTAATTAGGTTTTTATTAAGTTAATTTAGCTTAATTAAGAGTAATTAGCAAAAAGGACTATAGTGAAAAAAGGGTAAAAGTCTAATTATAGATTGAAAGAAAATAAAAGGGGCTAAAATGGCAATTAAGCCATTAACAAAGAATGAGGCGACAAATGCATAAAAATCAAAATTTTTTATGCATAAGTAATATATTAAATTATTATTATCATTATTTATTATTATGGTTTTATATTAGATATTTATTAATATTATTATTATTATTAAATTGACATTATATTATGAAATAAATTAAAATAAAGACAAATGTATGGTGATTAAATTATACAAGTGTAATGCATATATTTATACATTAGTAATAAATTTATTTAATTACTTTTTACTTAAGTAAATATATTTTTATTATATTAAAATATTAAATTATATAAAACAAATAAAATAAATTAAATTAAGACAAGTGTAAGGTGATGATAATGTATATTTGTAATACATATATTGTTTATTAAATAGATATTTGTTATAATATTATATAATTATTATTAAACTAATAAATAAATAAAACATAAAAGAAATAAATGAAATAAGGAAGGAAAGAAGAAAGAAACAGAAGCTAATTCGAAACAGAGCAGTAAAAAGAAAGAAAGAAAAGAAAAAGGAGAAACTAAGGTTTTAAAGCTTGGAGTTTAATTTGGTAAATCAATTAAGTCCTTTTTATTTAATTTTGATGTTTTAGAAGCTTTAGAACAAAGTTTTGTTGAAATTAAGTTGAAGTTCTTAGGTTTTTGAACATAATTCATGTTGAACAAAATGATGAATTAGGGGTTTAATTGATAGAATTTCTAGTTAGAATTGATAGAGGGATTAAATTGTAAAAGAAGCTATAAGTTTTGTGTTAGAGGAACTAAATTGAAAGAAATTTGAATTTAGGGTTTTAATATGAACATTGGATATTCAAGTTGAATATGGCAAGAGATTAAGTAGAAATGAAGTGTGAATTGAGTTAGAAAAAGTAAATGAGTTTAGTTAGGATCAAATTGAAATTAAGATAGAAATTGAATAGAAATTCAATTATTTAATGTAAATTGGTGTTGTATTAATAGTGAAAAATTATCTTAATTTTTCGTAGCTAATAAAGAACCCGAGGCATCGGAACAGAAAGGAAAAGAGAAGATCATCGAGGAGTAATCGCGAATTTTGGGTTTGTATTACTATAATTCAAACTACTATTTAGTTAATGTTATATTTAAATTCTTATGTATGGTAAGTAAATTATAAGGTAAGTATTACTATTGACATGAATGAAATTGAGATAAAGTATGAATATGTTTAAGGATTTAAATTGTTTATTGATTAGAAAGTGGAAAATGTATTAAATTGAATTGTGATTAAATTGAAAGGTGTGTTTTGAATAGAAATGAGATTGAATTGAGAAATGATTTGAATACCCTATTAACTAGTCGGGCTGAGTCGGATATAGTTGGCATGCCATAGGATTTGGAAGAGTTCGGGGGACTTTTCGGCTTACTTTATTTCTTCGGATTATCTGAAGAGGCATTTAATGCCTTTCTGGTGTGTTTGGGAGGATTATTTATTCTGGTGTGTTTGGTTAGAATCTGTGTATCCGTCAAAGTCTGAGTGTTGTTAATAGGAGTAATTTAATGAAATAAGAAAATGAATAAATCTTGATTTGAATGAGTTGATGGAAGAAATGAGATAGTGAAATTATGAATCGAAATGTGAAGTGAGAATGAGATATGAGATTTGAAAGCAAGAACTTAAGGTTCATGAATTGATCAAAAATGCAAATTGTTGATATATGATATCTGTTGATAGACTATTATAAATGAAATATTAAATTAATTGTAAAATTTGTTCTTATGATTTTCTATATTACAAGTTGATGTTATAATTTATTAATGTTATATAATTTGAGTTATGGTAATACCAATGAGTACAGACATACTCAGCGTAAAGTTGTTCCCGTACACAGGTCAGTAGAAGTCAAAGGTCCCGGTTCAGTATCCATATCAATCCCGACTTCAGCACAACTTTGGTGATGTACTTTTCTTTTTTGGTAAATGTGACATGTACCTAGGTTATATACATGGGTCATATGATTTTGGTTATAAAGTATGGATGGTTTGTAATGTTTTGAACTTAGTCTAAGTGAAATGGTAAAGAGTATACTATAAAATTTGGTATTAAGTTTGAATGGAAAATGAATGAAGTTATTAGTAAACTTTGAATTATTTTATGAATGTTTAATTATTAAATTATTGTATTAATGAATTGGTTATGATTTAGGTGTATTTAAGTATAAATTGTTTTGGTTGTGCCATTGGTTGTAGATTGGTTGTGGTTTGAAATTGCAGGGAGGTTTAGATGTTTATAAAGAGGGTTATATTGAGTTCACACAAAAAAAAAATTACGAAAAATTTCCGGAGCATCCGATCCAGTCCCGATTCACTTCTAATTCGTAATTTGGGCCTCGAGGGTCCATGAAAGGGACTTAATGAATATATTATATTATAAATGTTAATAAAATTGTATAATATTCATAAGTTGTCCGTAATGTCTCGTAATGCTCTGTAACTCTGTTCCGGTGACGGTTTAGGGTTAGGGGTGTTACAGTTGTTGGTATCAGAGATATTCAGGTTTAGCCGATTCTCGAGCTAAATTGAGCTCGGAAATGAGTCTAGAGGTACATGCCACTGTTGAGTCAAAACTGTGGGGATTTGGATGCTGACCTATTTGTTTATTTCTGTTTTATAGATTAAAGATGTCAGATGAACGAATAGATGATACTGATCAAGAGATGTATACCGGAGATGAAGAATCATACGGATTAGATGAAACTGAATCAGTAACACTTAGTATAAACCAGATGAGAAATCAAACCCCTAGAGTAGATAGGGGAAATGTCAGAGATAGGAATGATTTTGATTTATTAAGAGCAATTGATGATGCCTTACAAAGAGTAGCGGGAACTACTCCTGCTACGACATCCGTACCTATTCCGAGACGGGCCCCAATAAAAGAATTAAGAAAATACGGTGCCACTGAATTCTTGGGTCTGAAAGGAGTCGGTCCATCCACAGCAGAGAATTGGATGGAATCAACTAAAAGAGTTCTGGAACAACTGGAATGTACCCCCTGAGAATGTCTGATTTGTGATGTTTCTCTACTGCAAGGTGAAGCTTATTTGTGGTGGGAATCTATAATTCGACATCTGCCAACACAACAGGTAACATGGGATCTGTTTCAGATAGAATTCCAGAAGAAATATGTCAGGGAATTATATATTGAAGACAAAAAGCAAGAATTTTTGATGTTGAAACAATGTGATCTATCAGTGGTAGACTATGAACGGGAATTTTCTAGACTCAGCTGATATGCTTCATAGTTTATACCAACAGAGGCCGACAGTTGTAAGAGGCTTCTACGGGGTTTAAGAGATGAAATCAGAGTACAGTTGGTATCCCATCGAATAACAGAATTTGTAGATTTGGTCGAACGGGCAAAAATGGTAGAGCAAGTTCTGGGATTGGATAAAAAGTCAGAAATAGTTAGATCGACCGGGAAACGAGCTAGAACTAATAGTTCTAATCCTCTACAAAAAAGATCTAGAGAATCCAGAGGTGGTCGGAGGCCGAGTTTTAGATTGGACCGGGAAGATAGAAGCCGGGGAAAGCAGACTATGGTTTCTACTGGCAGTGTAAGAGGGCCTTCACGAGACATTGATATCCTGGATTGCGAGCATTGTGGGAAAAAGCATCTAGGTGAATGTTGGAAAATAACCAGACGATGCTTCCGATGTGGGTCCACAGATCATTTCATCAGAAACTACCCGAAAGGAGAAAATACTGCACCTGCAGCATCATAGAGATTAGTGTCTACTGCCCGAGGCAGAGGTTCGGGTAGAGGTGGTTCTGTATCCAGAAGTGGAGGCGTACGAAGGGGCAGTGATATAGTTACGTAGCAGTCGGAGGCTAGAGCACTAGCCAGGGCGTACGTGGTTCGGGCTCAGGAAGAAGGTGATGCACACGACGTTGTAACATGTATATTTTTACTGTATTCTGAACCAGTTTATGCATTAATTGACCCAGGATAATCATATTCATATATTAATTCAAAATTAGTTGAGACGGGGAAATTAAAATCTGAGATGTCTAGAATATTAATAGAAGTGTCCAGCTATTTGGGACAAACTGTGTCTGTGGACCGAGTGTGCCGAAGATGCCCATTCATAATACAGGATAAAATGTTTCCTGTTGATCTGTTAATTATATCTTTCGGTGGCTTTGATGTAATATTGGGTATGGATTGATTATCTGAATACGGGGTGGTTTTGGATTACTATAAAAAGAGGTTCAGTATTCAAACAGAAGATGGAGACAGAATTAAAGTGAATGGTATCCGTACTAGTGGATCAACACGTATCATTTCGGCAATAAAGGCCAATAAATTGCTTTAGCAGGGTTATGCAGCATACTTAGCTTATGTTATTAATTCTAATTCAGTTGGAAGTCAATGTAGCAAAATCAAAACTGTATGTGAGTTTCCAGATGTATTTCCTAAATTATTACCGGGTTTGCCACTAGATAGGGAGGTTGAATTTGCTATAGAGGTTTATCCGGGTACAGTTCCAATCTTTATACCTCCGTATCGTATGTCCCCTACAGAATTGAAAGAATTAAAGGTACAGTTGCAGGATTTGTTAGATCGTGGATTCATTAGACCGAGCATTTCAGCTTGGGGAGCTCCGATACTATTTATTAAAAAGAAAGATGGATCAATGCGGTTATGTATCGATTATCGGTAGTTGAACAAAGTAACGATCAAGAATCGGTATCCATTGCCCCGTATAGATGATCTGTTTGATCAGTTGAAGAGAGCTTTAGTATTTTCAAAGATTGATTTGAGGTCCGAGTATTATCAACTAAAGGGAAAGGAAAGTGATGTCCTGAAGACTGCATTCCGTACTCGATATGGTCATTATGAGTTTTTGTTGATGCTGTTCGGATTGACTAATGCCCCAGCTACTTTCATGGATCTGATGAACCGCATTTTCCAGCCGTATTTAGATCAGTTTGTTGTGGTCTTCATTGATGACATATTTGTTTATTCGAAGATAGAATTAGAACATGATCAGCATCTCAGAATAGTGCTACAGATTCTGCAGAAAAAATAGTTGTATGGGAAGCTGAGTAAATGTGAATTCTGGTTGTCAGAGGTGGTGTTTTTAGGACATGTGGTATCTGCTGAAGGGATTAGAGTTGATCCGAAGAAGATTGAGGCGATTGTTCAATGGAAGGCACCAAAGAATGTATCCGAGGTACGTAGTTTCCTGGGATTAGCTGGATACTATAGGAGATTTGTTAATGGATTTTTGAAAATAGCATTGCTAATGACAAAGCTGTTACAAAAGAATGTTCCTTTTATCTGGGATGATCAGTGCCAGAGGAGTTTTGAGATATTGAAGCAGATGTTAACTGAGGCACCTGTTTTGACCTTACCAGAATCGGGAAAGGATTTTGTTGTGTATAGTGATGCTTCCCTGAGCGGTTTGGGTTGTGTATTGATATAAGACGGAAAGGTCATAGCTTAGGCATCTCGACAGTTAAAGTCACATGAGCGCAACTACCCGACACATGATTTGGAATTAGCTGTAGTAATCTTTGCATTGAAGATTTGGGGGCATTACCTATATGGTGAAAAATGTTACATTTACACTGATAATAAAAGTCTCAAATATCTTCTATTACAAAAAGAGTTGAACTTGAGACAAAGACGGTGGATTGAGCTCCTAAAAGATTATGACTGAGTTATAGACTACCATCCAAGAAAAGCAAATGTAGTAGCAGATGCATTGAGCAGAAAAGTAGCAATTGAATTACGAGCAATGTTCGCTCGGCTTAGTATTAATGATGATGGAAGCTTGTTAGCTGAATTAAGAGTTGAGCCGGTAATGTTTGATCAAATTAGAACAGCCCAACTAGAAGATGAAAAGTTGATGAAGAGAAAAGAGATGGTACGGAATGGTATAGTAGAAAATTTTAGTATTGATGAACATGATTGTTTGAGGTTCCAAAATCGGCTTTATATTCCAACTACTTCTGAAGTAAAAGAGTTGATTCTTCGAGAAGCACATGATGGTACTTTTGCTTTACATCCTGGTGGAACGAAGATGTACCGTAATTTACGGGAGGTATATACTGGTGGCCAGGGATGAAGAAAGATATAGTCGAGTATGTTGGTAAATGTTTGACTTGTCAGCGGGTAAAAGCAGAACATCAGGTACCGACAGGTTTTCTTCAACATATTAGTATTCCTGAGTGGAAATGAGATTGCATTACTATGGATTTTGTTACGAGGTTGCCACTGTCAGCAAGTAAAAAGAATGCAATCTGGGTAATTGTTGATCGACTCACAAAATCAGCTCATTTTATAGCGATTAGAATCGATCGTCACCGCAGAAGCTTCTTTGAAGTTTATATTCGGGACATTGTAAGATTACATGGTATTCCTGTATCTATTATTTCAAACCGGGATCCACAATTTACATCGAGATTTTGGAGGCAATTACATGATTCTCTGGGTACTCGGCTCAATTTCAGCAATGCATTTCATCCGCAAACTGACGAACAGTTTGAGCGGGTAATTCAGATTCTAGAAGGCATGTTGAGAGCTTGTATTATTGACTTTGAATCAGGTTGGGAATGTTATTTACCATTAGCTGAATTTGTTTATAATAATAGTTTCCAATCTAGTATTTAAATGGCCCCGTATGAAGCTCTATATGGTCGAAGGTGTAGATCGCCTGTATGTTGGACAAAATTAAATGAAAGAAAAGTAATTGGACTAGAGTTAATTCAGGAGACAGAGGAAACGGTTAAAAAGATTAAATATAGACTGAAAGCAGCCTTCGATAGATAGAAATCTTATGCAGATTTGAAATGATGAGATATAGAGTATTCCGTTGGTGATAAGGTATTCCTTAAAGTATCGCCTTGGAAGAAAGTTTTGAGATTTGGCCGGAAAGAAAAATTAAGTCCTTGTTATATCGGGCCGTATGAAATAGTAGAAAGAATCGGACCAGTTGCTTATCGACTAGCTTTGCCTCCAGAGTTACAGAAGATTCACGATGTTTTTCATGTTTCTATGCTTCGGAGGTACAGACCGGACCCTTCCATATTGTTCCCACTGAAGGCATCGAAATTCGATCGGATCTGTCTTATGGAGAAGAGCCAGTGCAAATATTAGCTAGAGAAGTAAAGGAGTTGAGAAACAAACGGGTTCCTTTAGTGAAAGTGTAACACCCCTAACCCGAATCCGACGCCGGATTAAGGTTAGAGGCGTTACCGGACTGATCGGAAACTTACAAAACATTTCATACGTTACCTTTATCATTAACAATCATAGTGTCCCTTAGATGAGTCATCAAGACCCAAAGCATGCATATAAACCGAGTTGGGACTAAACTGAAACACATATGGAATTTCATGAAAATTAAAAACTTTTCTAACTTTCAGGGGAGACACGCCCGTGGTAGGAGACCGTGTGCCCTCCACGGCTTCTAGACACCCCCGTGTGTCCCTCCGTGCTTATATACTGACTATATCAACACGGTCACTAAGCACGCCCGTATGCCATGACCGTGTGCTACCAGACCATATACTGACTTTTCCAACACGGCCACCAAGCACGCCCGTGTGCCATGGCCGTGTGCTCTTAGCTAGCTACTGACTTGTACACCACGGCCCTGACACCGCCCATGTCGAGGCCGTGTGCTATTTAAGCTACATTCTGCCAATTCAACCACGGTCTTAGGCACGCCCGTGTGCCACAACCGTGTGACATTATAGGCCATTTACAAGGCCAAAATGCCACCCATAAGGATCAACCTACAAGCAACATATATCATCCCATTTCATTCACATATAACCACCAAAATATGCCAAATAGCCATCCCAAATCATGCATATTTGACAACTAAGAAAATCACACAATAATACATTCAATATCCATTCTATCTTTACATTCAAAACCAATTCCAACATACCAATTTGCATGACCAAATCACAATTATGCCCAAACACCATTCATTTATATACTAATCTTACCAAAACAACTTCACATATCACATTCCTTTAAACATATTACCAAAACATAACTAGCCAAATCACATGGCTAAGTTCACATAACACTTCATACCAAAGACTAGCCTATACATGCCATATCTAGCCATATACATTTTCAAAGTGTACCAAAATAAGTTTAGTAATGTGATGACAATCCTTGACGGTCCCGAGCCTTCAGTAGCTTTGACGACCTATAAAACAGAGAAAACATACACAGAGTAAGCTTTCCAAAAGCTTAGTAAGTCATATACAAATAAACTTGATATGGAAGGCATTTATGCAAATAAATACATTGGCACATATCAATCACTTAGCAAACTCTCACTTATTTACTTTGGTTTATACAATTTTAACCACATTAGCCATTTTCACCATTCAAGAATCATATAAACATATAGCTCATCTAGCCAAAACCATTCTTATCATATCATAAATTCCATATACATCTCATCATAGTAAGATCACTTAGATGCTTACCTTATATACACAAATAGTGTATAATTAACGTACCTGAATCGGATTTAATATCACCTAATAGTTCATAGCTCGGATTTTTAATTCGTATCACAAACTTGCCTGTTGAACCACTAGGAATTTAGTTGGATACTCAGAAAGCCCAGAATAGTCGTACAATGCCAACGTCCCAGACGAGGTCTTACATGCACTCGGATATCGATGCCACTGTCCCAGACAGGGTCTTACGCGAATTAATACGATGCCGATGTCCCAGACATGGTCTTACACGAATTAATACGATGCCGATGTCCCAGACATGGTCTTACACGTAAAGCTCATATCGATGCCAACGTCCCAGACGTGGTCTTACTCATAAAATTCGTATCGTTGCCTTCGTCCCAGACGAGGTCTTACACAAAATCTCAAATCAACTCCAACGTCCCAGACGTGGTCTTACATGATAAAATGTAAGCGTATACCTATGTCGCGACATAGCTAATCCTCTCTATTCTTAGGTTCGACGTGGCTTTTCGGACTTTATCGCTATATCGGCCTTATCTCGTAATTCATATGCACAACCTCTCACAAGCATTCATTATCTACATTAGTCATATGAACAAATACAATTGCATACATATACGTTTATTTTCATATTGACTTACCTCGAATTCGATTTATCGGAAATGGAAATGGCTACTCGTTTACTTTCGCTTTCCCCCGATCTAAGTTTGTTTTCCTCGGTTCTTGATCTAAACATATTCAGAATTAACTCTTTTATTCACTTATTCACTCAATTCAATCCAAAGACATACATTTAGGGCTATTTACAAATTAACCCTCATATTTGCATAGTTTATTAACCCTCATATTTGCATAGTTTATCAATTTAGTCCATTTTTCTCAAAACATCAAATTCACAAAATCTATACGCGACCAAGCTTAGCCGAATATATATGTACATCATACAAACCCATAATTTTCATCAAATTAGCAATTTATTCCCTCAATTTGCTATTTTCACAATTTATCCCTATTTAGCTAAATTCATCAAAACTTCAAGAACAAAACATATTCATCTAGCTCAAATCTTTCATTTAACAAATAAACTCATCTCAAAACTCAACATATCATCAATGGCATTTTACACAAACATCATAAATACACAAAATTAAGACATGGGTTTTGTAGCTCTCAAAGCAACGATTACAAAAACGTAGAAATTATCAAAAACGGATCAAAAACTAACCTTGAATTTAAGCTTAAACCTAACCGAAACCTTGCTTTCTTCTTCTTTTCTTTTTCTTTTTGATATTCGGCCAAAGTAGAGAAAATAAAAGATGAACACTCATCTTTTGTTTCATTAATATAATGTTATTTATTCAATTACTAAATTGCCCATCCATTAAACATATAAGACAAATTAATACTAAGGTTATTTAGACATTCTATCATCCACTATCTCAATGATGGCTTATTTTCCATATAAGGGCTCCATTTTTACAAAGCCACAACACTTTGATACCTTAATAAATAGCATACAACTTTCACATTTAATGCAATTTCATCCTTTTGTCAAATTAAACACACAGACAGACAAATTAACTTACAAAAATTTAATACATGCTTAATCACATATTAAAGGCACGGAAAATATTATAAAAATATTATACGGACTCAGATTTGTGGTCCCGAAACCACTGTTTCGACTAGGGTGTAAACCGGACTGTTACAGAAAGTGTTATGGAGAAGTCATAGTACTGAGGAAGCAACTTGGGGACCGGATATCCTCATCTCTTCTCAGGTAAATTTCGAGGACAAAATTTATTAAGGGGGGAGAAATGTAATGACCCAAAATTCACGGGCATCGAAAAAGTGCATTATCGGGCCTCCGTATTAGTAAACCGAGTTCATAAATAATTATTAGAAATATTTATGAGTCTAGTGGTGTGTCTAATTAGGTTTTTATTAAGTGAATTTAGCTTAATTAAGAGTAATTAGCAAAAAGGACTAAAGTGAAAAAAGGGTAAAAGTCTAATTATAGATTGAAAGAAAATAAAAGGGGCTAAAATGGAAATTAAGACATTAACAAAGAATGAGGAGGCAAATGCATAGAAATCAAAGATTTTTATGCATAAGTAATATATTAAATTATTATTATCATTATTTATCATTATGGTTTTATATTAGATATTTATTAATATTATTATTATTATTATTAAATTGATATTATATTATGAAATAAATTAAAATAAAGACAAATATATGGTAATTAAATTATACAAGTGTAATGCATATATTTATACATTAGTAATAAATTTATTTAATTACTTTTTACTTAAGTAAATAGATTTTTATTATATTAAAATATTAAATTATATAAAACAAATAAATTAAATTAAATCAAGACAAGTGTAGGGTGATGATAATGTACATTTGTAATACATATATTGTTTATTAAATAGATATTTGTTATAATATTGTATAATTATTATTAAACTAATAAATAAATAAAACATAAAAGAAATAAATGAAATAAGGAAGGAAAGAAGAAAGAAACAGAAGCTAATTCGAAACAGAGCAGGAAAAAGAAAGAAAGAATAGAAAAAGGAGAAACTAAGGTTTTAAAGCTTGGAGTTTAATTTGGTAAATCAATTAAGTCCTATTTTATTTAATTTTGATGTTTTAGAAGCTTTAGAACAAAGTTTTGTTGAAAATAAGTTGAAGTTTTGGAAGTTCTTAGGTTTTTGAACATAATTCACGTTGAACAAAATGATGAATTAGGGGTTTAATTGATAGAATTTCTAGTTAGAATTGATAGAGGGATTAAATTGTAAAAGAAGCTATAAGTTTTGTGTTAGAGGAACTAAATTGAAAGAAATTTGAATTTAGGGTTTTAATATGAACATTGGATAGTCAAGTTGAATATGGCAAGAGATTAAGTAGAAATGAAGTGTGAATTGAGTTAGAAAAAGTAAATGAGTTTAGTTAGGATCAAATTGAAATTAAGATAGAAATTGAATAGAAATTCAATTATTTAATGTAAAATGGTGTTGTATTAATAGTGAAAAATTATCTTAATTTTTCGTAGCTAATAAAGAACCCGAGGCATCGGCACAGAAAGGAAAAGAGAACATCATCGAGGAGTATTCGCGAATTTCGAGTTTGTATTACTATAATTCAAACTACTATTTAGTTAATCTTATATTTAAATTCTTATGTATGGTAAGTAAATTATAAGGTAAGTATTACTATTGACATGAATGAAATTGAGATAAAGTATGAATATGTTTGAGTATTTAAATTGTTTATTGATTAGAAAGTGAAAAATGTATTAAATTGAATTGTGATTAAATTGAAAGGTGTGTTTTGAATAGAAATGAGATTGAATTGAGAAATGATTTGAATACCCTATTAACTAGTCGGGCTGAGTCGGATATAGTTGGCATGCCATAGGATTTGGAAGAGTTCAGGGGACTTTTCGGCTTGGCCGAGGAGATACTGATGTTACTTTATTTTTTCGGATTATCCGAAGAGGCATTTAATGCCTTTCTGGTGTATTTGGGAGGATTATTTATTTTGGTGTGTTTGGGAGGATTATTTATTCTGGTGTGTTTGGTTGGAATTCGTGTATCCGTCAAAGTCCGAGTGTTGTTAATAGGGGTAATTTAATGAAATAAGAAAATGAATAAATCTTGATTTGAATGAGTTGATGGAAGAAATGAGATTGTGAAATTATGAATCGAAATGTGAAGTGAGAATGATATATGAGATTTGAAAGCATGAACTTAAGGTTCATGAATTGATCAAAAATGCAAATTGTTGATATATGATATCTGTTGATAGACTATTATAAATGAAATATTAAATTGATTGTAAAATTTGTTCTTATGATTTTCTATATTACAAGTTGATGTTATAATTTATTAATGTTATATAATTTGAATTATGGTAATACCACTGAGTATAGACATACTCAGCATACGGTTGTTCCCGTACGCAGGTCAGTAGAAGTCAAAGGTCCCGGTTCAGCATCCAGATCAATCCTTGTAACACCCCAAACCCGGCCCAAACACTACGACCGGATCTGGTATGTCACTAAGGAATTTTTATAAATCGTCACACTTTGGAAAATGAGTATCAGGTTTAAACATTTTAACCGGAAAAACTTAGTAATTTAATATTCTGTATAAAATGTAAATTTAAATGATACCTTGGTGAATTAGAAAAAAACTAAGTTGTTACATGCCTTAGCTTAATTTTAACATGAAATTTAAAAGTCTAATAATAAAAACCCAACATGAAACCCAAAATAAATATGAGTCTAGTGGCCCATGGCCTTATTACAAGGAAATTTGAACCCATTAATTAAAAATATAAAATAACAAATTAAAGTCTTTTATGCCGAATCCAAATGTTCTTTTGCATGGCCACCTTGCTCTCCTCCCAGCCCGGTCCGATGCACTAAGTGTTACTGAAATATTAATTAATTGGTTGAGTCGCGAGACTCGATGTGCAACCCTCATGCACCATTAGATTTGGGCTTTAGCCCCATAAAGCAGAATAATCAAAATATAAGTAACAAAAGTAATATGCAAAGCCCAACCCATATCCTAGGTGTCCATCCGCTACACGCCCCGCACCACCCATTCACACCATTGGGGATTTCTACAATCAACCCACACCGCTACACGCCTTGATGGCGTCGTGCGCTCATCATCGATCATGGTTGTAGCCACTACAACAGCATCATCCACGGCGAAGTCGCTACAACGAGATCACGGTAAGGAATCGCTACAATGGATCACGGTAAAAATCGCTACAACATATAACTTCCTCCTTTCATCAAACCCAACCCATGCAATCACAAATAATCAATATTCTTAAATCATTTAATCGAGCATTCACTAACACGTGATTTGCTTTTACCCTCTTTGGGTTTCCGTCATTATGCCGGATTTTGGCATTTAACAAAACATATAAGACTTATAATTATATACTAATCAAACAGATCTAGATGGTGTGGAGAATTACACACACGATATTGCTAAATCCAATATTCTTAGTCGATGTCCTTGCTATCCGGATCTATTATCCTCAATCTATAGCCTTGCTTAAAAAAGGAACAATTGCGAAAATAGGCCTCTCCTATATTCGGCCATGGTTAGTATTCTACCCGATTTTATATATATAAATAAACAAATCCTCTTACCTTGAAATCTTGAAATTGGAGACTTATGATTTTCGGCTTTTAGGTCTAGTCGACTAAGCTTCCTTCAATCCCGAATTGCCGCCCATCATAAAACCATTAAACTATTAGCTTTTGGCTTTTGCCTTTCAAAAATCGGGAATAGATCATGAGAACTAATCAAAAATCAACACTTACCTTAGCATAGGAGATTCGGCTAGCACTAGAGAGAGGATTCGGCAATGCCCATGGAAGATTTAAATCTAGGAAGTATAGAACTAATTCTCAAATAGGATGAATAGAAGAAAAGACTATGGATGCTTCGGCTTCCTAGAGAAATCGGCACAAGAAGGAAAAAGTGGAGAAGAGTGTCGGCTTTTAAAGAAATTGGAGAAAAGAAATTGGAGAGGGAGAGGCTAGGGAATTTCGGCACAATGGGAGAGAAATTTAGGGTTTTCAGTGTCAGAATCAAGGAGCTAGCCCCCCCTATTTATAGATATTTTGGCACCTCTTTGCTAAAAACTAAAAACACCATTAAAATTCAAGCTAAAAGAGAGGAGAAATTGGCACCCTCCTTGCCATGCGATGGCGAATTTTACACTCCTCTAGGTGGTGGATTTTCGGCCAACATTTCCCTTGAAGATAAGCTCCTAACTTTTCTCCTTTTTATCTATGATATTATCACTTAAAAATCCACATAAAATCTCCTATTTTATAGCCTTGTAGCAAATCCACCTCTACTAATCCCTAATGCCAAATTTAACTCACTTAAATTAAAAGATTTGGGCCTCATTAAACTTAATACTTGGGCCCCTAATTCCTTGTGTGTGGCGTCACCCTCTCTTCATTTAAAGTGCCGAATTTGGCCTAAAACATGGGCTCCTTGCGACCCAAAACTTGTTCCTTTTTAACTGTTAATGATGCCACTCTAATCTGGGCCTTTTTGCCTAATTCTAAGCCCAAATTTAGACCCCTATCAATTAAATTAACATAGTAAACCTATCCCTACACTAAATGTATAGGCCCGTAAATTTAGGATGTTACAATCCTGACTTCAGCATAACTTTGGTGATGTACTTTTCTTTTTTGGTAAATGTGACATGTACCTAGGTTATATACATGGGTCATATGATTTTGGTTATAAAGTATGGATGGTTTGTAATGTTTTGAACTTAGTCTAAGTGAAATGGTAAAGAGTATACTATAAAATTTAGTATTAAGTTTGAATGGAAAATGAATGAAGTTATTAGTAAACTTTGAATTATTTTATGAATGTTTAATTATTAAATTATTGTGTTAATGAATTGGTTATGATTTAGGTGTATTTAAGTATAAATTGTTTTGGTTGTGCCATTGGTTTTAGATTGGTTGTGGTTTGAAATTGCAGGGAAGGTTAGATGTTTATAAAGGGGTTATATTGAGTTCACACACACACAAAAAAAAAAATTAACAAAAAATTTCTAGAGCATCCGATCAAGTCCCGATTCACTTCTAATTCGTAATTTGGGCCTCGAGGGTCCATGAAAGGGACTTAATGAATATATTATATTATAAATGTTAATAAAGTTGTATAATATTCATAAGTTGTCCGTAATGTCTGGTAATGCTCTGTAACCCTGCTCGTGTCGGTTTAGGGTTAGGGGGTGTTACACATGTGGCCATAATTATGAGGATATCCTTCATGTGTTTCGGGATTGCACAACGGCAAAGGAGGTCTGGATGCAGCTAATCCTTACAGATAAACAATCTATTTTTTTTTTGCAGGGTCTCTTCACGAATGGATGGAGCTTAATTTACGAAATCAGCAAGCCATAAAGCTAGTGGGTGGAGTCAATTGGCCTTGTCTATTCGGGATTATCATTTGGCGCATGTGGAAAAATCAAAATCTACGCACATTTCAAGGTCTTTCTTGGTGTACCGATGAGGTTATCAAAGCCTCCTTATGTTGGGCAGTGCAATATGTTTTGGTGTCTGGATCGCAAGACACTAAACGCTCTAGGAAGGATTTCATTCCTATTTCTTCGGATGGTTGGGTCTATTTGAACACAGATGGTTCGGTCAAATATGAGGATATGTTTGCTGCAGCTGGATGGCTTCTGCGAGATCATAAGGGAACTTGGATTGTTGGCTTCACAAGGTATTTAGGAAATTGTGAAGTTATTGATTCAGAATTATGGGGCATTCTATATGGGTTGCAAATTGCCCTTAATCACAGCATTTGGAAAGTTCTCATCCGGACGGACAATCTTGAAGCGGTTAACCTCATTCATGAAGGAGTTCGTGAAGGTTCTAATTCTTCTTTAGTTACGAGAATTCTTTTGTTGTTGAAGCTTCTGAGTCATTGGAATCTTCAACATATTCCAAAAGAAGAGAATGAAATTGCACATAAGATAGTCAAGCTTAGGAGAGATAGTGAACCGGGGTTGCGATTAGTTGATAAGAATTATGTACTGAGTTTTCTTAATGTTTGATTTTTGAGTTGTAATTTCTTTTTTCACCAAAAAAAATTAAGAGGTATTTCTATAAATATCATATGATATTCTAATCAAATAGCGCTTAAGCAAAATCACTAAAAAAAAACAAAGATTGTTAAGTTAGATATTTTTCAAAAAGAAAGGGATATTGGAAAATAATAACTCTTTAAAAAAGAAATATCGAGTGATATTTAAATAACAATGACACTAAAAAGAGATAAAAGATTATATTAATTGATGATGAGATACATATAGAGTAGGAAGCCTTACTTGGAAAATAAATTAAATGTCAATGTAGTTTTTCCACACTACATGATTCTCGATTTCAATGGCTATATCTTTTATTTTCTCAACCATCATTGTTATGTTAAAATCGACAAAACCATATATATAAATTAGAATTTGTTATGTCAGATTATTAATAGTAAAATTAAATGTGAAAGTGTACTTGAATCCATTGTTGGAGATTACCCAAAAGGTTTTGATTTTCCAAAAAAATAGTTTTTCTGTTAGTATAACTCTTTGACGGGGATGGAAAAGATTTACGTGATAACCCTATTTCTTGGAGATCACTACCTCTTTAAATAGCTGATTATTAAATCAATTTTGGGTATTTATAATTTGGCACATCATCAAATTATAAATACAACTAATGCTATCTACATATTATTTCCATAACACTTTAATACTTAGGTTACTTAATTTTGTATCACACTTTAGAATAGGATTATACATTGTAGTATTTTTTCAATCTTACTCTTATTACTTTTCTTTATAGTTTTGAAAAAGGATTATATTATTTTTTAATATTTTAATGTTTGATTTATATTATTTGGAGGAACTAAAGTTAGAATAATGAGGTTGAATGATGTTGTGACAAACAAGAATCACTTTTGATCGACAAAGATAATAAATTGAAGAATAAGATGACGATTGAATTATGAGGACAAGGATGATAAATTGAAAAAAGAGAAAGACCATGAGGACATTTAAATATTTTTCTATTATTGGTATTTATTTTTTAATGAAATTAATATTTAATTGTTTTTAATAATTTGTATTTTTTAATTATTTAAATATAATTTTATTTTAATTACTTGAATTTTGTTTAGTTTTAATAATAATTAAAAGATTATTATTTTCCATTTAGATAAATTTTGAACTGAAGTTTGATTTGATTGTATATTTTAAAATTAAAAAATAAATTAATTTTTTGATATTTAATTTAAAAATTAAATAATTCATCAAAAGCATAATTAATGGTTAGTAGTAAGCTCTTTTTGGGGGTTGAATTGCATACATTTTGAAATTATCATAATTTCTTGATTTTTGAAATACACTTTATATCTAATTTTAATATGTATACGTATGTAACATTAAAAACTAATAATAATAATATGGACAAATCTATTAACTGTTGCATGAACATAGCAAAAACAAGCGATTTGGAATTTATTAATCGCTACGTCAATAACATTCAACAATGTATTTTATGTACTTAAAAGCCTGTTGAAACCATTTTTTTTTTAAAATGGGTTCGACTTTTATTTTAAAAAAACGAAATACGGGAGTCCCCATCAATTCCTTTTTTTTTATGAGGTGTGATCGGGTCACCTCGTAATTCGGTCATTTTAATAATATATTTGATTTATTAAAACTACGGTTTTGGTCTACGAAATTCAGAAAAACGGGTTCGGGAGTCGGTTACGCACGAGAAATGATTAGCACCCTCACAACGCCCAAAATTGGTACCTAGTTGATTAATTAGTGTCTTAATGTCGAAAATCGAAAATTTGAAGAGGTTTTAAAAATACGATCCTTTGTTAAAACATTGCTTAATAGAAAGTTTTTTTGAGAAGATGTCATATTTTACGTTAATCGAGAATAAAGAATTACGTCCCGTAAGTTAGGACACAATATCTTAAATCTCGAAACGAGAATAAATACCGAAAAATTTATTTATTTTAAAAGACATTCGATTATCTCTGTTTTAGAAAGAAATCGTATTCCGTAAGTTAGAACACGATTTTTTAATTCCCTAGATTATTTTAAGAAAATTTTAAAACATTCGTTTATTCGGATTTATCGAGAAGGTCGAAACCCCGTAAGTTAGAGAACGACCTTTCGAATTTTTAAAAACTACGGAGTATTGCTTATTTTAAAACAAAATTTAATGTATCAGGTAAAATATAACATAATTTTGTAGTAAAATGTAAAATAAATTACGGTACTTACGCGCATAACGAAATAATAAATATGTTAATGCATGACAATATAAAGGACGAAAATAAAATAAACAAACCAAAATAAATGAAAAATAATAATTAAAAAAAACTAAAAATTTGGAACCAAAGAACTAATACTAAACAAATAAATAAATAAATATAGTGTAACACAAATTAAAAATCATAATATTAATAATAATGATGATGACATTAATAATAAAAAAAATCTAAAGTTTTAAAACTATATAGAAGGATATAAATAAATAAGTAATAAAATGATAAAATAAACAAATGTATTTAAAAATATTAGGTAAATAGGCAAATAAAAATATAATAATAATAGTAATAATATAAAATTAATTCATTTGACGATAAAATAATAATAATATTAAAATTAATTAATAAAATAGCAAAAGTAACAAAAGAAATAAAAAAGGACTAAATTGAACTTAAAACAAAAGTTTGGGGCAAATCTAAAAAAATAAAATAAAAGAAAGGGACTAATTTGCATGCGCGAAGAATAAGGAGGGACCGAAAGGGAAATTATTCCTCCCATCCAAAACGCGCCGTTGCAGGGGGGACAAAATCGAAAACCGAAATAAATCATAGGGCACAAATTAAAAATACAAATGAACTTAATTGTAAAATAATAAAAAAGCGGAAGGACCAAACTGACAATAAGACCAGTTAAAAAAACACGCGGATCCTGAGGCGGGTTGGGTCAGATTCGGGTTGGCCTCCCCAAAACGACGTCGTTTTGGGGTTTTCAGCACTCATTGAAACGACGCCGTTTTGCAATAGTATATAAGCCACCCCTTTTGCCCAAAAAATCCTTTATCCGTGTTTTTGAAAAAAAAAACTCTCTCTCTCTCATTTTTCTCTTTGAAATGGCCTTAGGCTAGCCCCCAGTTCTGGCTGCCGGACCACCGTGGCGGTCGCCGACCGCCGGCTACGGCCGAAAAAAGCCAAAATTTGCACCCAAGTCCCTTCGACCCTCCTAAGTCCAAATCCGGGCCCAAAATTCTGAAATATTAACAAAAACACCCCAAAAAAACCAAGTAACCTTTCGGTTTCCTGCCACCTATCCTCGGAAGTGGCTACCTCAGTCGTTCACTGTGCCAAAATATCGAACACCAGGTGCGTTTCTTTCCTTTTTATTTTCGTATTAAAAGAGACTAAAGCAAAATCAAAAAATGAAATGAAAAAAAAAAAAAACACCTTTTCTGTTGAATCTTCTGTTTCTTTGTATTTCCGAAAAAATGTGTGTAGCATGATAATACATTATTTCATGGCTTTATAGCTGAAATAAAAATACAATGATTTTTCTCTTGTTTTTTTTTTCTTTTCTGTTGTGTTGTTTTGTCTCGTTTGTAGGTACGGAGGCCGTACGGCGTGCTGGTGCGCGGAGGTACGAAGGTGCAAGGGGTACGGCGCTGGAGGCTGACCTAGGTTTTTTTCTGATTTTGATTTAGTCTTTGGGCCATTTTGGGCCTTGTAAATTTGGGCCTGTATTTGGGATTGTAAAATTGGACTGTTTTTTTTTTAAAAAAATTGGACTTTATATTTTATTTTGTTTTGGTTTATTTGCTTATGGTCCCCAGGCAAATTTGGGCCAGTACAGCTGCCCCTCTTTGCTCATTGTCGTGTAACGGGAATGGAGCAAAGACCTTAAGAAAGGCCAAATTTGCCTAGTCTTGCAGAATCTCGACTTCTTTGGTGCTTCTATATTTCAAATAGCCTCATTCCATTCCACCGCATCTTCAGGGGCATAAGAACTAGTGCTTCGGTCCACTTCAGGGCGATTAGACTTGTAGCTTCAATCTGTTCCACTGCAACTTCAGGGAGATAAGATTTGCTATCTTAAGTCTGCTCCACTGCAACTTCAAGGAGATAAGGCCTGCTCCACTGCAACTTCAGGGAGATAAGGTTTGGTTTTGGTAGATTTGATCCGACCTACTGCAACTTCAGAGGTATAGGATTTGTGACTCGTAGCTTTAATCTGTTCCACTGCAACTTCAGGAAAATAAGATTCGCAATCTTCAATCTGCTCCACTGCAACTTCAGGGAGATAAGGATTGGTAATTTCAACCTGCTCCACTGCAACTTCAGGAAGATAAGGTTTGTGCCTTTAGCTTTAATCTGTTTCGCTGCAACTTCAGGGAAATAAGATTTGCTGTTTTTAGTCTGTTCCACTGCAACTTTAGGGAGATAAGGCTTGTGTCTTTAATCTGCTCCACTGCAACTTCAGGAAGATGAGATTTATGGATTCACCGATCTTTCTACACCGTCCTCTGGGGGACATAACCTGTAAAATCGATTTCATGGGCCTATGCTTATGCCAAATGATTAGGATGCAATGATCAGAATGAGCCGAATGCTCCTAACTTGATGTGTTATGGACGATATTTGCATGAATGCAGAATGTCGTGAGAATGATCCCTTTTTAATGTCTGGGTTGTCATTGCTCGTTGTTCTTCAAGGTTGTATCACTGACGTAATATCCTGTCTTCTTGTTCAACCGATATTTTTGACAGAAAATCCGAAGAAATAGTCACAATTTAGACTCTTCTTTCTCAAATATTTCCAACCCTTAGGCTTGGTGAGTTCTAAATAATAGTCTGATAAACCATAATTTACACATATTTTAACCCCATGCTTGGCTTAATTTTGGATGATTTTCCATTGAATTTGATGAATTCAATGCTCCTAATCTCTTAATTTCATGTTTTATACTCAGGAGAGCTTAGGAAGTCGAAAAGTACGAGAAACGAGCCAAAAAGGGGCAAAACGAGCCTACCTAGGAAATCAACACGGCCTAGACCATTGGCCACGGCCGTGTGTCACGAGCAGGATCAACCACGGCCTGGACTATCGACCACGGGCAGATCACACGGCTGTGTGTGGCGAGTGGAATCGACCACGGCCGAAGGAGTCCACCACGGGCGTGTCACACGGGCGTGTCCCTGCCGAAATCAGGATAAATTCTATTCGGAATAGGATACTTGTGGGCCAAGTAAGGCATCTCAAAGCCTATATAAACACCCTAGGGGCCAACTTAAAAGGGGAGCTCGACAGGACGTCGAATAGATGCCAAACAGAAGGAGAAAATACTTTAAGACAGCCGTCGGGAACAGCTTAGGAGAAGGATCTCCATCAAGACTGAAGATCTCTCATCAATTTCTTTAGGAGTTTTTGGGTTTTCTTATGTTTTGTTGTTTTTCCTCTTTTACGATGTTTCCCTCTTTTAGTATGAACTAAATCCCTTAGATACCTAAGGGGATGAAACCTAAGACAGATCTTATTATTATTTGATTTATGAGATAAATACTTGTGCTTATTCTTAATTGTGAGTTCTTATTCTTTTTTGATAATTCAGGTTATTGAATCAAGTCGAATGTGCTTATTCAGTGGAGCAAAAGTCCCTGTCTAAGAGTAGATCAACACAATTAAGCGGAGTTGATTGCAACCCTAGAAATAGGGCGATAAAAATCTGTTGGATTAGGGTCAAACCTAATAAAGGAATCCATAGATCGAGTTAATGCGACAATAGGGGTTTTAATTAGAAAGAGATTTCAATTAATCAACCTAGAGTCAGTTGTTAGTAGCCTCGAGATAAGTATTAATATAATTTAGGGATTTCTACGGATTAAGTCAAGTGAATAAATCGCATGAATCAAAAGTAATAAGTGAAGTCTAGGTGGATTCTTCCTTAGATATTGCCTATCTCATATAAGTTGTCCAAAAGTATTTTCCCGATTTACTCTCTGTCGCGTTCATAGTTAGTTAAATTAGTTAGTAAATTTTAGATTAAGAATAAATCCCCTTAATTATTAGGCTAGATAATAAAAAGATAGTTAATACTAGTGCTCTTGGTCCTTAAGGATACAATATTTCGGACTCACCACAGCTATACTACTGCTCGATAGGTGCGCTTGCCTTTGTCAAAATAATAGTTAGTTTCGAGCTCTATCAAGTTTTTGGCGCCGTTACCGGGGACTAAGATATTAGGAACACTTAATTTTTATTACTTTAGCCATTATTTTTATTTTTATTGCAATTTAATTTCTTTTCTACTTTTCTAATTTTTCTTTCTTTGCTTCTGGCAGGGACTTTTAGTTTATGACTAGAAGAAACCCGTCAGGACCCTTACTTTTTGACAGTGATATAGAAGGTACAGCTTGCAGAAACCGAAGAGAAATAATGCGAAGTCTACAATACATAGAAGAAGAGCAAGAAGACGAAACTAATACTACGTAAGAGATGGTGATAATAATCCGCTATCACTTTGTGGTTGCCGCAAAACCCTGGTGAATCAAAATCCTGCTCCTCGTACTATGTATGATTATGCTAAACCTAATTTAACAGAAACCGAGTCGAGTATTGTTAGACCTGCTATTGCTGCAAATAATTTTGAACTGAAACCTAACACTATACAGATGATTCAACAGTTTGTTCAGTTTGATGGTTGCAGGATGATGATCCAAACAATCACTTGGCAAATTTTCTAGAGTTTTGCAACACTTTCAAAATAAATGGCGTTTCTGATGATGCCATTCGTCTTCAGTTGTTTCTCTTTTCATTAAGGAACAAAGCTAAACAGTGATTGAACTCGTTACCACGAGGATCAATCACTAAATGGGAGCAAATGATCGAAAATTTTTGTTAAAATATTTTCCGCTGGCTAAAACGGCCAAGTTGAGGAATGATATCTCTTCTTTTGTGCAGATGGATTTAGAAATGCTTTACGACGCATGGGAGAGATACAAGGATTTGTTGAGAAGGTGCCCACACCATGGGTTACATCTATGGTTACAAGTTCAAACCTTTTACAACGGTTTGAACCCTCAACTAGGCAATCGATAGATGCACCGCCGGTGGAACCACGAATAACAAAACTCCGAAGCGGCTTACGAATTCATTGAAGAGTCATCATGAATAACTATCGGTGGCAAGTGATGAGGATGAAGCCAAACAAAAGCCGCCGAGTTTTCAACCTCGACGCAGTGACAATGCTATCAAACCAGGTAGAGCTTTTAAGTAAAAAAAATGATGGTTTATGTGATTCTTCGCAGGTACATCCAGTGATGCAGTGCGATACAAATGAAGGAGGGTCAAACAATACAGAATACCCACCCTACAACCCTGGCATAGAAAACGAACAAATGAACTATATGGGTAATAATTCTAGACCTCAAAATAACCCTTATAGTAACACTTATAATCTAGGTTGGAGAAACCATCTAAATTTCTCATGGGGTGGCCAAGGAAATCAGAGACAATAACCCCCTCCAGGCTTTCAACAACAACCCTACCCACAAGAGAAGAAGCCGAACCTTGAGGAGATGCTAACGAAATTCATCGCGGTATCAAAAACCCATTTCCAAAACACTGAAAAAGCACTTAAAAATCAGCAAGCGTCAATTCAAGGGCTCGAGAACCAAATAGGTCAGCTTGCTAAGCTGATTTTAGAACGACCACAAGGAAACTTGCCAAGTAACACTGAAACAAACCCAAATGAGCAAATTCAAGCCATAATTGCTCACGATAGTGAAGGGTTAGATGAACCAAAATTAAGGCAAGAGAATATGGTAGAGGAAGGTAAGGTTGAGATAAGCCATGGAAAACCAAAACTGGTAAGTACAGAATACCAACCTCATGTGCCATATCCCAAAGCGACAAAGAAAGACCGCACGGATGAATAATTCGGTAAATTTCTTAAACTTTTAAAAAAATTACATATTAACTTATCGTTTCTTGAAGCTTTTTCGCAGATACCCAATTCAAGGAAATTTTTAAAAGAGCTTTTGATAAACAAACAGAAGTTAGACGATACATCGCATGTAGAGCTAAACGCAGTATGCTCAGCAATTCTACAAAATAAACTACCACGAAAATTAAAAGATCCAGGGAGTTTTATAATTCCATACTTAATTGGTAGTTTATCTGTTAATAACGCTTTGGCTGATTTAGGGGCAAGCATAAATGTTATGCCTTATAAAATGTTTAAACAGCTAGGTCTTAGGAAACCCAAACAAACTAGGATGAGCATTCAATTAGCTGATAAAACCATTAGAATTCCTAGGGGTATAATTGAAGATGTACTAGTAAAAATTGATAAATTCATTTTCCCAGTAGACTTTGTTGTGTTAGACATGGATGAGGACAATAATATTCCTTTAATTTTAGGAAGACCCTTTTTGGCAACTGCTAAAACTAGAATTGATGTTGGTACAGGTGAACTCACACTTCATGTAGGTGACGAAACGATCACTCTTCAGGCTATTGATTCGGCTAGGACATCTGTAACACCCTTATCCTATATCCGTCGCCGGATTAAGGTCACAAGGTATTACCGAACACGAATGCAAAACCAACCATTCACACGAGTCATATTCATATATATATATAAAGCATATAGCTAATTAAATATTAAACATATATTCTTGCTCATATTATACATATGGGTCATACCTCAAAATTCATTTAAAATCATACCATGTATATCATCATATTTCAAACTAATAAATATGCCACAAAGTTATACCCTATATATATATATAAATACTTTGACAAAACACACAACTCGAATTATGTACATAACACTTTAATAATATCCAAATTCCTAACCTAATTTAAACATTTTACTTCATAATTCTTTACCTACTTATACACGACTTAATACCCATAAGCAAATACGATATTAACAACTTCATATTATGATCAAGCATATCTCATTAACCTTAAAATCTTATGCGCATTTGACTACATCAAAATGAACCATTCAAGCATAATCACGAATACACTTTGCCATTCATCCCATGTTCTATTCAGCTAGCATATTACCAAATAAAATTTTATCCATTTCATGCATTATTCAATTACTAATATTATTCATATATAAACATGCTTATAATGTACTCAAGTGATCAAACCAAATCATCCTATTTTACAACTGAATGTATACCTAAACATAACAAATTTTCACTAACAAATAATCGAATTATAATCCAACAAAAACACATATATGTCTTGGACCGAATCACACCCCAAACACATTCAACGATCACACATTTCAACTACTAAGACACAACTTGAGACCTTTAAGATTAACTCATAACAAATCATATTTATGCTTATAAGAAACTCACATGGCCACCATGCATAAAATCCAAATATGATAAACACATATATCATGGCTTAGAACATAAAACATCAAAACAATTGACATTAAAGGTAAGCCATTTTCACATGGCTATAATATATACATGAACAAAATCTAAAGTTCAAACTTGGTCTAGCCTATACATGCCTTTAGTCCAAAATCCAAACACAAAGTACCCAAAATAAGTTGATAGTGTGGATGACTTCGTTGACGATCCCCGAGCTTGTAGCTTGATCAAAATCTATAAAAAAGGAATGATGAACACACAGAGTAAGCTAACTAGCTTAGTAAGTCTTAAGCAATTAAGAGTAATTCAATTGAACTCTCAAACATTTTAGATCAAATACTTAATAATAATTAAGCTTTAACATAACACATATGGTAACACATTGCGAACCCCAATGCCTTATTTACTTAGCATTCTTTATCATCTTACTTTAACAAATAAATTACTATCTCGGCTCAAGATTCAAAAAGTAAATATTATCTTTCAACCTTATACTCATTTCATAGGCACATCATTCAATAAAGCCACATACAATAACATATATACACTTATCCATTCAACGTTTCATATATCTAAATATTCAATATCCATGTAAAGATATTATAATCACTTAACCAAAGGCCGAATATGCATATATAGTCATTAGTCACATTCTTGCCCAACAAAACTCACATATATGCTTACTTAATTGATCGAATATAAAAATTCAATTAAATATCTTATAAGCACTTACCTGTATGGCCGAATATAAACATCTCGTAATATCAACTTACTTGCTCAATAAGCATATCACAATGCACTCTCATAAGTCACAAGTTGATATTTTATCACCGGTATTAAACCTGCTAGGCATAAGCCTGAATTTTTCACCGGCACTAAGCCTGCTAGACCCGAGGTCTGAAATTAAATCACCGGCATTTAGCCTGCTAGGAAATAAGCTTGATAAACTTCACCAGCACAAGGCCTGCTAGGCTCGAAGCCCGAATATTCATATTACTGAGCCATCTCATACACATTACATATTACCAATATCACATATATCACACATAATTCATATCACTTTTACATATCGAACTCAATTAAATTTTACTACATTTCATTGTTAGAACACTTTATCACATTCGGCTTTGACAAAATTCCAATTAAAAAAATTCAAACTTCAGCATGTAATCAAGGTTACAAACGAAATTAACGGTATTAAATTGCTTAAAGACTTACCTCGGATATCGTTGGACAGCAAAAACCGGCTATTCGATAATTTTCGTCTTTCCCCGATCCAAGTCCGTTTTTCTTTGTTCTTGATCTAAACATTTTCAAATTAAGCTCATTCAAACACATTTCTATTCAATTTAATCCAAAAACACCTAAATGGGCAAATTACCATTTTGCCCCTAATATTTCACACTTTTACAATTTAGTCCTATTTGCACAAAACACAAAATACACAAAATTTGTCTTCACACCTTAAGGGCCGAATGTTTCTAGTCTCCATACAAGTCCATGCATTTCATTTATTTCACATTTTAGTCCTCAAAATTTATTTTCTCAATTTAGCCCTATTTAGCTAAATTCATCAAAAATTTAAGAACAAAGTATGTTCATCAATTACATATCTATCATTTAACACCATAAAACATCACAAAACTCAACATAGCATCAATGGCATTTTACACAAACATCATCAATTCATGAAATTGAGACATGGGTTTTAAAGCTCTCAAAGCAATGATTACAAAAACGTAGAAATTATCAAAAACGAATCGAAAACTAACCTTAAATTTTGGCTTGAAAGTGCCGAAAGTTTGAAAGCTTCTATTCTTTCTTTTCTATTTGGTTTTTCGCAAAGGGGGTGATAAAATGATGATAATGCTTTCATTTTGTTTCCATTATAATAATATATCATATAACAATATAATATTAATAAACTATTAAAGTAAATATAACAAACATATAATTTCTATTTATCATCATCATTGCCGTCCACCATAAATCAAAATGGGCATATTGTCCTTTAAGGACTTCACTAAAATAAAGCCACATCAATTTAGCCATAAATCAAATAAAAGGCCACCTTTTACCAATTATACAATTCAGTCCTTTTTATCAAATTAAACCCACAAACAGACAAATTAACTTACAAAAATTTAGCACATGCTTAGTCACATATCAACAGCACAGAAAATAATATTAAAATATTATTTGGACTCGGATTCGTGGTCCCGAAGCCACTGTTCCGACTAGGGTGTAAACCAGACTGTCACAACATCGAGTAATAAAGGTGAGAACATAAATTCTATTAATGACCATTTGGTTCAACCTTCTTTTCAGGAAACACCACGAAATTACACAACTGAGCCACATCCTAGATCTCGTACCAACAATGAAACAACTCATGAGGAGCGAAGACTTCAGATCGATGAACTAGACGAGTGGAAACCACATGTTAAAGAGAAACTAATAAAACACGAAGCAAAACCGAGGCAACCCCATAACAAACCTAAAGACAAAGCAAACCAATTCAAGGTTGGAGACCGAGTTCTAATGGATAATACAGATCCTCGTGTTGCTACTTCTGAATCTAATGGAATAACTCCTTTCACGGTACTTAATACTTTCCCATACGGTACAGTCGAGGTAACTCATTCTCAATTTGGCACTTTCAAGGTAAATCGTACTCGTCTAAAACCTTATCTTAATACAATTGATAGCAAGGGAGAGGAGTTTCAACTCTTCAAACCACCATGATTATGCGAATAAAGGGGTAAGTCTAGCTTAAGACTTTAAACGAGCGCTTCTCAGGAGGCAACCCGAGCACTAACTTCACTAATGTCATATTTTCGATTTTTAGCACCAAACTCAAAACTAACCAAATTAATGAAGCGCAGTTTTTCCTACCACACGGCCTTACACACGGGCGTGGCCGTGGCCGTGGCCGTGTGGACACCACGGATTTGCACACCGGCGTGGCAGAGATCGTACGAACCAAGGACGAAAAATCCCTAAACCACGGGCGGAGATAAAATGCTACGGCCGTGTGATACGGCCGTGGCCGACACTGAGAAAGTTACACGGGCGTGGAAACCTCTACACAGGCGTGAGAGAAACGAACGAGCCACCACACGGCCGTGCGATATGGCTGTATGACTTAACACGCCCACAGCACACAGGCGTGGGCAGCAACCAGGTCCCTGATTCCTATTTAAAACCCCCTTCTTCTCACTTTCTCCCCAAATTTTTTCCCTCCCAAACCCCAGCCACTACACCCCTATCTTTTCTCACTATCTTCTCCCTTCATTTTCCTTTCCCCTTCCCCTCATTCTTTTTCTTTCACCATCCTCACCACCATCTCCATGTCGAAGAAGCGAACGGACCCTAGCACAGTCTCCCCGTGCGAGACCGATCTACATAAGTTCATGCCGGCCATTTCATTTACTCGACAAGACAAGGACCTTTGAGTCCATTTAATTTTTCTTTTTCTTTTCTCTTCTCCTTTATTTTCCTTCTCTTTATCTTTCTTATGCTTAATTTATATTATTATATTTTGATTTCTTTAATTTAGGTTCAAAAGGCTGTTAGGGAATCACCACACCACGACCCTAGTATCCACCTCCACATTCATCTATGCCCAACTTACCGTTTTTTTTCCTTGACTCCATCCAAAGTTCAGGAAGTTCACTTCTCTCCCTATCTTATGATTTTATACATTGTAGATATCTTTCTTTGTACATTGAGGACAATGTACGTCTTAAGTGTGGGGAGGTGTCAACAATACTGTCCCTGAATGATATCTTGTCTTAAGTAATTTTCTCATATTACCGTTAGAATGAAATTTCTTTTGATTTATGATTTTCATTGATATGTTTTGGATTAAGTCATAGTTAATGGTGCATTGATGATTTAAACTTTAAGATATTAGAGAATCAAGCATGATAAGTCTATTTTCCGTAATTAAAATTTCTAGGTTGTTTTCCTAAATTTAAATATTACTTTGAAGTTTGAAATTTGCAAGGTTGACATCAAAAACCATAATTTCTGTGAGTCTTTGAGCCTTTTAGAGCATATTTTTTCCTGCTCACTTTATTGATTATGAGTGTGTCAACATTGATTTGTTATTCTAGAACTTACTTCGATTATACATGTCGAGACCACACTTTTGATTTGATATACAGAGATGATAAATGCACCTAGGTTTTAACCCACTTACTCCATTAAAATCCTACATTCATAATTAACCCCTAGTGAACCCCTTTGAAGCCTAATCAACCATTTCTTGATATACCACTAATATTAAACCAAAACCAATTTTGTATTTGTTATCACCATTTCTCTTGACTACCCTTATATCGAGATTTGATTTGATCAGTTGCCTAACTACATTTTCTATTTCAGTTGTTAAATTCTATCTTATTATTATAAATACTTGTACTTGTTCTAAAAAAAAAAGAAAAGAAAAGAAAGAAGAGGGAAATTTATTCATTATTTGTATTATGAGCTTAAACTGTTAATTTCATTATCTTTAGTAGAAGCTCGTGTTATTAGTATTAAGTTTTCAATTGATGTAATTATTCAGTATTAGTCCAATTTTTCTAGTTAGGTAATTTATCAATTCAATCTCGATACTAACCCTCTAATTCAGCCTTTATCCAAATCTTTAACCCAAGCCCCATTACAACCCTTTAAAAGACCTTTTGATTTGTGTATCATCTCATTTTATAGTGGTGGAGATTTGATTTTCATGCAAGCCTATGGGATTAACTTTTCATGTTTGACTTTTGAGTGCTTAATTTTTGAACCTTAAACACTTTGAGTGATTTGAGTGAATCTTTAGTGAGGATGTCATACTTGTCAGTTTTGAATCAAGGGTAATTATTTAGGTAAGGGGAAACACCTATGTTTTCATGCTATAAAAATTTATGACTTAGATTGTTTAAATCTCTAGGACTCTTCTAGTTAAATTATCAATGTATGAATTATCTATGAATTATGATGAAACATTATTGATGAGGATTATGAATTGAGGGAGTTAATTTTAATTGTGAGTTGAGGATTTTGCTTGAGGACAAGAAAAGGTTTAAGTGTGGGGATATTTGATAAACCATAATTTACACATATTTTAACCCCATGCTTGGCTTAATTTTGGATGATTTTCCATTGAATTTGATGAATTCAATGCTCCTAATCACTTAATTTCATGTTTTATACTCAAGAGAGCTTAGGAAGTCGAAAAGGACGAGAAACGGGCCAAAAAGGGGCAAAACGGGCCTACCTAGGAAATAAATACGTCCTGAACCATTGGCTACAGCCGTGTGTCACGAGAAGGATCAACCATGGCCTGGACTATTGACCACGGGTAGATCACACGGCTATGTATGGCGAGCGGAATCGACCACGGCCGAAGGAGTCCACCATAGGCGTGTCACACGGGCTTGTCCCTGCCGAAATCAGGATGAATTCTATTCAGAATAGGATACTTCTAGGCCAAGTAAGGCATCTCAAAGCCTATATAAACACCCTAGGGGGCAACCTAAAAGGGGAGCTCGACAGGACATCGAATAGACGCCGAGCAGAAGGAGAAAATACTCCAAGACAGCCGTCGGGAACAGCTTAGGAGAAGGATCTCCATCAAGACTGAAGATCTCTCATCAAGTTCTTTAGGAGTTTTTGGGTTTTCTTATGTTTTGTGTTTTTCCTCTTTTACGATGTTTCCCTATTTTAGTATGAACTAAATCCCTTAGATACCTAAGGGGATGAAACCTAAGACAGATCTTATTATTATTTGATTTATGAGATAAATACTTGTGCTTATTCTTAATTGTGAGTTCTTATTCTTGTTTGATAATTCAGGTTATTGATTCAAGTCGAATGTACTTATTCAGTGGAGTAAAAGTCCCTGTCTAAGAGTATATCAACACAATTAAGCGGATTTGATTGCAACCCTAGAAATAGGGTGATGAAAATCTGTCGGATTAGGGTCAAACCTAATAAGGGAATTCATAGATCGAGTTAATGCGACAATAGGGGTTTTAATTAGAAAGAGATTTCAATTAATCAACCTAGAGTCAGTTGTTAGTAGCCTCGAGTGAGGTATTAATATAATTTAGGGATTTCTACAGATTAAGTCAAGTGAATAAATTGCATGAATCAAAAGTAATAAGTGAAGTCTAGGTGGATTCTTCATTAGATATTGCCTATCTCATATAAGTTGTCCAAAAGTATTTTCCCGATATACTCTATGTCACGTTCATAGTTAATTAAATTAGTTAGTAAATTTTAGATTAAGAATAAATCCCCTTAATTATTAGGCTAGATAATAAAAAGATAGTTAATACTAGTGCTCTTGGTCCTTGAGGATACGATATTCCGGACTCACCATAGCTATACTACTGTTCGATAGGTGCGATTGCCTTTGTCGAAATAATAGTTAGTTTCGAGCTCCATCATAGTCCTGTTTTAGGTTCTTGTACTATTTAGAAGCTTCTAGAGTAATATGCGAAACTCTTTTTGTGAAAGTATTATTAGTCCATTAATCGTTATTTCAATGCAAAATGCTTGAAAATGATCATAATAATTGGACAAAACTAAAATTTATTAGGAATAAAATCTGAAAAGAATGGATTAATTAAAGAAAGCCAACATTGCTGGAATACAAAATAGGTGAGGGGACAAATAAGTGCCCTAGATATCGCAGCCTGAGCTTCTATGTACGAACTTCTTGAAGACCATTTTGAGCTCAACATGTGTTTAGAAGATTTAGAGTACTTTGTCGATGCCCCAAGATGTAGCATACCTTCTCTTCGTTAATTCAAACATAGCAAGACTACCGTATGCCCCACCTTTGATCAAAATTTGAATTGCCCTTTCACAGGTTTTCAATTCAAAACCCCTTTGGTCTCAAAGCACCCTTTGCGGGTTTTTGCCTTGGCCTCTCCCTTTTTTTTTCTTTTTTTAAGAGAAGTACTTCTTGACCGAGTCCAGATTCACTGGATTAGGCAAAGTCTTGCCATCCATTTCAGTTAATATTAACGCTCCTCCAGAAAATGCCTTCTTTACCACGTAAGGTCCTTCCCAGTTTGGCATCCATTTTCCTTTGAAATCCTTTTGTAGGGGTAGGATCTTCTTCAAAACCAAGTCCCCCTCATGGAATTCTTTAAGGCGAACCTTTTTGCTGTAAGCTCGCATCATTTGTTTCTAGTACATTTGACCATGACGGATAGCTTTCAGCCTTTTCTCTTCGATCAAATTTAGCTGATCATATCGGGATTGGATCCATTCTGCTTCATCCAACTTCAGCTCTGACAAGACTCGAAGGGAAGGAATCTCAACTTCGATGGGTAACACTGCCTCCATTCCATAGACCAATGAGAAAGGAGTTTCCCCGGTAGAGGTCCTGATTGACGTTCGATAAGCATATAGAGCAAATGGTAACTTCTCATGCCAATCTCTATAAGCCTCAGTCATTTTTCCCACAATCCTCTTTATATTCTTATTAGCCGTCTCAACTGCACCATTCATTTTTGGGCGATATGGTGACGAGTTGTGGTGTTTAATTTTGAACTGACTGCAGACCTCTGTTATTGTGCTGTTGTTCAAATTCAATGCATTATCCGATATGATCCTTTCTGGCATTCCATATCGGCAAATGATCTCTTTCTTTAAGAACTTGCTGACCGCCGACTTAGTGACATTGGCTTATGAAGCAGCCTCTACCCACTTGGTGAAGTAATCGATGACCACAAAGATGAATCGGTGCCTGTTAGAGGCTTTTGGCGAGATTAGCCCAATGACGTCCATGCTCCACATAGAGAAAGGCCATGGAGAAGTCATAACATGAAGAGGTGAATGATGTGCATGAATCTTGTCCCCATAAATTTGGCACTTACGACACTTCTTGGCATAATTGATACAATCCCCTTCCATGGTGGACCAATAATATCCGAATCTCATGATTTGCCTGTCCATTGTAAAACCATTAGCATGTGTTCCGCAGACACCCTCATGGACTTCTTCTAGGATTTTCTTGGCCTCTACAGCATCCACACATCTTAATAACACTTGATCCTTTCTTCTTTTGTATAAGATCTCCCCATCTAAGACGTAATCACTGGCCAGTCTTCTCAACATTCTTTTATCATTCTCAGTTGCCTGATTAAGGTATTCACGATTCTTCACATATCGCAATATATCGTGATACCAAGGATGATCATCTTTTTCTTCCTCTTCGTTGATGTTGTAGCAATGAGCCGGAGCCTCGTAAATATTCATTTGGATAGGCTTCGCATCCTCTTATTTATTTACTCTGATCATAGAAGCTAATGTAGCCAATGCGTCAGCCATCTGGTTTTCATCTCGCGGGAGGTAACAGAAGGTGATATCATCAAACTCCTCAATTAATTCTAGAACTAGCTTTCGATAATTGATCAATTTGGGGTCTCTTATTTCCCATTCACCTTTGAGCTGATAGATCACTAGTGCAGAATCCCCATACACCTCTAGCACTTTGATTCTGCGTTCTATGGCCACACGGATTCCCATGATACATGCTTCGTACTCTGCCATATTATTTGTGTAACCAAAATCCAATTTGCAAGTATATGGATAATGATCTCCATTTGGGGATATCAAGACTGCCCCAATTCTGTTACCAACAGCATTTGATGCTCCGTCGAAGTTCAGTTTCCAAGGACGATCCTCTGGAGCGTCTTCTTCGGTAGTTGCCACATACATTAGATTTTTATTAGAGAAATCAAAGTTCAAAGGCTCGTAATCTTCTAGAGCTCTACTGGCCAGAAAATCTGCTATTGCGCTCCCTTTTACAGCCTCCTGGTTCACATAGACTATGTCAAATTCGAAAAGCAGAATTTGTCATCTAGCCATCCTTTCATTCAAAACAGTCGACTCCATCATATATTTTAGAGGGTCTAGTTTCGAGATTAGCGAAGTCGTATGGTACAATATGTACTGCCTCAATCTCCGAGTTGTCTAGATCAATCCGCAACATAATTTCTCAATTGGCGAATATCTCATTTCACACTCCGTGAATTTTTTGCTGAGGTAGTATATCGCCCTTTCTTTCTTTCCTGTCTAATCGTGTTGGCCTAGCACACATCGCATATAAACCTCGAACTTCCTTTTGAGTGCGTGGCAGAGGCAATTATTGTATAGCCTTAACTTTGTCTGGGTCGATCTCAATTCCCTTTTCACTAACTACGAAACCTAGCAGTTTTCCTGACCTAGCCCCGAAAGTACATTTGGTCGGATTGAACTTTAGCTGAAATTTTCTCAACCTCAAGAACAATTTCCTCAAAACTTGCACGTGGTCCTTTTCTGTTTGGGATTTTACAATCATATCGTCGAGTAAACCTCAATTTCCTTGTGCATCATGTCATGAAACCAGGTTACCATGGCTCTTTGATACGTTGCTCCCGTATTTTTTCCAAATGGCATCACTTTATAGCTAAATGTTCCCCACAGGGTTATGAATGTGGTCTTTTCCATGTACTCAGGATGCATATTTATCTGATTGTATCCGAGAAGCCATCCATGAAGGAGAACAGTGAGTAGCCTGCCGTATTATCTACTAAAGTGTCAATGTGAGGCAATAGGAAATTATCTTTTGGGCTGGCCTTGTTTAAGTCTCTGTAATCTATGCACATCTGTACTTTTCCGTCTTTCTTAGGGACAGGGACGATATTGGCTACCCATTCTGAGTATTTAACCACTTTTAAGAATCCATCATTGAATTGTTTCTTGACCTCTTCTTTTATTTTTATCACAACATCGGGCCTCATCCTTCGGAGCTTCTGCTGAATTGGCTTACACTCTTCTTTTATGGGGAGGCGGTGTACCAAAATATCAGTGCTTAACCCGGGCATATCTTGGTATGACCATGCGAAGACATATTTGAATTCTTGAAGTAACTCAATGAGGTCTCATTTTGTTTCTTCGACTATACAAGTTCCAATTTTCACTTCTTTTCCTTCTTCTAAGGTCACAATTTCTATTGTCTCTTTGTGATGTAGGATCTATTTCTCTTCTTGTTCTACCATCTTTAACAAATCCGGAGATAAGTTAAAGTCTCTGTCATCTTCAAAATTTGAGATCCCTCTAGACACATGTCTCGCTCAAAAGGAGATTCTAGGTCAGTAGCAACGTCACTCATGTCGTTGATATCTGGAGACCTATTGTAGGCACGAATGAATATCCAAAGAACAAATGAATCTAAGAATAGCTATTTGTATGGTGTGATTATGAATGAAATGAAAGAATAAAAGAATATTTGCTCAGAGTGATAAAAGAATGTTTTTTTTATTGAAATAAAGATGTTGGATATGAGCCTATTTCACAAATAGATTCTTATTACTTCTAGGATTAAAGCAACAAGCGTGTTTTGAACATTACTCTGAATTAGCTCTAAAAACTACAGGAATCTCTTCCGCAGTCCAGTTGTTCTGAACACTTTCAAGCTCATAAGGGCAGATGCCCGATAAGTTTTCTTCCACCATTCCCTCTTCAAATATGGCGTTGATGTTCAGATTTCCCATCATATCTTCAACAATTTCTTCCCTTGTCACATTCTATTCAGGGTGAATAATTCCTCCTGACACGAATGTTCTGGATATATGGGGGAAGGTCATTGGTTCCCACTTGACCTCTAGCCCACTTAATCGTGCTCTTCTTCTCTCCTACTTCTTCTCCAACTCTTTCTTCCTTTACTTCGCGTCTGGCTTATACCCCAAGCTAAAGCGATCCCGTTTGTCAGCTAAGATTGATACTTCGACCCGTCTATGGAGGTATTTCCCGAGTCCCTTTCCAGGCGATGCTCCTTTTCCCACTGTCAGTTGTAAGCTCATCCTCGTGGCTTTAGATATTTTAGGCATTGGGATCTTGCTTCCCTCGACGATGAAGGTTGCGTTCACAAATTCCAGCGACTAAAAGGAACATTCTATTGCTTCAATATCAGCCTCTACGTATGGCGCATTGCTGGTAACGGACGCGATAATGTCTTCTTCTGTGTTTATCGTTATCAGTCGGCCCTCTGTTGCCAACTTTAGCTTTTGGTGCAGTGATGATGGTACCACCCCTGCTGAATAGATCCAATGCCTTCCCAATAGGTAATTGTAAGAAGGCTTGATGTCCATCACTAAGAAGTCTACCTCGTATATGTTTGGACCGATCAAGAGAGGTATCTCAATCCTTCCCATTACTTTCCTTTCAGTGCCGTCAAATGCTCTCACTATGTTTTGGCATGTCTTCATGTAAGAGCTGTTCACAGGCAATCTGTTCAATGTGGATAGGGGCAACACATTCAATGCTGATCCATTGTCAATCAGTACCCCCGGTAACGTATACCCCTAGCAGCGGGTGGTGATGTACAGAGCTTTAGTGGATCCCATACCCCACGGCGGTATTTCATCGTCATTAAAAAAGATAAAATTACCGGCGCTTATGTTGTTGGCAAGACGGTCTAGTTTGTTTACGGAAATATCATCAACAATGTAGGTTTCATTTAACACCTTCATGAGCGTATTACGGTGTGTCTCCGAGCTTAAGAGTAAAGCCAGTACCGATATGCAAGCTGGCTGCTTGTGTAATTATTCCACGACACTATACTCGCTATGTTTTAGGAATTTCAAGAATTCCTTAGCTTCTTTCTCGTTTACCGGCTCATTAACAGGTAGTTCTGGCTTCTCTTTCCTTTGTTCGACCACCACGAATTTCCCTTTTACAGGTTTGACTTTTGTATTTAGGGCATCATAACGTCTTCCGCTACGTGTATAGAAACCCACATCCTGACCTTCCTCTAGCGTGCTGACCGGGCCTACCTCTCCCGGGATTGTCACATTGCAGTCATAGTTTCAAGGTACCCTTTTGCTATCTTTATAAGGAAAAGCAACATGTTTCTGGATTACAACTTTTGGTGCGATTCTTACTCCAGCTTCGTTGATTTTTGGCCGTGAGATGATTACCACCGGATGGTTAGCCTCATAGACCTTCTCTGTCGACCCTCTCTCTGAGGCGCACACCTCTTCTCATTCAGTATACTCAAAGAATTCGAGCTCCTTGTTGTCCATTAGACCCTGTACTAAGGCCCTGAATTTACGGTATTTTTGAATCTCATGATCTTCTTTATCATGGAATTCACAATAATTCTTTGCTTCTCGGGACCTGTTCCTCGAGTCTTGTGTGATTAACCCCATTTCCACTATTTTCTTCGAAACTTCTTTCAACGGGGTTTTCACTTCTGCAATATTCACCTTGATTTTCTTCCACGCGTTCTCGACTATCGAATTTACCCCATTATCAGCATAGTTGAGTAACAAATTTTTTGCACCAGATGGCTCATCGAATTTTACAATGCCCATTTTGATGAGCCGTTCTACTAATTTTTTTTGAAAATGGTGCAGTTTTCTGTTGAGTGTCCCGTGATTCCCGCATGGTATTCGCATTGGGCGTTTGCGTCGTACCATTTCGGGTATGGGGGTTGCATTGGTTTTAGGTAGAAAGGGGATACAACATGTGCATCGAATAAACTTTGGTACACCTCCCTATACGTCATTGGAATAGGCGTGAACTGGAGCTTCTCCATATTTTACCTTGTGTTGGGCTCTTGTCTCGGTGGGCCTTGATGGCCAGTGGTTAATGTTCTCGGTTGGTTCACAGTGACTGGTTTCGAGTAACCCCTATTATACGTGCTCACGTTGTTTACCTCATTTTCTCTTTTTCTTGGGGCCGACCTCTTTGTGCTTTCCCCAGCCTCTATTTTTCCGCACCTTATGGTATTTTCTATCATTTCGCCTGACATCACTATGTCTGAGAAGCTCTTAGTTGCGCTTCCTAGCATGTGATTAATAAAAGGTGCCTTCAGGGTATTAATGAAGAGCATGGTAGTTTCCTTTTCTAGCAGTGGTGGTTGGACTTGCGTGGCGACTTCCCTCCACTTTTGAGTATATTGCTTGAAACTTTCGTTCGGTTTTTTCTCCATATTCTGTAGTGTGATTCGATCTGGCGCCATATCTATCACGTGGCCGTATTGTTTCATGAAAGCCTGTGCCAGGTCCTTCCACGAACTAATCTGGACATAATTTAGCCGGCGATTATCTTTGTTTGGCGCGGCCAAGTCAAAATTTGTCTTAGAAGCGATGAATCAATAACTGATCATTATTGATATATCCGGTCATCCTCCGATAGAACATCGTAATGTGAGCCTCAGGGCAGCTGGTCCCATTATATTTTTCAAATTCCGGCATTTTGAACTTTGGGGGGAGCACTAGATCTGGGACCAAGCTTAATTCCTTAACGTCAATTCCACAATGGTAATCAGCGCTTTCCAACGCCTTGAATTTCTCCTCTAGCCATTTGCATCTGTCTTCCAGTTGCTTTGGGAGCTCCACTCTCGCCTTTCCCATTTTCGCTATATCATCAAGGTTAGGGACAACGGTATTTGCTGGATTGTCTCTGGGGTTGGAGCATGAACTCATCGGGAAGTTTATTGGTACCGAAGTACCGGCCTGATATTGGGGTCTGATGTTGACGGACACTCATTGTGGTTGTGCTTAGGTGTTCGTTAGGGTGAAGCCTGGAGGATAAGCAGGGTTCTTGTTGTCGTCTCTAATATTGATCATAAGGCTCTTTCCTTTTTCTAGCCCCCCAGCCAGCAACTGCGTTAACTGGCTCATCATGTTTCTCTGGGATTCTAGCATTTGATCCCTCATATCCTGTTAGATTTTGGCCAACTGTTCTTGCATCTGTATTTGCAGTTGATCCTGCATCTCTCTTTGTATTTGTTCCAATCTTTCTAAACTTTGGTCCATGGCTTTAGTCTTTCTTCATGTACCGTAATGATGTTCCAGGGTAACTGCCATGATTTTAGAGTCTCTTTGTGAGTTTTAGTACACACGATGCAATGCAATGCGATGTTAACGCGTGAATGCAATGAATGCAAAAGAAAAAGGCATTGATTCTGATTCAATTTCATTAGAATAACCTTTCTAGAAAATAAATTTCTTTACATAAAATGGATTACATATATGGCTTTGTCCTAATGCTTAAGGTCTTGACTTGCTTAAGAAGCCAAGCTAACCCTCGGCCTCGATCTGACTCTGACTCATTTTTCAAACTCAGTAATCAGCCTGGACTGCCAAGGTTTGTATATGATTAGCCACCTCTCGTACTTGAGCCAAAGCTTCACCCGTGACGTAATCCCTATCCCTGAGCTGATCTTTCCACCGCTCATTATTTACTTTCAGTAGTTCAACCAGGAGTTCACAGTTTTACAGCGCGGTTTTAAGTTCTTCTATCCTCCATTTTAGTTCCTCAATCTTGCTTAGGTTGGCCCTTAATTCGATACGTAGTTGCGACTACAATGCTGGTGTAGTGACTTTTCTAACTCCGCCACCCGAGCTCTTAACTTCTCCTTTTCATTTTGGCTTTCTAACAAGTTCTTTTTTAAAGCGTCCTCCCGTACTCGAGTATCATAGAACCTCTTCTCACACTGATCAACTCTAGTCTTTTCTTCTTGGATTTCTTGTCGCCACTGCTCAGACGTTTTACCCAAACCAGCGGTTCTTATTGACATATGCAGCTTCTTGTAATCCGTCTTTAAACTATCCAAATCCTCTTCAGCCTTATTCTTTCCCTTCCTCAGTTTCTCAGCTTCTAGTTTCTGGACATCGACATCTAGCCCCAGCTGCATTTTCTTCTCTTTCAATTGCTCGATTTTTTTCCTAGTTCCGAACTTTTCTTCTCAAAATCCTATTTGATGATCTCTAGTTCAGACGAGACCACCTGTAAGTGTTCTTCTATTGATCGGATGTTTTCTTGATTTGATGTTGGGACGTTGTCGTTGATTCTCTGACCCACCACCGGTTATACTCAGGGGTAGTTGTTAGACTAGCAGTAAATCTCTTCATTCTACGAGTTTGGTTCTAAGCGTTTGATATCTAACGAACTTTTTTTTGTAGTTATCCCCCTTGTATATGAACTCGCACTGAGCTAACCCTTGTGTTGCTGGCGTGAACTGTCTTGACCTGTATTGCCTTAACACGAGTAGGGGAGCATACTCGACAGCCCCCATATCCTAAGCAAGAGAACCCAATCAAAATCTCCACAACGATACAAGATCTCGTCGAGGACCATCCAAGGGGCCCTCCACTCGATGTCTTCTTCTTGTAGACTTTGGAGAATCATCATCCACTTTTCCTCCGTGATATCATCCCGTCTCAGCGTAGCCACTATCTCTTTCAGGGGAGAATAATTTTCGGAGAAGATTCGATAGGAGACCACTTCCACTTTCTAAAAAAGGCTGTGGAACCATGCCAACAAAAGTTGCGCACAGCCTATAAATCTGCCCTCGCCTGCTCTCCAGCACGCGTTCAAGGATCTGAAAGTTTTGGCTAAAATCGTAGGAACCGGCGTGACCCTTTTTTCAAGTCGATCAAAGAGATCCGAAACTGCCTCATCTACATGCCCTAATGCCTTAGGGAAGACGACCAAACCGTAGATACTCAAAGCAAACACATCAACCCTTTTCTTCATGTCCGGATGTGCTAGAATTAGATCCCTCAAGTTTTTCCAAGGGATACACTTACTATCTCTTTTTTGCTTGATCCGGGCTGCGACCTACTGCTCACTCATCTCGGTGATGCTTATCAATTTCTTCAAAAAGGTCGGGACATTAGCGGCTCTTGAATATGCTTTATTGGCTTAAATCTTCGGGCAACGAAGTAAGGCCATATACTCCTCCACGGTAGGTACCAAATCAACTTTCCCAAAAGTGAAGCAAGCAGAGGCGTGGATTCCGTAATCGGGCGAGGGCTCGAAATAAGTGCTTGTCCACCTTCACATCGAGCAGATAGGGCAAATCTCCATAGTTACAGTAAAACAGCTGCTTGATCTCATCGCTCTACTGATCCCATATCTCCTTTAATTCTTGAAGATTATTCTGAGTCACGCTAACGCGGGTGAAATCCCACAACTCTTATACATATCCCTCGATCAAACTATCACCTTTTTCTTGCTGTGTTGTCTCGGCCCAAATCCGGACGGCCGCATTATCCTCTACTTTATTAAAAAACCCCTTTTCCATGATAAGTTATCTATTTAGGAACCGAATGTGAATCAACACCTCTTTTGTGATGAAAAATGCCATGCAATTACAAACAAAGCAAAAACAAAGCAAGTCAGTACTTCATACACAATTTAAAGTAAGCAAAGAATAATAAGTAAAGCACCTACTCGGGTGACCACTAGGGTTTGGCGCGGCTCTACCTAAGGTGGGCTTTTAAGGCTCGCTATATGGGGTTTGGTTCTAGAGTAAAGGTACTGATCCCAGTAGATTCCTCGATCCTCACCCATTATAGGCTCATGCAGCATCGAGTTGATTTAGGGGAATACATTTCCTATGGCTATACTGAGGAGATGAAAATCTCACGAAGACATAGGTACGGATGTATCCCGAAAGCAATCCACTATCCTATACGGAGGTGAAGACCTCACGAAGGAATAGCTTCTCGCTCCCACTTAAAGGGGTAAAATTGACCGACTTATGCAATGCAAAATGTAGAGACACGTCAACAGATTTAAACCAACAAAGCAAGCATACTATGATGAAAACCACGAAAATGACGGATAAAATGCAATGGAGCAATCGTAAATTTAAAACAGTTTTTTGATTTTTCGATAAAAGACAAAAATTAATCAATTTATGGCTCGACCCTCTTATTCATCCCCAGCAGCGTCGCCAAGTTGTCGAAACCATTTTTTTTGTAAAACGGGGTCGACTTTTATTTAAAAAAATGAAACACGGGAGTCGCCACCAATCCTTTTTTTTTATGAGATGTGATCGGGTCAACTCGTATTTCGGTCATTTTAATAATAGATTTGATTTATTAAAACAACGATTTTGGTCTACGAAATTCAAAAAAATGGGTTTGGGAGTTTTAAAAATACGATCTTTTGTTAAAACATTGCTTAATAGAAAATTTTTCTGAGAAGATGGCAAATTTCAGGTTAATCGAGAATAAAAAATTACGTCCCGTAAGTTAGGACACAATATCTTAAATCCCGAAACGAGAATAAATACCGAAAATTTTATTTATTTTCAAAGACATTCGATTATCTTGGTTTTAGAAAGAAATCGTATTCCGTAAGTTAGAACACGATTTTTAATTCCCGAGATTATTTTAAGAAAATTTTAAAACACTCGTTTATTCGGATTTATCGAGAAGGTCGAAACCCCATAAGTTAGGGAATGACCTTTCGAATTTAAAAAGACACGGAGTATTGCTTATTTTAAAACAAAATTTAATGTATCGGGTAAAATGTAACATAATTTTGTAGTAAAATGTAAAATGAATTACGGTACTTACGCGCATAACGGAATAATAAATATGTTAATGCATGACAATATAAAGGACAAGCCAAAATAAATGAAAAATAATAATTAAAAAAACTAAAAAATTGGAACCAAAGAACTAATACTAAACAAATAATAAATAAATATAGTGTAACACAAATTAAAAATCATAATATTAATAATAATGATGACGACATTAATAATAATAAAAAATCTAAAGTTTTAAAACTATATAGAAGGATATAAATAAATAAGTAATAAAATGATAAAATAAATAAATGTATTTAAAAATATTAGGTAAATTGGCAAATAAAAATATATAAAATTAATTAATAAAATAGCAAAAGTAACAAAAGAAATAAAAAAGGATTAAAATGAACTTAAAAAAAAGTTTGGGGCAAATCTAAAAAAATAAAAAAAGAAAGGGGCTAATTTGCATGCGCGAATAACAAGGAGGGACCGAAAGGGAAATTATTCCTCCCATCCAAAACGCGTCATTGCAGGGGGGACTAAATCGAAAACTGAAATAAATCATAGGGCACAAATTAAAAATACAAAGGAACTTAATTGTAAAATAATAAAAGAGCGGAAGGACCAAACTGGCAATAAGACCAGTTAAAAAAATGCGCGGATCTTGAGGTGGGTCGGATTCGGGTCGGCCTCCCCAAAACGACGTCGTTTTGGGAGGTTTTCAGCACTCATTGAAACGGCGCTGTTTTGCAATAGTATATAAGCCACCCCTTTTGCCCAAAAAATCATTTATCCGTGATTTTGGAAAAAAAAAAACTCTCTCTCTCTCATTTTTCTCTCTGAAATGGCCTTAGGCTAGCCCCTAGTTCCGGTCGCCGGACCACCGTGGCAGTCGCCGGCCGCCGGCGACGGCGCCGCCGTCCGCGGTGGTAGGAAAAAGTCAAAATTTGCACCCAAGTCCCTTCGACCCTCCTAAGTCCAAATCCGGAACCCAAAATTCCGAAATATTAACAAAAACACCCCAAAAAAACCAAGTAACCTTTCGGTTTTCGGCCACCTATCCTCGGAGGTGGCTACCTCAGCCGCTCACGGTGCCGAAATATCGAACACCAGGTGCGTTTCTTTCCTTTTTATTTTCGTATTAAAAGAGACTAAAGCAAAATCAAAAAATGAAATGAAAAAAAAAACACCTTTTCTGTTGAATCTTCTGTTTCTTTGTATTTCCGAAAAAATGTGTGTAGCATGATAATACATTATTTCATGGCTTTATAGCCGAAATAAAAATACAATGATTTTTCTCTTGTTTTTTTTCTTTTCTGCTATGTCTGTTTTGTCTCGTTTGCGCGAAGGTACGGAGGTGCAAGGGGTGCGACGCTGGAGGCTGACCTAGGGTTTTTTTTTTCTGATTTTGGTTTAGGCTTTGGGCCATTTTGGGCCTTGTAAATTTGGGCCTGTATTTAGGATTGTAAAACTAGATTGTTTTTTTTAAAAAAAAAATTGGACTTTATATTTTATTTTGTTTTAGTTTATTTGCTTATGGGCCCCGGGCAAATTTGGGCTTGTACAAAGCCTTTAGATTTTTTCGAAAAAATCAATTAAGTTATTCTTCTTTTTTCTCCCATCCATATGCACCATTAAATTGAAAAAATACACTTAAACATCTCATTTAATTGTTAACTTTAACGGTTGACCGTAAAAATGTAACAATTTTGTTTTTTGGTTATGTTTGCCACATGGCACACTATGGTTGTGCCATGTGAAAAAAATAATATTTTATTTTAAACACGTAGAAAAATGATATTTTATTTTAAAATTGTTTAAAAAATCATAAAATTTTCAAAAATTAATACAATTCATAAAAACTATAAAAATATATAGAAATTTATTAAAATTAATAAATAATTATAGTATTTCAATTTTATGAAATTTTCAATATTTTTATGATTTTATTAATTTTATGATTTTTTATATTTTTTATCAAAATTAAAGTAAAAAATATATTTTTTCTCCACATGATATAAACGTAGCATGTCACGTGGTAAATATAACTTCAAAAATAAATGAAAGCATTAAAGTTAACAGTGAAATGGGCTAATTGAATGTAATTTTTTTAGTTCAAAAGTGCAATCGAGTGTAAAAAAAGAGTAAGAATTTAATTAATCCTTTTGAAAAAGTTTAAGACCTTTACGTACCCTTAAGCTGATTTCATTAGTCAAAAAGCCTAATCGATTCAATTTTCAAGTTGGAAGGTTTAGTTTGGTGCTTTTTTTTCGAATGAACTTGATTAATTTTTTTTAACAAGTTCAAGGTTTTATTTTATTTTATTTTAATTTTAAGTCTTTTTTAAATCCCTAACTTTTGATGAAAGTATTGCTTATTTACAAATTCAATTAGTTTAAATAATAACTTAAAATAATAAATAATTTAAATAGTTTACTTTAATATGAATATAAAATATAAAATATAAATAAAATAGTTTTATTGATTTACTTTATTGTTTAAAAAGTTTAAAGTAAATAAATTTATTTATTATTTAAAAATTGAATTGTAAAATTATTTTTATAGGTTAAAATAGTACTCTTCACACATTCGGAATTTAATTTTTATATTTTTATTTCTAAGAATTTAGTCTTTTCACTTTTTAGATTTCAAAATTCTGGTCGAATTGTTAACATTGTTATTTTTTTGTTAAATTGATTAGTGTGACATTTTGAAATTAAAAAAAAAAAACTCATCTGGTAACAATGTAACTAAAAAATGACGTTATGATAAACTTAAATTTTAAAAAATAATATTAACAGTTTTATCGATTGAATTTGAATTTTGAAAACTAAAAAAGTAAAAGGACAAAATTTCTAGAAATAAAAGTATAAAGACTAAATTCTAAATTTATGAAAAGTAAAAGAACTTATGACATATTTTAACCTTTTTTATATAATATATATCTCAGAAAAATACCTATAATATATTTAACTTTACCATGTGTAAAAATTAAAATAAATAAATGAATATTTTGACTTTAACATAAATAAGTCTCTAAGTAATTACTTGTCTTTTGAGCCTATTATTTTTTACTTGTATTTATTCCAACATAAATTAATATATTAGTTTCCCAATAAAATTATTGTTTCAACAAAATCAACTCTTTGAAGCAATTTAAGTTTTAAAAAATTTATCGATTGAGTTTTAACTCGATTAGTATGGGTATTGTTGTTAATGCAGGGGATGTGGGTTCGAGAGCGTTAAAATTCATTATCCTCCTATTTATGAGTTGGGAAAGATATGGGTAGTTCTAAACATTATTTTTCCATTTTTCTATTCTTATTTTGTAAGTATGTGGATTTTCTTTTAGGACATAAATTTTGGATTTTTTTTAATATTTTGAAGTATGCTTTTAATAGAGAAATTATCTTTTAAAATGTTTGAACGTTTTTGGTGATTGACTTTTAAAGACTTGAGAACTTTTCTCCACAAAAGGTATGCCTTTTAGGTCACTCTGTTATCTCTCTCTGTTTGCCGGTTGCTTTGATTGACTATTACGTGATTGAGGTTGGACTGGGGTGGATTTTAGCTTTATGTCAGTCGAATGTATCGTAAGCTAATGCAGAAGCCAACAGCTTGCTAATCAATATAGGGAAGGTGGAAATTTCGCAAGGCCCGACTTGTTTTGAGATTATACAGTTCTATTGGCTTTGCCTGTTGGTATCCTGTTTCGAGCCTTGTTTTTTATGGTTTTCTATGTGTTTGCTTTACTGCAACTTTGGTCTTGTTTGCTACATGTTGTAGATATGCTTTGGTGTCTTTTCTTGCTCGTGTTGTAATGTGGGCCTTGCTTTCTTTGGGGTGCTTGCAGATACTTCTTTTCATCAATAAAGCCTTCATTTACTGTTTAAAAAAAAGGAAAAAAAGCTTGATGAATAATTGTTGGGATTTTGGTTTGGGGTTCCTTGTTACCTTCATTTTACATATTTTCTATTTACAAACATGCATAAGTTATGCTAGAAAGATCATTAAACAAAATAAGACAATTACTTGTGGGAGCTTCATGCAAAACACAAAGGTCTATGTTTGATGAATGTTGGATCTCCAGTGATATTAGTAGTGCCCTAGATGGAATATTGGGTGGACATGTTACATCATCTTCCATTACGCATAACCCTTCTTAGGTATTATTTTATTTAGTTTAGAACTTGTAAAATGAATCGTGAGTATAATGTTTTTCTCATTTTTATTTTGACTTACATAATGATTTTAATTATTTTTTTAAAAAAAAGTAATATTTGAATGGAGAGCCTCATTTATGTGATTTTTTGGAGTTTAATAGTCTTTTTTTTTTTGTTATCAGTAACATTTTATTAAATATATTATTGAAATTATTTTTTGTTTTTAAATATTATTATATGTGGTGTAAGTACTTGTTGAATGTTTAAACATATTTGAGTTATTAATAGTTAATTGTAGTTGTTGCTTAAAGAAAAAAGAAATTGTTGTTTAGAGTTTTAAAAAATGAGAGAAAAGTGTTGCAAAAAGATTTAATTTTTCAAATAAATGTTGCGCTTAATTATAAAGAAATGTTACTTAAATTATCAATGGAAACATTAAACGAAAAAATATTGCTTTTGAGTTTAGACAACGACCATGTAATGTCGTTATAAATATAAAAAGGTGATGGTTATTCTTTCAAATTTAATTATAGAAATTGTCATTTAAAACGATTTTTTTTTTTAAGGCAACGATTGCATATTCTTTTTTATAAACGTATATTAGAAAAAATCGTTATTTAAAAAAAAGTAAAAGTGTTATAGCTTTTGATTTTAGGTAACGATGGCATAATGTTGCGATGACTATAAAATTAACTTTAAAAAAAAAATCAAACAAATTTTTACTGTCAAATCTTAATAACGTGGCCAAAGTGAAAACCCCATAGCACCATCTGTGATGATCTCTCTTCCTTGTATACGTATCAACGTACGTACGTAGTCCAAAGGACGATGAGTTATATTCCTGCAATTCACCTTTCATTCTACCGTTAATCTAGCATGGAGAATGAACATGGGTCGGGATATTAAAAGGAAAACACCATTTTTACTTACGTACGTATATACATTGATGAATTACAGGGATGATCAGAGGTTGCAAACGGAGGATGACAATGGTGAAGACAGCGGAGATAGGGTGAGTAACCCCAGTTGGAGAAGGGGAGCACGTGCAACAACGCACATATATATGTATTGAAGCCAAATGGGGAATAAGGCACTCTTTTGCACGTGCCCTGCTTCTCCAACAAGACCTATTCACCCCTTTAAAACATCCACACCATGAACGAGGTTTACAAAGCTCCTAAGATGAGATGTGAAAGACATGAATTCAAGGAACACTAGTATTTATAAATGTAAGAGAAAGATATGGTGACACAGAGCTTAGCTGCTTTTTTCTTCTTAATAATCGCAGAGGATATAAGAAGAGAAAGGCAAAAAAAAAAAAAAAAATGCCATAACCTGCAAATCCCCGAAAGTTATTAGTTGTTTTGAATCACTTATAAAAGATTATGTCAATATATATAAAACAATAATAGGTAAAATTACCATCAATAATAGCAAATTGATCTTTTTTTTTTTTGTTAAAAATTAATATTGCTATAAGTCCTTTTACTTTATGGAAGTTGTGGATTTAGTCCATATACTTTTCAAATTGGTCAATTTTAGTCCCTATACCTTTCAAATTTTGAAATTTTAGTCCTAATCCAAACAATAGTAGTTAAATTCAATTACTAGTCTTGTACTATGTGTGTAATTATAGATTTATTTCATATTCTCCCATTAGATCATTCTAACTCCCTATAATTTTCTATTTTTGAAATTTCTTTGTTAAGACAAACAACAATTGTTAATTCATTAACTAGACTTTTAGTGAATAATATGTGGAAATAATAAGCTAACGTGACATTACATGTATGATAATATATTTGATGCATTAGATTTTGAAAATAGCAAAACTTAATTTAATGAATTTAACAATTATCGTTTAGTAAAAGGAGTAAACCCACAACTTTTGTAAAGTACAATATCTAATGGTAGAATTTAATCAAAATTCTATCTATTTCTACTATTAAAAACTAGTTTTGTATATCAGCATGATGTAAACATGGCAGACCGCATATCATTATCTAGTTATTCCGTCAACCCCAAAACAATGATTGGACCGATCTGCTCTTTAAACTAACATATAAAGACTAATTTACTCATTTTTAATAGAGAAGACAAAATGTAATCTAACTCTTAATATAAGAACCTTCATAATAATTTTACCAATAATAATAATATGCAATCATGGTGGTGAGCAGAGAAGAGAAATTTCAAAGTAGATATATCTAAGGAAGAACAAAGCAGGTTTTGTCTGTCTTAAATTTCCACAAAGGCAAATTCCCCACCATCACTTTCTTTTTCTTTTTATTTCCTTTAAAAGGATCAAATGGCAGAGACACAGACAGAAACCACAAGGCTTTACTAAAACCTATTCCATCACTCACCCAATAAACACCCCTACCGCCATTGATAGCCTTTGGATCAAGAATCTTGTGCCATGATATCAGGTCCCACCATCACCCTTGTCTATGGGCCCCGAAAGGGGGGGGGGGGGGGATAAAGGTATATAAAATAAACCCATATGTCCCCACTCTTTGGTTTTCTCTTTGGGGAAAAGAACCTGCTGATGCAATGAAGCAGAGAAAGAATAATGTAAGAGTGCACGTAGGCTTTGCGTGTTGCCGTGTTGGGTGCAAACGTGCAAGCTTTTTTAAGTGTATGGTGTGGGTATGTGAGACTATACCCCCTCCCCCCATGATTTTTTGATACGACATAAAATAAAATAAAATATCTCCTAAACTATATATTATCTATATAAAAAGAATGTCTTGATCCTTGGTCGACACATGTTCTTTTATATAAAAAAGGGCAAATTTCAAGTTTAGTCCCTATACTATACTCAAATTTAAGATTATATAATAATGGTCAAATTTTAATTTTGATCTTTACACTACACTCATATCTAAAATTAATCTTTATATTTCAACTTTTTGATATGATTTGGTACCTCAATTTTTATAATTTCATTTATTAGTTCAAATATTTTATTTTGATTAAAATATTGATGTAATTTTTTTTTGAAATAAAATATTGATGTAAATCTTAAGAATTGTTACCATTATCAAAATTATTTGTTAAATTCAAATCCATTAAAATGCTTTTTTTTTGTATGACTACTAGGTAAGTTTTTTTTTAAAAAGTCTTACTAACAAATTTAATAGAAGAATTTAATGGATTCCTAAAAATAAACCTAGGATGACAAAATTTCAAATATATTAAAAGGACAAATATTCAATTATTTACTCTATAATTTAGCCAAAAATAATTAATAATTAATCTAACGCAAACCATGGATCCATAATAGTTGTATATACTCACACATGTCTTTGCTCTTTTCTTTACATTATTAACAATAATGGTTAAATTTCAATTCTAGTCCCTCTATTTTTTAATTATATAAAAATGGTTAAATTTCAATTTTGACCCCTATACTATGCTCAATTTTGAGATTTGATGTTTATGCTTTAATTTTTTTTTTTACATAATTTGGTACATCAATGTTTATAATGTCATTAGTTAATGTAAATATTTTCTTCCAATTAAGTGCTAACGTAAAATTAAAGAATTATTAACATTGTAATTTTTTTGGGTTAAAATCAAGTCCATAACAATATCATTTTTTGTGGCATAATTATTGAGTGAGCACCTTTTTTTAAAATTTAAAATGTCGTACCAATAAATTTAACAGAAGAATTTTAGTAATATTAATAATTGAATTAAATTTTTAATTGAAAAATAAAAAAATAAAAAATTTAAAAATAAAAATATGGTGTAAAATTTAACTATTTAACCTAAAAATAATTTGAATTGAAAACCATATTAATTTGTAAAATACAAATTATTAATATATTAAAAAAATAAAAATTAAGTATAAGTGAGAAAGTGGGTTTTCTTGTTTGAATGGAGAAGAGGGGGAGAGGGGTGGTTTCCCCCCTATGTTGATATGATTCCCTATTATATAGAGTAGGGCAACAGCTTTAACTCAATCAAAAAAAAAAAAAAAGTTAGTGGCCTTGTTTTTCATATATATTCTCGAAAAGAATTTCAAACATCCCTGAATGACAGTGATTTTAATGCATGTAATGTAAGCAAACCAATCTTTGCAAGGAAAATATTTCACCCATGTTTTCAAATCGTGCAAACTTTTCAAAAGTTGAAAGCAAAAGTGTACAAATATCAAATTCACAATAGTAACACAAATCCCATAAAAGATAGATTTATATTTAAAGTCGCGAAATACGATAAAAGAGAGAAAAATTCGTAGACTATAAAACCTTGTTTAATAAGTGGAATGTATTAACTGTCTGCTCTCAGATCGGAGAAGAGTAATCACTTATCCTTAAAACTAATATTCTTAAAATCAATGAGTCAAAGGGAGAAATCTCTCATGATTAAATCTTTTATTTTATCGTGTTTATTTATGTTAATGTAGTTTAAAGTGGGATGTTTGTGGAGACAGACAAAGTAGTTAAAACTCAAGGTGGTGTTGGACAGGAAGCCGCAAAAGGCTTACACAATAGCTACAGAGCTCTGAAGATGTAATTATTTAAGGAAAATAAAAAAGGAAGGTGGTGAGATGATGAGAGAACAGAGGTGAACGTGCAAATTTTAAAAAAGAAGTGAGCCTAAGTGGTGTCACTCTTAAATCACCATTGTTTTCCTTTTTGTCTTGTGGAAGAAGAACATGGATTCTGAACTGAAGTCATCATCAAAATCTAAAGACATAAATGGTGGCGTGTCGTGGATTTTGTAGTAAATGCCTTATGTGTTCGTACACTCATTTTTTTCTTCACGAGCTTTTTTAGCTTTGAAAATTTCTTGAGTAGCTTTTACATTAATTTACTGTTTGAGACTTCAACGAGGAAATTATTTTCAACTTAGGATTAATTTTTTTTGGTTTAAGTTAGTTCTTAAATTTAGTAATTATTTTCATATTGGGTTTAATTTTTTTATCTAAGTTAATCATTGAACTTGATAATTGTTATCATATTAAGATCTAAATTTTTCCTAATCCAAGTTAGTCCATAATATTTTCTTACAAAAATTTGAACAAAAAAAAAAAAGGTTTAGGCTCAAATGTGGTAGTAGTTACTTAGTTCAAGGACTAATTTAGACCTAACAAATTTCAAGTCTTTGTGTGGGAACAATTGTCTAGTTCAGGTCCAAATGTATGAACAAATGTCAAATTTAAGGACTAACTTAGATAAATAAAATTTAGACCAATATGAAAATAATTACCAAATCTAAATCCTATTTTTAAGTGAAGTTTCGAATCTATATACAAACAGGAATTCACCATCGTTTAAAGGTTGGGTTTAATTACACTCTAAATTTAATCCGACTTCAATATAAAGGAAAATGAAGAGAAAAACCTAACTTCACCGATAAGCATTAAGTTGGATCCACCCATTTTTTTTCAGTGCTTTAATAGCCATGCTTTCAAGTTCCAACAAGCTAGAAGCCTAAAAGTCCACTTTGCTTTGATGCATAAAATTGACTTTGCTTCAACAACAAAGGAACAGCTAAAAAACAAAAATGGCGGACGTGTGACATTATTATAGCCTTAGTCTATAATTGATTTCAGTTTGACTCTTGTTCATGCAATGAATCAAAACTATACATATATATATTTCCCCATAAAGTTACATCTGTTTATATCTAATTATAGAAATGCATGCCTTAAAAGTAATTAATATTGTATCACATGTTATTGAGAAGATGTACTTAAACACATTACAACAAGTTTTAAACTATGGTTTGAAGCAAATTTTGAGCTAAGGGATTCAAGTCTCTTCGATGGGAGGGAAGGAAATCAGTTTATTAAGTTTAATTTGAAGGCGGAGTTTCTTTTCGAGTATAATTACAATTGTTTTTATTCGTTTTAAAATTTGAGACTAATCATGTTTGAATTGGAATAGTATTAAGGTAAATCTTTTCTAACAATGATGATTGTAATATTCGAACTTGGTTCAATTAATTGGGAAAGAAGCCCACTTCTTCCAAGGTAGAGTTCTTTTTAAATCTATGACAAAAATTGTTAAAGCATACATGGATATAGATAAGGTTTGGAGATGAATTTCGTAGAAAGGTGAGATGATTTGAATATTTTTAGATTTTTGCGAGATAAATTAGAGTTTATTTGTTAAAATTTATGTTTTGAGATACTCTCTTATGTTAGGTCAGTTAAAGGTTTAAAGGAAATAATTTTGCATAAAAGGAAAGAGATGAAAGAAAGGTTTGAATAAAGGAAAAATACCTATGGTTTTGTTTTGATTTAAAGGCTACTCTCTTATTTATTGTTGCTTTGTAAGTGAGTTGATATTGTACCAAGTTGGGTTGATTTTATACTAGTGTCATGGGGCTAGAATTTTAATCTGGAAAATCGCACGACCTTTGTCACGATCCAAAATATAGGGTGTTAAATGAAATAAATAATTAAGAAATTGAATAGGCTTGATGGTTAAGTAATTAGTGCACTTCCTAGAGATCCTAAGTTCAAGCTATTTCTTTTCTTTCTTTTTTTTCAGCAAATTAGGATGAAAACCACACTAAAACAAATATTGTTAGGAGTAAAAATTTAACAAGAAATGGGCAATAGCCCAATGGTTAAGCATTAAAGTTAGTTTGGCAATGCTTTTGAAAAGTGTTTTTGAGAAATAAAATGTCCATTTTAGACATATTATTATCAAGTAACAAATATGCATTTAAATAATATTTAAATTAGTTAATATTATTATATTTTAGTAAGAATATAAAAAAATATTATAATTTATTGTTAATATTTTAATATATGAAATATAAATTTTAAATATTTTTAAGCAATAAATATTAATTATTTATAAAATTTAATTAGAATATATAAATTATATTTTAAAAATTTAAATATAACCATTAAATATTTGTAATTAGTATTTAAAAAAAATATTTTTTATTTTTAATTAATGATTGTAATACATTTGTAATTAAACACCAAGAAAAAAAAAAGGAAAGTACTATGTTATTGGAGGGGTGAAAAAGTAACTAAGCACCAAAAGTGCTTTTGGGAGAGGAAAAACTAAAATTTTAGCTTTTCCTTTTCAGAAGTGCTTTTGAAAAATACTTCTGAAAAGTCAAAAATTTCAGCCAAAAGCAGATTGTTTAGCACAGCTTTTCTTCCAAAGGTGCTTTTAAAGCCAGAAGTACTTTTTTTAAGCACTACTAAACAGGCCCTTAGTCCCCTTAAGTGACCTATGCTTGAGCCTCATTTTCCCCCCTTCTATATTTATTTTTCAATCCGACCAATTTTGGATAAATTGCCCAAACCACCCCCTAAGGTACCCAAACCCTAGATATTTAATCCAAATTTTCCCAATAGAACTTGGATTTTGTTTTCTCTTCAAATCCAAATAGGATTTTCTTTCTTCTCTCCCTATTTTTTTTCCATTATCTTTTCTTTCCTCTACTTTCATATAAAATTTTACATCTGTTGTTGTTGAATATTTTCGCTTTCTAGAAGTAATCATTCCCTGTTACTCATTTTTCTACTAGATTTGTAATTGCCATTAATAACATTCTCAATTTTTACCAAAAATCGACCAGGATGTCTCAATTTCGATGATTGATCTCGAATATTTATAGAATTTTTATCTTATGCTAATATTATGATTGATTAAATGATCTTTCACGAATCTTGCCAAAAATCATTCAATAATCTTGTCGAATCTTGAAACCAATCGTTAACTCGTGTATAAATGTCATTTGAAGGACCTATTTTAGGTGCATTGATCGCTGTGATTTCAGAGTTTTAAATTTATAATGATCGAACCTGGAACTAACTATGACAACGATTTGAGGCAAGCGCACCTATCGAACAGTAGTATAGCTTAGGCAAGACCGGATTGTCGAACCCAAAGGAACCAAAAGTACTAATACTAACTTTCTTTTTATTATCTAGCCTAAAATAAGTGAAGTTGTTATTTAATCTAAATTTAACTAACTACTAAGCTAAAGACGCAAAGAAAAAAGAATGAATTGGGGAAATATCGTTGGAAAAACTCGGTTGATTAAGACGATACCCTTAGGAAGAATCCACCTAGACTTCACTTGTTATCTAACTCGAATCGACGATTTATTCACTTGACTTGATCCGTAAGACTCCCTAATGTATATTAAACCCTCTCTCAAGCTTAATAACGTCTAACCCTAGGTTGATTAATTGAAATCTCTTTCTAATTAAAACCCCTAGAATTGCATTAACTCGATCTGTGGACTCTTATATTAGGTTTCACCCTAATCCGCAAAATCTCGTCACCCTATCTCTAGGCGCGCGATCAACTCCGCTTAATTATGCTAGATCTACTCTTAAGTAGGGACTTTTTCTCCTCCACCTAAGCACATCAAACTTGAATCAATATCCCGGAAATATCAACACAAGAATTAAGAACACATAATTAAGAACAAATCAAGTATTTATCATATAGTTTAGCAAACGATAACAAGATTCATCTAGTTTCATCCCCTTCTGTATCTCAAGGGTTTAGTTCATAACAATAAAAGAAAACATCTCGTAAGAAAAGATAAAACAAAACATAAGAAATCCCTAAAATCCCTCAAGGAATTGAAGGAGAGATCTGCCGTCTTGAGTAGAATTTCGACTTCTTGAGATGGATCAACTGGCTATCTTCGAGTGTTTCCCACAAATCTGACCTTTTCGGCTCAGCTCCTTGGCCTAGCTCACCGCACCCTTCTAGGTTATACTTAGGGTGTTTATATAGGCTTTTGAAATAGGTTTCTTTGCCCCTAAGTATCCTTTTCCGAGTGAAATTGCTTCTTCTCGCGACAGGACACGGCCATGGCACACGCCCGTGTGAATCATCTTTAGGCCGTGTTCAGACTTTTAATGAGGTGACACGCCCGTGTAAATCATGATCAGGCCGTGTTCTAGTCTATCAAGGAGACACGCCCGTGTTGGCTCAAGTTCAGCCGTGTCGATTTTCACTTTGGCCCAATTTGGTCCTGCTTTTGAGCCCGTTTCTCGTTCTTTCCATCCTCCTGCTTTCACGAGTATAAAACATGAAAAGAAAGGATTAAGAGCACCTTTTACATAAATCAAGAGATAAATCATCCAAAAGTATGCTAAATGTGGGATTAAAATATGTTACTTTTACGGTTTATCACATACCCCCACACTTAAGCTTTTGCTTGTCCTCAAGCAAAATTCTCAACTTACAATTAAAACGAACTTTCCATGATTCAATATTCCTATCAACAATGTCTCATCATAATTCATAGATAATTTATACATGGATAATTTAACTCAAAGAGTCCTAAAGATTCAAACAATATAAGTCATACATTTGTAGCACAAAACATAGGTGTTTCCCCTCATTTAAATAATTACCTCTGATCCAAAACCTACAAGATTTGACATCCTCACAAAAGATTCACTCAAATCACTCAAAGTGTTTAAGGTTCAGAATTAAGCACTCAAATGTCAAACCTGAAAAGTTAATCCCATAGGCTTGCATGAAAATCAAATCTCCACCACTGTAATATGAGATGATGCACAGATCAAAAGGTCTTTGAAATGGTTGTAACGGGGCTTGGGTTAAGGTGTGGATACAGGCTGAATTAGAGAGTTAGAATCGAGATCGACCTGAAAAATTACCTAACTAGAAACAACGAACTGAAAAAATAAATAATTAGATGAATTGAAACTTTGAAACTAATAATACGAGCTTCTTCTTCAATAAATAGACTTTAACTGTACAAGCTCGCTTTTCATCATACTAATACTGAATATACTTCGATGGTTTTTTTTTTAGAACAAGTCATAATAAAGAACTTCAACAACAATAAAGAACATAGTTAGGCAACTGATCAAATCAAATCTCAACAAAAAAGGGTAGTCAAGAAGAATGGTGATAACAAATACAAAGGGTTTTGGGTTAATATTAGTGGGTGAGTCAATAAAAAGGGTTGTTAGGATCAAAGGGGTTCACTAGGGGTTAATTATGAAGGTAGGCTTTTTATGGAGTAAGTGGGTTAAGTCCTAGGTGCCTTTATCATTTCTGTATATCAAATCAAAGGTGTGGTCTCGACATGTATAATCGATGCAAGTTCTAGAATAACAGTTCAATGTTGACACACTCATAATCAAAAAACGAGCAAGAAAAAGAATATATGCTCTATAAGGCTCAAAATCTCACAAAAATTATGGGTATTTTGATGTCATCCTCGTAATTTTTAAACTTCAAAGTAATATTTAAAATTCAGGTAGACAACCTAGAAAAATTTTTAATTTCTGAAAAATAGACTTATCATGCTTGATTCTCTAGTATCTTAGAATTTAATTATCACTGCACAATTATCAATGACTTAATCTAAAACATATCAATAAAAGTCATAAATCATCAGAAATTTTATCCTAATTAGTAATATGAGAAAATTACTTAAAAATAAGGCATAATTCAGGGATTTGAGAATAATGCGAAAAGTTTGGCACCTAATTTCAAGAATTTGAGAATAATGAAAAAAGTTAGGCACCTTTTTAGGTTGTTTACCCCCCCACACTTAAGATGTACATTGCCCTCAATGTACAAAGATATATATATAGACAATTAAGTATAAATTCAAAAGATATGGAGAGAAGTGAAACTCCCTGAATTGTGGATGACATCCTTGGATAGGAGGTGAAAGATACGTTGGAGGTGTCGTCTTTTGTTGTGGCGATTACTAATGAGCTCTGTGCTAGATGAAGAAATTGGGTAGCTCATGGAGGATTAACCAGGAATTATTAAGACACATTTAAAATAAACTAAATACATAATTAAAGACAAGAAAGATAAAGAGAAAGAAAACAAAAAGTAAAATAAAATTAAAAGAAAAGATGGATGGACTGAGGGTCCTTATTGTTGGATGGTTCATGAGGTGGGTGTGACCTCTAAGGTCATGGAGGTGCTTGGCGGTGGCGGAAGTGGCGTGATTCCTGCCACCAAGAACCTAAAACCAAGAAACTAAAATAAAATAAGTTAAATTAAGCGTAAGAGAAGTAAAGATAAGGAAATTGAAGCAAAAGATAAAAAGCGAAATAAAAACTAAATGGCCTCAAATATCCTTGGCTCGTCGAATGATTGAAGCGGCCGGCATGAACTTATATAGATCGGTCTCCCTTTGGGAGACTATGCTTGATTCCTTCCGCTTCTTCGGCATTTGGTGTAGCTCAAGGGTTTTGGGAATGTATTGGAGAAGAAAAGTAGGAGAGGGTTGAGAAAGAAAAGAAAAAACCGAATGGGTGAATGGGGTGAGAAGAGGGAGGGGTGGGTGATTTAAATAGAATTCTCAAGTCGGGTACATTCCCACGCCCGTTTACCATGGGCGTGTTGATTCACACACGCCTCGCATGGCCGTGTTATGCATCGATCGTTTCTCCCATGCCCATGTTCGTTACCACGCCGTGTATAAACTACCCGGTGTCGACCACGGCCACATCGCACGGCCGTGTTAAGCATCGCTCATGTCTCCCACACCCATTTTCTGATTGCCACGCCCGTTGGTGATAAGTCGCCACCCACGCCACGCCGCATGGCCGTGGCGCTTTGTCGCGTGCCGTGGGGTGGTGGTTGGAGTCCGTGACTTGAAGATTTGATTCTTCCGACTTGTACCTCTTCCGCCATTGTCGAAGACGGAGATTCTGCACCTCCATACGCCACGGCCACGATGCCGTGTGCAAGGCCGTGTGTAATGGAAATCTGCACTTTTGGTTAGTTTAAAACTAGGTGTTTAAGACTAAGAGAAGAGAAGAAAATAAAATGAAAATAAATACGAAAGTAATTAGGGTTAGTGCTCGGGTTGCCTCCCGAGAAGCGCTCGTTCTGATCTTAAGCTAGACTTACCTCTCGTTTGCATCATCATGGTGGTTTGAGGAGTTGAAAGTCCTTCCTCATGCTATCGGTTTCATTGTCATGATAGAGTTTAAGTTGAGATGCATTTATATTGAAAGTACCAAAAATGGGATTACTTACCTCGACTGTTCTGTATAGGAAAACACTGGTTACCCTAAAATGGATTTCTTTATTTGTGTTAGGGTTAGGAGGAGATATTCGCGGGTCTACTTTATCTAATAATATTTGATCTCCGATTTTGAATTTGTCTGCTTCATGGAATGGCTCTGGTTCAACTTTGTGTATCCCTATTTTTTCCTTGAAATGCGTCTTCCACTCATCTAGATCATCGATCTGAATCCTTCGTTCCTCATGAGTTATTTCTTTGTTGGCACATGGTATAGGATCGGGTTCAGTTGTATTCTTTCCTGGTGTTTCCTAAAAAGAAGGATTAACCGAATGGTTATCAATAGAATTTATTTTCTCACCTGGATTACTCGATGTTCTAGCCGAATCGAGAGCTTGGAGAGTGACTGTCTCATTACCTATACGAAGTATTAGTTCTCCTGCATCAATGTCAATTTTAGTCCTGGCAGTTGCTAAAAATGGTCTTCCTAAAATTAAGGGAATCAAATTATCCTCATCCATGTCTAAGACAACAAAATCTACTGGGAAAACGAATTTATCAATTTTTACAAGAACATTTTCGATAATACCCCTAGGAATTCTAACAGTTTTATCAGCTAGTTGAATGCTCATCCTAGTTTGTTTGGGTTTCCCTAGACCTAGTTGTTTAAACAATTTATAAGGCATGACATTTATGCTTGCCCCTAAATCAGCTAACGCATTATCAATAGGTAAACTACCAATTAAACATGGAATCGTAAAACTCCTTGGATCTTTTAATTTCCGTGGTAGTTTATTTTGCAAGATTGCCGAGCACATTGTGTTTAGTTCCACGTGTGATGCCTCGTCTATCCTTCGCTTGTTCGTCAAAAGCTCTTTTAAAAATTTTCTAGAATCTGGCATCTGTGAAAGAGCTTCAAGTAACGGTAAGTTAATATGTAATTTCTTTAAAAGTTTAAGAAACTTACCGAACTCATTCCTCCTCTGTATCGCTCTCTTTATCGCTTCGGGATAAGGAATGCGAGGTTGGTACTTTTTGATTACCGGTTTTGGCTTTTCTTATGTTACCTCAACTTTACCTTTCTCTACCTCGTTTTCTTATATTGGATTGGGTTCATCTAACCCTATACTATCATGAGCTGTGATAGCTTGGATTTGCTCCTTTGGGTTAATCTCAGTGTTGCTTGGTAGACGCCCTTGCGGTTGTTCTGAAATTATATTTGCAAGTTGTCCAACCGACTTAGTAAGTTCCCCAACTTGACTTTCGATCCCCTTAATTGATGCCTCGTTGATTCTTAAGGGTGGTTTCAAAGTGTCTTGGAGACGGTTATCCTGTAGTCGCCATGAATTTTGTCAAAATCTCTTCAAGGTTCGGCCTCTTTTCCGTGGATAGGGCTGATTTTGGAAATTTTGAGGAGGTTGTTGTCTTTGAATTCCTTGATTTCCTTGTCCTCCCCATAAAAATTTGGGTGGTTCCTCCAACCTGGATTATAAGTATTACTATAAGAGTTATTATTAGATCTGAAATTATTACCTATATAGTTCATCTGTTTCGCTTCTGTGCCGGTTGGTAGGGTGGGTACTCGAGGATTCGCCATACAGTTCCACTTGCTTCGCAGACCGCATTATTGGATGTACTGCGAAGAACGCAAACTATCAAGCTTTTTATTCATCATCTCTACCGTGTTGATAGCATGGTTATCAAGCGTCGAGGTTGAAAACTCCGGTGATTTTGTTGGTTTTGTCCTTGTAACCGCCATCGATAGTTATTAGTGACATCTCTTCAATAAACTTGTAGGTCGCTTCAGGAGTTCTATTGTTCGTGGTTCTACCGTGGTGAATCAATTAGTTGCCTCGTTGAGGGGTTTACACCGTTATAAAAGTTTGGACTTGGAGCCACAAGGGTAAACCATGGTACTGGACACCTTCTCAAGAGATCCTTGTATCTCTCCCATGCGTCGTATAATGTCTCTAAATCCATCCGCACAAAAGAAGAGATATCATTCCGTAATTTGGCCGTTTTGGCGGTGGGAAATATTTTAATAAAAATTTTTGGTCATTTGATCCCATGTAGTGATTGACCCTCGTGGTAACGAAGTTTAACCAACTGTTTGGCTTTATTCTATAATGAAAAGGGAAATAACCAAGACAAATGTCATCATCAAAAACGCCATTTATTTTGAAGGTATCACGAACTCTAAAAAATTAGCTATATGAGTATTTGGGTATTCGATCCAGAAACCATCAAATTGAACAAATTGTTGAATCATTTGTATAGTGTTAGGCTTTAATTCAAAATTATTAGCATGCTATAGCGAGCCTAACAATACTTGATTCTCGCTTCCCGTTAAATGAGGTTTAGCATAATCATACATAGTACGCGTGAGCATTATTTTCTCGCCACATCTTGTGGTGGTGGATTATTCTCGTCCATCCCTTTGAGAGGATTGGATCCGCTTCTCGCTCTTTTCTCGTGTAATTTAGGGCTCGCCTAATTTCTCTGCGATTCCTACGAGTGGTAGCTTCAATATCACTGACGTATACTAGTGGTCCTCTCGGGTTCCTTCTAGTCATAAACTAGAGGTACCTGCTAGGAAAAGAAAGAAAGAAAATTTAGCAAAGTTAAAAATAAAACAAAAATAAAAATAAAAGTAAATTGCAGAAAATAATGGCTAAAGTAATAAAAATAGAGCTTTCTTAATATTTTAGTTCCCCGGCAACGACACCAAAAACTTGATCGCTGTGATTTCAGAGTTTTAAATTTATAATGATCGAACCTGGAACTAACTATGACAACGATTTGAGGCAAGCGCACCTATCGAATAGTAGTATAACTTAGGCAAGACCGGATTGTCGAACCCAAAGGAACCAAAAGTACTAATACTAACTTTCTTTTTATTATCTAGCCTAAAATAAGTGAAGTTGTTATTTAATCTAAATTTAACTAACTACTAAGCTAAAGACGCAAAGACAAAAAGAATGAATTGGGGAAATACTGTTGGAAAAACTCAGTTGATTAAGACGATACCCTTAGGAAGAATCCACCTAGACTTCACTTGTTATCTAACTCTGAATCAGACGATTTATTCACTTGACTTGATCCGTAAGACTCCCTAATGTATATTAAACCCTCTCTCGAAGCGAATAACGTCTAACCCTAGGTTGATTAATTGAAATCTCTTTCTAATTAAAACCCCTAGAATTGCATTAACTCGATCTGTGGACTCTTATATTAGGTTTCACCCTAATCCGGCAAAATCTCGTCACCCTATCTCTAGGCGCGCGATCAACTCCGCTTAATTATGCTAGATCTACTCTTAAGTAGGGACTTTTTCTCCTCCACCTAAGCACATCAAACTTGAATCAATATCCCGGAAATATCAACACAAGAATTAAGAACACATAATTAAGAACAAATCAAGTATTTATCATATAGTTTAGCAAACGATAACAAAATTCATCTAAGTTTCATCCCCTTCAGGTATCTGAAGGGTTTAGTTCATAACAATAAAAGAAAACATCTCAGAAGAAAAGATAAAACAAAACATAAGAAATCCCTAAAATCCCCTGAAGGAATTGAAGGAGAGATCCGCCGTCTTGAGTAGAATTCTGACTTCTTGAGATGGATCAACTGGCTATCTTCGAGTGTTTCCCACAAATCTGACCTTTTCGGCTCAGCTCCTTGGCCTAGCTCACCGCACCCTTCTAGGTTATACTTAGGGTGTTTATATAGGCTTTTGAAATAGGTTTCTTTGCCCCTAAGTATCCTTTTCCGAGTGAAATTGCTCTTCTCTGCGACAGGGACACGGCCATGGCACACGCCTGTGTGAATCATCTTTAGGCCGTGTTCAGACTTTTAATGAGGTGACACGCCCGTGTAAATCATGATCAGGCCGTGTTCTAGTCTATCAAGGAGACACGCCCGTGTTGGCTCAAGTTCAGGCCGTGTCGATTTTCACTTTGGCCCAATTTGGTCTGTTTTGAGCCCGTTTCTCGTTCTTTCCATCCTCCGGTGCTTTCCTGAGTATAAAACATGAAAAGAAAGGATTAAGAGCACCTTTTTACATAAATCAAGAGATAAATCATCCAAAAGTATGCTAAATGTGGGATTAAAATATGTTACTTTTACGGTTTATCACATACCCCCACACTTAAGCTTTTGCTTGTCCTCAAGCAAAATTCTCAACTTACAATTAAAACGAACTTTCCATGATTCAATATTCCTATCAACAATGTCTCATCATAATTCATAGATAATTTATACATGGATAATTTAACTCAAAGAGTCCTAAAGATTCAAACAATATAAGTCATACATTTGTAGCACAAAACATAGGTGTTTCCCCTCATTTAAATAATTACCTCTGATCCAAAACCTACAAGATTTGACATCCTCACAAAAGATTCACTCAAATCACTCAAAGTGTTTAAGGTTCAGAATTAAGCACTCAAATGTCAAACCTGAAAAGTTAATCCCATAGGCTTGCATGAAAATCAAATCTCCACCACTGTAATATGAGATGATGCACAGATCAAAAGGTCTTTGAAATGGTTGTAACGGGGCTTGGGTTAAGGTGTGGATACAGGCTGAATTAGAGAGTTAGAATCGAGATCGACCTGAAAAATTACCTAACTAGAAACAACGAACTGAAAAAATAAATAATTACATGAATTGAAACTTTGAAACTAATAATACGAGCTTCTTCTTCAATAAATAGACTTTAATCTGCATAAGCTCGCTTTTCATCATACTAATATCTGAATATACTTGATGGTTTTTTTTAGAACAAGTCATAATAAAGAACTTCAACAACAATAAAGAACATAGTTAGGCAACTGATCAAATCAAATCTCAACAAAAAAGGGTAGTCAAGAAGAATGGTGATAACATATACAAAGGGTTTTGGGTTAATATTAGTGGGTGAGTCAATAAAAAGGGTTGTTAGGATCAAAGGGGTTCACTAGGGGTTAATTATGAAGGTAGGCTTTTTATGGAGTAAGTGGGTTAAGTCCTAGGTGCCTTTATCATTTCTGTATATCAAATCAAAGGTGTGGTCTCGACATGTATAATCGATGCAAGTTCTAGAATAACAGTTCAATGTTGACACACTCATAATCAAAAAGCGAGCAAGAAAAAGAATATATGCTCTATAAGGCTCAAAATCTCACAAAAATTATGGGTATTTTGATGTCATCCTCGTAATTTTTAAACTTCAAAGTAATATTTAAAATTCAGGTAGACAACCTAGAAAAATTTTTAATTTCGAAAAATAGACTTATCATGCTTGATTCTCTAGTATCTTAGAATTTAATTATCACTGCACAATTATCAATGACTTAATCTAAAACATATCAATAAAAGTCATAAATCATCAGAAATTTTATCCTAATTAGTAATATGAGAAAATTACTTAAAAATAAGGCATAATTCAGGGATTTGAGAATAATGCGAAAAGTTTGGCACCTAATTTCAAGAATTTGAGAATAATGAAAAAAGTTAGGCACCTTTTTAGGTTGTTTACCCCCCACACTTAAGATGTACATTGCCCTCAATGTACAAAGATATATATATAGACAATTAAGTATAAATTCAAAAGATATGGAGAGAAGTGAAACTCCTTGAATTGTGGATGACATCCTTGGATAGGAGGTGAAAGATACGTTGGAGGTGTCGTCTTTTGTTGTGGCGATTACTAATGAGCTCTGTGCTAGATGAAGAAATTGGGTAGCTCATGGAGGATTAACCAGGAATTATTAAGAAACATTTAAAATAAACTAAATACATAATTAAAGACAAGAAAGATAAAGAGAAAGAAAACAAAAAGTAAAATAAAATTAAAAGAAAAGATGGATGGACTGAGGGGTCCTTATTGTTGGATGGTTCGCGAGGTGGGTGTGACTCTCTAAGGTCATGGAGGTGTGGCGGTATGAAGTGGCGTGATTCCCAAGCACCAAGAACCTAAAACCAAGAAACTAAAATAAAATAAGTTAAATTAAGCAGAAGAGAAGTAAAGATAAGGAAATTGAAGCAAAAGATAAAAAGCGAAATAAAAACTAAATGGCCTCAAATATCCTTGGCTCGTCGAATGATTGAAGCGGCCGGCATGAACTTATATAGATCGGTCTCCCTTTGGGAGACTATGCTTGATTCCTTCCGCTTCTTCGGCATTTGGTGTAGCTCAAGGGTTTTGGGAATGTATTGGAGAAGAAAAGTAGGGAGAGGGTTGAGAAAGAAAAGAAAAACTGAATGGGCTGAATGGGTGAGAAGAGGGAGGGGTGGGTGATTTAAATAGAATTCTTAAGTCAGGTACATTCCCACGCCCGTTTACCATGGGCGTGTTGATTCACACGGCCGCCTCGCATGGCCGTGTTATGCATCGTATCGTTTCTCCCATGCCCATGTTCTGGTTACCACGCCCGTGTATAAACTACCAGTGTCGACCACGGCCACATCGCACGGCCGTGTTAAGCATCGTTCATGTCTCCCACACCCATTTTACAGATTGCCACGCCCGTTGGTGATAAGTCAGTTTCATCCACGGCCACGTCGCATGGCCGTGGCGTTTTGTCGGTGCCCGTGGGGTGGTGGTTGGAGTCCGTGACTTGAAGATTTGATTCCTTCTGACTTGTACCTCTTCTGCCATTGTCAGTACGGAGATTCTGTACCTCCATACGGCCACGGCCACGGTCGTGTGCAAGGCCGTGTGGGCTGGAAATCTGCACTTTTGGTTAGTTTAAAACTAGGTGTTTAAGACTAAGAGAAGAGAAGAAAATAAAATGAAAATAAATACGAAAGTAATTAGGGTTAGTGCTCGGGTTGCCTCCCGAGAAGCGCTCGTTTACAGTCTTAAGCTAGACTTACCTCTCGTTTGCATCATCATGGTGGTTTGAGGAGTTGAAAGTCCTTCCTCATGCTATCGGTTTCATTGTCATGATAGAGTTTAAGTTGAGATGCATTTATATTGAAAGTACCAAAAATGGGATTACTTACCTCGACTGTTCGTATAGGAAAACACTGGTTACCCTAAAATGGATTTCTTTATTTGTGTTAGGGTTAGGAGGAGATATTCGCGGGTCTACTTTATCTAATAATATTTGATCTCCGATTTTGAATTTGTCTGCTTCATGGAATGACTCTGGTTCAACTTTGTGTATCCCTATTTTTTCCTTGAAATGCGTCTTCCACTCATCTAGATCATCGATCTGAATCCTTCGTTCCTCATGAGTTATTTCTTTGTTGGCACATGGTATAGGATCGGGTTCAGTTGTATTCTTTCCTGGTGTTTCCTAAAAAGAAGGATTAACCGAATGGTTATCAATAGAATTTATTTTCTCACCTGGATTACTCGATGTTCTAGCCGAATCGAGAGCTTGGAGAGTGACTGTCTCATTACCTATACGAAGTATTAGTTCTCCTGCATCAATGTCAATTTTAGTCCTGGCAGTTGCTAAAAATGGTCTTCCTAAAATTAAGGGAATCAAATTATCCTCATCCATGTCTAAGACAACAAAATCTACTGGGAAAACGAATTTATCAATTTTTACAAGAACATTTTCGATAATACCCCTAGGAATTCTAACAGTTTTATCAGCTAGTTGAATGCTCATCCTAGTTTGTTTGGGTTTCCCTAGACCTAGTTGTTTAAACAATTTATAAGGCATGACATTTATGCTTGCCCCTAAATCGCCTAACGCATTATCAATAGGTAAACTACCAATTAAACATGGAATCGTAAAACTCCTTGGATCTTTTAATTTTCGTGGTAGTTTATTTTGCAAGATTGCGAGAGCACATTGTGTTTAGTTCCACGTGTGATGCCTCGTCTATCCTTCGCTTGTTCGTCAAAAGCTCTTTTAAAAATTTTCTAGAATCTGGCATCTGTGAAAGAGCTTCAAGTAACGGTAAGTTAATATGTAATTTCTTTAAAAGTTTAAGAAACTTACCGAACTGTTCCTCTGTATCGTCTCTCTTTATCGCTTCGGGATAAGGAATGCGAGGTTGGTACTTTTTGATTACCGGTTTTGGCTTTTCTTATGTTACCTCAACTTTACCTTTCTCTACCTCGTTTTCTTATATTGGATTGGGTTCATCTAACCCTATACTATCATGAGCTGTGATAGCTTGGATTTGCTCCTTTGGGTTAATCTCAGTGTTGCTTGGTAGACGCCCTTGCGGTTGTTCGGAAATTATATTTGCAAGTTGTCCAACTGACTTAGTAAGTTCCCCAACTTGACTTTCGATCCCCTTAATTGATGCCTGTTGATTCTTAAGGGTGGTTTCAGTGTCTTGGAGACGGTTATCTGTAGCTGCCATGAATTTTGTCAAAATCTCTTCAAGGTTCGGCCTCTTTTCCTGTGGATAGGGCTGATTTTGGAAATTTTGAGGAGGTTGTTGTCTTTGAGTTCCTTGATTTCCTTGTCCTCCCCATAAAAAATTTGGGTGGTTCCTCCAACCTGGATTATAAGTATTACTATAAGAGTTATTATTAGATCTGAAATTATTACCTATATAGTTCATCTGTTCACTTTCTGTGCCCGGTTGGTAGGGTGGGTACTCAGGATTCGCCACAGTTCCACTTGCTTCGCACTGTATTATTGGATGTACCTGCGAAGAACGCAAACTATCAAGCTTTTTATTCATCATCTCTACCTGTGTTGATAGCATGGTTACTGCGTCGAGGTTGAAAACTCCAGCTGATTTTGTTGGTTTTGTCCTTGTAACCTGCCACTGATAGTTATTAGTGACATCTCTTCAATAAACTTGTAGGCTGCTTCAGGAGTTCTGTTGTTCAGGGTTCTACCGGCGGCTGAATCAATTAGTTGCCTCGTTGAGGGGTTTACACCGTTATAAAAAGTTTGGACTTGGAGCCACAAGGGTAAACCATGGTACGGACACCTTCTCAAGAGATCCTTGTATCTCTCCCATGCGTCGTATAATGTCTCTAAATCCATCTGCACAAAAGAAGAGATATCATTCCGTAATTTGGCCGTTTTGGCCGGTGGGAAATATTTTAATAAAAATTTTTGGTCATTTGATCCCATGTAGTGATTGACCCTCGTGGTAACGAGTTTAACCACTGTTTGGCTTTATTCTATAATGAAAAGGGAAATAACCGAAGACAAATGTCATCATCAAAAATGCCATTTATTTTGAAGGTATCACAGAACTCTAAAAAATTAGCTATATGAGTATTTGGGTATTCGTCCTGTAAACCATCAAATTGAACAAATTGTTGAATCATTTGTATAGTGTTAGGCTTTAATTCAAAATTATTAGCAGCTATAGCAGGCCTAACAATACTTGATTCTGCTCCTGTTAAATGAGGTTTAGCATAATCATACATAGTACGCGGAGCATTATTTTCTGCCACATCTTGTGGTGGTGGATTATTCTCGTCCATCCCTTCAGTAGGATTGGATCTGCCTTCTCGCTCTTTTTCTGTGTAATTTAGGGCTCGCCTAATTTCTCTGCGATTCTTACGAGTGGTAGCTTCAATATCACTGGCGTATACTAGTGGTCCTCTCGGGTTCCTTCTAGTCATAAACTAGAGGTACCTGCTAGGAAAAGAAAGAAAGAAAATTTAGCAAAGTTAAAAATAAAACAAAAATAAAAATAAAAGTAAATTGCAGAAAATAATGGCTAAAGTAATAAAAATAGAGCTTTCTTAATATTTTAGTTCCCCGGCAACGACACCAAAAACTTGATCATTTGTGATTTTGAGTTTTAAATTTATAATGATCGAACCTGGAACTAACTATGACAACGATTTGAGGCAAGCGCACCTATCGAATAGTAGTATAACTTAGGCAAGACCGGATTGTCGAACCCAAAGGAACCAAAAGTACTAATACTAACTTTCTTTTTATTATCTAGCCTAAAATAAGTGAAGTTGTTATTTAATCTAAATTTAACTAACTACTAAGCTAAAGACGCAAAGACAAAAAGAATGAATTGGGGAAATATCGTTGGAAAAACTCGGTTGATTAAGATGATACCCTTAGGAAGAATCCACCTAGACTTCACTTGTTATCTAACTCGAATCGACGATTTATTCACTTGACTTGATCCGTAAGACTCCCTAATGTATATTAAACCCTCTCTCAAAGCGAATAACGTCTAACCCTAGGTTGATTAATTGAAATCTCTTTCTAATTAAAACCCACAGAATTGCATTAACTCGATCTATGGACTCCCATATTAGGTTTCACCCTAATCCGGCAAAATCTCGTCACCCTATCTCTAGGCGCGCGATCAACTCCGCTTAATTATGCTAGATCTACTCTTAAGCAGTGACTTTTGCTCCTCCACCTAAGCACATCAAACTTGAATCAATATCCCGAAAATATCAACACAAGAATTAAGAACACATAATTAAGAACAAATCAAGTATTTATCATATAGTTCAGCAAACGATAACAAGATTCATCTAAGTTTCATCCCCTTCAGGTATCTGAAGGGTTTTGTTCATAACAATAAAAGAAAACATCTCAGAAGAAAAGATAAAACAAAACATAAGAAATCCCTAAAACCCCCTGAAGGAATTGAAGGAGAGATTCACTGTCTTGAGTAGAATTCCGGCTTCTTGAGATGGATCAACTGGCTATCTTCAAGTGTTTCCCACAAATCTGACCTTTTTGGCTCGGCTCCTTGGCCTAGCTCACCGCACCCTTCTAGGTTATACTTAGGGTGTTTATATAGGCTTTTGAAATAGATTTCTTTGCCCCTAAGTATCCTTTTCCGAGTGAAATTGCTCTTCTCCGTGACAGGGACACGGCCATGGCACACGCCTGTGTGAATCGTCTTTAGGCCGTCTTCAGACTTTTAATGAGGTGACACGCCTGTGTAAATCGTGATCAGACCATGTTCTAGTCTATCAAGGAGACACGGCTGTGTTGGCTTAAGTCCAGGCCGTGTCGATTTTCACTTTGGCCCAATTTGGTTCGTTTTGAGCTCGTTTCTCGTTCTTTCCATCCTCCGGTGCTTTCCTGAGTATAAAACATGAAAAGAAAGGATTAAGAGCACCTTTTTACATAAATCAATGGATAAATCATCCAAAAGTATGCTAAATGTGGGATTAAAATATGTTACTTTTACGGTTTATCATGCATCGGATTAGATTAGATCGTGAGGAATGTTGATCGGACTCTCAGTGAAAGGTGTGTGTTATTTTACAAGTGAATTTGGGTAAACCGTGTCTAGGAATAGGGCCACACGGTCTCCAACACGGGCGTGTGGACCACATGGCCCCTCACACAGTCATGTGCTATGCAAACCTTTGGTTAGTTCGAATTTCACACAACCAGAACTTGCCACACTGTCTTGTCCCTCCTGTAGGTTGATTTTTGCAATTGCTACACGACCACAGTTTGTTACACGGCCTGGCCACACGACTGTGTGACCCCTGCTTTATAGTTTCGCCTAAAATTTTGTAAATTGTTCAATTTAGTCCCTATGTGATCCCCGAACTGTTTTATAGATTTTATTTACTCGATTGACATGCTAGAATTTGTAAATTGATTATTCAATTACTTTTATATAATGATGATATGTGAATAATAGCTGTCTATTGTCACTATTTTTCTGATGAACTGATACTGTTATACTTACCATTATATTATTGATTGCATGCCTATTGTTACCGTTGAACCGAATACAAGTTAAGTATGTCTACTGCTACTGTTGAACCAGACACATGTTAAGCATGTCTACTACTACTGTTGAACTAAATACATGTTAAAGCGTGTCTACTATTTTATGTATTGTACTGTTACTAGCATGTCATACTATATTGCATGGGGTGAGACGATTGAAATTAGGAAGTATTAGCAATTTAATAATCTGCAAACATTGGTGGTTTATCCACAAACTTACTGGCAACGTGTTAACCTGCAAACACAGGTGGTTCATCCACAAACTTAGTGGCAGGTTTTATCTGCAAACACGTTGTGCATTCACAACTTACTGGCAATATATTAACCTGTAAACATGGGTGGTTCATCCACAAAATAAAGTGTCCAAGTTAAAGAGTTCTGGGGAATTCTTACTGTGGAGTGTAGCGGTGGGGTAAGACCTTTTTACTATTAAACTGAACTTGCATTGCATTGACACTTATAAGCATGCTCGAATGAGCTGTCAACCATTACCATAATATACAAATGCTATTGTACTGAAAGTTTTTATTATGTATGCTTGAGTTATTATGCTGCACTGATTTTCTTGTGATGTAACTCACACTAAGCTTCATAGCTCACTTCCCTTTTATTTTCACCTCTACAGATAACCCACCAGGTCAGGACATAGACACGGCATACGGAGGGCTAAAATTCATTTTATTTACATAAAAGTACTATTAGGCTTATTTTTTTATAATTCCTGTTATTTCGGAACTGTATTATTTTATTTATATTGTGGCATGAGACTTATGTTTAGGGTTTAATTAACATGCATGATTTTTAATTTGAATTTAGGATATTGAACATGGAATTAGATTTGGTTATACATTGAATAGTTATGATTTAACTTAATTAGAACTAAATTAATTATCACTTTTCCGCTGCTAGGTTATAACTAAATCCTAAGTAATAAATAAATTAGGAATTAGCTAAGTTTTCAAAGGTAATCACCGTTACAAGGAAAATGTTAAACTTAATCAGTTTTTATTAATTCATGAGTTTTTCTGAAAATAGACTAAGTTTTCTTTTAAGATAAAAAAATATTTTTAAAATGACTATTTTATAAACATCGTTAGCTTACCAAGACATATCTGTGGCTAATGTAATCTTCTGAATTCAAGCCTAATGTCTAAGCAGTGTTGGGGAGGTTACAACCTGATGCGATTTCCCGGTCTTGAAATGTTCGGAAAATGACTTGAATGGGATGAACCGTTTTGAATAGGTTCAAATGATGATGGAAACCTTGACCTGTAGCAGTCTTAGCTAAAGAACCTTAGCTATATGAAAAGTAAGACCCATTTAACACTAGGACTCGCTAGAACCTTGGTATAAAGGAAATCGCCATGCTCCGGGATGAGAAACGGAGTGATAAGATAAATTGGTGAACACCACAAACCTTACGGCTTGATAAGTTTGGAAGTTCAATTAAGAACCGAGAGAGAAATTCTCACAAACAATTTTTATATTCAAAAGATGATTACTTTACAATTGACAAGTTTCAAACTATTTATAGACTCTTAGAAAGTTATAGCCACATTCGACCATAATGATGTTCACACATATAATTAAAATTCATTCATGCATAATGTTGATTCATTGAACACATGAAGGGTCACATTCCTCCCCCTTTGGATGTTCATGAACGTTCATCCCCTTGTGATTACATGTATTTGGACGTTCATGCATGTCTTTAAATGTGAATAGGCAATTCGTCCCCCCTTTGAAGTGCATGAATGGATAGATTCATTCCTTTGAGAAGATTCATGTATGAGCACAATTAATGCTGCAATTTTAATGTAGAACTTCTCCCTTTTCCATGCATGCATGTATAGATGAAATGTATGCTTCATTTATCTTGTAATTAAGGCCTCTGCCTGTGCATGAATGTTGAGTGAAGAGTCAAATTCATTCCCCAAATTGGTGCATGCATAGTTGAGGTTCATTGTGCGCATTTATGGAGCTTCACCTCCATTGGATGTGCGTGCATGTGAGCCATTCATGAATGCAATCAAATAGTCATATTAAACTCCCCTCCTTGCCACCATCCATGTGTGTGAAGGATTCCTTGTATTCAACCATTCATTAAATGCATATATCCATGTATCTGGTCCACCCATACGAACGGTCACATGAACCAAAAGTAATGGCATGTATTTTGAAGTTCCATGAACATAATTGTGCATGCATTCAACTTTAATGAAGATGCTTGAAGAGTCTTGAAGTGGCCAGCCGAATAGTCCCTATAACATACATATAAATAGGTGTTAGATCATTTCAAACAATTACGCATGAATCAGCACAAAGGCTATTTAACATGACACTTTAACAACATGACAAACTAGATTAAACTAGACTTTCAACATGACTAAACGACATACTCAACTAATAAAATAATCAAACAAACCCAATTGACAGCAACTTAAACAAAATGAAATAAAACATGAAGCAACTTAACACATAATCAAAACATAAGATATAAGTAAATCTGTGAATTAAAACAAAATGCAAACATAATAAAACTAGAATCAAATCCAAAGTTTAATATGACTGAATGGTCAATTCGAGCCCCTTAGAATGCTCATCCAGCACTTGGGTCAATTTTTGAACCAATTTTAGACTTGGGCTCGGCCCATCTTGAATGATAATTTTCATTTTGCACTTGGGCTCTTCTCGTTTGGGTCAATCTCGACACCTTCGAACAACATTGTAACATGATGTGATCGGAATCACATCATACCCTCTCTATTGAAAATGACTTGTCCTCAAATCGGTCCATTTACTCGAAAAGAACTTTCGTTGATCACGAACCCTTAAATTGTAGTTTTCATCCATTGAGCTGATAATAACTCTTTTAGGAACCTGAAAAACATCAGGACATGCATAGTCAGTAAGCTCGACCTTTCAATTCATCAACTACACGGAATTGAAATAATTTAAAATTTATGCAATTTGTGTAAACATAATGAATATTAATATCTCTTTTCAATTTTTGTAAACACAAATTAACTCATGGCTCAAAGACAAAGCTTTTCATTATCATCTCATCACAAAACACAAACTTCGATTTCGATAACAAAGATGGAACAATTAACAATCGAAAGTCTTTCACAAAAGCATGCAACATGGAAATCCAATGCTGGAATCCTTTTAACAAGGATATATTATAATAAACTCCAGGATTAAAAACATAATTTTGTTCACTCATCTCAGAATGCAACCAAGATTCTCCTTCCAAAAACAATTCACACACATTAGACAAAGAACAATTAAGCATATGAATGTTCAAAGAATCAAACCTCTCGAACTTTCTTTGAATAGACATGTACTTCCACAAATGTCTCCAATTACGGAACATGAATTTCACATAACCATTAACATTAAACAGTTCAAGTTTATTTTTATGTGAAAACTCATTGTTAAAAAAACTAAACCAATGAAAAGGTGCATGTTAAAGGATACCTTTTAAATCAAAATCAATGACAAACTTATCAACAAAACTCAAAGAATGCCATTTCGGTTCAATCTAAAAAAAAAAAACTCCTTACCTTGCTTACCTTTGTGATCTTGATAGACATTTTCACTTTCCAACTTACCTTTCTCTCTCATGCGGAATCGCATTTCGTCAGGAAAGTGGTGAAGTTGGAATTCAACCATTGATGGATTTTTATAAACCTAAAATGAAGAGAAATCACAAGGAAAACTCACATGTTGGTTAGTTTAAACACTCCTCACTTCTATTTGGACACTTTATTCTTTTTCACTCTTCTTTTCAAACTCACTTTCTGTTTTTTTTTTACAGTGACATGCTCATCACCCACATTTTTTTTATTTCTTCATTTCCAATCTCTTTTTTTCTTTCTTTCAATTTATTTTCTTCTTCTATCAAATTCTTTTATTCTTCTTTCATTTTCTTTTTCACGTGATTTTTCTTATTCTCGCTCTTTTTTTATTTCCTCACTGACTTTTAATTTCATTTGATCTTCAAAATTTTGATTGGGAGTTAAAGATATCAACGTGATGGTCTTTCCAAGGAATTTGAATGAGTACCGGTTGGTAAATCTGTCATAGATAGTTCGTCTCTCGAACTGCCATGGTCTCCCCAACAAAATATGTCTGGCGGGCATTAGAACCACGTCACATAAGACTTCATCTTTGTACTTTCCAATAGAAAATGACACCATGACTTGTTGGTTAACCTTGATTTCACCCCTGTCGTTAAGCCATTGTAACTTGTAAGCCTTTGAATGCTTCAAGGTTGGAAATTTCAATTTCTTCGCAAGAGTCATACTCGCCACATTTGTGTAGCTCCCACCATCGATGAGCAAACTACACACTTTATCACGAACAAAACATCTTGTATGAAAAATATTCTCACGTTGCCAATCGTCGTTGTTAACTTGCATATTTAAAGCATTTCTCGTCACAAAGATTTCTTATGCCATAATAATTATAAGAAAAACATGGTTAGAAAAGTATGAGTCCTCACTAACCACTTACTCACGTGTTTGCATTCGATATTTTAACACTCCACTCGTGTTTTCTCACGTTAAATTGGCTTTTTCTGCCACTCTATTAATCTTACCACACTCGTGACTTTTTCCATTCGTAATTTCTCTCGTCGGGTTCTTAAGAGAACTAATAGAACTCTTTCAAACCTCTCGGGATAGTGGCTCGGAAGTTGGCTCAGAGTTTGGTTGAATGCTTGAAAAAATAAACGTTACATTTTTTTAAATGAGCAATAATTCGTTCGGAACATTCAGAATGATAATCACTTGGAAAAAATAATGCTTGAATGGGATGGACTGTCTGGAATAGGTTCAAATGATGGTAGGAACCTTGACCCGTAGCAATCTTAGCTAAAGATCCTTAGCTATATGAAAGCTAAGACCCATTTAACACTCAGACTCACTAGAACTTCGGTATAAAGAAAGTCGCCACACTTCGTTTTCACTCCGGGATGGGAAACAGAGTGATAAAACAAATTGGTGAATGCTACAAACCTTACGGCTTGATAAGTTCAGAAGTTCAATTAAGAACCGAGAGAGAAATTCTCACAAATAATTTTTTGTAACATCCTGAAATTGGGCTTAATAGGATTGGGCCGATTGGGCCTTGGGCTTTAGGAAAAATTTGAGTATCATATTGTTGCTTGAGTTAATTCAGGTATGATTTTATTGTGTGCTTAATATAGTCTTGTGAAGGCTTGGAATTAATTGGTTTAGAATAATTTTTAGTATGGAGAATTTAGTGAAGCGGATCAAGTGATTATGATGCTTAAGTTAATTTAAGTGTTTAATGTTAGCATAAGTGAGCAAGTAGTAAAGTGGTGTTGGCACATGAGTAATTGTATGAGGGAAGAGGTTCGAATCCCATGGATGACAATAAGGTGACTTTTATTTTTGCATTGTATGGCATGTGTTGGTCAACTCTAATTAAGATAAGGTTAGACTTTATCATTTATGGATAGTAGACTAATGGAAAAAAAAAAGGCAAGTTGATAGTTAAGGTATGGAATCAAGGTGTTATGGTATGATAAGGGGACATAAGGCTTGGATTAAGGGATGAGGTTTTGGAAAGTTTGGCATGACCAACTTGTCCATGAATGTGGACGGCATTATGGATAAGGAGGACTAATTTTTATGGCAAGATGGTTAGTAGTTTAGGTAAGCTTGAATTTGGGGAAAATAATTATTTTTGATTAAGGAATGATGAGGGAACACAAGGCATAATATAAGGTTATTGCTATGGAAAGTTTTGTGTGGAAAACTTTGGCTTTGGAGTTCATGAACTTGGACGGTATTAGGGGCTAGGGGGGATGGCCGAAATTTTTGGTTAGCTTTTGGTATGGTATGGTGCTAGTTTTTGGTAGAATTAAGTGCTAGATGAGCACATCTTTCTTTTGGCTATTTTGTGTTTCTCTCTAATCTTTTTCTCCTCTTAGCCGAATGTGTTTTGGCCAAAAGGTAACCATTTTCTTTTCTTTTGGCCATTTGAGTTTTGACCATTTTGGTTTTTAGTTGTTCTTTCTCCCCTCAAGTCCATTCCTTCTTTCTCTTCTTTTTTTTATGACCAAAACTACAAAACCATCAAAGACCATTTCTTCTCTTTTTCCCTTATTGCCAAACACACTTTGACTCAAAGTTCTTCCTTGATTCATCTTCTATTCTTGAGAACCCGAAACCCAAACTCCTCATTTCTATTCTTCTTTTCCTCTTTTTTTTTTCCACAAGAGACTTTCAACATTATTCTCTCCCTAATTCTTCACCATGGCCGAATGTTGATGACAATCTCCTTAGCCGAATCTTTCTCTTCATATATATTCACTTCTCAACCATTTTTTCTTATTCACACCTTGATCAATCGGTAAAAACACTCTTTTCAATTCTTTTATTTTTCTTTCATTGCCGAAATTGTATATTTCCTTGAGAGGATCTTTTTGACCGAAATCATTATTTCTTCTCTTTCAAACAAACCCTTTTATCTTTGTAGTGGTATAGGGGAGTGCTGATCATTTCTTCATTGATAGTCGACCATAGCCATACTAAGAACGGGTGGTAAAGGATTTCATCATTCAAGGATTTTGACAACTCCATAGGCAAGTGACGATTATCGGAATTGAATCAAAGTGTTAAGATTTTGGGGCAATCAAGAATGGGTTCGAAAAGAGCAGTTAATAGTGTTTGGAAGAGGGTGGTTCCGCTATACCCTCAAATTTCAAACGAAGGTTTTGTGTCGAGTCCGAGACTTTCCACGGGATATGGACCCTCTGCTTTGGTGATAATCGATTATTTGAAGTCGCACGTACTCGAGCCATTGTTTGTTCGTGGTTCTTCATCAGGTTATGAACCATCAATTGGAGTGAAATCGCATATAGTTGTTGTTCGGGATTAGAAGGTAAGGATTTAGATTACTTATCAATTGTATAGTTTTATGAATGTTAGTGTTCTAATCAAGAGTGATAAATATTTAGGTATCGACGAGCGGGAAAGTATAGTTCTCACTATTATCAGGTGCGTAGTTATCGACCGTCTCTTGATTGTGTGTATGTGTTATATTTATATATATGTGATATGATGTTAATGGTAGCCGAATTAAGGGCTAAGTTTATGAATACCGTGGTGGGTGATCGAATACTCAAAGTCGTTGAATTACGATATTAAATGATCATTGATGAATATATGAAATGTGATGGCATGTGATGCATTATTGTCCAAGTGATATGTTGCCATGATACACACACATATATATATATATATATATATGCATGGGACTTGGGATGTGACTATCGAAGGAAAGGGTGTACTTTTATGTACGTGGTCCGATGTTAGCCTTGTGCTACATTGGCGCTTGATGGTGGCTATGTGCTTCATCAAGGGAGGTGTTGGCTAGGTGCCCATCTCGGCGGTTGATAGTGTGGTGCATCACCGTGGATTAATTGATATGTGGGATCACTTATGTGATCGGTGGCTTAGCCACGGCCTTGAGCAAAACAAGTCCGCGAGGTAAGTTATGTGGGATCACTTAGGTGATCGGTGGATTAGCCACGGCCTTGGGGGCAGGTGTGCCGAGGTTGGTGTAATGGATGGAACTAGGTTGGGTTGGGCTTCATTTTGCATAATTTTGCATGTGGATGTGTGGATATGGGCCAAGCCCCATATGTGGGACATGTGTAATAATTATGCACCGAGTCTGTGTGACTCACCCAATTTTTCTCAAACCTTACAGGTGATGCATAAAGCTTGGACCGGGTTGGAGTGGATACGAGGTGGCCCATGCAGAAGTTATTTTCCTTATTATATATATATTATACATATTTTCAGAATTTGCGAATATTTGGTTATTGTAATAAGGGCCACTTAAAAGGTTTTGAAGTTTATTATTATGTTTTAAAGTGGATTGACAATTTTTATTATTTGGATATGTTATATTTTTAGCAACTCATATCTTAAAGATATATGTTAAAATTACAAATCGAAAAATTTGTAACAACTTGATTTTATTTGGATTTATAAATATACAATGTTTTATTAAAGACAATAAATTTTTATTTTTCCTCTAAGTCAAAATATTTTTCAAACGTTTTTCATGATGGCATTCTAAATTCTACTAGTGGCATATGGGCCGGGTTTGGTGTATTCTGATTTAGTATCGAGCCGGTTCAAAACTCGACTTTGAGGGTTTTGGGCCCAAAAATATTTTTAGATGGGCTTTTCAAAGATTTGGGCTTTCATAAATTTTTTGAGTTTATTACGGCATGGCACCTATATCTCCAACCCGAAGTCCACCGGTAAGTACCTCGACTATTGAAGTGATTTATATATGTGAATGTTATGGGCTTATTTGGGCTCGTAGAGATTAGAATATTAGGGCTAATGGACCTAGGACTAGTCTACTCCAACACAAGATTCATAAGACTTAAGAACCACTAAACAAACTGTGATTAGGTCGCCGAGCTAGGGTGTGGCAACCATTGTGCGCATGTCTCAGGAGTGGATTCAGTAAGAGCTTGGTATTTAAGCGATCCGAGTGACTCACCTCCTCTTTACTCGAATCCTACCTGCAGTGCGTAGCTACGGTTCACCCTAACTAAGAGGACTTATTCATCTTTGGCTAAACCGATAACTAAAACCCGAAAGGGACTAGCCATCTTGTTTTATAAAGATCTTAGTTTTTAATGTACCAAATTACCCCTCTAATTTATAAAATCCTTTTAGATTTGAGAATTTTCGAAATACACTCGATTTGCAAAATTACTTAAATACCCCTGAGCGGTAAAATTACAAAAATGCCCCTGGTTTATAAAATTACCATGTTACCCTTGACTTTTATGAAAATATTCTTACTTTACAAAATACCAAAACCCCTGTTTTGCAAAATGCTAAGATACCTTGATTTGGAAAATTTACAAAATAACCCCGATTTCTGAAATTTTTTTGCAATACCATTGATTTGGAAGAATTTTCAAAATAACTTCGAGATTTGTATATTTTGGAATGCCTTTGATTTGTAAAGATTATTTTCTAGTTGACCTCGATTTATTATGAAAATACCCTTGTAGGAAAAATGACGAAATTACCCCTGGGTCGGGAATGGTCAGAAATACCTATAATGATGTGTTGAATGTTGTGGATGAATGTGAGTGTGATTCTCTCGAATTAGAATAGTGAACTTGAACTAGAAATTTTGATTGATCGAAAGAACAACTTCTGAAAACTTTGTTTCATAAAATAGTTCGCGCATAAACAAGTGGAACAAAAGTATTAATGCATAAAACTTCTTAATCAGATTAAATCGTGATGTTAGATATGAGTTCTAGGGGACGTGGTTGTAGTGGACGTGGTAGAAGCAAAATGGCTGTGTCGGAACCATCGCTAGTGAAGTATCTAGAACCTTGAGTGTGAACTTGGAGACTGTACTTAGAAAGTATATTGGTTTTATTAAGATCAGAGTGCGCGCAGCAAGAGCATAGTGTGGTGAGATAGGATGTACGATTGTTCGTTAGTAAGTAATTTCGAGGACAAAATTATTTTTAGGAGGGTAGAATTGTAACATCCTGAAATTGGGCTTAATAGGATTGGGCGATTGGGCCTTGGGCTTTAGGAAAAATTTGAGTATCATATTGTTGCTTGAGTTAATTCGGGTATGATTTTATTGTGTGCTTAATATAGTCTTGTGAAGGCTTGGAATTAATTGGTTTAGAATAATTTTTAGTATGGAGAATTTAGTGAAGCGGATCAAGTGATTATGATGCTTAAGTTAATTTAAGTGTTTAATGTTAGCATAAGTGAGCAAGTAGTAAAGTGGTGTTGGCACATGAGTAATTGTATGAGGGAAGAGGTTCGAATCCATGGATGACAATAAGGTGACTTTTATTTTTGCATTGTATGGCATGTGTTGGTCAACTCTAATTAAGATAAGGTTGGACTTTATCATTTATGGATAGTAGACTAATGGAAAAAAAAAAGGCAAGTTGATAGTTAAGGTATGGAATCAAGGTGTTATGGTATGATAAGGGGACATAAGGCTTGGATTAAGGGATGAGGTTTTGGAAAGTTTGGCATGACCAACTTGTCCATGAATGTGGACGGCATTATGGATAATTTTTATGGCAAGATGGTTAGTAGTTTAGGTAAGCTTGAATTTGGGGAAAAGAATTATTTTTGATTAAGGAATGATGAGGGAACACAAGGCATAATATAAGGTTATTGCTATGGAAAGTTTTGTGTGGAAAACTTTGGCTTTGGAGTTCATGAACTTGGACGGTATTAGGGGCTAGGGGGGATGGCCGAAATTTTTGGTTAGCTTTTGGTATGGTATGGTGCTAGTTTTTGGTAGAATTAAGTGCTAGATGAGCACATCTTTCTTTTGGCTATTTTGTGTTTCTCTCTAATCTTTTTCTCCTCTTAGCCGAATGTATTTTGGCCAAAAGGTAACCATTTTCTTTTCTTTTGGCCATTTGAGTTTTGACCATTTTGGTTTTTAGTTGTTCTTTCTCCCCTCAAGTCCATTCCTTCTTTCTCTTCTTTTTTTTATAACCGAAACTACAAAACCATCAAAGACCATTTCTTCTCTTTTTCCCTTATTGCCAAACACACTTTGACTCAAAGTTCTTCCTTGATTCATCTTCTATTCTTGAGAACCCGAAACCCAAACTCCTCATTTCTATTCTTCTTTTCCTCTTTTTTTTTCCACAAGAGACTTTCAACATTATTCTCTCCCTAATTCTTCACCATGGCCGAATGTTGATGACAATCTCCTTAGCCGAATCTTTCTCTTCATATATATTCACTTCTCAACCATTTTTTCTTATTCACACCTTGATCAATCGGTAAAAACACTCTTTTCAATTCTTTTATTTTTCTTTCATTACCGAAATTGTATATTTCCTTGAGAGGATCTTTTTGACCGAAATCATTATTTCTTCTCTTTCAAACAAACCCTTTTATCTTTGTAGTGGTATAGGGGAGTGCTGATCATTTCTTCATTGATAGTCGACCATAGCCATACTAAGAACGGGTGGTAAAGGATTTCATCATTCAAGGATTTTGACAACTCCATAGGCAAGTGACGATTATCGGAATTGAATCAAAGTGTTAAGATTTTTGGGCAATCAAGAATGGGTTCGAAAAGAGCAGTTAATAGTGTTTGGAAGAGGGGTGGTTCTGCTATACCCTCAAATTTCAAACGAAGGGCTGTGTCGGGAGTCCGAGACTTTCCAACGGGATGTGGACCCTCTGCTGGTGATAATCGATTATTTGAAGTCGTACGTACTCCCGAGCCATTGTTTGTTCGTGGTTCTTCATCAGGTTATGAACCATCAATTGGAGTGAAATCGCATATAGTTGTTGTTCGGGATTCCGAGGGTAAGGATTTAGATTACTTATCAATTGTATAGTTTTATGAATGTTAGTGTTCTAATCAAGAGTGATAAATATTTAGGTATCGACGAGCGGGAAAGTATAGTTCTCACTATTATCAGGTGCGTAGTTATCGCACTGTCTCTTGATTGTGTGTATGTGTTATATTTATATATATGTGATATGATGTTAATGGTAGCCGAATTAAGGGCTAAGTTTGTGAATACCCGTGGTTGGTGATCGAATACTCAGGTCAGTGAATTATGATATTAAATGATCATTGATGAATATATGAAATGTGATGGCATGTGATGCATTATTGTCCAAGTGATATGTTGCCATGATACACATATATATATATGCATGGGACTTGGGATGTGACTATCGAAGGAAAGGGTGTACTTTATGTACGTGGTCTGATGTTAGCCTTGTGCTACATTGGCGCTTGATGGTGGCTATGTGCTTCATCAAGGGAGGTGTTGGCTAGGTGCCCATCTCGGCGGTTGATAGATGTGTGCATCACCGTGGATTAATTGATATGTGGGATCACTTATGTGATCGGTGGCTTAGCCACGGCCTTGAGCAGCAAGTCTGCCAAGGTAAGTTATGTGGGATCACTTAGGTGATCGGTGGATTAGCCACGGCCTTGGGCGGCAGGTGTGCCAAGGTTGGTGTAATGGATGGAACTAGGTTGGGTTGGGCTTCATTTTGCATAATTTTGCATGTGGACTGTGTGGATATGGGCCAAGCCCATATGTGGGGACATGTGTAATAACTATGCACTGAGTCTGTGTGACTCACCCAATTTTTCTCAAACCTTACAGGTGATGCATAAAGCTTGGACCAGGTTGGAGTGGATACGAGGTGGCCCATGCAGAAGTTATTTTCCTTATTATATATATTATACATATTTTCAGAATTTGCGAATATTTGGTTATTGTAATAAGGGCCACTTAAAAGGTTTTGAAGTTTATTATTATGTTTTAAAGTGGATTGACAATTTTTATTATTTGGATATGTTATATTTTTAGCAACTCATATCTTAAAGATATATGTTAAAATTACAAATCGAAGAATTTGTAACAACTTGATTTTATTTGGATTTATAAATATACAATGTTTTATTAAAGACAATAAATTTTTATGTTTTCCCTCTAAGTCAAAATATTTTTCAAACGTTTTCCGCAGTGGCATTCTAAATTCGGCCGTGGCATATGGGCCGGGTTTGGGGTGTTACATTTTTATATTCAAAAGATGATTACCTTACAATTGAAAAGTTTTAAACTATTTATAGAATCTTAGAAAGCTATAGCCACATTCGGCCATAATGATGTTCACACATAGAATTAAAATTCATTCATGCATAATGTTGATTCATTGAACACATGAAGGGTCATATTCCTCCCCCTTTGGATGTTCATGGACGTTCATCCTCTTGTGATTGCATGTATTTGGATGTTCATGCATGTCATTAGATGTGAATAGGCAATTCGTCCTCCCTTTGAAGTGCATGAATGAGCAGATTCATTCCTTTGAGAAGATTCATGTATGAGCATAATTAATGCTGCCATTTTAATGTAGAACTTCTCCCCTTGCTGTGCATGCATGTATAGATGAAATGTATGTTTCATTAATCTTGCAATTAAGGCCTTTGCATGTGCATGAATGTTGAGTGAAGAGTCAAATTCATTTCCCAAACTGGTGCATGCATAGTTGAGGTTCATTGTGCGCATTTATGGAGCTTCACCTCCCTTGGACGTGCATGCATGTGAGCCATGCATGAATGCAATCAAATAGTCATATTAAGCTCCCCTCATTGCCACCATCTATGTATATAAAGGATTCCTTGAATTCATACATTCATCAAATACATGTATCCATGAATCTGGTCCACCCATACGAACGGTCACATGAACCAAAAGTAATAGCATATATTTTTAAATTCCATGAACATAATTGTGCATGCATTTGGCTTTAATGAAGATGCATGAAGAGTCTTGAAGTGGCCAGCCGAACAATCCCTATAACACACATATAAATAGGTGTTAGATCATTTCAAACAATCACACATGAATCAACATAAAGACTATTTAACATGACACTTTAACAACATGACAAACTAGATTAATATTATACTTTAAACATGAATAAACGACATACTCAACTAATACAATAATTAAACAAACCCAATTGACAACAACTTAAACAAAATGAAATAAAACATGAAACAACTTAGCACATAATCAAAACATAAGATATAAGTAAATCTGTGAATTAAAACAAAATGCAAACATAATAAAACTAAAATCAAATCCAAAGTTTAATATGACCGAATGGTCAATTCGAGCCCCTTAGATTGATCATCCAAAACTTGGGTCAATTTTTGAACCAATTTTAGACTTGGGCTCGACCCATCTTGAATGATAATTTTCATTTTGCACTTGGGCCCTTCTCGTTTGGGCCAATCTCGACACCTTCGAATAGCATCGTAACATGATGTGACCGGAATCACATCACAACCTTAGGCGATTTCTTCGGTTTAAATCTGCTTTACTCTCAAAAAATGAGAATTCTCGTAGAAATTCTCTAAGGCACTGAAGCAAAGTGAAAGTAGACTAGAAAGAGAAAGAGGCCACGAATGAATAGAAAAGTCACAGAAAATTAGTGCACACTAAGTGCTTGAGTAAATGCTACCGAGTGATTACAAATGAAGGGGAATACCTCTATTTATAGTTGAGCTCCCTCAAAACCAGCGGTATAGATTAATTTACATTGACAATCAAGATTAGAGCCTATCTATAATATGAGATTCCTAAGCAATATAAACTCCATACGTCTTTATCCCTGATGGTTTACAATAATTACCCTGCAACTCTAGTTTTACTGGAGTGTTTCGTTGGGCCACCAAGGCTTTAAGTAGATGAGTTTCTCCATATGTTCCACGAATCGGCCAATTCAAACGGCTCAAATGAGCCCCATTTAATCAGTTGACCTCCATGGGACATTCTTTGCACAATGACCAAGGGTTTTGATCTACTAACACTAGGCTATTGAGATCTAAACCATCTTTGAATGGCCGATTAACTTTATTACAGTGCGTTTAATTGCTTTTTAACTCTAATTGTACTATAGGTAACCATTTGGGGATCACTAATGCGATGCAAAATTAAACACAAATCTTATTGCATTCTCGATAATTGGAGCATTATGACTTTGGATGCCCAGCGCAATGTGTTCAACTCTCTTTTTTTCTCGATTGTAGTGTAAAATGTTGTTTTAGATAATCTATGGTATGGTTCAATTGAATGTTTACCCCGTGTTGGAATACTCTTTTTCACTAAAGGATTATGCTCAGGCTAAGAAAAAACTACTATAGTAGCACTTTACTTTCCTATACTAACCCTTTACTTTTTTAAAATTAAAACAGACATTGCCACTTGATCCCTTTTCTCTCCATACTTTTATAGGCATGTAAAATTTGATTCTTTTTTCCTGATATATAGGGAAACTATTTTTATTTGTATAAAATATAAAAATTTTGACTTTAATGATAATTTAATAAATATATAATAAAATTTATGCAATTAATCATAAATAACTAATTATATGATAAATAAAAAATAAATTCAAATATAATTAGTATTTTTATAAAAAAATAATTATTTATTGCTAAAATTATTATTTAACATGAATGCAAAATTAATATATATTTTATTATTTAATATAAAATTTATTTTTTATTATTTAATATAAAATATAATTTTTTTTATTTTTTTATTATATATAAAAACTTAATGCAATGTTCTTAATATTCATTTTCTATTTTGATCTCAATATTATAATTGTGTTTGAATCAAAATACACATCTTATAGGTTATAGTTGGTTTTAATCTTACTGTTACAGTAATTAATCTCACCACCACTGTTGTTTTTAACCTTACTAGTGATCCAAAGGAAGCTTTAATTAACCGATGCAAATTCGACAATAATTATTTGTCATTTACAAGTTTTTTGTTGTTACGGACTAATGTATTAGACTAGATTATATATATAATCTTCCTATTCTTTATCATGCTATTGGATAAGTTGCGGCTCAATTTCAAAAAAAAAAAATAGTACCGAGATTTTGCAATGCAAATGAATGTTGGTGATTCCAAAAAATGAATGTTGGTGATTCCAATTTGCAAATGAATGGTGATTCTAATACAATACTAAGATTTTATAATGCATACGAATGTTGATGATTTCAATATAGTGGAATTTTGCAAATGAATGGTAGTGATTCCAATAGAGCGCACTTAGTCACCATAAGATTATAATTCTAAAATAGCACTTAGTGTTATAATCTTTCTAAAACGACACTTAGTCACCTTTTTGTTGTTTTATATGTGCCTCAAATTTAGGTGCAAACATGTACTATACAAACTTTCTTTGTTTTTTCTCTTCTTGAGTGATTTTTGGCATTATTCAATTTAAAGGTACAAGAAAAGTTGCTTGACATTGCATTATATCTTGGGAATAGGTGATGTTCCTAGGAATATTATGATTTTGGTTTTTGAAATTGATTAAGATTCAGATTTAGTAATTGGGTTTTTTTTTCTAATTAGCAAAAGATCAATGATTTTTTTTAAATGACTACAAGAGTGTAGATTTTGAAGCTTAAATGACGATTTTAAACTTAATTTTATTTTGATAATATAAACAAGCAATTTTGCATATGGTATACTTGGAACTTTTAGGTTTAAAATTTATGATCTATGATTTGAATTATACTAATGTTGTTACTTTCTAATTGGGTGTGAATTATTGTGTGGTTGAGGTTGAAAGTCGTAAATATTGGGCAGCAGAACACATTTGATTTAATTTAAATTTGGAGGATGGGTTATGGTGGTGTTCATTGCAATTTACAGCATAACATCCCTTGTTTTTTGACGCGTTATTATTTTCAGTACTCTGTATAAATTTGCAAATGCCTTATGGTCTTTGAACAAGCTTTCTCCTTTTGGACCAAACGGGGAGTATCCACCACTTCATGCACATGACGAGGACGAAGATGTTAGGTTTGGTAGTACTTAAATTGTTGTTTACAAATGCATATGGATGGTGCACTTTTGCCACTAAACCCTTTGTCTAATTATTGATGTAAAATCTTAGTCTTTGTCTAATTATGGATGTTAACTCTTACTATTTTTTATCTTAGTTCTTATTCCAATTTTTCTTTCTTTTTAGATATGGATTGCATAATATAATTTAATATATATTTTGTGTAAAGTCAGTAAAGTGTAGTCAAATTTAAAAGAGTAAGAACTTGTATTTTCTTCATTCAACCATTCATAATGCTATCTAAATGGCTAATAAGCTATTAAGATGAAGGAATGTATTTCAAAATCTCCATACTATAAATTAATAAGTTATACAATAATTTAACAAAGATATCAATTTACCAATGTTTATAAGACTTAACCAAAATTTATAAGCATTTATCAAATATTTCTAAGGATTTACCAAAATATCTAACAAGTTACCAAAATTTCTATCGATTTACTGATAACATGTTAAATTTGCATTATTTTTTGTGTTTAATTGGTTAATTATTGAATTTATCCCTCCTGAATTAGTGATTTTATGTTTTAATCTTGTCAGGGATGCAATTAGGATGCAATGAGTTAAAAACGAGCAGAAAAGGACCAATTTACAACACAATTAATAAATGGGGCCGAATAAAAAATGTGGAAATAGCCAAGGACTCATTAGATTTCTTTTGACTTTGTAAAAACCAAAATTAGAAAAAAATTGATTTTATTTTTTATTAAATTTTAATTATGTGTTGGGTGGTTAAGCCAAATTTAGTAAGTGATATATATATATATATATAGGATTTTAAGGTAGCTTGGAAGATACACTTGACATTTGATTTCATTTTGGAATTAAATAAGAATTATTCATTTCTTTCCAATTTCATGCCTATACAATTCCATTTCATTTTCCTTGTTTTTACAAAATCTGTTTAATTGCTTTCTAAGTCCCTTCCCCTCCAAACTTCCACTATTTTCATTCAAATCCACTCCATAACCAACCAAGGCATGAATAATTTCATGCTTCACTAAATACCAACTCAGCTTTAGGTCGGTATTCTTTCCGGTCAAGAATCGTGAGATACGTATCCGTACTAAAAATCCTTCCAATCGGGATTCATAGTTTTCCTAAATATCGGGATTGACAACTCATCCCTTAAAGTTAACTCAATTTCAAGTCAAAAAGTGCACGTTGGGTTGGAGTCGTGTTCGAGGACAGCTGGGGAAACGAGTCGGCCATGCTGTATGCGGATCTCCGAGAACAAATCAAGAGAAAAGTGATCAGGTTTAAACGACCCACGCGGTTGAGGCCGTTAATCCAAGTTGGGTTCTTCAGAGCGCAAGGCTGTCAAAATCTTGAACCAGAAACGGATGTATCTCAGTTAGATAACCGATAAGGGTTGGTTTGCAGGTTGTACCGGGACCAGCTACGTGAGGAAGAATTGGCGGTTAGGACGTTCTTAACTGCTATAACCAGCTTATTGTTTGGAGGAGAAAATTTATGTTCGAGGGTCGATTCTAAATCTGAAATCCATCGAGTCTAGGGCTAAGACTTATAATCACTATTTACAAAATCCGAATTTATTTCCCAATTTAATTTTATTTCCAATTTATTTAATTGCTTATTTATGTTGTTTCAGTTGTAACACCCCAAACCTGGCCTAAACGTTATGGCCGAATCTGATGATGTCACAAGGAATGAGTTTCGAAAACAGTATTGTTTCGATAAATCATCCAAGTTTTATAATTATCACTAATAACGTTATTTAATAAATTCATTTACCAAAACAATATTTGCAGCGGAGCTTTTTAAACCGTTATATGTTGAAAAATCCATATTTTACTTTCGAAAAAACCTTTGATTTCGTAAAATCGTAATTTTATTCAAACGTTGCTATAAAAATAAAGGCATCACAAACCAAATAAAAACTTAAACAGTCCAGAGAGTCCAAATAATAGAAAACTCTCGAAATTAACCTTTAAAGAAAATAAACCAAAACCCTTAATTAACTCAGTTCGTGGACTAGTGGTCATTGCAAGACTCCGCCGCACTGATCCGCCTAGGTCTATGGATTACCTGAACAGAACATACAATAGATGTGAGTTTACGTAAACTCAGTGTGCAACCCATAGAAATCAAACATACAAGCATACAGATTTAGACACACAGTCAGAAGCAGATATAGTTCCAGATTCAGAATCAAATCTAGATTCAGATTACAGATACAGATATGCACAAGTCCTACCCCCATCCTCTACACACCATCTCCGACCATCCCATCACACCATGTGGGGTTTAAAACACCCTCCCATCCCTACACACCAGGTTGTGCCTTTAAGACACATATCAGAATGTATATGCAGCCAAGCTGCCAGAATATAGGTGATCAACGCCTATCAGATACTTCCTCCATACATATAAATCCCACCCCAATAACAGATACAGAAATCAGACGCAAATATAACATGCTCAACATGCTTAATACAGATATCGGATACACATACATCAATATATTCAGGCATACATTCAGTATCCTACACAGTTCAGTCTATCAGAATGTTTTAGCATTCAATTTAGGGTATAGTTAGCCCTTACCGACCCTACAGTAGGCCTACAGTCGATCGAAGCGACCCGTACGACCTTAGGGAAAATTTCAGAAATTATGGGCCCACATACCCGTATGGGTCCATACGCTCGTGTGGTGCACATGCCCAAATTGGCCTTTGCCCATGTGGCCCACACGGCCTGGCCCAAAATCCACACGCCCGTGTGACATGCCCGTGTGGGCCCATACGCCCAGATTGGCCTTTGCCTGTGTGGCTCACACGGCCACACTTGAGCCACCACACGGCTGTGTCTCGCACACGAGCGACTACATGCCCGTGTGGCGTCGACATTTTCATTTTTCAGCTTTTTCCAAAGCCTCGTTTTCTACGTTTCAGGTACACACCTGGTAGCGTTTTGATGCGAATACTATCCCGAGCCTTTCAAGACCTAAAAATAGCATACCAAACACCGATTTAGCGACAAAATTTACTAATTTGTCGATCATAAACTGGCCAAAACTCGACTTAAAACGATGAAAAACACCGCTAACACCGATCCAACAACCAAAACGAAAATCATAGTTCGTCGACTTCTCCTACACCACAAAATACTGCAACAATTCAACCTTCAAAAATAACGATAAGAAGAATACAAACGAAAACCCACTTACCGATTACCCAAAAAAAAAATAGGATTCGTAACGCCCCAATAGCAAGGATTAACAATAAAAGCAAGAACGGGACAAACTTCGCCAGTGAGAGAAGAAAATGACAAGAACAGAAAATAGGGATTTTGTTTTTTGGAAATGAAAAGAAAAACGTCAAAAGCCAAGGGAATTTGGGGAAAATAACAAAAAAATAAAAAAAAAAATCATTTTTGATATGCCTTAACTTCCCACTAACCCCTTAATCTCAACCACTTCAGTATTTTAATTCCACCAAAACTATGTTTGAAAATCGAGCAAAAGTAAATACCCACGCTAACGCAGGGATTCGAACACAAGACCTCCAACACACCAACTCCCTTACCACTCGAACCAACAGGCTCTTTCTGATATGGAATTACATGCAATTAAATATAAGCCCACTGAACAGAGATAAGGCTTAAATCCAAAAAAATAACAAAAATTGCTAAAGGTAAGGCTTGAACTTGGGACCTCTCCCGCACACCCAGAACACTTAACCACTGAAGCAAACAGATATTTGTGTAAAAATTTTACAGAAGTAGGAATAAGAAAATTAAGGCGTTACATCAGTTATTTAATTTCTAAACATTTCAAACTCCCCTGATTTATTTGTTTATTTTTTTAGCAGGTCCGTTTGGATTCGTGGGCACGACTATTGCCACGACTATCGACACGACAAAAATTCTGATCACAAGTTAAACGCGAAAGTTGATCATAATACCAATCCATGTGGACTTGACCCTACTACCACTCTTTACTACTATTTAGAGTTATTTTGTAGGAATTATTTTTGGCGATTTCGACACCCATCAAATTTTGGCGCCGTTGCCGGGGATTAGAGATATTTTTCTAATTTTTATATGTTTACTTTATGACCATATCAGAATTGAGAACTCTAGAGTTTGAACCAGAAATTGGGAAATTAGCCCGACAACTGTGAAGAGAAGTCATTTGACGCGGTAAATGACCAATTCCCAGATTCGAAACCATATCTTACACCAAAGAAATTTTTTCGTTTGACAAACCAGACGAGATGGCTGAACAAACCATACGCCAACTCGCAGCAGCACTGGATGAACAACAACCCTTATGTATAACCTATCCAGAGGGAGGTATGCCATTCGAGTTGAAGTCAGGTTTGATTCATTTACTACCCACCTTTTGTGGACTACAGAATGAAAATCCGCACACCCATCTCAAAGAATTCCATATGGTATGCACAAACATGAAGCCTCAGGGAGTAACCGAAGACCAAATCAAAATTCATGTTTTCCCTTTCTCATTAGCCGACTTTGCTAGAAAGTGGCTATTTTATTTACCCCCGAGATCTGTCAACACAGGTTTGACATGTCTCGTTTATTTCTTCACAAGTTCTTCCCTACAACTCGAGCGGCCGAACTAAGGAGGGACATTATAGGAATCCGTCAGAAGGAGACTGAATCGCTCTACGATTACTGGGAGCGATACAAAAAGTTGTGTGCAAATTGCCCACAACATGGACTGACTGAACAATCACTCTTATAGTATTTCTATGAGGGGTTGCTCCCGATGGAAATGAAAATGATAGATGCTGCAAGTGAAGGGGCACTAGTTAATATGACTCCTCAGAGAGCACGAGAGTTGATTTCGATAATGGCTGCTAACTCTCAACAATTCTGACCAACCACAAAACCCACGAGACGGGTTAATGGGTTAAGCACTATCTCTAGAAGATAAAATTGATAAGCTGACTAACGTTGTTCAAAATTTGCTTACAGATAAAACAGGCCCAGCAAGGTTGTGCGGAATCTATGCTAAGCCAGACCACCCGACGGACTCGTGTCCAATTTTACATGAGGATTCGACAGAACAAGCAAATGTTGTCGGGAACTTTCTAGAACCGCCCCAAAGGCGATATGAACCCTACTCGAACTCATATAATGTGGGGTGGAAGGATCACCCAAATCTAAGTTATGGGTCGAATCCTCAATTCAATCAACCTTACCAACAAAGGTCGCCTCCGAATTAACAATTATATCCCCCAAAGTCATCTTTGGAAGCCATAGTGGAAAGGCTAGCCAATAGTACTGAGAAGTTTCAGCTAAAAACTGAAATGCATTTGTTGGAGTTAGATAAGCAAGTGAGCAAGCTTGCACTCACGGTTAGCCATTTGGAGTCCCAAGGTAAGCTGTCGTCCCAAATTGAGCCTAATCCTTGACACAATGTAAGTGTTGTAATAGCACAATTTTCAGTGGTGACGGAACAGTGGTTTCAGGACTACAAATTTTTGTTGTGTCGACTCGTAATTATTGTGTTTAGAATATTTATAAAGTTATTAAATCTGTATTAAAATTTGGTTTAGAAATATTAATGTTTAGTTAGTTAATTAAAGAAAAAATGACTAAATTGAAAAAGGTACAAAACTTGCTTATTATAGCAATTAGGTGATGAAATGGTGTAATTATTAATTGGGGAAGGACTTAAGTGATAATTAAGCCCTAAGTAAGATAGTGGGATGGCAAATTGATGGAAAATGGCAAAATAATGAAATTATAATGGCAAACTTGTAATTTAGTTGAAATTAAAACAAAATTAAGTAAAAAGAAATAGGTTTGTTTTTCGTTTTACATTGCCATAGCCAAAATTCATGGTTTTTCAAGCTAGTAGAATCGACCAAGCATATTGTTATGCATGTGAGTGAATTTCTTACTCGTTTCTTGTAATTTTTATGTTTTTGATATCGTTGCAACTAGGTCCAGTTAGCCCGTACCTCCGTTTCTAATTCTGTTAAAAATTTTAGAAGTTGCCATTGTTGAATATTAGATTTTTTTTTTTATGAATATCATGTATTTGGAACTTTGATTGTGTTGTGTGATGATTTGGTAAAGTGATTTTGGTTAAATTTTGATTTTTAGGATTAAATTATGAGCATGTCAAAATAATAGGGTTTGGTAGTGAATTTTAGGTTTATTAGGGGCTGTTTGAGGGCCTGGAATATTTGTATAGATTATTGATTTGATTAAATTAGTTAATTTAATGAATTAACTAATTAGGGGATTAAATTGCAAAAATTGTAAAAGTTTAGGGTAATTGTGAAAATTTGAAAAATAGAAGGTTATTAATTGTAAAATGGATTGGAAATGAAATATATGCTAATAAATGAGTAATTTTATATTTTAGATCAAGATCCTGTAGATACTCGTGAAAAAGGAAAAATAGCGGAATAGTACATGAACTTCTGCAATTACTACAATTCAGTCCCAGTAAGTTCGTACGGTTAAAGTTTAACATTTGTATAAATTGATGATTGGTATTATATATATGTTCAAATTTTGGAATTAAATTATTGTTGGAAATATATTATTGATTTTAATACTCAGTTTGAATTGAACGCGAGATTTGAGTACATTCGTGGTTTGGTGTATGACAGGGGCTTGGAGTGGAGATGGTACTGGAGGGAGATATAGTCATTTTACCCAAGTAAACTGGGGTTCAGCATTTATTGCGAACTCTCATGTTTTACTTTCTGTTTGGCGTGATTGGATGGATCAGCTCTCACGAGCTTCTGTTCAGTTTTTGAGCTTTTGTTGGCGTATTCAGGAGGACCAGGTCTTATGAGCTTCTGTTGACGATGTACTCTTACCCGTAAGTCATTCTTCGAATAGAAAATCTCGGTAAGGTAACTTGTTTAATGAATTTGAAAGACATGTTAGTTATATTTGTATAGCTTTGAATACAGATGTATTTACCGATTGAAGTTATGAATGACAGAGAGTTCTCTTTGATGATTTTTATTGTTTGAATTATTATAGTTGGTTCGGTAAGATTTATAATTTAACTCGTAGAACTTACTAAGCTTTATTAAGCTTACTTGTGTTGTTTAATGTCATTGTAGATTTTCGAAAGGTTGGATGATTGGATCGGCACTCAAGTCACACTATCCAGTTTATCTCGGTAGTTTTTGAAATGTTTAATTCAAATTATATGGCATGTATAGGCTCTTGTGCTATTTTGGTTAACGTTTGGCTTATGTAAATGTTATGAATGATATTTTGTGCAAATAACCAATTTGCTAATGGTTTGAGAATGAGGAATAGTTGTTATGCTAGTATGTGTGGCTTACATATATTTGAATTGTTGTGATTGTGGTAACTTTGTTAGGTATGTTGATTTGGTATTTCTTGAATCAGTTGATGAATTAGATTAATATGTATTTTGAGGTAAAGTTGTATATAATTGTGGTACCAATGAGGGTACACTGGTTAGGCACACATTAGGTTGGTTTTGATGTGTTTCTGACCCGATTAATGTCATTTTGATTTGGTATTTTGGTTAGTATTTGAGTTTCTTAAGGTCCAAGCAATTTGAAATGGTAAACTTGTATTTTAAGGTTCATTTTAGGGCCACACGGCCTGAGACACGGGCGTGTGTCTCAGCTGTGTCCCCTTTAGGTTCAATGCATACAAGTCAGGCTGTTACATGGCCTGGCACACCGGCGTGTGGCTTGGCCACACGGCCGTGTGGCCTCTGCAGTCTAAAATTTTCTACTTTTTCCTAAAATTTCTAAATATTTTCGATTTAGTCCCGAATTGTTTCTGTAGTATTTTTAGGGCCTCGAGGGCTCGATTAAAGGACATTATGGATGTATTTGAATGAAATTTGATTATGTTTGTATTAATGTATGATTTGAATGGTTTAATATTTTGTTTGTCCGGTAATGCTCCGTAATCCTATTCCGGCAACAGATACTGGTTAGGGGTGTTACATTTAGATTGAGCTATAGTTAGATTTGACGTATTCGGAGGAACCAATGAGAATTTTAGCTCGGGAAGTCAAAGAATTGCGGAATAAACGAGTTCTGTTAGTAAAAGTATTGTGACATCGTCATGGTTCAGAAGAAGCCACCCGGAAAATCGAAGAATCAGTGAGATTACAATATTCGAATCTATTTTCAGGTAACAATTTTGAGGATGAAATTTTTTAAGGGGGAGGGTTGTAACAGCACGATTTTCAGTTGTGAAGGAATAGTGGTTTTGGGACCACAAATTTTTGTCGTGCCGACTCGTAATTATTATTTTTAGAATATTTATAGTGTTATTAAATCCGTATTAAAATTTGGTTTTGAAATATTAATGTTCAGTTAGTTAATTAAAGAAAAAAAAGACTAAATTGAAAAAGGTGCAAAACTTGTTAATTATAACAATTAGGTGATGAAATGGTGTAATTATTAATTGAGGAAGGACTTAAGTGATAATTAAGCCCTAAATAAGATAGTGGGACAGCAAATTGATGCAAAATGGCAAAATAATAAAATTATAATGGCAAACTTGTAATTTAGTTGAAATTAAAACAAAATTAAGTAAAAGGAAATAGGTTTGTTCTTCATTTTACATTGCCATAGCCGAAATTCATGGGTTTTCAAGCTGGGAGAATCAGCCAAGCAAATTGTTATACATGTGAGTGAATTTCTTACCCATTTCTTATAATTTTTACGTTTTTGATATCGTTGCAACTAAGTCCAGCTAGCTTGTACCTTCGTTTCTAATTCTGTTAAAAATTTTAAAAGTTGTCATTGTTGAATATTAGATGTTTTTGATGAATATCATGTATTTGGAACTTTGATTATGTTTGTATTTGGAAACACGAAAATTTATATACTTTTTCATGCCCTTTTTGACCCAAATTCATATGGTTTCGAGTAAATTCTTGTCGAAAAATAACTAAATATTATAAAATAATTAAATTGTGTTAAAAATATGAACATGATGAATTTTAATTAATTTTATAGTTAATTTTGTTTAATTTTGACTATTTTAAATGATTCGCGCACAAAGGGCGAAAATCGGCTCGGCAGACACTGCTCGAAGAACAAAATCGATAAGCAATTTGAAGTTCAAGGCAAAATTTATTTCCAGCCCAAGACGGTCCAATTATGAGTATTTAATCATAATATAATTAATTTTAATTTATTACCAATTTAATTTGGGCTAAATAAATTATTATTAATTAATTATGGGAAAAAAGGGCTAGTTGAACCGCACTGGTTGAATCGAACCGGTTGAACCGAACCAGCCACCAATTGGGCAGCCCAAACCGTCCAAAATGATGGCCTAAATCAGCTTAATAGCTTATTAATTAAGCTTGCAAAGAAGCCCTTGAAGACCTTTCAAAATTGCTATTTTTAGCAGCCTTGATCAGCTATAAATACACCCCCTAGCTGCTCATTCAAAACACACCTCAAGCATCCAACATTCTCCTCTCTCACTTTCTCTCAATTCCATTTTCCCTTCTCCCTTTTTGGTTTTCTTGTGCCGATTTCCAATCTTGGAAAAGAGGTGTTTTTCCAGCCATTTGGAGCAAAAAGTGGAGTGTTCATAAGCCACCTTGATAGCCGAGGACAACGAAGAACGAAGAACGGAGCAATTAGACAAGCCACGGAGAACCACCGGATTTGTTTCTTGTTCCCTATCTCTTTAAATTTCGTTGTTGTTTTGAAAAACATGTTTATGAATATTTATGCTGTTGGAATGTTTAATCTAATCAATTTAGCTTGAATTTAATTCGTGTTGGGTTGATCGCATTTCGTCCTCTTGAATTGTTAAAATTGTGTTTATGCTATTAAAGGCCTCGGTAAAATGTTTGATTAAGTAAAATTTTGTTAAGTTATCTGGCATTATAATTGTTTAGATAGCTAATGAATTAATTATTTAAACGCATTGAAATTATAATTAATGGACGCAATACTTAATCTGTGCATGTTTAATTCTTCTAAGGGAGCTGAAGATTAAATTAGCATTGTATTTGACGATACATATGCCTTGCATAACTTGCAGGATTTTTGTGATTAAATTGTTTCAAGGTAAGAATACTTGTTACTTCGCATGATCTTTTATGTGCTTGTTAGGTTGAATTAATCGTTTGCATCGATATAGGAATATGCGAGAGATTGTTTAATTTAATAAGTATGTATGTGCAATAATATGTTTACTCGTAGAAGTCTGTTAATCGTTCGAATTTGCATAGAAATATGTACAAGAGATGAATGGATTTTTATTTGTAAATATGTTCATAAGTTAGCAAATTACCGAGTTGTCATGTTTTAACAAGTATAAACACGAGTTTAATAATTCTAAGGTAAGAAATGTTATTAATCCAACACAATTATATCATCTTGATTAAAATCAGTTTTTGAAATCGTGCATTAGAACTTTGTTTTATTTTATTTTTCTTTGTTTTATTTTTATTTTTTAAATATTTCTTAAATCCAAATATTTTTCCTTCACCAAATTGTTTGAAAACATTTTCATAAATAATTCTTTTACAGTCCCTGTGGGTACGATAACTCGACATTTACTTGTCACTTTATTACTTGTTACGATTGTGTACACTTGCACATTTCCACCGTTCCAGTATTAATGTATGATTTGAATGATTTAATATTCAGTTTGTCCGGTAATACTTTGTAACCCTATTCTGGTGACGGATATGGGTTAGGGGTGTTACATTTAATGGTATCAAAGCTACGGTTTAGTCGATTCTTGGACTGAATGTAGCGTGTGAAATGTCTAGAATTACATCCCATATAAATCTGCGATAGTGTGATGTGTTTGATCTGATCTAACCTTCGTTTTCTTATAGATTGTAAAGATGTTAGACAGATCTGATCGTGCTGACAATGATGAGGTTAACAGTAACGTACCGACTTCTGATCATGGGACGAGTAGTAATGTCCCGATTCCTCTGGCTCAGGAACATGAGCTTAAAAATATGTTTTTTGGGTATATGAACCAGTGGTTCAACGATTTTATGCAAGTGAAAAATTCGGCTCAGTGACCTCCACCCCTATTGTACCACCTGTTGTACCTCCGGTTGCACCTCCACCTCTTCCAGTGATTAAACCTAATAGACGTATTCCAATTGAGAAACTTAGAAAGTGTGGTGCTGAAGAATTTCGGGGCAGAATAGAGGATGATCCGGTTAAAGATGAGTACTGGCTTCAAAATATATTACGGGTTTTCGAAGAAATGGCTTGCTCTCCTAATGAATTTCTTAGATGTGATGTTTCATTATTAAAAGAGGAAGTGTATAGTTGGTGGTCGATGATAGTAGCGGTGGTACCGAGGGAGAAAATTTCCTGAGAATTCTTTCAGATCGAGTTTAAAAAGAAATATGTCAGGAAAATGTATTTGGACAAGAAAAATAGAGAATTTCTTGAATTACATCAGGGAAATAGATCGATAGCTGAATACGAGAGAGAATTTATATATCTCAGTAAATATGCCTGAGAAATTGTGCCTACTGAAGAAGAAATGTGTATCCAGTTTGAAGATGGCCTGAATGATGAAATTCGAATGATGATCGAAGGTAATGAAATACGAGAATTTGTTGTCTTGTCTGATCGTGCACAGAAAATGGAATAAATGTACCATCGCAAGATACAATAGGATAGACAGATTCGAGAGTTTCACAAGAGAGGTTCTTCCAAGTCGTTTTCTGCATCACCGGTGAAGAAGACTAGAGATGATTTTAGCTGAGCTACCTCAGTGTCTGAGCATCCGAATAAAAACAAGACGATTCAATATGATTTCAGAGTACCTACTAGACCAGCTGATAGTGTGGGAAGTGTATGAAATACTCCGAAGCCCAATTGCAGATATTGCGAGAAATATCATCTTGGTGAGTGTAGAGGTAAATCGGGCGCCTGTTATAGATGTGGATCGTCTGATCATTTTATTCGTAATTGTCCTAAATTGCCAAAAGAGGATGAAGATCAAAAAGAAAAGCAAATGTATACCTCTCAGAAAAGTAGATGTCTGAGCCAGAATAGTTCTACCGGGACTACTCGTATGGGAATAAAAGACACTGTCGTTAAGTCAGAGGCTAGAGCACCTGCTCGCACCTATGTCATTCGAGCCAGAGAGGAAGCTATTACTCCAGCTATGATTGCTGGTATATTCTATCTCTTTGATGTTACTATGTATGCATTGATTGACCCTAGGTCAACTCATTCTTATATTTGCACTGCATTAGTAACGGAAAATAAGTTACCTGTTGAATCTACTGATTATGATATTTAAGTTACTAATCCACTAGGTCAGAGTGTAATAGTTAACTTAGTTTGTCATAATTGTCTACTGAAAGTTAGGGGCTGTGAATTCCTTGCTGATTTGATGTTGTTACCTTTTCGGGAATTTGATGTTATTTTGGGTATAGATTGGTTATCTTTGCATGATGCTATGGTAAATTGTAGACAGAAATGGATTGATTTGAAATGTCAGACAGGAGAGATGATTTCAGTTGAGTCTGAGAGTCAGAAATATGTTGTTATAATTATTTCAGCTTTTATTGCTCAGAGATTGATTCGAAAAGGTAGCGAAGCATTTCTAGCATATATCCTTGATACCCGAGATTCAGAATCGAAACTAGATTAGTTAACAGTTGTTAGTGAGTTCGTTGATGTATTTCCTGAAGAGTTGCCGGGTTTACCTTCTGATCGTGAAGTTGAGTTTGTGATTGATTTGATTCCTGGAACTGCACCGATATCAATATCACCGTATTGTATGGCACTAGCTGAACTAAAAGAATTGAAAGCACAGTTGCAAGAGTTATTATATCAAGGGTTTATTTGACCGAGCATGTCTCCCTAGGGTGCACCTGTATTATTTGTGAAAAAGAAAGACGGCTCTTTGAGATTGTGTATAGACTACAGACAATTGAACAGAGTCACGATAAAAAATAAATACCCTTTGCCACTTATTGACGATTTGTTTGATCAATTGAAAGGTGCCACAGTGTTCTCAAAGATAGATCTCAGATCCGAGTATTATCAATTGAAGGCTAAAGATTGCGATGTGTCAAAGACTGCTTTCAGAACTTGTTAAGGTCATTATGAGTTTCTGGTAATACCATTTGGTTTGACTAATGCCCCTGCTGCTTTTGTAGATTTAATGAATCGGGTTTTTCAACCTCATTTGGATATATTCGTTGTTGTGTTTATTGATTCTATATTGATATATTCCAAAATAGAATTCGAGCATGCCCAACATATGAGAATCGTACTACAGACTTTGAGAGAAAAGTAGTTGTACGCAAAATTTAGTAAATGTGAATTCTAGCTTCACGAGGTTGGATTTTTGGGTCACATAGTATTAGCCAACGGGATTCGAGTTGATCTGAGTAAAGTTTCTACTATGATGAATTGGAAGACTCCGAAAAATGTTCAGAAGTGCAAAGTTTTCTGGGTTTAGCAGGTTACTATCGATGTTTGCTAAAAAAAATTCGATTCTTGCTTCGCCGATGACCAGATTATTACAGAAAAATGTTTAGTTTGTTTGGTTCGATAAGTGCCAACAAAGTTTTGATCAACTGAAGAAAATGTTGACGAAAGCCCTAGTCTTGACTCAGCTTGAATCTGGAGTAGCATATGTTATTTATAGTGATGCGTCTCTCAGCGGTTTGGGTTGTGTGCTGATGCAGTCATGAAAATTAGTAGCCTGTGCTTCTCGATAGTTAAAGTCGCATGAGAAGAATTATCCTACTCATGATCTCGAGTTGGTCGCAATTGTATTCACTTTGAAGATTTGGAGACATTATTTATACGGCGAGAAATGTCACGTGTTTACAGATCACAAAAGTTTAAAGAATTGAATTTTGGCACCGTTGCCGGGGAATTTGATGGGCGTCGAAACCATCAAAAATAATTCCTACAAAATAACTCTAAATAGTAGTAAGGAGTGGTAGTAGGGTCGAGTCCACAAGGATTGGTATTATAATCAACTTTCGCGTTTAACTTGTGATCAGAATTTTTGTTGTGTCTATAGTCGTGGCAATAGTCGTGCCCACGACTCCAAACGGACCTGTTAAAAAAATAAACAAATAAATCAGGGGAGTTTGAAATGTTTAGAAATTAAACAACTGAAACAACATAAACAAACAATTAAATAAATTGGAAATAAAATTAAATTGGGAAATAAATTCGGATTTTGTAAACAGTGATTATAAGTCTTAGCCCTAGACTCGGTGGATTTAAGATTTAGAATCGATCCTCGAAAATAAATTTTCTCCTCCAAACAATAAGCTGGTTATAGCAATTAAAAACGTCCTAACCGCGTGGGTCGTTTAAACCCGATCACTTCTCCCTTGATTTGTTCTCGGAGATCCGAATACAACACGGCCGACTCGTTTCGCCAACTATCAACAAACACGACTCCAACCCAACGTATACTTTTTGACTTGAAATCGAGTTAACTTTAACGGATGGGTTGTCAATCCCGATACTTAGGAAAAATGTGAATACCGATTGGAAGGATTTTTAGTACGGATATGTATCTCACGATTCTTGACCGGAAAGAATATCGGCCTAAAGCTAAGTTGGTATTTAGTGAAGCATGAAATTATTCATGCCTTGGTTGGTTACGGAGTGGATTTGATTGAAAATAGTAGAAGTTTGGAAGGGAAGGGACTTGGAAAACAATTAAACAGATTTTTGCAAAAATAAGGAAAATGAAATGGAATTGCAACACATGAAATTGGGAAGAAAGGAATAATTCTTATTTAATTCCAAAATGAAATCAAATGTCAAGTGTATCTTCCAAGCTACCTTAAAGCCCTATATCACTTACTAAATTTGGCTTAACCACCCAACACATAATTAAAATTTAATAAAAAATAAAATCAGATTTTTTTTTTTAATTTTAGCTTTTATGAAGTCAAAAGAAATATGATAAGTCATTGGCTATTTCCACATTTTTTTTTCAGCCCCACTTTATTGATTATGTTGTAAATTGATCCTTTTCTGCTCGTTTTTAACTCATAGCATCCCAATTGCATCCTTGACAAGATTAAAACATAAAATCACTAATTCAGAAGGGATCAATTCAAGAATTAATCGATTAAACACAAAAAATAATGCAAATTTAACATGTTGTCATTTACCAATATTTATGAGACTTTACCAAAATTTCTATGATTTTACCAATATTTTCAAAATTTCTAAACCCCATTTCCCATACCAAGTCTTGACAATTACCAAAATTTCTATTGTCTTACCAATATATCTAACAATTTACCAAAAATTCTAAAGATTTACCAAAATGTCTGATGAGTTACCAAAATTTCTATCGTTTTACTAATATTTATAAGATTTTACCAATATTTTCAAATTTTCTAAATCGTATGCCAAGTCTTAACAATTACCAAAATTTCTATGACTTTACCAAAATATCCAACGATTTACCAAAATTTCTAATGATTTATCAATATATCTAATGACTTCCTAATATTTCTAAGGATTTATCAAAATAACTATCAATTTTCGAGTAAATCTATCGATTTTCCAAAATATCTAACTGTAGGTACCTAATTTTGCCCGGGCCCATTCAAAAAAATAAAAAATAATAATAATGTCCATTTTTTTTACAAGTCCAAAGACAAACCCAAACGACCAAAACCAATAAGCCCAACAAACCTACCAATTACAGACTCCACAAATCAGACCCACTACCCTTGGTCCAAACCTGAAAACACCACCCGAGCCCCAATCCATTACACTGACCCACTACCTAATTAACCCAACGAACCCAAAAATATACGGGGCCCAAAAGACCCAATAAACCTGGACTCAGATGGCCCAAGAAGCCCAGAATATTGAACAGAAACCAGAAGACCTAGGGTTTCTGGAAACCCTAGGCGCCGCCAGCAGGAGTCTAGCGCAATCGTCGCAGTCACCCGCCTCCGATCGTGCCTGGATTCACCCCCGAATCACCATCGTCGCAAGATCTTCGCCTCTGCTGCACAAAAAGGAAATAACAGTAGCAAATCACGACAGAAAACTAGACAGGATCTTTTGTTTCCTTTTTATTTTTATTTTCAAGGGTATAAAAACCCATTAAATCTGTAAACGAAGTGGGACCGAAATATACAGACATATACACAGAGAGAGATATATAAAAATACAACACAATCGAGCCAAGGTTTTGTTTCATTTTTATTTTTTTTATTTTTATTTTCGAGTATTGTTATTCTATTTCGTTTTATTTATTTTTCTTTAAAAATATATAATATATTTGTTAAAATATATATAAAAAAAAGAAGCAAAAAAAACTTTTACCTTTTTTTGGGATTTCGGCCACCGTGCACGGTGGCGGACGGCGGTCGGAGCCTCGCCAGAGACTGCCGGAAATCGCCTGGCAGAGGTTCTGAGAGCTTTCTCAGAATTTTTTTTTAAAACTCATTGGGCAATTTTTTTTTTCTCTAATTTGGGCTATTTATATAGGGTTTAAAACGGCGCCGTTTTGGACTTAGGCTCCACTGCCAAAACGATGCCGTTTTGTTTAAAGATCCAAAATTTGACCCGACCCAAGGCAGAGGATCCGCGTGTTTTTATTAAAAGGGATAATTTCTGAATCAACCCTTCCGCGTTTTTGAAAATTTACAATTATGTCCGAATGGTTTTTATTTTTTTTTTAAATTTAACCCTAAAAGACTTCTTTTATTTCAATATAGTCCCTCATGCTGCATTAAAGGGCCAAATGCATTACGGCACCGTTTTAGAAAGAAGGCAGAATTGCCTAATCAATCCCTATAGCCTGACGCGTGTTTTTAATTTAGTTTTTTTTTTATATTTTTATTTATTATTTAGTCTTTATTTATTTTTAAGACCTTTTTTAATTATTTTTTTCTAATATTATATTTAATTATTTTTATTATATTATTTGTATAAAATTCGTATATATATTTATTGTTTTTTTATATGTATTATTTTTAAAAAAATATTATTACTTATTATTTTATTTGTTTAATATTATTTTATTATATATTATTTGTAATTTATACATTAGTTATTATATTATATTTTTAAAATCTTATATATTATATAGTACTATATTAATATCATATTTTTGTATAAAAACTATTATGCAATATATTTCATTTATATTATCAATTACATATACTTTTCATTGCATTTATATATTTTACATGTATTATTTATTATAATTATTTTTAATATCATGATTTATATGTATGAATATTATCTTATAACTTTTATCTTTGGTTATTTATTGCACTATACTTCATATTCATTTATTTTCATTCTTTAATTGCATGTTTCAGTATGATATTTCAATTGTTTAAATCATTTATTTTTTCTTATTATTCTTTATTAGTAGAAATTGTTAATATAGTTTGTAATTACGATAAACTGATATTTGACATATATGTTGTAATGTATGATTCACTCAAACCATTTTTATAAAAATACCTTTTGAATTAAAATATTTATTTCAAATGGTTTTCAAAATACGGTGATATATGATATTTGAAGGATTTCGAGAAGAATTTTGCCCTAACTTATTGGGTTCGATTTTTCTCGTGAAACTTTAGGTATTACCTATCCCTTTTTCCTTAAAAAAAACTGAGATTTATCAATTTCGAATAAAAAACCTACTCTTGGGAATTCAGATCATTGTGCCCTAACTTATTGGGTTCGACGTTTTGCATCTCGGGGTAGGAATTTCCTAAAATAAAGACGAGCTTAATTTCAAAGTCATAAGGTGCTATACCTTAACTTACTGGGTAAAGTACTTTATTTCTTTGGGATAGGTAAGCCTTGGTTTTCTTTCTAATAAAAAGGATCATATTTTGTAATTTTCTTTATTTTCAACATTCGGACATAATTTTATCGATTTGGTACCAAATTTTGGGCGTTATGAGGGTGCTAACCCTTCCTCATACGTAACCGACTCCCGAACTCGTTTTCTTGTTTTTTGTGGACCAAAAATGTTTTAAAATAAAACGTTTTACAGGGTGATCCAATCACACCTAAGTAAAAAAGATTGGTGGCGATTCCCGTTTTCGTTTTTAAAGTCTATCGATTTTCCAAAATATCTAACGATTTAACAATATATATCTAACGGTTTACCAATATTTTAAAGGATTTATCAAAATATCTAACAATTTACCAAAATTTCTAAGGATTTATCAAGACATCTAACAATTTACCAAAATTTCTAATGTTTTACCAAAATATCAAATGATTTATCAAAATTTCTAATGTTTTACTAAAATTTCTATCAATTTACCAATATTTATGAGACTTTACCAAAGTTTCCAAGTTTTTCCAAATATTTCTAAATTTTCTAAACCTTATACCAAGTCTTAAAAATTACCAAAATTTCTATGATTTTACCAAAATATCTATGGACTTATTAATATATTTAATGATTTATTAATGGATCTAACAGTTTATCAACATTTTTAAGAATTTAGCAAAATATCTGACGATTTTCCAATATTTCCAAAGATTTACCAATATATCTAATCATTTACCAAAATATCTAACTGATTTACCAAAATTTCTATCGATTTATCAATATTTATGAGACTTTACCAAAATTTATAAGATATTACCAATATTTTCAAAATTTCTAACCCTATACCAAGTCTTAACAATTACTAAAATTCTTGACTTCACCAAAATTTATATGAATTTATCAATATTTCTTCGGATTTACCAAAATTTCTAGAAATTTTATCAATATTTCTATAGACTTACCAACATTTATATGAATTTATCAAAATATCTAACATTTTACCAAAAAATTCTTAAAACTAAACCCTTAATTTTTTTGTTTAACCCACAACCAAAATATCTAGACACTTTTTTATTTAGGAGCCCATGGCTGTAGAACTACTCACTACATTCAGCAGCTTTCCTGCTAATAATGGCGCGGGCCCCCCTTTTTCTTCTGCAATCAATTTTCACTTAAAAAAATATTTTAAAAAAAACTGCTGGTCGTACGTGGTCGTTTAAGGTTGAGCATAAATCATGTGGAAACGGGGCCGTAAAAGAAAGCCCATTGAGAAATGCAGATTCCAGTCGAGAGAAAAACTGAAAGAAATTGAAGTTTTGAACCCCTATTTGGTCGTACACAAGAAAGGGGGGAAAAACGTTAAACCCTAGAATTTGTTAGAGTGAAATTAAAAGTGTGTTTGTTTGGGTGAAGAATAATGAGTGAAAGGCAAGAGCTTCAACCCGATCCGCAGATTCAATCGCCCCAGGGTTCATCAAGAGATGACATGATTTCCTGGGTGGTGGCGTTAGAGACGGCTTTGCTCCCCTGCTTGCCCGCCAGAGAGCTTCAAGCTATCGACCGTTCTCCGCACCCTTCTCATCAGAGTCAGTTGCCTTCTCTTTTCATTCCCCCCCCCCCCCATTTACTTTCGATATCTGTTCCTAGTCAAACAGATACTGCATCAATTAATGAAATATATAGATAGATGCCCTAAATTGAAGCTTTCAGTGTTCTAGAGTATCCCATTTCCGATGCTTGGTTCCTCCTTTTTCTTTTTTCTTTTAAAGGGTGTTTACATTTGTAATTGCTGTAGTTGATGTGGAGAGACATGCTAGAGATTTCATGGAAGCTGCCAAGAAGCTTCAGTTATATTTCCTTGGCTTGCAACGCGAGGATCAGCCAACCAAGGCTGAAATGCTCAGAAAAGTAAACCCATTAAACTTCTACTACTATAGATGATTGATGTGCGTGATTTATTGATGAATCCTCTGCAAAGAACCCTAATTTGACGTTGTAACAGGAGATTGCAACAATGGAAGAAGAGTTGAAAACGAAGACGGAGATGATGAAGAATCAGGAGAGACTGATCCAGGGATGGAGGAAGGATTTGAGTGACCAACTGGACCAACACACTACTGAACTGGAGAGAGTATAGTTGATTGGCAATACTTGTGTGCTAATAATCTCTGGGGTTATATTTTGTTTGAGATTGATCTTAGGGTCTAGCTTTACCACCAGTCATGTTGTTGCTTTGTACTGGCAGTGAAGCATTATATCTGCTGCTTGTGTAACTGCAGAAAGCACAATTAATACAATCCTTCCATATACTAATTTTGCCCATGTGAGTTATACTTGATATAATCATATTCGGGTCTAGGAGGAAGATTGCATTTTGCCTTACTCAAAAATAAGCAACTTGATTCCTGTTTGTTAGATTAAAGAATAATTTTAAATGTAATGATCAATTTGCTCTTTAATTTAATATACAAAAATTAATTTATATATTTTTTAAGTAAAGAGGGTAAAATACAATTCAATAAGCATATGATAGAGCGTGGAACTCTTTGTTTCAGTGATGCAACTAAAGAAATGAAGTTGATTTTATCTGCTTTGGCAGGAAAATGGAGCACCAAACAGCACAAATCTGTATGTATACAAAGATAAATAATCCAAAGTCAAATCAAAAGCTTAAAATATGAACTAAAAATGAGGTAAGCATAAAAAAGACAAGTAGAAAAGGGAAATTGTTGCAGAACATAAACTGATCAACAATCTACAATTACAATTCTCAAGTTCTAGTTAAAGATAATATATCACAAAAACAGCTATTAGATTTGAATGGCAATTGGCATCTAATTGGCCACCCATACACACGGCCCTTCTTCTCAAGTTGGAAGCAACATAAAAGGACCCTTTGGGTCTTTTTTCATCTACTTCTTTGCGTAAGTAATCAACATCTGGTTTTGCTGTATCTTGAAACCTTGCAGTGCCTGCATAGCGACGGTTGATTGCATCTCATTTTCATACTCGACAAAGGCTATACCTGGTTTTGTTTCCACTGTTCTGACATCCTTTAAACCGGGGTATTGATTGAAGAGCATTTGCAGCATCATTGTGGTTGCATCATGAGGAAGATTCTGAACAAACAGGATGTTATTTGGTGGTGCAGGAGCTTCTGGAACAATTGGTCTAGCACCCAGGTAGGGTAATTGTGATAGCTGTAGCATTTCAGAGAAAAGATAGGAGCAAATAATGAGAAACATATACAGGCCTAACCTTAAGCAAAAGGACCAGTTTCATTCAATTACAATTCAAAAGTATCCAATCTTTGACCATCATGCTGTGGACCACCACGAATCTCGTAGGGTCTAATGTTAAAGAATGGTCAAGTTCAATTAGCATCAGATTTTCATGAGAGCAAATAAATATGCAATAAGTCTTCAACACAGCAAAGCACAGAAAAATTCCGTAATGTATCAACAAAAGATGCTCTCGTCAACTCTTTTGACTAGCATAAGGTTTGCAGCAACTAGATTTAAGCAGCTCAAAAGTTATAAATGTGGCCACAGGCTGAAATATATAACCTTCTAAATAATCCATATTAATATCATAATTGCAAGATTAAGCAAAGTTCATTTCAACCAGAGTCCATTGAGAGGAAAAAGAGAGTTAATCCATGATAAGATACTATATTTAGTATCACTTACAGGAGGTGTTGCACCATAAGCACCCGCATAAGCTGGATTCAAACCTGCTGACGCTTGATTAGGATCAAGTTGCTCTTTCCGTTTTTTCCCTCCTACATTGAGACAACATATACAAATCTCAAGAGACGAACAGGAAAGAGTAAAACAGATAAGACAGTATGCCACGTATGTCAAACTAAGCAACATGACAGTGAATAAGAGAGAAATAACTCATGTTTAGTACCAAACATCTAACATAAGCATCCCAACTTTTATTCTCCATCAACACCTTGATGTACACTACCTCGAAAATGAGTTTATAGGAGACAATGAGAACCCAACAAATTACATTAGTGGTGGGGTGAAAGAAAAGAAAAGTGAGAACGGTAGACAGTGAGGTTTACTTCGACATTAAGGCATCTAAATGTGCAATCTAAAACGATTCAACAGTAAACATATTTGCTAGGAATATCTCAATAGACTGTTGTGCAAAGCTCCAAGCAGGATCCTAAAAGACTCAAACTTCGAGATCTAAGTAAAATAATAGATGAAATAACTGATTACCAACAACAGTGGCAATACTGATTGAAAGTACAAATATAAACAAACACATACAACAACAATAATGTTACTTGCTAAACTGTTAGCTTTTACAACAGAAGATGAGGGATAAAGAGGAATGTACCCTTTTCTTCATGCCTCTTCCGCTTCTCTCGGGGTACAAAAGTGCCATCTGCTTTTGCTATTATATCTGATTTAGCCTTTGCATATTGTATTCTCTGCAAATATTTAAACATTGTTTTCATTAGTTATCAGTAGCATATAACACCTTATGGCAGTACAGAACATGGTTTATAATCAAAATATCAAGAAAATCCAAATATATCTTCATAATACACTTCAAGTGCAAATTGAGAAATTAAAAGCTAACTTCAGTCAATTGTTGCATTCTCCATTAATGACAGTACCCAATGAAATTAAAATCTAACCATTCATGTAAAAAATAAAAGGCTACTAAACTAATATCAGTTGAAAAACAAGAGAAACAAAGATATAAACATAAACCCAGTTTTAAAAAAGTCCTGAAATTATAGAAATTTATTGAATCATACGCAAAAATACATATACCATTTCCTTGTCATAGAAGGGAAAGCCTTGCATTCGCCTAAGAGCATTGGTAGCGGAGCTAACATCCTCGAAAATAACCCAAGCTTGTCCTTTGTGTTTCAAAGTCTTGAATGCTAACACATCTAGTATCTTCCCGAATTGTGAAAACACAGCGTGCAATGACTTCTTCAACTCTGCAAAAATCATTCGAGAAAAAAATTAGTGAAAAAAGATAAGCAATGCAAGCCTTTTCTTGGGGGGGGGGGATTTAGAGAGTTGAAATTAGTACGGTCGATTTTGATCTTCTCGTTGAGATTGTTGATGTATAGTGTCATATTTGGAGGAATTTCGTCTGCCTGACTAATCTCAGCCATTGTTTTCCCCTGGCTCTGGCTCTAAAGCTAAAGCAAAAGGAAGTGAATCAGTGATAGAGACGAGTGAAATGGGGTTTAGGATTCAGGGTTTTATGGGTAAATGCCCTAATTGGATTTGCAGATCAGTCGATGGGGAAAGCCGGAAAGGTCGAGACTTCGGCGCAGATATTGATTCGGGATGGGTCACCTTTGGGCCGAGGTTGTCCATGAGTTCTTTTTCAGGCCCCTTCCGTCAAATCCAAATCTGAATCTTTAAATTTCCGGTACAATTGTAAATCATATTGGTTAAATTAGCCACATATGTAAATAAATAAAAAAGAATGTTAATTGGTTAAATAGGCCGGTTTTTTGAAAATTTAAAGAAATAGACCATTTTTGGAGAGAGAGTGTGAAAGCACGTCTAGCTGGGCACGCTTTCACACTCTCTCTCCTTGACCACCAAATATTTTTAAGGTTTTGTTAGGGTTTGTTTTTAGGGTTAATTTTTTTAGGTTTAAGTATTTAAGGTTTTTATTATTAAGGGTTTTAAGGGTGACACCGTGAAAGTTTATAGATAGGTTTGAGGGGTCAATGATGCGATAATGCGTCTCAAAACACATACATTTCATATGTTGTGTCCAGATGAGACCATTACTTCAGAAACCCATCTTGTGGAAGTCGGGTTCTAGGGTGACAGTGCTTTAAACGGTCATGGGTCGAAGTCTAAGTAGAGGTCCCATTTGACGATTGTTATGTGGTCACGGGTTGGAGTATAACTGGGGGTCAATTGACGGTCGTTATAAGTCACGAGTTTAAACTTTTTGGATACCCGAAGATGATGCCTTATATATACCATATGTAAGATTGAAACCATAATCATAGGGAAAAACGATGTAATTAATAAAAAACTTTCCACTTCCAAGCAGCCAATATCTTTAACCTTTCATTCTTATTCGACGACTAACACTGGTGTAGATGCAAGAGGACTCTTAGGAGGAGAGCAAATATTTCGGCGTAGTAGAGGGCACACATGGGTCGACGTGACAACTATTGTACTTATTAATGAGTTGTTTAAAAACAACAACAATTGTCACTCCGAAAGGAGCATCACCTTTACTCCATCATCACAGTCGCTGCCTCCTAAGAGTCCTCTTGCATACACGGCGGTGTTGGCCTACGGATAAAAAGGAAGGTTAAAGATACTGGCTGCGTGAAAATGGAGAAAATAATTATGCAGATTATAGCGGGAAGCCCCTCAGGTTTTTCCTATGATTATGCCCTCAAACTTATGTATGATATTTATAAGGCAACATCTCCAGGTATCCAAAAAGTTTAAACTCGTGTCTGCATAACGTTCTTTAACTGGCTCCCAGTTATACTTCAATCCATGACCGCATAACGACCGTTGATCGGGACCTCTATGTAGACTTCGACTCGTGATCGTATAAAGCACCGCCACCTCGGAACCCGACTTCCATAGGATAGGTTTCTGAGGTAATGGTTCCATCCCGACACGATATATGAAATGTGTGTGTCTTGGAGTGATATTGCATAGCTGACGACTCAAGAATACCTCAAACAGGAACAAAAATTTTCAACAAAAAATTGAACATTGAAGCAAAAAGAAAATCGAGAGAGAGAAATATTGTAAAGTTAAGAGATGATGGCTGGGAGAGATGATGGGTTTAGGGATGACGGAGTATGGAGGGAGAGCCCCCCTTTTATAGGTGTGGGGGAGGGTTGAGATTTGAAAGAAAAAAAAAACAATTCGTGCTTGAAAACACGTCTTAAAAGAGGTGTTTTCATCAAATATCAAACATAAGTGCCTCAAATCTTACCTGGGATTCTCGGGCTCAAGGCATTTTGGCAAGCTTTAGAAGAGTGGTGGACAGAAAACACATCCAATTGGGTGAGCTATCCTACTGACATGTCAGAGAAAGTTGGGTGCGCCTTCCAATAAATACAAAGAAAGCGCGTCCAACTAGGTGCGCTTTCCCTGACATGTTAGCAGGAAAGCTCACTCAGCTAAACGCACTTTCTTTCCACCACCCCTCCAAAGCCTAACAAGATGCCCTGCCCTCAGGAGTCCTCGGTAAGTTTTCAAGCACAGAAGACCCTTTCATTATTATTATTCGATGAAAATGTGTCTGCTGAAATGCATTTTCAAGCACCTCTGAAGCTTTCATTATTATTATTCGATGAAAACGCTTGTTCTGAAATGCATTTTCAAGCACTCTTCCCTTCTTCCTCATTCTTTTTTGCTATTAAACTACGGAAGTATTCAATACTGAGACACAAGCAAATTCGTTCTTTTTTGAAGAGTTGCATTGCGAGTGTCATCTCCATTTCTTTAGATAACCATCTGAATAGTTTTTTTGTTCTAAATATTTAATTCGTTTTAAATTGAAATGAGTCGACGAGTGAAATTCATAATTTATTATGACGGTTAAATTTGCAATACGGACGTCATGGTCGTATTTGTAGGAGCCCAGCCCATGGACTTGACTTTCAATCGTAGCATTTAATTGCGTGAGCTACGAACAAGAATTAGGAGGAAAGTTGGAGGTTCAAATTGAGGAAGAATTTTAAAGCTTGAAATGTAGATACCTGACCTCACTAGACCTCTTTAAGTATAAGCTATTTGAAATGTAGACAACACCCTTGTGAATGAGCGATATTCTCCTCCCTAGTCACTTTGAGACATCTTTATGTGACAACCAAACTGCACTTCAACAAATTTCTGAAAATGGATGAAACACCTCAAGGCTTCTGACTTATTCTTGAGAAAATAGAACCAAGTATACCTGTTGTACATATCAAAAAAGGAAATGTAATATAAAAATCCATCTGATTTTGTTTGTGCCGACCCCCATAAATATAAGACTACTAGTTCAAAAGGAAAAAAATAAATTGTTTGAGAAGGAAAAAAAGTTACCTTATGAGCTTTGCCTAATTGAAATGCTGAACAAACTTGTGTCAACTTAGTTTTATTGAAAACAACATTACAGTTTTGCAACACTTGAGTGAGTACTCTAGTACAAGGATGGCCAAGTCTTTTATGCCACAACTCAACAACATTGTCTACTTCAACATTATACACATGTTTTGAAATAGAAGAGTCACAAGAGACACATGAACCTCCAAAAGAAGTGTGTGTTGTAAGCGAAGTGTCAAACCTGTACAGTCCTTTATGCATGTGGCCCACCAACAAAGTGACCCCTTTCTATATGTCTTTCACAAAACAATGGAAAGGGTGGAACTTAAAATAAACCCTATTGTCCTTTGCAAATTGCCCAACTGACATTAAGTTCTTACAAACATTTGGCACATGAAGAAAATTTTTGAGTTGTAAGACCTTAGAACTAGCAATTAGAGCAAAAGAACCTATATGAGCAATAGGAATAGAATCACCATTTCCCATAGACACTTTACTTGTACCTGTATATGGCGATGCAGTTATGGGAGTTGACGTGTCAGCAGCGATATGATTTGTTGCTCCTAAGTTTAGATACCAAGCTTGATCATTACTTTTGTTGGAGTGACCTCGTAGACTATTGATTTGAGAATGCCCTATTTGATAAGGCTGTTGTGTGACTGGTATAATGGAACCACAACAATGTCGCAGATTGAAACAATGTGACATTTGACTAGAACAATTTTGACTATCGAGATGATGATAGTTGACTAACATTAAAGAACCCTGATCAACATCAGACACCTCAGAGAAATTTTCATCAAATCTATAGTAGCATGTTTGCACAACATGGCCAACCTTGCCACACAATTGACGTTGAGGCTGAGAACGAGAGTATCAACCACCATGCTCCCTGCCATGATAAGAGCCTCTATTTCCTCTGGAGCTTTTTTTAAAACCCTGACTGTGAGTCCTGGAATAGCCATTCGATGATGCTTGCTTTGAGTGAACACCACATCACCTTTCTGTTAACTACTAAATTGGCTTGCATGGGAACATCAGAAACCAACTCTGATAGTCACGAAACTAACTAAAAATACGACAAAGTATTTATACTAAAAATATTAAAATAAATATTTTCAAACAAATTGAAAATAAATTTTAAAAAAAGTATTTATACTTAAATACCACTAAATAGGTGTAACTTAACAAACAAATGTCTCTAAAATAATAGCAAAATTAACAATAGAATAATAATTATACAATATCCAAACGACAAAATAGTAACAATATAATAGCGAAATGACAACAAAACAACAACAAAACAGTAGAAACAATAGCAAAATAGTAGCAAAACAACTTTTTTTTTCTAAATTCGGGCCGGCCCTTAACAAAAAAAACTTACCTTAGGCCCGGCCCGTTTAAAAAATGGATCTTATTTTTTTTACCGAAACTCATTTTTCGAGTTTATATTTTTTATAAACCCTCCCACTTTTCGGGTTTAGTCACCATGATTAGATCTATATGTATAATAAAAATTAAATTATTTAAAACCATTTTATATTAAAAAATAAATAAATTTATATTTATGATAATAAAATTTATACATTTATTAACTTGTATTTTTTGACACAAAGTTTGACACAGAAACTGAATTTGTTTTCATATAATAAACCTTCAGCTCATAAAAGAGAAATTTGTGCTTTTGTTGGACTTGAATTTGTTGGAAAATATGGACATCACATATATAATAAGGGTAATTACATGTTATTATTTACTATTATGATAGGCTAGCCCAAATTAAAAGTGATCTAATTTGGTTAAAATTTTATTGAGCTTTAATTATTAAATAAAGTATGGGTCAAATATGTGTAGATTCTCTAGTAATTGAATTCTAATCAAATTCTGATTAATGATGGGCTAATTAGAATTTGATTAGAACTAATATGCCAATGTTATAAATATTAGGGTTATGGTCCCCAAATTATATACAAGATATCTTTTCTAATATCCCATTATTAGGAAAGAGAGAGCATATATTCTCTGAATTTTTTGTGTGCTAATTTGGAAGATCAAATTCCCAAGATCCGGTAAAACTTCAAGGAATTCATGGATTCAGGTACGCTTCCGCATCTAGTATTGTTTTTGATTTATTCTTGATAATTTGACATGATAGATCTTGATTTATTCAATTTTATTTTAGATTTATTTTACAAATCTAACAAAATTTGCTCCCACAGTTCAAAAAAAAAAAAGAGGTTATACTGGGAAACCACCTTAGCAGTGCGGTGAGAATATTTGACCACATCTCACTATTAGTTATCCAAACATATAGGCAGTGCAATGAAAGAAGATATTTTGTAAATATTTCATCTCACCATCGGTATTTTTACATCCAAAAGGATGGGGGTAATTTACCAAAAAATACCATTTTTATACAAAATTTAGGGAAAAGGACCTATTAAATAATTATTTACTGGAAAGGGCCATTTTCCCGAAAAACGCCCACGTCGGTAGCGTTTTGGGGATGCAAAGCAGAAAGCGCGTCCACGAGGGAGCGCTTTGTGCCACATCAGCCAAAATCGCGTCCTTGAGGGCGCGCTTTGCTCGTTCCAACGGTCACTTTTTTTTTACCGTTGGGCCTCCAACGGTCAAAAAAAAAACTATAAAAACCCCCCACCCTTTCATTTTTTTCACACAAAGGTCCTTACTCATTTTTCTCTCAAATTTCTCTCAACTTTCTCTCAAATTTCTCTCAACTTTCTTTCAAATTCCTCTCAAATTTCTCTCAAATTCCTTTAAAGTTCCTCTCAAATTTCACAATAGTCCTTTAATTTTTACAAAAAAGCCCTGTTTAAAAGTTTTTTTAAATATTTTTTTGTTAAATTTAAAAATATTCGATCGTATTAGCAATGGCCGGAGAATTAATTCGTCTCGACACTACACCAAAACAGACTTTTAGCGGCGTTTTTTTGGGCTTTTAGCGGCGTTTTTAAGCGCCACTAATAGTATTTGCAGCGCTTTCGCAAACGCCGCAAAAAACGCCGCTAAAGAAAGTGCCGCAAAAGTTAGTGGCGTTTGTTGTGAAAAAACGCCGCTAAAGGTAGGGATCTTTAACGACGCTTTTAATAAAAACGCGCCTGCTATAGTTCTCTACCTTTAGCGCGCTTTTCAAACAAACGCTGCTAAAAGTAGGGAGCTTTTAGCGCGCTTTCCCAAAAACGCCGCTAAAGGTAGGGGCTTTTAGCGCGCTTTCCCAAAAACGCCGCTAAAGGTAGGGGCTTTTAGCGCGCTTTCCAAAAACGCGTGACTAAAGGTAGGGGCTTTTAGCGGCGCTTTCCAAAAAAACGCCGCTAAAGGTAGGGGCTTTTAGTGGCGCTTCTCAAACAAACGCCGCTAATTTTTGCACAGATCCGCTATGCTTTTTTCCCAATATTCTACCCTCCCGCATTAAAAACCACCAAAAACAAAGAACAATTGCATATAATTCCAACCGAAGGCAAACAAATAAAACATTTAAATCTCAAGAAAAGCGAAGAAATCTAAATGATACTTCAAATTTAGTAAAAGATATATGATATTTATTAATAAATGAAGCATAATTCAAACAATTCTTACAATAATGTTTAACTATAACAATGTTAAAAAAAATCTTACAATAAGAAAAGAAATGTCTAAGAGGGCGGCCTCTGATTCTTCACTGGAACAATCATTGATCATAGTCCTGCATTTGTAGCTGGAGTTCTTCATACTTTCGCTCGCTCGCCTCCCGCGCACGCTTGCCTCCGCTCTAAGTTGAGCAATATGCTCCGCCTCTCTCGCTGCTGCCTCCGCTCTAAGCTGAGAAATTTGCTCAGCTGTGCTCGCTTCCATCAGAGATATCTGGTCTTTCAGTCTCTGAACTTCAGACGAGATTGACTCCCGGAAGGCATGTATTGTCTGGAGCCGGATCCAAAATATTGGGACGGAGTAACACCTGATCCTTGACATCGAACCCGACCATACCTTGTAAGACCCAAAACATTAGTGATAATTCTGTTATAAATATACTCAAGATTAACAAAACTATCAATCGAAGCGATGTACCTTTCGGGACCAAAACACATCGTAATAACTCGTTATCAATCTCCTCGAGATTAATAGAACTGTCGTCATTTAAGCAACCGCTTCATACTCCGCCTTCTTTCTCCTTTAGTTTATCCTAATAAAATAATAAAAGAGTTAGAAACGAAAATATATAATAAAAAGGAATGGAATATAACTTAAAATTAGAAATTTAAAACTACAAACGATAATATTTATAAAAATCAAATTTTATTAAATAAATATACCAAAATTTCTCCAAACCTTGGATGTCATCGGAGATCCATCCTTCTTCCTATGCGTAATGTCAAAAGTTGAAGGCGTCCAACTTTTTGACTCGATTTAAACTTCCTACATTATAGCAGTAAAAATATAATTTAATAGTATAAATCATTAATATTTGAAAGAAGTAATAAATTATAATACCTCAAATTTCACTACACGAGCAAAACTTACGGAACTCGCTGCGTGTCGTGAATTGAATTGTTGTTTCGTTTGGTTGTTCCAACTCGCTCACGGTCCTACATAATGGGATTTGAATTATTTATATAGTAAATACGATAAATCGAAAAATTTCTAAGACTTTGAAAGTACGTAATACCTCTCCTTTCTTTGAATTCCGTAATCTAACTTGATCTTCCCATTGGTACCTCAACATTCCCAAGGACATTTCGCAGCTTTTTCGTCGAGGCTTATGTCTTTCTTAAAATATTGTTTTTTAGGGCGCTTTTATTGTCTCTCCATTTTTACCAAACATCTTCTTAACATAGTCATCGGAGACCTCTAAAGCAAATCTACCACGAAATTTTTTTAAAAAAGTTAATATAAAGGAAGGTTAAATTAAAGTATTATAAATTACATTCACATTTTATTACCTTAATATTATCGAGAGCTCGATTTTTGTTGGCATCGGGCATGTGATGCCATGATTCGTAGTTAATGGGCAACATATTCGAATTTTCGTGCTATAATGCCCAAATAGCTCGCCAACAATCGAGCTTCAGTCCGATAGGCTGGCCATGATTGTTTCTCCTTACTTCAACACTGGGTAGGCTCTAAGTCATATAAATCGTAAGTAACGTGACGCCCCCCGAGCTCTGCAAGCGCCCCACCACCCTCAACTGAAAAATGATATATTATTATATTAAAATTGAAAAATGAATCAATAATAAAATTCAACATGCATGTAAAATAAACTTAACATTACTTTGGAATTCTCCATGCTCGTCATCTATGTCCTATGAGACTAGAAGATCCAACAACCGTATCCCGTCCACTATTTACGTCTTCGGATTTGGAGTATAATTTCTAATATTTAAACCTCGTAATCGTCTTTCTAGGCATTTTTCCCGCAATAAACATAAAATAGTTCAAAATTTTAGTAACAAATAACAACAATAATAGGACATTTAAAATAGTTAAATTATATAACATGACCAACATGATACAGCTTGTTGTATTACTTATAAATAATAAATCGTTAAATCTTACTACATCATATTTCGTAAATATCTTCGCCCACATCCTGATTTAACCCATTGAAATTGTTGACTAGTACTAGGATATTTTCGTTAAGTCTTGTTCGGAAAAGGCAAAGTTTCGATCTTTCGACTATATCATCTCTACTTCCATCGCCAATGTCGAACAAGTCTCTAGGGGTGTTTCAAGTACAATGTACCAACCCTCATCGCTTGGATCTTCTGAGTAAAAACTTGTTTAACTTGAGAAGAAAACACATACGGCTCGGGTCCATCGCTTGTTCTCCAAGTGTGAATCAATCGAGAGAAATTCACCATTGTAAAGCCATATTGATCGTTTTTAATTCCGCGAGCCGTATTCACATCAGCCCAATCACCTCGAAATAAGACAACTTTGCATTTGCCGTAATAATCCAACTCAATGATGTCGTAATAAGTCCGTAATACTCCAGATTCCCTCGACCGGGACATCGTCCCTAGCACTAGCATAACTTGTAATCGAAGAATTAACAACAATTCCGCAATTTTGGGTTCTCCTAAATCTCTCGCGATACCTTGTATGAAATCAGATCCGTTGATGTGGAAGCCATTATATCTTTTAACTATTCTGTTTGGACCTTGTGAAAGCCATTTAACGTCGTCATTTAATTCATTCCGACTCCAAACCTATTGATGGAAAGTAAATCGAGTAATTATGAATGTTATGAGAAAACATTATGACTTGACAATGAAAACTTAAATTGCATACCATTTGGCTTAACCATTCATGGAATGATTACTCAAACAACTTATTAATTTCTCGTTGATTTAACCTTCGGGATCGTGAACGAGCTCTCAATATTTGTTTGTACTCACTATCCCGTAAAAAGGTTGTACTTTGTTAGAAGACAAACAAATTATAATTGATGAGTATTTATCAAATTCTAGAACTTACGTCCGAAATGGTTCCATTGAATCGTGATGAAAAAGAATGTATCGATGTGCTTGGACCCACGATCTATCGTCTAATTCTGCAATTTCGACTTTGCCTATCGGTTCTCCAAACTTTGAAATAAATAAGTTTCGCCAAATTATGATCTGTGAGCCCAAAGATTTCTACTTGGTCATTCATTCTTGTTTCGACATCTTCTAAATACCTCGAACAGTAAAGTCATACATTCCTCTCGCCAAGTAGCTCCTCGACAATTGATCCTTAGGATAACGTTTATTGCGGCAAAAGATGACTTCAATTTGGAAAGGAACCTAAACACGGTATACAATATTATCAAAAGTTGCAACTAAAGGCATTGAGCTGAATGAAGGAATATTTTGCAAGTAAAGTAAGACCTTTCAATGGGATACATCCATCGATAGAAAACGGGTCCACCAAGAAGTGCTTCACGCGGGAGATGAATTAACAAGTGCACCATAATAGTGAAGAAGGAAGGCGGGAAGATCTTCTCCAAATTGCATAAAGTCAATGCGGCTCGATCTTGTAGTCTCTCAAGTTCTTGAACATTCAAAACTTTACCACAAATTCCTTTCATTATATTTGACAGATTCAATTACAGAGCCGTCACCTTTTTCGACATACAACACCGCATAGCAACCGCAAGAAGTCTTGCATCAAGATGTGATAATCATGCGATTTTAAGCCATATAGTCTTCGATCCTTAAGACTCACACATCGCGATATATTTGATGCATACGCATCCGGGACCTTTATATCCTTCAACACCGTACAAAACACTTCTTTCTCCGTCTTCGACATTGAAAAATAGCAAAGCAAGCAACCGATATTTCATATTCGAAGTTGTCGGGATGAAGCTCACGCCGAATTCCCATGTGGACTAAATCAAGTCGACTCTGAAGATTGTCTTTCGATTTTCCATCGACATTCAAAATAGTCCCAATGATGTTTTCGCAGACATTTTTCTCTATGTGCATGACATCAAGATTATGGCGTAAAATCTGATGCTTCCAATAAGGCAACTCGAAAAAAATACTTCTTTTTTTCACAAGTCCGCCTCATTAGGATCATCCTCTTCATCGATTCATCATCGATTTATCCCTAGATCTTCTATTTCTTTGCGGGTTGGCGGTTGATTCATCTTCCCATACATAAAATTCATATCTTTCAACATTAAGAATATTTCGGATCCATTTGGCGGTGAAGGAGCTGGTCCGAACTCTTCAGCACCATCAAACCGAGCACTCGATATCTAAATGTATGATTCTCCCAGAACCACCGACGATGCCCCATGTAAGAGAACTTCCTCCCATTATATAACCATTGCGAACATGTCTGCAAGTTAGCACAACACGGACAAGCATAACGCCCCTTGGTACCCCAACCGGATAAATTAGCATACGCCGGAAGTCGTTAATAGTCCACATTAAAGCCGCACGTAAATTAAAGTTCTCTTTTCTCATTGCATCGTATGTCCAACACCAGCCCATAGTTGTTTTAACTCGTCAACAAGTGGTCGCAAATAGACGCCAATATCATTCCCCGACCCTTTCTCTCCGTGTATAATCATAGACAAGATAAAAGAAGATTGTTTCATGCAAACCCATGGAGGCAAATTGTAGGGAACAAGCACCATGTGCCAAAGCATCGCACGTTGTGCTCATGAGTTTGTAAGGGTTAAATCCATCGGATGCTAGCCCAAGCCTCACACTCCGAGGATCGCTTGCAAAGCTTGGAAATTTGGAGTCAAAAGATTTCCAAGCTAAAGAATCTCGCAGGATGCCTTAACAACCCATCATCTGCTCGTCCATCACGGTGCACGCGTCATTGTTTTGGCTGCCTTCGACGACATGAAAAGCCGCTGAAGCCTTGGTATTAGCGGAAAATACCGCAAAATCTTAACTAGCCGCTTCCTTGACGCGGTATCGTGTTCATCCTCGTTACCGTCCTCTCGTATTTCTATTAATCCAACGGATTGGCCGCATACGTGACAAAGATTGTTGGTTTATGCGTCGCCCCAATACAACATGCGATCATTTGGGCAATCGTGAATTTTGTTGTAGCCAAGACCCAAATCCTTTATCAATTTCTTCATGTCTTTGGAAGATTGAGGATTTTTGCAAACGAGAACATTTCTTGCGAAACTCTAACAAAGATTGTCAACGAAGTTTCAGTCCACCCCCAAACATTTCAAGTGAAAAAGCCGAATACGTATGACAGTTTGAAAATTTTGAACCTCATACGCTTCTTCATTCATTTCAAGAAGCAACGTAGAACCTCGCCGCTTCTTCATTTGGCTGTTCATCCGCACACTTCTTCCCCCTTCGGTGAAAGTATTTCCACCAAAATTATGATCATCGGTTGCACCCAAGTCGTGGAAATGACCCGCAACCATCATCACAAGATATTAAAAGCATCCCGCAACATGATTTCCATGTTATCGTCTCTAACATTCTGATTGAAAGCACTATGAGGATACCCCAGATTCATCGATGAAGATGCTCCACTAGATGTACACTCTCCATGAAAAAACCATATTTTGCTTGTAGTCTTGTAATTAGTCTATGGTCTTCAACTTGGCCATGGTCTTAAACTCTATACTTTTTCACATTTAAGTAACTTACATGTAAACATATATATAATCTGAATAAACAAAGTATTCAGGATTAGAAATTAAAACAACAAATAATCAAACGACATTTCTTTTACACAAGCATCAACAGTTAATTTCGAAGTTCAAAATCAACTGCAAATACAAGTACTGAAGTTTACCGATTGTCTGTGGCGGTGGAGAGCGACAGTGACAGTGACGCAGCAGAGGAGACGGTAATGCAGCAAGTCCTCGGCTCGGAAGTCCTCTTCAATTCTACTCACTTTCAAAATTACCTGTGAAGCCAAATTTAGAGCTTTCAGATCAGCAAATATATACAGCACGAAAATTTAATTTCACTTATTTACATCATTAACATTTTTTAATTTAATTTTTTAAAGTCACATTTTGAAATTAATTTTTTTAATTAATAGCTATGTAATAAAAAAGTCATTATAATATGCTTGAATTTCATATAATAATTTTGATAATATTGACAATTGAACTTCTATTTTTAAATTCAAAAATAAATGGACTAAATGTAAAAAAAAAAAAATTTATAAAAACTTAGACCATATTGATTATTTCTACATTTCAAGTTTCAGATTTACTTTTAGATTCTGCACATGAAAAACAATGATATACATTTCAACTTGTTGATTCGAGCAATATATATATATATATATATATCAACTATAATTAGAATTTACCATTACCGAGTATAATTCTAATCAGTAATCAAAATTCATGTAAACAGAGATGAATATAGTTCTAATCGCAATCAAAATTCAAGAATTTTCACCACATGGCCATATACCAAGAATCACACAAAACTTCTCATATATCAAACAAAATATACTTAGAAGAAGAAATATCAAACAAAATATACTTCAATATCAAACACAATATCAAACAAAGCAAAAGTAATTAACAAAATATCAAACGGCAGTGTGTAAACAAACTATACGTAGAAGAAGAAATATACTTCAATGCCTAAAAAATTCTTTAGTTTTCAAATATTTCATATACAAAAATTCTTTATTTATTTAAAATAGATTTTTTGAAAGTAAAAGGAATAAACGAATTCAAATATTTGAATTTTTACTAAAAGAAGTAACAGAATATTGAATCAAAACTAAAAATTATTTGAAAACTAAAAACTAAAGAAGGAATATTTGAAAACTAAAAATTTTAGACAACACTTGAAGTATAAATCAGTGCCTAAAAAATAGTAGACTATAGTTACTAAGACCCGAGTCACTGAAACTCGGCAACCATGGCGAGCGGAGAGACTCAGTAGTATATTTACCGGCCGATTTGCGACAGAGAAGGGCGACGACGAAGGCGACGAGCAGAGAGAACACCGGCAGCGGCGGGTTTTCAGGTGAGATCGCTAGGGGATTTGGGGGAGCACTTAGGGATTTTCTGGGGGGGGATTAGGCGATGAGTTCTGTTTTTTTGGGGGGGATGAATCGGGGTACAAAGCGAGGAAAAGAAACGCGCCGTTTTGTTAAATGAATTTGGCTTTTTGTGGCGTTTTAAAAACGCCACTAAACTCCCCTTACAAAAAGCGATGCGTTTTAAATTAACCGTTCCACTAAAACTATAGGAAAACGGCGCCGCTTGAATTAAAATTAATAGTTTTTGCGGATATAAAACGCCGCTAATAGTAATCTATTGTGGCGCTTTTATAGCTAACGCCGCTACCGCCCCCATGAAAACGGCGTCGTTTTCTTTTTATTAATATGCTTTTTTCGGCGTTTTTGCTCAAAAACGCCGCTAATACCAATAATTTTTTAAATTTATTTATTTATTAAATTCCTTTAAAATTATTTTGTTCTCTTTCTAACACTATATTTAATTTATATAGTTTTCTAATTTAAGTTCTCATACCTAAATCATAAAATCCTAAATTATACACAAATTATACACTATAAACCCTTATTTATACACCTTAAACCCTAAACCGCAACTCATACGTATATTACAAGGTGCAAAAGTAATTAAAAAAATAATCTTATTGCAAACCTTAAACCCTAAAAGAATTTGATTTTTACCTCTTTTATCAAATTACTGAACAATTAAATCTCTAAACACTAACACTCTAACTTTGTTGTTCAATATGGTTTAAGCACTAAACCCTAAACCCAATATATAAATCTAAAAACTAAAAATTAAACTATAAACCTGGCCTAAACCATAACCTAACCCGTACTCTTAAACCTAAAACCATAAATCTTAATTCTTAAACCCCAAACCACTGGCCTAAACCATAACCTAACCCGTACTCTTAAACCCGAAACCATAAATCTTAATTCTTAAACCCCAAACCATAAACAATAAAGCTTATAAACTATATACCCTAAATTAAACCATATTATAAATAATTTAATATATAAATTAAAATACACTAATTTAATCTAAATTCATAACCCCTATCCTCTATCTGACCATAAACCCTAAACCCTAAACCCTAAACCCTAAGCCATAAACCCTAAAACCTAAACCCTAAAATCCTAAACCATAATCCCTAAACATTAAAATAGTCACTCGTAAACCTTACACCTTAAATTATATATGCTAAACCATAAACCTTAAACAATCATGAGAATTAATTCAACATTTTAAAATTAATATAAGAAATTATTTAATATTTTTTTCATTTTTATCAAATATTTTTCTTTTAAATAATTTAAACTAGAATCAAAATTATATAAGAAATTATTTAATATATAAATTTAAAAACAATCAGTCATATGTATCCAAAAATAAATTTAAAGATCAGACTTTTAGCGGCGTTTTCAGAAAAGCGCCGCTAAAGATCAGACTTTTAGCGGCGTTTCTGTAAAAGCGCCGCTACAGATCAGACTTTTAGCGGCGTTTCTGTAAAAGCGCCGCTAAAGATCAGACTTTTAGTGGCGCTTTTACAAAAGCGCCGCTAAAGATCAGACCTTTAGCGGCGTTTTACAAATAAACGCCGCTATATATCATTTTTAGCGGCGCTTTTTAAACAAACGCCGCTATTTCTCTTTTTTTTGCGGCGTTTTTCATCAAACGCCGCTAATGTATAATATTTGTGGCGTTTTTGTTTAAAACGCCACTAAAAACGCCGCTAAAAGTCTGTAATGGTGTAGTGCGACAATAAACACATCTCCGTCGATCAAATGACAATGATAAGTTATAATTTTAATTTTTCAATACTATTTAATATTTTTTAGGTTTATGCAATTTTAATTAATTTTTATTTTATAATTTTTTAAACAGTCTGTAGATCGGGTGTTGCAATGCTATATTCGCAATATGCATGGTCCGCCATCGCCGTTGATCAAGAATTACCTGCGGGAAGCGGGTTTTTGGCACGTGGCCACGATAGGCCGGGGGTGCAAGTTGGACCCGAAGCTAATCAGTGCGTTGATAGAGAGGTGGAAACTCGAGACGCACACTTTTCATCTTCCATGCGGAGAGTGTACTATCACTCTGGAAGACGTGCATTTGCAATTGGGATTGCCGGTGGATGGGTACGTAGTCACCGGGTCCGCAACTTCTGGTGATTGGGGAGCCGTATGGTACGAGCTTTTGGGTGCTATTCCGGATAATATTTACGGAGGTCGGATCGAGATGGGCTGGTTACGAGACACATTCCCGGAGCCGGATAATGATTCGACCGAAATAGAAAGAATACGGTATTCTCGGGCATACATTCTTGAGATGATTGGAGGCTATCTGATGCCGGACTTGTCACGAAACCTCGTACATCTGAGATGGCTGCTGAAACTCGTTGATTTTAGAGCAGCCGGTGAATTGAGTTGGGGGTCTGCCATGCTAGCAAAATTGTATCGGGAGATGTGCGGGGCGACGTAGCCGAATAAAGTGAAAATCGGAGGTTTCCTATCACTACTGCAATCATGGGCACGGTTTCGATTTCCATTTTTACGTCCTCGAGTCGACCACCCATATACATTCTCACTCATAACAAGGTAAATTTAATATTAGATTTTACATTTATTATGGAGATTTAAAATATAATTGTATGCTAAAAATTTATTTAATTAGGTGGAACCATTCGGCGAGTTATGTTGGAATACCTACATCACTTGAAGATATACGGCTTCTATTAGAGCAACGGTCGGAAGCACAAGTAAGTATTAAATAAAATATATTTTCGTAATAAAAGAGTGGTTTCGTATTTAGTATTTAGTATTTAGTTGTAACACCCCAAACCCGGCCTAGAAGTTAGGCCCGAATCCAGAATGTCACATTAAAGGCATAATTCAAAACAATTTTACCATTTAACAATTTAAGGCCCAAAAGCCCAAAACAAAGATTATTTCAAAAACCATATTAACACTTTAATAACTTTATGAAATTTCTTAAGTGGGCAGTTAAAACAATAATAATAATAAACCCAAAATTCAAAGTCAAATAGGAGTTACATGACCTTATTACAATCCAATGAAAAAAACAAAGTATTTAAACAGAATCATTTGAATAAATTAAAACATTTGAACAACTTGTAGTGTGGCCATCTCCGAGTCCTCTCCTCGCCGAGCCGCCTATTCAGGATTACTCAAACATTTAAAATTAAGGGTGTGAGTTTCAAACTCAGTGTGTACAACCCTTGGCAATCAAATCACATACAAATATTCACATTGGGCCTAAGCCCTAATAAAATCGGTGGTCTTGGGCCTTAGCCCACAATGACCTCATATCATATCATATCGTATCATTTATAAACAGATAATGCAAAACCCACCCCAAAAATCCATCCGCTAAACACACCATTTCCCTTCCAACCTTATGACTCTGTGGGGAATTCTAGCTCGACCCACCCTCCGCTACACACCAAGGGTAACCTGCCATGTACTATTATCAACGTTGCAAAGCAAAGTCGCTAATCATATGTTGGGCTTAAAGCCTTCGTGGATCCATACCATACGGCCATGCGATCCTCAAATATTGACACAGAGTCATCAATATATATATATGTTAGGCACATAGCCACGGTAAATATGATTGGCACAAAGCCATAATAACAAAGACAAAGCGTGCGGTATTGGCACAAAGCCCATAATTACGGCACAAAGCCTTCGGTATTGGCACAAAGCCCATAATTACGCACACGAAGCCCATATTAATGGCACACAAACCTTTCTAACATTATCGGTGCAAGCATGGGTCGCTCGGTGGCTAAAAAAACGTGGTGGATCCATACCATACGGCTATGCGATCCCGGATCCATACCATACGACCATGCGATCCTCAAATCTTCCTCCGTACCATAATTCCCACCCATATGCATCCTAAGCAGAATATCATATGAATGCATCAAACACAAAAGTAACATCCACAAACCCATATTCATCACATAGGGGTATTTTCATTATTTCACTACCTAGGGGTATTTTCGTAATTCTACCCTACAGGGGTATTTTGGTAATTTGACAAATTAGGGGTATCTTGGTAATTTTACAAACAGGGGTATTTTATTAATTTTACAATATAAGGGTATTTTAGTAATTTTACAATATAAGGGTATTTTAGTAATTTTCCAACATAAGGGTATTTTAGTAATTTTCCAACATAAGGATATTTTAGTAATTTTCCAATATAAGGGTATTTTAGTAATTTTCCAATATAAGGGTATTTTAGTAATTTTCCAATATAAGGGTATTTTAGTAATTTTTTAATATAAGGGTATTTTAGTCCCTCTCGGGTTTTAGTTATAAACTTTGGCCCATAAACAAGTCCTCGCGGTTAAAGTGAACAAACACTATGCACTGTAGGATCTCGTAAAAGAGGAGGTGGGTCACTCTGACCGCTTAAATACCAAGCTCTCACTAGATCCAATCCTAGACATGCATATGTCGGTTACTACACTCTAACTAATCGACTTGTCTACTGTGCATGTTTAATTAACTTAAGTCTTATGAAATTGAAGAGTTGTTCAAACTAGGCCTAAGTCCATAACCCTAGCATATCCGCCACGTCCCCATAAAGCCCATCAAACCCAAATTATAACCTACGGCCCATTAGGCCCAAATCTTATCATATGACCTATTTGGCCCAAAACATATCCAGATCATGTATCATGCAAGACTAATTCAATTCGTATAACAACCAAACCATTCCATCAAACTTAGCCTCAGGGCCCACCGGGCCCATTTAGCCACTTTCGGCTTTTCGGCATTGCCGATATCGTGTGTGTGTTGTATTTGTACACACCGATGATCGTGGACGTGCTATCCTATCCTTAGCCTTGATCCTACAACCAACCAACCTTCAATCAACCACTCATAATTAATCAAAAATATTTACTCAAAAGCCGAAACCTTACCGTAACCTTACCGTGTGCCCCCGGGTTCTAATGGTCCTTCCTTAACTGCTAATCACAAGTGTACCCTAGATCCTTGCTAACGATCCTACCACACTAGCGATCTCTGAACCTTACCCTTGTTAATACAAGATCCACGACAATGAGAAATTAGATCGCCCTTCGGCTTTCAACAAAACATACTAAGGGGAGTTAACAGAATACTTACCGAATCCAACCTTAGATCCTGCGGCCTACCAAATGAGATTCGGCACTAATGGGGGATTTCGGTAAGAGAAGATGATGGTAATTCGGCAATAGAAAAGTTTGGCTAAGAGAGAATTCGACAAAAAGGAATGATGGTTTTTCGGCAATGGAGGAATTCAGAATGAAGAAGAACAGAATGAGGGGAGAAAAAAAAAAGATCAAATGTGTTTGTGTGAGGGTAACTACAGAAATTCGGTAAAAGAAAAGAAAGACTAACTTATTTGCAAAACTCTCCAAATGCCGAAAGCCTCAATGAAAATTCGTAATACCCCCTAAAAGACCCAAAAACGGCACTCATTTACCCTCCTAAGCCGAATTTATACACTTCCCACTTCCCACAACGGCACCAACTCTTCATACTTCTCAGCTCCTATCTTTTCTCCCTGATAACTCCTCAATCTCATCCTAAATTTTCTCTAAGATAAGCTAATTTATCCCTTCCTTAATTTTCTCTCATGAACACTCCCTTTTAGAGTCCCCTCCAACGCCAACTCCTTCTATCCAGGCACAAAAATAAAACTCCTTAATTTTCCCTTCCTAGGCCTCGAACCTTGGACCTCCTCAGCTTTCACACACGCCACCTCATAACTCCCAAGTGACGCCACTTTCCACTGGACCACAAGCCCATTTGTGTCCTCTCTTCTCTTAATCTGCTTATGAGGCCTCATGTCTGGGACTAGGGTCCACTAAGTGAGAAAAATAAAATTTTCCCTAAGGTCACCCCTAACTCTAAGGCTTCAATTAATCCCGATACTATCTTAATAATATTCTAAGTGATACCTATATCTCAAAAATTTTAGACGCTCCCATTCCCAAGGCCCATTGGGCCCAATTATTCTAGGCCCAAATTCGGAATTTTACATTAGTATTTAGTAATTAGTATGTAGTATTTAGTATTTAGTATTTAGTATTTAGTATTTAATATATAACTAATATTTTTATCATGTTAATATAGTTTGAATGGACACCATACGAGGACCCATCAATTCGGGCAGTAACTCCGGAAGAGTTCTTTCAAAATCCGAACATTTGGCATGTGAAGGTGCCATTGGTCAATTATGCCACCGTGGAGATGCACCAGTCAGATCGGGTTCTGCGTCAATTTGGATTCTGACAACCGATTCCTGTGGCACCTGAGGTGCTCGATGATGAGAACAAAGTCGACTTACGGATGTTGCATACGGATTGGCCAAGATTTTGGTCAGCGTATATCGAAATATGGGAAAACCGGTATGATTATATACCTACTCGGGAACCGATCATCGTTCCTGAGTTAGCGTGCGTGCCGGAATACATGTCATGGTTTAGGATCCATGGCAAGCCGTATTTATTGTCAGAAGAGGAGAGTCGACGACAACTTCGTGAACAAAGGGAACGACAAGGCCCTTTAAATCCAAGGAGAATGGGTGATGAGACGGGACCATCAACAGCGCCGACACAACCACTGGACCCATCAACAGCGCCCACACAGTCACCGGGCCCAACACTTCAGCCGACAACACCCACATCACAGCCTTTTCAGATTATGCCAGGTGTGTACCATAGCCCTTATATGTATCCTAACCCTTATATGTTTCCTTTCCCACCCCATGGCAAAGTTGGAATGCATGGCCCGGTTCGAGTCCGCTCCTCGACTACTCCAACCGCCACCGACCAGAGGCCGTCGTCGCATGAGGGATCACACGAGGCACCGTCGGGGAGCTCTTCTTTTTACCAATCTTCTTCACCGTACGGGATTCAGACACCTCCGCCATGGGCGATGCAAACACCTCCCCAGTCAATATTTTATCAAGGTGGGTCATCCTCCCAACACCCACAACTGCACCTCTGCCGAGGAACTTAATCCCCACCGAGGTTCCACAACCTCACGGAAGCTAGAAGAAGGAGGAATCCAGCGCGTAACCGTCGACCGCCCCCATGTGGCACTGATTCCGACCGGCACCAACATTGATTCCGACCGTCATTATTTTATTTTTTATTGTAATTTATTTTTTATATCTTTAATAAAATAAAAGGTTTTTTTTTTATTTTTTTTATTGTAATTTATTTTTTATATCTTAAATAAAATTAAAGTTATTTTTTATTTTTTTATTGTAATTTAATTTTTATATCTTTAATAAAATAAAAGTTGTTTTTTATTTTTTTTGTAATTTAATTTATTTTTATATCCTAATAAAATAAAAGTTGTTTTTTTTTATTTTTTATTGTAATTTAATTTTTATATCTTTAATAAAATAAAAGTTTTTTTTTTTTTTTGTAATTTAATTTATTTTTTATATCCTAAATAAAATAAAAGTTTTTTTATTTTTTATTGTAATTTATTTTTTATATATTTAATAAAATAAAAGTTATTTTTTATTTTTTTATTGTAATTTAATTTATTTTTATATCTTAAATAAAATAAAAGTTGTTTTTTATTTTTTATTATAATTTAATTTTTATATCTTTAATAAAATAAAAGTTGTTTTTATTTATTTTTTGTAATTTAATTTATTTTTTATAACCTAAATAAAATAGAAGTTGTTTTTTATTTTTTTATTGTAATTTATTTTTATTTTTTATATCTAGAAACTAAGAAGAAATGGATGAATTAGGACTAAATTGAATAAGTGAAAAAGTATGAGGGTTAATTTGTAATTTTATCAAATAGATGTTGATCCAATGTATGAATTTTGAAGGATCGTAAGGGGCAAAATAATCATTTAGCAAGAAAGATAATTTTGAAGAATAATGATGATGATGATATTTTAGATTAATTGAATAACTTTTTTTTTTGTTTTGCAACTTAGTCCTACAAAAGTTCACCATTTTCATCAAGAAATTAAAAGAATTTTCATAGCCACCAAGAGACAAAAATGATAAGGAGACTATCAACTATTCCGATTTGGACACGAGCGAGATGTATGGCCTGGGTTCCTACACCATCCGCATAACTTTCGTTGGTTGGCCGTTTCTCGGATATCCATATTGTTGCGTATTCTAGTCAAGCAAGGTCGACCCTTTGGTTTGCGACGCAGTTCCCTATCCGGTAACAGCTTATACGGAGTAAGCGATATAGACGGTCACTTACGTTCATCTGGGACTGGTGGGAATACGTGTCTCCACACGTTGTACATGTATTCTATTTTATACACTTCATCGACATAGCTCATGGGATCCAGACGGAGATTCTGACAAGCCGCAAGTACATGAGCGCATGGATAACGAAGTGCATCAAATATCCCACAGTCGCAGGTCCTATTTCTCAAGTGTACACGATATTGCCTGCTAACAATACCTTGGTTCGGTCTGTCAAACTCCGTCACACGAAACCATAGGTTGTCGCGATCGTGACACACTGTGTGCATGGTTTGGCCCGTGCCTTCGCCTTGTTAATTTCTCGCAATACCTTCGCGCACCATACATGGCCTCCCTGCATTTGGCCTTTATAACTCACTGCTCGCTTTGGAAATAGTGCCGCTAAACGAAAATATGTCTCTCGCACAATCGATGTTATCGGAAAATGACGCGTTCCTTTTAGAACAGAATTTATGCATTTGGCCAGGTTTAAGGTCATATGACCATATCGTAGGTCGCCATCGTATGCTTGTGTCCACTGTTCGAAAGGTATGTTGCATAGGTAGTTTGCGCCTTCTTCGTTAACTGAGCGCAAACTCGCCAACATCTCGTGAAAACGGTCCTTATTGATCTCGTACCGTGCCAATATAAGTTGATAGCAATATTACATAACACTCTTTAATTAAGAATAAATTGAATATTACAAACGAAATTATATTAATAGATATTACATACCCATGTTGGTCACTTGCCGTCGTTCACTTGTAGATCGATGTTGCCCGTGGTAGTTGGACGCAACATGCCTTAGGCAATATCGATGGTGTGTGCGATGCCACAGGCTTCCCTGTCGCTCTATTGTGGCTAGTATTCGTGGGCCCGGTCCGATATACGCAGCGTATATCGGTTGGGCGGACATGCCTCCTTAACACGATAGAAAAAATCTCATCATCACCGACTTCGGTATTATTGCAAACGCAATTGGAAGGATTCTCCCACTGCCATCCTGTGCCACAGCTAGCAACAGCCGATGCGTATATCTACCATACATAAAGGTACCGTCAATGGCTTGCAGTATAGAAATGCGTCTCGGTATTGCTTAAATGTCCAGAACAGACGCTTGAACACTTGGCATCCACGGAGCAATCGATTGTTATAGTACGCCAGTTCTGTTTCAAGGTCTGTTATGCTGCCTGAGACATATCTCTCCAGCACCTGACACCACTGCCACACTTCATTATATGAAGCGTCCCACCGACCATGCAACTTTTCCAACGCCTTCTGCTTAGCTATCCAAGTCTTTCGGTAAGAGGGCGTGTACCCCAATTAGCTACGAATATTGCCAATTAAGGCCGGCACTGAAGTCTTGGGATCCGCCTTCATCGTCGGTACTATTAAGTCAACCAATATCTCTGAATCCATATTGGGATGATCTTGTGAAACACCTGTCAATGAAGTACGTTAAATAATGCAACATTACGTAATATCAATATTATTCAAAAACCTTGAACACCTAGTGATACTGTATCGGCAAGACATGTATGCGGACCTTTGTACTTTTTAATCTCCCACAAGCCTGTCCTTTTCCTCAACGAGGCCATGATTTTCCATGAACATGTACCGTCTTGCACTGCACACTTGGCCTCGTACTTATCGAGTTTGGATTTAACCACGTTGTAGTTAACCCCGTTCTTGATGCTATATTGTTTCAATGCACCAAGAAAACTATCCTTGTTGGAAAACTCTTTACCAACTTCTAATTCGCCCGAATCCAACGACGAACTTGTACGGTCACGCCTTATGTATGGTAGTTCAGGAAACTCCAATGCATCGTCTTGAGATAGATCGACATTATGCATGTGGGCTGGAGGTGAGTATGCCCTGAATCGCGGATCTTCTTCTTCTTCATCTGAACCCTCTTCAACATCTTCAGGTACGATTGGAACAGGCTCCGGTTCAGAAAATAATGCAACTTGTGTACCATCGGGGTCGGGCTCTCGAGGTGGATCCACATCGGACTCATCATCCGACCCACCATCATCTGCAACGAACGAGGTCCCCTCGCCGGTGGATGTCATGGGGAGTACATTATCCCTTCTTAAACAACTTTCGTAACGCTCCCAATCATATGTGGATTGCCAACCACTAGAAGTTGATGACGTTCCCCAATACGTATTTCTAGCATCGAATGTCGAAGGAAGGATATGCATGTCCCATCCACCAACCGAGTGTCGTGCAGGGGTTGTATTTTTCATACTACCACCAAACACGGGCGCTTCCGTATTCTGCCTCCCACTAACAGAGTGTCAGCCTGGGGTCGTGTATTCCCCTCGAACAGCAGTAGATGTTGAAGTCGAAGGAAGATTACTTGGCGATGAAAATTGTACATATACCTTAAGATAGGGTGATCCACTGGCAAGATGAGTCTCCACCATTGCCTCCAAGCTCCGAGGACCTTTGATGTTGAATGAGTCATATCTCACGGGATCAACCGAAGCATAAAATCTATACTTAATAGACTGAACTTTCATTGGCGTTGTTCTGAAGATTTTACGCCTAATTCTTTTGCGAAGTTCTGTCAAATCTATGTTCTGGTTAAAAACCATTCACGCTGTGTTCTCCGATAAAAAAACAACACCGTTTTCGGTGTCACAAACCTCACCATCATAGTAAATAACAGCACTAATACGTTCACTCATCTTCAGTTTCTATTTTACTTTTGCCTCAATTTTTATTATGCAACCTGAGAATGAAATTTGGCTCATTTATATTCTAAGGATTGCCAGAGACTACTGTAGCAAAAGAGCGTCCACGTGGGAGCTTTTTTCAGTACACTTGCTGACAGTGCATCCTGCTTGAAGCGTTTTGGTCACTATTTGTTCAGAAACGTCTTCTCAAAATTATTTTGCCAGAGACTCATCGTGTAGTAAAAGAGCGCCCACGTGGGAGCTTTTTCAAGATTTTGCCGACAACGGTGCATCCCGCTTGAAGCGTTTTTGGTCACTATTTGTTCGTAAACGTCTTCTCAAAATTATTTTGCCAGAGACTCATCAGAGTAAAAGAGCGCCCACGTGGGAGCTTTTTTCACTCTTTTTGCCGATGCATCCGCTTGAAGCGTTTTAGTCACTATGTGTTCAGAAACGTCTTCTCAAAATTATTTTACCAGATATTACTGTAAAAAAAATTAAATAATTTTTATATTGCTGATATATTTTTTCCAAAACCCTAAACCTAAAATTATTTTATTTAATTAACCCTAAAATCTAGTTCATTAATTTTCCCTTAAAACCCCTAAACCTTAAACCCTAAAAAACCCTAAACCATATCCTTAAAATCCTAAAAACCCATACCCTAACCCTAAAAATAGCTGAAAAACCTATCGGGGAAACAGGCAAAAATGCGTCCCTGAGGGAGCGTTTTTGCCACATCAGCAAAGCGCGCCCTCAAGGACGCGATTTTGGCTAATGTGGCACAAAGCGCTCCCTTGTGGACGTGCTTTCCTGCTGCATCCCCTGAAAACGCGCTGACGTGGACGCGTTTTCAGGGGAAATGGCCCTTTCCGGTAAATAATTATTTAATAGGTCCTTTTCCGTAAATTTTATATAAAAATGATATTTTCTGGTAAAATACCCAAAGGATGGTGACAAAATATATACATTCAAATCTCCGATTAATATCGATTTAAAATTTAATCTCAATCTTATATTATGCGTTTACAATGTTTATTATAATTTCATTATTTTTTAATATAACAATGATATGAATCTAAATTATTTTTAAAAAAATCGAAAAAGTATACATTAGATTCTTCGGAAGATATATTTTCATATTGAGATTGTTGAAGATCAATCCGTATATGCAACGAGAAAATAAAAGTAAAAGTAGAAAATATCAAATACACAAATATTTACATAAAAAAAATTTCTCAAGGATAAAATACTATAGACAAAAAAGACATCATTAAATGAGAAAAAATCAAAATGGAGATAATTTCAACAAATAGCCCTAAATCCTGAAAGAACAAAAGACTCTAGCTGAAACCCGAAATTTTTCAAAACTCACAAAACTCTATCAATCTCAAGAATGATGATGATTATTATTCTAGGTTACAACAGCCCCTTTTATAAGCTAAATTCGTAGATTAAATGTAACTAAAATAATCTATACTAATTAGAGTTTAATTAGAAAACAATAACAGAGTTTAACTAGGAGAAGAAAACTTGATTGAATTGGGACATGCATCTTGTCGGGACGCCATTTTTCACGCCGTCGGGATGTTGTAGTCGTCTTGTCACGACATCGACACGTCAACTCGTAAATAAGTACACTCCACAAATATCAATCTTTTTTGAGGTTAATTTCGTTAAAACATTTTGATATGACCTAATGATGTCATGTAGACATTTATAGGGGGGCAAAATTTGTCCACTAATATATTAGTACTAATAAAGGAGATCAAATAGTAGGTTCAACAACTGCATATATATATATATATATATATATAGTCTTTTTAACCAAAAAATGGTACTCAACTCGGTTCATCTTCCTAAATATATATTTTTATATTGAACAAAAAATTATACACTTATTATATGATTTATTTTAAAGGAGAGATGGCAGGTTAACTTGTGCTTACAAAACGCATGCTGTAGTTACACCTAATGTTTAAATGGAAATTAGTATCAAATGGATAGCAAATTTGAGAGTACTACACATCACGTAACTGAATCCAATTCCTACCTAAACTATTTCCTGCTGATTAAAAATAACTTAAAACTTGCATGCATGATTAATTGCCAATATCAGCTCACCTACACCAAGGAAATTAGTTTCCCATTGGTGTCCATATCATCCAAAAACAGCAACAGCTCAAGCTATTTTTCATTGGAACCTATGAGTTATTATTCATCCTCAATAATAATATTTACAAAAATAAAATGGTACATTTGATGATTTTTCTTTTTTCTTTTTGTTGTTTTAGTCGGTAAAAATACCATGGTGTTAGTATAGTAGCAGTTAAGTAATTAGTTGAAGTGGTTAGCCAGTTAAAGAGCAGTTAAAGAAGTTAGTTTGTTAGCAACTAGCTTAGCAGCCATTAATATCTTGTATAAATACAAACCCAAGTGTACTTTGTAAATAGATGAGTTCAATGTAAAACTTCTCTTTGATATTTGGTACTTGTCTAGTAATGTTTGGTATAGTCAAAACATGTAAGCTCCTGTATTAAAAGTTAAATTGTATTTTATCTCTTTTATTTAAAAAAATAGACAAATTAATTATGTTAGATCAAATAATAAAATGATCATTTCTATTAAAATTTTCATCCATTTCTATAGTTAAAATTTGATGTGACTGACAGAATTACCAGACAGTTACCCGTCACGTACAACGTGTACATCATGTTGACGTATAGGGACTAATTTTTAATTGTAGAAATAAACAAAATTTTTAACAAAAGAACTAGTTTACTCTTTGATCTAATGTACAATGATTAATTTACCCATTTTTGAGTTGAGAGACAAAATACAATCCGACTCCTAATATAAGAACCTCCATGATACTTTTACTTGTTTTAGCGTTGCTTCGTCCAAGACTATCTTCCTAATAAAGAGCAGAGACATTTGTCAAGGAAGGGTTTATACAAATTACAATGATGTGAATCCACACTTGAACTACAGCAAAAAAGCAGTTATGGAGTCTAGGCATGGATTTGCAACATCTAGCAGTGAATTAGTCTAAAAGCTACCAAACATCCATCTTTGTCCAAGTCCTTATCAACTAATCCATTTAGAGAATTTTCTTCCATCTTGGTTCAACAAAAGAAACATTCTCAAGATTGTTGAAAGTTACAGTAATGTGATAGCTTCAAGTTAACCTGTTACAAATACTGGATTTAAGAACTTTAACCATCATCTCCAATATATCGAATGCATAAAGTTGTTCTCATAAGCCTAATTACCTTCCAGGTCTAAATGTTCTTATAAGCCATTTTAAACATGATGCAGACTTGCCTATGATCAGCTAATATAAAATAACCGAGTCAAACTAGCAGAACCATCATTTTTAATCACTTCAAAATGACCATAAATGGCACCTTGCTATGTAATTTCAATTGAAGATGCATTGAGCAACAAAGCTATAGCAGTTTGAATTATCCAATTCCATGTTTTGAACCTAGCATGCTTTAAACAATAATGTGATCAGTGATTTCATCATATATGCAGACCAGAATAGTGCAGAATACTACACAGCATATGCATTTTAGGTAACTGAGAACTCCACACCATGCAAGTTCAAATGAAAACTTCTCTAGTTGAAACTATTGAAGTTCTCCACTAAGCTTAAAGGGTACTACTTGCAGAGTAAGTAATAAAGAGCCTGCCTTAGAACTAGACCGTGGGAGTTGCGTACATATCAACTAGCACTCGTGTTGAGGCATTGTAAAGAGTTTTGGCTAATGACTTGACTAAGATTCAAACAAATCATTGAAATTCTCACTAGAAACATTATGAATCTTTCTACTTCCAGCTATCATGTCCAGTTAATACCATACCTACTTCACCAACAAAACTTACTGTTCTCAAGTCTGCTCTAGTCTTCCTTTCTGCCCTTTCCACCCACTTTCTTTTTGGTAGATCCAAAGTATCCTCTAAGTCCGTTTTACAGTCCATAGACACTAATCCTTTCAAGATTTGTGACCAGCCCTCCCAACAATGCTGTATCCAAAGTTTGAACTAAGTTCCCTTGAGAGTGCAATGCACCTTACCATTCCACCTAACACTTGTCCTTTCCACCACTTTCTATTCACTCAATAGTTGCTTAATAGCAAATAAATTTGCAGTTCACAATCATATACAGGAGATAATCTTGCAAAGCATAGCCTTCTATTAACACCCTGACTAACATTCATCGTCCAAAGTGAAGATATAACTGGATAGAAACATGTCCCAAGTCCCAACCCTGGGTTTAGGATTCTAACAGTCTAACTCATAGCATTAAAAAAAATATTAGTCGATCAATTCAATCCTTCCCTAGGCAATGAAACAGAGACCAATCACAAAAACAGAAACAAATACATATGAGTTGAAAGTAAAAACGCGTAAAAAAAGTTTAAAACTCTGCGAATTTCAATAAATAACCAAGAACCCACTTCAATTTTCAAGCCAAGATGAAAACTTAAACATTCGAATAACTTCAATATATTTTGTCCCCTGAAAATTCCTCTAAAATGAAGAAAAAGAAGACTTAATTCTAAGCTTGCTTACTCTCCCATTACCGCAATCCAATCCACAACCACACTGCGGACACTCATAAAAGTTATCAATCGGAAAGCTTGCAGAGGCAATCCCTACTGAAAACTCCAGCTCGTCATCATCTCTAATAACCTCCACAATGTTGAGCCATACAAAAAAGACCTTAACGCTTATTCCACTAAGGTCTTTGAGCCTGTTATTGGATATAATTCCGCTGATCGTTGATTTGTATTTGAGTTGATAAGACCCTTCTAACGAGAAACTACACGTATCATTTAAGTAGGCATGGAATCGGCCCGTGGATTCGTCTAAATCGTACTTTATTACTCCTTCGGGAAGAAGACCGACGGGGAAGTTGTAGCCTTGGAGGACATCGTAAGCTGACGGTGCGTCGCCAGTGACAGCGAGAGGCGATTGAACGAAGAGGAAGAGGAGGAGGAGAGATATGGGAATGGCGGTGGTGAGATTGAGAGCCATTTTTTGTTTCTTTTGTTTTATTTTTTTTATTCGTGTGACTGGAAACTAATGAGGAAGAAGATGGGCGGTGAAATGGGGAAAGGGCAGGTGGGTGCTTGACTGGTAGAGGGACTATAGACTCTCTAGACAGCACGTTAGTGGCAAATTTGTCAACATCAAAAGTTAGACAACTGGGACGCAGTTTTCTAGTTTGGAATAGTGGTTGGTGACCGCCACGGTGCGGTGGGTGACCGGAGAATTTAGTTGGGACTTGGGCCCTAAATTAAGGTATTTAGAACCGCACCTCTGATGGTCACATTACTATTTTTCGATTTCATCAATTCGATTAGATCAATTAGTATCAACATTTTATTTGAAATTGATAATTTAACCGATTTCTGATTTAATCCATTAGTCGATTCGATTTTAAAAATAATACCTTGAATCATCAGTTTTATAGATATTAAATAAAAGGCTTAAATCTAAACTTGCCCCAAACTATATTGTTTTATTACTTTGGATAATTAAATTCTTATTATCAAAATTATATTTAAACTATTAATTTTCTCTCATTTTTATTTAAAATATGATATCAATTAATAAAAATATAACACATGATATATTATTGTTGAATGTTGTATTTTTCTTTTTTGATAAAATGAGAGGATATTATCATTTTTAGTTAAAAACATTTAATATTTAAGTAAGAATTTTTTGTATTTAGAGATCAATTTTATAATTAGGCCTAAAAATAATTTAGGATAAGAGACATCTTTGGTGTGAAATATACTTTCTATAGAAAAATACTTACCCTTTTAGATTTTTGAAATATCACGTAAATTCAATTGAGATGTATTTAAATATTTAAATTTTAAATGAAAAAATAATTATATATAGGAGGATAATGCGATTCACAACGCACTCAAACTTATCAATACCAATCAAACTAAGATTCAATCAATAATAATTATGTATTATTTAAATATCAAACTAAAGCTTTAATCACTCTCCAAACAAATTTTGACTAAAATTAAATATTTGAACTTATATTAAACTATATATTAATATTCATTATTTTTTTTTAAATTAATTAATTATCTCGTTTAGAAAGTTTTAATGAAAATAAATTGATTAAAATATAAAAATAAATGGAAAAAGTTGTCTTAAAGTTATATTATAAGTAAACTACCAAAATAGTCACTTTTATTTTCCTCAGGTTACATTTTAATCATTTATGTTTGAAATGTTACTTTTAGTCACTTATGTTAACATGTTGTAACATTTTAGTCACTGAGCCGTTAATTGTCGTTAACGGTGTAATGGTAAGCTGACGTGGCACGTTAAATCATCATTTCAAACAAAAAAATTAGGTTAAATTATACAGTTAGTCCCCATATTTTTTTCATTTTGAGCAATTTATTTTTTTTCTTTTATGTTCTTTTAACTTTTTTTTTTTCATTCATTTCTGCTTCTCATTCTATTTTTCTCCCTTCCCTATCTCTTTTAATGTAAAAGAAAAAAAATTAAATTGCTCAAAACGAAAAAAATATAGGGACCAATTGTATATTTAACCTAAGAATTTTGTTTGAAATGCTGATTTAACGTGCCACGTCAGCTTACCGTTACACCGTTAACAATAATTAACGCTCAGTGACTAAAATGTAACCTGAGAGAAACAAAAGCGACTATTTTGATAGTTTACCCATATATATTTGAATTAAAATTAAGTTTAAAATAATTAACATGCATTTGCATAAAAATATTAAAAAAATTGTAAAAGAGAGAAAAAAAAATATAATTATCATTTATGATGGTTTTTATCTATGAGTGTTAAGTAGGGGAGAGCATAAGTTGGTTAAAATCAATTTAATTATTAATTTGGTTAAGTTGATTTTAGTTTAGACGGTTAAATCGATTGTAGGATTAACTTATTTAATTATATCAGTCAGTTACCGATGATTGATTTTTTTAATTGAATCGATTGATTTAACTAATTTAATATTTAAAATTTTTAATTATTTTAAATATACTTATATTTTATAATATATAAATGAGTTAAATATATTTATATTCTCATTGTTTTAAATATATAATATAATATGCTTATTTTAAGTCGGTTCATTAATCTAACCGAACAATATTAAGTTAATTGATACCATATAAAATTGGTCTGTACAGCTATTATATAAAAATGTCGGTTAAGTTTATTAAAATTTCAAAAATTGACCGAATTAATCGTACTTATCAAGCAAAAGTTAAAATTTACATTTTTTTGTCCCAAAATTAATGGGCAAAACTCCAGAAAATACCAAAAAATAACAAAAATTACCGGAAAGTATAGGGTTGAAAATTAATGACCGGAAAGGGCAATTTCCCCCAAAATCGCGTCCCCGTCAGCGCGTTTTTGGGGAGTCGCGACTAAAGCGCTCCCAGGGGACGCGCTTTTTAGGCCGCAACGATCAAATTTTTTTGACCGTTGGGGCCCAATGGTGGAAAAAAAACCCTATAAATACCCCAACCCTTCATTTTTTCACAATTCAATCCTTTCTCATTTTTCTCTCAATTTGCTATCAATTTGCTCTCAAATTTCTCTCAAATTTACGCTTAAATTTCAAAATAGTCCTTTACTATTTATAAAAAAGCCCTTTATAATTTTTTTAAACCTATTTTTGGAAAATTTTTAAATTATTTATCGGAGTACAATGGCCGGGGAATTATGTCGCCTAGGCGAGGACCACATTGCCGTCCAGCAAAAGAAAATGGTAAGTTTGAATGTTAATTTTTCAATATTATTAAATTTTTTAATTATGCAATTTTAATTAATTTAGAATTTTATAATTTTATAATTTTTTAAACAGTCTGTAGATCGGGTGTTGCAATGTTATATTCGCAACATGCCTGGTCCCCCATCGCCATTGATCGAGAATTACTGCGGAAGCGGGTTTTTGCACGTGGCCACGATAGCCCGGGGTTCAAGTTGGAGCCGCTTTGATCGGTAGCGTTGATAGAGAGGTGGAGACCAGACGCACGACACTTTCCATTTGCCATGCGGAGAGTGTACCATCACCTTGGAAGATGTGCAGTTACAGTTGGGATTACCGGTGGACGGGTCGGTAGTCACCGGGTCCGTAACATCTCTCGATTGGATGGCCGTATGCTACGAGCTTCTGGGTGCCATTCCGGATAAAATTCAAGGAGCTCGGATCGATTTGGCTTGGTTACGAGACGCAATCCCGCAGCCGAATGAAGGTTCGACTGAAGAAGAAAGAATACGGTATGCGCGGGCATACATACTTCAGATAATTGGAGGCTATCTGATGCCGGACCTCTCTAGAAACCTCGTCCACCTGAGATGGCTCCTGAAACTTGTTGATTTGAAAGTGCCGGTGAATTGAGTTGGGGTCCGTGCTATCTATATTATACCGGGAGATGTGCAGGCGTGACTGCCGAGTAAACAAAAATCGGAGGTTGCCTATCACTACTGCATCATGGGCATGGTTTCGATTTCCATTTTTACGTCCTCGACTCGACCGACCATATTCATTCCCACCGATAACGAGGTAAATTTAATATTATATTTTACAAATATGTCGTATATTTATAGTATAATTGCATGCTAAAAGTTTATTTAATTAGGTGGAACCATCCGAGGAGCAGTCATGTTGGAATACCTAACGCGCTTGAGGATATACGGCTCTGTTGGACCAAAGGTCGGAATCAGAAGTAAGTGTCGAATTTCGTTATTATAATTTAGTATTTCGTAGGTAGTGTCTAATATTATGTATATAACTAATAAGTTGGTAATGTTAATATAGTTTCAATGGACACCGTACGAGGATCTCGAAATTCGGGCGAGAATTCGGATGAGTATCTCCAAAATTGAACAGATTGGCACGTTAAGGTCCCGCTAATCACCTACTCAACGGTGGAGATGCACCGATCGGATCGGGTTCTGCGGCAATTTGGATGCCGCAACCGATTCCAAAGTGCCTCCCGAGGTGCTCGATGATGAGCACAAAGTGGACTTACTGGCGCAAAGACACGGATTGGCCAAGATTTTGGTCGAACATATCGAGGCGTGGGAGAACCGGTATGACTTTTTACCTAACCGGAACCGATCATAGTTCCGAGTTAGCGACGTAGCGGAGTACATGCCATGGTTTAGAATCCATGGCATGCCGTATCTGTTGTCGGATGAGAGAGGCGACGGCTAATTCGCGAGCGAAGGAACGTCGGGGCCCTTTACATCGAAGGAGAATGGATGATGAACCGGCCCAAGAGCGCGACACGATCCACCGGGCCCATCAACGGCGCCTACACATCCACCGGGCCCATCAACGGCGCCTACACGATCACCGGGCCCATCCGTTCAGCTAACAACACCGACATCACAAAGCATCACGGTTTATGCCAGTGCACGTACCTTGCCCCTTATATGTATCCTCCTAACCCATATATGTTTCCTTTTCCTTGTCCCACCCCAGTTGGAATGCATGGCCGAGTTCGAGTCCGTTTCGAGCAACTCCGTTGGCGGCCGATCGTGAGACCGACTTCGGGTGTGGGATTAGATGAGGTGCCGTCGGGAGCGATGAGTTTCTACCGGGCTCCTTCCACCGTGACGGATGCGATCACCCCCGCCGTGGTTTATGCAAACACCTCCGGGGTCATTATTTTATCAAGGTGGGTCATCATCGCAACACCTAGAACAGCACCCACCGGAGGAACCGAATCCCGCACCGAGGTTCCACGACCCCTTCGGAAGCTAGAAGAAGGAGGAATCCAGTAGCAGAACCGCTGACCACCCGTGTGGCCTTTGGTTCCCACCGGCATCAACATTGATTAGGATAGGCTTTTTTATTTTATAAATTGTAATTTAATTTTTTTATTCTTTGAATAAAAAAGTTGTTTTTTAATTTGTGTTTGTAATTTAATTTTAATATCAAAAGTTGTGTATTTTTTTGTATGTAATATAATTTGAATTTTTAATAAAATAAAAAATTATTTCCTATTTTATATTCTTTTAATTTAGTCCTCTTCACTAAATTAAAATTGAGTTTTTTGAGAAAATTGAGTTCTTTGATAAAATAAAAAAATTATTTCCTATTTTATATTCTTTTAATTTAGTCCTCTTCACTAAAATATAATTGAGTTCTTTGATAAACCGTTGTTCTTTGATAAAATAAAAATTATTTCCTATTTTATATTCTTTTAATTTAGTCCTCTTCACTAAAATATAATTGAGTTCTTTGATAAACCGTTGTACTAAAAAAAAAGAAATTACATAGCCAAAGAAGAGACAAACAAGCTAATAACACGGTCAACTATTCCGATTTGGACACGAGCGAGATGTATGGCCGGGTTCCTACACCATCCGCACCGCTTACTTTGGTTGGTCGGTTCTCGGATATCCATATTGTTGCGTATTCTAGTCGAGGAAGGTCGACCTTTTGGTTTGCGCTCAATTCTCTATCCCAGCAACAACTTATACGGTGCGCGCGATACCGATGGCCACTTACGTTCATCGGGATGGTGGGAATACGTGTCTCCACACGTTGTACATGTTTTCTAATTTGTACACTTCGTCGACATAGCTCATGGGATCAATACGGAGATTACGACAAGCCGCAAGTACATGAGCACATGGGTAACGGTGCATCAAATATCCCACGATCGCATGTCCTATTTGTCAAGTGTACACGATAATGACCGCCAACAATACCTTGGTTGGGTGTCACAAACTCCGTGACACGAAACCATAAGTCGTCGCGATCATGACATACTGTGTGCATGGTGTTCGCACGTGCCTTCCCACGATTAATTTGTTGCAAGACCTTCTGGCTCCATACATGGCCTCCTTCCATTTGCCCTCTATAACTCGCTGCTCTCTTCGGAAATAGTGCCGCTAACCGAAAATATGTCTCTCGCACAACTGCTGTAATCGGCAGATGACGGGTTCCTTTCAGAACAGAATTTATGCATTCGGCAAGGTTTGTGGTCATATGCCCATATCGTAGGCCACCGTCATATGCTTGTGTCCACTGTTCGAAAGGAATATTGCAAAGGTAGCTTGCGCCTTCGGCGTTATCTGAGCGCAAACTGGCCAGCATCTCGTGAAAACGGTCTTTATTGATCTCATACCCTGCTAATATACGTTGATAGCGAATATTACATACCACTCTTCAATTGCGAATAAATTGAATATATCAAAATAAATTTTATTATTAGATATTTCATACCCATATCGATCACTTGCCGTTTCTCTCTTTTAGATCGATGTTGCCCATAGTAGTTGGATGCGACATGCCTCAGGCAATATCGATGGTGTGTGCGATGCCACATGCTTCCCTGGCGTTCTATTGCCGCAAGTATTCCAGGCCCCGATCCGATATAACGCATATGTCGGGTTGGGGGCAAACATGCCTCCTTAACACGGATAGGAAGAAGTCCCAATCATCGGTGATTCCCGGTGTTATTGCGTAACGCAATCGGAAGGATTCTCCCACACCGTCTTGTGCCACGGCTAGCAATAGCCGGCGCGTATATCTACCATACATGAAGGTACCATCAATTTGTACCAATGGCTTGCAATATGTAAAAGCATCTCGGCATTGCTTAAATGTCCAGAACAGACGCTTGAACACTGCGCATCCACGGAGCAGACGATCGTTGTAGTACGCCGGTTCCGTTTCAAGGTCTGTTGTGCTGCTTGGGACATACCTCTCCAGCACCTGACACCACTGCCACACTTCATTATATGAAACGCCCCACCGACCGTGCAATTTTTCCAACGCATATACGCTTGGCTATCCAAGCCTTTTCGTAAGAGGCGTGTACCCCATTTGGCTACGAATATTGCCAATTAAGGCCGGCACTGTAGTTCTGGGATCGGCCTTCACCGTCGGGATTATTAAATCAGCCAACATGTCTGAATCCATCCTTGGATGATCTTCTGTTACACCTGTCAATGAAGTACGTTAAATAATGCAACATTACATAATATTAGTCTTATTCGGAATCATTGAACACATAGTGGTACTTATCTTCGGTAAGACATGTATGCGGACCTTTGTACTTTTTCACCTCCCACGTACCGCTTCCTTTCCTCAACGACGCCATGATTTTCCATGAACATGTGCCGTCTTGCATCGCACACTTTGCCTCGCACCTATCGAGCTTTGATTTAACCATAGTGTAGTTAACCACATTTCACGATCTTCGTATTGTTTCAATGCAGCAAGAAAAGTATTCTTGTTGGAAAAGCGGTTACCAACTTCTAATTGATCCGAATCCAACAAAGAATTTGTACGGTCACGCGTCCGGTGTGGTAGTTCAGAAACTCCAATGCATCATCTTGAGATAGATCGACATTATGCATGTGCGCTGGAGGTGAGTATGCCTCGAATAGCGGATCTTCTTCTTCTTCGCCTCAACCGCCCTCAACGTCTTCAGTACAATTGGAACGGGCTCCGGTTCGTAAAATAATCCAACCACGCACCATCGTGCCCGGCTCCGAGGTGGATCCACATCGGATTCATCATCCCATCCTCTATAATAATCGCAACAAACGAAGGCCCTCACCGTGCATGTCGCGTCGGTAACAACGAGGCCCTCATCTGCTGGATGTCGCTTCGGTAATACATCATCCCTCCTTAAACATCTTTCGTAACGATCCCAATCGTGATGTGGATTGCCATCCACTAGAAGTTGATGACCTCCCCAATACGTATTTACGTCATCCAGGACGTCGAATGACGAATATGCATGTCCCATCCACCAACCGAGTGTCGTGCGCGGGGTTATGTTTTCCATACTACCACCGCACACGGGCACTTCGTGTTTTGCCTCCCACTTACAGAGTGTCGACTTGGGGTCGTGTATTCCCCTCGAACGATACTAGATGTTGAGGTCGCAAACGGATCACTTGGAGATGAAAATTCCACATATACCTCGATATAGGGTGAACCACCGGCAAGATGAGTCTCCACCATTGCCTCAAGGCTCCGGGACCTTTGATGTCGAATGAGTCATATCTCACCGGATCAACCAAGCACAAAATCTATACTTAATAGATGAACTTTCATTAGCGTTGTTCCGAATATTTTACGCCTAATTCTTTTGCGAAGTTCTACCAAATCGACGTTCGATTAAAACTCAATCGCTATTTGTGTTCTCCGATAAGAAAACAACACCATTTTCGGTGTCACGCACTTCACCATCGTAGTAAATAACAAAGATTAATACGTTCACTCATTGCAAGTGGACGGTGTAAAAGAGTAAAATTATTGTACTAAAAATCACACTAAGTTCAATTCCCGGAAAAAGAGGTGGATCACAAGGATCACTTAAGTACCAAGTCTTTCCTAGCCGAATATCCTCAATCGTAATTTAATAGCACAATAAATAACTACGATCACACTCACAAGATATGAAAAAATTTTGCCTACGTCTTGGGCACTAACAAATATATTTCACTCCAAAAATACAAGTGAAAATTTACAAATAGGGAGAGAGAGAACAATGCCTTAAGTAGAGAATGGCAAATTGTGGGATGAAGAAAATGAGAAATGGTTAGGCCTATTTATAGTTGAGGTTTAGGGATCAAACTTACAAAGTACCTATTCAAATAGGGACCAATATTGCAATTACCCCATACCAATTTTCACATCACATCAACTTTTGGTGCCTAATTTTGGAGCCATTTTCTTCCCACTTGTCGCCACCATATTTCCCGGAAAAAAGCCTAAAGCGCGTCCTCGGGGAGCGCTTTAGGCCACGTCACAAAGCGCGTCCACGAGGGCGTTTTTCTTGGCGTGGCCTAAAGCGCCCCGGGACGCGCTTTAGGTCCGCAGACTCAAAAACGCTCCGACGGGACGCGATTTTGGGGAAATTGCCCTTTCCGGTCATTAATTTTCAACCCTATACTTTCCGGTAATTTTTGTTATTTTTTGGTATTTTCTGGTTTTTTGCCCAAAATTAATTTTTAAAAACTTAAAAACATTTTATTTAATAATAATTTTATCTCAAAAATACTTTTAAAAGCAAAACTAAACTCGCCTAATAGTGCAGCGATAAAGCTGATTACCCTATTCATAATGGGGTATTTACAGTGCTTTGTCTTTTGTTTTCTCGTATCTTGTATCAATTCCTCCTTACATGAGATACTGAATCTTACTGAATAAAAAGGAACGAAATTTATTATGTTTCAATGTCGAATAATAAAATGAATAGTTTAGTATTTTTCTTCATGTAAAATTATTAAATTTTTCCACATCATAGGTGTTCATGGCTTTAATCGAGTTGGGTTCAAGTGGGCTTAATTAGATGTTTGATTAATTTTTAAGCTTGGATTTGACTCCATCTGAAAATTGGATTTAATTTTTTTATTTATTTGAATCTAATGCAATTTAAGAAATGTAAACTTAAATTTGACTCAGCCTATTCATTTAGATTTTTAGATTATTTTTATTTAAAAATAAATTTTTAGAAAAATATAATACACTTAATGCACTAAAAAAATACTAGAAATAAAAATTTTCTAACATATTAAAAATATATTAAAAATATTTATATTAAAAAACACTATCATAAATATAACAAATGTTTTATCATATTAAAAAACAAAAAACAAAAAAAAAATATTTTATTGTATTAAATGTAATTTTTAAAATTTTATATTTTGAGTTGAGTTATTTAGTTGGGTAATTTTTTTTTTTAAGTTTTGGATAATAAATTTAATTATTATTGGATTAGTAATTTAATATAAATATAAAGATATATAATTAATATAATATTTTTTATAACATGATATATTCGGATCAAACCGAACTGAGTTCAAGCCGAAAAATCTTGTACAAAACTCAATTCATATAAATAAAATCTTAAATTTTACCCAAACTTATTAAACCCTCTAAATTTTCTTATTTTTTGGCGGTTGTTTTAAAATTTAATGTACAAGAATTATCCTACTGAAAGTGGCTATAGGGTAGATGAACTAATTTTGTTCCAAGTATGACGTAAAGTAGATAACAATGATGGAAAAAAATTGACACCTCCTTTTCTCTTAAGTTGAACAGTGAGTTTAACTTAATCGCAAGCATCTCAATCATACATGACAGTGAAATCTTTGATTAAACCCAAAACAATGTAACATAAACCTTAAGCTCTCTTAATCAAAACATACCAACTTAACTAAGCAGAGGATATCAGATGATGATTGGGTTTAATATTCTTTCCGCCATTAACAGTATCACAATCGAAGCCACATCCACAAGTAGGGCACTCACTGAAATTATCAACGGCGAAATCAGCGGATGCTACCCCAACTGAGAATTCAAGCTCATCGTCATCACGGGTTACCGACTGGATGCTGAGCCATAAAAAGAGGACCTTGACCTTGATCCCGCTCAAGCTGCTTAGCTTGTCCTTGGATATGACCCCAGTTATTGTAGACTTGTATTTGAGCTCGTAGTTGTCGATTGAATAGCTGCAACTACCGTTCAAATAGACGGAGAACTTGCCAGTGGTATCGTCTAGCTCGTAGCTTGATACACCTTTGGGAAGGAGACCTATGGGGAAGTCATATTGTTCAAGGACTTCATAAGCGGTAGGTGAATCCTCGCCGGTGGCGGATGAGATCAGAAAGAGAAGAATCAAAGAGAGAAATGCAATTGATGGAATGGGTTTTAGGTGGAGAGACATTTTCCTTTTGACTGTCAGGTTTAAGCTCTAATTCAGGTTCTATGGAGTTATATATACATACACACGTGTATGTGATGTGATGGCTACTATTTGGTTACTATTCTTGTGTAAAATTAATATGATTTTTACATATTTTCTTAAAAAATTTTATGATTGATATTTTAATAATCTAATAATTAAAATTATCAATATAATTGTACTTATCATACATATAAAATTTTGAATAGGTTTGATATCTCAATCATATTAATCTAAAATATTGTCTGCATTAATAAGTATGTGATAGTTGAACGTTTTTTTACATAAAACAAATGATTTAAAATTTTGTTCTTTACTTCGAACTTGACATACATGATCTATATGAATAGAACATGAAATATAACGGTTGAACTATTAAAATATCAATCGTAGAAAAAGTTACGGAAGTGTGTAAACAGTATTAGTTTTACATTGGTATAAGTGGATCACTCCCTTATATTTAATATTTATTATGAATTTCAATTAATAGTATATTTTAAAATGAAATACGTAATATTTAAGGGCATTTGGTTCATAAAATATAAAATTACTTATGTAAATAGGGTTACCAAAATGTAAGATCACTTAGCAATTAACACATTATTAGGTATATAATATTACCTTGTTTGGATTACTTAAAAACATATTTCATTAAATTATCATCATAAAATTTTATCATTATTGTTTCCAGCACAAATGTTGAAGCTTATTATATTATTGATCATAAGGACTGGATCAAATTAGTCACTCCATTATTAAATATATATAAATTTAATTATTTTATTATTAAAAAGAATTAAATAAGTTCAAATTGTAACAAAGTTAACATTTACGGTGTCACACCCCACACTCGACTCGATTGACGGATCCGAATGCGTAATGACACATTATGTTGCCGAAGCAACCTAGATCATCTCAATCCGATTATGAAATAATCAAGCATATATGTAACACCCCTAACCCGTCTCTGTCGCCAGATTGAGGTTACAGAGCGTTACAGTACAGATCAGGACATTTATCATCAAACAGAAATAAAAATATAAAATAAATGATAACAATCAATAGCTTATAAAAATCAGGGTAAAATAAACTTCCAGACCTTAAACCAAGCTTACGGGGGCCCTAAAAATAGTTTCGGAGCAATCCGGGACTAAGTTGAATCAAAACAAAAAAATATGCAAATATTTAAAAATTTTGGAAACAGGGGTCACACGACTGTGTGGCCAGACCGTGTAACTAACTGTGACCGTGTGAAAAATCATGTACCTAAAAATTAATAAGACATATGGCCGTGTGGCATAGCCGAGGCTGTGTGCACCTTAAAAAGCTTCCAGAATAAGACAAAACTTTCATCCAACACTTAGGTTCCAAGCCAAATCAAAATTAACTATTTCCATACTTCAAAAATACATTTAAACAAGCCTAAAACATGCCAAAACAACAACCTATGTGCCTAACCAATGTGTCCTTATTGACACCATAATTCAATTATCAACCTGAATTACTTGACACATCAACTAATTTGCATTCAAATTCATAAGTTTATATATAAAACTCATACCAAACTTATCATTTCTTCTTAATCATTCATATTCATTCATACCATGATTCAAACACTTAAATAAGGTTTATATCATATGACCAAAACAACTTTATATGAACATATTCACACCAAGATTAAAGCCACATACACAAGTAAGCTGATGGGCGTCGAAACCACCAAAAATAATTCCTACAAAAATAACTCTAAATTGTAGTAAAGAGTGGTAGTAGGGTCGAGTCCATAGGGATTGGATGTTGTAATCAACTTCCGTGTTTACTTATGAATAGAATGTTCGTTGTGTCAAAAGTCGTGGCAAGAGTCGTGCCCACGACTCCAAACGTACCTGTAACAAAAATAAACAAGTAATCGGGGGGTTTCGAGAATGTTTAGAAAGTAAATAATCTATCAGCGTAAATAAACAATTAAATAATATTAGAAATAAATTTAGTTCGGGAAATAAATTCAGAATTTTGCAAACAGAAATAATAAGCCTTAGCCTTAGACTCGGTAAATTCTGTATCAAGATCGATCCTCGCAAATAAATCTTCTCCTCCAACGATAAGTTGGTTATAGCAGTTAAGAACGTCCTAACCACCAATTCTTCCTGTAACAGCCTATTTTTAGGGTTAATCGAAATAGTGGTTTCGAGACCACAATCCGAAGTCAAAATATTTATTTTAATATTTTATTATGGTTTACAGCATGATAGAATTATTGTGTAAAAATTTCATAAAGAAATTTTACCGTTTAAAGGCTTAATTCGGTAAAAAAGACTTAATCGCGTAAAGCGTAAAAGTTGAGTTCTATTAGCTAAAAGTGTTTAAATGCTATAGAATTTAAAGGAGGAAGTCCTTATGTGTTAATTAGTCCAATTATGAGATAGTGGCTGAAAATGGTTTGGCAATGTGGTAAATTGAATTAATTTTTAAGGTTAATTTTGGTATTTGACAAATAATGTTAATATTAATAAAACAAAAAAAGCCACCATCTTTCTTCTTTAATTCCCCACCGAATTTTCATGTTAAGAACAGCCATGGAAGCTTGAGCATTCGGCCAAGCTATTTTGGCCAATCAAGGTACGGTTTTTGTCTCGTTTTTAATAATTTCTACGTTTTTGATATCGTTGTAGCTTAATCTAGCTAGCCTGTATCTCCGATTTCAAAACTGCTAAAGTATTCGAATGTTGCCATTGTTGAATGTTTGAGTAATTTGATGATTCATGATAGATTTGGAAGGTTTAATGTTAGATTAATAGTTTTTGTAAAGTGTTTTTTGACAAAAATGTCAATTAGGGATTTATTTGTGAAATTGTAAAATTTTATGGTTAAATGTTTGAATAAAATGAAAATATGGGCTGTTATGAAGCTATACAAAATTCGGCTAGTATGGGTTGTCCTTAAATTTCATGAATTTGCAATTTTACGAGATAAGGACTAAATTGTGAAAAATGTGAAACATTAGGGGCAAAAGTGTAATTTTGCCAAAATGTGTAAATTGTGTTAAATTGAGTAAATTAGTGATTAAATAAGAAAATTTTGTTATTAATTAGATTGGAAAAAGCGGAATTCGAATCTAGATCGAGGGAAAGTCAAAATATCGGATTAGTCGACTTAATTTGTCGTTACTGCGAACGGGGTAAGTTCGTATTTTAATAGACATTACAAAATTATGTTTTAAATGCATATTATTTGTATGATTGAAGTCAATTCCGAATGGAAATACAAATATATGTATTTTGAATAAGTTATATATATATGTTATTAAGATATTAAATTGTTCGAGAAGCAGAATATATGAATACAAGAAAGTTCTGATAACGCGACGACGTCCGAAAAGCCCCGTATGAACCATAAGAATATTTAGGATACATATGTCATGACATAGGGTTTCGATATGTGTTTTCGTGTAAGACCACGTCTGGGACGTTGGCTTCGATTTGTGTTTACGTGTAAGACCATGTCTGGGACATTGGCATCGTATTTGATTCGTGTAAGACCCTGTCTAGGACAGTGGCATCGATATGTGATTACATGTAAGACCACGTTTGGGACGTTGGCAATGTACGAGCTTTCCGAGCTATCCGAGTATCCTTATTAATTTCGAACGGTTCAACGGGCATTCCGAGAAATAAGTGATTAGGCGAATGACATTCCGATTCAGGTATGTTGAAAGGTATACAATATTTGATAATGAAAGGTAAGTATATATATGTGCAAAGAATGTTATGTGATGTATTTGTAAACGAAATATGAATATGTGCAAATGAAACATTAACAAATGAATAAGAAGTGATTTATAAAGTAGCATAAATGAAACTGTCAGATACTATATGAATGAAAGGTGAATTTGGGTATAAATGATGATATGTGATTCGTATGAGAAATATATGTGATTAGATATGTTATTTACAGAATGAGCCCATTTGGATATATGAAAGTGAGAATGGAATGTTATATAAAAATCAAATTAAATAACTTGTGAAAGCTAAAGTTAGTAAGAAAGTGAGTATATTATTGAATGAAGAAGATTTGTTATGAAAATTATGTTATAAACTTGAGATAAGTTGTGTTTTGGCATGTGAGATAGTATATTATGCTTATGTCATTTTAAGGAAATTATTTGTTATGTTAAGTTTATTAAGATACGAACTTACTAAGCTTTCAAAGCTTACTCTGTGTGTTTTTCCTATGTTTATAGATTTTCGGATGTTCGCTTGAGTTGGAAGTCGACGGAGATCGCATCACACTATTTGGCTAATGATTTCGGTATTTATATCCTTTATGACTTGGTTATATGGCATGTATAGGCTATGATATTTGATAATATGGTTGGAATGTAATTGGGCTTTTTGAGATGGTTGATTATGAATGTGGTTGTGGAATTTAGTATATTTTGATAAACTTGATATTGGCTAAATAGCTTAGAATTGTTATGAGACTTGCTTGAAATGATCTAAGTGTATATGGCCGTTTTAATAATGGTTTGAGTTATTCATATGTTCATTTGATAGATTATGAGTATTTGCTTAAGAAATACAAAAAAATTGAGTTGATGAATTGGTTCCTTTTTGAGGTATGGATTAATGTTTGAATTGGGAAATATTGTATAAATGAAATAGGTTATATTGATGATTATAGCTTGTGTATTTGGAAATGTTTTGGCTGCCTATTAATGGTATTGAAATGCTATAAGATGATGTGGTATAGGTATGCATGAGGAGGGTGAGAAATATGGCTTAAACCAAGACTAATTTCGTGCCACACGGCTTCGAGCACACTGGGCGTGTGTCTCAACCGTGTGAGGACCGTTGTTTTAGTAAAACAAGTCGGTGTGTTACACGGCCTAGACACATGCGCGTGTCGGTGGCCGTGTGACCAAGTCGAGATGTATGCCCTTTTTCGCGACGATGCAGCGACACGGACGTGTCTGGAGGCCGTGTGAGGCACACGGCTTGTCCACACGGGCATGTGACGTTTGAAAATGTGAAAATTATTCTAAATTCTAGAATTTTTTGTATATGTTCAGTTTAGTCCCAAACCACTCTTAAGCATGTTTTAAGGCCTCGTAGAGCCTCGTAAGGGACAATATGACTGTGTTTGAATAACATATGTATTTGACTGTCTAAATGTATGAGATATGTTTATGTTATGAAGTGAGTGATCGGTAATACCTCGTAACCCTATTTCGACGACGGATAAGGGTTAAGGGTGTTACACTTCCTCTCGTAGCTGGTCCCGGTACGACCTACAAACCAACCCTTACCGATTATCTAACTGAGATACACGAGTTCCCGATTCAAGATTTTGGTAGCCTTGCGTTCTGAAGAACCCAACTCAAATTAACGGCCTCAATCGCGTGGGTCGTTTAAACCCGATCACTTCTTCCTTGATTTGTTCTCAGAGATCCGAATACAGCACGGCCAACTCGTTTCTCCAACTGTCAGCAAACACGACTCCAACCCAACGTGCACTTTGACTTGAAATCGAGTTTAACCTTAAAGGATGATTGGTCTATCCCGATACTTAGGAAAAAAAATGAATACCGATTGGAATAATTTTTAGCATGAATTCGTATCTCACGATTCCCGACCGAAAAGAACACCGGCATAAGGCTAAGATGAAATTTAGTGAAGCATGAAATTATTCATGCTTTGTAAATTTTGGAAAGTGGTTTGATGATTATGGTGAAGAAAAGAACAGAAAGGACTTGGAAAGAAATTAGCCCAATTTTGTAAAAGCAAGAAAAATGCAAATGAAAGTAGAAGTATGCTCACGCCAATTTGAAAGACTAAAGAGAATAATTCAATTCCAAATTGAAGTAGGAATGTAGAATTAAGTGATGCCTTTCCAAAGGACATTAAGGCCCTATTTATATACATAGAATTTGCTATTTTTGGCATTAACTAATTTAACATAAAATCAAAATAAAATAAATAAAAATAAAATAAGATTTTTTCTATTTTTGGCTTTTACAAAGTCAAAAATTCTGATGAGTCCTTGGCTTTTCTCCACATTTTTGATTCGGCCTCATTTTTATTGATTGTGTTTCAATTTGGTCATTTTCTGCTCGTTTTTGTCTCTTAGTGTCCCAATTGCATCCCTGACAAGATTAAAACATAAAAGTACTAATTTAACAGGGATCAATTTAGAAATAAATCGAATTAAACACAAAATAACATGCAAATTAATATGTTATCAAATCCCCCTACTTAGCTCATGCTTGTCCTCAAGCATATTGCTTCTTCAAACACTAGAAATTATTCTACAATTTATTACAAATCGAGCCTCTTTTCCACATCCATAATCAACGCAAACAACATAGGAAAAAAATAAACAAATGCTTAGAATATATAGTTTAATCAACAAGTGTCATAAAATTGAAATATGTGAACTAAATAATTTCACTAAATTGAGTTTGAATCCAAAATTTTGCAAGGCATTATTAATTAGATTTTTTTTAAACATGGTCAAACCTTTTTACGCGAACTAGGATGACAACCCAAGCACCCTATCCCGGTTACTCAATTCAAACAGTCTGTTTTTATTTTTTATTTATTTTTTTGAAGGCTTCGGTTAGCGGAATGGTTGCAAGTTATCGACTTGTCACTCGAACCTTTTTACGCAAGATAAAATGACAACCCAAGCACCCTATCCCGGTTACTCAATTCGGTCACATTTTCGAAAATTTCACTCATAACTTGAGCCTTTATTTATTTATTCATTTTATTTATTTATTTATGTACAAGCAAACATTTTTTCAAACAATCAATTTATATGAAAAATCTAGTTACATATATCAACCTTAAAACACAAATGTCGACTAATCTAGATGCTTTGAACACTTTAATTCAAAATTTCCCAATTGTCCAAATTGACTAAGTAATGAGATTAGAGGCTCAATGTTGGAATAAGCTATTGAATAATTCTATCATAAGATTGAACATATGCAAAAGAGAGACATGCAGCCAAAATCATGCATATATACTTACAATTTTTAATCCCCCTACTTACTCTATGCTTGTCCTCAAGCATATTTTATATGCAATAAAGTTCAATAACTCAAACAACAAGCAAAGAGAAAAGTTAAGAATGCTTCCCATGTGTTTCTAACAATGTTGTCGGCGTTGGGAAATAATTGTCAGCATTTAGCAAGGCGTGCCCACGCCACCATCAGTATATGATTTTGGGAAAATTGACAACCTCCATTGTGTACCTGAAAATAGCACATTAACCTGATTAAATAATAATATGGTTATTATTCATTTTATTTTTAATCCAAATTAAAATGAAATTCAAAAAAAAATTCAATAATTTAAAAATAAATTTGGGTTGCCTCCCAAAAAGCGCTTTTGTTTAACGTCGTTAGCTCGACGACCATAAATGTTATCCGTTTGTCTCATTGAGAATTAATTTTTCCATCTCGTGCACTTGGATGTTCTTGCAGAAAAGTTTCGACCTTTGCCCACTATCCTTGAAGCCCTTCCCGGATTCCCCTATCATTAGTGGATTGAGGTGTCTTTGAGCTTCTCTGTTCAATTTTTCATTTTTCTCTGTCGGAATTCTTGTACGTTCTGGAAACAGTTTTAGCTTTAATTTTGAGGCTTTCATGACAGCTTCAAGTATTAATTTTTTGATCATCGATAACTCATCTTGCTTAACATCGAGATCTACATTCCTGCAAGGCACGATTTGTAACTTATCATTAGGATGTCCTATATCCTCATAAACATTAAACTTAACCATTTCTCCGTCAAATTCCATAGTGAGTGTTCCACTCCAAACATCAATTTTCGTTCGCGCGGTACTTAAGAATGGTCTCCCAAGAAGTATCTCAGACGAATTGGCGAGTTGTCATCCTCCATGTTGATGATGTAGAAGTCTGCAGGAAATATCAGTTCGTTTACCTTAACAAGAACGTCCTCATGCACTCCTTACGGATGCACTACAAATCTATCTGCAAGCTGAATAATTACACCTGTTTCCTTTAAAGGACCCGCATTAAGTAGTTTATAAATTGACAAAGGCATAACATTAATTGATGCGCCTAAGTCACACATGGTATTTTTAATACCGACACTACCTATTTTTCATGATATGAAAAACATACATTGGTCCTTACATTTGGGTGGTATTTTCCTTTGTAGAACAGCGGAGACATTTTCTCCGACACTTACCTTTTCATTGCCCAGGAGCTTTCTCTTACTCGTGCATAATTCTTTTAAGAATTTTGCATATCGTGGAATTTGCTTAATCGCATCGAGAAAAGGTATGTTGATTTCTACCTTTCGAAAGGTGCCGAGGATCTCATTCTCTTCTCGCTCCTTGCATTGGACAAGTCTTCTAGGAAACGAAGGTGATACTGCAAATGATTTTTGTGGTGTTGACTCTACTGGAGCCTCTGTGTCAAGTTTCTCCTTATCTCGACTAGCATCGTGGGCACGAATCGTGCCAGGTACGGGTTCTAAAACCTTCTCACTCCTCAACGTCATAGCACTTACATTGTGTCGAGTATTAGGCTCAGTTTGGGACGGCAGCTTACCTTGGGACTCCAAACGGCTAATCGTAAGCGCAAGCTTGCTCACTTGCTTATCTAACTCCTAAAAATGCATTTCAGTTTTTAACTGAAACTTCTCAGTACTATTGGCTAGCCTTTCCACTATGGCTTCCAAATATGACTTTGGAGGCGGTAATTGTTGATTCTGAGGAGGCCTTTGTTGGTATGGTTGATTGAACTGAGGATTCGACCCATAACTTAGATTTGGGTGATCTTTCCACCCCACATTATACTAGTTCGGGTAAAGGTCATATCGCCTTTGGGGCAGTCCTGTAAAGTTCTCGAGGACGTTTGTCTGTTCTATCGAATCCTCATGTAAAATCGGACATGAGTCCGTCGGATGGTCTGGCTTAGCGCAAATTTCGCACAACCGTGCTGAACCCGTTTTATCTGTAAGCAAAGTTTGAACAACGTTAGTTAGCTTATCAATTTTATCTTCTAAGGATAAAGAACTTAACCCATGAACCCGTCTCGTGGGTTCTGTGGCCGATCGGAATTGTTGAGATTAGCAGCCATGGTTGAAATCAACTCTCTCGCTCTTTGAGGCGTCATATTAACGAGTGCCCCTCCACTTGCAGCATCTATCATTTTCATTTCTATCAGGAGCAATCCCTCATAGAAATACTGCAAGAGTGACTGTTCAGTTAGTCCATGTTGTGGGCAACTTGCACACAACTTTTTGTATTGCTCCCAGTAATCATAGAGCGATTCAGTCTCTTTCTGACGGATTCTCACAATGTCTCTCCTTAGTTCGGCCGCTCGAGCTGCAGGGAAGAACCTATCAAGAAACAAACGAGACATGTCAGACCATGTGTTGACAGATCCCGAGGGTAAATAAAATAGCCACTCTTTAGCAGAGTCGGCTAATAAGAAAGGAAAAGCACGAAGTTTGATTTGGTCTTCGGTTACTTCCTGAGGCTTCATGCTTATGCACACCATATGGAATTCCTTAAGGTGAGTGTGCAGATTTTCGTTCTGTAATCCACGGAAAGTGGGTAGTAAATGGATCAAACCCGACTTTAACTCGAACGGCATCTCTTCTGCCGAATAGGTTATACATAAGGGTTGTTGTTCATCCGGTGCCGCAGCGAGTTGGCGTATCGTCTGTTCAGCCATCTCGTTTGGTTCGTCGAACGAGAAAATTTCCTCAGTGTATGATATGGTTTTGAATCCTGGATTTGGTCGTTTACCACGTAGAATAACTTCTTTTCATAGTTTTCGGGCCAATTTCTTAATTTTCGGTTCAAACTCTAGAGTTCTCAGTTCTAATCTGGTCATAAGGTAAACAAACAAAAATTAGAAAAACTATCTCTAGTCCCCGGTAACGACGCCAAAATTTGATGGGCATCGAAACCACTAAAAATAATTCCTACAAAAATAACTCTAAATTGTAGTAAAGAGTGGTAGTAGGGTCGAGTCCACAGGGATTGGATGTTGTAATCAACTTCCGTGTTTACTTATGAACAGAATGTTCGTTGTGTCAAAGGTCGTGGAAAGAGTCGTGCCCACGACTCCAAACGTACCTGCAACAAAAATAAACAAATAATCGGGGGGTTTCGAGAATATTTAGAAAGTAAATAATCTATCAGCGTAAATAAACAATTAAAAAATATTAGAAATAAATTTAGTTCGTGAAATAAACTCAGAATTTTGCAAACAGAAATAATAAGCCTTAGCCTTAGACTCGGTAAATCCTGTATCAAGAATCGATCCTCGCAAATAAATCTTCTCCTCCAAAAATAAGTTGGTTATAGCAGTTAAGAACATCCTAACCACCAATTCTTCCTCTTGTAGCTGGTCCCGGTACGACATGCAAACCAACCCTTACCGATTATTTAACTGAGATACACGAGTTCCCGATTCAAGATTTCGGCAGCCTTGCGTTCTGAAGAACCCAACTCAAATTAACGGCCTTAACCGTGTGGGTAGTTTAAACCCGATCACTTCTTCCTTGATTTGTTCTCAGAGATCCGAATACAGCACAGCCAACTCGTTTCTCCAACTGTCAGCAAACACGACTCCAACCCAGCATGCACTTTGACTTGAAATCGAGTTTAACCTTAAGGGATGATTGGTCTATCCAGATACTTAGGAAAAAATGAATACCGATTGGAATGATTTTTAGCACGAATTCGTATCTCACGATTCCCGACCGGAAAGAACATCGGCCTAAGGCTAAGATGAAATTTAGTGAAGCATGAAATTATTCATGCTTTGTAAACTTTGGAAAGTGGTTTGATGATTATGGTGAAGAAAAGAACAGAATGGACTTGGAAAGAAATTAGCCCAATTTTGTAAAAGCAAGAAAAATGCAAATGAAAGTAGAAGTATGCTCACGCCAATTTAAAAGACAAAAGAGAATAATTCAAATCCAAATTGAAGTAGGAATGTAGAATTAAGTGATGTCTTTCCAAAGGACATTAAGGCCCTATTTATATACATAAAATTTGCTATTTTTGGCATTAACTAATTTAACATAAAATCAAAATAAAATAAATAAAAATAAAATAAGATTTTTTCTATTTTTGGCTTTTACAAAGTCAAAAATTCTGATGAGTCCTTGGCTTTTCTCCACATTTTTGATTCAGCTTCATTTTTATTGATTGTGTTTCAATTTGGTCATTTTCTGCTCGTTTTTGTCTCTTAGCGTCCCAATTGCATCCCTAACAAGATTAAAACATAAAAGTACTAATTTAGCAGGGATCAATTTAGAAATAATCCGAATTAAACACAAAATAACATGCTAATTAATATGTTATCATAAGCTTATACCAAGCTTAAAATATAACATTTGTAATAAGTATCTAAACATATACAAAAACACCTATTACATGCCATATAGCCCAAAATAAGTGTATCAAAATCTACCAAAATGAATATGGATAGTGTGATCTTTAAGTTGATTCGATCCCCCGACTCTACAAAACATTATCTACAAGGAACAGAAAAGAACACGAGTAAACTTCACTAGAGCTTAGTAAGTTCAACAGTTAACACAATAAAGCTTACTGAATTAAACATAACAATTTTAATAGCAAGATTAAAAGTTAGAGTTTCATGTCAACCACAATCCACAATAGGTGAGTTTATACATAAACAAGTACGAGATCATTCATTATCAAGCCACAATACTATTAGAAGATTCATGAATAATCTTTCAACATTTCAATAGCAATACATTTAACACAAGAAACATTGTCCGATGAACGATATATGGATATGAGTACACAGTTATCCATCCGAAACACGCCAAATGCTCAAACGAGCCAATCCAATAGATAACACATCTCGACATCAAATGCCTAACACGTAGGCTAACATCCCTCCGGAACACACCTGGGCACTAAATGCAAAGCCTGAAGGCTTTACATTCACCCATGGTAACACGCCAGAATCACTGTAATATATCGCGATAGTCCGCAACAAATGTTGGACTTCGATATATTAAGTGTAAAATCACAGGACAGGAATCATCGTCTCATCTCAAATCAATTCCCGTACCACGCACACTATAACCTATTGGCATGCCAATCGTACTCTATCCTACGTTCATTCGGCTTAAGAGTTATCATCGCTAATCAATATTATAAACGATTCACTACTTCAATTCTCATTAATATAGCATCTAATATATAGTAAATTGAATATTCGACAATCAAGTTTTTCACTCAATATGAAATTTAAAATATAGTAAATTAAACCGAACGAACTTACCAGGGCTAAACTGTAGAGTTTGCAATAGTTCAGGGACTATTCAACAACTTTCCCTTTTCCTCAGTTTTCTACTTGATCTTGATATATAATATAATTTATTTCAATTATTAACCTCAATTTCATATACCATTCAATTTAATACATATAACTTTCTATTTATAATTTTTTACACATTTGCCTCAAACTTTTACATTTTAATCAATTTGGTCCTTAAGACCAAAACAAGCTTATTTCTCATAATTAAACTTTAAACCCATTGAACCTAATTTTTAACCATTCTAAAACAGTTCTAAAATTTTTAATTTATCTAGAAAAACCATGTCTATTTTAGTTTATTTTCGATTTAATCACTAAACACAAAAATTACTAAAAATCACTTTACAAATTTAATCTCATCTAATAATCAAGCTTTCAATAAAATCACATAATATCAAAAGCACTCAAAATCATCAATGATAAATTTTTAAACGTTTATCAATGTCACAAATTAATCTCTAAACTAGTTGGATATCAATACCACGATCACAAAAATATAAAATTCATGAGAATCAGATAAGAAACGAGCTTACATGCAATACACCAAATGACCAAGCACTTAAGCTACTCCTAGTTTCTTTCTTCCCATTTTCGGAAAAACAAAGGAAAGAGATTATAGCCTTTGTTTATTTTATTTGATTATAATTTAATTAAATATTTACCACTTTGCCCTTAACTAAACCAACTCCCAGTTTCTTTCTTCCTATTTTCGGCAAAAACAGAGGAAAGAGATGATAGTCTTTGTTTATTTAATTAAATATTTACCACTTTGCCCTTAATTAAACCATGTAAAATTAACATTTGCAAACCCAAAATCGTCCATATTCAAATGTTAGGGTCGAATTTCAACATTAATCCCCCACTTTAATTATTTATACTATTATGTTAAAATAAATCAATAATAAGTAACTTTTTCACCTTTTACAATTTAATCATTTTTCTTTAATTAACTAACTAAAACTCAAAATTATCTAACCAAATTTTAATACACCTATATAATCACTCCGTAAATATTTAATAAAAATATTTACGGTCTCGATTTATAGAAACGAGGTCCCGATACCTTATTTTCTAAAACCACTTTACTTTAGAGATAACCTACTTGAACTTAACTAATCATTCAATTAACTAAAATTATCAATTCAAAATTGACTATAATATTATATTTGACTTGTAAGCATTAAATAATAATATTTACGAACTCTCTCGTCGGATTTGTGGTCCCTAAACCACTGTTTCTGACACCATTAGAAAACGGGCTATTATTATATAAACATGGAAAAATTCAAAACATTTTCAATTACAATTATGATCATGCTTTATCAATGTTTAATGACCACACTTAACAAGTCTTGAGTTTATAAGGGGTAAAATACCGAGTGAGGACTCAAATCCAAACTCAAACATAAAAATTAAACTAAATGTCTCGAGACATTGAGTGTCATGTCTTGAAACAAGCTTACCTTGTTTTAGACCCCTAGCTTCGATGTTTTCCTGTCTCGAGACATTGAGGGTTCATGTCTCGAGACTTTGCGCATTGTGTCTTGAGACAGGCCTCGAGACTCACCTTCCCTATTTTGGACCTTACATTCAATGTTTCCTATCTCGAAACATTAGGGTCTAAGTCTTGAGACTTAGCCATTTGTGTTTCGAGCTTGTTCATCATGTCTTGACGTTTCAAGAAAATAACCTCATTGTCTCGAAACCAAATGACAATTTCACCTATTATACACATTTTAACACATTCAAATGATTTTCGATATACCTTACCTAGGCTAACATAATACCAATTCATAATACATCAATTTAATGTCTAAAACATATCTAAGACATTCAATAACATAACATTCAATGTATTATACCTTAACTTGGTTAATTAATCGACTTAATACCTATGAACATGCATATTTGTAATACCCTAGGCAAATCCCACATCGGGAAAGTATGGGAGAGACATGGACTATATAAAGGGGTAGAACCACTTAAGTGGTAATATGCCTTTTGGGGTGTATGGCGCTCCCAAGAACAAAGCTGTGAGGGCCATGTGTGCCCAAAGCGGACAATATATTATCGAGCTGGGTGTTGGCTATGACATTTAGTGGTATCAGAGCCAAGTTCAAAACTCGAATTGTGAATTTTAAACGGGTCTGAATGCATATTTTAAAGAGTATTTTAGAAAAGTATTTTGCTATTAAAATTTAAAATTAAATTTCCAAAAATGCGAGACACCCGAAGCCAATCTAAGATAAGTACTCTCTATACTTGAAAATTTAGATTATGAAACCTTAGACTATGAGATGATATACTTATAGATAGTGAAACTCTGATTGAAAACACTCAAGTGATAACATAAAACTTGTTTCTAAAAATTGTCAGATAAAACTCATAAAAAATTATCGATAAGCTTCATGGATAAACATGGAGTACGAAATCGTGGTGCACATCGTCGTGTGGCTCAGTAAGAGTCATCTATTGTAACACCCCTATCCCGTCTCTGTTGTCGGATTAGGGTTACAGAGTATTACCAAGCAAAATAGAATATTTAACTTCACTACAAAATCGATTATACAATTAAATGCCAATATACATAACAATTAAATCTAACCATGGAAAAAATACACGTATGGGCCTTTAATCGAGCCTACGGGGCCCTAAAAATAGTTTGGGAACAATCTAGGATTAAAACGAAACAATTCATAAAATTTTAGAAAAATATTGAAAATTTTGGAAAACAGGGGTCACACGGCTGTGTGGCCAATTTTGGAAAACAGGGATCACACGGCCGTGTGGCCAGACTATGTGACATAGCTCAGACCGTGTGAACATTCGAAGTTACGACACACGACCGTGTTCCAGCCTATGTGTCCGCCAGTGTGGGTAGTTGAAATAGGGCCACACGGTCGTGTCCCAGGCTGTGTGCCAAACTGTGTGCAACATGTTCCTAAAATCAAATTGACACACACGACCGTATGGTGTGATCGTGTGTGGCACACGGCCATGTGTAGCTAAATTACTTCATTATTAAGTCAAAACAACCATTTTAACTTGGACACCAAGCCATCCTATTTCTAACCAAAATTACCTATTCAAAATCACATTTAACACATCAAAAACATATCAAATTCATACAACTTTGTGCCAAACCAATGTGTCCTCATTGACACCACAATTGTTAATCATATACCATTATCATATCACTTAAAAGATTACCATCATGCATATGTTATTCAATTAACCATCATGTAACCATTTCCTAGTATTAAACATAAACCATAAGCAAATCTAACATGACCAATACCAGAGCATAGACCATTAAGCAACTCTACTATTTTCAGACCATCAAGGCTATAAAGAGTGTTGAGCTCATGTGCAGGACAATCATGAAGTGGGAGCATAATATGAATCTCCCATCACGAATCAACATACTGTATGTTAGCTGATAAAAATAGCCCTAATCCTTTATTGTGACAGAAATGACATGGCAATGGATCCTTGAGGTACAAGATCCTAACACAACTCTAGTGTACTCATTTTCAAAAGTAATCTTTTTATATGACAATATCTGAAAATGAATAAGAATATTTTCTTTACCAGTAACAACATCTAATGACTTCTTCAATCTCTCCCTAACATCAATACCATCTGAAGAGAATTACTCTTAATTGGAATGACAAAAAACTCTTTTGATGATGGGGCTAGATTCAACATAATCAATCTTATATCCTCAATTTCCTTCTCAATATGTTAAGAACGAAATGATTTGGTTAAAATTTCATCAAAAAATGCAACTCCAACACAAAAAATTGGCAATGACTCATCTTTATTAGGAGCATAATTTTCTTCTGCGCTTTATAAGTAACAACAACAAGAACCATCAAGAGGAGAAATCATGGTGTTATAAGTAATAGCCCGCTTGAAATTTCCATAGTGAGACATGCTTGTTGAATTGAATATATATATATATATATATATATATATATGGAATTGGGACATTAAGAAATTATATCAACCAAAAATAGCAAACCACAACCAAGCTCTATTTTATTCATTAATTCTAGCAACCAAACTATGCTATATAATTTTGAACAAATCAATTGAAAGAGAAGATTAAAAATTGAAAAAAACCCTAAACATTTCGAAATTTCCAGGGGGTCGAAAGCCCTCTACTCGAATACATCGTCATCATCAATTAGGGGCTCGAATACCCATTGTTCATGGATTCAATTTCTACGAAAAAAAAAAACAATGCAAGAGTAAAAACCAAATCTTAACATTTTAATTCAATGGAAAATTTGGGATAAAAAATTATGAAGATGATGAGTAGATGGTCGTCATCAATTAGGGGCTCAAATACCCATCATTGGTGGATTCAATTTTTGTGAAAAATAACCTAAGAGTCAAAATTAAATCCTAATATTTTAATTCTATAGAAAATTTTGGTATAAAAATTAGGAAGATGATGTTTTATAAAATTATAAGATCGGAAAGAAAGGTTTCAATGAATTCATGTTACTTTCAATACTCTACATTCACTAATAAAAAATAGAAAAAAAAATCTAAGAGACTTGCCTGCTTTTTTACTCTAAGCATATTATCAAATTCTTTAACCCTTCAAAATGAGATCAAAACTGGAAATAACAGTTGGAGAGAGCCTTGTAACAATGCCGATATCAACAACAACTAAAAAATTATCTAAAATAATATGATATTCACATCATATATTCTGAAATCTTAATATTTATTGAAAATATGAGATCACCTGTTGAAGATAATTTTTGGAATGTAAAGGTAAAAACTTATTAGGGAAATCTCATATTACACCTTAAAAATATGGGTAAACTACTCAAATAGTCACTCTAAAATTACTTCATTCATGTTTTAGTCACTCTAATTCTTTTTTGTCAAATATAGCACTGCCATTAGTAAGCATTCTTGTTTTGATCATTGTCCTATTAAAACCTAAACAGAAAGCTGACTAGGATGCCACGTATTGCTGATTGTTCTGTCAATTGTGTATATATTTTTACAGATCATTAAAGTAGTTTACAAAAAAAAATAAGTAAAATTTTTTACTATTTATAAAAGGATCAATAGTGGTCCTTAAACCCAAAATCATTAAACCTTAAACTCCATTACCATTCCTAAATCCAAAATCAAACTTTAAACCCTAAAATCATTAAGGTTCAATGATTTTGGATTTAGAGACCATTATTGGTCATTTTATAAACAATAAAAAATTTTAGTTAATATTAAATTTTTTTGTAAATCACTTTAATGACAGGTAATAATATATAATAATTTATAGAATAATAGTGCGAAAAGGAAATCATGGCTCCAAGTTGTTTAAGAATAGTGGTGTTGTTGAGTTTCTTGATCCTTTGACTTAGGATTAGTCCGTTCTATTTCTTGATAGGGGCAAGGAAGGGATATAACTCAGCGGTAGAGTGTCACCTTAACGTGGTGGAAGTTATCGGTTCGAGCCTGATTATCCTTAAACCTAATGTGAGTTTTTCTATTTTGCTTTGTCCCCCGCCATGATCGAAAAAAAATGGATAAGAGGCTCGTGGGATTGAGTGGGGGGGAGTAGGAATGGCTATATTTCTGGGAGCGAACTCTAGGCAAATATGAAGCGCATGGATACAAGACAATTTCGAATTGGCTTTGTCTATGAACAAGGAAGCTATAAGTAATGCAACTATGAATCTCATGGAGAGTTTGATCTTGGCTCAGGATGAACGCTGGCGACATGCTTAACACATGCAAGTCGGACAGGAAGTGGTGTTTCCAGTGGCGGACGAGTGAGTAACGTGTAAGAACCTGCCTTTGGGAGGGGAACAATAGCTGGAAACGGTTGCTAATACCCCGTAGGCTGAGGAACAAAAGGAGGGATCCGTTTGAGGAAGGGCTCACATATGATAGCTAATTGGTGAGGCAATAGCTTACCAAGGCGATGATCAGTAGCTGGTCCGAGAGGATGATCAACCACCCTGGGACTGAGGCACGACCTCGACTCTTATGGGAGGCAGCAGTGGGGAATTTTTCGCAATGGGCGAAAACCTGACGGAACGATGCCGCGTGGAGGTAGAAGGCCCACGGGTCGTGAACTTCTTTTCTCGGAAAAGAAGCAATGACGATATCTAAGGAATAAGCATTGGGCGTAAAGCATCTGTAGGTGACTTTTTAATACGTGGCATCCTAATCAATTTTCTATTTAGGTTTTAACGTCATAATGATCAAACAAAAATGTGGTATATTTCATAACAAAAAAATTAAAGTGATAAAAATAATAATAAAGTAATTTTAGAGTAATTATACGAAGAATTTACCCCAAACACATTATATTCCTCGAACCGAGCACAGCTTCGTCGGGTAAATTCTACTTGCATAAAAAAATGAGGAAGTCTCCAATTGGCAATTGCAGTCTTAAAATTACTAATAAGCCCTTACTATTTTCCATCGTCTCAGTGCCGTTTTCGTCAAACCGAAATTAACAAATGAAAAATAAAAAAAGAAAGCTTACCCTCGTCACTCTGTCCAAAAGCTTCCGATTCACCGCTCCCCATCTCTCCCTCTCATTCTTAAATCACGGCGCCATCACCATTACCGTTAAAAGAAATGCAGTCAACGAGGTCGCGCCGTAAAGTAGCGCCAGCAGCTGCTGATGGCGGCGACTCCGGCGACAAATTGGAACAACTCCTACTTTCCTCCGCCATCTGTAACGGCGAGGACCTCGGTCCTTTTGTCCGCAAAGTGTTCGCTTCTGGAAGGCCTGAAACCCTCCTCCATCACCTTCGTCATTTCGCTCGTTCAAAAGAATCGGAAATCGAAGAAGTTTGCAAATCTCACTACCAAGATTTCATCCTCGCCGTCGATGATCTTCGATCTCTTCTCTCCGATGTCGATTCTCTCAAATCCTCTCTCTCCGACTCCAACTCAAGGCTCCAATCAGTCGGCGGTCCTCTCCTTTCTTCCCTTGATTCCTTTGTCGAAGCTCAAAATGTTTCCAAGAACGTAAACTTCGCTTTGCAATCGGTAATTTTGTGTATTAAGCTGACGGAGCTTTGCTCAAGAGCAAATCTTCATCTCTCAAACGGCAGTTTCTACATGGCGTTGAAGTGCTTAGACTCGATCGAAAACGAGTTCCAAGATAAAACGCCTTCGTCCACTTTAAAAAGGATGCTGGAGAGGAAGATTCCAGAGATTCGATCTCACATCGAGAGAAAAATCAGTAAAGAGTTCGGCGATTGGCTCGTTGATATTCGCGTGGTGAGCCGCAATTTAGGGCAATTAGCAATCGGACAAGCCTCGGCTGCTAGGCAACGCGAAGAAGATCTGAGAATCAAGCAAAGGCAAGCCGAAGAACAGAGTCGACTCAGCTTGAGAGGTTGCGTATACGCTTTAGAAGAAGATGACGACGACGGTGGACTCGGAGGAGACGAGAACGACGGTTATAGTAACGGTAATAACGGATTGTTTGGATTTGATTTGACTCCTCTATATAAAGCTTATCATATTCATCAAACTTTAGGACTCGAAGATCGATTTAAGCAGTATTATTTTGAGAATAGGAAGCTTCAATTAACGTCGGATTTTCAAGTATCTTCTATGACCCCATTTCTTGAATCTCATCAAACATTTTTTGCCCAAATTGCGGGGTTTTTTATCATAGAAGATCGCATTTTAAGGACAGGTGGGGGTTTGGTTTCCAAAATGGAAGTTGAGAATTTATGGGAGACTGCTGTTAGTAAAATGTGCTCGGTTTTAGAGGATCAGTTTTCTAGAATGCAAACTGCTAATCACTTGTTACTGATTAAGGATTATGTGAGTCTGTTAGGAGTTACTTTGCGTAGGTATGGCTACCCTGTTGATGCATTGCTTAATGTTTTAAGTAAGCATAGGGATAAGTACCATGAGTTGTTGTTATCTGATTGTGGGAAGCAGATTGCGGAAGCTCTTGCTGCTGATAAATTTGAGCAGATGTTGATGAAGAAGGAGTATGAGTACTCGATGAATGTGCTATCTTTCCAATTACAAACATCGGATATTGTTCCAGCATTTCCTTATGTTGCGCCATTTTCATCTACTGTGCCTGATTGTTGTCGGATTGTGAGATCTTTTATTGAGGATTCTGTTAGTTTTATGTCTTTTGGTGGGCAGTTGGATTTCTATGATGTTGTAAAGAAGTATTTGGACCGGCTTTTGGGTGAGGTTTTGGATGGGGCTCTTTTGAAGCTGATTAGTTCATCTGTCCATGGGGTTTCGCAGGCAATGCAGGTTGCAGCAAATATGGCAGTTTTGGAGCGGGCTTGTGATTTCTTCTTTCGTCATGCTGCACAGCTTTCTGGCATTCCTTTGAGAATGGTAGAAAGGGGTAGGAAGCAGTTTCCTCTTAGCAAAGCCCGTGATGCTGCAGAAGACATGCTGTCTGGGATGCTCAAGAGAAAGGTTGATGGTTTCATGACTTTGATCGAGAATGTGAACTGGATGACCGATGAAACTTCGCAGGGTGGTAATGAATATGTGAATGAGGTCATAATATATTTGGAAACTTTGGTTTCTACTGCACAACAGATATTGCCTCCTCAAGTTCTTAAAAGAGTTTTACAAGATGTACTTTCTCACATATCAGAGAAGATCGTTGGGGCTTTATTTGGAGACTCAGTGAAGAGGTTTAATGTAAATGCTATTATGGGGATTGATGTGGATATTCGGTTGTTAGAATCTTTTGCGGATAACCTATCACCTGTGTTTTCTGAAGGGGATACAAATCAATTGAAAAATGCACTTGCAGAGTCAAGGCAGTTGGTCAATTTGCTTTTGAGCAATCATCCAGAGAATTTTCTGAACCCAGTAATTAGAGAGAAGAGTTACAATGCCCTGGACTACAGGAAAGTTGTGACAATTTCAGAGAAGTTAAGGGATTCATCAGATCGGCTATTTGGAACCTTTGGGAGCAGGGGTGCCAAGCAGAATCCAAAGAAGAAATCTTTGGATGCATTGATAAAAAGACTCAAGGATGTGAGCTGATTTTGGCAAGGAGCTGTATGTATGTCTATGTTCTTTTACCTTTTTCAATTGCAATCGCGGTTATTTCTTAGTAGTTCATTGCTAATATATTTACTTGATATTAAGGCACAGCATTTGTTTATTTATTTATTTTGTTTCCTGGTTGTTTTAAACTAACAGTTGTGAGTTGAAATTTTTGTTGTATTAAATTCTTTTTCGGCAATGAGTGAATTTGTTCGTAGAATTGCATTAAGAATAAGACCCTTTGTGCTAAGCTATTTTAGTTGCTTGCTTTTATTTTTTTGGTCAGTTGGTATGCCACCACTTATAGGATATGGAAATGCTTGAGTTATTTGTACCATATAAAGGGCGTGGTTGTTGCCCTACATGTATCTCATGTATAAATGGGGCACATAGTATACACACAAACATGAGTATGGGCATTTATTTATACATACATATATGTGTGTGTGGATTCCTTGTGATTGATAATATCCGTACAGACTGCTTTCTCGAGTCTCTGCGGTGTTCTCCAGCTATAGTTGAGACTTTGCTTGCCCTTCTCCCCCCTGCAGGTGGTACATTTGTTATATAATGTGGTGTAAATAAGAGATTATGCATTTACACAACTATTTAAATCAGATATCGCAATATAACAAGATCAAGTGGGAGAAATTGGGTCTCAATAATGATTTGAAATGGGGGAATTCATCAAAATGTTAATATTGACTTCATGTATGGACTTGAATAAGATGCAGACACGAATGTTAATAGCTCACCAGAGACACTCTCTTCGAAGCTCTTTCTGCTAAATAGGCGCAGGGCTTGAAGAACGGTCCATAAGTCTTTGACCATTTCTCCAATTTTGAACATATATATTTTGGTCCAAGAGTATCAGCCCAGAAAATGATTCCTCCCCTAAGTCAATTCATCATTCGTATCGAAATTAGGAATTATACATTTGACTATCGGAAAGAATAAAAAAGCAACAGGGGCACAAACCACAAACCTATATTCCGGAAACCCCATGCCTGTAACAGAAGCAACGTCGAGATCTGATGCCTTGACAACAATTTTGTCCTCAAGAACGCAGCATGCCTCGTTCACAACAGGGAAGAGAATCATTTCAACTATCTCTTCATCGGATAGCTGCATCAACTGTTAACAAATTCGAAGCCATCGAATGTGGATGCACACATAGAGAAGTGGAAAGGATAGGGAGAAAATTTCATGTTAGAAAATTCATAAATTCATACAGAGAAAAGCAGTATAGTACTTATAACAACTACTTCATGCAAGCCTGCTTGTTATCTGCTCAAGCACAGAACCTGATGGGAAATATAACTGAACTTTAAGAAGTTAAATAACCTCATAATCAATGCTGAGACCGGAGATGCTCCTTGCCTTGTTTACATACATCTTAATATCAGGATTAGGGGTAAACTTGGACTCCCCGTCATAGATGTAGAAACCTTTTCTAGTAGTTTCATCTGAAACAGGAGAAAGTGATGGAGGATTCCAGATGTCGATTTAATGGTTCAGTTTCTGGTCCAATAGCGAGCCAAAAAGATTGTCAGCTACCATAAGGAAAAGAGCGGACAATGTACCTGCTTGGATGTCCTCTTGCATGACAGAAATCAGCTTCGACAACTCATTGAATCTCTCTCCAAAGTTCTTGCTGAATTGGATCTTCATTGCAGTTGCAACCTCAAAACCAACAAAATCCATCATTCTGCATCAACAACATAAAGTTTAAAGCCAATCTGATGGATACATAAAGTTTAAATATGTTGAAAGTACCTAAATGGTCCCATAGTCATTCCAAATGCTGCAACTGCTTGGTCAATCTGATAGAGATCAACTCCGTGCTCAACAAGCATCATGGCTGCTTGTGAATAAGGAATGAACATTCGGTTAATTGCAGAACCACTGGAATTGTGGACTACTACTGGGGTTTTCCTCATCTTCTTTCCGATAGCTAGCAAGTCAACAATGACTTGAGGAGATGTTTTTTCTGTTCGAATTATCTCCACGACCGGCACGAGATGAGCTTGACTGCATCAAAAGTTCACATCAATGATAGGTTGGAAACTAAACAAAAAGAAGCACAAAGCAAACCTACCCGAAGAAATGAGTCCCGACAATACGATTTTGGAAATTTCTTCTTTCATTGATTAAATTCAAGTTTATCATGGAAGTACTGCTAGCAAGTATGCAGTGTGGTGGGCAATAACTTTCAAGCTCAGCAAAGATCCTCTGCTTTAAAGAAATATTTCCAGTAACAGCCTGCTTAAAACCCAAGGAATTAAAAAATATATATTTAAAAAAGTCAGGTTGATTGACAACCTTAAATCTACAAATATAGTTATTGTTATTCTTCATTTTTCTTTCTTTTTCTGTTCATTCATAACCTCTCAGCTTACTATAAATAAGTTCTATTTATGTTTTTCCACTCTTCATTTATTTTAGACATATATCTCTTCTATATCAAGAAATTGTCACTGTATTTTTTTGGTGATAGATCCAGGGACGGGTAGTAGGAGTGGCCGAAAGGAGATAGATGTTGAAGGCAAGTGTACTAGGTGAATATGTTGAGGACGTGCTTAGACTTGTTGAATAATAGGTCTGTAGACCAAGATTTTAGGAATTTTTAATTTTGTGGCATGATTTTAAGGGTAAATGAAGTGATTGGACAATACAACAGATTATAGTGTGCTTCTAATATATTTTTTTCTTTAACATTTTTTGTGTTTCATATTTTTTACTAAAAAACCAACAATTGGTATCAGATCTCTTATCTTAAGGGATCTGTGAGTTGAGAGAAACACATAAGTTTTAAACATGAAAGCTAACACAACGTTTTCTCATATTGTTCCACCAATTTTTGATGGTGATAACTATCAAGCTTGGGTTGTTAGTAAGACAGTCTATCTTGATGCGATAGATCTTTAGGAAGTAGTAGAAGAAGACTACGATGTTCCGTCATTACTAACAAATCCAACAATGAATCAACTAAAGTGTAAAAGCCCGTTTTCAATGAAATTGGAACAGTGGTTTCGGGACCACAAATCCGAAGTCAAAAAAAAATATTTTATTATTATTTTAGGTTCTACTATATGATAGAAATACTGTATAAAAATTTCGTTAAGAAAATTTACCGTTTACATACTTAATTTGATAAAAGAGACTAAATTGCGTAAAGTGCAAAAGTTGTGTTCTAATAGCTAAAGGTATTAAATAGCTATAGAATTTTAAATTGGAGGTCCTTATATAGTAATTAGCCATTAAAGTTGTTAATGGATAAGCATGAATAGTCATTGTTGGAAATTAAATGAATTATTAAGGTTAATTTTGGAAATTAGTGATTAAAGTTATAATAAATAAAATAAAAAATAAACTATTATCATCATCTTCCACCAAATTTAAAAAAAAAAGAAAAAAACCTAGCCACGGAAGCTTGAAATTTAGGCAAGCTTATTTTGCTCAATTAGGTATGTATTTTTGTTCCGTTTTTGATAATTTCTATGTTTCCGGGATCGTTGTAGCTTAATCTAGCTAGCCCGGGAATTAATTTGCAAAACTGTTAAAGTATTAGGGTTTTTCTATTGATGAACATACTTGAGTTTTGAAGTTTGATGATAGAAAATGAATGGTTGTTGTTAGATAAACAACTTTTGTAAAGAGATTTTTGGTGAAATCATCAATTAGTGGCTAAATTGAAAAAGGTGATAAATTTATAGTAAAATTTGTGAAATTGTGAATTACATGGGCTGCTATTAATATGTATAAAAATTGGCTAGGCTTGAGTAATGATTAAATTGCATGAAATTCATTTTTCGAGCCTAGGGACTCAATTACAAATGAATTAAAAGTATAGGGCAAAATGGTAATTTTGCCAAAATTTCCATGTTGGATTAAATTGAATGAGAATTATATTGAAATGAGTTAAATTCATTCATATAGATCCTGTCAGACCTAGTACAGAGTTAGATCGAGGCAAAGAAAAAATATCGGATTAGTTGCCTCCGTATCTACGTACACATATCGAGGTAAGTTCGTGTAACTAAATTGTATATTTATATGTTTTAAATTTAATTATAGGTATGTGATTTATATAATTGCCATGTATAAATACCGATTTCATATCCGACGATTACCGAGTCCTGTTTGAACCTTAGAAATTCGTAGGATACAAATGACATGTCATTAGGGTTATTGATTTGGTTGGGGTCCTGCATGTGTTGCGGACACACCACAGCTCGTATGAGCTTCCCGATTTGTAGCTCGTGAGAGCTTAACGATTCTCAGCTCGTATGAGCTTATCGATTCACAGCTCGTGAGAGCATACCGATTCATAGCTCGTATGAGCATATATGTACATAAATTGACGGATTACAGTTCAGTACACCTCGTGTGTACTACCCGTGTATCCAACGATATTTTAAATGGTTCAACGGGAAATGTTCTGTTATGAGACAATATGAGTTCGATACGAACTAGTACATGTACATACATGAAATACATGGAAATGATATTACATGATATATTGAAACATGAAATGAATGATACATGTATATGAAACTTGCTTAGTGGTTATGTTCATCCATGTTTATTGGCTATTATATGTGTCCATGTTTATTGGCTATTATATGTGTTTTACATGGCTAACATGTTGAGGATATGTGTTTAGGCTTTTGGCCAAATTGGCTTGGATATGTTTTGTATGCTTACCTTAAATGTGATTAAATGACAAGTTAATTTCTTTGTTATACGAACTTACTAAGCTTAAATGCTTACTCCATGTTATTTTCCGTGTTTTATAGTAATTCGGAAGCTCGTTAGGGTTTGAAGCTTGATGGAGCTATTTCACACTATCCATCGACTCTTTTGGCACTTTCAGATAATTAAATTTGGTTATAATGGCATGCATAGGTTATTTTGGCCTATGTTGGCATATAAGTGTTTTGTTGAGATTAGCCACTTAAATGGCTTGTGTTTGGTATATTTTGATGTATATATATATATATATATATGTGGTCTTATCATATTGATGTTTGTTAGAGTGGTATATTCGGTACCATTTGGGATTATACATATATGTATTTGGTTATTTAGGTAAATTTGGATGCTTGGTTGACATGTTTTTAAGTTGTCATTTGAGGTGCCTAAGGGCATATTGGTTGTATGTGGTGATAATACATGTTTAATACTTGATTTTAGCTTGTTTTGAATGCCTTGTTATAGTTTGTTGATGTGCAATATGTTGAGTTTAGGTTGGTGTCAAATTGGGTGAAAAATGTGGCTTTAATGGCCTATTTTCGTCCACACGGGCAAATACAAGGAGCGTGTGTCTCAGCCGTGTGTGATACACGGCCAAATGACACAGCCATGTGTCCCCGTATCTTCTTAAAAATGCAAGTCAGTATGCTCACACGGCCTAGCACACGGGCGTATGGCTTGGCCGTGTGACCCAAGTTAGAGAGTTACACGGGCACGGACACAGGCTGGGACACGACCGTGTGTCCCTATTTTGAATGTCCACACGGCCTAAGATACAAGCGTGTATCTTGGCCGTGTGACCCCTGCAGCTTTAAAAAAATTCAATGTTTTCTGAAAAATTCTTTGAGTACCCGATCTAGTCTTGACTTGTTTCTAATGCATATTTTGGGCCTCGAGGGCTCGCGTAAGGGACAATATGTTTGATTTTGATTGGTTTTTGACATGAATAATATATGATATGAAATGTTTGCATTTTCTGTCTGTTTGATTTGTAATCTCTGATAATGCTCCGTAACCCTGTTCCGACGATGGATTCGGGTTAGGGTGTTACATAAAGACTCACAAAGAGAAGAAGACAAAGAAGTCTAAAGCTAAAGCATTTCTTTTCTATATTGTTTCAAGCAAAATATTTACAAGAATCATGAATTTGGGGTCAGTAAAAGAAATTTGGGACTACCTCAAGAAAAAATACTGGGGCAATGAAAGAACAAAAAATATACAAGTGCTCAATTTGATCAAAGAGTTTGAAATATTGAAAATGAAGGAGACAGAAACCATTAAGGACTTTTTTGACAAGTTGGAGGGCATAGTAAACAAGGTAAGATTGTTGGGTAAGGATTTTTCTGATGCTCGAATAGTGCAAAAATTCTTGTCACTTTACCTGAAAAATACAAGTCTAAAATTTCTTCATTAGAAGAATCTAAGGATTTGTCAAGTATATCCTTGGTAGAATAAGTGAAAGCATTGCAGGCTCCAGAACAAAGAAGAAAGATGGGACAAGAAGCATCAGTAAATGGTGCTTTTCGAGCAAAGTTTGAAAATTCAGGAGGCAAAAGCATGAAAATTGAAGATAAGATCAGCAATGATAACAACAACAAGACATATCCACCATGTTCATATTGTAAGAAGACAAATCACTTGCCAAAGAAGTGTTGGTGGAGGCCTGATATAAAATGCAGAAAATGTGGCAGTATTGGGCACATAGAGCAGGTCTGTAAGTCTCAACAACATGAAGAAGCAAAAACATCTATTGAGCAGCAAGAATATAAGTTTATTCTAGTTAAGGGAAAATGAATAGTGGCTACTGAAAGTTTAACAGGTTCGAAACACATAACTGATGTTCTATATGTGCCTAACATTGACGAAAATCTTCTTAGTGTTGGGCAATTAATTGAAAAAGGTTTCAAAGTCATATTTGAAGACAAATGGTGCTTGATGAAAGACTCAAAAGGTAGAGATGTATTCAAAGTAAAAATGAAAGAAAAAAGTTTTGCTCTAAATCTAATAGAGGAGAAGTCAACAACATAGCAATTGCTAAAGACTCCTCAATACTTTGATGACAACATAGATGGTGTTCCAGTTTGTGACACAAGATTTTTATCTGAAATTTATGAAAGGTGTAATGTTGTTGCATTTGAGTCTGCTGAGTTTAAAGAAGCTGAGAAGGATGACAAGTGGATTCAAGCAATGAGAGAAAAGCAGTCCGAGGGATTCCAAGTCAAGAGATAGGAGGAGAAAGTCTACATGTTAAACAAGGCCTTACATAGTCTTAAACAGACTCCTAGGGCCTAGTACAACAGGATTGATGAATATCATTTGAAAGAAAAACAAAAGATTGGTGAAATCAAGTTGGTTTTTTGCAAGACTAAAGATCAAATTACAGATATGTTAACCAAGACATTTCCAAAACTTAGATTTAATGTTTTAAGAAATAAATTAGGCTTTTGCAATTACTAAGGCAAGGGGGAGTGTTGAGAATGTGCCTTGAACTTGCTGAATAATATATAGGTCTGTAGACTAAGTTTTTAGGAATTTTTAATTTTGTGGCATGATTTTAGGGATAAGTTAAGTGGCTGGATATTAGTAGGATATATTTTCTATTTTTTTTAGCTATATAATCTGAACAATACAACATATTATAGTTTGCTTCTAATATATTTTTTTCTTTCATATTTTCCGTGATTCATATTTTTTACTAAAATACCAGCAGAATATAATCGATCATGTATTATGCTTATCTCTCAATTGAACCGACACTATCTCATTCCTGCAATTCATAAGCTTAGCATTTCACTTTAAAACCGATGCTGTAAAAACCAAACCTCGATGACCATGTCCACTTCTCCAAAACCTTCATAGTGGAGAACACCTTTACAAAGAGAGAGGATCTTGTCTAGCTTTACTTCGGCCAATTTCCCTTGCTTGACATGATCTTGCAAATTTACTGGAGGGACAAGAGAAAAAATGAGAGAGGCAAGTTATAATAGCAGAAAGGAAGGGGTGGGGTGGAAATCATTCACCTAAAGAAATGTTTATTTGTCACCTTTCACTCTTTCAATTCCGGCCAGCAGGGCCTTTTCATCCAGTTCTTCCAATATCACCGAGTAGTTACTAAGAATGAGTGCCGTTGCTATTGAAGAACCCAGTATTCCTCCACCAACAACAGCAAACGTATTCACTTTCCTCGGTATTAACCCCATATCAGTTATACCAGGCACCTGTTTACTTAGATTAAACATAAGCACTTAACTAGCCAGAAGGATGACTCCATGAGATAAAATCTCAAAATATCAAGAAACTACGAGAAGCAACAACCTTTTTCAGATATAATCAAGAACTACAGCTACTATGACTGTATACCTTGGAAGTTCTCTGCCGGGCAAAGAAGAAGTAGACTAAACTCCTACAAGTGTCGGATTGTCGAAGTTCATGTAATGCCTTTGATTCCTATAAAAAGCCAGCATGTCATCTTATACACCAGTAAGACTATTTGCAATATGAACCAAAAACTGATCATAAAGAAGTACCTTCCAAAGTGCAGCACGTGGACCATGCACTAATCCTTCTTCAATGACATCAATGCAAACTAATGGATGTTTGAGATTTGGAGCTTGTTTTTTTGACTTAACTCTGGCGTGCTCAAGCATCATCTTAGCCTCTGGTAGGGGCTCTAACCAGTCTGTCCTGTAAAGACTAACAGTCCATGATCTTCTATGCGCTAAAATGTCTTTAGCCCAGTGACGAGCTGTGGTAGTCAATAGATCTGCTGAAGAAATGCCGTCCACGAGGCCCATGCCTCGAGCATTGTCCCCGTTTACTAATTTTGACATATGGAGGAAGAGAAAAAGGAGAGAGTGACTATGAAGTCTTGTAGTAGAAAACAAAGCAAAAGAAGTGTTAGGATCGACCCGATTAAGCAACAAACAAGTAAAAGTAGTGTAATAAATTCAGAAATTAGACACACAAATTTAACGTGAAAAAACTCCTCCAAAGAGGATAAAAAAATCACGAGCAAAGATAATTTTACTATAATGACAACAAAACGAAGAGTACAAAAAGATGGAGATAAAACTAAACCCCGAAAACTCGAAAACAAAGAACCCTCAAAACGTAAACACAAAATTCTCTAAATGTGTTATGAGTTCTAATATCTAATGGGTGTATTTTCTAAGGTTGTAAAAGAGCCTATTTATAGGCTAAATTCATAGGTCAAATAATAATAAAATAATCTAACTAATCAGTGTTTGATTGAAACAAATAAACAGAGTTTAACTAGAAGATTACTTCTCAAATTTGACTAAAATAGGAGTCATAATTAACAAGAAGGGATCACTTCTTCCTATAAAATCACACAAAGCGAGTGATCATACCAAGATCATTTCAAGAGCCTTACGAAGGCCTACAAGGCGTGGCAGACGCTGTGTCCCTGAAATAAGGCATCAATGTAAAGACATGGGAAAAATGAAACAATAACCATCTACATCCACATAAGCACAGCCTTACCACCTAATCCGGGAAGAATTCCATAACGAAGCTCAAGCAGGCCGAGTACTGCCGATGAGGTTGATATACGGGCATGACAAGCCTAAGAAGTTATCGGGTAAATCATCAAAACATTGATGAATAAAGCACAGAAAGGTTGAGGTATCAATTGAATTCGAAACATACCAATGCAATCTCCAATCCCCCACCTAAAGCAGGGCCATCTATAGCAGCTACAAAAGGTTTTCTGGCAGCTAAGAAACCAACATAAAAAGATCTTATAAAAGACCAGAAGAAAAACCTTATAGAAGATAACACAATATAACAAAATAGTACAAATGTACCTTCTAAAATGTCAGTAACAAACTCTATTGACCAAAATCCAAGCTTTCCATGCTTTCCTATGATCAATTCAAGTTGCGTAGTCCTCGCCTCATCATACAGATTTAAAGGACTTAAAAAAGGTTTAATGACAAATTTAACCACTAACGTTTATATGGTTTGTCAAAATGACCTTAATTGTATTTTTGAACTTTTTTTGGTTATCAACTTTTTTTTTTCAAATTACTTTTTTTAACAGATTTGATGAAAATACTGAATGTGTGCATTCATTTTAATTTTTTTTTTTAGATAATTATGTTTATTTTCTTTAAATTAAGAGTTATTTTTTTAATTTCATGTATAATTTATTTATTTTATTAATTTTCACATATAATTATCTTATTGGGTTATCTAAGTAATAAATTACATCTCAGTAAAAATATTCTACATCATCCCGTTAATTTTTTTAATGGTACTTTCATCAAATCTGTTAGAAAAAACAATTTAACAAAAAAAACAAAGTTAATGACCAAATATTTTGACAAAACATGTAAACTTTAGTGGCCAAATTTATAAAAAGAAAAGGAAAACAAATAATATAAACCCTTTTTCCCAAAAGCTGTAACATCAAAACCTCCAGAAAATTTCCCTTTTGAACCTGGTTTAATAATTCAAGATGTTACATACAAATGATTAAATATCATCTCCATGGCAAATAATACACAAATCTATTGTAACTTTCAGTGTACCAGTAATAACTACTGCGTTCACATCATCCCTTAGAAGAGCCTGCTCAGTGTTGTCCTTGAGGCTAAGCAGCACTGAAAAATTAAGAGAGAAAATGCCACTGGCACCATCAAGAAGACAATTAAAAGTTTTGAAATCTACAAATGGGGTATGTTCATAAATCAAAGGCACCCTTCACTTTCTTGAATTAGTGAAATGGCAAAGTTAGAAAAAAGGAAAGAACCAACCATCAACAGAGAGCAAATTAAGTGGTGGGTTGTTGATGGTGATCATAGCCACGCCATCAGCTCCAACTTCCAAATAGGTTTTTCCTTTCATTTTCCCACTACTCCAGCTTTCCTTGCCTACTGTTCTATTTTTTGGGGTAATCAACAAAGTCTGTCTATCTATCTATCTATCTATATTTATGTATTTACTTCCATGGTCTTTATTGAGTTTAATCAGCTAAAGTTTTCAGTCAAAGCCCTTGGGACGGCAACCGGCGGAGAGGACAACACAAAAGTGATCTAATTATTAGAGAAATAATTATGCTCCATAATTTTTTTTACATATATTTGTAAATACATGGTAAATAATGATAATGTAAATTGTACATTTTCATCACTCAATTTTTAAAATTATATAATAGTCACTAACATGGTTGAATTGTTATATTTTTATTCCTTGAATTAACGTTGCGCCTTAATTCAAAAGGTTAATAATTAATTTGGTCCTTGAGTTATAGTTAAAAATTCATTTTAATATTTTAAAAAAAATTTAACAATAATTGTAAAAAGATTTAAAAAAATCTTAAACTAAAAATTATTAAAAATCTAGAAAAAAATAAATAAAAAAACATAATTTTTTTAAAAAATATATAAAATTATTTAAATATGTATAAATTTAAATTTTCTTAATTTTAAAATTATTTTTTATATTAACTTTTCTTGCAAATTTTTATTATATAAAAATCTTAAAATTTTCCAACTAAATTCCATTTGTTTTTCACTATTGATGAACACATTCAATCATATCAACAACTTCGCGTTGTTTTAACCCATACATATCCCATAAATATAGGCTTGCAACGCCGTTTTCATTCTTGACAATCATTATTTCTACCATCAATAATTTGTCTGTAGGATTTTGTTGATAATTATGAGAAAAAAGAATAGAGAAAAAATTAAGGAAAAAGAGAGCAAGAGAGAAGAGCAAAATGTTCTATTATATTGTTTGGGTTATTTGATAAGTTTCAATTTTTTTTAATTTGATATTTTTTCTTTTAATTTATAATACAAAATATCCTACTTCTTTTCTAAACGTATCATTTCTTTTTTATAACTCCAGTTACTAGATTGGTTAGGTTTTTGAGTAACTTTCAATTTTGGAAATTTGATTTTTTTTTTTAATTTACAATGCAATGTGCTCTTCATCTTCTTCAAACCCGCCATTTTTTCCTCTCAAATTTCAAGTTAAGATTTTACTTTCTACTATAAATAAATCATATATATTATTTTTAATAATCTGGGAAGAGCGAAGCTGACACCAATATGCATGAAAAGAGAGAGAAAAATGCGAAGAAAGATGAAAATGAAAATGAAAATGAAGATGAAGAGAGCATAAAACAACAAAGTAAATGAAAAAACAAGTAGGATCTAAGTGAATCGGTATTTAATGTTTTTTTTTTTTTTTGTGTGAAAGTTCAAAGGTTGGTTTTATGAGAGTGGATGTAGAAAAATTAGCCGCAAAATTCTTGATTTTTTCTTGTTGCAATTGATTTTTTATATGAAGTTTTTATTTATTTTTTAAGACTTTTTAATTTTTTTTACAATTGTTAAGAAAATTTTAAAAATATCAAAATGATTTTTTAACTATATCTTATGAACCAAATTAGCTATTACCCCTTTGAATTAAGGTGCAATGTTATGTTTTTAACGAAAGTTAACTTCGAGTGATAAAAATGTAACAATTTAATAACTTAATGACTATTTTGCAACTTTTAAAAGTTGAGTGACCAAAATATAATTTTAAACAAAATTTAAGAACAATTGGTACATTTTACCCATTATATAATCAAATATTATTGTCGTATTTCATTTTTTTTTTGAGTAATTTCTTATTTAACATTAAACATATATTTATTTCATCATGGATCTGTCATTGTCAAAGTAAAATAATCAATAATAAAAACTATGGTAGCGTTTGGTATAATAGAAAGTGATAATTTTTCTTGGAATTTAATCAGTTAAAAATTGATTCCAATATTTGGAATGTCAATTTTTTTTTTTTTTACTTTCTTTGGAATTTAATTTTTTTTTAAAAAAAATTACTTTCTCTCGTACATGACAATGTGATTTCCATGATAAAATGTGAGAAAGCTATAAGTTAAGAAGATATTAAGACAAAATTAACCATATTTTATTTTGGTTTAGGGTATTAATCTATTAAACATAAAAGAAGAAGTTGTTACATCCTTTTCACTATCAACTCTCTTGTTATTTCAATTGATTCTTCGAAAATAAATTTTTTCTTATAATTTTTTTTAATATACATATGTAATCATCTACATAGTATATTGTTTACATATTATATTTATTTCTATTGTTTTCCTCTGTGTCTCTTTCATCGGTTGCATTATAGTATTAATTCCAAAACAAATTTTACATTTGCATGATTTTATATATGCATTGTTATATTTAGATAACACATGCAAAATAAATTTTGAAATAATTTTATTTTCAATTAAAATTATAAATTAAAATAAAATTTTTAAAAATTATCAATTAAAATATTATTTTTAAATATTTAATCCAAAGATTTATTACTAATAAAATTATTGTAAAATATTAAATACTCAAGGTAAATTTGTAAATTATCATTATATTTCTGAAAAACTGTAACAACTCATTTTTTAATAGTATCGGAACAGTGGTTTCGGGACTACAAATTTCGAAGTGTCAGCCCATAAATATTAATTATTTAATATTTACAAAGTAATTAGCATCGTATTAAATTTTGGTTAAGAAATTCAAACGTTAAGATAGTTAATTAATTTAAAAAGACTAAATCGTAAAAAGTATAAAAGTCAAATGTTATTAGTGTTTTAGTACCAATTGGATATTTAAATAAATTATGGTAGTTTAATATGGAAATTAAGCCATTTTCATTTTTGGGGGACGGTTCGTATAAAGAAAATTGAATTAAAAATATGAAACAATAGCAATTTTGTAATTATTGTAAAATCAATTAAAAGAAAATGTAAAGAATGGTATTGTCTTCTTCATTCTTTATTTTTCTTGGCCGAACCTCCATTTGAAGATTAGGGAGGCTTTAGTTTGTATTCATGCTTGCATGTAAGTGTTTCTTGGTTAATTTTTCAAAATTTTTCATGTTTTTCTATTTTGATTCAAATTACACCCTAATTGTTCCCAAACTATTTTTAGGGCCTCGTAAGCTCGGTTTAAGGCTCGTAAGTGTATTTTTATCCTGATTCTTATAAGCTATTGAATGTTATCATTTATTTTATATTTTTGTTTTTGTTTAATGATAAATATCCTGATTTGTACTGTAACGCTCCGTAACCCCAATCTGCCGATGGAGACGGGTTATGAGTGTTACATTTAGTGGTATCAAAGTTACAGTTTAGTCGATTCTCGGACTGAACGTAGCGTCTTTGAAGTTTAGAAATTACATGCCATATAAATCTGTAATAGTGTGATATTATTTTATCCGATCTAACCCATGTTTTTCGTATAGATTTTAAAAATGGCGGCAGAATCTGATCGTGCTGACATTGATGAAGCTAATAGTAATGTTCTGACTAACGGACAAGAAACAAGTCGTAGTGTACCGATTCCACATATGTTAGAAAATAAATCTAAAAATATTTTCTTCGGTTTAATGGGTCAGTGATTCACGGAATTCATGTGAACTAACCCTGTGGCTTAATAACCTCCACCCCCTGTTGTACCTCCTGTGGTACCTTCACCTTCTCAACAACTGAAACAAGTAATCAGATTCTTGTTGATAAAATCTGAAAGTGCGGGGTTGAAGAGTTTAGAGGTTGAACAAATACGATCTGACTAAAGCTGAGTATTGGCTTGAAAATATTCAACGAGTATTTGATGAAACGTACAGTGTCGTTGTTTAAAGATGAAATGTACAGTTGATGGACCACGTTGACAGCAGTAATACCAAAAGACAGAACTACCTGGGATTTCTTCCAATTCGAGTTTAAAAAGAAATATGTCAGCAAAAGATATTTAGATCAGAAAAAGAAAGAATTTCTTGAATTGAAGCAGAGAAATAAATCAGTAGCTGAATACGAGAGAGTTTGTGTATCTTAGCAAGTATGCTCGTGATATTGTGCCGAATGAAGAAGAAATGTGCATCTGTTTTGAAGATGGACTAAATGATGAAATTAAAATGTTGATTAGAGGAACCGAGATTCGAGAATTTGTTGTTTTATCATATCGTACTTAAAAGATGGAAGAAGTTTATAAACATAAGAAGTTGAGAGATAGAAAAGCTCGAGATTTTAGTAAAAAAAAGCTTTCCTAAATCATTTTTAACACCCTCGTCAAAGAAAAACAAAGAAGAATTCCATCGTACCACTTTGGCATCTGGATTTTCGGGGAAAAATAAATCGATTCAGAATGATTCAAAATATCAAGTTAAGCTTGCCAATAGTGTGGGAAGTGTTCAGAATGCTCAGAAGCTGATTTGTAAACATTGCGAAAAACTTCATAGAGTGGAATGTAGAACTAAGATGGATGCGTGTTTCAGATATGGCTCGACAGATCATTTTGTACGAAATTACCCAAGAATGGCAGGAGATAATAACGAACGAAGTGATAGACAGATGTCGACACCTTAAAAGGGTAAACGTCTGGGTCAAAGTAGTAATACTGGAGTTAATCGTACTGAGAATAAAGATACAGTTGCCTGATTCGAAGTTAGAGCGCTTACACGAACATACGCTATTCAAGCCAGGGAGAAAGCTGCCGCACCTAATGTTATTGCTGGTATTTTATATCTATTTGATGTTACTGTATATGCACTGATTGACCTTGGGTCAACTCACTCGTATATTTGCACCGCTTTAGTAATGGATAAGAATTTACCTGTTGAATCAACTGAGTTTAATGTTCAAGTTACAAATCTACTAGGTCAGAGCGTGTTAGTTAATTTAATATGTCGTAAGTGTCCACTGAAAATTCAGGGCTGTGAATTTCTTGCTGATTTGATGTTGTTACCCTTTCGTGAATTCGATATTATTCTGAGAATGGACTGGTTGACGTTACATGACGCTATGGTAAATTGTAGACTGAAACATATTGACTTGAGATGTCAGACGGGTGAAATTATTACAGTTGAGTCAGACATATCAAATAGTGTTACCAGATTGTTTCAACTATTTTGGCACAGAAATTGATTCGTAAAGGTTGTAACATCCTAGGAAGGGCCTATGCATTCTTCAGATCAATTGTATGAAATGACAAGTCTTAAGTATTATGAATAAATTTTTGATACTTTTGGAAACCTAGAAATGAATGAAAATGGAAATGAAAATGAAAATGGAAATGAAAATGGAAATGGAAATGGACATTTTTGGAAACTTAGACATTTTTGGAAACTTAGACATTTTTGGAAACTTAGACATTTTTGGAAATGATCCAAAAATGGAAACTTGAACATTTTGGGAAACTTGAATAATAAGAGATAAATAAAGGAATTTTATTCACATAAATATGTGAATAATAAGAGAGAAATAAAGGAGTTTTATTCACATAAATATGTGAATAATAAGAGATAAATAAAGGAGTTTTATTCACATAAATATGTGAATAATAAGAGATAAATAAAGGAGTTTTATTCACATAAATATGTGAATAATAAGAGAGAAATAAATGAGTTTTATTCACATAAATATGTGAATAATAAGAGATAAATAAAGGAGTTTTATTCACATAAATATGTGAATAATAAGAGATAAATAAAGGATTATTTTCTAATGAGATAATTGAGGAGATAATTGATGGATTAAAGGCTTTTATCTTTTAAATAAAAGAGATAATATTATCAAAAGAGGAGTGGTGGCCAAGTAAAGGACTCCTAGGCTGATAAATTTGGCTATAAAAGGGAGGACAGGAGGGCTACTCATCAACATTTGCTCCTCTTCCTCTCTCAGAAATTCTCCCTAGGCAAAACCCTCTCTGCCGAATTTTCATTAAGCAAAAATCCCTCTTTTTTTCTTCTATTTTCTTCTCCGTTCTCTTTGTTAAATTTGAATCTTTGTGGATTCTAAGAAAGAGGGCAATCATCCACAACATCAAAAGGGGATTTTTCGGGAAATCTAAGGATCTAAGGTAAGGATTATAAATATAAATATGCGGTTAAAGATTATGATTCACGTTTTCAAAGTTAGATCTAATCTAACACGAAGTTATAGGATTTCAACAGCTTATAAAGGAATCCTCTTGATTTGGAATCCCATCATAAGGTAAGGGATATTCGGCCAAGGCATAAATTGTTTAAGTGTTTTCCATTATTTCAAAACCAAAACTGATTTGGTTACATACCTAGTATTAGCCGATTTCAAGGAAGAGGAATTCTAGCAACCTGTTGGGACTTGATTAAATCAATTCGGCAACTAGGTAAGTAATTCTACTTCTAGTAGGATTTGGTTTTAAGACCAAATAGGTTTATTTATATGTTTTAATTAATGGCCGAATATAGGAGTGAAAGATCTAGATCGGTAGATCGCCTCTACGGGAATTCACGGAAACTATTAAGTTTAAAAAGGTGTGTACTCTTACTAACTTTCAATAAATTGCATGGCAATCATTAAATATATAAATATGTAATAAAGTATGTGAATGTGGCTAAGCACCACAAATGTGGTAAGGAGTACCAGTGCACGTTTCCTACTTTTGATAGGATTGTGAATGTGATATATTTTGAACATGTGATTAGTAACATGAATGAAAATTAAGTATGTGAAATATGTTATGAAATAATTGGGGCATTCGGGATATTTGTGGAGGAAGAAAGTGAAGGTGATGACTACGGTCTCACCAACGAAAAAGTGGTGACTACGGTCACATAAAGTGAAAAGTGGTAACTTCGGTTACATCCAGTGAATACTGATGTCTAATGACACAACATAAGTGGGCGATGAGCACGTCGACCGCAGCAAATGATCGCTTCGATGATGGTGTGTAGCGGATGGAGGGTCGACTTAGTAGTCCCCATTATGTACAAAGTTGGTACGGGTGGTGCGTGAGCGGATGGACAAATAGGTTTGGGTTTGGGTTGCATCATCCTTTATTTTGTATGAACATGATATTGATATGACTTGTATGCTCGATTTGTTGGAAATTAGTACTATGTACACATTGAGTCAGTAGACTCACCCCGTTGGGGAATTATTTTTCGTGTGATGAGCAAAGAATGGGACCGGGTCGGCAGGAGCTAAAGGTGGCCATGCATCGCTTGAAGAAATTATTTGGAATTTGGACTTTATGAAATTTTAGTACTTTATTTTGGGTTTGAATGATGTAATAAGGCCATAAGGCCCAGTTGGATTTTCTTTATTCCTGTTTATTTTTATTTGAATATGATACAAATTATGTTTGATTAAAGATAAGTAAATTTATTTCTTTTAAAATAATAAACCCAAAATTATTTTGTCACCTTATTTAAGTTGGATTTCAGAATTTATTAAATAGGTTTCAAACTAAGCCCAACCTAAAACAATTTTTTTAAATTACACAAATTTTCTCTAAGTCATTTAGAACATTGAAAACCGATTTATTTAAGGAACATACGAGATCCGGTTCAAGCTCGTGGGCGGGTGTGGGGTGTTTCAGATTGGTATCGAGCCCGTTTTAAAACTCCTCGGCCTGTGGGCTGTGCCCAAAACGTTTTCAATTCGAGCCCAAATGAATTTCTTTGAAATAAGCGGGTTTTATGGCATGGCACCTAAGTCTCCGACCCATGATCCACTGTAAGTACCTTTAACCATCCGTGTGATTATGTGAATTATGAATTGTAAAAGGGTAGAAAAGGCATGGAATGTAGAATAGTGTGATAGGAACTTGAACCCTAGGATTAGACTACTCAAACACTTGAAACTCATAAGACTTAATGAACTTAACAAACCTATGACTAAGTTATTAAGCTAGGTGTGGCAACCCCTCAGACGCATGTCTAGGATTGGATCCGGAGAGCACGGTATTTAAGCGGTCCTAGTGACTCACCTCCTCTTCGCAGTATCCTACCGGTGCGTAGCTTCTGGTTCGCCCTAACTCGTAAGGCTCAGTGGTGTGGCAACCTCATGCGCATGTCTAGAAAGGTCGGTGAGAGCTTGGTATTTAAGCGATCCGCGTGACTCACCTCCTCTTCATTCGAATCCCGCCAGTGCGTAGCTTTGGTTCACCCCGACCAAGAGGGCTCTGGTCATAGGCTAAACACAAAGAATAAAACCCGAAAGGGACTTAGCTGCTTTTTCTATATAAAAAAATACCCTTGGTTTATAAAATGACCAAACCACCCATAGTTTTAACAAAATTTCATTACTTTATCAAATGTTCAAAAACCCTAATTTGTAAAATATCAAACTATCTTGATTTTGGAAAAATTACAAAATTGCCCCTAACTTACAAAATTACCAAAAACGACCTCGATTTCCAAAATTTTTGCAATATCATTGCTTTGAAAAGTGTAACTCTCAAAGGAACCCTCAATGTTTTACAATCTTGGAAAATATCCCTAACTTAATAAATTTTACAAATTTACCTCGATTTTTGGAAAAATTATCAAAATACCCCCGAGATCGAAAATTACCAAATACCCCGATTTCAAAATTCTTCCAAAATTTTCCCGGAACTTTAGAAGTACCAAAATACTTTCGTCAAAATCACCAGGAACTTTTTATTTCTGAAAATTTACGAAAATACCCTCGTAGGATAAAATTACGAAAATGCCCCAGGTAGTGGAAAAGCAAAATAACGAAAACAACAACAAGAATTACAACGTTTCTTTGAATGAACGAAAGTTCATATTTGTTGATGGATGAATGAATGAATGCAAGATCAGTATGCATGTATGAATACGAAAGAACCACTCTTAAACTCTTCTTCATAAGATATCATCGCGGGTAATAAGTGAAACAAAAATACTAATACATAAAATTCCTTAATTAGATCTCGTCGATAATGAGCTCAAGAGGAAGTGGTCGTCGTGGAAGAGGTAGAGGAAGGATGACTGTTAGATCGGGATAAGGTTCGACAATGAGATACCACCACCACCATCACCCCAATTTGCCAATGTTGAGCAAAGAGCTCGCATGTGGAAGATGCCGTGTGTCGCAGTCGTGCCGCGAGTTTTGGAATTGGTGGTCGTGCAGAAACAATTCAGAAATCGTAAGTCCAGGCTCGAGAGCGCCCGTGCTAATGGAGTGAAATGTTTAGAGGAGTATCGGGAGTGGCACCCGCAAGATACCGAGCATCGGTTGGAAGCAACCGAGCGCATCATGGATGAGCTCGACTTGACCCCGAGGAGAAGTTGAAAGGGGTGACGACATCATTGCGCTGATGAAGCGTATCAATGGTGGTTAACCGATTCGACGGTGCCACGGTGGGAAGATCGACCGGGAATATGCTAAGGAAGCATTTCGTAAGAAGTATGTGGGAACCGTATATAGACGAGCAAAGGAAGGCTTTTCCGGGTTGGTACAAGGAAGTAAGTCCACACCGAATATGAAGCGGAATTCTTGAGGTTGAGCCGATATGCCCGAGGAGTAGTGGCGATCGAGCATGAACGCTCGTGTGTTCGCTTTTGAGGACGGACTTAGGGACGATTTGAGACTTTTGATAGCACCGCATCGAGCGGGAATTCTCCGCCTTGGTGGAAAAGGCTAAAGTGGTTGAGGAATTAAGGACGCCACCAAGCAGGTGTGGATTAAATAAGCCCAAAAGAGGTTTTCAAATATCTAGAAAAGGCCACAAGAGGCCAAGAGTTGACAGTCACAAAGTCAACAGGTTGGTACGGGCCGCAATTTCGCCCTTGTGAACATTGTGGAAGGAAGCACGGGGAGAGTGTTGGAAAAAGGCGGGACGATGTCTCAAGTGTGGGTCCAAGGACCATATGATTAAGGATTGCCCCAAGCTATTAGATGAGAGCCAACCAAAGAACTGTGAATGCTAACCAGCCGGGTAGAGACGGACAGCAACCTCAAAGAGGTCGTGGGTCGCAACAGAGGTAGTGGCAGAGGCCGTGGAGCTGTGGCCGAGGGTACACTAACACCAAGCAAGGCAACCGGTTTGGTTTACGCGGTTCGGAGGGAAGAAGAGGAGACGCGCCGGATGTTATAACGGTGATGTTCTTTATTCATGACAAACCCTATTTTGCTCTTATTGATGTGGGCTCAACTCATTCCTATGTTGCATGTAGTATGGTTGAAACACTAGGCCTAGACTCGAACTTTCTCGATAGGCGGATAATCGTAGTAAGCCCTTTAGGCCAAACGGTGAGGATAGATAGGATCTTTCTGAATGTACCCCAGAGATTCAGTGGAGCGAACTTTCGGGCCGACTTAATGGAATTACCCTTTGGAGAGTTTGAGCTTATACTTGGAATGGATTGGCTAGTAGAGCATCGAGCCGTGTTAGATTGTGCGGCTAAACGTATGGAACTAAGAACCCGTAAGATGAGGTAGTAGTGATGATCGGAGAAAGGAGGAACTACTTGTCTAACGTAGTTTCGAATGATCAAGGCCGAGAGAAAATGGTTAAGAAAGGATGTAAGGCATTCTTAGCCCTTCGTGAGTGCGTTAAGAGGAGAAGAGGAAGGTGTCAAGGAGTTAGAACAGTAAGGGATTTTGAGGATGTATTTAGGAGGAGTTGCCCTAATACCCCGAGATAGAGAAGTGGAATTTGGAATAGATTTGCTACCAGAACAGCTCCCGTGTCAATCGCTCCCACCGAATGGCACCAAAGGAGTTAGTGGAGCTCAAGGCTCAAATCCAAGAGTTGTTGGATCGTGGGTTCATTCGACCCAGTGTGTCTCCGTGGGGAGCACCGGTTCTCTTTGTGAAGAAGAAGGATGGAACTATGCGGATGTGCATAGATTATCGTCAGTTGAACAAACTGACCATCAAGAACAAGTATCCTTTGCCAAGGATAGATGACTTGTTCGACCAACCGAAAAAGGGCATTTGTGTTCTCAAAGATCGACTTAAGGGTGGGGTATCATCAACTCGAAAGTGAAGGAGGTCGATATTCATAAGACCGCTTTTAGGACAAGGTACGGTCATTTTGAATTTGTGGTGATGCCGCTTAGTTGACGAACGCACCCGCCGCGCTCATGGATATGATGAATAGGGTTTTCCAACCCTACTTGGATAGATTCGTCGTGGTGTTCATCGACGACATTTTGGTGTATTCCAAGACGGAGGAGGAGCACGATGAGCATCTCCGAGTTGTGTTAGAAGTGTTAAGGGAAAAGAAGCTTTATGCCAAATTCAGCAAGTGCGAATTTTGGCTCAAGGAAGTGGCGTTCCTAGGACATGTGGTATCCGCAGAAGGAATAAGAGTGGATCCTAGGAAGATCGGGCAGTGTTGGATTGGAAACCACCTAGGTCGGTGGTGAAAAATCGAAGTTTCTTAGGCTTGGCAAAGCTATTACGTAAGGTTCGTGGAAGGATTCTCGCCGATAGCCGCACCTTTGACAAAGTTACTAAGGAAGGAAGTACCGCTTTGTGTGGACGGATAAGCAACAGGAGAGCTTCAAAAGCTTAAAAAGGTGCTTGTGTAAGCTCGGTGTTAATTCAAACGTGAGGCGTGTAAGGATTTCGTAGTATATTGTGATGCTTCGCATTACGTGGTTAGGCCGTGTGTGCTAATGCAAGAAGGAAAGGTAGTCGCTATGCATCTCGACGATTAAGGCCGCATGAGGTGAACTACCCAACTCATGACTTGGAACTCATGGCAGTGGTTTTCGCCCTCAAAGTTTGGAGGCACTACCTTTATGGAGAAAGGTCATGAATTTACACGGACCACAAAAGCCTTAAGTATTTGTTGACTCGAAGGAGTTGAACTTGAGGCAACGAAGGTGGGTGGAGTTATTGAAAGATTATGACTGCTCGATAGAATACCATCCGGCAAGGCGAATGTGGTAGCCGACGCCCTAAGTAGGAAGGTTGTGTCGGATTTAAGGGCTTTGTTTCGCTCACTTAAGTTTGTATGAAGACTAAGCTGTTGGCGAGTTACAAGTCAAGCCAACTCGGCCAAGGAGGTGAAAGAGGGACAAGTTGGCGGATAAGGACTTAAGTACTAAGTTACAGCAAGTACGGCAAGGAGGATTAAAGGATTATGGCGTCAATGATGAAGGAGTACTTGTGCTACAAGGAAAAGGTGTGTATGCCGAGGATAAGGAGTTGAGACAAAGGATTCTTTGGGAAGCGCATGGTAGTCCTTATGCTATGCATCCCGAGGCATCAAGTCAGATAGAGATCTAAGGGAACAATTTTGGTGGTCGACCAAACGAGAGGTGACTGAATTTGTGGGGAAATGTTTGACATGTCGCAAGTAAAGGTGAACACCAAGTCCCATCAGATTGCTTCAACCAATTGAGATTCCCCAATGGAAGTGGGAAAGAATTACCATGGACTTAGTTAGTGGGCTTCCCCTTACACCCACTAAGAAGGACTCGGTATGGGTGATAGTGGACCGCTTGACCAAGTCCGCACATTTTATCCCCCTGTGAGGATCGACTATTCCTTCAAAAGTTAGCCAAGTTATATGTGGCGGAGATCGTGAGGTCGCACGGTACCGATGTCGATCATCTCTCGATAGAGACCCAAGGTTTACGTCTCGATTTTGGAAAGCACTTCATCAAGCATTGGGCACTAAGCTAGACTTCACTCGACTTTTCATCCACAATCGACGGGCGGCGAACGGGTTATACAAGTGTTGGAAGATATGCTAAGAGGTCGTGTGATGGATTTCGAGGAAGTTGGGAAGATTACTTACCTCTAGTGAGTTCGCCACAACAACAATGCTATCGTGCAAGCATTCGGATGGCACCATACGAAGCATTGTATGGAAGGAAATGTAGAACACCAACTTGTTGGACCGAGTTAGAGAACGCCGCGTTTTGGTCCGAGTTAGTGGCGGAAACCGAGGAGAAGGTGGAATTAATTCAGCACGGTTGAAAGAAGCTTTCGATAGACGTAAGTCGACGCAGACCTTAAGAGGAAAGAAATTGAGTTTGAAGTAGGAGACCAAGTGTTTCTAAAGGTCTCACCTTGGAAGAAGGTAATGAGGTTCGGTCGAAAAGGAAAGTAAGCCCAAGGTTTATAGGGCCTTATCGTGTATTGAAGCGAATTGGCCATGGCATACCAATTAGAGTTGCCACCAGAGTTGCATCAAATGCACGACGTATTTCATGTGTCCATGCTACGTCGCTATCGATCGGATCCGTCTCATGTGGTACTGTTGAAGAAGTGGAGTTAAGGCCGATCTATCCTACGAGGAGGAGCCGATTCAGATCTTGGAACGTGACGTGAAAGCACTACGAAAGAAGTTGGTGCCTTTAGTCAAGGTGTTATGGGCGCAATCATGGATCGGAAGAAGCTTCGTGGGAGCCGAAGAGACAATGCGACAAAGAATACCCTCAACTGTTTAGTTAGGAAATTTCGAGGACGAAATTTTATTTAAGGGGGTAGAATCAGAACATCCTAGGAAGGGCCTATGCATTCTTGGATCAATTGTATGAAATGACAAGTCTTAAGTATTATGAATAAATTTTTGATACTTTTGGAAACCTAGAAATGAATGAAAATGGAAATGAAAATGAAAATGTAAATGAAAATGGAAATGAAAATGGAAATGGAAATGGACATTTTTGGAAACTTAGACATTTTTGGAAACTTAGACATTTTTGGAAATGATCCAAAAATGGAAACTTGAACATTTTGGGAAACTTGAATAATAAGAGATAAATAAAGGAATTTTATTCACATAAATATGTGAATAATAAGAGAGAAATAAAGGAGTTTTATTCACATAAATATGTGAATAATAAGAGATAAATAAAGGAGTTTTATTCACATAAATATGTGAATAATAAGAGATAAATAAAGGAGTTTTATTCACATAAAAATGTGAATAATAAGAGAGAAATAAAGGAGTTTTATTCACATAAATATGTGAATAATAAGAGATAAATAAAGGAGTTTTATTCACATAAATATGTGAATAATAAGAGATAAATAAAGGATTATTTTCTAATGAGATAATTGAGAGATAATTGATGGATTAAAGGCTTTTATCTTTTAAATAAAAGAGATAATATTATCAAAAGAGGAGTGGTGGCCAAGTAAAGGACTCTAGGGTGATAACTTTGGCTATAAAAGGGAGGAAGGGAGGGCTACTCATCAACATTTGCTCCTCTTCCTCTCTGCCGAAATTCTCCCTAGGCAAAACCCTCTCTGCGAATTTTCATTAAGCAAAATCCTCTCTTTTTCTTCTATTTTCTTCTCCGTTCTCATTTGTTAAAGTGAATCTTTGTGGATTCTAAGAAAGAGGGCAATCATCCACAACATCAAAAGGGGATTTTTCGGGAAATCTAAGGATCTAAGGTAAGGATTATAAATATAAATATGCGGTTAAAGATTATGATTCACGTTTTCAAAGTTAGATCTAATCTAACACGAAGTTATAGGATTTCAACAGCTTATAAAGGAATCCTCTTGATTTGGAATCCCATCATAAGGTAAGGGATATTCGCCAAGGCATAAATTGTTTAAGTGTTTTCCATTATTTCAAAAACCGAAAATCGATTTGGTTACATACCTAGTATTAGCCGATTTCAAGGAAGAGGAATTCTAGCAATCGTTGGGACTTGATTAAATCAATTCGGCAACTAGGTAAGTAATTCTACTTCTAGTAGGATTTGGTTTTAAGACCAAATAGGTTTATTTATATGTTTTAATTAATGGCCGAATATAGGAGTGAAAGATCTAGATCGGTAGATCGCTTCTACGGGAATTCACGGAAACTATTAAGTTAAAAAGGTGTGTACTCTTACTAACTTTCAATAAATTGCATGGCAATCATTAAATATATAAATATGTAACAAAGATGTGAATGTGGCTAAGCACCACAAATGTGGTAAGGAGTACCTGTGCACGTTTCCTACTTTTGATAGGATTGTGAATGTGATATATTTTGAACATGTGATTAGTAACATGAATGAAAATTAAGTATGTGAAATATGTTATGAAATAATTGGGGCATTCGGGATATTTGTGGAGGAAGAAAGTGAAGGTGATGACTACGGTCTCACCAACGTAAAGTGGTGACTACGGTCACATAAAGTGAAAAGTGGTAACTTCGGTTACATCCAGTGAATACAAAGTGTCTAATGACACAACATAAGTGGGCGATGAGCACGCCGATCGCAATGATCGCTTTCGCCGATGGTGTGTAGCGGATGGAGGGTCGACTTAGTAGTCCCCGCGGTGTACAAAGTTGGTACGGGTGGTGCGTGAGCGGATGGACAAATAGGTTTGGGTTTGGGTTGCATCATCCTTTATTTTGTATGAACATGATATTGATATGACTTGTATGCCCGATTTGTTGGAAATTAGTACTATGTACACATTGAGTCAGTAGACTCACCCGTTGGGGAATTATTTTTCGTGTGATGAGCAAGTAATGGACCTGGGTCGGCAGAGCTAAAGGTGGCCATGCATCGCTTGAAGAAATTATTTGGAATTTGGACTTTATGAAATTTTAGTACTTTATTTTGGGTTTGAATGATGTAATAAGGCCATAAGGCCCAGTTGGATTTTCTTTATTCCTGTTTATTTTTATTTGAATATGATACAAATTATGTTTGATTAAAGATAAGTAAATTTATTTCTTTTAAAATAATAAACCCAAAATTATTTTGTCACCTTATTTAAGTTGGATTTCCAGAATTTATTAAATAGGTTTCAAACTAAGCCCAACCCAAAACAATTTTTTTTAAATTACACAAATTTTCTCTAAGTCATTTAGAACATTGAAAACCGATTTATTTAAGGAACATACCAGATCCGGTTCAAGCTCGTGGGCCGGGTGTGGGGTGTTTCAAAGGTTGTGAGGCATTTTCATATTATATACTTGATAATTGAGATTCAGAGTCGAAACTTGATTAGGTACCGATTGTGAATGAGTTCATAGACGTGTTTCCTAAAGAGTTACCGGGATTGCCGCCAGAGAGGGAAGTTGAATTTGTAATTGATCTGACGTTTGGGACTGCGCCGATATCATTCTTGCCGTACTGAATAGCACCAGCCGAGTTGGAAGAACTTAAACCATAGTTGCAAGATTTGTTAGATAGAGGTTTTATTTGGCTGAGTGTATCTTCTTGGGGTGCACCTGTGTTGTTTGTAAAAAGAAAGACAAGTCGTTGAGACTATATATTGATTACAGGCAGTTGAATAAAGTTACAATAAAGAATAAATATCCTTTTCCATGTGCAACAGTGTTTTTGAAAATAGATCTCAGATCTGGTTATTATCAATTGCGTGTAAAATATTGTGACGTGCCGAAAACTGCCTTTCGAACTTGTTACAGCCATTATGAGTTTCTTGTGATGCCTTTCGAATTAACTAATGCCCTTGCTGCTTTTATGGGTTTGATGAATTGGGTTTTTCAGCCTCATTTGGATATATTTGTGGTTGTATTTATTGATCTATTCTAAAATAGAATCCGAGCATGCTCAGCATTTAAGAACTGTGTTACATATTCTGTGTGAGAAACAATTGTATGCAAAATTCAGTAAATGTGAATTTTGGGTTCGCGAGGTTGGATTTCATGGTCACATAATTTCTGCGGATAGGATCCGTATCAATCCGAGTAAAGTTTCTGACATTGCTAATTGGAAAGCTCCGAAAAATGTTTCAGAAGTGCGAAGTTTTCTGGGCTTAGCAGGTTACTATCGTCGTTTTGTTAAGAATTTCTTTATAGTTTCTTCGCCGGTGACCAGATTGTTACAGAAAAATGTTGAGTTTGTTTAGTCAGACAAGTGCCAATAGAGTTTTGATCAGTTGAAAAATATATTGACAGAAGCTCCTGTACTAACTCAGTCTGAATCTGAAAAATATTATGTTGTTTATAGTAATGCATCGCTTAGTGGCTTAGGTTGTGTTCTGATGCAAGCTGGAAAGGTTGTAGCTTATGCTTCTCAATAGTTAAAACCACACGAGGGAAATTACCTGACACATGTTCTGGAATTGGCCGTGGTTGTGTTAACTTTGAAGATCTGGCCATATTATTTGTATGGTGAGAGATGTCACATTTACACCGATCATAAAAGCCTGAAGTATTTGATGACTCAAAAAGAGTTGAATTTGAGACAATGACGATGGCTTGAGCTATTGAAAGATTATGATTTAGTGATTGATTATCAACCTGGAAAAGATAACGTTGTTGCGGATTGATTAAGTCGAAAATCATTGTTTGCTTTGAGAGCATTGAATGCTTAGTTGATTCTGAATCATGATGGTTCTATTTTAGCCGAATTGAAAGCTAGACCAGTGTTTCTTCAGAGGATTCGGGAGTTGCAAAATGTTGACTCGAAGTTAGTAGCTAAACGAGATCAGATTCAGAGTGATTTATCTACAGAATTTAGTGTTGGTGCTGATAGTATGTTGTAATTTCACAATAGATTGTGTGTTTCGAATAATTTGGAATTAAAACAAGACATTTTGACTGAAGCACACAGTAGTACGTACTTTATTCATCCGGGTAGTATGAAAATATTTTGTGATTTGAAACAGATATGTATTGGTGGCCGGGTATGAAACACGAAATTTATAAGTTTGTAGCTAAATGTTTAATTTGTCAGTAGGTGAAAGCCGAACATCAGGTACTGTCTGGACTATTGCGAATTGTCATGATTCCTGAATGGAAATGGAAACGAGTCACGATGGATTTTGTATTTGGATTGCCTGTATCACCAAGAAAGAAAGATTCGATCTGGTTTATTATTGATAGATTGACGAAGTTGGGTCACTTTATTCCCGTCAGAACGGTTATTCGCTCGAAAAATTAGCTGAGTTGTATGTGTCTGAAATTGTTAGATTACACGGGGTGTTAGTGTCTATTATTTCTGATCGAGATCCGAGATTTACTTCTAGATTTTGGGGTAAACTTCACGAGGCTCTAGGTACTAAAAATACATTATCTATTATCAGTTTAATTCACATTCTATCAATCTCAATTTCATTATCAATTCACCATTCCAATATCGTATATAACCAATCTCAACTGAATTTCATACCGATTTCATATATCAGATAAGCCTTGCTACTTTTTATTCTATTCAATCGATATACCATATTAATCATCTCAACATAACTCAAACAAGCATTATATACTTAAATCATGATTAGATCATACAATTTAACATAAATTAGTAAGAATTAAATTGAATCGGATCATAAAAGTACAAACCGGGAATGTCGAGCTATTCGTCAACGGCTTTAGCTTTTCCTTTCTCCCTCGAGGAATCTGGATCGACATTAGTTAAGGATTAACATAAACATGCAATACCATAAATATTCAACCAAATTTACAATCAATTTTCATTTTATACAAATTTTGCATTTTATTCAATTTAGTCCCTAAAATTGGGACTATCATAACTTTTAATCTAAAGCTCCAAATTGAAATAAATTTTCACTAATAACCATTAGGGACCTCTTATTTTTCATTTATATAGTCAATTTTTCAATATATTTAGTTTAGTTTCTAATGTACGAAATTATCAATAAGCTGCACAATTTAGTCATTTTTTACCTTTAAGCTTAAAATCTATCAATTTAATACATAAAAATTTAAGAAATAAATAATGGTAACTTTCTAAAACTTTAATAGTTTTACAAATTAATACATGGGCTAGCTAGATTAAGCTCCCATGATCTCAAAAATATAAATATTACAAAAAATGACTAAATTGAACTAACCAATTTATTGCAAAAGTTTGAAATCCTTAGGGTCGTTCCTTCTTCTTTTTCTTGAAATATTATGTGTTGAAGGATGTAGAAACAATGTTCTCTTTCATTCCACCATGTTATACTTTTATTTTCTTTTATAAAATTTATTTACATTAAATTTAATTATAAGTTTATTAATATAGAAGCATGTTAATAGCTTTGTACTGCACACTTAACAAATTTAAGGTGGGTTATTTGTCAATTTAGAACTTGATTTAATTGTTATTTAAGTCGTCAAGTCATTTCTTAATTGAAAGTCTATAGTGATTGAACTTTACAATTTAGTCCCTCGACCCTAATTAATCTCTAATTCAACAAAATTACTTATTCAAAATTCAATTCACTTATACAATATCTTTGTAAATATTTAATAATAATATTAACGGGCTCATTTTACAGAAATGGGATCTTGAAACCATATTTTTTGACACTACTGACTTTTGGTGTAACACCCTAAACCCGGCCTAGATGTCCAGACCAAGTTCAGAGAGTTACATCATCGATACTAAAAATACCACAATTAACATGCGATCGAAATGAACCATTCATCACATAATATCCATCATAGCAATTAACTAAGTATATAATTTTCACAAATACCATAACATCATAGAATATCGAAATTCCTAATAGTAATACCGAAAAGAAAGATAAAAGCTTGACCGAGCTCCCTGCGGCGCCGACCCGTTCAAGTCTGAGAACCACCTAAAATCAAATTAATAACAAAATGAGTTGTGAACTCAGTGCATAAAAGACATTTATTCAATTAGATCACATTTACAAGATGATTCCTAAATCCTAAGATTCAGTTTGGTAACATAAGCAATTTCAGTTCAGATTCAGAATAGATCAGTTACATATGCAAAAGCAATTTCAGTTTCATATAAAAAACAAATCAGATTTAGATGCAAATATTCCTACCCCCATCTGCTACACACCGTATTCGACCATCTTAACACACCGTTAAAGGCGTTCAGTGCCCAACCAACCCTACACACCACAGAGTGTCTGTCTGACACTTTAACAGAGACACAACTTAGCTGCTAGATCAAAATGCGACAAAGCGCCAGATCCAGATTTATACGTATTGTGGCTTAGCCACTAATTCGGAGCAGATTACTTCCTTCTTCACAATATACCAACCCATGCAAATGCAGAGTACAAATGTCCACAATATGTGTTCAGTCATTTTAAATCATTTCATAATTAGATAATACAATTCAATACTAGAATAACTATCACAGTACACATACAGTTATGTTATTCATATGTCAGTCACTAAGCATCAAAGAGTCCTCGTACAATCAAATTCAGATCATTCATACATTGGGGAGGTCAGTATTAGTGTCGGGCAACACTCACGGCCTCAAAAACTAGATTCGGACCCTATTTATATGCCACACGGCCTAGACACACGCCCATGTCCTTGCCCGTGCGGCTCACACGGCCTGGACACATGCCCATGTCCTTGCCTGTGTGGCTCACACGGCCTAGGCACATGCCTGTGTCCTCTGTCCGTGTGATTCTAAAATGTAAACAGAGAGTTACACGGCATAGACACACGCCTGTGTCCTTGCCCGTGTGACTCACACAGCCTGGGCACACGCCCGTGTGCTTGCCCGTGTGGTCCTAAGTTACAAAAAGTGAGTTACACGGCCTAGACACACGCCCGTGTGCTTGCCCGTGTTGTCCTAAGTCATAAACGTAGGAGGATTCTAGAACCTAACACGACCATCCAATAATCAATTACACCATCATTCTCAATATATTGCTAAGATCAACCTATCGTCAAAATTATGTCGAAAGTTTCGACGCAACCCCAACTCAATTTTGCACACTTACCTGGCACGTAACAGAGGAAACCGGGCTAACGCGGCGGAGGAGTGTCTCTCGTAATATTCTCGCCTAAAAAGTAACCAATCGAGCGTTTAAACAAATTGTTCAAGTAAAATGAGCAAAATCTCGTTTCGACAGAATAAACATCAACAAGACGAAATTCGCAGAAACGAAAAGAGATAACAATGGAACTTACACAATAATCGCACAATCAGCGTAACAAGCAACGAAAGAAATCCCAATTAATGAAGAATCAAGTATAAAACCAAGCAAAAAAATAAAAGAAGAAGAAGAACAAAGAACTTGAAAGAAAAGAAAAAAAAATAAAAAAAAAGGACCATAGAATTGATTTTAGAATGGTTTAGGTTAACCACCAACCAACCTTCCAGTGTTTAGCAAAAATATTTCCCTATCGTATACTCTGGGGTTCGAACAGAGGACCTAACAGAATATATATGCTTAACCAGTGAACCAGCAGGCTCATTCTTAACTTAAATTTACACTAAATTGAACATAACTATATAATGCATGATTAAGGGTCGCTTTTAAAATAAAAAAAAACTTTTAACGATGCGACTCGAACTCCAGACCTTAAATACAATAGTAAAACATAGAACCACAGATATATAGATTTAATTAGTGCAGAGTCTCACAATTAAATTCTCAAAATTTTGGGGTGTTACATTTGGGTCATTATAGATACCATGGGAAAGGTATCGGTACTTGGGTAATTTTTCTCAAATTTTTGAAACATCAAACCTGGTTTTGGTATCGATACCAAGGGCTGAGTATCAATACCATGAGGAGAGTATCAATACTTTGGTTTTTTACCCAATTTTTCTAAAACTTCGAAGCTAAATTTGGTATCGGTACCACAACAGGGGTATTGATACTTTGAGCCAAGGTACTGATACCAGTGGTAAGGTACCAATACCTTGAACTCATTTTCATAGAGAATATTTTATAAGTATTTGAAGACAAAAATTTTATAATTCAGGTATAAGCGTAATTATTTAATGATATTAATTAATTGAAATTTTATTTTACTGGCGTGAGTATGTCATTTATTTGATTTAAAATATATCTATTTGTTAGAAGATTAATGTGGCATCCCGAGACCTCAATTTGACTAGTGAGTCAAGTTAAAAGGTGTTATTAGCATTCTGCTTTGTCTTATGTGACTGGGTCATCGTCTTCCTGTTCGGCAGACTCAGTGTTTAAAAGACTTCTGCAAAATTGGAAGAACTCAGGCCTGCGAAAGACCTTTCCACTGACAAAGCACCCTATGTTGCTGATCGTTTGCAGGTTTACTATTATGAAGTGGTTCTGGAATCGTTACCGTAGGGTTTTGTGTATTTCCCGAAAGTTCCTTGAGTACTTTTTTACTTCGAAGTTTGAAGTCATTCATGTAACTTTTCTCAAAGAAAGTAGCACGATTTGACACTATCGCAGTTTGCTCTTTCGAGTTATAAATAAATCACCCTTTGTTCCTTTTGGATATCCTACAAACATGCACAATTTTGTACATGAGTCCAACTTCCTCACATCTTTATTCAATGTGTGGGTTAGGCATCCCCAAATCCTTAAACGGTTTAGATTCGGCTTCCTACAATATAACAATCCGTATGGAGTTTCTGATGTTGCCTTAGTTGGCACATAATTCAGAATATAGCAAGTCGTTTGTACCGTATATATCCAAAAACAGATTGGTAGCTTCGAATAACTTGACATCAAACGAACTAGTCTAACGAACCATACTACATCAATATATTTTAATAATTTAATAAAAAATATAATTTAAACATGGTTATTTTTAGTTTTCATGGAACCTAGACTCCGATGTAGCTTAGTACTATTTAAAAAAAAAAAAACCAAAATTGATTTTATTTAAAATTAATTGGTGAATGGTTTAGCTGGAGGGGGCTAAGGCCTTGAATTTTGACCAAAGTCAAAAGTTGACAACAGGCAAAAGGAGACCCAAAAACTATGGGTATGAATTAAAAGGATATGATTTGGAGCGGCTAAATAGTAGTGCTGACTCTCAAAATTCCCACCATTTTTTTTTTGCGATCATTGTGAGTGGTTAAGCGCATTTGTCTTTGGTTTGTTAAAAAAATTTCTTGTTTCATCAAGCTATAAGGTGATGAGCTTCTTCTTCCAAGTCGAGAAGGTGAAAAAATCCATAACTAGAAGTAAAAACAATGAAGGCCATCATCACCAATAATGTTGCAGTTGCTCTATCTTTCTTCATTTGCCTTTCTTTCTTACCCTTACTAAATGCTTCTGAAGACATGGACAACCCGGCGAGCCAAATCTGTGAAAAAAGTGCCACTAAGCTTTGCTACGATACCCTTTATAAGGAACCCGACGCTACAAGGGTCGACTTTCTTTCCCTTTCAATAATCGCTATCAATATGACTAATAAAAATGGCACAGCCATTTGCGATTACATCAACAAAGGTGCTAAAGGATTTGAGGACAAAAAGGTGCTAAAAAAATGCCAAGTAGATATAAGAAAGGCAATGCATAACCTTGATAATGCTCGGAAACTTATAAAACCTGAAAAAAGAACAATTCCCCTGGAAGTGAAAAAACTTGTGAACCAATCCATATCTGATGGCCACGGATGTTTGGATATGTTGAATCCGCCGAAACCGCCCACGGAGTTGAAGTCTTACGTTGATATCTTTACCAACCTATTAGACATTATCTATAACATCATCATTATGATACCGATTGCAAAACCAAGCCATAAACCCTTGTGATTAAAGCTCTCCTACATTTCCAGTTTTGTTATTTCGAGGCTTAATATTTTAATAATAAAATCATATTTTAATTTGTAAAAGAATTAATAATTAGTAGACATTATTCTTTGATTGAATATAATGAATGTAATTATAAGAGAAAACTTTATAATCATGCCAATTTAGGATTTAATTTAATTGGTTTTTAGAATGATTTTTTAAATTTTTTAATATCTAATAGATTTAAATCTTGACTCCATGTATTTATAGTTTTTTAATAAAAGTATGAGGATAAAAATGTAATTTCATTATAAAAGAAAAATGACGAGAGGTAATTAAATATTTTAGGTGAAAATAACATTTAGAATAGAAAAAAAAATCAAGGTATAGACTAAATCAAAATAGAAAAGAAGATTAAGGGACTTAAAATATAATTTTTTTCATTAAAAAATAAGGATTGAATTGCAAAACTGTAAAATTAAAATTACATGGACTGAATTTTTAAAACTGTAAAATCTGACTATCGGGGATTAAATAGTAAAAAACTGTAAAATTTACCGTGACTATTTTATAGAAACTGAAAAATTTGTAGACATGGTTTATAACAGTGACACATATTTTAAATATATTTTTAGTAACATTTATTTTTGAACAATTTTATTATAGGTTATGATCATATCTGTTTTTTTACACAATACCTAGAACTACTTGTAGTCTATCCCCAACTCATAAATAGGACGATAATGCGCTTCAGCAAATTAATGATGTACCAAAAGTTGGGTAATTTATTTTATTTTTTTGAAGGAATGGTAGTTTATTTAAAGATGCCTTGAATGTTTTGGAAGATAGCTGGAAACTCGTGTTGTAACACCCCTTCCCCGTATTCGATGCCAGAACCGGGTACGAGGCATTACCAGACTTAACTTACTTATTCGTACAAAATCGGCAATGAACTTTCTTTTCAACTTAAAACTTTTCATTCGAACTCTTAACGTCCCTATTATGGGCCTACGAGACCCAAGACATACACATGGAGTGATCTGGAAACTTACGAACACTTAGAAAATTTTTACCCAAAACAAGACCACACGCCCGTGTGGAAAGGAACATGCCCGTGTGGGCAGGTCGTGTAGTCACACACGCCCATGTCCCTAGTCCGTGTAGATTTTATTTTTCATTCCGAACCTACAGGGGTTTTCACACGGCCTGGCATACGCCCATGTCTATGGCCCGTGTCCCTCACACGGCCATGACACGCCCGTGGCTCTACCCGTGTGCAAAAACCTGGGTATTCTGTTTATGACGTCAGCACACATTTTAGGTCACACGGCCAAGCCACATGCCCGTGTGCTGGCCCGTGTGACGAACTGAAATTTTCGCAAATTAGATGCAGGGGACACACGGCTAGGCTACACGCCCATGGGGCAGATCGTGTGTCACACACAGCCTAGACACACGCCCGTGTGTCTATCCGTGTAGACAAATACAAGGCTATTTATCAAGCCATTTGCCACCCTGAAAAGCAATCATACTTATACTATTCCTAGCAACACATGACATAACAATAATACACCTCAATTATTCACAATCAAGACATCCGCACCTTGAATTCCACTACACACATCATGCACATACTTCATACTTTACTCACTCAATTGCATAAACTTGCACTTCATGAATTTCATCATCATTGAATAGATATGACTTATCTAGTTTTGGCCTATTCCAATGGCCATTTACAAAATGAATTGAATAACATTAATATCCAACACCCTGGCTAACCAATATGACATATAACAAAATGACCAAGTTCCTATACATGCCATACCACAATAATCAAACTTTACTATACCAAAAGAATAGCTTGATAGTGTGAATCGAACTCCGACGTCCAACGATCCCCGAGCTAGCTTGGCGATACTACAAGGAAATGGAAAAGAGAAGGGGTAAGCATTAAGCTTAGTAAGTTTGCATGAAATAAATAGCAACATAAGAGCTTATGATAACATTTTACATTGAGTAATAACTCAAATTCTCAAGCACATTGACATAACTTACTCATGCTTACTCTTACCAATCTCATAACACATATCAAACTCATTTCTTGTGAGGTTCTTATATACACCTGTATCAATTCATCACATAACTTTAGCACTTTTACATCTTGAACATAAACTTAGCTCTTTACCCCGTTGAACCACTTGGAATATCGAAGGATACTCGAACTCGTCATTCACATAATACGATGCCAATGCCATATCCCAGATATGGTCTTACTTGGGATGACTTCTAGATGCCGATGCCATATCCCAGATATGGTCTTATACGGGATCTCTCATCGATGTCGATGCCATGTCTCAGACATGGTCTTACACGATTTCATACCGAAGCCAGGTCCCAGACGTGGTCTTACACGGGATTACTACTTGATACCAATGCCATATCCCAGATATGGTCTTATACGGGATCTCCTTTCGGTGCCGAAGCCATGTCCCAGGCATGGTCTTACACGGGACCTTCTTAATCTCATATCGTGACAATGGTATCCTTTCTATTCCTAAGGTTCAACCAGGACTTTCACATAATATAATTTCATCATACTTTCATCGATACCTCATTAATCAACTTCATAGAGATAATATACATTTCTCATGATATAAAGCATATTAAAACATAATAACATAATAACATTACGTTGATTTATTCCACACAAACTTACCTCGGTAACAAAATATGTACAGTTGTTCAATTTAGTCTACCACTTTGTTCTTTCCTCGGTTTTGGTCCGGACTTCGTGTTTCTTGATCTATAATGAAAATTTCACTTATTTAATAATCACATTGACTAAAATAACTCATGTATCATACTTTGGAAAAATTATGATTTTGCCCCTAAACTTTCACATATTTACAAAATGGTCCCTAGGCTCGTATAATGAAATACACTCATTTCCTTGGTTACCCAAGCTTAGCCGAACCTACCTTAAGCTTATAGTAGCTCATATTTTTCTTCAAAACTGATTTTTACTACACATTTTCTCACTTTTACAATTAGGTCCTTTTTATGAATTTTCCATGAAAATCACTTAGAAAAAGATGTTTATCATACATCAAACTTTCATATTCCTCCATTAAACATCAAAATACATGTATGTCATACATGGGTAAATTTTTGAACATGAACTCTAGCTCAAAATATAGCTAGAAATGGCTAAATCAAGATACGAGGATCTCAAAAATACGAAGAACATTAAAAACGGGGTTAGGATGCACTTACTTTGAGCTTGAAAATGAACAAAGCCCTAGCTATGGCTTCTCCTCAAAATGTAGGCACTTAGGGAAGAAGATGGACACCATTTTTGACTTCTTTTTCCCTTTTTATTAGTTTATTAACCAAATGACTAAAATGCCCTTAAGGCCCCTTTCTTGAGATTTTTCCTTCCCATGTCTATTTTTGTCCATCATGACAGATAATGGTCTAATTGCTAAATAAGGACCTCTAATAATTTTTCTAATACTATCTCATACTTGAATATTCTAGAATCTCATATTTTTCAATCTTTGCAATTTAGTCCTAATGAATAAATTGATCACTAAATTATAAAATTTCTTCATGAAATTTCCACATAATCATGCAAACATGTCATAAACCTCATAAAAACCATAAAACACTTATTTCTACCTCAGATTTATGGTCTCGCAACCACTATTCTGACTGGGCCCTAAATCGGGCTGTTACACTTGTGGCCCTTTGCAGGGCCACAACGTGTTCGACAAATTTTTTTGGCTGGTTTTCAAGGAACGCTTATTAACTAACACGGAACGATGTAGAAGAGGTATGTCAGACAATTCCTCATGTAAGCTTTGCGGATCCGTGAATGAGTCTATCATTCATTCCTTAAGGGATTGTTGTAAGGCAAGAGATGTTTGGAAGCAGGTCATTCCTTTGAGGTTATTGCGTCGATTTTTATCTTACTCACTAAAGATTGGTTAACGATCAACTTGAGAAATGAGTTTGGTTTAGTTTTTCAGGAGTTTGATTGGAGGTCTTTGTTTGGTATTCTCTGCCGGAAGATTTGGAAACAAAGATGTTTGTGTGTGTTCCAAGATGTTTCGTTCAACAAAGATCACATCCTTCATTCTTCATGGATTTGGGTTAAAGCTCTCAAGTTTTTATTTGGTAGACTCGTTGAAAGCACCAGAAGACGGAATAGGTGTCGGAAGTGGAGTCCACCTTCCTCGGGGTCCATTAAATTAAACACTGACAGTGCCCGTAATCTAATTTCAGGATTAGCCGCATCGGCAGTAGTGGCGAGAGATGAATTTGGCAATTGGGTGTGTGGGGTAGGTAGAAATATCGGTAGGTGTAGTGTGGAGCAAGCGGAGCTTTGGGCAATATATGACGGTCTTTCTATGGGATGGGATGCTCAATGGAGAGATGTTGTTGAAACGGATTGTACACTTGCTATTAAAGGGATCAATGGTGATTCGAGAGGGTATGCACATAGAGATTTGGTTATAAGAATTCGGGAGTTACGTAGTTAAGATTGGAGTGTTGTCTTTGAACAGATCCCAAGGGAGGTAAAATTTGCTGCTCATTCATTAGCTGGAATGATGAAGGATTTCCCAGTTGGCGCCCAAAAATTCCATAGAGCTCTCTCTTTAGTCCGTCACCAATTAAGGATGGATAACATGTCTGTGCTTTTGAATCCCGTTACATCTTGTTAGTTTAATAATCTATTTTCTTGTTATAAAAAAAAAGCTAAGTAATAAAAATGATTAAATAATTAATAAGTCAATTATGTGAAGATGAAAGTATGATTAAATTTTTGGTGGCTGTCGGCAGTCATATTATTGAAGTTAACAATCAAATTAGTCTGCGGTGAATTAATTGTTTTTGAGCCACTAGGAGCTCAATTGAATGTTTTTTTTTATAAAGGCTTGAAAGTTTTTTTTACCCTTAAACCTTTAAAAAATTGTTTCATAATTTTTGTGATGATTTTTTTGAACCTTGTGATCATCTATTTTTTTTTTTCATGATTTTTAGATATTTAAGTTTAATTTAATTATGTATAAATCATGGGATGTTTGTTAATTGGTAATTGTTTGGATTTGTTTTATATGGTTAATCATGTTGCTTATAAAATTTTTCATGGATCAAGTTGGGTGTCTGCCTAAAAAATTAGAAAATTTGAAGAAAAAAATATAAGTCCGAAATATGAGTTTAGACAAAAAATGAAGCTTGTTTAAAGCCATTTTTGGTCAGGGCTCGACCCGGCTCGAATACAAGCCCTGAAATGTTACTCTTTTTTCCTCTATTCAGCTAAATCTCATTCTCATACTCTCATTTCTCCCAAACCTAATTTTTAAATCCCTAACAAAACAACTTTCCCTTCTCCATTCCTCCACCTACCTCTCCACCTCTAGCGACTCCCCCGTCCGCTAGCTTTAGGGGTGTTCAAATGATTAACTGAACCGAATTAGTATTAACTAAATTAACCAAACTTTTTAAATCTTTAACCATTAATCGAATCGAATTATTTTTTAAAAAAATTAACCAAACCGAAATATTTCGATTAATTCAGTTGGTTAGCTGAAATTTATATGTTTTTTTTTTTTTTTTGTTAAAACAAGTATAAAACTTATCACAAAAAAAATGATAATGTCCATTTGATCGAATTATCCGAATTAGTAATAACCTAATACATATAATATATAATATTATTTATTAAGTTCGGTTAATTCAGTTAATTATCCGATTTCGAACCGAATTAACCGTTAACCGAAATTTTAAAAACCTTTAATCGACCTTCGACCGAACTAGATCTGTTAACCGACCGATTAACTGAGTTAGATCAATTCGAATAATTAATTCGGTTTTAACCGAAGTTTAAACACCGCTAATTAGTATTCTCTTCTGTCAGTTTCCCTATTTTCTTTTGAGTTGTTTCCAATGTCGTTTACAAGAAATAAAGGTATTGATTTTTTCTGGGCGGTGCTCCATTCTCTGAAAATGACCCTTTGTTTCTTTTTCTTTTCTTTTTTTTTTCTTTCTGGAAATTCAACCTCTAAAGTGGTGCTTTGAATGGAAGCAATGAATCATGGGATCAGGGATTTTTTGTAGTTATCGCCCTCAATAGTGTTAAGATAATGTCACCTCATCTACTGCTATCTTATTTATTTATATATAGATAAATTATGGCAGTTTTTTTTGCTTTTCAACAGTTGAAAAGGAAGAAAATAATATTTTTGTTTGGCTACTCTTTTTTTTTTTCATCTCGAATATGTGAATCTTATACCACTTACAGGATTCTGTTTCGATGAAACGAATAACTATGGGGCACAGAGACATTTTGGAATTTATAATTTACTCATATTGTTTTTTTTTTTTTTTTGACAAATACTCATATTGGTTTTTAAATGGTATCATTGGATTTGTGAGATATCAACAATAAATAGAGGTATTCCACCTCAATTGTAATCACTCAGTTGTAATTCTTCAAAGTAATAGAACCACTTTGGGAGTATTTATTCAAACGCTTGTGTGCATAGTTTTTGTAGTAGGCCCAATTTGTCCGGGCTCAAAACCAAAAAACAATAAAAACCAAAAATAATGACAACAGTCTAAAGTCCCAGGCCCAAATCACAAAAATTTAAACAAAAAATAATAAAGTTATAACAGCCTAAATTTCCAATAACCCAAAAGAGCCCAATAACAAAAAACCCTAATGGCCCAAATGGCCCAAAAATCTAAACATCTTCAGAAGCAAAAAACCCTAGCCTCCTTTGTGCGCCGTGCCGCCGCTCCACGTGCCGTGTCAGTGCGCCCATCGCTCGAGGACAGCCTCCCTTGCACAGAAATGGCAAGGGTCAGCCTTTCTCTCCGTTGACCTCCACGCCGTCTGCAAAAAAGGGAATGAAAAGCACAGAAATAGAGCAGAGAAATAGTAGCAGAAATGAAATCATGAACAGTAGCAAACATAAAATCTAATGTATTATTCGGCTATAAAAGCCCCAACTTATGTATTTTTTAAGAACACACAATATTAATAAAAAAAAAACAGAACTCAAAGTTGAAAAAAGGTGATTTTTTCTTTTATGTATTTTAGTTTTTTTATTTTGTAAATAAAACATAAAAACAAAAAAAAGGGGGTCGAAACCTACCTGCTTCTCTGTATCTCGTCACCATCGAAGTCTCTATCCGTTCGCGAAAGCCATGGTAGCCCTTTAGGGTCTCAGTTCAGGCTTCGTTAAAAGGAATACGAGGGGTTAGAAGGCAGAAAAAGGGACGATGGCTAAAATTGTTCCTTCTTTGTTTAGGCTTTCGCCTTTAGATCCGAAATCTAGAGTAAAAAAAAGAGGGAAAAGGGCTAAAAAAGGGTTTTTTTTTTAAAACTCCGGCCACCGGAGGCGATGGTCGCCGTCGCCGATGACCGGTGGCCACGACAGATCGACGGCTGAAGCCACGGCCTGAGAAAGGGAGAGCGAGAGAGGATCTGAGAGAGTGCTCAGAAATTTTTGGAAAAAATAAATGGGGAAATGCTTTTTTTTTTTCCGATTTTTGATATTTATATAGGGACCAAACGGCGCCGTTTTGGACTTAAGCATCAGGTGCCAAAACGACGTTGTTTTGCTTAAGACCCGAAACCTGACCCGTTTGTAAGCTAGGATCCACGTGTTTTTCCCCTAGAGGGATATTTACGCGGTCAGTCCTCCCGCTTTTTCGCCCATTTTCAATTTAACCCTGTCCTTTTTTTTGCTTTTTAATTTTACCCTGTAATTTCATTTTCGTTTCATCTCGGTCCATTATGAAACGGCGCACTCCATAGGATCGGGTTATTTGCCCATTTAGTCCTCATTTGTTGCCCGTATTATATTTATCTTATCATTCTTGTTACTTTTATTTACTTATTTATCCATTTATTTATTTACTTGGTTGTTTTTTTATATATCTTTAAAAACAAGATTGTTACATTTTTATTTTTACATTTTATTCATTTATTATCATTATTTTTATAATATTACTTTGTTATCTTATTTTTACTACTTTGTCATTTCTTTTATCATTCTCGCATTTTCTACGTTTATAATCGTCATCAGGCACCTAGCATTCTTTATTTTTTTTTTATTTTTATCACTTTATTTATTTTATACTATGGATTAATATTCTTACTATTGTTATAGTTATATTGATATTATCATAGCATTTCCTTTTTCACTTATTATATGTCATTCTAATATTCTACTCGTATAGCCATTTTAAAATCACTACATCATGCATTATGTTTAAATGTAATTAGTCGCTTTTATATTATACCCCAAAATGAGATAAATACCCATCATTTTAAATATTACATTTGTTATTATTCAAAAAAGAAATTTTTCAAAAAATAAAGCAATGTTCCGTATTTGGAGATTCGAGAAGTCGTGCCCTAACTTACGGGGTCTCGACTTTCTCGTTGAACCTAGATAACCGAATATCCTTTTAAAATTAAAATACGCGAGTTTAATATAAAAAATAAAAGGCAAACTTATTTTCAAGAATTCGAGATGTCGTGTCCTAACTTACGAGAAATGACCTTTTGTTACCTCGAGATAAGAAAGCCTTTTCATACGTTTTGATCTATTTAAGGGACTTTACTAAAATATATACATTAATACAAAGGGGGATCGTGTTTTTTAACTCTTTTCAAATTTCCAATTTTCGACACCAAAGACATCAAGTAATCAATTAGGTACCAATTTTGGGCGTAACGAGGGTGCTAATCCTTCCTCGTGCGTAACCGACTCCCGAACCTGTTTTCTAAACTTTGTAGACCAAAAATCATCGTTTGAGATCAAACATTTTATTAAAACGATCAAATAACGAGGTGGTTCGATCACACCTCATAAAAAAGATTGGTGGCGACTCCCATTTTTTATTTTTTTAAATAAAAGTCTATTTCAAAAAAAAATTGTTTCGACAGCTTGGCTACTTCACTGGGGAATAAAATAAGAGAGTCAAGCCACGAGTCGATTATTTCTTGTCTTTTTGTCGAAATTGATAATTTGGTTTAAATTTACGATCCTTTTGTTGCATTTCATTTTTTTAGTCTGCATCATTTTATTATATTTGCTTTATTGGTCCGAGTCTTTGGATATATTTTCGCATATTGCATTTCATAACCAGTCGGTTATACCCTTTTAAGTGGAAGTGAGAAACTATTACTTCGTGAGGTCTTCACCTCCGTATAGGATAGTGGATCGCTTTCGGGATACATATGTACCTATATCTTCGTGAGATTTTCATCTCCGTATAGCCATAGGGAAATGTATTCCCCTGAACTGAACTCGGTTTGTATGAGCCTATAATGGGTGAGCATCGAGGAATCTGCAGGTTCAGGTACCCTTACTTTAGAACCGAACCACATATAGTGAGCCCTAAGAGCCTACCCTAGGTAGAACCACACTGAACCCCTAGTGGTCACCCAAATAGGTGCTTTATTTATTATTTCTTGCTTGCTTTAAATTTTAGCTTTGTATAAGATGTACTGACTTGTTTTGTTTTGCTTTGACTGTGATTGCATGACATTTTTATCATAAAAAAGGTGCTGATTCATATTCAGTTACTAAATAGAGAGCTTGCCATGGAGAACGGATTTCTTGATAAAGTGAAAGATAATGCGGCTGTCTGAATATGGTCCGAGAAGATGCAACTAGAGAAATGTGATAGTCTGATGGTGGGGTACGTATCAGAATTGTGGGACTTCACTCGTATCAGTGTGACCCAGAACAATCTCCAAGAATTGAAAGAGATATAGGTGGTGGGGTAAAAGAGTCAATGACAACATCTCTCGGCCAAGTCAAGAAGGCACTCGACCAAAGGAGGAATACCTGCAAGTGATCCCATCTGAGCTTGAGATCATAAAGCGGGATTTTGAAAAAAGGAATTCAGAGCTAGGAAAGAAGATAGAACAATTGGAAGAGGAAAAAATGCAATTAAAACTAGATGTTGATGTCTAGAAGCTAGAGGCCGATAAACTGAGAAAAGGAAAGAACAAGGTTGAGAAAGATCTGAACAGTTTAAAAATGAATTACAAGAAGCTGTGCTTGTCGATGAGGACTGCCGGGCTGGGAAAAACATCAGAATAATGGCGACAAGAGATCAAAGAAGAAAAGATTAAAGCCGATCGATGGGAAAGGAAATTCCAAGATGCCCAAGTTCAAAAAATGCTCTAAAAAGAGACCTATTGGAAAGCCAAAATGAGAAGGTCAGATTAAAAGCTAGGGCAGTAGAACTAGAAATGTCACTTCATCAGTATCGTAGTCGCAACTCCACCATTGAGCTAAAGGTGAGCCTAAACAAGATTGAAGAGCTGAAGAGAAAATAGAAGAGCTCAAGACCGTATTACAAATTGTGAACTCCGAGTTAGCTCCTTGAAGCAAACAATGAGCATTGGAAAGAGCAACTCCACCGTTCTCAAGGTCAAGTTACGGATAGAGATCATATCATGGGTGAAGCTGTGGCTCAAGTACGAGAGGTGGCTGATCATTTGCAAACCCTAGCAGTTCAGGCTGACATGCTAAGCTTGAAGTATGAATCAGGATTGGATCGGGGTCAGGAGTTAGCTTGGCTTCTTAGAAAGGTTAAGGTTTTGAGTATTAGGGCAAAGCCGTATATGTAATCCATTTTATGTAAAGAAATTTGTTTTCTAGTAAAGTTGTTCTAATAGAATTGAATCAGAGTCAATGCCTCTTTTTGCATTCGTTTCATGCATTTGCATTACATTGCATCATATGCATTAAATTTCACAAAAGGCCCCAATTAAACGAAATTATTTCAGTTAATCTGGAAATCAATAAAACCCAACCAGCCGAATATCGTTACAATACTCGCGCCAAAACCAAAGTAATGGATGAAAGATTGGAAAGGCTAGAACAGATTCAAAAAGATATGCAAGATCAGTTGCAAGAGCAGCTGCAAGAACAGTTAGCAAAAGTACAACAGGACATAAGGGATTAGATACAGGAATCCCAAAGAAGTATGATAAGCCAATTGGCGCAGTTGCTGGTTGGAGGACTTGGAAAAGGGAAGAGCACTGCGGTCAACTCAGGGGATGATAATGATGATCCTATTTACCCCCGGTTTTACCCCGATAAATGCCCAGGTACAACCAGAAGCGTACCCACGAAGAGTACCCGTTACTATCAGACCCCAATAGTATCAAGCTGGTACCTCGACACCAACGAACTACCCAACGGGTTCAGGCTCCAATCCGGGGGATAATCCAACCAATTTCGTTGTTCCTGATCTAGATGATACGACAGAAATGGAAAAAGCAAGAGTGAAACTGCCAAAGCAACTTTAGGATCGATGCAGATGGTTAGAAGAAAAATTTAGAGCAATGGAAAATGCTGACTACCACTGCGAAGTTGATACTAAGGATCTGAGTTTGGTCCCCGATTTAGTACTCCGACCGAAGTTTAAAACTCCAGAGTTTGAAAAGTATAATGGGACTAGTTGTCCTGAAGCTCACATTACTATGTTCTGTCGAAGGATGACAGGATACGTCAATAATGATCAACTGTTAATCCACTACTTTCAGGACAATCTGATCGGGTCAGCAGCTAAATGGTACAACCAACTGAGCCATGCCAAAATTAATTCATGGAAAGACTTGGCACAAGCTTTTATAAAGCAATATAGTCATGTGACGGACATGACACCCGATAGAATCACGTTGTAAAATATGGTGAAGAAGCAAAGTGAGAGCTTCAGGCAATATGCCCAAAGATGGAGAGAGGTGGCAACGCAAGTCCAACCACCTCTTCTGGAGAAAGAAACCATAATGCTTTTCATCAATAATTTAAAAGCCCCGTTCGTCAACCATATGTTAGGAAGCACTACTAAGATCTTCTCGGATATAGTAATGTCCGGTGAAATGATTGAAAATGCAGTGAGAAGTTGTAAGATAGACGCCGGGGAAAGCGTCAAAAGATCAGCACCAAGGAAGAAAGAAAATGAGGTGAATAACGCAAGCACATATAACAAGGGCTATTCAAAACCAATCACTGTAGGCCCGCCCAGGACAGTAACTACTAGCCATCTGGGCCCTCAAGGAAAGAATCCAATCCAAGGCCAAATACAGAAAGGCTCCAGTTCACAACCATCTCGATAACATATAGGGAGCTGTATCAGAGTCTGTTTGATGCACATGGGGTATCCCATTTCTACTTGAAACCTATGCAACCTTTATTTCCCAAATGGTATGATATGAATGCTCAATGCGAGTACCACACGGGAATCACGGGACACTCAATCGAGAATTGCATCGCTTTTAAAAAGTTAATTGAAAGGTTTATCAAGATGGGCATTGTAAAGTTCGATGATCCATTAGGACCTAATGTGGCAGGAAATCTGTTACCCAGTCATTCCGATAAAGGGGTAAACGCGATAATCGAGAGTGGAGGTAAAAGAACCAAAATTGATGTGGCAGAAGTAAAAACCTCACTGAGATGGGTTTGGAAAAAGATGGTAGAAGGAGGATTAATCAAACAAGATTCAGAGGAGAGACCCAAAAGGATGAGGAACAACTGTGAGTTCCATGCTGAAAAAGGTCATTAGATCCAGGAGTGCGTTGAATTCAGGGCCCTAGTGCAAAATCTGATGGATAATAAGGAGCTAGAATTCTTTGAATATGCCAAAGTCTTAGGAGGAGAAGATGTGTGCGCCTCAAAAGAAGGGTCAACAGAGAAGGTCTATAAAGTCGACCACCCAGTGGTTATCATTTATGAACAAAAGAAATGTTGGGAAATCTGAACATCAATGCCATATCCGAAGAAGGAATTGGGGATAAAGTTTATCAGGCATCTGCCCCTATGTACCTGGAAGTGTTCTGAAAAATTGGACTGCAGAAGAGATTCTTGTAGTTTTTAGAGCTAATTTAGAGTAATGTTCAAAACACACTTATTGCTCTAAGCCTAGGAGCAATAAGAATCCTTTTGTGAAATAGGCTTATGTCCAACACCTTTATTTTAATAAAATGCATCTTTGCGTATCATCTTGAGCAAATATTCTTTTATTCTTTCCATTTCATTCATAACCATACTATATAGATAATTATTCTTAGGTTCTTTTATTCTTTGGATTTTCCTTCATCCCTATAACAGGTCTCCAGATATCAATGATATGAGCGACGGTGTTACTGACTCAGAGTCTCCTTTTGAGCAAGATATGCTTATGGAGGATTCTCAGGATTTTGAAGATGATCGAGACTGTAACCTATCTCCTGATTTGTTGAGGATGGTAGAACAAGATGAGAAACAAATCCTACCTTACAAAGAGTCAGTGGAAATTGTGAGCTTAGGAGAGGAAAAAGAGGTGAAGATTGGAGCTAGCATTACCGTAGAGACAAAGCGGGACCTCATTGAGTTACTCCAAGAATTCAAGGATGTCTTTGCATGGTCATATCAAGACATGCCCGGGTTAAGTACTGATATCGTGGTACATCGGTTCCCCATAAAGGAAGAGTGTAAGCCAGTTCAACAGAAGCTTCGAAGGATGATGCCCGATGTTTTGCTAAAAATAAAAGAGGAAGTCAAGAAGCAATTCGATGTTGGTTTCTTACAAGTTGTTAAATACTCAGAATGGGTAGCTAATATCGTCCCCGTCCCTAAAAAATATGGAAAAGTACAGATGTGCGCAGACTACAGGGATTTGAACAAAGCCAGCTCGAAAGACAATTTCCCATTGCCACATATCGACACTTTAGTGGACAACACGACAGGTTACTCACTGTTCTCTTTTATGGATGGTTTCTCGGGATACAACCAGATAAAGATACATCCTGAAGACATGGAGAAGACCACATTCGTAACCATGTGAGGAACATTTTGCTATAAAGTGATGCCATTCGGACTGAAAAATGCGGGAGTGACGTATCAAAGAGCCATGGTAACCTTGTTTCATGACATGATACACAAAGAAATCGAGGTTTATGTCGATGATATGATTTCAAAATCCCAAACAAAAAAGGAGCATATACAAATCCTGAGGAGATTATTCTTGAGATTGAGAAAATTCCAACTAAAACTCAATCCAACAAAATGTACCTTCGGGGCTAAGTCAGGGAAATTACTAGGATTTGTGGTCAGTGAAAAGGGGATCAAGATTGACCCGGATAAAGTCAAGGTTATACAGGAGCTACCTCAGCTGCGTACCCAAAAAGAAGTTTGAGGTTTCTTAGGGAGGTTAAATTACATCGCTCGTTTCATTTCACAACTAACGGAGAAATGCGACCCCATATTCCGTCTCCTTAAGAAACACAGTCCAGGTGTATAGGATGAAGAGTGCCAGAAAACTTTTGACATGGTCAAACATTACTTATCTAACGCCCCTGTGCTGATGCCACCCAGTCCAGATAAGCCACTAATACTGTATTTGGCAGTATTTGGAAATTCCATGGGATGCGTACTGGGCCAACATGATGAGTCAGGAAGAAAAGAAAGAGCGATATACTATCTCAGTAAGAAGTTCACTGAATGTGAGACAAGATATTTGCCAATTGAGAAGTTGTGTTGCGCCTTAATTTGGACAACCCGGAGACTGAGACAGTACATGTTGTACCACACAACTTGACTCATCTCAAAACTGGACCCTCTAAAGTACATGATGGAGTCGGCTGCTTTGAATGGAAGAATGGTCTGATGGAAAATTCTACTTTCTAAGTTCGATATAGTCTATGTGAACCAGAAGGTGGTAAAAGGGAGTGCAATAGCAGATTTTCTAGCCAGTAGAGCTCTAGAAGATTACGAGCCTTTGAATTTTGATTTCCCGAATGAAGATCTAATGTATATTGCAACCACTGAAGAAGACTCTTAAGAAGGCCATCCTTGGAAACTAAACTTCGACGGAGCCACAAACGCTGTGGGTAATAGAATCGGGGCAGTCCTAGTATCCCCAAACGGAGATCATTATCCCTTTACTAGTAAATTGGATTTTGATTGCACAAATAATATGACAAAATACGAAGCATGCATCATGGGTATCCGTGCAGCCATAGAATGCAATATTAAAGCACTGGAGGTATATGGAAATTCTGCATTAGTGATCTATCAACTCAAAGGTGAATGGGAGACGAGAGACCCCAAATTGATCAATTATTGAAGGCTGGTTTTTGAATTAATTGAGGAGTTTGATGATATCACCTTCTACTATCTCCCATGAGATGAAAACTAGATGGCTGATGCCTTGGCTACTTTAGCTTCCATGATCAAAGTGAACAAACAAGAGGACGTAAAACCTATCCAGATGAGTATTTATGAGGCTCCAGCCCATTGTTACAACATCGGAGAAGAAGAAAAAGATGACCACCCTTGGTACAACGATATACTGCGATATGTGGAGAATCACGAATACCCCGACCAAGCAACTGAGAATGATAAAAGGACGTTGAGAAGACTGGCCAGTGACTATGTCTTAGACGGGGAGATCCTATACAAAAGAAGAAAGGATCAGGTGCTACTAAGATGTGTGGACGCTGTTGAAGCTAAGAAAATCTTAGAAGATGTCCATGAGGGTGTTTGCGGAACACATGCTAATGGTTTTACAATGGCCAGGCAAATCATGAGATTTGGATATTATTGGTCCACCATGGAAGGAGATTATTAAAGTTACACCAAGAAATGCCATAAGCACCAAATTTATGGAGACAAAATTCATGTGCCTCCTTCACCTCTTCATGTCATGACTTCTCCATGGCCTTTCTCTATGTGGGGCATGGATGTCATTGGGCCGATATCACCAAAAGCTTCTAATGGGCATCGATTCATCTTTGTGATCATCGATTACTTCACCAAGTGGGTAGAAGCCACTTCTTACGCCAATGTCACGAAGTCGGCAGTTAGCAAATTCTTGAAAAAAGAAATCATATGTCGGTATGGAATGCCAAAAAGGATCATTTCTGACAATGCATTGAACTTGAACAACAGTATGATAGCAGAGGTCTGTAGTCAATTCAAGATCAAACACCACAACTCGTCACCATATCGCCCAAAAATAAATGGTGTGGTAGAGGCAACCGATAAGAATATCAAGAAGATCGTGGGGAAAATGACCGAGACCTATAAAAATTGGCATGAGAAGTTACCATTTGCTCTATATGCTTATCGAACGTCTGTTAGGACCTCCACCGGGGCAACGCCTTTCTCTTTGGTTTATGGAATGGAGGCAGTTTTACCCATTGAAGTCGAGATTCCTTCTCTCCGAGTTTTGGCAAAATTGAAGTTGGATGAAGCAGAATGGATCCAATCCCAATTTAATCAGCTAAACTTGATTGAAGAGAAAATGTTGAAAGCCGTCCGTCATGGTCAGATGTACCAAAAATGAATGATATGAGCTTACAACAAAAAGGTTCGTCCTAGAGAATTCCATGAGGGGGACCTAGTATTGAAAAAGATCCTGCCCATACAAAAGGATTTCAGAGGAAAATGGATGCCAAATTGGGAAGGACCTTATGTGGTAAAGAAGGCCTTTTTTGGAGGAGCGTTAATTTTGACCGAGATGGATGGAAGAGATTTGCCCAACCCTGTGAATTCAGATTCAGCCAAAAGATACTTCACCTAAAAAAAAAGGGGGAGAGGCTGAGGCGAAAACCCACAAAGGGCATCTTGAGACCAAATGGGTTTTGAATTAAAAACCTAGGAAAAAAGGCAATTAAAATTTTGATCAAAGATGGGGCATGTGGTAGTCTTGTTATCCTTGAATGAACAAGGAGGAGAGATGCTACGTCTTGGGGCATCAACAAAGTATTTTGGATCACCGAAACACATATCAACTCCAAAAGGGTCCTCGAGAAGTTAGTGCGAGGAAGCTCATGCTGCGATATCTGGGGCACCTATTTTCATCTTATTCATTTGTGTATTTTAGCAACGTTTGCTATTTTGATTAATCTATTCATTTCGAGCTCTGCTCCCAATAAATTTTAATCTTGTCAATTGTTACGATCTTTTTCAAGCATTTTTCATTGAAATAACGATTAATAGACTAGTAATATTCAAGTAAAATGAGTTCTGCATATTGCTCTGAAAGGTTTTCTAAATAGTATAAGGATCTAAAAATAGGACCACTATTCAGAACTAACCAAACTTAAGGGCTAGAAACATTTGAGAAAGAATAGTCTAAATTGTGATTATTTCTTCGGTATCTCTGTCAAATATACCAGCTGAACAAGAGGGCAGGGTAATACGTCAGTGATAGAACCTTGGTGAACAACGAGCAGTGTTAACCTAAGCATTAAAAATGGATCATTCTTGAAAATTGACATTCTGCATTCTTGAAAATATCATTCATACACATCTAGTTAGGAGCATTTGATTCATCCTGATCATGACATCCTAATCACTAGGCATAAATAGGCCCATGAAATGGATTCTGCAGGTCATGTTCTCCAGAGAATGGTGTAACAAGATCAGAGAAACCATAAATCCTACACCCCTAAAGCTGTAATGGGACGGATTGAGGTCATCGTGAAGAATCTTATCTCCCTAAAGTTGCAGTAGAAAAGATTAAAGTCACAAATTTTATCTCCCTAAAGTTATAGTGGAGTAGATCGAAGATAGAAAATCTTATCTCTCTGAAGTTGCAGTAGAGCAAATCAAAGCTATAAACCTTATCTCCCTGAAGTTACAGTGGAGCAGGTTGAAGTTACAGATCTTATCTCCCTGAAGTTGCAGTGGAATAGATCGAAGATAGCGAATCTTATCTCTTTGAAGTTGCAGTTGAGAAAATTAAAGCTATAAACCTTATCTCCCTAAAGTTGCAGTGGAGCAGGTTGAAGTTACAAGTCTTATCTCCCTGAAGTTGCAGTGGAGCAGACTGAAGATAGTGAATCTTATGCCCCTGAAGTTGCAGTGGGACATGTCGAAGCTATCATGGTGGATCTTATCTCCCTGAAGTAGCAGTGGAGCAGATTGAAGATAGCAAATCTCATCTCTCTGAAGTTGCAGTAGAGTAGATTAAAGATATAAACCTTATCTCCCTGAAGTTGTAGTGGAGCAGGTTGAAGTTACAAGTCTTATCTCCCTGAAGTTGCAGTGGAGCAGATTGAAGATAGTGAATCTTATCTCCCCGAAGTAGCAGTGGAGTAGATTGAAGATAGCAAATCTCATCTCTTTGAAGTTGCAGTAGAGCATATTAAAGCTATAAACCTTATCTCCCTGAAGTTGTAGTGGAAAAGGTTGAAGTTACAAGTCTTATCTCCCTAAAGTTGTAGTGGAGCAGATTGAAGATAGTGAATCTTATCTCCCCGAAGTTGTAGTGGAGCAGATTGAAGCTACTAATCTTATCTCCCTGAAGTTGCAGTGGACTAGATTGAAGCAACAAATCCTATACCTCTCAAGTTGCAATGGGTTAGAAAGAGGCTACTTGAAGAAAATGAGCACCAAGAAGTCAAGATTCGACGAGGCCGGGCAAAGTTGGTCCTTCTTAAAAGTCTTTGCTCCATTCTCGTTACACGACAACGAGCAAAGAGGGGCAGCTGTAGTAGGCCCAATTTGCCCGGGCCCAAAACCAAAAAACAATAAAAACCAAAAATAATGACAACAGTCCAAAGTCCCAGGCCCAAATCACAAAAAATTAAACAAAAAATAATAAAGTTATAACAGCCAAAATTTCCAATAACCCAAAAGAGCCTAATAACAAAAAAACCCTAATGGCCCAAATGGCCCAAAAACCTAAACATCTTCAGAAGCAAAAAACCCTAGCCTCCTTTGTGCGCCGTGCCGCCGCTCCACGTGCCGTGTCAGCTCGCCCATCGCCCGAGGACAGCCTCCCTTGCACAGAAATGGCAAGGGTCAGCCTTTCTCTCCGTTGACCTCCACGCCGTCTGCAAAAAAAGGGAATGAAAAGCACAGAAACAGAGCAGAGAAATAGTAGCAGAAATGAAATCATGAACAGTAGCAAACATAAAATCTAATGTATTATTCGGCTATAAAAGGCCCAACCTATGTATTTTTTAAGAACACACAATATTAATAAAAAAAAAAACAGAACTCAAAGTTGAAAAAAGGTGATTTTTTTATGTATTTTAGTTTTTTTATTTTGTAAATAAAACATAAAAACAAAAAAAAAGGGGGTCGAAACCTACCTGCTTCTCTGTATCTCGTCACCATCGGAGTCTTTATCCGTTCGCGAAAGCCATGGGAGCCCTTTAGGGTCTCAGTTCAGGCTTCGTTAAAAGGAATACGAGGGGTCAGAAGGCAGAAAAAGGGACGATGGCTAAAATTGTTCCTTCTTTGTTTAGGCTTTCGCCTTTAGATCCGAAATCTAGAGCAAAAAAAGAGGGAAAAGGGCTAAAAAAGGGCTTTTTTTTTAAAACTCCGGCCACTGGAGGCGATGGTCGCCGTCGCCAATGACCGATGGCCACGACGGACCGACGGCTGGAGCCACGGCCTGAGAAAGGGAGAGCGAGAGAGGATCTGAGAGAGTTCTCAGAAATTTTTGGAAAAAATAAATGGGAAAATGCTTTTTTTTTTTCCGATTTTTGATATTTATATAGGGACCAAACGGCGTCGTTTTGGACTTAAGCATCAGGTGCCAAAACGACGTTGTTTTGCTTAAGACCCGAAACCCGACCCGTTTGTAAGCTAGGATCCGCGTGTTTTTCCCCTAGAGGGATATTTACGCGGTCAGTCCTCCCGCTTTTTCGCCCATTTTCAATTTAACCCTGTCCTTTTTTTTTGCTTTTTAATTTTACCCTGTAATTTCATTTTCGTTTCATCTCGGTCCACTATGAAACCGCGCACTCCATAGGATCGGGTTATTTGCCCATTTAGTCCTCGTTTGTTTTCGCGCTCTTCATTTTAGTACGTTATTTATTTTGTTCTTAATTTATCTTTTTAATTTAATTTAGGTTACGATTAAGTCCCCAGTTTTAATTAATTTATTTATTTATCTATTTGCCTATTTATTATTTCTTTATTTTTTGTTTTATTTTATTATTGAGTATGTATTTATTTTATTATCTATTATTATTATTATTATTATTATTATTGTTATTATTTATGTACTTTATTACAAACTGCACTTCTAATTTCATTTCCATTTTAATTTGGTCCTTTATTTTTTATATTTATTAACTATTTTCCTCTTTATTTTATTTATTTATCTATTTATTTATTTATATCCTTTTTATACATTTAAAGATTATGTTGTTTATATTTTCTTTATTTATGCATTTGTTGCCCGTATTATGTTTATCTTATCATTCTTGTTACTTTTATTTATTTATTTATCCATTTATTTATTTACTTGGTTGTTTTTTTATATATCTTGAAAAACAAGATTGTTACATATTTATTTGTACATTTTATTCATTTATTATCATTATTTTTATAATATTACTTTGTTATCTTATTTTTACTACTTTGTCATTTCTTTTATATTCTCGCATTTTCTACGTTTATAATCGTCATCAGGCACCTAGCATTCTTTATTTTTTTATTTTTTAATTATTTTTATCACTTTATTTATATTATACTATGGATTAATATTCTTACTATTGTTATAGTTATATTGATATTATCATAGCATTTCCTTATTCACTTATTATATGTCATTCAATATTCTACTCGTATAGCCATTTTAAAATCACTACATCATGCATTATGTTTAAATGTAATTAGTCGCTTTTATATTATACCCCAAAATGAGATAAATACCCATCGTTTTAAATATTACATTTGTTATTATTCAAAAAAGAAATTTTTCAAAAAATAAGGCAATGTTCCGTATTTGGAGATTCGAGAAGTCTTACGGGGTCTCGACTTTCTCGTTGAACCTAGATAACCGAATATCCTTTTAAAATTAAAATACGCGAGATTTAATATAAAAAATAAAAGGCAAACTTATTTTCAAGAATTCGAGATGTTGTGTCCTAACTTACGGGAAATGACCTTTTGTTACCTCGAGATAAGAAAGCCTTTTCATACGTTTTGATCTATTTAGGGGACTTTACTAAAATATATACAGTAATACAAAGAGGGATCGTGTTTTTTAACAATTTTCAAATTTCTAATTTTCGACACCAAAGACATCAAGTAATCAATTAGGTACCAATTTTGGGTGTAACGAGGATGCTAATCCTTCCTCGTGCGTAACCGACTCCCGAACCCATTTTCTAAACTTTGTAGACCAAAAATCATCGTTTTAGATCAAACATTTTATTAAAACGATTAAATTACGAGGTGGTCTGATCACACATCATAAAAAAGATTGGTGGCGACTCCCATTTTTCGTTTTTTTAAATAAAAGTTGATTTCAAAAAAAATTGTTTCGACAGTTTTCTTTTGGCTTTTTTGGTTCTTTCATTGTTTCTTTGCTTGAGAGTTTGTTTCTGCTTTATTTCAATTGTATAAGCCCAATATTTGCCCGGCCCAAACTACCCAAATTAAACAAAAAATAAACTCAGCCCACTAACCCTAGCCCAAGTCAGAAAAAGAAAAAAAAACAAAAAAGCCAACAAAACCCTAGGCGCCGTCCCATCTGCTTTTGGCCACTTGTTCAGCTTCTGACGTCGTCTGCAGCCACCGGCCACCGCCTCGTCACATCTCCACCGCCCACACCACTTGCACCTGCATTAAAAACGGAAGGGACAGAAAGCTTGAAAAAATGGCTATAAAAGCCGATTCTAAACCGATTGTAAGGGACCCCTTTTTTTTTCTTTTTTTGAATCAATACAATACAAAAAAGGACTTCAAACACAAGCACGAATAGATTAAGCAAAAAAGGCAGAGATTAAGGCACTAAAATCTACCAAAAATCCAAAACAGAGGCAAAAAAGAGGTGATTTCTCTTTTATTTGTCAAGGCATTTTTTCTTCTCTTCCTTTTCTGATATATACATACCTATATTATTATTATTTTTTTTAAAAAATGAAATAAAAATCTCACCTTTTCGGGGCTCGACCATAGTGCACTGGCGGGCGCTAAGAATGAGCCCCATGCGAGAGGCCGAGGGGTTGTTGTGGGATCCCCAGCCCTGCAGAGAAAAAAAGAAAGAACTAAATTTTTTTTTTAAAACTAGTGACAAATGATTTTTTTTGAAGAATTTGGGCCTTTTATAGCACCCTGAGACGACGTCGTTTTGGGGGCTGCCCTTTAAGCTCAAAACGACGTCGTTTCACCTAAACCGACCCGAACCCGACTCGCCTACCCAAGGATCCGCGTGTTTTGCCGAAAAAATGGAGTATTCATGTGCGTAGTCCTTCCGTTTCTCTTTTGCTCTACAATCAAGTTTTAATTTCTTTTAAATCTGCCCCTAAAGTTTAACACCGCATTCAATTCGGTCCCTTTAAAACGCTGCGCTTAAACACTCGGGGGAAATTTGCGCTCCTCGTCCCCACAAGTCCGCGCGCGTTGTATTTTGGTCCTCGTCCTTTCTTTTATTTTCAAATCTAACCCCAGAATTCCGTTTTAATTTCAATTCAATCCTTTTTAGTTAATTTGCGTTTTTGTTCTTTTATTATTATTATATACTATATTTTTACTTTATGATTATTATTATTATTACTATTATTATTACTATATTATTATTATATCATCATTATTATTATTATTTAGCATTTATTATTATTATCACTACTATTATTATTTTCATTTTTATTATTTTTATGTATATTTTGTTAATTACCATCTTTGTTACTATTATTATTATTATTATTTTTATTTTCCTACCAATATCATTAATATTATTATGTCATTATCATTTTTACTTTTGAATTATTATATTATTATTACTATTTTCCTTATTATTACTATTACTATTATTGTTCATTTTTATTTTTACTTTATTCTCAAAATATTAGTTTATTAGTCTTAGCATTATTTTATTGTAACTACTATCACTCTTACTATTATTCTTTATTGACAGTATTATTATTTTCATTCTTTTCACTATTATTTTTGTGTGTTATTATTACTATTATATTACTCATTATTACTAACGTCCTTATTATTATTGCTACATATTATCATTATTTTATATGTTATTACATTTATTGCTATATATTATTATGTTATATGTTATTATTCTTTATTCTATTTATCATCGTCTTATTATTATTATTTTTATTTTTATTATCATTTTATTATTGTTATTATTCTTTTATTTTATTATTTTCATTACTGTTACTATTATTTCTAAATCCTCCCTCTTTTTATTACTATTATTTTATATTATTATGGTTATTTACTTTATTATTACTGCATTCACCTTTACCCTATTTATCAAGTTTTCAAGCGACCAATATATCCGTATTAGCAGTTCGGGAGAAATCGAGCCCTAACTTACTGGGTTCTGATTTTTCTCGTTCAAGCTAAACAACGGAAGATCCTTTCCAAAATCATAAATTTCAGTTTTAAATCGACATTCCGTATTAGCAATTCGAGTGAATCGAGCCCTAACTTACTGGGTTTCGGTTTTTCTCGTTTAAAGTTAAACAACGGGATATCCCTTTTGAAATCGAAATTTAAATTTTAAACAAAACACTTAACCTCGGATATTCGAAATGTCGCGCCCTAACTTACATGGACTCGACATCTAGACACTTTGAGATAAGTTTCTTTTCTTTCTTCTAAAATGGAGGCAATATTCCTAATTTGGACCTTCGAGAAAACGAGCCCTAACTTACTCGGGTTACGATTTCTCGTTTGACAAATGACGGAGATCCTCTCCAAATAAAAATCGAGTTTTTAAAAAGCGAGCTTAGTTTCAAGAGTCTAAAGTGTCGCGACCTAACTTACATGGACATGATACTTTGTCTCTTGAAAATAAGAGAGCCTTAACGTCTCTTCCAATTCCTCCAAGTTTTTAGAAATAAAAGTATCCGTTTTCAAACCATTTCAAAGTTTTCAACATTAGGACATCAATCAATCAGTTTGGTACCAATTTCGGGCGTGACGAGGTGCTAACCCTTCCTCGCACGTAACCGACGACTCGAGCCCATTTTCTCGAAATTTGGACCAAAAACATTGTTTTAGTTAATTGAAATATTTATTAAAACAAAGGTGATCCGATCGCACCTAATGAAGATCGGTGGCGACTCCCTTCCTTTTCATTTTCAAAAAATCGAGTCGACCGCGTCGTTTACTGTTTTATCAAAAAAATGGTTACGACAGCTTGGCGACTCCACTGGGGATCGTATTCGTCGAGAGTCAGGCCATTGATTGATCGATTTTTGTCCTTGTAATTAAGATTGGAAAATGGTTTCGAAATTCGTGTTCCTTTAAATGCATTTTCAAATGTTATATTTGATCTCTTGAATACTTTGGCATTGCATTGCATGACCATTAGGGTCACACCTTTAAGTGGGAGCGAGAAGCTATGCTTTCGTGAGGTTTTCACCTCCGCATGGGCTAGTGGACTGCTTTCGGAATACATCCGTACCTATGTCTTCGTGAAGTTTTCACTTCCGCATGGCCATAGGGAAATGTATTCCCTCAACCGAACTCGGTCCGTATGAGCCTATAATGGGTGAGGATCGAGGAATCTGCTGGGTTGGGTACCTCGAACTTTAGAACTCAACCACATGTAAAGAGCCTAAGAACCCACCCAGAATTTGAACTATGCCGGACCTTAGTATTTACCCGGATAGGTGTTTGTTTATTTCACTTGCTTTGTATTCCATGGTACTAACTTTTTGTGTTTTATTTTTCTTTGTGCATATCATATTTAAGAGGCATCGATTCACGGTTAGTTTCGAGTTAGAAAGTTTGGTTATGGAAAGCAAATTCCTTGATAAAGTGGAAGACAATGCGCCGTCCGCACGTGGTCCGAGCAATGCCAAATAGAAAAAGGGGATAGCATAGTTGAAGGGAATGTGCCTGAGCTACGGATTTTACCAATATCAGGTGTCACACGTGAGCGAGCTCCAAGAGTTGAAAGAAATTTGGGCTCGGTGGGATAACGAGGAGAAGCAAGCGTTTCTATGGTACTTACGGTGACCGCCTTACCGCTTGATGTCAAAATAGATAAGCACCTATTCCGAGCAATGTCCCAGTTTTGGAATGCTGCTTATAGCTGTTTCTCTTTTGGGAAGGTAGATCTGGTTCCCACGGTAGAAGAATATACGACCTTGTTACGTTGCCCAAGAATTTGGACGACAAAGCTTATTCCAAAGCGATTAATGGCCCACCCTTCACGAAGAAATTGATGAACATCACCGGAATGAGCGAACAATGGGTTTCAGCCAGAATGCAAAAGAAAGGTGGAGGTAAATGCATACCCTGGATATGTTTGAGAGACTTGATCTTGGCACATCCCGATGCAAAGAAAAGGATTGACGTCTTCGCCCTGTGTGTTTACGGTCTGGTAATATTTCCAAAAGCTTTAAGGCATATCGACGAAGCAGTTATTGATCTATTCAAACCGACTAGACAAAGGGGTCACACATTTCTCGCCATCTTAGCCGAAACGTTTAGGTCCTTGAATGCATGCAGAAGAATGGGTGAAGGCAGGTTTATTGGATGTGCGCAGCTGTTATTGGCTTGGTTCCATAGTCACTTCTGGAAAGTGGAGAAAGTGTCCTATCGATTTATGACAGAGAATTACTCTCCGCTAGAAGAAATAGCAGCTACACCTAGAAGAGAGGATGTGTCCGAAGAAAATTGGATCGCGCTCTTCCAAAACCTTCAAGAAGATGACATCGGTTGGAAAGCTCCGTGGTTGGTTACCGACCAAATCCTTTATCGTTGTGGAAACTTCGACTGGGTTCCGCTACTGGGAATTTGGGGTGCCACTGCATATGCCCCTCTGCTGGTCCTGAGACAATATAATTCAAGACAGTTTGTACCAACGACATATGGGTTGGCTCAATGTGAGTTCTCATACGAAGGGGGGAGCTATAAGAAAAAGGTTAAAGAGATCTCTAGTGCCTGGAATCAGGTCCACAGAATGAAGAGGTTATCCATAGGCCCGATGATGACCTCGGAGTACAGAGAATGGAGGACTAGGAGGATCAACGATAACATCCCCGAGCCAAATCTAGAAGGCGCTCGGTCAAGAGAGGAATATTTGCGAGTAGTCCCATCAGAACTAGAAATCGCGAAACGAGATTTTGAAAGGATGAGTTCAGAACTCGAAAGAAAGATAGAGAGACTGGAAGAAGAGAAGATGCTCCTCAAGTTAGACGTAGATGGACAAAAGTCGGAAGCTGAAAAATTAAGAAAGGAGAAAGGGAAAATAGAGGAAGGCAGAGATGATTTGAAGACGGAATATAAGAAGATGCGTCGACAATGAAAATGCCGGATTAGGAAAAACTCCGAGCAATGGCGACGCGAGATCCGAGAGGAAAGGGCCAAAGCTAGCGGTTGGGAGAAAAAGTTCCAGAAATGCAAACACAAAATGAGGTTCTAAGAAAAGACATGGCGAAAGCCAAAAAGAAAAGAAAGGGCTAAAAGCTAGGGTGGGTGAGCTTGACGGTCCTCGCATCACTACGAAGTTGCAACTCGTAAAGCGATCCGAAATTAAGTCTAAATAAAATCGAGGAAATGAAGGGTAAGATTGAAGAATTGGAATCGACATTACGATTGTGAACTTCGGATTGAGCTTCGGAAACAAGAGAAGGGCGTTGGGAAGAAGAACTTCACCATTCTCATGATCAAGTTAGAAATCGGGATTACCTTATGGGCGAAGCGATAGTTCGGGATTCGAGAGGTAGCCGATCATCTACAAAATTTGGCAAAGACAGCCGATATGTTGAGCATGAAATATGAGCTGCGATCGGGTCGTAGTCAAGAGCTAACCTCTTTGCTCGGGAAAATTAAAACTTTAGGCCTTAGGGTAAAGCATATTTGTAGTTCGCTTTATGTAAAGGATCTTGCCTTCTAATAAAGTCTTCTAAAACGAAGTTGATCGAGAATCGATGTCTTTTTCTTGCATTCATGCATTTGCATTGCATCACATTACATGCATTTAAGTTTATAAAAAAGGGGATCCGATTAGCTAAAATTATCGAGAGAAAAAGAAAGTGAAAAGGAAAAATGGAAGCGGAACATCACTACGGAACACGCGCTAAAACTAAGAGAATGGATCAGAGGTTCGAACAATTCCGTAAAGAAATGCGGGAAGAAATGCAACAAACAAATGTTGAAACTCCAGCAGAAATGAAGGACCAAATCTTTGGAGGCCCGGAGAAACATGATAGCACAGATGGCCCAAATCTTTGAATGGAGTAACGGACAAAGGAAAGGTCCAATGCCTCCGATCGAAGAGGATAGCGAAGGCGCTCCCGGGTTTTACCCCGCGCACTCAAGAGCCCCGCTTGAGGAATATCTCCAAAGGCCATCAATTACGATCGAGGCCCAGCAAAGCGAGGATGACACTAGACCTCCCGTGAGCCATCACGTGGGCTCTGGGTCCCAACCGAGGAGATAGCCCACCAATCTGTTGTACCCGATCTAGATGCGAAGAGAAAATGGGGTCGAGAATGGGATCCTCGAAACAACCGAAGGATCGTTGCAAATGGTGGAGGAAAAATTCAAATATTTGGAAAGTATCGATCATCATCGAGGATCGACGCAAAAGATTTAAGTCTAGTTCCGATTTGATGCTTGCCTCATAAGTTTAAAATGCCGGAATTCGAAAAATATAGTGGGACTAGTTGCGGAAGCCCACATCACCATGTTCTGCAGCGAATGGTCGCTACGTGAGCAATGATCAACTCTTAATCCATTGTTTCCAAGAAAGTTTGGTGAATGAAGACTAGATGGTATAACCCGGCTTAGTCGGGCTAACATTAGTTCTTGGAGAGATTTGGCTCAAGCATTTACGAGCATTACGTACCCACGTCACGGACATGGCACCTGGAGAATTACTTTGCAAGGCATGGAGAAAAGACAAAATGAAAGTTTAGACGGTATGCGCAAAGGTGGAGAGAGGTCGCCATGCAGGTCCAACCACCCTCTTAGAAAAGGAAACCACCATGCTCTTCATTAATACGTGAAGGCCCCCTTTCATAACCCATATGATAGGGAGTACGACTAAAAGCTTTGCCGACATAGTGATGGCGGGAGAGATGATCGAGCATGCTATAAGAGGCGGTAAGATCGAGGCAGGAGAAAGCACTAGAAGAACCGCTCCTAAGAAGAAAGATGGTGAAGTAAATAACGTGAGTACATACAATAAGGGGTACTCGAAGGCGATCACGGTTAATCGACCAAAGGCGACTCTTCAGTGGACAACAAGGACTCGCAAGGCGGGAATCGGGAACTGACCGAATATTGAAAAGATTCAATTTACTCCAATTCCGATAACGCATAAAAGAGTTATACCAGATTTTATTCAATGAGCACATCTGTCCCGTTCTATTTGCAACCATTGCGGCCCCATACCCTAAGTGGTACGACTCTAACGCTCACTGCGATTACCATGCAGGGATAGAGGGGCATTCGATAGAGAATTGCTTCGCCTTTAAAAAGGTAGTCGAGAGGCTAATAAAGATGGGGGTTATAACACTCGACGACATGGTAAAAAAGGGGAACCCACTGCCCAATCACGAGGAGAGAGGGGTAAACGCGATTGGTGAGGAAGGGGTGAGGAAGATTAAGAAGGATGTCACAGAAGTGAAAACCCCATTACGAATAGTCTGGAAGGAAATGGCAAAAAGAGGATTGATAGATTCAGATCTTGAGGAAAAAGGGAGGGATATAAAGAACTACTGCGAACTCCATAAGACGCGAAGGAACACGAGATTCAAGAATGCGCTGAGTTTAGGATTTTGGTACAAGGTCTTATTGACAACAAAGAATTGGAGTTTTATGAAAAGGAGCAGAGGAAGAGGATGTATGCGCGCGATCGAGGAGGAATTGACAAAGCGGAGTTAATTATCCGAGGATCATCATTTCATTGAAACACTGAAGGCGAAGAAGTGCTGAGGAAGGCCGAAAATTATAATTCGAAACTGCTTCTTTTCCCTACAAAGATAGTAAAAAAGGTACCTTGGAACTATAATTGTAATGTGACGATGCCAGGGGCGGAAAGCTCCACTAGCAGTCCAGAGGAGGGCACGAATGAAGGGTTCTATACGCGTAGTGGGAAGCGTTATGATCCTGGAAAAAGAGGGGAAGAACCAATGAAACCGAAGACTGTGCTGAGTGGGCGAAAAAAGGAACCCGAAACCCCTATCAATGAGCCCGTAAAAGAGGAAGAGGCCAAAGAATTCTTGAAATTCTTGAAACACAGCGAATATAGCGTGGTGGAACAACTGCACAGACAACCAGCCCGTATCTCCGTGTTAGCCCTACTTCTAAGTTCAGAGGTACACCGCGAAGCATTGATGAAAGTACTAAATGAGACTTATGTTACTAAGGATATATCCGTCAACAAGTTAGACCGTCTGGTTAGTAACATAAGCGCCGACAATTTCATCTACTTCAGCGATGATGAAATCCCGCCCGGAGGCTTGGGATCAACGAAAGCCTTGCACATAACTACCCGTTGTAAGGGGAACACTCTGCCAAGCGTGCTAATAGATAATGGGTCAGCATTGAATGTCCTACCACTGGCTACACTCGAGAGGTTGCCAATAGACGGTTCTCACATGAAAGCATGCCAGAACATAGTGAGAGCGTTTGACGGCACTGAAAGAAGAGTGACAGGGAGAATAGATGTACCTTTATTGATAGGGCCTAACACTTACGAGGTGGACTTCCTGGTCATGGACATCAAACCCTCGTATAACTGCCTGTTGGGGAGGCCATGGATTCATTCGGCGGGGGCCGTACCCTCATCGCTGCACCAGAAGTTAAAACTGGTAACAGAAAATCGGTTGGTAACTATAAACGCTGAAGAAGATATCATAGCAGCGATTACAGTGAGCGCCGTACCTAGAAACTAATGAGGAAGCTATTGAATGTTCCTTCCGATCCCTAGAGTTTGTAAATGCGACATTCATCGCAGAGGGAAGTGAAGTTCAGGTGCCCAAGCTATCCAAAACCACCAAGATGGGATTACAATTGACGATGGGAAAGGAGCCACCGCCGGGAAGAGGATTGGGCAAATATCTCCAAGGGAAAGTCCGGACTCGATCTTTGAAGGAGAAAAGAGACCGCTTTGGTTTAGGTTTTAAACCAGATACTAAACAAATGAAGAAGGAAATGGAAAAGAAGCGAGAAAGGAGAAAGGCCCGACTGAACGGAGAAGACGTTAAGTGGGAACCGATGACATTCCCCCTCATATCTCGGACCTTCATATCAGGAGGAATAATTTACCCCGGGGAAGAATCTTCTAGAGACGAATATCCCCACATCAATGCTATACACGATGAGGTGGCTAATCAAGGAAATCATCGGGCATTCGCACATATGAACTGGAAGCACTCTAGACAATTGGATCAAGAGGAGTTTCTGTAGTTTTTAGAGATGATACTGAGTAATACTCGTAACACTCTTGTTGTTTTTAAGCCTAGAAACAATGAGATTTCTTTGGTGAAATAGGCTCATGTTCGGACATTTTGTTTTAATGAAATACGTCTTCAATTCTACTAAATATTCTCTCATTTTACATTTTTATCATTTATTCTTCGTTCTCATTCATATCATGTGAATAGTTGTCCTCAAATTCATTTGTTCTTTGTACACCCTTTGATACCCATTACTGGTCTCTAGACATCAATGATATGAGTAACGATACTACTGATTCGTAAGTCCGCTTTAAGCAAGAAATGTGTTCAGAGGAATCTCGGGATTTTGAAAATGACACAGAACGCGACTTGCCTCAAGATTTGTTGAGAATGGTAGAGCTAGAAGAAAAGCGGATCCTACCCCCATAAAGAGTCGGTAGAAATGGTGAACCTAGGAGAGGGGCAAGAAGTGAAGGTTGGAGCCCATATTACTGTTAGAAACCAGCGAAACCTCATTGAATTACTCCATGAATTCAAGGATGTGTTCGCATGGTCATACCAAGATATGCTGGACTAAGCAATCGAGATCGCGAGACAACCGATTGCCCATAAGAGAAGAATGCAAGCCAATCCAATGAAGCTCAGAAGAATGAGACCGGATGTCTTGTTAAAAATAAAGGAAGAAGTCGAGAAACAATTTAATCTTTGGGTTTTTGCAAGTAGTTAGATACTCGGATTGGGTAGCTAATATTGTCCCGGTCCCCAAGAAGGACGGAAAGTACGGATGTGCGTGGACTACAGAGACCTAAACAAGGCCGGCCCGAAAGACAACTTCCCGTTGCCTCACATCGACACCTTGGTAGACAATACAGCAGGCTATTCGTTGTTCTCCTTCATGGATGGTTTCTCGGGGTACAACCAAATAAAGATGCATCCTGAGGACATGGACAAGACAACATTTATAACCACGTGGGGAACATTTTGCTACAAGGTAATGCCATTTGGGCTAAAAAATGCGGGGGCGACATATCAGAGAGCCATGGTAACTTTATTCCATGACATGATGCACAAGGAAATTGAGGTTTACGTCGACGACATGATCGCCAAGTCCCGAACTGAAGAAGAGCATGTGCAGGTCTTGAGAAAATTGTTCTTGAGGCTGAGAAAATTCCAGTTGAAGCTTAACGTCAAAGTGTACCTTCTCGAGCTCGGTCAGGAAAGCTACTCGGGTTTATAGTCGTGAAAAGGGATTGAGGTTGACCGGATAAAGTCAAAGCCATACAAGAATTACCTCCACCGCGTACCCAAAAAGAAGTTAGAGGTTTCTTAGGAAGGCTAAATTACATCGCCCGGTTCATTTCACAACTAACCGAGAGGTGTGACCCCATATTCCGTCTCCTCAAGAAACACAACCCAGGCACATGGGATGAAGAATGCCAGAAGACCTTCGAAAAGGTAAAACAATACCTGTCCCATGCTCCGGTATTAATGCCACCTCAACCAGACAAGCCATTAATCCTTTACTTGACGGTGCTTGATAATTCGATGGGATGTGTGCTGGGTCAGCCTGATGAGTCGGGGAAGAAAGAAAGAGCAATATACTACCTTAGTAAAAAATTTACCGAATGTGAAACGAGGTACCCGCCAATTGAGAAATTGTGCTGTGCCTTAATTTGGACAACTCGGAGACTAAGGCAATATATGCTGTATCACACGACATGGCTCATCTCAAAGCTAGATCCCCTTAAATATATGATGGAATCTACTGCCTTGAATGGAAGAATGGCTGATGGCGATTCTACTTTACGAATTTGACATCGTTTATGTAAACCAAAAGCGGTAAAAGGGAGTGCAATAGCGGACTTTCTAGCCGAGAGAGCCCTTGAAGACTATGAGCCCTTAGATTTTGATTTCCTAATGAAGATTTAATGCACGCGGGCGTACGAAGAAGGCGCCTTCGAAGACTATCCTTGGAAACTGAATTTCGACGGGGCATCAAATGCCGTGGGCAATGGAATTGGGGCAGTCCTGATGTCCCCAAAAGGAGACTATTATCCATTCACTTGCAAACTGGATTTCGATTGCACTAATAATATGGCTGAATACGAAGCTTGCATCATGGGTCTCCGCGCCGCTATCGAACGTAGAATCAGGGTATTGGAAGTTTATGGAGATTCTACCTTGGTAATCTATCAACTCAAAGGAGAATGGGAAACCAGAGATCCAAAGCTGGTTATCTACAAAAGATTGGCCCAAAAATTGATCAGAGAGTTCGATGACATCACTTTCAATTACCTACCCAGGGACGAGAATCAGATGGCTGATGCTCTGGCCACCCTGGCTTCCATGGTCCGAATAAATGAAAGCGAAGATATGAAACCAATACAAATGAGCATTCATCAAGACCCAGCCCATTGCTACAATGTCGAGGAAGGAGAGAAAGCTGGTCCACCATGGTACTACGATATACTGCGGTATGTGAAAAATCGCGAATACCCAGATCAATCGACTGAGAACGATAAAAAGACGCTGAGAAGGCTAGCCTGTGACTACGTCCTGGATGGAGAAGTCTTATACAAGAAAAGAAAAGATCAAGTGCTGCTAAGATGTGTGGACGCCGTAGAGAAGCTAAGTTAATCTTGGAAGAAGTCCATGAAGGTGTCTGTGGAACTCATGCTAATGGTTTCACAATGGCCAGGCAAATAATGAGGTTCGGATATTATTGGTCCACTATGGAGGGAGACTGTATCAACTATGCTAAGAAATGTCATAAATGTCAGATTTATGGAGACAAGATTCATGTGCCCCATCACCTTTACATGTTATGACTTCTCCATGGCCATTTTCCATGTGGGGCATGGATGTCATTGGGCCGATATCGCCGAAGGCTTCAATGGACATCGGTTCATCTTTGTAGTTATTGACTATTTCACAAAATGGGTAGAGGCGACTTCATATGCTAACGTCACTAAATCGTGGTTAGTCGCTTTTTGAAAAAGAGATCATTTGTCGATATGGAATGCCCGAGAGGATCATATCGGACAATGCATCGAACTTAAACAACAAAGACGATAGCGGGGGTTTGTAGTCAATTCAACATCAAACACCACAATTCGTCGCCTTATCGTCCAAAAATGAATGGGGCCGTGGAAGCGACCCAACAAGAATATCAAAAGATAGTGGGAAAGATGGTTGAGACTTATAGAGACCGGCATGAGAAGTTGTCGTTTGCACTCTATGCTTATCGGACATCCGTTAGAACCTCTCTTGGGCGACACCTTTCTCATTGGTCTACGGGACGGAGGCGGTTCTACCTATTGAAGTGGAAATACCTTCTCTTCGAGTGTTGTCGAAGTAAAAACTCGATGAGGCCGAATGGATCCAAGCTCGATATGATCAGTTGAATTTAATTGAAGAAAAGAGATTGAGGGCTATTCGTCACGGTCGGATGTACCAAAGACGAATGATGCGGGCTTATGACAAGAAAGTTCGGCCAAGAGAATTCCATGAGGGGACCTCGTCTTTGAAAAAGATCCTTCCCATACAAAAGGATTACAGAGGAAAATGGATGCCAAAGCGGGAAGGGCCGTATGTGGTAAAGAAAGCTTTCTCGGGAGGTGCACCGATTTCGACCGAGATGGACGGGAAAAGCTTGCCCAATCCCAGTAAATTCGGATTCGATTAAAAAGTACTTTGCTTGAAACGGAGAGGCCAAGGTGAAAACCCGCAAAGGGCACTTTGAGACTTCAAAAAAAAAAAAAAAAAAAAAAAAAAACGGAGAGGCCAAGGTGAAAATCCGCAGAGACGCGCCTTGGGGCCAAAGGGCTTTTGAGTTGAAAACCCAAAAGGGCGGCTCGAATTTTGAATAGACACGTGGCGCCCTTGCGGCGCTAGAATCAACAGTAAGAGGAAGCACGCTATGTGGGGCATCAACAAAGTACTTTGAGTCTTCTGAACACATGCTAAAGCTTAAAGCGACCTTCACGAAGCTTGTATAGAAGCCCAATCGGTGTCTAGGGCATTTGATTTATGTCTTGCACATTGTTGGATTCTTTTTCGCAAAAAGGATATGTCCCAAATCAAATCATTGATAATTCATTTTTAACTCTCTTTGAAGTCAATCTATTGTTACCCATCATTCATAAACATGTTGCATTAAAATAATAATTGATGAACCTGATAATTTCACAAAAGAAAGTTCTACGTATTACTTTGGGAATCTCTAAGATAAAACGAGAAATCAAACAGGACAATTGTTTAGAATTTCCACGTACATAGATTAAAGACATTGGAGAAAGAGGGGTCTTAATGGAAATCATTTCTTCAAACTTCCTCGCTTGATTCAAGAATCGTCGTGACGGGGTGAATAACATTACCTAGTCACCCCAGAAAGGTGACAGCCAATTTTCGACAAGGAAAGATTCAAAACCCTAAGTCACCGTGGAACGAATCCAAAAACAAACCAAGTCGGGTACTCTTGAGTAGGAGTTGTGATTCCTGGGAAGACGGTTAGAAGTCAATGCGCACGTGTCCCGAAGCCTAAAGGAAAGGGGCCTTGAAATTTCCACGAGGGCAAGTCATTCATACTAAAACAAGCATCGCAAAGGAAACGAAGATGAAACTTTGACGGATAAATAGACGATAACACCTCAAACGGGAAATCGCACTTATAACATTCTGACTCATCATACTCATGGCATCCTAATCATTAGGCATAAGCATGTACTCATTCTACAGGTTATGTCCTCAAAAGGACACTATGGCAGAACAGATTAAAGAATAGCAGATCCGGCCTCCCTGAGTTTGCAGTGGAGCAGATCAAAGGTAACAGATTTGACATTCCCGGTTGCGAGAAGCGGATCGAAGACATCGACCAGTGATCCCCGAGTTTGCAGGATCGATTGAAAAATAGCAGATTTGACCTTTCGAAGTTGCAGGAAGCGGATCGAAGATATCACCAGTGATCCCCGAGTTTGCGGTGGATCAGATTGAAAATAGCAGATTTGACCTTTCGAAGTTGCAGAAGCGATCGAAGACATCACCGTGATCCCCGAGTTTGCGGTGGATCAGATTGAAGATAGTAGATTTGACATTTCCCGAAGTTGCGGGAAGCGGATCGAAGACATCGATCCGTGATCCCCGAGTTTGCGGGATCAGATTGGAAATAGCAGATTTGACCTTTCGAAGTTGCAGGAAGCGGATCGAAGATATCACCGTGATCCCCGAGTTTGCGGAGGATCGAGTTGAAGATAGCGATTTGACCTTCCCGGAAGTTGCGAAGCGCATCGAAGACATCACCGTGATCCCCGAGTTTGGGGATCGATTGAAAATAGCGATTTGACCTTCCGAAGTTGCAGGAAGCGGATCAAAGACATCATCCGTGATCCCCGAGTTTGCGAGTGGATCAGATTGAAGATAGTAGATTTGACCTTCCCTGAAGTTGCGGAAGCGGATCAAAGACATCACCGTGATCCCCGAGTTTGCGGGGATCGGATTGAAGATAGCAGATTTGACCTTCCCGAAGTTGCGTGGAAGCGGATCAAGACATCATCACGGTGATCCCCGAGTTTGCAGGATCAGATTGAAAATAGCGATTTGACCTTCCCGGTTGCGAGGAAGCGGATCAAAGACATCACCGTGATCCCCGAGTTTGCGAGGATCGATTGAAGATAGTAGATTTGACCTTCCCGAAGTTGCGGAAGCGGATCAAAGACATCACCGGTGATCCCCGAGTTTGCGTGGATCGATTGAAGATAGCGATTTGACCTTCCCGAAGTTGCGGGAAGCGGATCAAGACGCCAAATCTTGTCTCCCCGAGTTTCAAAGTGGAGGCATCAAGTCGCATAAAGTGGATCAAGCAACAAGATGAAGTGGACCGAGATGAGGCTACTTGAAGAAGAGCACCGAGAAGTCAAGACTCTGGCCAAGCCGCCACATTGAGCTTCTTTAAGTCTTTGCTCTATTCTCGTTACACGATAATGAGCAAAGAGGGGCAGTTGTATAAGCCCAATATTTGCCCGGCCCAAACTACCCAAATTAAACAAAAAATAAACTCAGCCCACTAACCCTAGCCCAAGTCAGAAAAAAAAAAAAACAAAAAATCCAACAAAACCCTAGCGCGCCCCATCTCGCTTTTGGCCACTTGTTACCGCTTCGACGTGCGTCAGCCACCGCCACCGCCTCGTCACATCTCCACCGCCCACACCACTTGCACCTGCATTAAAAACGGAAGGGACAAAAAGCTTGAAAAAATGGCTATAAAAGCCGATTCTAAACCGATTGTAAGGGACCCCTTTTTTTTTCCTTTTTTGAATCAATACAATACAAAAAAGGACTTCAAACACAAGCACGAATAGATTAAGCAAAAAGGCAGAGATTAAGGCACTAAAATCTACCAAAAATCCAAAGCAGAGGCAAAAAGAGGTGATTTCTCTTTTTTATTTGTCAAGGCATTTTTCTTCTCTTCCTTTTTCGATATATACATACCTATATTATTATTATTTTTTTAAAAATGAAATAAAATCTCACCTTTTCTGGCTTCGACCACTGTACACAGCGGCGCGGCAGAATGAGCCCATGGCAGAGGCCGATCAAGGGTTGCGCGGATCCCAGCCCTGCAGAGAAAAAAAGAAAGAACTAAATTTTTTTTTTAAAACTAGTGACAAATGATTTTTTTTGAAGAATTTGGGCCTTTTATAGCACCCTGAGACGACGTCGTTTTGGGGGCCGCCCTTTAAGCTCAAAACGACGTCGTTTCACCTAAACCGACCCGAACCCGACTCGCCTACCCAAGGATCCGCGTGTTTTGCCGAAAAAATGGAGTATTCATGTGCGTAGTCCTTCAGTTTCTCTTTTGCTCTACAATCAAGTTTTAATTTCTTTTAAATCTGCCCCTAAAGTTTAACACCGCATTCAATTCGGTCCCTTTAAAACGCTGCGCTTAAACACTCGGGGGAAATTTGCGCTCCTCGTCCCCACAAGTCCGCGCGCGTTGTATTTTGGTCCTCGTCCTTTCTTTTATTTTCAAATCTAACCCCAGAATTCCGTTTTAATTTCAATTCAATCCTTTTTAGTTAATTTATGCTTTTGTTCTTTTATTATTATTATATACTATATTTTTACTTTATGATTATTATTATTATTACTATTATTATTACTATATTATTATTATATCATCATTATTATTATTATTTAGCATTTATTATTATTATCACTACTATTATTATTTTCATTTTTATTATTTTTATGTATATTTTGTTAATTACCATCTTTGTTACTATTATTATTATTATTTTTATTTTCCTACCAATATCATTAATATTATTATGTCATTATCATTTTTTACTTTTCGAATTATTATATTATTATTACTATTTTCCTTATTATTACTATTACTATTATTGTTCATTTTTATTTTTACTTTATTCTCAAAATATTAGTTTATTAGTCTTAGCATTATTTTATTGTAACTACTATCACTCTTACTATTATTCTTTATTGACAGTATTATTATTTTCATTCTTTTCACTATTATTTTTGTGTGTTATTATTACTATTATATTACTCATTATTACTAACGTCCTTATTATTATTGCTACATATTATCATTATTTTATATGTTATTACATTTATTGCTATATATTATTATGTTATATGTTATTATTCTTTATTCTATTTATCATCGTCCTATTATTATTATTATTATTTTTATTATCATTTTATTATTGTTATTATTCTTTTATTTTATTATTTTCATTACTGTTACTATTATTTCTAAATCCTCCCTCTTTTTATTACTATTATTTTATATTATTATGGTTATTTACTTTATTATTACTGCATTCACCTTTACCCTATTTATCAAGTTTTCAAGCGACCAATATATCCGTATTAGCGGTTCGGGAGAAATCGAGCCCTAACTTACTCGGGTTCGATATTTCTCGTTCAAGCTAAACAACGGAAGATCCTTTCCAAAATCATAAATTTCAGATTTTAAATCGACATTCCGTATTAGCAATTCGAGTGAATCGAGCCCTAACTTACTGGGTTCCGGTTTTTCTCGTTTAAAGTTAAACAACGGGATATCCCTTTCGAAATCGAAATTTAAATTTTAAACAAAACACTTAACCTCGGATATTCGAAATGTCGCGCCCTAACTTACTGGACTCGACATCTAGACACTTCGAGATAAGTTTCTTTTCTTTCTTCTAAAATGGAGGCAATATTCCTAATTTGGACCTTCGAGAAAACGAGCCCTAACTTACTGGGTTCTGATTTCTCGTTTGACAAATGACGGGAGATCCTCTCCAAATAAAAATCGAGTTTTTAAAAGGCGAGCTTAGTTTCAAGAGTCTAAAGTGTCGCGACCTAACTTACTGGACATGATACTTTGTCTCTTCGAAAATAAGAGAGCCTTAACGTCTCTTCCAATTCCTCCAAGTTTTTAGAAATAAAAAGTATCCGTTTTCAAACCATTTCAAAGTTTTCAACATTAGGACATCAATCAATCAGTTTGGTACCAATTTCGGGCGTGACGAGGGTGCTAACCCTTCCTCGCACGTAACCGACTCCCGAGCCCATTTTCTCGAAATTCGCAGACCAAAAACATTGTTTTAGTTAATTGAAATATTTATTAAAACAAAGGTGATCCGATCGCACCTAATGAAGATCGGTGGCGACTCCCTTCCTTTTCATTTTCAAAAAATCGAGTCGACCGCGTCGTTTACTGTTTTATCAAAAAAATGGTTACGACATCAATGTCTTAGAGAATTTCCTTTGTGAATTCTCAGTTTTTAAGAGTAAGGTTGACTTAAATGGATTTGAAACAAAGAAATCATCTAAGGCCGTATGGTTTGCCAAACTAAAATTCTAACCTGTAACACTTACTTGAAGATGATTTGGTTGAAGGGAGTTATTTCCTTGAAATTTTGACCAAATTCAACTTAACAACAGGCCAAAGGAGTCCTAAAAATTATGACTATCAATTAAAAAGATATCATTTGGAGCCGCTAAAGATATTCGTAATTTGATTGACTTTCAAAATTTCCACCATATTTGAGGTCATTTTAAGTGGCTAAGCGCATTTGTCTTTGGTTTGATAAAAAGGAAAAAAAAAAAAAAAGAACAATTGTTTCAACAAGCTATAAAGATGACAATTCCTTGAGCTGCTTCTTCCAATTGAGGAGGTGAAAAAATCCATAACTAGAAGTGAAAATAATGAAGCCCATCATTACCAATAATGTTGCAGTTGCTCTATCTTTCTTTATTTTCCTTTCTTTCTACCCCTTACTAAACGCTACCAAATACTCGGACATGGTCAACGAAATCTGTCCTAGTGTTAACAACACTAAGCTTTGCTCCGAAACCCTTAAGAATGATTTACCTGACGATATAGGCGCCAGCGATTCTTTCATTGTGAGATTTGTCAATATTGCTGAAGGAAATGCCGCAGAAGTTTCCGCTAGCATCGACAAGTCAATAGGGTCAGGTGGTGAAGGAAGTGAGGATCTTCTGGCCTTGGAAAAATGCCAAGTAGATATAAAATCTGCAGTACAAGAACTTGGTGCTGCCGCGGGACTTGTATCATATAAAGAATACACAAAAGCGAGAAACCATGTGGCAGATGCCAAGAAGTTTAGCCACCTATGTGTGAAAAAGCTGCAACCGAACACGAAGTTGTATGGTTCTGTTAAAACCATTGCCGAATTATGTGAAATCGTCGATGCTGTCCTAAAGATCTGATTGAATCTGCCCGCCTACCTTCATTGCCTACTTCTCTAACTTAATTACTTCGTATTGCAAAAATAGATTTTAAATGCTCTTTGTGCTTTGTATTTCTCGGAAATGAGAGGCTTAATTTTTTTTTTCTATTTTAAAATTAAATGGAGCACATTGTTCATGATCCTAAAAAGCTAATTACACCAACAGATGAAGGTGACAATTATAAACAAATTATACATTATTGAAATGGATAAACTAGTTATAACCAAATTTGATGATCTAATGAAGAACTTTTATATATTTATTTTAAGACTAGTTAATCTTTTTCCTATCTTAGATGTGGCATGGAAAACTTTATAATTTTAGTTGGAAATTTTGAATTCGTCCAACAAATTTCCCTATAACGTGCCTGCCAAATTTCTTATTGGAACCAGTCACGAAGCCAGGAGGGGGTTGGCACGGACCTCATCCCCTAAAATGATTTTTTTTTTCATATAGGCCTTTTTATAATTTATAAAATTTTAAATTAGTAATGGTAAAATTATTCTTTAGTCTCTCAAAATGATAAAAAAATTGATTTAATCTTTTAAAAATTATAAAGATATAGGCTATTAAAATGATGAAATTATATTTTTACCATCGTAATAATATACAATTTAATTCCGGTCCCCAAAAACTTTTGCTTTACCCTTGATTAGAATTTATCATTCTCTTGAACAAGATTTATCGTATATTTTGGTAGTAATTCACACTTTCTTTTCCAATTGAAAATTGACAAAAAGTCGAGAGAAAAGTCTTCCATACCATTGAACACAAAACCATCTTGAGCTTTCCAAGCATGCCAACACATAAGCAAATTAACCCTCTCCAGTGCTAAATGAGTCTAAATTCGAAAATCATGCACCATTCCTTCCCATTATTTCTTGAAACTTTCCCTAAGTGGAGAGTGGCAAAAACCCAATGTCACCTAGACGGGAAATTCTAGCGTAAGCTTCTTTAAAATACGCTTCCCACAAGTTTTCATCCATTAGATATTTTGATAAAGTGATAAAAATTTTGGTATAGTGTTAGAAATATTGGTATTGGTATGTCGTTAGAAATTTTAGTATTGGTATATCGTTAAAAATATTGGTATAGCATTAGAAATTTTGATATAACCTTACAAAATTTGGTATAACCTTTTTTTTTTTTGCAGTGTACAATAGAACTACTGCATCCAGACTACTCTGGCAAGTATGCAAGTAATAAAGTATCAGCATAAGTGACTACGAATGTGAGCACTCTTGGAAAAAACTGCGACAAGCACAATGTAAATAGGGTTCAACAAAATTTGTTTATGCAATTTGATTTCTTTACGTTTGCGAAGCCTAGCTCAGTGAAAAGAATCCACTAAAATTCTTGAATTGATGAAGTAAAAGTGTTCCAATCCACCAATAATTTAAAGTTCAATTATTAAATTGAGTAATAAGATAAAATAGAAATAGAAAATAAAAATAAAACTTAATGAAATATCTTAAGTACAGAGTAGCCCTTGTATTCTAAGAAAAAGTAAAAGTTGCAACAACAAAATTAAAACCTTAATCTAGCAATTAACCTAAAAACATCTAACTCCCTAACAAAATCTGATAAGCTATAAAAGTAACATATTTTAATCCCATTCTTAATGCGTTTTTGGATGATTAATTATGCAAATTAGTGAATTTGATGCTCCTAATCCTTTAAATTCATGTTTCTATACTTATGAGAGCATTTGGAAGTGAAAGGAGCAAAAAACGAGCCAAAATTGGACAAAAAAGGCAGTTTTCAGGATCCACACGGCCTAGGCATTTCCACACGAGCTGGCCACACGCCCATGTGCCAGCCCGTGTCGATATCGCACCCTGCTTCCCAAATACGCAGAAAAACCCAATTTTTAGGCTTTCTGAGCATTCTAAAGTCTATAAATACCAATTAGAAGAAGACATAAAGGGGCAATCAGAGAAGATCAAAGAAAACACTCGAAGAACGCCATCAGAATCAACTCAGAAGCGGATCTCCCTCAAGATCAAAGATCTCCATTTAATTTATTTCGAAGTTTTATTGAGTTTCTTTATGTCTTGTCGTTATCCTAACTTTGAGATATTTCTATTCAGGATTATGAACTAAATTCCATAGATACCTAGGGAGGATGAAACCTATGATGAATCTTATTATTTGATTTCTGATTTACATGATAAATACTTGATTCTTGTTCTCAATTATGTATGCTTATTTCTTGTTTTAATATTTTCGGGATATTAATTCATGTTTAATGTGCTTATTTTAGTGGAGCAAAAGTCCCTGTTTGAGAGTAGATCTAGCATAATTGAGTGGAGTTGCATGCAATCCTAGAAATAGGACGATATAAATCTATCGGATTAGAGTCAAATCTAATAGGGGAATCGATGGATCGAGTTAATGCGAAAATAGAGGTTTTAATTAGAAAGAGATTTCAATTAATCAACCTAGAGTTAGTTGTTCTTACTCTTGAAAGAGATATTAACATAATTTAGGGATTTCTACGGATCAAGACACAAGTGAATAAATCATTTAATTCAGATTCATAATAAAAGGTGAAGTCTAGGTGGATTCTTTCTTGGGTATTGTCTATCTCATTGGTTATTATTCGATTATTTCCTTGATTTATTCTCTGTTGCGTTCTTAGATAAATTAGTTTAGTAATTTTAAATTAAACACAATCACTCCAATTTGTTGGCTAAATAATAGAAAATGGTAATTACTAGTACTTTTAATCCTCGTGGATACGATATTCCCTACTCATCATAGATATACTATTATTTGATAGGTGCGCTTGCCTTTTTTGTATTTATAGTTAGTTTAGTGACCATCAAGTTTTTGGTGCCGTTGTCGAGGACTAAAATATTAGGAACACTTGATTTTTATTAATTTAGCCATTTGTTTTTATTGTATTTTTTTAGTTTAATTTTTATTTTATTTGCTTTTGGCAAGTTTCTTTAGTTTATGATTAGAAGAAACCCATTGGGACCATTACTGTTTGACAGAAAAATTTAAAGTACAGTTCGCAGAAACTGTAGAGAAATAAGACAAAGTCGACAGAATATAGTAGACGAGCAAGTGGACATTATTATTACTAAGGAGATGGGTGATAATCAGAATAATCAGCTACCTCCTGCAACTGTTGTAAATCCTTCAAATTCAGATCCTGTTCCTCGCACTATGTACGATTATGCCAAACCCACTCTAACTGGGGCTGAATCGAGTATTGTGAAACCCACTATTGCTGCAAATAATTTTGAACTGAAGCTGAACACTATTCAGATGATACAACAATTTGTTTAGTTTAATGGTTTGCAAGACGAAGATCCAAATAATCACTTGGCCAATTTTCTGGAAATCTGCGATACTTTCAAGATTAATGGTGTTTCTGATGATGCCATTCGCGTACGGTTATTCCCTTTCTCGTTGAGGAACAAAGCTAAACAGTGGTTGAATTATTTACCACGAGGTTCCATCATTACATGGGATCAAATGACTGAGAAATTCCTACTGAAGTACTTCCCACCGGCTAAGATAGCTAAGTTGAGGAACGACATCTCTTCCTTTGTGCAGATTGATTTAGAAACGTTATATGATGCATGAGAGAGGTGTAAGGATTTATTGAGAAGGTGCCCTCACCATGGGGTTACCTCTATGGCTACAGGTTCAAACCTTCTACAACGATTTGAATCCCTCAACTAGGAAATTGATCGATGTAGCACCCGGTGGAACTCTAAATAATAAAACACCCGAAGCGGCTTATGAATTTATTGAGGATATGTCACTGAATAATTATCAGTGGCAAGTCATGAGTACGAAGCCAATGAAAGCATCTGGTGTTTTTAACTTAGATGCAATCACTATGTTATCAAATCAGGTAGAACAATTAAATAAGAAAATTGATGGTTTATATGTTTCTACGCAGGTACATTCGGTGATGCATTGCGAAACGAATGGAGGAGGAATGTTAAACCCATAATGTTTACCCTTCGCTCCTAGCACAGAGAACGAACAAATCAATTATATGGGTAATAATTCTAGGCCTCAAAATAACCTTTATAGTAATACCTATAATGTAAGTTGGAGGAATCATCCCAATTTCTCTTGGGGTGGTCAAGAAAATCAGAGAGTACAACCCCCTCTAGGCTTCCAACAACAACTTTACCAGCAAGAGAAGAAGCCGAACCTTGAGGAGATGTTGACGAAGTTTATCTCGGTGTCAGAAACCCACTTTCAAAACACTGAAGCAACACTTAAAAATCAACAAGCATCAATTCAAGGGCTCGAGAACCAAATTGGTCAACTTGCTAAGTTAATTTCAAAATGACCACAAGGTAGTTTGCCTAGCAATACTAAAACTAACCTAAGGGAGTAACTTCATGCAATTACTGTGCGAGATGAAGAAAGGGTTAGTTGAATCTGAACCAGAACTGAGGCAAGAAATTATGGTAAATAACAATAAGGTTGAGTTAAGCCAGAAAGAGCAAAAATCAGTTGGTAAGGAATATAAACCCTGTTTGCCATATCCTAACGTGACAAAGAGAGACCACACGAACGAACAATTTGGTAAATTTCTTAAACTTCTGAAAAAATTACATATTAACTTACCGTTTGTTGAAGCTCTTTCGCAGATGCCCAATTCCGTTAAATTTTTAAAGGAGCTTTTTACAAACAAAAGAAAGTTAGATCATTCGTCGACTGTGGAGCTAAATGCAGTTTGCTTGGCCATATTGCAAAATAAACTACCCAACAAATTGAAAGATCCAGGGAGTTTTACTATTCCTTGTTTAATTGGTAGTTTTAATATTAATAATGCTTTGACTGATTTAAGGGCTAGTATTAATGTCATGCCTGTAACAGCCCGGTTTAGACCCTAGTCGGAACAGTGGTTTCGAGACAACAAATCCAGGGTCAAAAAAATATTTTAATATTATTTTTGGTGTGAACTATATGTGATATAGCCTGTGTGAAAATTCTGTGTGGTAATTTTATCGACTATGTGTCGAATTACGAAAAAGGATTTAATTGCATAAAGTGTGAAAACTGTGTGCTAATTTATAAGTACTTAAGTGTTGTTGTCTTTATAATGTAGAGGCCTTATGAGGTAAATATGCCAATATTTAGATAGTGGATGGTTAAAAGACATGAATGGCCTTATTATATAATTATTTTATATGTTTAATGAAAGGTCATTTTTGTAAAAGGATTAATATCATAATATTAGTAAAACAAAAGGCTAATAATAAGCCATATTCATCCATAGTAGCCGAAATTGAAGAAAGAAAAGAAACAAAAATTGAGCTAGGGTATTCAGCTAGTCTTTTTATCCAAATTAAGCTATGTGAGAGTTGAGTTTGAGTTATGTGGCACTAAGTGTGCGTATTTGGAAATGTGATCGAGATGATCAGCACTGTGTGTGCGAAATAATATAAGCTTCGACTTTGTGGTTGGCACTTTGTGTGTGCGTCACCGATTGAAGAGCGGTTTGATATAAATGCACTATGTGTGCGATGATAATTAAGCTTTGGCTAAATATCGGGGCACTAAGTGTGCGATTGAATCAAAGAAGAGACGGAAGTTGATCGAAAGGGAAAAGTGAGTATTAAGTAGCAAATGTAATTGACTACTAGGTGTTGGCTAAAATACGCTTTCGGAACCTATGTGGTTGATGAATCTATGAATGAGATTATGAAATGTTAAATGAGCATTTTAGTTTTGGATGGTATGATATATATGTATATGTGAAATAATCTATGTGGTGGTTTGTTTGATTTAAATGTGTTATGTTACGAACTTAATAAACTTTGGAAAGCTTACTGTGTGATTTGTTTCTCTTCTTTGCAGTGTCAGTAAAGCTAGCTCGGATCCGGGGATCGTCAGCATATCAATCACACTATCGGCAATCTATTTTGGTGCTTTTGGAAAGATGTATATAGATGAATTATGGCATGTATAGGCTAGATGTTATGGTATGTTTTGAAAGGTTTAATACTTGCCATGTGATTTGGTTTGGAAGTTGAAAGATGTTGAATTGATGAATGAGCTATGAATATGGTATGTTTCATGATTTAGTTGATTGGGAAAGATGTGGTTTGAAGATGAACTTTGATATGGATTACATGATGTTTGAATTATATATGTTTTGAGGTGTATAATTGTCACTTTAAATGGCTTTAGTTGTGATGATAATGAGCATGGGAGTAAATAGTTTAGTTGGTGATTGAATGATGCATGAAATGGTATGATTGAATACATTTGAAAGCATGAATTGGTATTGTATTGATGCTTGTAGGTATGACCCATGTGTGGGTGGCAAGTTGGCCTTGCAAATGGCCACATTTTGTCTACACGATTATGGCACAGGCGCGCCTAGTGACCGTGGGATATAGTCGAGTATATAGCCTAAGAGTACACGGCCATGGTACACGGGCGTGCCTGGTGGCCGTGGGGATAGGTCAGTGTATTGCTTAAGAGTACACTGCCTTAGCAAACGGGCGTGCTTGGTGGCCGTGTGGGGAAGTCAGAATACATGCTATGTTTTGGCACGGCCAAGACACATGGGTGTGTCTAGTAGCTGTGGGAGGCACACGGCCTGACTGCACGGGCGTGTGACCTCTGCAGTGTTCAAAAAGTTTTAAATTTCTGAGAATTTCTGTAAGTGGTTGGTTTAGTCTCGACCCCTTTCTAGCATGTGTTTGAGTTCTCGAGTAACTCAATAAGGGACTTTATGATTATGTTATGATGTGCTTTGATGATGATTGACTTTGTGTTGAGAATTTATTGTGGAATGTTTCGATTGATCGGTAACGCCTCTTAACCCTATTCTAGCGACGGTCTCAGGTTAGGGGTGTTACAATTTTATTAGTATCAGAGCTACGGTTTAGTCGATTCTCGGACTAACGTAGCGTGTGTGAGTCTAGCTATACATGCTATATTTGAAATTACTATAGTGTGATGAATACTGACAGTTGAAAATGTGTTTTATTATAGTAATGGATCCCGATTGAGCAGTTGCTGACGATGTAGAGAGTAACGTACTTGCTCCCGCTCAAGGGACAGTGCCGGCCATATCTAGGCCGAATGAAAGTAGTGAGGGAGGAGAGGCTAAGCATGCATTCTTCCATATGATGAGTGAGTGGTTTTCGGAATTCGTTTGAATGAATCCGGCTGCGCCACAACCTCCACCGCCACAAGTACCTGTTGTGCCACAAGTGATAGATCCGATCCGACTAAATAAGCCTCCTGTGGATAAGATTCGAAAGTACGGGGCCGAAGAGTTTAGGGCCACAGCTGATGATGATGCCGAGCGAGCTGAGTTTTGGCTCGAGAATATAATTCGAGTATTTGACGAGATGTCATTGACTTCTGATGAATGTATTAAATGTGTTGTTTCGTTGTTGAGGGATACCGCGTATAACTGGTGGAAGATATTGATATCCGTGGTTCCGAGAGAGAGAATCACATGGGATTTCTTTCAAGATGAGTTCAGAAAGAAGTATATCAGTCAACGCTTTAGTGATCAGAAACGTAAAGAGTTTTTAGAGCTAAAACAGGGCCATTTGTCAGTTACTGAGTACGAGCGAGAATTTGTGAGATTGAGCCAGTATGCACGAGAATGTGTTTCGACCGAAGCTACTATGTGTAAACGCTTCATAGAAGGGCTGATTGAAGATATTAAGTTGTTGGTCGGGATACTTGACATAAATGAATTTTTTGTGTTAGTCGAAAGAGCATGGAAAGCTGAGGAGCTCAGTAAAGAAAAGAAGAAAGCTGATTCTGAAGCTCGTGATGAAAGAAAAAGCTCGATGAGTAGGTTTTCTCAACCTTCGACGAAGAGATTTAGAGATACAAGCAACAGATCAAATACTTCATTTAGACATCCAAATAGAGATCGTGCAAGACTAAGTGTTGGTCTGAGAACTCAAGCTCCAAGAGAATCAAGTGTTGATAGTGCTAAAAGTAACAAACCTGAGTGTAGACAGTGTGGAAGACGACATGTGGGAGAATGCTGGGGCAAGTACAATAATTGAGTTTGCTATAAATGTGGATCACGAGATCACTTCATTCGAGACTGCCCAAAGATGGCTGAGGATGAAAATGTTCAGAATGTGAGATCGAGTAAGGTGATGGCTAGGGGTAGACCACCCAGAAATGTCAGGATTGTGAGTGGAAGTCAAAAAGAGACTACTGATACAGCTTTGAGATCGGAGGCGAGAGCACCTGCCCGAGCTTATGCAATACGTGCACGAGAGGAAGCATCATCTCCAGACGCATCACTGGTACTTTTACTCTATTTGATACTGATGTGATTGCATTAATAGATCCAGATTCAACTCATTCCTATGTGTGTTTGAATCTAGTATTGAATAAGACTCTACCTGTTGAGTCTACTTAATTTGTGGTTAGAGTATCGAGCCCCTTAGGCAAGTGTGTCTTGGTGGATAAGGTGTGCAAGAATTGCCTATTGATGTTTCGTTATATATGTTTTTCGACTAATTTGATGTTGCTACCGTTCGATGAATTTGATATAATTCTGGGTATGGATTGGCTCACTCTGCATAATGCCATTGTAAATTGTAAAAGGAAGAGTATTGAATTGAGAAGTCAGAACGATGAGATAGTTCGAATTGAATCTAGTGATATGAAAGGGTTACCAGCTGTTGTATCCGCGATGAAAGCTATGAACTATGTGAGAAAGGGTTGCGAAGCCTATCTAGCATATGTGATTGATACAAAAGTGTCAGAAAAGAAAGTTGAATCTGTACCTGTGGTTAGTGAGTTTCCAGATGTGTTTCCTGAAGAATTGCCGGGATTACCTCCAATCAGAGAAGTTGAATTCGGTATTGAATTAGTTTTAGGAACGACTCCTATCTCTATAGCTCCGTACAGAATGGCGCCGACTGAATTGAAAGAGTTGAAATCTCAGTTGCAAGAGTTGACAGATAAAGGATTTCCACGACCAAGTTTCTCGCCCTGGGGTGCTCCTATTTTATTTGTGAAAAAGAAAGACGGTACTATGAGAATGTGTATTGATTACCGACAATTAAACAAAGTGACGATAAAGAACAAATATCCATTGCCTCGTATCGATGATTTATTTGATCAGCTGAGAGGAGCTGTAACACCCCAAACCCGGCCTAGAAGTTAGGCCTGAATCTGGCGTGTCACATTGCAGTGTTTTTCAAAACCATATTTTTTGTTGTTAAAAACTTATTTGAGAGTTAAAGCCTCTTTGTTAAAACTCAAAACACTTAAGCAATTTTCGTTCACTTGAAAACGTAATTACTTTTAAAACCTTATCTGTTGCGGAAGCATATTTAAAACGTTGTGAAAACGTAGTGCTTGAAAGCAGTTATTGTTTTGGAAATCGTATTTCGCTTTTAGCAGTTAGAAAACATCATAAATAAATATCAGAAATAATAAGTTAAAAATAGAGAGGCCTTATTACAACCCAAATCAAAATATTTAAAAGTAAATAATCAAAACAACTAGCATAAGCACTGTGTGGTCTTCTCCAAGTCCCTCGCAGCTCCGATTCGTCTAAGGCTGGGGATTACCTGCACAGTTAAAAATAGGGTGAGTTTACGAAAACTCAGTGTGTAATCCCCTATTACGGTCACAGTCTGGGCCTAAGCCCTAATCGGTAATAGTCTGGGCCTAAGCCCTATTCAGTAACAATCTGGGCCTAAGCCCTATTCGGTAATAATCTGGGCCTAAGCCCTATATCATAACAATCTGGGCCTAAGCCCTATATCATAACAATGCAATGGACATGTAACCCAACCCTTAACCACCAAACTCTCCACCCGTACCAACCAATCTCTCCATGTGGGGACCATGTCGACCCACCCAGCCAAATTCTCCAAAGATGCAGCCTAGCTGCTAATAACGGTATATGTGGCTGAGCCACTAGAATCAGAATACGTGCCAATGCCACTATAACAACGGTGTATGTGGCTGAGCCACTATAACGGTACTTCCTCCAATTCAGAAAAACCCAACCCAATGCAATATGTCATGTATGCAGTGTATCACAATCATATACAGTTATATAAATATCACATAAACATCATTTAAACTACCACTAAGGGTATAACGGTCATTTTGTCGCTTAAGGGTAAAACGATAATTCCACCCATTAAGGGCATCTCAATAATTTTACCCATCGAGGGTATTTCGATAATTTACCCATCAAGGGTATTTTGGTAATTTTGCAAATTGAGGGTATTTCGATAATTCCATAAATAGGGGGTATTTCGATAATTTTACAAATCGGGGGTATTTCGGTAATTTTCCAAACTGTGGGTATTTCGGTAATTTTGCAAATAAAATGTATTTCGGTAATTTTTCAAATTGAGGGTATTTCGATAATTTTGCAAATCGGGGGTATTTCGGTAATTTTACAAGTCGAGGGTGTTTTAGTAATTTTGTAAACCAAGGTATTCTAAACAGAGATAACGATGCGAATGGGCCTAGGGCCCATTTAGCCCAAATCTAGCCACATATATGAGATTCACATAGACTAGTCCAATATCTACTATACAATCATACAATTTATTCACATGGGCCCACTCGGCCCAAGGCAGCCTAAACCCATGAGAACACTCATGAGGGCCTCAACTATCACGTCGAAGCTCCCACACGTGCGCTCGCACGCTCGTGTGGCTACCATCGCCTTGTGACCGGCATTTCGAAATTTGCCGCTCTACAGCTAGAGTAGTGCGAAATACACACTTGATAGGAATCTGAAGTTAATCCGCGCTCGAACACCGCTCGCGCGCAGAAGCCAACAATGATCGCACCCTTGACCCCCAAGGGGGTGTGTCGATCAACCGATACCACCACCATCGCGACCCAACGGCATACGGATCAACGAATGATCCAACGCCTAACCCAAACGAGCACGCCACAAAGCGAAAGGGATAAGCCAAGAAAGGTATGCCTACTTTCTTCATGGTTTGCTCTATTTAAAGCCAGCTTCTCGCCTACTCTCATGCTAGCTTCCCGATGTGGGATCCCCCCTTCAGCAGAGTTTAAATCCAACACAAACTCTGGCCGTCCAATCCGCAAAATAAACACTCCCTTGCTTGATATGATATTCGAACCCTTGCCCTCTCCTATGCTCCAAACGCTACATGCCACCACAACACAAGCTCCTTTTGTGACTTAGAACATGCGCAACTAAATATAAGCCTATGAGCCAAAGTCTAAGTTTATTTAAAAGAAAAACAAAATGAATTGCAAGTGCCAAGACTTGAACCTTGGACCCCTTGCTTCCTCTATGGCGTCACTTCCTTGTCTCCCATGTGGCACCATTTGCCACTAGACCACAACTCCTTTTGTGTCTTTTTTTTTCCCACAATTTATTCTTAAAGCCTACTTACTTACCCCCAGGGCTTTATTCACCTAAAACCAAAATTTTTCCTAAAGCCTAGGTTTGAACCCGGGACTTCATGGAAGCCCCCTAACCTTCCAAAATCACTCACCTAATAGGTCCAACTTGCATTAGTGCCGTTCTCTTGTTCTTAAAAATTTTAAACGCTCCCATGCCCAAGGCCCAATAGGCCCAATTCTACTAGGCCCAAATTTGGGGCGTTACAGGAGCTACAGTGTTCTCTAAGATAGACTTGAGATCAGGTTACTATCAGTTGAGAGTTAAAGAATCTGATGTACCGAAAACTACTTTCAGAACAAGGTACGGACATTATGAATTCTTAGTGATGCCTTTTAGATTAACAAATGCTCCTGCAATGTTTATGGATTTGATGAATAGGATATTTAGATCGTATTTAGACCGCTTTGTTTTAGTGTTCATTGATGATATTTTAATTTATTCCTGTGATGACACACAACATGCCGAACATTTGAGAATTGTGCTACAGACTCTACGTGAGAAACAGTTGTATGCTAAGTTTAGCAAATGTGAATTTTGGTTGCGTGGAGTTGGTTTTCTGGGGCATATTATATCAGCTGCAGGAATACGAGTTGATCCGAGTAAGATTTCAGCTATTTTGGAATGGAAGCATCCGAGAAATTTGTCTGAAGTCCGTAGTTTTCTGGGACTAGCGGGACATTATAGACGATTTGTGAAAGGCTTCTCGATGATTGCGACTCCATTAACGAAGTTGCTACAGAAAGATATTTAATTCGAGTGGTCAGAAAAATTGTCATCAGAGTTTTGAGCAATTGAAAGTGTTGTTAACGGAAGCACCAGTGTTAGTTCAACCTGAATCGGGCAAAGAATTCATAGTATACAGTGACACATCGTTGAATGGTTTAGGCTGTATGCTGATGCAAGAAGGCAAAGTTATGGCTTATGCTTCGAGGCAGCTAAAGTCGCATGAAAAGAACTATCCGACGCATGACCTTGAATTTGCCGCGATTGTGTTTGCGTTAAAGATTTGGTGTCATTATCTATTTGGTGAGAAATGTCATATTTATACCGATCATAAGAGTTTGAAATATTTGATGACTTAGAAAGAATTGAATTTGCGACAGAGAAGATGGCTAGAACTGTTGAAAGATTACGAACTTGTGATTGCTTATCATCTGGGTAAAGCTAATGTGGTAGCTGACGCTTTGAGCCGAAAGTCTATATGTGCTTTGCGAGCAATGAATGTTCAAATAGATCTGTGTGATGATAGTGTGGTTTTAGCCGAGTTAAAAGTAAAGCCAATGTTTGTACGCCAGATTTGTGATGCCCAGAAAAGTGATGTTGAAATGATGGCTAAACGAACTCAGTGTGAATTGAATGTTGATTCAGAATTTCGAGTTGATAGTGATGATTGTTTGAGATTTAAAAATCGGATTTGTGTTCCAAAGAATTCAGAATTGATTCAGCTAATTTTGAACGAAGCTCATAATAGCCGTTTGACTGTTCACCCGGGGAGTACGAAAATGTACAATGATTTGAAACAATTTTATTGGTGGCATGGTATGAAACGGGACATCTCTGACTTTGTGTCGAAATGTTTAGTTTGTCAGCAAGTTAAAGCTGAACATCAGGTTCCGTCCGGTTTGTTGCAACTGATCATGATTCCTGAGTGGAAATGGGAGAGAATTACGATGGACTTTGTGTCGGGATTGCCTTTATCTCCGGGAAAGAAAGATGCAATCTGGGTGATAGTTGACAGATTGACGAAATCAGCTCATTTTGTTCCGGTGAGAACAGATTATTCACTTGATAAATTGGCTGAATTGTATATTGCTGATATTGTGAGATTGCACGGGGTGCCACTATCTATTGTGTCGGACAGAGATCCGAGATTTACCTCACGATTTTGGAAGAAATTACAAGAGGCTTTATGCACAAAATTACATTTCAGTACTGCGTTTCATCCGCAAATGGATGGTCAGTCCGAGCGAATCATTCAGATTCTTGAAGATATGTTGAGATGTTGTATACTTGAGTTTGAGACTACGTGGGAAAAACATTTACCGTTGATTGAATTCACGTACAACAACAGTTTTCAATCTAGCATTAAAATGGCACCGTATGAGGCTCTTTACGGTCAAAAATGTTGAACTCCATTGTATTAGACTGAGCTAAGTGAGAATAAAATTCACGGGTTTGATCTTATAAAAGAGACTGAGCAGAAAGTGAAAGTGATACGTGACAGTTTGAAAGCGGTTTCAGATAGTCAAAAATCTTATGCAGACTTGAAACGAAAAGATATTGAATTCGAAGTTGGCGATAAAGTTTTTTTGAAAGTATCTCCGTGGAAGAAAATACTTCGATTTGGTCGGAAAGGCAAGCTGAGTCCAAGATTCATCGGACCGTATGAGATCATTGAGCGAGTTGGGCCAGGTTCTTATAGATTGATGCTACCACCAGAGTTAGAAAAGATTCATAATGTGTTTCATGTGTCGATGCTTCGACGGTACAGATCTGACCCGTCTCATGTGATTGATCCTAATGAGGTTGAGATTCAGTCAGACTTGTCGTATAGTGAGGAACCGATTCAAATTTTGGCACGAGAGACTAAAGAGTTGAGAAACAAAAGAATTTCCTTAGTGAAAGTATTATGGCACAAACACGGAATTGAAGAGGCTACGTGGGAGCCTGAGAATGTTATAAGAGAGCAATATCCACATCTATTCACTGGTAAGATTTTCGGGGACGAAAATCCCTAAGGAGGGAGAGTTGTAACAGCTCGGTTTAGACCCTAGTCGAAACAGTGGTTTCGAGACCACAAATCTGGGATCAGAAAAATATTTTAATATTATTTTTGGTGTGAACTATATGTGATATAGCCTGTGTGAAAATTCTGTGTGGTAATTTTATCGACTATGTGTCGAATTACGAAAAAGGATTTAATTGCATAAAGTGTGAAAACTGTGTACTAATTTATAAGTACTTAAGTGTTGTTGTCTTTATAATGTAGAGGCCTTATGAGGTAAATATGCCAATATTTAGATAGTGGATGGTTAAAAGACATGAATGGCCTTGTTATATAATTGTTTTATATGTTTAATGAAAGGTCATTTTTGTAAATGGATTAATATCATAATATTAGTAAAACAAAAGGCTAATAATAAGCCATATTCATCCATAGTAGCCGAAATTGAAGAAAGAAAAGAAAGAAAAATTGAGCTAGGGTATTCGACTAGTCTTTTATCCAAATTAAGGTATGTTTTGACTTTGGTTTTGATGATTTTTATGTTTTTGAGATTGTTGCTTAGTCTACTATCAAGCCCATGTTGTAATTTGAAGAATTGATGATGTTTATGAGATGTGCCATTGATGAAATGGTGAGCTTTGTGATGAATATTGGTGTTAAATGAAAGATATGTGTTTAATGAACATGTTTTGTTCTTGGATTTTGGTGAATTTAGCTAATTAGGGCTAAATTGTGAAAATGATAAGGTGAAGGACTAAAATGTAAAATAAATGAAATGTGTGGGCTTGAATGAACTCAAGGAAAATTCGGCTAGGCTTGTGTGAAATGAAATTATGTGAATTTGATGATTTTGTGAAATAGGGACTAAAGTGTCGAAATGTGAAAATGTGAGGGCTATTTTGTAAAATGCCCTAAATATGTGTGTTTGGACTAAAATGAATGATTTGGTGATTGAATATTGAATTTGAATGTGTATAGACCAAGAGACGAGAGGTTCGGATCGAGATCGAGGCAAAGATAAACTGCTCGATTGACCGACCGTTTCGATAGTTCAACGTCTGAGGTAAGTTCGGACATAATACGAACATTTAGTTATGTTAAATGCTATGAAATGAATGTTATAATGATATTGAAATGTGGATGCTATGTGAGAGTTGAGTTTGAGTTATGTGGCACTAAGTGTGCGTATTTGGAAATGTGATCGAGATGATCAGCACTGTGTGTGCGAAATAATATAAGCTTTGACTTTGTGGTTGGCACTGTGTGTGCGATACCGATTGAAGAGCGGTTTGATATAAATGCACTATGTGTGCGATGATAATTAAGCTTTGGCTAAATATCGGGGCACTAAGTGTGCGATTGAATCAAAGAAGAGACGGAAGTTGATCGAAAGGGAAAAGTGAGTATTAAGTAGCAAATGTAATTGACTACTAGGTGTTGGCTAAGGTACGCTCGGAACCTATGTGGTTGATGAATCTATGAATGAGATTATGAAATGTTAAATGAGCATTTTAGTTTTGGATGGTATGATATATATGTATATGTGAAATAATCTATGTGGTGGTTTGTTTGATTTAAATGTGTTATGTTACGAACTTACTAAACTTTGGAAAGCTTACTGTGTGATTTATTTCTCTACTTTGCAGTGTCAGTAAAGCTAGCTCGGATCCGGGGATCGTCAGCATATCAATCACACTATCGGCAATCTATTTTGGTACTTTTGGAAAGATGTATATAGATGAATTATGGCATGTATAGGCTAGATGTTATGATATGTTTTGAAAGGTTTAATACTTGCCATGTGATTTGGCTTGGAAGTTGAAAGATGTTGAATTGATGAATGAGCTATGAATATGGTATATTTCATGATTTAGTTGATTGGGAAAGATGTGGTTTGAAGATGAACTTTGATATGGATTACATGATGTTTGAATTATATATGTTTTGAGGTGTATAATTGTCACTTTAAATGGCTTTAGTTGTGATGATAATGAGCATGGGAGTAAATAGTTTAGTTGGTGATTGAATAATGCATGAAATGGTATGATTGAATACATTTGAAAGCATGAATTGGTATTGTATTGATGCTTGTAGGTATGACCCATGTGTGGGTGGCAAGTTGGCCTTGCAAATGGCCTGTTTTGTCTACACGGTTATGGCACACGGGCATGCCTAGTGACCGTGGGATATAGTCAGTATATAGCCTAAGAGTACACGGCCATGGTACACGGGCGTGCCTGGTGGCCGTGGGGATAAGTCAGTGTATTGCTTAAGAGTACACTGCCTTAGCAAACGGGCGTGCTTGGTGGCCATGTGGGGAAGTCAGAATACATGCTATGTTTTGGCACGGCCAAGACACATGGGTGTGTCTAGTAGCCGTGGGAGGCACACGGCCTGACTGCACGGGCGTGTGACCTCTGCAGTGTTCAAAAAGTTTTAAATTTCTGAGAATTTCTTTAAGTGTTCGGTTTAGTCCTGACCCCTTTCTAGCATGTGTTTGAGGTTTCGAGGAACTCAATAAGGGACTTTATGATTATGTTATTATATGCTTTGATGATGATTGACTTTATGTTGAGAATTGATTGTGGAATATTCCGATTGATCGGTAACGCCTCTTAACCCTATTCTAGTGACGGTCTCGGGTTAGGGGTGTTACAATGCCATATAAAATGTTTAAGCAATTAGGTCGTGGGAAACCTAAACAAACTAGGATGAGTATTCAATTACCAGATAGAACCATTAGATTTTTTAGGGGTATTATTGAAGATATTCTTGTAAAATTTGATAAATTCATATTCCCAGTTGATTTTTTTGTTTTAGACATGGATGAGGATAATGAAGTACCTTTGATTCTAGGTCAGCCCTTTTTAGCAACTGCTAAAACTATAATTGATGTTGGTACGGGTGAGTTAGTACTTCGTGTAGTTGACGAAACGATTACTCTCCAAGCTCGTGATTCGGTTAAGACATCTAGTGACTGAGATGATTTTACAAGTTCTGTTAATATAAGTAACCATGTGCTTCAACCTTCTTTGCAGGAAACCCTTCGAAAAAACGCAATATAGCCATGTTCTAGTCATTACGATAGTAACAAAATGATTTACGATGAATGAATGTTGCAAATCGATGAACTAGATGAATGACGAACACATGTTAAGGAGAAACCAAAAAAGCACGATGAAGAGTTAAGGAGACACCATGAGAAGCATATGGATGGAACAAACTAATTTAAGGTTGGGGACAAGGTACTGCTAGATAAAATGGATCCTTGAATGGCCACTTCGGAGCTTGATGCAAACGGATCAAATCTCTTTACGGTACTTAATGTCTTCCCACACGGTACAATCGAGGTAACTCATTCTGAATTTGGCACATTTAAGGTAAATAATAGTCGACTTAAACCTTATTTTGATCATAGAAGTGATAACGAGAAAGAGGAGTTTCGACTCCGCGAACCACTGTGATCGTGAGAATACGAGGTAAGTCAAGCTTAGACTTTAAATAAGCGCTTCTCGGGAGGCAACCTAAGTGTTAACAATGCTAATTCTCAATTTTATTTCATGTTATTTTTTAAAATTAATTAATTTTCAAAATTAAAAAAAAAAAGTGTTTTTGACCCACACGGCCCTGGACACACGGATGTGTCCCAGGCTGTGTGCACTATAAGAGGATCGATAGTGAGTTACACGGCCTGGTGACATGGCCATGTGAACCACATGGCCTGGACACACTGGCGTATCCTTGGCTGTGTGGATCCTGAGACTTAATTTTTCAAAAATTCAAAGGTTACATGGCCTGAAATAGTCCACGGTTGTGTGTCTCACACGACCTGGACACACGGGCGTGTCCTAGGCCGTGTGAACCTTGGAGCTAATTTTTTATTATTTTAAATCAAGTCAGAGAGTTATACGTGTAATGCCCCAAAAATGTGGGGTTTGTAATTTTGCTGAATTAGCTAAAATTCCATGATATGCTTGAACGACTAGTTATTTGAGTGTATGTGAAGGTTTTTAGGGAGCCTGGGTTCGAGTCTGAACCTTGGAAGAATTTTAAATTTTGCTCATAAGTAAAACTAGCAGTTAGCAGTAGGGCTTATGTATAAATATGTGTGTTTATGTGTCACAAGAGAGCCTGTGGCTTGATGGTGGTGGTGTTACTAAGATGGCAAGGGGAGTGGGGTTTGAATCCCATGGCAAGCAAATAGGGGCTTTTATTTTATGTCTTGAGGGTGCAAGAGGTAGAGTTTGGATCAAACTCTGCATAGGAAGTTGAAGAATTGGTCAACAATTTCAAATGGGAGGCTGGGAGCAATTCAAGGAGGATTTGGTGGAAAGTTGAAGGAGTTTGAATGGGAGGGGAAGCTTGGCCGAATTTGGAGAGCTTGAGTAGGGGGAAATTTCGGCCAAGGGTTGCCAATTGGGTGCATTTTCGGCTTGTGAGAGTGTTGGAGTGCCGAAGTTTCTCTTGAACTTTCGAGGGTTGTTTTGCATTTTGGTACTTTTTTGACATTTCAGGTCTTTTCCTTTTCATTTCACCTCTACCGAATTCACTTCTTCTCCCTTCATTCTTTCTTCTTCACTTTCTTTTGCTATTTGCCGAATTGGTAGGCCTCTCCTCTTTTACCTTCTTTTCTTCTTCCCTCAATTCACTCCTTGCCGAATCTATTTCCTTTCTCTTTGTTCTTCTTGTGATGACCAAACCTGTGGTGGCCTAAACACTCTCTTTTCTGCGTTCCCTCTTTTTTTTGTTCCTAACCTTCTCCGAATCTCATCGATTTTGTGGTAAGTGGATACTCTAGCCGAATTTTGGCCGACTTTTTTTTCTATGCTCGGTTTTGTATCTCTCGAGCTGAAAGGCTATTTTGTTTTCCTTTGTTGCCGTGGTTATTTGTATAGCTAACACATTCTCTTCATTCAAACGTTGCTAGGGACTCGCGTTGCTTAACTAAGGGGTAGGCCGATTACCCTTCCCCTGCAAGAGGTTTCTTGATTGGTGGTAAGTAGCGTTAGTTTGATTAAACGATTTCAATATTATGGTGATGTTTTAACAAGGGTTGAGACTAATTGTTAGAACTGTTAATTTCATAGGTGCTTAATCTTGGGAGCTTCAACCTACAGCCCGTAACAGGTGTGTAATCGTACACCCGATTTTGGTTCTGTCAACATGACGCATGAAGGTGTGTATTCACACCCCTGATGGATTGTGAATTGGCTAAAGCCGAAAAATCGATAAGCTGAAACTTCGGCATCTAAGGGTTCTCGAGCGTTCGAGCGCTCGTAGAGATAAACCGAGCCATAATCGTTGGCGATAGACCGTTGAGGCTGCCATGAACATTCTCGTGGGCTTAGGTCATAATGGGACTCGTTGGGCCAAGATGGGCCATTGGGCCCATGGGCACCACGTGGGTAAAATTCACGATAGTGTCAGATAATGGATTGGGCTGCAAAGTTCGCATAGTCGCGACCGAAATTGGGCTGAATAGGCCACGCGAGCGTGTGGGCCCACTTGGGCTAAAAATTGGGCTTTGGGCCCAATTGCACCGTTTCGACCAAAAAGGGTATCTGTGTCGCTCGAGGCGAGTATAGGCCTTCGAAAAGGCCGTTATAGGACTAAAATTACCGAAATACCCTCGAAGGGTAAAATTACCAAAATACCCTCGAAGGGTAAAATTATCAAAATGCCCTCGAAGGGTAAAATTACTGAAACACCCTCGATGGGTGAAATTAACGAAATACCCTCGAAGGGTAAAATTATCGAAATACCCCCGAGGGGTGAAATTACCGTTTTACCCCTAATTGACAAAATTACTGTTATACCCCTTGATCGCTGTGATTTTAGAGTTTTAAATTTATAAAAAGAATGATCGAACCTGAAAACTAACTATGACAATGATTTGAGGCAAGCGTACCTATCGAGCAATAGTATAGCTTAGGCAAGACCGGATTGTCGAACCCAAAGGAACCAAAAGTACTAATACTAACTTTCTTTTTATTATCTAGCCTAAAATAAGTGAAGTTGTTATTTAATCTAAATTTAACTAACTACTAAGCTAAAGACGCAAAGACAAAAAGAATGAATTGGGGAAATACTGTTGGAAAAACTTAGTTGATTAAGACGATACCCTTAGGAAGAATCCACCTAGACTTCACTTGTTACCTAACTCTGAACCAGACGATTTATTCACTTGACTTGATCCGTAAGACTCCCTAATGTATATTAAACCCTCTCTCGAAGCGAATAACATCTAACCCTAGGTTGATTAATTGAAATCTCTTTCTAATTAAAACCCCTAGAATTGCATTAACTCGATCTATGACTCCCATTTTAGGTTTCAACCTAATTCCGGAAAAATCTCGTCACCCTATCTCTAGGCGCTCGATCAACTCCGCTTAATTATGCTAGATCTACTCTTAAGCAGGGACTTTTGCTCCTCCACCTAAGCACATCAAACTTGAATCAATATCCCGGAAATATTAACACAAGAATTAAGAACACATAATTAAGAACAAGTCAAATATTTATCATATAGTTCAGCCAACGATAACAAGATTCATCTAAGTTTCATCCCCTTCAGGTATCTGAAGGGTTTAGTTCATAACAATAAAAGAAAACATGTCAGAAGAAAAGATAAAACAAAACATAAGAAATCCCTAAAACCCCCTGAAGGAATTGAAAGAGAGATCCGCCATCTTGAGTAGAATTCCGGCTTCTTGAGATGGATCAACTGGCTATCTTCGAGTGTTTCCCACAAATCTGACCTTTTCGGCTCGGCTCCTTGGCCTAGCTCACCGCCCTCTTCTAGGTTATACTTGGGTGTTTATATAGGCTTTTGAAATAGGTTTCTTTGCCCCTAAGTATCCTTTTCCGAGTGAAATTGCTCTTCTCCGCGGCAGGGGCACGGCCATGGCACACGCCCGTGTAAATCATCTTTAGGCCGTGTTTGGACTTTAATGAGGTGACACGCCCGTGTAAATCGTAATCAGGCCGTGTTCTAGTCTATCAGGGAGACACGGCCGCGTTGGCTCAAGTCGAGGCCGTGTCGATTTTCACTTTGGCCCAATTTGGTCCGTTTTGAGCCCGTTTCTCGTTCTTTCCATCCTCCGGTGCTTTCCTGAGTATAAAACATGAAAAGAAAGGATTAAGAGCACCTTTTTACATAAATCAAGGGATAAATCATCCAAAAGTATGCTAAATGTGGGATTAAAATATGTTACTTTTACGGTTTATCACATCCCCCCACACTTAAGCTTTTGCTTGTCCTCAAGCAAAATTCTCAACTTACAATTAAAACGAACTTTCCATGATTCAATATTCCTATAAAAAATGTCTCATCATAATTCATAGATAATTTATACATGGATAATTTAACTCAAAGAGTCCTAAAGATTCAAACAATATAAGTCATACATTTGTAGCACAAAACATAGGTGTTTCCCCTCATCTAAATAATTACCTCTAATCCAAAACCTATAAGGATTGACATCCTCACAAAAGATTCACTCAAATCACTCGAAGTGTTTAAGGTTCAGAATTAATCACTCAAATGTCAAACCTGAAAAGTTAATCCCATAGGCTTGCATGAAAATCAAATCTCCACCACTGTAATATGAGATGATGCACAAATCAAAAGGTCTTTGAAAGGGTCTTAACGGGGCTTGGGTTAAGGTGTGGATAAAGGCTGAATTAGAGGGTTAGAATCGAGATCGACCTGAAAAATTACCTAACTAGAAACAATGAACTGAAAAATAAATAATTACATGAATTGAAACTTTGAAACTAATAATACGAGCTTCTTCTTCAATAAATAGACGTTAACTGTACAAGCTCGCTTTTCATCATACTAATACTGAATATACTTTGATTTTTTTAAGAACAAATCAAGTAAAAATAAAGAACTTTTAACAACTGAAATAAAGAACATAGTTAGGCAACTGGTCAAAATCAAATCTCGACAAAAAAAAGGGTAGTGAAGAAGGATGGTGATAACAAATACAAAGGGTTTTGGGTTAATATTAGTGGGTGAGTCAATAAAAAGGGTTGTTAGGATCAAAAGGGGTTCACTAGGGGTTAATTATGAAGGTAAGCTTTTTATGGAGTAAGTGGGTTAAATCCTAGGTGCCTTTATCATTTCTGTATATCAAATCAAAGATGTGGTCTCAACATGTATAATCGAGGCAAGTTCTAGAATAACAGTTCAGTGTTGACACACTCATAATCAAAAAGTGAGCAAGAAAAAGGATATATGCTCTTATAAGGCTCAAAATCTCACAAAAATTATGGGTATTTTTGATATCAACCTTGTAAATTTCAAATTTCAAAGTAATATTCAAATTTAGGTTAACAACCTAGAAAAAAATTTAATACCGAAAAATAGACTTATCATGCTTGATTCTCTAGTATCTTAGAATTTAATTATCAATGCACAATTATCAATGACTTAATCTAAAACATATCAATAAAAATCATCAATCATGGAAATTTCATTCTAATGATAATATGAGAAATTTACTTTAAGACAAGGCATAATTCAGGGATTTGAGAATAATGCAAAAAGTTTGGCACCTAATTTCAGGAATTTGAGAATAATGAAAAAAAAGTTTGGCACCTTTTTAGGTTGTTCACCCCCCCACACTTAAGATGTACATTGCCCTCAATGTACAAAGTTAGATATTAGCAAAATAAAATCATAAGATAGGGAGAGAAGTGAAACTTCCTGAATTTTTAATGAAAAGAAACCGGATAGGATTGGCAGAGGTGAACGTGGGGGAGCGTCTTGAACCGTTTGAAATTGAATCCTCGAAGCAGCCGGCCTGATTTTATTGTATCCTAAGCTAAATCTAAATGGTATGAAGAATAAGAAGAAAATAATAAAGAAAATAAAAATAAAAATAAAAGTAAATAATGGAAAATAAAAATAAAAATAAAAATAAAAGTAAATAATGGAAAATGAAAGAATAGAGACAACTTGAAAAAGAAAAAGGAAGAAGGGGGGTCCAAATAGAGATTATGGATCTGGTGGTTGCCCCCGCCCTTGTACCTTCCTGTGGTGGCCACACGGCCACGGCCACGGCCGTGTGTAAGGCCGTGTGGTCTGGAAATAATCACTTTGGTTAGTTTATAGTTAGGTGCTAAAAAGAAAGAATAAAAGTAAAAGAAGAATTAAAAATGTAAAAATTTATGGGGTTAGTACTTGGGTTGCCTCCTGAGAAGCGCTCGTTTATAGTCTTAAGCTAGACTTTACCTCTCATTCGTATGGTCATGGTGGTTTGAGGAGGTGAAAATCCTTTCTCATACGATCAATTCGGTTGTGGATATAAAGTTTAAGTCGAGTAGTGTTTACCTTAGAAGTGCTAAATTTAGGATTAGTTACCTCGATTGTTCCATCTGGGAAGATTTTGAGTACCTGATCTCCTATCTTAAGCTGGGTTGTCCCATCGTCAAGTTTGTCGTGGAGTTGCCTCATTTTTGCTTCGTATATTTTTAATTTCTCTTTGAAGTGAGTCTTCCACCCGTCTAGTCCTTCGGTCCGAAGCCTTCGTTCCTCATGCATTTCTTCTTTATTAACACGAGGTCTAGGATCTGGCATCTGCGAAAGAGCTTCAAGAAACGGCAAGTTAATAAGAAATTTCTTTGGAGGTTTAAGAAATTTACCGAATTGTTCCTCTGTGTGGTCTTTCTTTATCGCATTGGGGTATGGCATATGAGCTTGGTACTCTGTAATTACCGGGTTCGGTAAATCATGGCTTACCTCAACCTTACCTTCACTTACTACAGGCTCTTGCCTTGGGTCAGATTCCACTAACCTTTCACTGTCATGAGCTGTTACGGCTTGAATTTGCTCTTTTGGGTTAGTTTCAGTGTTGCTTGGTAGACGCCCTTGCGGTCGTTCGGAAATTAACTTTGCAAGTTGTCCAACTGACTTGGTAAGTTCCCCAACTTGGTTCTCGATCCCTTTGATCGATGCTTGTTGATTATTAAGCGTTGTCTCAGTTTTTTGGAGACGGTTATCTGTAGCTGCCATGAATTTTGTCAGCATCTCCTCGAGGTTCGACTCATCTTCCTGTTGGTAAGGTGGTTGTTGAAAATTTGGAGGAAGTTCAGGTCCTTGGCTACTTTGATCATCCCACGAGAAATTAGGATGGTACCTCCAACCTGCATTATAAGTGTCACTATAAAAATTTATTTTGAGGTCTAGAATAGTTACCCAATAGTGGACTTGTTTCGTTCTCTATGCCATATCCGTAGGGTGGGTACTCAAGATTCGCCACGCCTCCGCTTGTTTCGATCTTGCATAAGCTGGATGTATCTGCGAAGAACACAAATCATCAAACTTTTTATTTAACATCTCTAACTGGTTTGATAGCCTGGTTATTGGGTCGAGGTTGTAGATATCGACTGCTTTTGTTGGCTTTGTCCTCATAACTTGCCACTGATAGTTATTTAGTGCCATCTCCTCTATCTGCCAAAATCAAATAAAAGAAAATTTAGCAAAGTAAAAAAAAATAATAACGGCTAAAGTAATAAAAATTGAGCTTTCTTAATATTTTAGTTCCCCGGAAACGGTGCCAAAAACTTGATCACTGTGATTTCAGAGTTTTAAATTTATAAAAAGAATGATCGAACCTGGAAACTAACTATGACAATGATTTGAGGCAAGCGCACCTATCGAACAGTAGTATAGCTTAGGCAAGACCGGATTGTCGAACCCAAAGGAACCAAAAGTACTAATACTAACTTTCTTTTTATTATCTAGCCTAAAATAAGTGAATTTGTTATTTAATCTAAATTTAACTAACTACTAAGCTAAAAGACATAAAGACAAAAAGAATGAATTGGGGAAATACTGTTGGAAAAACTCAGTTGATTAAGACGATACCCTTAGGAAGAATCCACCTAGATTTCACTTGTTACCTAACTCTGAACCAGACGATTTATTCACTTGACTTGATCCGTAAGACTCCCTAATGTATATTAAACCCTCTCTCGAAGTGAATAACGTCTAACCCCAGGTTGATTAATTGAAATATCTTTCTAATTAAAACCCCTAAAATTGCATTAACTTGATCTATGGACGCCCATATTAGGTTTCACCCTAATCCGGCAAAATCTCGTCACCCTATCTCTAGGCGCGCGATCAACTCCGCTTAATTATGCTAGATCTACTCTTAATCAGTGACTTTTTCTCCTCCACCTAAGCACATCAAACTTGAATCAATATCCCGGAAATATTAACACAAGAATTAAGAGCACATAATTAAGAACAAGTCAAATATTTATCATATAGTTCAGCCAATGATAACAAGATTCATCCAAGTTTCATCCCCTTCAGGTATCTGAAGGGTTTAGTTCATAACAATAAAAGAAAACATGTCAGAAGAAAAGATAAAACAAAACATAAGAAATCCCTAAAACCCCTGAAGGAATTGAAAGAGAGATCCGTAGTCTTGAGTAGAATTAAGCTTCTTGAGATGGATCAAGCGGCTATCTTCAAGTGTTTCCCACAAATCGACCTTTTCGGCTCGGCTCCTTGGCCTAGCTCACCGCCCTCTTCTAGGTTATACTTAGGGTGTTTATATAGGCTTTTGAAATAGGTTTCTTTGCCCCTAAGTATCCTTTTCCGAGTAAAATTGCTCTTCTCCACGGCAGGGGCACGGCCATGGCACACGCCCGTGTAAATCATCTTTAGGCCGTGTTTGGACTTTAATGAGGTGACACGCCCGTGTAAATCGTGATCAGGTCGTGTTGTAGTCTATCAGGGAGACATGACCGTGTTGGCTCTAGTCAAGGCCGTGTCGATTTTCACTTTGGCCCAATTTGGTCCGTTTTGAGCCCGTTTCTCGTTCTTTCTATCCTCTGGTGCTTTCCTGAGTATAAAACATGAAAAGAAAGGATTAAGAGCACCTTTTTACATAAATCAAGGGATAAATCATCCAAAAGTATGCTAAATGTGGGATTAAAATATGTTACTTCTACGGTTTATCACCCCTAGTGGTAGTTTAAGTGATGTGTGTATGATATTTATATGACTGATTATGATTGTGACATATTGCATACACGAATTATTTATGACACGACATTCTGCATTGGGGTTGGGATTTGTATTTGGAGGAAGTACTGTACTAGTGGCTCTGCCACGTTTTACCGATCTAGTAGCTTCGCCACGTATTCTGATTTTAGTGGCTTGGCCCATGTTTACTATCATTAGCAGCTTTTCTGCGTTACTGCTAGCAGGTATGCTGCGATATTGGTGTGTTGGCTGGGTGGGTCGACTTGGTCCCCACATGGTGTGTTGGTTTGTACGGGTGGTGTGTTGGCTGGACTGGGTTGGGTAGCATTACTATTCTGTTCTGTGATCATTTGGGCTTAGGCCCACACTGCTACTGTATAGGGCTCAGGCCCAGTCTATTATTGCATGATTGGGGATTACACACTGAGTTCTCGTAACTCACTTTTTTCTTTAACTGTGCAGGTAATTCCCAGCCTTAGATGATTTGAAGCTGCGAGGGCCTCAGAGGTGGCCACACGCTCGATATGTTATAATCTTAGACTCAGCTATTTTATATTTAATAATTTGGGCTATTAATGTTGTAATAAGTCTATTTGGGGTTTTTTTTAAAACTTTTATTTAGGATTTCTCTTTATTTCAACCTCATAGGCTAGGAAACACGGGTTTTTAAAACAATAACGGTTTCTAAAGAAAATTACGATTTCAAACCTTAAAATAGACAACTAGAACAAGCTTCCGCAATAGTAAATTGATCGTTTTTTGGTTGAGTTTTAAAATTTATAAAGAGAATGATCGAACCTGGAAACTAACTCTGACAATGATTTAAGGCAAGTGCACCTATCGAACAGTAGTATAGTTAAGACAAGACCGGATTGTCGAACCCAAAGGAACTAAAAGTATTAATACTAACTTTCTTTCTATTATTTAGCCTTAATATTAAGTGATTGGTTGTTTAATCTAAAACTAATTAACTACTAAGCTAAGACGCAAAGACAAAAAGACTAAATTGTGGAGATAACTTTTCGAAAGACTCAGTTAATTTAGACGATACCCTCAGGAAGAATCCACCTAGACTTCACTTGTTATTTAACACTGAACCATATGATTTATTCACTTGACTTGATCCGTAGGACTCCCTAACGTATATTAAACCCTCTCTCGAGGCGAATAACGTCTAACCCTAGGTTAACTAGTGGAAATCTCTTTCTCTTATAGTAACCCCCTAGAATAGTAGTAAATCGATCTATGGATTCCCATATTAGGTTTCACCCTAATCCGGTAAAGTTTCGTCACCCTATCTCTAGGCACACGAACAACTCCGTTGTAATTATGCTAGATCTATTCTTAGGCAAGGTCTATTCCTCCTCCACCTAAGAACATCTGACTTGAATTAATATCCCGGAAACATTAACACAAGAATTAAGTGCACATAATTAAGAACAAATCAAGTATTTATCTTATAATTCAGAAAACAATAACAAGATTCATCTAGGTTTCATCCCCTTCAGGTATCTGAAGGGTTTAGTTCATAATAATAAAAGAAAACATCTCAAGAGAAAAGATAAAATAAAACATAAGAAATCCCTAAAACTCCTGAAGGAATTGAAGGAGAGATCCGCCGTCTTGAGTAGGATTAAAAGCTTGAGATGGATCAACTGGCTATCTTCGAGTGATTCCCACACAAATCGACTGTTTGGCTCGGCTCCTTGGCCTAGCTCATACGACAAAAGCCACAGCCGAAGGAAGGCTTCTGCCGAACTCCCCTTCTAAGTTGCTACCTAGGGTGTTTATATAGGCTTTGAGATGTGTTACTTGGCCTCCAAGTATCCTAATTTGAGTGCAATTCCTATTTGGGAGTTTAAGTAGACTTAGGAATGTGTTTCTTTGCCTCCAAGCATCCAAATCCGAGTAAAATTCCTCTTTTGCGGGCGGGGACACGGCCATGGCACTGCCTGCGTGTGAATCGTGGCGGGCCGTGTTGGACTCCGTTGATGAGGCACGGCCATGTAAATCGTAGCTAGGCCGTGTTCTAGATAATTAAGGAGGCACGGCCGTGTGGCTTGAAGTCCAGGCCGTGCTGATTTCGTGGCTTGGCCCAATTTAGTCCGTTTTAAGCCCGTTTCTCGTTCTTTTTGTCATCGGGTGCTTTCCTGAGTATAAAACATGAAAAGAAAGGATTAAGAGCACCTTTTTACATAAATTGAGGCTTAAATCATCCAAAAGCATATTAAATGTGGGCTTTAAATATGTTACTTTTATGGTTCATCAAATACCCCCACACTTAAGCTTTTGCTTGTCCTCAAGCAAAATTCTCAACTCATAATTAAAACAAACTTCCCTCAATTCATAATAGTCATTGATAATGTTTCATCATAATTCAAGGATAATTCATACATGGATGATTCAACTCAAAGAGTCCTAAAGATTCAAGCAATCTAAGTCATACGTTTGTAGCACAAAACATAGGTGTTTCCCTTCATCTAAATAATTACCTCTGATCCAAAACCTACAAGGGTTGACATCCTCACTAACGATTCACTCAAATCACTCAAAGTGTTTAAGGTTCAAAATTAGGCACTCAAAAGTCGAACATGAAGAGTTAATCCCATAGGCTTGCATGAAAATCAAGTCTCACCAACTGTAATATGAGATGATACACAAATCAAAAGGTCTTTAATTAGGGTTGTAACAGGGCTTAGGTTAAAGGGTGTGGATATAGGCTGAATTAGAGGGTTAAAATCGAGATTGAATTGACAAATTACCTAACTAGAAAAATGAGCTAATAATTACATCAACTAAAAACTTGTAATACTAATAATACTGAGCTTTTTCTTCAAGATGTGGAATTTTAATATGTAAGCTCACTTAATTTGTAAGACTAATAAAACTAATAATGAATATACTTTGTCTCTCTCTTTTTTTTTAAGAACACATATCATTAACTATTTACAATAATAAGAAAGTTCAATGAGAAATATAGAACATAGTTAGGTAACTGCTCAAAATCAAATCTCGACAAAAAGGGTAGTAAAAAAAAGAATGGTGATAACAAATACAAAGGTTTTTTTTGGGTTAATATTAGTGGGTGAGTCAATAAAAATGGTTGTTAAGATTAAATGGGGTTCACTAGGGGTTAGTTGTTAAGGTAGGCTTTTTAGTGGAGTGAGTGGGTTAAATCCTAGGTGCGTTTATCATCTCTGTATATCAAATCAAAGGTGTGGTCTCGACATGTATAATCGATGCAAGTTCTAGAATAACAAATCAATGTTGACACACTCATAATCAATAAAGTGAGCAAGAAAAAGAATATATGCTCTATAAGGCTCAAAATCTCACAAAAATTATGGGTTTTTGATATCAACCTCGTAAATTTTAAACTTCAAAGTAATATTCAAATTCAGGTAGACAACCTAGAAAATTTTTAATTTTGAAAAATAGACTTATCATGCTTGACTCTCTAGTATCCTTCAAATTTAATCATCAATGCACAATTATCAATGATTTAATCCAAAACATATCAATAAACTCATGAATCAAAGGAAATTTCATTCTGATCATAATATGAGGAAATTACTTTAGAACAAGGCATAATTCAGGGATTTTCAAATAATACTAGGGTTAACCCCCCCACACTTAAGATGTACATTTTCCTCAATGTACAAAGATAAATAATAGCATATAGTAAGAAAATCAAAAGAGAGGGAGAGGTGAAACTTCCTGAATTTTGGATGAAGTTAATGAAAAGAAACTGGATAGGAATTTGAAGTGAACGTGGGGAAGCGTCTCGAACCATTTGAATTTGAATCCTCGAAGCAGCCAGACTGGTTTTATTGTATCCTAAACTAAATCTAAATGGCATGAATAATAAGAAGAAAATAATAAAGAAAATAAAAATAAAAATAAAATAAGAATAAGAATAAGAATAAGAATAAAAAAATGAAAATAAAATAAAAATAAAAATGAAAATAAAAATGAAAATAAGAATGAAAATAAAAATAAAAATAAAAATAAAAATAAAAGTGAATAATTAAATAGTGATACGGTCCCACGCCCATGTGCCGACTGCAGCAGTGGTATTCACTACTGACACGCCACGTGCGTGTGCAAGGTCGTGTGGGTATGGAAATCTGCACTTTGGTTAGTTTATAGTTAGGTGCTAAAAAGAGAAAATAAAAGTAAAAGAAGAAAAAAAATGTAAAAATTAATGGGGTTAGTGCTCGGGTTGCCTCCCGAGAAGTGCTCGTTTATAGTCTTAAGCTAGACTTTACCTCTCATTCGTATGGTCATGGTGGTTTGAGGAGGTGAAAATCCTTTCTCATGCGATCAATTCGGTTTTTGATAAATAGTTTAAGTCGAGTAATGTTTACCTCAAAAGTGTTGAATTTAGGATTGCTTACCTCGACTGTGCCATATAGGAAGACATTAAGTACCTCAAAAGTGATTTCTTTGTTTGTCTTGAGGTCTGAATTGATGATTCGAGGGTCTTCCTTATTCAACAATACCTGATCCCCTATTTTGAAGTGATTTGTTGTTCCTATCAGCTCGTCTGGGGTTTCCTTCGGTTTCACTTCGTGTATTCCTAGTTTCTCTTTAAAGTGTGTTTTCCGCTTGTCTAGTTCGTCGACCTGAAGCCTTAGTTCTTCATGAATTATTTCTTTATGGGTACGAGGTCTAAGATCTAGCTCAGCTAGGTGATTTCATGATGCTTCTTGTAAAGAAGGTTGAACCAAATGGTTATCAATAGAATTAACATTCATACCTTTATTACTCGATGCCCTAGCTGAGTCAAGAGCTTGAAGAGTGATTGTTTCATCGTCTACATGAAGTGTGAGTTCACTGACTTCTTCCTCTATGTGGTCTTCCTTTATTTCATCGGGATATGGCACACGAGGTTGGTACTCTGTAATTGCCGGTTTTGGTATATCATGGCACACTTCAACCTTACCTTCACTTACCACAGGTTCTTCCCTTGGGTTTGGTTCGTCTAACCCTTCACTATCGTAAATGGCTTGATTTTGCTCACTCGGGTTAGTTTCAGTATTGCGTGGCAAGCTTTCTTGTGGTAGTTCTGAGATCAGCTTAGCAAGTTGTATAACTGACTTAGTAAGTTCCCCATCTGACTCAGTGACTTCCCTAACTTGGCTCTCGATCCCTTTGATCGATGCTTGTTGGGTCTCAAGGGTGGTTTCAGTGTCTTGGAGACGGTTATCGATGAGTCGCCATGAATTTTGTCAGCATCTCTTCAAGGTTCGACTCCTCTTCCTGTTGGTAAGGTGGTTGTTGAAAATTTAAAGGAAGTTCCTGTCTTTGGCTACTTTGATCATCCCACGAGAAATTAGGATGATACCTCCAACCTACATTATAAGTGTCACTATAAAAATTATTTTAAGGTTTAGAATAGTTACTCATATAGTGGACTTGTTCGCTTTCCATGCCATGTCCGTAGGGTGGGTACTCAGGATTCGCCACACCTCCGCTTGTTTCACACTGCATAACTGGATGTACCTGCGAGGAACCGTATAAACCATTAAATTTTTTATGTAACATCTCTAATCGGTTTGATAGCCTAGTTCTTTGGGTCGAGGTCGTAGATATCGAATTACGCTTTTGTTGGCTTTGTCCTCGTAACTTGCCACTGATAGTTATTCAGTGCCATCTCCTCTATCTGTCAAAATCAAATAAAAGAAAATTTAGCAAAGTAATAATAAGAAAAAAATAAAATAAAAAATAAATTGCAGAAAATAAAAAAAATGGCCAAAGTAATAAAAATAGAGCTTTCTTAATATTTTAGTTCCCCGGCAACGGCGCCAAAAACTTGATCGTTGTTTTGTCGAGTTTTAAAATTTATAAAGAGAATGATCGAACCTGGAAACTAACTCTGACAATGATTTAAGGCAAGTGCACCTATCGAACAGTAGTATAGTTAAGGCAAGACCGGATTGTCGAACCCAAAGGAACTAAAAGTATTACTACTAACTTTCTTTCTATTATTTAGCCTTAATATTAAGTGATTGGTTGTTTAATCTAAAACTAATTAACTACTAAGCTAAGACGCTTAAAGACAAAAAGACTAAATTGGGAGATAACTTTTAGAAAGACTCGGTTGATTTAGACGATACCCTCGGGAAGAATCCACCTAGACTTCACTTGTTATTTAACACTGAACCATATTATTTATTCACTTGACTTGATCCGTAGGACTCCCTAACGTATATTAAACCCTCTATCGAGGCGAATAACATCTAACCCTAGGTTAACTAGTGGAAATCTCTTTCTCTTATAGTAACCCCTAGAATAGCGAAGAAATCGATCTATGGATTCCCATATTAGGTTTCACCCTAATCCGAGAAAAGTTTCAATCACCCTATCTCTGAAGCGCGAACAACTCCGCTATAATTATGCTAGATCTATTCTTAGGCAATGTCTATTCCTCCTCCACCTAAGAACATCTGACTTGAATTAATATCCCGGAAACATTAACACAAGAATTAAGCGCACATAATTAAGAACAAATCAAGTATTTATCTTATAATTCAGAAAACAATAACAAGATTCATCTAGGTTTCATCCTCGTGGTATCTCGAAGGGTTTAGTTCATAATAATAAAAGAAAACATCTCAAGAGAAAAGATAAAACAAAACATAAGAAATCCCAAAAACTCCCTGAAGGAATTGAAGGAGAGATCCACCGTCTTGAGTAGGATTCTGGCTTCTTGAGATGGATCAATTGGCTATCTTCGAGTGATTCCCACAAATCTGACCTATTTGGCTCGGCTCCTTGGCCTAGCTCACTGCCCTGACAAAAGCCCTGGCAGAAGGCTTCTGCCGAACTCCCCTTCTAAGTTGCTACCTGGGGTGTTTATATAGGCTTTGAGATGTGTTACTTGGCCTCCAAGTATCCTAATTTGAGTGCAATTCCTATTTGGGGAGTTTAAGTAGACTTAGGAATGTGTTTCTTTGCCTCCAAGCATCCAAATCTGAGTAAAATTCCTCTTTTCCGCGGTAGGGACACGGCCATGGCACACGCCCGTGTGAATCGTGGCCAGGCCGTGTTGGACTCCGTTGATAAGGCACGGCCATGTAAATCGTGGCTAGGCCGTGTTCTAGATAATTAAGGAGGCACGGTCGTGTGGCTTGAAATCCAGGCCATGCTGATTTCGTGGCTTGGCCCAATTTAGTCCGTTTTAAGCCCGTTTCTTGTTCTTTTCGTCATCGGGTGCTTTCCTGAGTATAAAACATGAAAAGAAAGGATTAAGAGCACCTTTTTACATAAATTGAGGCTTAAATAATCCAAAAGCATATTAAATGTGGGCGTTAAATATATTACTTTTATGGTTCATCATAAATCCTGATTAGTAAATGATATGACCATTAAGTGAATAATAAGCTTTTGGTTTTACAACCCCAACGATTTCCAAAAGTTTTAACATTGAGTAATGGGCTATTATTGATAAACCAAAATAGTAACGCATTTTAGGCCCACATTTAGTATGCTTTTGGATGAATTATCCATTATTTTATGTAATTTGGTGCTCTTAATCCTTTCTTTTTATGTTATATACTCAGGAAAGCACCAGGGGATGAAAAGAACGCAAAACGGGCTTAAAACGGGACAAATGGGCCAAAGCATGGAATCGACACGGCCTGGACCAAAGATCACACGGCCGTGCCTCCTTAAAGATCTCGAACACGGCCTGGACCACGATTTACACGCCGCGCCTCATCAACGAAGTCCACACGACCGACCACGATTCACGGGCGGGCGTGTGCCATGGCCGTGCCCTCGCCTGCGGCCAAGAGGAGTTTTACTCGGATTTGGATGCTTGGAGGCAAAGAAACACACTCCAAAGTCTAATTAAACCCCCAATTAGGAATTGCACTCAAATTAGGATACTTGGAGGCCAAGTAACACATCTCAAAGCCTATATAAACACCCTAGGGGCAACTTAATCGGGAGTTAGGCAGAAGGCTTTCTGCCGGGCTTTTTGTCGAGGCGGTTAGCTAGGCCAAGGAGCCAAGCCGGAAGGTCGAGTTGTGGGAATCACTCGAAGATAGCCAGTTGATCCATCTCAAGAAGCGGGATTCTACTCAAGACGCAGGATCTCTCCTTCAATTCCTTCAGGAGTTTTAGGGATTTCTTATGTTTTGTTTTATCTTTTCTCTTGAGATGTTTTCTTATTTAGTTATGAACTAAACCCCTCAGATACCTGAAGGGGATGAAACCTATGATGAATCTTGTTATTATTTTCTAAAATATATGATAAATACTTAGTTTGTTCTTAATTATGTGAGCTTTATCCAAATTTAATGTGCTTAGGTGGAGGAGGAATAGACCCTGCCTAAGAGTAGATCTAGCATAATTAAGCGGAGTTGATCGCACGCCTAAAGATAGGGTGACGAGATTTTGCCGGATAAGGGTGAAACCTAATATGGGAGTCCATAGATCGATTTACTGCTATTCTAGTGGGTTATTATAAGAGAACGAGAGTTCCACTAATTAACCTAGGGTTAGACGTTATTCGCCTTGAGAGAGGGCTTAATATACGTTAGGGAGTCTTACAGATCAAACTAAGTAAATAAAATCATATGGTTCAGTGATAGATAACAAGTGAAGTCTAGGTGGATTCTTCCTGAGGGTATCGTCTAAATCAACTGAGTTTTTCTGAAAGTTATCTCCCCAATTTTAGTCTTTTTTCGTCTTTGTGTCCTTAGCTTAGTAATTCATTAAATTTAGATTAAAAGCAACTTCACGTATTTTAGGTTAAATAATAAAAAGAAAGTTAGCATTAGAACTTTTAGTTCATTTGGGTTCGATAATCCGGTCTTGCCTAAGCTATACTACTGTTCGATAGGTACACTTGCCTTTAATCATTGTCAGAGTTAGTTTCGTGTTCGATCGTTCTTTTATAAATTTTAAAGCTCGATTCACAAATGATCAAGTTTTTTGGCGCCATTGTTGGGAACTAAAATATTAAGAAAGCTCTATTTTTATTACTTTAGCCATTTTTTTATTATTTTTATTTTTCTTATTTTTTTTACTTTGCTAATTTTTCCTCTATTTTGCTTTTGGCAGATAATTTTAGTCTATAGAGAAGATGGCACTGAATAATTATCAGTGGCAAGCGATGAGGATAATTCCTACTAAAGCAGCCAATGCCTTCAACCTCGACGTGGTCACCAGGTTATCTAATCAGTTAAAGATGATGAATAAAAAAATTGATGGTTTGAATAGTCTCTCGTAGGTACACCCAGAAATACATTATGATTCGAATTTAGGAGACGTGGCAAATCCTGAGTACCCACTCTACGGATAGGGCATGGAAAACGAGCAAGCTCAATATAGGGGTAACTATTCTAAACCTCAAAATAATTTTTATAATGACACTTATAATACAGATTTCTCGTGGGATGATCAAAATAGCCAAGGATCGAAACTTCCTCCAGATTTTCAACAACCACCTCACCAACAGGAAGATGAGTCGAACATTAAAGAGATGCTGACAAAATTCATGGTAGCCACAGAAACTCGTCTCTAAAACACCGAAACAGCACTCGAAGATCAAGAGGCATCAATCAAAGGGATCAAGAACCAAGTTGGGGAACTTACTAAGTCAGTTTGACAACTTGCGAAGCTGATCTGAGAACAACTACAAGAAAGCTTGCCAAGCAACACTGAAACTAACCCAAAAGAGCAAATTCAAACCGTCACAGCTCATGATAGTAAAGGGTTAGATAAACCCAACTCAATACAAGAACACGAGGTAGAAGAAGGTAAAGTAGAGGTAACACGAGAAAAGCCAAAACCGGTAATCAAAGAGTACCAACCTCGCATACCATATCCCGAAGCGTTAACGAGAGACGACACAGAGGAACGATTCGGTAAGTTTCTTAAACTTTTAAAGAAATTACATATTAACTTACCGCTACTTGAAGCCCTTTCACAGATGCGATTCGAGGAAATTTTTAAAGCATCTCTTGATGAACAAACGCAAATTAGACGAGGATCCACATGTGGAATTAAACGCAGATATGCTCAAGCAATGTTACAAAATAGACTACCACAAAAGCTAAAAGATCCAGGAGTTTTACAATTCCATGTTTAATTGGTAGACTAACTATTGATAATCGTTAGTGATTTAGGGCAAGCATAAATGTCATGCCTTACAAATTGTTTAAACAATTAGGTCTAGGGAAACCCAAACAAACTAGGATGAGCATTCAATTAGTGATAAATCGTTAGAATTCCTAGGGTATTATCGAAGATGTTCTTGTAAAAATTGATGATTCGTTTCCCAAGAGATTTTGTTGTCTTAGACATGGATGAGGATAATTCGATCCCCTAATTTTAGGAAGACCCTTTTAGCAGCTGCCGGGACTAAAATTGATGTTGATGCGGGAGAACTCATACTTTGTGTAGATAATGAGACCAGTCACCATCAAGGCTCTCGACTCGGCTAGAACATCAAATAATCAAGGTGAGAACGTAAATTCTCACGATAACCATTCGGTTAACCCTATTTTCGTGAAGCACCACCAAAGAATACACTGAACCCGATCCTAAACCCCAAGCCAACAAGGAAGTAGTTCATGAAGATCGAGGGATTCGATTCGATGATCTAGACGCAGTGGAAGACACACTTTAAGGAAAAATTAGGGTTACATGACGAAGAACCAGGAACCACACAAGGTAAAATCGAAAGAGCCTCCAGAAGAGCTCATAGGAACAACAAATCACTTCAAAATAGGAGATCAAATATGTTAGATAAGGCAGATCCTCGAATATCTCCTCCAGGACCCTAACACAAACAAAGAAATACCTTTTAGGGTAACCGATGTTTTCCCATACGGAGCAATGAGGTAAGCAACCCTATTATTGGAAATTTTCTTTGTAAACGTATCTCGACTTAAATTTTTTCACGAGGACACAAATGATAGCCTGAGGAAGGACTTCCAACTCCTCAAACCACCCTGACAATACAAACGTGAGGAGAGTCTAGCTTAAGACTATAAACGAGCACTTCTCGGGAGGCAACCCAAGCACTAACCCTATTAACTTTTTATTTTTTTACTCTATCTTATCCTTTCTTTATAATATCTAGCTTTAAACTAACAAAGGGTACAGAATTCCAGGCCACACGGCCCTGCACACGGCCGTGGTTGTGGCCGTGTGTACCTCAAGAATCTTAGTACTAACATGGCAGGACGGTACAAGTCAGAGCAACTAAATTTAGAACTCACGGACTCAGCCACTACCCCACGGGCACTGACAAAGTGGCACGACCGTGCCCCATAACCGTGTGAAGCTACTGACTTGCCAACCACGGGCTGAACACGTCCATGCCTTAAACCCGTGCCAACATACTGACTTGTCGAACACAGGCTAGACACGAGCATGGGGTAACCAACATGCCCTAGAACATGGCCGTGCGAGGCGGTCGTGTGAATCGACACACCCTCAACCCACGGGCGTGGGAAACTGCCAGACTTGAAATTTTATTTAAACACCATGCCCCTCTCCTCTCTCTTCTCAACCCACTCTCCTCTCTCTTTCTTTGTTTCTTTCCTCCCTCTTTCCTTTTCCCTTTTCCTAATAAATCCTTAGACTCTTGAGCTACAACAACATCATATCCATGGAAAAGAAGCATAAAAGGCCAATCACGGTCTCTCAAGGAGACCGATTCACATGAGTTCATGCCGCAGACTTCATCCAAACGACAAGCCAAGGATATTTGAGGCTATCTAGTTTTTATTTCATTTTCTCTTTTGCTTCAATTTCCTTCTCTTTAACAATCTTATGCTTAATTTAGTTTATTTTATCTTAATTTCTTAATTTTAGGTTCTAAAAGGTGCTAGGGAATCACGCCTACGACCACCACCATATCCTCAGCCTTAGAAATCACATCCAACAATAAGGACTCTACGGTCCATCCATCTTTTCTTTTAATTTTAGTTTCATCTTTATTTTTCTCCACTTTAGCTTGCTTTTCCTTAAGTATTTAATTAGTATAGTTTTAATTATTATTAGTATATCCTGGCTAATCCTGCATGAGCTTCCCAATTTCTTCATCTAGCGCAGGATCGTCACCCAGACCGGCTCCTCCAACGTATTTTCCACATCCTCCAAGGATTCCATCCATAATTCAGGGAGTTTTACTTATCCCCATATCTTCTGATCTGAACATTACATTTATATTATCTATCTTTGTACATTGAGGGAAATGTACATCTTAAGTGTTGGGGGGTGAACAACCTAAAAAGGTGCCTAACTTTTTTTCATTATTCTCAAATTTATGAAATTAGGTACCAAACTTTTTGCATTGTTCTCAAAATCCTGAATTTAGTCTTGTTTTTAAGTAAATTTCTCATATTACTAATTAGGATGAAATTTCAATGATTTATGATTTTTATTGATATGTTTTAGATTAAGTCATTGATAATTGTGCATTGATAATTAAATTTTAAGATACTAAAGAATCAAGCATGATAAGTCTATTTGTCAAAATTAAAATTTTCTAGGTTGTTGAACTAAATCTGAATATTATCTTGAAGTTGGAAATTTACGAGGTTGATGTAAAAAATACCCATAATTTTTGTGAGATTTTGAGCCTTATAGAGCATATATTCTTTTTCTTGCTCACTTTATTGATTATGAGTGTGTCAACATTGATTTGTTATTCTAGAACTTGCCTTGTTTATGCATATCGAGACCACACCCATGATTTGATATCTGAGAGATGATTAAGGCATTTAGGTTTTAACCCACTAACTCCATTAAAAGCCTACCTTCACAATTAACCCCTAGTGAACCCCTTTGATCCTAACAACCCTTTTTATTGACTCACCCACTAATATTAACCCAAAACCCTTTGTATATTTGTATCACCATTCCTTGACTCCCTTTTTGTCGAGATTTGATTTTGAGCAGTTGCCTAACTATGTTCTATATTTCAGTTGTTAAAGTTCTTTATTATTACTTGATTTGTTCTTAAAAAAAATGAAGTATATTTATTATTAGTTTTTATTATTTATGTGATTAAGTGAGCTTATACATTTGAATTCCAAATATTGAAGAAGAAGCTCGTGTTATTAGTTTCAAAGTTTCAATTCATGTAATTATTTATTTATCAGTTCATTTTTTCTAGTTAGGTAATTTGTCAATTCAGTCTCGATTCTAACCCTCTAATTCAGCCTTATTCCACACCTTTAACCCAAGCCCCGTTACAACCCTGTTAAAGACCTTTTGATTTGTGCATCATCTCATATTATAGTGGTGGAGACTTGATTTTCAGGCAAGCCTATGGGATTAACTCTTCATGTTTGACTTTTGAGTGCATAATTTTGAACCTTAAACACTTTGAGTGATTTGAGTGAATCTTTAAGTGAGGATGTCAATCCTTGTCGATTTTAAATCAGAGGTAATTGTTTAGATGAAGGGAAACACCTATGTTTTGTGCTACAAATGTATGACTTAGACTGTTTGAATCTTTAGGACTCTTTGAGTTGAATTATCCATGTATGAATTATCTCTGAATTATGATGAAACACTATTAATGACTATTATGAATTGAGGGAAGTTCGTTTTAATTGTAAGTTGAGAATTTTGCTTGAGGACAAGCAAAAGCTTAAGTGTGGGGGTATTTGATAAACCGAAATAGTAACGCATTTTAGGCCCACATTTAGTATGCTTTTGGATGAATTATCCCTTATTTTATGTAATTTGGTGCTCTTAATCCTTTCTTTTCATGTTATATACTCAAGAAAACACCAGGGGATGAAAAAAATGCAAAACGGGCTTAAAACGGGACAAATGGGCCAAAACATGAAATCGACACAGCCTGGACCAAAGATCACACTGCCGTGCCTCCTTAAAGATCTCAAACACGGCCTGGACCACGATTTACACGGCCGTGCCTCATCAACAAATTCCACACGGCCTGACCACGATTCACACGGGCGGGTGCCATGGCTGTGTCCCTGCCGCGGCCAAGAGGAGTTTTACTCGGATTTGGATGCTTGGAGGCAAAGAAACACACTCCAAAGTCTAATTAAACCCCCAATTAGGATTTGCACACAAATTAGGATACTTGGAGGCCAAGTAACACATCTCAAAGCCTATATAAACACCCTAGGGGGCAACTTAATCGGGGAGTTCGGCAGAAGCCTTCTGCCAGGGCTTTTGTCGAGGCGGTTAGCTAGGCCAAGGAGCCAAGTCGGAAAGGTCAGAGTTGTGGGAATCACTCGAAGATAGCCAGTTGATCCATCTCAAGAAACCGGGATTCTACTCAAGACGACGGATCTCTCCTTCAATTCCTTCAGGGAGTTTTAGGGATTTCTTATGTTTTGTTTTATCTTTTCTCTTGAGATGTTTTCTTATTTAGTTATGAACTAAACCCCTCAGATACCTAAAGGGGATGAAACCTATGATGAATCTTGTTATTATTTTCTAAATTATATGATAAATACTTAGTTTGTTCTTAATTATGTGAGCTTTATCCAAATTTAATATGCTTAGGTGGAGGAGGAATAGACCCTGCCTAAGAGTAGAACTAGCATAATTAAGCGGAGTTGATTGCACGCCTAGAGATAGGGTGACGAGATTTTTCCGGATTAGGGTGAAACCTAATATAGGAGTCCATAGATCGATTTACTGCTATTCTAGGGGGTTATTATAAGAGAACGAGAGTTCCACTAATTAACCTAGGGTTAGACGTTATTCGCCTCGAGAGAGGGTTTAATATACGTTAGGGAGTCTTACGGATCAAACTAAGTAAATAAAATCATATGGTTCAAAGTTGATAGATAACAAGTGAAGTCTAGGTGGATTCTTCCCGAGGGTATCGTCTAAATCAACCGAGTTTTTCTCGAAAGTTATCTCCTAATTTTAGTCTTTTTTTCGTCTTTGTGTCCTTAGCTTAGTAATTCGTTAAATTTAGATTAAAAGCAACTTCACGTATTTTAGGTTAAATAATAAAAAGAAAGTTAGTATTAGTACTTTTAGTTCCTTTGGGTTCGATAATCCGGTCTTGCCTAAGCTATACTACTATTCGATAGGTACACTTGCCTTTAATCATTGTCAGAGTTAGTTTCCAGGTTCGGTCGTTCTTTTTATAAATTTTAAAGCTCTGATTCACAGCGATCAATTATCAACAAGCCTGGTTTTCGAATGACACCTTGATGTGACACGTCATATTTGGTCGTAACGTCTAGGTCGAGTTTGGGGTGTTATAATACGGGCAAGGCACATGGCCGCGTGTGAGACACGACCAAGCCACATGGGCGTGGGAGAAGTGAATGAGACTACACACGGCCTAGACACACGGGCGTGTCCGAGGCCGTATGCAGACTGGGTTGAAAATCTTTATCACACATGGGCTAAAAACATCCACACGGGCGCGTGACACGGCCGTGTGGCCCAACACTGGCCTCACACGACCGTGTCACCCTTAAAACCCTAGTCCCTTTCTTTCCTTTTGATTTGTCTTCTTCTTCAAACTCCCCACAACCTAGCCACCGTTCACCCACAACCAGTCCTTTCTGGCCACCGACACTCCTCGCCCATCTCAGCTCGTCGCTCCCCTCCGGCCCTTCTCTTTCCCCTTATTCGGCTTTTCCCATCATCATGACCATACCCCGCGCACCCCTCCCCCCTCGCAGCCACCACCCCCCACGCCCTTTCCATCTTTTCTCCTTTTTTTCTTCTCCCCTCCCTCGCCGACCCACCTTCGACAAAAACCCCACTCCCCTCGCACGCCCTTCTCACCCTCCTCGTCAAGCCTTCTTCCTTTCTCTTCCCCCATCGACAGCCCACCACAACCCCACCCCCGTGCCATGAACCCCGCCCCAGCTCCTTCTTCCTCGTGCCTCACCCACCGTCAACCACCGGCCCTCAACTCTAACCACCTCCCACTTTCGGTCCTCCCTATTTCTTCATTTTTAGTTCCTTATTTTTTTATTTTTTTATTATTGTTATTATTATTATTATTATTATTTTCTTTATTTTATTTCTTAATTTATTTTCTTTTATTATTCTTTTTCTTTTTGTGTCACTTATTTATTCCATTTAGTATTTTTTTTATAGTTTGCTTATGTTTTTCTTAACTACTCCCTTCATTTTTTGTTTATAATATTGTTTTTTGCTTTTATTTCTAATATGGTCAGTTTGTTTAGGTTACTATATATTTTATTATTCTTATTATTTTTCATATTATTCTTATTTTAAGTATGTTATTATTTGTCTTTTGGTTCTAATTTAGTTATTTTATTTATTATTCCTTCCTTATTGTTTTCATTACTTTGATTCATAATAGCTTAAATTTATGGTTTTTGCATGATTGGGTATTCATACATATTATTCTTAATCTTATTTTAAGTAGGTTACAATACATTTCATATCCATTTCCCATTCTAAATTAAAACCATTCAAATTTAATCATATAGTCCCTAATATGAGCCTTCTAGGCCCAAAATAGACATTAAAAATGATTCAGGACTAAATTGAGAACTCAAGAAAATTTTAGGAAAACATTGAAAATGTAACATCCTAAATTAATGGCCCTTTGCGTTTAATGTGCTGTGATGTTTATGTTATGCTTGATGTGCTAGATAGGGTGTTTAAGGGGTCAAGAAGGGGCTCAGGGTTGGGCCGAGGCCTTAGTTAAAATTTTCTGTTTGGACACTCTAGTGGAAAGCCTGATAAGATAGGGCTTAAAAGATGTTATCTGTGTTTTAAGACACAGATGGGCTTGTGGCCCAGTGGCAAAATGGAGCCACTTAGGGAGCAGAGAGGTGGCGTCAGCTGAGGAGGCTCAAGTTCGAGTCGCATGAAGTCCAATTATGTTAGTTAAATTTTAGCTAATTTTCGGCATTTAAATGGATAGAGGGGGACGGCTAGCATGCTTAAAAATAGGGAGATCAATTGAATGAATAATGTGGATAATGTGACAGATAAAGGGAGGAAGAGGTGGTGTGATCTAGGTTTCTTTTGGATGAGTGATCAGATGAAGTTAAGGGAGAAAATTTAGGTTTTATTTGCTGGTCACAGTGGTGGCCGAAATTCCAACACTAAGGGGGAGGGGGAATTGGTTTTGGTATACTCAAGGGGTGCTGAAATTTTGTATTCAAGTGAGGGGAATACCTTTTTATTTTTCGGCATTAAGGACTTATTCTCCCACTCTCTCTTCTTCAATTTCGACAATAGGGTTTCTCTATTCTCTCATTCTCTGCAAAAGCCGAAATCTCTAAGCCTATTCTCTCATCTGCACTTCTACGTAAAAGCCGAAAGTCCATTTTCTTTTTTTATTTTCTTCTACAAAGTCTAAACCTCATAGCTCTCTCTATACCTTTTTCCCGATTTCTTCAAAAGCTAAAACTTTGAACCTTCTTCTCATCTCCATAGCCGAATACCTCCTATTCCCTTTTTGCCGAACTCTTTAACTAAAAGTCGAATCTACATAGATTTTTTCTTATCGTCTTCTCTTCTTGATCTTCTCAAAAGCCGAAACCTTCTAGGAGTTACCGAATTCTATGTGGAGGTAAGTGTCGACTTGTGCTATTATAATGGTAATCTTTTTCGGTTTTTAAGACCATAGCCGAATGGCTAGATGGTTGTTAGGCCATCTTTAGTTTGATGTTTTCACTAATCTCGCGTTTTCTTTTTGGGCGGCATTCTGGGATTTGAAGGAGATCTAATCGCCTAGGTTCCTAAGCCAGAAATCGTTAACGTACGAACCATATTATTATTTTTGGGACTTCAAGGTAAGGGTTCTCTTTAGATTCTCGTTAAGATTCGTTATCGTAGTTGTGATCTTAACTGTATGTTGTGATGGTAGCAACTGATAAGGTCTTATGATGGAATCACATGTCGTTCAGGCGAATGAGGGGATTGGATCTGTAAACCCAATCCCTAAGTTTAAGAAACGAACGGTGTCAGCAATTCGGGATTGGCCACCGGGTTATGGACCGGCTTCAGAACAAAACCAAAAGCAGTTAGCAGTCATATCGGCTACCGATAGTGTTGACATAGAAAGTATCATCTTGACTGTAATCAGGTGTGTAGATCTCTATCACACTAATTATCTGTATTATGTATGATGTGGGCTAAAAGTCGAAAAAAGGCTGTATGGACAGTCGTGTTACCCAAAAAGGGTAGGCAAAGGATGCCAGGTATGTAACCATAGAAACTTCTCTATGTGTGTATCGATGTATGTAAAAACCTGTGATCTTTTAGGTAGTATACTGTTTTGAATTTGCTTGGATGTATGCATGGGATAGGGTTAATACGATGAAGGGGAAGAGCATGCTAATAGGTCACTTGGTGATCGGTGGTTAAACCACGAACTGTAAAATTAGGTCACATAGTGATCGGTGGCTAAGCCACGTTAAATTGATCCCTGATTGTTAGGAATAGGCAGCATGACTGTCGATATGGTGTGTAGCGGTTGGTGGGTTGATTGTAGAAATCCCCAATGTGTGTTGGTTGGTACGGGCTAGTGTGTAGAGGATGGATCACTAGGTTGGGTTGGGCCATGTTGCATGTAAATATTTTGTTGCCATTGTGTATGGGACAAGGCCCATAATGTGTTTGTGGGCCTAAAGCCTTTTATGTGTTTTCGGGATTTGCACACTGAGTCTTGGTGACTCACCCCTTTATTTTTCCCTGACCTTTCAGATGAGCAGTAGATCGTGGACATGGGACCCGAGGCGGACTCGAGGGGCCATCAAGTTTTATTTTATTTATTTTCATGAACTATTTTCGGTTTTCTTTAAGTTTTAATTTTGGGACTATTTATGTAATAAGGCCCCAGGGCTTAGGTTATCGCTTTATATTTGTTAATGTTTACAGTTTATAAATTTATGTTCAAGGACTTAAGTCGTAGAAAGTAATAAAATGGGTTTTCCAAACATGTTCAACGGAAAAGCAAAGGTTTTCATCAAATATCTTATTTTTAACAAATGCCTAAATAAAGAAACTGAGATTTCCAAAAACCATCAAAGTAAAGTTTTTAACAATAAACCCCGTAGCATACCAGATCTGGTCGTAGCGTTTGGGCCGGGTTTGGGGTGTTACATTTTGGTATCAGAGCCCAGTTGCAAAACTCGGGCTGTGAAATGGGTCCAGTAGTAGTTAATAAATTGGTAAAATGGTGTGGTTGAGATATGGCCTTCGAGTCTACCGGCACCCGATCCACGCAGGTAAGTATTCTAACTCTTGATTTGATATGCATGTTGGGTTTGATGGGCTTTATGGACGTAGACTAGTATGATAGGAATTAATGGACTTTAGGCCTAGTTTAAACAACTCTTTAAATTCATAAAACTTAATCTAACTAAACATGTCCGTAAACCAGTCGCTGGGTTAGGGTGTGGCAACAGGCATGCGCATGTCTAGGATTTGATTCAGGGAGAGCTTGGTACTTAAGCGGTCCTAGTGACTCACCTCCTCTTCGCTGGAATCCTACCTGGTGCGTAGTGACTGTTCACTTTAGCCACGAGGACTTGTTGACGGGCCAAATTTATATTTAAAACCCGGAAGGGACCAGCCACCCTATTTTGCAAAATTACTAAAAATACCCCTTAGTTTTGTAAAACTTCTGAAATACCCTTGATTTATGAAAATTTCCCAGAATACCCCAGATTTATAAAACTACCAAAATTGGTGAAATCACCGAAACACCCCCGGTTGGCAAAATTACCAAAATACTCATGTTTTGTAAATTTACCCGGAAAAAAAACTCTAGATTTAAAAAAGTACCCGGTTTACAAAATCATCAAAATTTGAGGAATTACCACAATATTCTCGTTTAAAAAAAATCCAAAATACCCCTATTTTTTAAAAAAAATATATATATACCAAAATATCTCAATTTCAAAAAAAAAAATCACCAAGATACCCTATTTTGTGTAATTACGAAAAATACCCTGTAGGAAAGAACTACGAAAATACCCCTTAGTAGTGAAATGACGAAAATACCCTTATGTGATGAATGTGGGTTCATGGATGCTACTTGTATGTTGATGTATGCTGGTTGAATGTATGTGGAACTAGAAGATATAAACTTGTGACTGGAACCCGTAGGTATAATTTCGAAATCAAAAGAACTACTCTTAAAACTATTGTCCATAAGATTGTTCCTGGTTAATCAGTGGAAGAAATTAATAATTCATAAAATTTCTAATCAGATAAACGCGAATCGGTAGAATGAGTACAAGGGGTCGTGGACGTCCTGCGCATGGCCGAGGTAGGGGTAGGATGGTCGTGTGCGAACCGATGAGGATCCGGTTATGGGTCCGGAAACGAGATGCCGGTACCACCAGCTACGGAGGTGGAATTTTAGGACCAGACGGCCGGAGATGATGCGGTGTCCCAGGCGATGTTAAGGGTTTTAGAGAGGGTTGCTGGGGCAGGCGTGGGCACAGGAGCCCGGAAATCGTGTCGAGCGACTTAGAGCTAATGGGGCGAAGTGTTTAGGGAATTTCTAGAATAGCCCAGTACAAGGTGAAATCTTGGTTGGAGGCGGTTGAGCGTATAATGGATGATCTGGATTTCATCAAGAGGAAAAAGCGAAAGGGTTTGTATCTCTCTGCGGGACGAAGCTTATCAATGGTGGCTTACGGTTAAGGATGGTACGGTGGTGACCATATCACTTGGGATCTCTTCAAAATGACGCTTTTGAGTAAATACATTGGGACAAGTTATGTGGATGCGTGACATAGAGCATTTACGAATGCGGTGCAAGGAAATAGGTCGGTGGTGCGCGCATCTGGCGGAATTCTTACGCCTTAGCCGTTATGCTCGAGGAATGGTGGCCACAGACCATGAACGTTGTGTTCGATTTGAAGATGGTCCGAGGATGATTTGCGTGTCTTGATAGCTCCACAATGGGAGAGGGAATTTCTTTGTGCTTGTGGAAAAAGCTAAGATAGGCGAGGAGGCGAAGCGGACAGAGAAACTAAATCGGAATAGAGATAGGGGTGGAAGTAAGAGGAATTTTGGATCGTCAGGGGCAGCTTGGCGTACTCAGAAAAGGCCTAGGTCAGACGTGCCGAGGCGGGAGGAGAGACCTACTGCTGTTAGTCAGACACAGAAGTGCGCTCGATATGGTAAATTCCACGTAGGTGAGTGTTGGGCAGGCAGTGGGAAGTGCTTTAGGTGTGGATCTACGGATCACCAAGTTAGAAACTATCCGTAGCAACGGGGCAGTGAAGGGCCTACGGGCCAAGGGAATGCACAGTCGGGAAGAGGTGGTCAGCAGCCACAGAGAGGTCGTGGTCCAGCCAGAGGTGGTAACGGTTCCGGTCGGGGCCGTGGAGCACCAGGCCAAGGGGTAGGAAACACTGAGGCGAGACAGCCGGGGTTAGTCTATGCTGCAAGACGTCGAGAGGAGGCTGACGCATCGGATGTCATAACCGGTACGTTTCTAATTTATGGTTTGCCTTATACTGCCTTGATTGATATTGGTTCGACGCACTCTTATATTGCTAGTGCTATAGCGGGAACTTTGGACTTAGATTATGAGACTTCTTCTAGAGAGATATCTGTAGTGAGCCCTCTAGGACAAACTGTAGTGGTGAACAAATTGTATAAGGATGTACCCCTGGAAGTTCAAGGGGTAGCTTTTTGGGCTGATCTAATGGAACTGCCATTTGGGGAGTTCGATTTGATCTTAGGAATTGATTGGTTAGTGAAGTATCAGGCGAATTTAGACTGTGCAGCCAAGCGTATGGTGTTAAAAACTCCCAAGGATGGTGAAGTGTTGGTGATAGGTGAAAGGGGGAACTGTTTGTCAAATGTGGTGTCTGGCTTAAGGGCAGAAAGGATGGTGAGGAAAGGATGCGAGGCAATTCTAATGTTTGCTCGGGCTCTGGAAGCCAAAGAACTAACTGTCGAAGAGGTTAGGACGGTGAAAGAATTTCCGGATGTTTTCCCAGAAGAGCTCCCGGGATTACCCCCAGATCGTGAAGTGGAGTTTGGTATCGATCTTCTTCTAGGAATAGCGCCAGTATTTATTGCTCCGTATAGGATGGCGCCGAAAGAGTTGGTGGAATTGAAGGCACAGATCCAAGAGTTGATGGATAAAGGGTTTATCCGACCAAGTGTGTCGCCTTGGGGTTTGCTTCTGTATTAGGTATTTGGTTGTGTGAAGAGGTTCCAAGCTTAAGTTAGAAAGTGTATTCTGCTTTAGAATTAGAATCAGTGCTTGTGCGTGAGTGTAGTGTTGTAGGTTAGGATGTGCGATTGTTTTGATAGCTAGAAATTTCGAGGACGAAATTTCTTTAAGGGTAGAGCTGTAACATCCTAAATTAATGGGCCTTTGTGTTTAATGTCTTTGTGATGTTTATGTTATGCTTGATGTGTTAGATAGGGTGTTTAAGGGGTCAAGAAGGGGCTCTGGGGTTGGCCGAGGCCTTAGTTAAAATTTTTCTGTTTGGACACTCTAGTGGAAAGCTTTGATAAGATAGGGCTTAAAAGATGTTATCTGTGTTTTAAGACACGAGATGGGCTTAGGCTTGATGGTAAAATGGCGCCACTTAGGGAGCGAGGAGGTGGCGTCGGTGAGGAGGCTCAAGTTCGAGTCGCATGAAGTCCAATTATGTTAGTTAAATTTTAGCTAATTTTCAGCAATTAAATGGATAAAGGGGACGGCTAGCATGCTTAAAAATAGGGAGATTAATTGAATGAATAATGTGGATAATGTGACAGATAAAGGGAGTAAGAGGTGGTGTGATCTAGGTTTCTTTTGGATGAGTGATCAAATGAAGTTAAGGGAGAAAATTTAGGTTTTATCTGCTGGTCACAGTGGTGGCCGAAATTCCAACACTAAGGGGGAGGGGGAATCGATTTTGGTATACTCAAGGGGTGCTGAAATTTTGTATTCAAGTGAGGGGAATACCTTTTTATTTTTCGGTATTAAGGTTTTATTCTCCCACTCTCTCTTCTTCAATTTCGACAATAGGGTTTCTCTATTCTCTCATTCTCTGCAAAATCCAAAATCTCTAAGCCTATTCTCTCATCTGCACTTCTACACAAAAGCCGAAAGTCCATTATTCTTTTTCTGTTTTCTTCTACAAAGCTGAAACCTCATAGCTCTCTCTATACCTTTTTCCCGATTTCTTCAAAAGCCGAAACTTTGAACCTTCTTCTCATCTCCATAGCCGAATACCTCCTATTCCCTTTTTGCCGAACTCTTCAACTAAAAGCCGAATCTACATAGATTTCTTCTTATCATCTTCTCTTCTTGATCTTCTCAAAAGCCGAAACCTTCTAGGAGTTGCCGAATTCTATGTGGAGGTAAGTGTCGACTTGTGCTATTATAATGGTAATCTTTTTCAGTTTTTAAGACCATAGCCGAATGGCTAAATGGTTGTTAGGCCATCTTTAGTTTGACGTTTTCACTAATCTCGCGTTTTCTTTTTGGGCGGCATTCCGGGATTCGAAGGAGATCTAATCGCCTAGGTTCCTAAGCCAGAAATCGTTAACGTACAAACCATATTATTATTTTCGAGACTTCAAGGTAAGGGTTCTCTTTAGATTCTCATTAAGATTCGTTATCGTAGTTGTGATCTTAACTGTATGTTGTGATGGTAGCAACTGATATGGTCTTGTGATGGAATCACATGTCGTTCAGGCGAATGAGGGGATTGGATCTGTAAACCCAATCCCTAAGTTTAAGAAGCAGCGGTGTCGCAGATTCGGGATTGGCCCCAGGTTATGGACCGGCTTCGAGAACAAAACCAAAGGCGATTAGCGATCGTGATCGCCTCACGATAGTGTTGACATAGAAAGTATCATCTTGACTGTAATCAGGTGTGTAGATCTCTATCACACTAATTATCTGTATTATGTATGATGTGGGCTAAAAGCCGGAAAAAGGCTGTATGGACAGTCGTGTTACCCAAAAAGGGTAGGCAAAGGATGCCAGGTACGTAACCATAGAAACTTCTCTATGTGTGTATCGATGTATGTAAAAACCTGTGATCTTTTAGGTAGTATACTATTTTTAATTTGCTTGGATGTATTCATGGGATAGGGTTAATACGATGAAGGGGAAGAGCATGTTAATAGGTCACTTGGTGATCGGTGGTTAAACAACGAACTGTAAAATTAGGTCACATAGTGATCGGTGGCTAAGCCACGTTAAATTGATTCTGATTGTTAGGAATAGGCATGATTTATCGATATGGTGTGTAGCGGTTGGTGGGTTGATTGTAGAAATCCCCAAGGTGTGTTGGTTGGTACGAGCTGGTGTGTAGAGGATGGATTACTAGGTTGGGTTGGGCCATGTTGCATGTAATTATTTTGTTGCCATTGTGTATGGGCCAAGGCCCATAATGTGTTTGTGGGCCTAAAGCCTTTTATGTGTTTTCGGGATTTGCACACTGAGTCTTGGTAACTCACCCCTTTATTTTTCCCTGACCTTTCAGTTGAGCAGTAGATCATGGACATGGGAGTCGAGGCGGACTCGAGGGGTCATCAAGTTTTATTTTATTTATTTTCAGTAACTATTTTCGGTTTTCTTTAAGTTTTAATTTTGGGACTATTTATGTAATAAGGCCCCAGGGTTTAGGTTATCGCTTTATATTTGTTAATGTTTACAGTTTATAAATTTATGTTCAAGGACTTAAGTCGTAGAAAGTAATAAAATGGGTTTTCCAAACATGTTCAACGGAAAAGCAAAGGTTTTCATCAAATATCTTATTTTCAACAAATGCCAAAATAAAGAAACTGAGATTTCCAAAAACCATCAAAGCAAAGTTTTTAACAATAAACCCCGTAGCATACTAGATCTGGTCGTAGCTTTAGGCCGGGTTTGGGATGTTACAAAAAAATTTTAAAGTGCAGTGGACACACGCCCGTGTGGCCAGGCCGTGTGGGTATTCGAAATGGGATCACATGGCCGTGTTCCAGCCCGTGTCCTACCCCGTGGTACTCACTGACTTGGGTCACACGGCCAACCACACGCCCATGTGACTAGCCCGTGTAACTCACTGACTTGCTTTCATCAAAAATTACAAAGGACACACGACCGTGTCACCTGACCGTGTGCCACACACGGCTGAGACACACACCTGTGTCTCTGCCTGTGTGGAAAAAATAGGTTATGTTCCAAGCCACATTCCTCACCCAAAATTTTACAACAACCTACACATACCAAAAAGCATATAACCATATCATCAATAGGCATTTAAACCAACCAAAATCAAGGCTAAGACATGCAATTTCGGCATCTGAGGGCTCTCGAGCGTGCGAGCGCTCGTAGAGATAAACCGAGCCACAATCATTGCCGATAGACCGTTAAGGCTACCACGAACATTCTCGTGGGCTTAGGTCGTAATGGGACTCGTTGGGTTGAGATGGGCCATTGGGCCCATGGGCCCCACGTGGGTAAAATTCACGATAGTGTCAGATAATGGATTGGGCTACGAAGTTCGCATAGTCGCGACCGAAATTGGGCTGAATGGGCCACGCGAGCGTGTGGGCCCATTTGGGTTGAAAATTGGGCTTTGGGCTCAATTGCACCGTTTCGACCAAAAAGGGTATCTATGTCGCTCGAGGCGACTATAGGCCTTCGAAAAGGCCGTTATAGGACTAAAATTACTGAAATACCCTCGAAGGGTAAAATTATCGAAATACCCTCGAATGGTAAAATTACCGAAATACCCTCGAAGGGTAAAATTACTAAAATACCCTCGATGGGTAAAATTATAGAAACACCTCGATGGGTGAAATTACCGAAATACCCTCCAGGGTAAAATTACCAAAATACCTCTGAGGGGTGAAATTACCATTTTACCCCTAACCGACAAAATTACCGTTATACCCCTAGTGGTAGTTTAAGTGATGTGTGTATGATATTTATATGACTGATTATGATTGTGAAATGCTGCATACACGAATTATTTATGAAACGACATTCTGCATTAGGGTTGGGATTTGTATTTGGAGGAAGTATTGTACTAGTGGCTCTGCCACGTTTTATCGATCTAGTGGCTTTGCAACGTATTCTGATTTTAGTGGCTTGGCCCACGCCATCGTCATTAGCGGCTTTGTTGCGCATCGCTAGCATGACTATCTTTGCGATATTGGTGTGTTGGTTGGGTGGGTCGACTTGGTCCCCACATGGTGTGTTGGTTGGTACGGGTGGTGCATTCGCTGGACTGGGTTGGGTTGCATTACTGTTCTGTTTTGTGATCATTAGGGCTTAGGCCCACACTGCTACTGTATAGGGCTAAAGCCCAGACTGAATTGATACTGAATAGGGCTCAGGCCCAGTCTATTATTACATGATTGGGGATTACACACTGAGTTCTCGTAACTCACCCTTTTCTTTAACTGTACAGGTAATCCCCAGCCTTAGATGATTTGGAGCTGCGAGGGACTCGGAGGTGGCCATACGCTCGATATGTTTTAATCTTAGACTCAGCTATTTTATATTTAATAATTTGGGCTATTAATGTTGTAATAAGGCCATTTGGGGAATTTTTTTTAAAACTTTTATTTAGTATTTCTCTTTATTTCAACCTACTAGGCTAGGAAACACGGGTTTTTAAAACAATAACAGTTTCTAAAGAAAATTACGATTCCAAACCTTAAAATGGAAAACTAGAACAAGCTTCAACAATAGTAAATCCTGATTAGTAAATGATATGACCATTAAGTGAATAATAAGTTTTTGGTTTTACAACCCCAACGTTTTCCAGAAAGTTTTAACATTCAGTAATGGGCTATTATCAACAAGCCTGGTTTTCAAACGACACCTTGATGTGACATGTCAGATCCGGTCGTAACGTCTAGGCTGGGTTTGGGGTGTTACATTTAGTGGTATGAGAGCCTAGTTGCAAAACTCGACTGTGGAATGGGTTTTGAAAATTTTCAAAATCTGCCTAAATTTTGGTTTGGAAAGAAATGTTGTTACTGAAAGTGTGGCACACCGAGTCTCCGGCACCAAATCTGTAAGTTCTCTGACACTGTTTTCTGTTATATACTGAAATGATTATACTGAGAAACTACCATGGAAAGTAGTAGTGCACTGAAACTTTTTAGCTAGAGTAAACTGAAAACTGTAGTGAGGTTTCGATCTACGAAAAGAATTCTAAATACTATTTATCATAAAATATCCGTTAATAATTCTTGGAATTATAAGCTGATGCATAGAACTCTTAAATCAGATAAATACGCTACGTCGATATGAGCACCAGAGGTTGCTGAAGGGGTACACGTGGCCGCGATAGAGGCCGAGGTGCTAGGGCTGGGTCTTCAGCATTGGGACACACGCCGGCTAGGGAGGCGCCAGCCTCACCAGTAACTGAGACAGGGTCTCATGACTGAGCCATTAGAGATGATGCTTTGTCTCAAGCAATGCTGCGGGTCTTGGAAAGGGTTGCTGGAGCAAGTACTGGATAAGTGGGCCGAGGGTCAATTTTTGAGCGACTCCGGTCTAATGGAGCGGAAATCTTTAGGGGCATTTGATTGCTGTGAATCAGAGCTTTAAAATTTATAAAAAGAACGATCGAACCTGGAAACTAACTCTGACAACAATTAAAGGCAAGTGTACCTATCGAACAATAGTATAGCTTAGGCAAGACCGGATTATCGAACCCAAAGGAACTAAAAGTACTAATACTAACTTTCTTTTATTATTTAACCTAAAATAAGTGAAGTTGTTTTTAATCTAAAATTAACGAACTACTAAGCTAAGGACACAAAGGCGAAAAAAGACTAAAATTGGGGAGATAACTTTTAGAAAAAAAATCAGTTGATTTAGATGATACCCTCAGGAAGAATCCACCTAGACTTCACTTGTTATCTATCACTGAACCATATGATTTTATTTACTTAGTTTGATCCGTAAGACTCCCTAACGTATATTAAACCCTCTCTCGAGGTGAATAACGTCTAACCCTAGGTTAATTAGTGGAACTCTCAATCTCTTATAATAACCCCCTAGAATAGCAGTAAATCGATATATGGACTCCCATATTAGGTTTCACCCTAATCTGGCAAAATCTCGCCGCCCTATCTCTAGGCGTGCGATCAACTCTGCTTAATTATGCTAGATCTCCTCTTAGGCAGGGTCTATTCCTCCTTCACCTAAACACATTAAATTTGGATAAAGCTCACATAATTAAGAACAAACTAAGTATTTATCATATAATTTAGAAAATAATAACAAGATTCATCATAGGTTTCATCCCCTTCAGGTATCTGAGAGGTTTAGTTCATAACTAAATAAGAAAACATCTCAAGAGAAAAGATAAAACAAAACATAAGAAATCCCTAAAACTCCCTAAAGGAAATGAAGGAGAGATCCGCCGTCTTGAGTAGAATCCTGGCTTCTTGAGATGGATCAACTGGCTACCTTCGAGTGATTCCCACAACTCTGACCTTTTCGGCTTGGCTCCTTGGCCTAGCTAACTGCCCGTCGACTCCCCTCGACATAGGGTTTCTATCGAACTGCCCGAATAAGTTACCCCCTAGGGTGTTTATATAAGCTTTGAGATGCCTTACTTGGCCTCCAAGTATCCTAATTTGAGCGCAATTCCTATTTGGGGGTTTAATTAGACTTTGGAGTGTGTTTCTTTGCCTCCAAGCATCCAAATCCGAGTAAAACTCCTCTTGGCCACGGCAAGGACACGGCCATGGCACACGCCCGTGTGAATCGTGGCCAGGTCGTGTTGGACTCCGTTAGTGAGGCACGGCCGTGTAGATCGACATCAGGCCGTGTTCTAGTATGTTTGAGGAGGCACGGCCGTGTGGGCTTTAGTCCAGGCCATGTCGACTTCTTCTTTGGCCCATTTTGGTCTATTTTGAGCCCGTTTCTCGTTCTTTTTATCCCCTGGTGCTTTCCTGAGTATAAGACATGAAAAGAAAGGATTAAGAGCACCTTTTTACATAAATCAAGGGATAATTCATCCAAAATCATACTAAATGTGGGCCTAAAATGTGTTACTATTTCGGTTTATCAAATACCCCCACACTTAAGCTTTTGCTTGTCCTCAAGCAAAATTCTCAACTCATAATTAAAAAGAACTTCCTTCAATTCATAATAGTCATTGATAGTGTTTCATCATAATTCAGAGATAATTTATACATGGATAATTCAACTCAAAGAGTCCTAAAGATTCAAACAGTCTAAGTCATACATTTGTAGCACAAAACATAGGTGTTTCCCCTTATCTAAATAATTACCTTTGATTCAAAATCGACAAGGATTGACATCCTCACTAAAGATTCACTCAAACCACTCAAAGTGTTTAAGGTTCAAAATTAGGCACTCAAAATTCGAACATGAAAAGTTAATCCCATAGGCTTGCATGAAAATCAAATCTCCACCACTATAATATGAGATGATACACAAATCAAAAGGTCTTTAACAGGGTTGTAACAGGGCTTAGGTTAAAGGTGTGGATAAAGGCTGAATTAGAGGGTTAGAATCGAGATTGACTTGACAAATTACCTAACTTGAAAAATGAACTAATCCTTAATAATCACATAAACTTGTAATACTAATAATACGAGCTTTTTCTTCAAGATGTGGAATTTAAATATGTAAGCTCACTTAATTATAGGACTAATAATGAATATACTTCGTCGTTTTTTTTAAGAACAAATCGTTAAATATTTACAATAATAAGAAAGTACTTTAACAACTAAAATATAGAACATAGTTAGGTAACCGTTCAAAATCAAATCTCGACAAAAAGGGTAGTCAAGAAGAATGGTGATAACAAATACAAAGGGTTTTGGGTTAATATTAGTGGGTGAGTCAATAAAAAGGGTTGTTAGGATCAAAGGGGTTCACTAGGGGTTAATTATGAAGGTAGGCTTTTTATGGAGTAAGTGGGTTAAATCCTAGGTGCCTTTATCATTTCAGTATATCAAGTCAAAGATGTGGTCTCAACATGTATAATCGAGGCAAGTTCTAGAATAACAGTTCAATGTTGACACACTCATAATCAAAAAGTGAGCATGAAAAAAGGATATATGCTCTTATAAGGCTCAAAATCTCACAAAAATTATGGGTATTTTGATATCAACCTTGTAAATTTCAAACTTCAAAGTAATAATTAAACTCAGTTTGACAACCTAGCAAATTTTTAATTTCTGAAAAATAGACTTATCATGCTTGATTCTCTAGTAATCTTAGAATATAATTATCAATGCACAATTATCAATGACTTAATCTAAAACATATCAATAAAAATCATAAATCATTAGAAATTTCATCCTAATTAGTAATATGAGGAATTTACTTTAAAAACAAGACTAAATTCAGGATTTTGAGAATAATGAAAAAAATTAGGCACGTCTAAGATTCACCCCCCACACTTAAGATGTACATTGCCCTCAATGTACAAAGATAGATAATATCAAAATAATCATAAAATCGTAAGATGGGGAGAGAAGTGAAACTTCCTGAATTTTGGATGAAGCCAATGAAAAGAAATAGGATAGGATTGGAGGTGAGCGTGGGGAAGCATCTCGAACTGTTTGAGTCCTCAAGCGACCATCCTAATATTATTGTATCCTAAGCTAAATCTAAATGGAATGAATAATAAGAAGAAAATAATAAAGAAAATAAAAGAAAATTAAAAGAAATAAGAATAAAAATAAAAATAAAAATAATGGAAAATGAAAAAAAGAAAAACAACTGGAAAAGAAAAAGGAAGAAGGGGGTTAAAAAAAAATTATGGATCTGGTGGTTGCCCCCGCCCTTGTACCTTCCTGTGGTGGCCACACGGCCACGGCCACAGCCGTGTGTAAGGCCATGTGGTTTGGAAATCTGCACTTTGGTTAGTTTATAGTTAGGTGCTAAAAAGAAGAACTAAAAATGTAAAAATTAATGGGGCTAGTGCTCGGGTTACCTCCCGAGAAGCGCTCGTTTATAGTCTTAAGCTAGACTTTATCTCTCATTCGTATGATCAAGGTGGTTTGAGGAGGTGAAAATCCTTTCTCATGCGATCAATTCGGTTGTGGATATAAAGTTTAAGTCGAGTAGTGTTTACCTCAAAAGTTTTGAATTTAGGATTACTTACCTCGACTGTGCCGTATAAGAAGACATTAAGTACCTCAAAAGTGATTTCTTCGTTTGTCTTGAGGTCTGAATTGGTGATTCGAGGGTCTTCCTTATTCAACAATACCTGATCCCCTATTTTGAAGTGATTTGTTGTTCCTATCAGCTCGTCTGGGGTTTCCTTCGATTTCACTTTGTGTATTCCTAGTTTCTCTTTAAAGTGTGTTTTCCACTTGTCTAGTTCATCGCCCTGAAGCCTTAGTCCTTCATGAATTATTTCTTTATGGGTACGAGGTCTAAGATCTAGCTTAGCTAGGTGATTTCGTTATGCTTCCTGTAAAGAAGGTTGAACCAAATGGTTATCAATAAAATTAACGTTCGTACCTTTATTACTCGATGTCCTAGCTGAGTCAAGAGCTTGAAGAGTGATTGTTTCATCGTCTACACGAAGTGTGAGTTCACCGACTTCTTCCTCTATGTGGTCTTTCTTTATTGAATCGGGATATGGCACACGAGGTTGGTACTCTGTAATTGCCGGTTTTGGTATATCATGGCACACTTCAACCTTACCTTCGCTTACCACAGGTTCTTCTCTTGGGTTTGGTTTGTCTAACCCTTCACTATCGTAAATGGCTTGATTTTGCTCACTCGGGTTAGTTTCAGTATTGCGTGGCAAGCTTCCTTGTGGTAGTTCTGAGATCAGCTTAGCAAGTTGTATAATTGACTTAGTAAGTTCCCCAACTGACTCAGTAACTTCCCTAACTTGGCTCTCGATCCCTTTGATCGATGCTTGTTGGGTCTTAAAGGTGGTTTCAGTGTCTTGGAGACGGTTATCTGTGGCTGCCATGAATTTTGTCAGCATCTCCTCGAGGTTCGACTCCTCTTCCTGTTGGTAGGGTGGTTGTTGAAAATTTGGAGGAAGTTCCGGTCCTTGGCTACTTTGATCATCCCACGAGAAATTTGGATGGTACCTCCAACCTGTATTATAAGTGTATTATAAAAATTATTTTGAGGTCTAAAATAGTTAACCCGTATATTGAGCTTGCTCGTTTTCCATGCCATATCCGTAGAGTGGGTACTCAGGATTCGCCACGCCTCCTAAATTCGGATCATAATGTATTTCTGGGTGTACCTGCGAGAGACTATTCAGACCATCAATTTTTTTATTCATCATCTCTAACTGATTAGATAACCTGGTGACCACGTCGAGGTTGAAGACACTGCTGCTTTAGTAGGAATTATCCTCATCTCTTGCCACTGATAATTATTCAGTGCCATATTCTCTATAGACTAAAATTATCTGCCAAAAGCAAAATAGAGGAAAAATTAGCAAAGTAAAAAAAAATAAAAATAAAAATAAATTCCAAAAAATAAAAAAAATGGCTAAAGTAATAAAAATAGAGCTTTCTTAATATTTTAGTTCCCCAGCAACGGCGCCAAAAACTTGATCGCTGTGAATCAGAGCTTTAAAATTTATAAAAAGAACGATCGAACCTGGAAACTAACTCTGACAACGATTAAAGGCAAGTGTACCTATCGAACAATAGTATAGCTTAGGCAAGACCGGATTATCGAACCCAAAGGAACTAAAAGTACTAATACTAACTTTCTTTTTATTATTTAACCTAAAATAAGTGAAGTTGCTTTTAATCTAAAATTAACGAACTACTAAGCTAAGGACACAAAGACGAAAAAAGACTAAAATTGGGGAGATAACTTTTAGAAAAAACTCAGTTGATTTAGATGATACCCTCAGGAAGAATCCACCTAGACTTCACTTGTTATCTATCACTGAACCATATGATTTTATTTACTTAGTTTGATCCGTAAGACTCCCTAACGTATATTAAACCCTCTCTCGAGGCGAATAACGTCTAACCCTAGGTTAATTAGTGGAACTCTCGTTCTCTTATAATAACCCCCTAGAATAGCAGTAAATCTATCTATGGACTCCCATATTAGGTTTCACCCTAATCCGGCAAAATCTCGTCACCCTATCTCTAGGCGTGCAATCAACTCCGCTTAATTATGCTAGTTCTACTCTTAGGCAGGGTCTATTCCTCCTCCACCTAAGCACATTAAATTTGGATAAAGCTCACATAATTAAGAACAAACTAAGTATTTATCATATAATTTAGAAAATAATAACAAGATTCATCATAGGTTTCATCCCCTTCAGGTATCTGAGGGGTTTAGTTCATAACTAAATAAGAAAACATCTCAAGAGAAAAGATAAAACAAAACATAAGAAATCCCTAAAGCTCCCTGAAGAAATTGAAGGAGAGATCCGCCGTCTTGAGTAGAATCTCGGCTTCTTGAGATGGATCAACTGGCTACCTTCGAGTGATTTCCATAACTCTGACCTTTTCGGCTTGGCTCCTTGGCCTAGCTAACCGCCCGTCGACTCCCCTCGACAGAGGGTTTCTGTCGAACTGCCCGAATAAGTTGCCCCCTAGGGTGTTTACATAAGCTTTGAGATGCCTTACTTGGCCTCCAAGTATCCTAATTTGAGTGAAATTCCTATTTGGGGGTTTAATTAGACTTTGGAGTGTGTTTCTTTGCCTCCAAGCATCCAAATCCGAGTAAAACTCCTCTTGGTCGCGGCAGGGACACGGCCATGGCACACACCCGTGTGAATCGTGGCCAGGTCGTGTTGGACTCCGTTAGTGAGGCACGACCGTGTAGATCAACATCAGGCCGTGTTCTAGTATGTTTGAGGAGGCACGGCCGTGTGGGCTTTAGTCCAGGCTGTGTCGACTTCTTCTTTGGCCTATTTTGGTCCGTTTTGAGCCCGTTTCTCATTCTTTTGATCCCCTGGTGCTTTCTTGAGTATAAGACATGAAAAGAAAGGATTAAGAGCACCTTTTTACATAAATCAAGGGATAATTCATCCAAAAGCATACTAAATGTAGGCCTAAAATGTGTTACTCTTTTGGTTTATCAACATTTCTGGTGTAGCCCCGAACGTGGCAGAATATTGGCTAGAGGCTACTGAATGGATAATGAACAATCTTGACTATACTGTGGAGCAAAAATTGAATGGAGCAGTGTCCTTACTGAGAGACGAGGCATATCAGTGGTGGCTCACTGTAAGAGAGGGTACAGAGGCCGACCGTTTGACGTGGGATTTCTTCAAAACGGCCTTTCAAGGAAAATATGTTGGGGAAAGTTATGTGGATGCCCGGAGGAAATAATTTTTGAGTCTGCTCCTGGGGTATAGGTCTGAAGCAGAGTATGAGGCAGAGTTTCTGCGGTTGAGCCGGTATGCTCGGGGCATAGTCGCGCCTGAGTATGAATGCTGTGTGCATTTCGAGGATGGTCTTCGAGATGAGTTGCGGGTGTTGATAGCTCCGCAGAAGGAGCAAGAGTTTGCTGCCCTTGTTGAGAAAGCAAAAATTGCCGAGGATGTGAAGCGCTCAGAGCGCCAGAACCGTGAGAAGGATAGAGGTAGAAATAACAGGGATTTTGGGCCCTCAAGTTCTTTTGGTGGGCCTAAAGATTTGATGGGGCAGTCCGAGCTGGGGTCCCTGTTGTTGCTGCTAGACCGCAGCCTTGCGCTGATTGTGGGAGAGCTCACTAGGGTGAGTGCTGGAAAAGAACTGGGGCATGTTTCAAGTGTGGGTCCATGGATCACCAGGTCAAGAACTGTACGCAGAGGCCTATTCAGATGCAAGCCGCAGGTCAGGGCTATGTTCAACTAGGGAGAGGTGGTCAGCAGCCACCGAGAGGCCGTGGTCAGGCCAGAGGGGGAAATGGATTGGGTAGAGGTCATGGAGCACCGAGCAGAGATGCTGGTAACACAGAGGTGAGACAATCAGCGTTGGTCTATGCTGCTTGGTGCCAAGAGGATGGTGACGCTCCTAACGTCATAACTGGTACGTTCCTCATTTATAATGTACCATATATCGCTTTAATTGATATTGGGTCTACACACTCGTATGTTGCATGTACTGTGTCTGGGTCGTTGGGTATGCAGTTTGATCGTTATTGTTAGAGTCTTAAAAATTTATAAATGAATGATCTAACCTAGAAACTAACTATGACAACGATTGAGGCAAGTGCACCTATCGAACAGTAGTATAGCTTAGCGGCAAGACCGGATTGTCGATCCCAAAGGAACCAGAAGTACTAATACTAACTTTCTTTTTATTATTTAGCCTAAGAAACAAGGGAATTTGTTGTTTAATCTAAAATTAACTAACTACTAAGCTAAAGATGCTAAGACAAAGAGAACGAATTTGGGAAAATACTCGTGGGAAAAACCAATTGACTAAGACAATACCCAAGGAAGAATCCACCTAGACTTCACTTGTTATCTAACTCTGAACCAGACGATTTATTCACTTGACTTGATCTGTAGGATTCCCTAAGTTATATTAATTCCTCCGTCGAGGCTACTAACGTCTAACCCTAGGTTTATTAATTGAAACTCTTTCTAATTAAAACCCCTAGAATTGCATTAACTCGATCTATGGACTCCCATATTAGGTTTCACCCTAATTCAGCAAAATTTTGTCACCCTATGTCTAGGCGCGCGAGCAACTCTGCTTAATTATGCTAGATCTACTCTTAGGCAGGGACTTTTGCTCCACCACCTAAGAACATCAGTACTTGAATCAATATCCTGGAATATTAAAGCAAGAATTAAGAACACATAATTAAGAACAAATCAAGTATTTATCATATAGTTCAGCAAACGATAACAAGATTCATCTTAGGTTTCACCCCCCTCAGGTATCTGAGGGTTTAGTTCATAATTATAAAAAAATACATCTCAAAAGAAAAGATAAAACAAAACATAAGAAACACCCTAAAACCCCCTGAAGGAATTGAAGAGAAGATCTTCCGTCTTGAGTATGACTCCGGCTTCTTGAGATGAATCAACTGGCTTTCTTCGAGTAAATCCCACAATTCTGACCTCTCCAGCTTGGCTCCTTGGCCTAGCTGGACGCCCCGACAGAGGGCTTCTATCGAACTCCCCCTTTTAGGTCATACTTAGGGTGTTTATATAGACTTTGGAATGTGTTTCTTCGCCTCTATGTATCCTAATTTGAGTGAAATTTCTCTTTGTCACGGCAGGGACACGCCCTTGGCACACGCCCGTGTAAATCGTGGCCAGGCTGTGTTCGAGTCTATCAATGAGGCACGACCGTGTGGTCTTGGGCCCAGGCCGTGTCGATTTTGTGATATGGCCCATTTACTCTATTTTAGGCCCGTTTCTCATTTTCTTCATCCTCCGGTGCTTTCCTGAGTATAAAACATGAAATTAAAGGATTAAGAGCACCAAATTACATAATTCAAGGGATAAATCATCCAAAAGTATGCTAAATGTGGGTTTAAAATATGTTATTATTACGGTTTATTACAGTTTATAATTACTGATAGTGAAATGTCGGTGATAAGTCCACTGGGACAGTCGATTAGAGTGAATAAGCTATTTAGAGACGTGCCCCTAGAAGTCCAAGGGGTTGTCCTTTCGGCGGATTTGATGGAACTTCCGTTTGGCGAATTTGATCTTATTTTGGGCATGGATTGGCTGGTGAAGCACTGTGCGAATTTGGATTGCGCTGCTAAGCGTATGGTATTGAAATCTTCTGAGGATGAGGAGGTGGTTGTGATAGGGGAGCGAAGGGATTATCTATCTAATGTAATCTCAGCATTGAGGGCCGAGAAACTGGTTCACAAAGGTTGCGAGGCGTTCTTAGCTTATGTCAGCATATCTGATTCTAAAGGTCCGTCAGTTGGGGATGTCAGAACTGTGAAGGAGTTTCCGGATGTATTTCCCGAAGAGCTTCCTGGGTTGCCTCCAAACCGTGAGGTTGAATTCGGTATCGAGCTCTTACCTAGAACAGCTTCGGTGTCCATCGCCCCTTATAGGATGGCACCGAAGGAGCTGGTAGAGTTAAAGGCTCAAATTCAAGAGCTACTGGACCAAGGATTCATTCGGCCGAGTGTGTCTCCATGGGGAGCACCGGTGTTATTCATGAAGAAGAAGGATGGGTCCATGCGCATGTGCATCGATTATCGTCAACTGAACAAACTGACGATTAAAAACAAGTACCCTTTACTAAGGATAGACGATCTGTTCGACCAGCTGCGAGGAGCTTCAGTTTTCTCCAAGATAGATCTTCGATCTGGGTACCATCAGTTAAGAGTTAAGGAGGCGGATGTGTATATGACTGCGTTCAGGACTCGGTATGGGCATTACGAGTTTCTGGTCATGCCATTTGGGTTGACGAATGCACCAACTACTTTCATGGATATGATGAACCGGGTATTCCAGCCCTATTTGGACCGATTCGTAGTGGTGTTTATAGATGACATTCTGGTGTATTCAAGAACCGAGGAGAATCATGATTCGTATCTACGGATTGTATTGCAAATACTGAGGGAAAAGCAACTTTATGCAAAGTTCAGCAAGTGTGAGTTCTGGCTGTGGGAAGTGACAATTCTTGGTCACGTGGTGTCTGCCAAGGGGATTCGGGTTGATTCTCGGAAAATTGAAGTCGTGTTAGATTGGAAACCACCAAAGACTGTATCTAAGATTCGAAGTTTTCTGGGTCTGGTTGGGTATTACAGACATTTTGTGGAGGGGTTTTCATTGATTGCTGCACCTCTAACTAAGTTGCAGCGTAAAGGGATACCGTTTAATTGGACCAAAAGCGCAAAGAGAGTTCTCGAGAAATCGAAGAAAGTCGATCAAGCCCCAGTGTTAATTTAGCCAGAGTCTGGGAAGGAGTTCTTTATCTACTGTGATGCGTCGCACACTGGATTGGGATGTGTGTTGATGCAAGAGGGTAAGGTGGTTGCTTACGCGTCTCGCCAGCTTAAGCCTCACGAGGCGAATTACCCCACACACGACTTGGAATTAGCTGCGGTAGTATTCGTACTGAAGATTTGGAGACATTATTTATACGGTGAGAAGTCTACTATTTACACCGACCACAAAAGCCTCAAGTACCTCCTTACTCAGAATGAGTTGAATCTTAGGCAACGAAGATGGATAGAGTTGCTTAAGGACTATGATTGCTCGATTGAGTACCATCCGGGTAAAGCTAACGTAGTAGCGGATGCACTGAGCCGTAAGGTTGTATTTGCTCTGAGAGCAATGTTTGCTTGTCTCAGCCTGTTTGAGGATGGTAGTCTGTTGGCTGAACTCCAAGTGAGACCGACCTGGATTGATCAAATTAGGGAAAAGCAGTTGCTGGATGAATCGTCGGTTCCTCGTTTCTGACTGGTTGAGAAGGGAGAGATTGCGGATTTTGGGCTGAATAGTGAGGGAGTACTATGCTTCCGTGGGAGAATCTGTGTACCGAGGGATTCTAAGTTAAGGCAGTCTATACTGCGAAAGGCGCATAGTACCCATATGTTATGCATCCTGGCGGAAACAAGCTATATCGAGATCTGCGTGATCTGTACTTGAGGTCAGGGCTCAAGCGCGAGGTTACAGATTTCGTGAGTAAGTGTCTGACATGCCAGCAAGTTAAGGCTGAGCATCAACTGCCTTCTGGATTACTACAACCCGTTAAAATTCCACTCTGGAAGTGGGAGAGGGTAACCATGGACTTTGTTAGTGGGCTACCCTTGACGCCTACTAAGAAGGATTCGGTATGGGTTATTGTTGACCGACTGACTAAATCTGCCCACTTCATACTGGTCCGCACTGACTATTCACTGCAGAAGTTGGCTAAGTTATACGTGGCTGAGATTGTGAGACTGCATGGGGTACCAGTGTCTATCATTTCGAACAGAGACCCTAGATTCACATCACGATTCTAAAGAGTGTTACACGAAGCTTTGGGTACAAGATTGGATTTCAGCATGGCATTCCATCCTCAGACTGATGGTCAGTCGGAAAGGGTGATCCAGATATTGGAGGACATGCTGAGAAGCTGTGTAATTGATTTCAAGGGCAGTTGGGAAGACTACCTGCCGTTAGTGGAGTTCGCATATAACAACAGCTACCAATCCAGCATTCAGATGGCACCGTACGAGGCGTTATATGGTCGTAGGTGTCGTACTCCTACTTGTTGGACAGAACTGGGTAAGCGGCGAGTGTTGGGGCCAGAGCTAGTTGCTGAAACTGAAGAAAAAGTGAAGTTGATCTGGGATCGGTTAAAGGAGGCATCTGATAGGCAAAAGACGTATGCTGATTTAAAGCGTAAAGAAATAGAGTACACTGTGGGGGATTATGTCTTCTAGAAGGTTGATAAACCATAAAAGTAACATATTTTAAGCCCATATTTAATATGCTTTTGGATGATTTAAGCCCCAATTTATGTAAAAAGGTGCTCTTAATCCTTTCTTTTCATGTCTTATACTCAGGAAAGCACCCGATGACGAAAAGAATGAGAAACGGGCTTAAAACGAACCAAACTGGGCCAAGCCACGAAATCAGCTCGGCCTGGACTTCAAGCCACACGGCCATGCCACCATTCCTACTAGAACACGGCCTTACCATGACTTACACGACCGTGCCTCATTCAACAGTGTCGAACACGGCCTGAAGATGATTCACACGGGCGTGTGCCATGGCCGTGTCCCTTCCACGGGAAAGAGGAATTTTACTCAGATTTGGATGCTTGGAGGCAAAGAAACACATTCCTAAGTCTACTTAAACTCCCAAATAGGAATTGCACTCAAATTAGGATACTTGAAGGCCAAGTAAAGCATCTCAAAGCTTATATAAACGCCCCAGGTAGCAACTTAGAGGGGGAGTTCGACAGAAACCCTCTGTCGAGGGGAGCCCAAAGCCATCGTCTAGGGGCGTCGTGCTAGGCCATGGAAGGCAGATTTGTGGGGATTCACTCAGGGATAGCCAGTTGATCCATCTCAAGAAGTCAGAGTTATACTCAAGACGGAGGATCTCTCCTTCAATTCCTTCAGGGGGTTTTAGGGATTTCTTATGTTTTGTTTTATCTTTTCTCTTGAGATGTTTTCCTTTATTGTTATGAACTAAACCCTTCGGATATTCAAGAGGGATGAAACCTATGATGAATCTTGTTATTTGATTATTTGAATTATATGATAAATACTTAGTTTGTTCTTAATTATGTGAGCTTAATCCAAATTTAATGTGCTTAGGTGGAGGAGGAATAGATCCTGCCTAAGAGTAGATCCAACATAATTAAGAGGAGTTGATCGCACGCCTAGAGATAGGGTGACGATATTTTGCCGGATTAAGGTGAAACCTAATATGGGAATCCACAGATCGATTTATTGCTATTCTAGGGGGTTATTATAAGAGAACGAGAGTTCCACTAATTAACCTAGGGTTAGACGTTATTCACCTCGAGAGAGGGTTTAATATACGTTAGGGAGTCTTACGGATCAAACTAAGTAAATAAATCATATGGTTTAGTGTTAGATAACAAGTGAAGTCTAGGTGGATTCTTCCTAGGGTATCGTCGAAATCAACTGAGTTTTTCCCAATTTATTTTCCAAATTCATTCTTCTTTGTCTTAGAGTCTTTAATTTAGTAGTTAATTAATTTAGATTAATAAACAACTTCACTTATTTTAGGCTAAATAATAAAAAAGAAAGTTAGTATTAGTACTTTTAGTTCCTTTGGGTTCGATGATCTGGTCTTGCCTAAACTATACTACTGTTCGATAGGTGCACTTGCCTTTAATCATTGTCAGAGTTAGTTTCCAAGTTCGATCATTCTTTTATAAATTTTAAAACTCTGATTTACAGCGATCAAGTTTTTGACGCCGTTGCCGGGGAACTAAAATATTAAGAAAGCTCTATTTTTATTACTTTAGCCATTCTTTTTATTTTTCGCAATTTACTTTTATTTTTAGTTTAAATTTTTACTTTGCTAATTTTTCTTTTATTTGTTTTTTTCAGATAATTTTAGTTTATAGAGAAGATGGCACTAAATAACTATCAGTGGCGAGTTATGAGGACAACACCAACAAAAGCCGCCAGTGTCTTCAACCTCGACGCAATAACCAGGCTTTCAAACAAGTTAGAAATGATGAATAAAAAGATTGATGGTTTGTGTAGTCTCTCGCAGGTACATCCAGTTATGCAATATGACTCGAATCTAGGAGGCATGGCGAATCCTGAGTACCCACCCTACAGATATGGCATGAAGAACGAACAAGTCCACTATATGGGTAACTATTCTAGACCTCAAAATAATTTTTATAGTGACACTTATAAGACAGATTTGAGGTACCATCCCGATTTCTCGTAGGACGATCAAGGCAGCCAAAGAGAGGAACTTCCTCCAAATTTCCAACAACCACCTCACCAACAGGAAGATGAGTCGAACCTTGAAGAGACGATGGCAAAATTCATAGCAAACACAGAAGCACGTCTCCAAAATATAGAAATGAAACAAGAAACATCGATTCAAGGGATCGAGGATCATTTAGGTCAGCCTGTTAACCTGATCTTAGAACAACCACAAGAAAGCTTGCCAAGCAACACTGAAACTAACCCAAAAGAGCAAATTCAAGCTGTAACAACTCATGACAGTGAAAGATTAGTGGAATCTGACCCAAGGCAAGATCCTGTGGTAAGTGAAGGTAAGGTTGAGGTGAGCCATGAAATACCAAAATCGGCAATTACAGAGTACCATCCTCGTGTACCATATCCCAAAGCAATGAAGAAGGACAACATAGAGGAACAGTTTGGTAAGTTTCTTAAACTTTTAAAGAAATTACATATTAACTTACCGTTTCTTGAAGCTCTTTCGCAGATACCCGATTATAGAAAATTTTTAAAAGAGCAGTTGACAAACAAATAGAATCTAGACGAGGAATCACATGTGGAGCTAAACGCAATGTGCTCAGCAATTCTACAAAATAAACTGCCACAGAAATTAAAAGATCCATGGAGTTTTACAATTCCATGTTTAATTGGTAGTTTATCTATTGATAATGCTTTAGCTGATTTAGGGGCAAGCATCAATGTTATGCCTTATAAAATGTTTAAACAACTAGGTCTAGGGAAACCGAGACAAACCAGGATGAGCATTCAATTAACTGATAAAACTATCAGAATTCCTAGGGGGTATAATTGAAAATGTTCTAATCAAAATTGATAAATTCGTATTCCCAGTAGACTTTGTCGTTTTAGACATGGATGAGGACAATTCGATCCCTTTAATTTTAGGAAGACCCTTTCTAGCAACTGCCAGGACTAAAATTGATGTTGGTACAGGAGAACTCATTCTTCGTATAGGTGACGAATCAATCAGTTTACAAGCTCTTGACTTGGCGAACATCAAGCGATGAAGGTGAGAAAGTAAAATCAGTTGATAATCAACTGCATTTCAAATTTCACTGCAGAACAACCACGAGATCTACGAACTGAGTGAAAACAGAACCTTGTGTCAACAAAGAAGAAGCATATGAGGAACGAAGCCTTGAGATCAACAAACTAAAAAGGGGAAGACACACTTTAAAGGGAGCCAAAACCGCACGAAGAAAAAAACCGAAGGAACCCCAGACAGTGATAGGAACAACAAATCACTTCAAAATAGGGGATCGGTATTGTTGAATAAGGAAGACCCTCGAATCGCCAATTCAGACCTCAAGACAACCGAAGAAATCACTTTTGAGGTACTTAATGTCTTCCTATATGGGCCAGTCGAGGTAAGCAATCCTAAATTCAGTACTTTTGAGGTAAACAATACTCGACTTAAATTTTATATCAAAAATCGAGTTGATCGAATGAGGAAGGATTTTCACCTCCTCAAACCACCTTGACCATACGAATGAGAGGTAAAGTCTAGCTTAAGACTATAAACGAACGCTTCTCAGGCGACAACCCGAGCACTAACCCTATTATTTTTTACATTTTTTATTTTACTTTTATTTTTCATTTTAGCACCTAACCATAAACTAACCAAGGTACAGATTTCCATGCTCACACGGCCTTGCACACGGCCATGGCCGTGGCCGTGTGGAAGCCAGAAGGACAAACCACAGACGTGCTAGTAACCGTGCATGACAAAGAACGATTTCTTTTCCCAACACGGGCTGCGATAAAAAGCCACGCCCGTGCCGACTTCCCGTGTGAGGTTACTGAATTATATATTGAGCACGGGCGAGACACGGCTATGCCCTACAACCATGCGAGGTTACTAACTTGACGAGCACGGGTTAAACACGTCCGTTCTAAAGGACCGTGAGAAGAATACACGGGCGTGCTACGACACCCACAGTCGTGGTAAAACACCTAAATGCGCCCAAAATTCAAAATCACGAAAAACACGGACTGATTAAACTCGAACAAGGGCGTGGACTGTATCACTTTTTAAATATTTACTTTTATTTCTATTTCTATTTTTATTTTTATTTTTATTTTCATTTTTATTTTCATTTTCATTTTTATTTTCATTTCCTTTATTTTATTTTCTTTATTATTTTCTTCTTGTTATTCATTCCATTTAGATTTAGCTTAGGATACAAAAGAAATTAGGATGGCTGCATTCGAGGACTCAACCAGTTCGAGACGCTTCCCCACGCTCACCTCCAATCCTATCCGGTTTCTTTTCATTGGCCTCATCCAAAATTCAGGAAGTTTCCCTTCTCTCCCCATCTTACGATTTTATGATTATTTTGATATTATCTACCTTTGTACATTGAGGACAATGTACATCTTAAGTGTGGGGGGTTAACTATAGTATTATTTGAAAATCCCTGAATTATGCCTTGTCTTAAAGTAAGTTTCTCAAATTATGATTAGAATGAAATTTCTGATGATTTATGATTTTTATTGATATGTTTTAGATTAAGTCATTGATAATTGTGCATTGATAATTAAATTCTAAAAATACTAGAGAATCAGGCATGATAAGTCTATTTTTCAAGAATTAAAATTTTTTAGGATGTCTACCTGAATTTAAATATTACTTTGAAGTTTGAAATTTACGAGGTTGACATCAAAACACCCATAATTTTTGTGAGATTTTGAGCCTCATAGAGCATAAATTATTTTTCTTGCTCACTTTATTGATTATGAGTGTGTCAACATTGATTTGTTATTCTAGAACTTGCATCGATTATACATGTCGAGACCACATCTTTGATTTGATATACAGAAATGATAAAGGCACCTAGTATTTAACCCACTTACTCCATAAAAAGCCTACCTTCACAAATTAACTCCTAGTGAACCACTTTTAATCCTAACAACCCTTTTTATTGACATAACTGCTAATATTAACCCAGAAACCCCTTTGTTTTTGTTATCACCATTCCTTTTGACTACCCTTATATCGAGATTTGATCTGATTAATTGCCTAATTATGAATTTTAGTAGTTTATCCTTTGTTATGTATTTATGATTTGTTCTCAAAAAAAAAATCATCATCAAAAGTATATTAAAAATTCATTATTAGTTATGTGATTAAACGAGCTTATTCCAAATATCAAAAAAAGAAGCTCGTATTATTAGTATTATTAGTTTTCAATTGATGTAATTATTATTATTAGTTCATTAGTTCTTAGTTAGGTAATTTGTCAATTCAATCTCGATTCTAACCTCTAATTTAGCCTTACTCCACACCTTAACCCTAGCCCGTTACAACCTGTTAAAGACCTTTTGATTTGTGTTTCATCTCATATTTCAGTGGTGGAGATTTGATTTTCATGCAAGCCTATGGGATTAACTCTTCATGTTTGACTTTTGAGTGCCTAAATTCTGAACCTTAAACACTTTGAGTGATTTGAGTGAATCTTTTGTGAGGATGTCAATCCTTGTCAATTTCAAATTAAAGGTAATTATCTAGATAAGGGGAGACGCCTATGCTTTCGAGCTACAAAATCTATGACTTAGACTGTTTGAATTTTTAGGACACTTTGAGTTGAATTATCCATGTATAAATTATCCCTGAATTATGATGAGACACTATCAATGACTATTATGAATTATAGGAAGTTCGTTTTAATTGTAAGTTGAGAATTTTGCTTGAGGACAAGCAAAAGCTTAAGTGTGGGGGTATTTGATAAACCGTAAAAGTAACATATTTTAAGCCCACATTTAATATGCTTTTGGATGATTTAAGCCCCAATTTATGTAAAAAGGTGCTCTTAATCCTTTCTTTTCATGTCTTATACTTAGGAAAGCACCCGATGACGAAAAGAACGAGACACAGGCTTAAAACGGGCCAAATTGGGCCAAGCCACGAAATTAGCACGACCTGGACTTCAAGCCACACGGCTGTGCCACCATTCCTACTAGAACACGGCCTTACCACGACTGTGCCTCATTCAACAGTGTCGAACATGGCCTGAAGACGATTCACATGGGCATGTGCCATGGCCGTGTCCCTGCCGCGGGAAAGAGGAATTTTACTCAGATTTGGATGCTTAGAGGTAAAGAAACACATTCCTAAGTCTACTTAAACTCCCAAATAGGAATTGCACTCAAATTAGGATACTTGAAGGCCAAGTAAAGCATCTCAAAGCCTATATAAACGCCCCAGGTAGCAACTTAGAGGGGGAGTTCGACAGAAACCCTCTGTCGAGGGGAGCCCAAAGCCATCGTCTAGGGGCGTCGTGCTAGGCCAGGGAAGGCAGATTTGTGGGGATTCACTCAGGGATAGCCAGTTGATCCATCTCAAGAAGTCAGAGTTATACTCAAGATGGAGGATCTCTCCTTCAATTCCTTCAGGGGGTTTTAGGGATTTCTTATGTTTTGTTTTATCTTTTCTCTTGAGATGTTTTCCTTTATTGTTATGAACTAAACCCTTGAGATACAGAAGAGGATGAAACCTATGATGAATCTTGTTATTTGATTATTTGAATTATATGATAAATACTTAGTTTGTTCTTAATTATGTGAGCTTAATCCAAATTTAATATGCTTAGGTGGAGGAGGAATAGACCCTGCCTAAGAGTAGATCCAACATAATTAAGAGGAGTTGATCGCACGCCTAGAGATAGGGTGACGAGATTTTGCCGGATTAGGGTGAAACCTAATATGGGAATCCACAGATCGATTTACTGCTATTCTAGGGGGTTATTATAAGAGAACAAGAGTTCCACTAATTAACCTAGGGTTAGACGTTATTCGCCTCGAGAGAGGGTTTAATATACGTTAGGGAGTCTTACGAACCAAACTAAGTAAATAAATCGTATGGTTCAGTGTTAGATAACAAGTGAAGTCTAGGTGGATTCTTCCTAGGGTATCGTCGAAATCAACTGAGTTTTTCCCAAGTTATTTTCCAAATTCATTATTCTTTGTCTTAGAGTCTTTAGTTTAGTAGTTAATTAATTTAGATTAATAAACAACTTCACTTATTTTAGGCTAAATAATAAAAAGAAAGTTAGTATTAGTACTTTTAGTTCCTTTTGGGTTCAATAATCTGGTCTTGCCTAAACTATACTACTGTTCGATAGGTGCACTTGCCTTTAATCGTTGTCAGAGTTGGTTTCCAGGTTCGATCATTCTTTTATAAATTTTAAAACTCTGATTTACAGCGATCAAAGGTCTCACCATGGAAGAAGATTCTGAGATTCGGACGGAAAGGCAAACTGAGCCCTAGATTCATCGGACCTTACCGGATATTAAAGCGTGTGGGACCGATCGCCTATCGACTTGAGTTACCCCCGGAGTTGAACCAGATACATGATGTGTTCCACGTCTCCATGCTGAGGTGATACCATTTTGATCCTTCACATATAGTGCCGGTGGAGGAGATCGAGGTTAGGCCTGATCTGACTTTTGAGGAAGAACCGGTGCAGATACTGGATCGTGACGTTAAAGTGTTAAGAAGGAAATCTGTTCTGTTTGTCAAGGTGCTTTGGCGTAATCACGGTTCAGAGGAAGCCACGTGGGAGCCTGAGGAGGCGATACGACAGCAATACCCTCACCTCTTCTGACTAGGTAAATTTCGAGGCTGAAATTTCTTTAAGGGGGTAGAGTTGTAACGCCCCAAAAATTTGGGGTTTGTAATTTTGCTGAATTGGCTAAAATTCCATGATGTGCTTGAACGGCTAGTTATTTGAGTGTATATGGGGGTTTTTAGGGAGCCTGGGTTCGAGTCTGAACCTTGGAAGAATTTTAACTTTTGCTCATAAGTAAAACTAGCAGTTAGCAGTAGGGCTTATGTATAAATATGTGTGTTTATGTGTCACAAGAGAGCCTGTGGATTGATGGTGGTGGCGTTACTAAGATGGCAAGGGGAGTGGCGTTCGAATCCCATGGCAAGCAAATTGGGGCTTTTATTTTATGTCTTGAGGGTGCAACAGGTAGAGTTTGGATCAAACTCTGCATAGGAAGTTGAAGAATTGGTCAACAATTTCGAATGGGAGGCTGGGAGCAATTCAAGGAGGATTTGGTGGAAAGTTGAAGGAGTTTGAATGGGAGGGGAAGCTTGGCCGAATTTGGAGAGCTTGAGTAGGGGGAAATTTCGGCCAAGGGTTGCCAATTGGGTGTATTTTCGGCTTGTGAGAGTGTTGGAGTGCTGAAGTTTCTCTGGCATTTTCGAGGATTGTTTTGCATTTGGTACTTTTTTGACGTTTCAGGTCTTTTCCTTTTCATTTCACATCTGCCGAATTCACTTCTTCTTCCTTCCTTCTTTCTTCTTCACTTTCTTTTGCTATTTGCCGAATTGGTAGGCCTCTCCTCTTTTACCTTCTTTTCTTCTTCCCTCAATTCACTCCTTGCCGAATCTATTTCCTTTCTCTTTTTTCTTCTTGTGATAACCGAACCCGTGGTGGCCTAAACACTCTCTTTTCTGCGTTCCCTCTTTTTTTTTTCCTAACCTTCTCCGATTCTCATCAATTTTGTGGTAAGTGGATACTCTAGCCGAATCTTGGCCGACTTCTTTTTCTATGCTCGGTTATGTATCTCTCAAGCCGAAAGGCTGTTTTGTTTTCCTTTGTTGCCGTGGTTATTTGTATAGCTAACACCTTCTCTTCGTTCAAACATTGCTAGGGACTCGCTTTCCTTAACCAAGGGGTAGGCCGATTACCCTTCCCCTGCAAGAGATTTCTTGATTGGTGGTAAGTAGCGTTAGTTTGATTAAACGATTTCAATATTATGGTGATGTTTTAACAAGGGTTGAGACTAATTGTTAGAACTGTTAATTTCATAGGTGCTTCAACCTACAGCCCGTAATAGGTGTGTAATCGTACACCCGATTTTGGTTCTGTAAACATGACGCATGAAGGTGTGTATTCACACCCCTGATGGATTGTGAATTGGCTAAAGCCGAAAAACCGATAAGCTGAAACTTCGGCATCTGAGGGCTCTCGAGCATTCGAGCGCTCGTAGAGACCAACCGAGCCACAATCGTTGGCGATAGACCGTTGAGGCTGCCACGAACATTCTCGTGGGCTTAGGTCGTAATGGGACTCGTTGGGCCAAGATGGACCATTGGGCCTATGGGCCCCACGTGGGTAAAATTCACGATAGTGTCAGATAATGGATTGGGCTGCGAAGTTCGCATAGTCGCGACCGAAATTGGGCTGAATAGGCCACGCGAGCGTGTGGGCCCACTTGGGCCGAAAATTGGGTTTTGGGCCCAATTGCATCGTTTCGACCAAAAATGGTATCTGTGTCGCTCGAGGCGACTGTAGGCCTTCGGAAAGGCCGTTATAGGACTAAAATTACCGAAATACCCTCGAAGGGTAAAATTATCGAAATACCCTCGAAGGGTAAAATTACTGAAATACTCTCAAAGGGTAAAATTACCGAAATACCCTCGAAGGGTACAATTATCGAAACACCCTCGATGGGTGAAATTATCGAAATACCATCGAAGGGTAAAATTATCGAAATACCCCCGAGGGGTAAAATTACCGTTTTACCCCTAACCGACAAAATTATCGTTATACCCCTAGAGGTAGTTTAAGTGATGTGTGTATGATATTTATATGACTGATTATGATTGTGAAATACTGCATACATGAATTATTTATGACACGACATTCTACATTGTGGTTGGGATTTGTATTTGGAGGAAGTACTGTACTAGTGGCTCTGCCACGTTTTACCGATCTAGTGGCTTCGCCACGTATTCTGATTTTAGTGGCTTGGCCCACGCCATCATCATTAGTAGCTTTCTTTGCGTTCATCGCTGGTAGCTATGCTGCGATATTGGTGTGTTGGCTGGGTGGGTCAACTTGGTCCCCACATGGTGTGTTGGTTGGTACGGGTGGTGTGTTGGTTGGACTGGGTTGGGTTGCAATACTGTTCTGTTCTGTGATCATTTGGGCTTAGGCCCACATCTTGCATCTTGATAGGGCTCTGTGCCCGTCTATTATTGCATGATTGGGGATTACACACTGAGTTCTCATAACTCACCCTTTTCTTTAACTGTGCAGGTAATCCCCAGCCTTAGATGATTTGGAGCTGCGAGGGACTCAGAGGTGGCCACACGCTTGATATGTTTTAATCTTAGACTCAGCTATTTTATATTTAATAAGTTGGGCTATTAATGTTGTAATAAGGCCATTTGGGGTTTTTTTTTTAAAACTTTTATTTAGGATTTCTCTTTATTTCAACCTGCTAGGCTAGGAAACACGAGTTTTTAAAACAATAACGGATTCTAAAGAAAATTACGATTTCAAACCTTAAAATGGACAACTAGAACAAGCTTCCGCAATAGTAAATCCTGATTAGTAAATGATATGACCATTAAGTGAATAATAAGCTTTTGGATTTACAACCCCAATGTTTTCCAAAAAGTTTTAACATTTAGTAATGGGCTATTATCAACAAGCCCGGTTTTCAAACGACACCTTGATGTGACACATCAGATTCGGTCGTAACGTCTAGGTCGGGTTTGGGGTGTTACAATACGGGCAAAGCACATGGCCGCGTGCGAGACACGACCAAGCCACATGGGCGTGAGCGAAGTGAAGGAGACTACACACGGCCTTGACACAGGGGCGTGTCCGAGGCCGTATGCAGACTGGGTTGAAAATCTTTATCAGACATGGGCTAGAAACATCCACACGAGTGTGTGACACGGCCGTGTGGCCCAACACGGGCCTCACACGACCGTGTCACCCTTAAAACCCTAGTCCTTTTCTTTCCTTTTGATTTGTCTTCTTCTTCAAACTCCCCACAACCTAGCCGCCGTTCACCCACAACCAGTCCTTCCTGGCCATCGACACTCCTCACCCATCTCAGCTCGTCGCTCCCCTCCGGCCCTTCTCTTTCCCCTTATTCGGCTTTTCCCATCATCATGACATACCCTGCGCACACCTCCCCCCTCGCAGCCACCACCCCCACGTCCTTTCCATCTTTTCTCCTTTCTTTCTTCTCCCCTCCCTCACCGACCCACCTTCGACCAAAACCCCACTCCCCTCGCACGCCCTTCTCACCCTCCTCGTCAAGCCTTCTTCCTTTCTTTTCCCCCATCGACAGCCCACCACAACCCCACCCCCGTGCCATAAGCGCCCTTGCCTCCTTCTTCCTCGCCTACCACCCACAGTCAAGCTGCCACGACCCTCAACTCTAACCACCTCCCACTTTCGGTCCTCCCTATTTCTTCATTTTTAGTTCCTTATTTTTTTATTTTTTTATTATTGTTATTATTATTATTATGATTTTCTTTAGTTTATTTCTTAATTTATTTTCTTTAATTATTCTTTTTCTTTTTGTGTCGCTTATTTATTCCATTTAATATTTTTGTTTTTATAGTTTGCTTATGTTTTTCTTAACTGCTCCCTTCAATTTTTGTTTATAATATTGTTTTTTGCTTTTATTTCTAATATGGTCAGTTTGTTTAGGTTACTATATATTTTATTATTCTTATTATTTTTCATATCATTCTTATTTTAAGTATGTTATTATCTGTATTTTGGTTCTAATTTAGTTATTTTATTTATTATTCCTTCCTTATTGTTTTCATTACTTTGATTCATAATAGCTTAAATTTATGGTTTTTGCATGATTGGGTATTCGTACATATTATTCTTATTCTTATTTTAAGTAGGTTACTATACATTTCATATCCATTTCCTATTCTAAATTAAAACCATTCAAATTCAATCATATAGTCCCTAATACGAGCCCTCGAGGCCCAAAATAGACATTAAAAACGATTCAGGACTAAATTGAGAACTCAAGAAAATTTTAGGAAAACATTGAAAATTTTTAAAGTGTAGTGGACACACGCCCGTGTGACCAGGCCGTGTGGGCATTCGAAATGGGATCACATGGCTGTGTTCCAGCCCGTGTCCTACCCCGTGGTACTCACTGAATTGGGTCACACGGCCAACCACACGCCCATGTGACTAGCCTGTGTAACTCACTGACTTGCTTTCATTAAAAATTACAGGGGACACACGGCCGTGTCACCTGACCGTGTGTCACACACGGCTGAGACACACGCCTGTGTCTCTACCTGTGTGGAAAAAATAGGTTATGTTCCATGCCACATTCCTCACCCAAAATTTTACAACAACCTACACATACCAAAAAGCATATGACCATATCATCAATAGGCATTTAAACAAACTGAAATCAAGGCTAAGACATGCAATTTCATTACCAACAATCATAATGCTCATAAGCATCACAATTGGCCATTCAAAAACATACCAACATCACTTCCAAAAATTATCTAAATGGTCAAGTGCATATATTCACTTTTGTGCCTAATACATAACCTATATGCCATTACTAAATCTCAACAATATGGTACTCTACTTACCAAATTAAAATCTAGGCATTTTCAAGTCATTCCATACATCATGAAGCTAACCACACATTTATATATACATTTCAACCCATAGCAATTCATACCACAATAAGTGGCCAATTACATAACCAAAACATTTAAACTTTCATTAACTAAATGACCTATACATGCCATATAACCAAAATACATTAAGTCAAAAAGTACCAAAACAGCTGCTAGATAGTGTGATGAGATCTCCGACAATTTCCAATTCGAGCGAGCTTTCGAATCACTAGAACACACGGAAAAATAAACAGAGTAAGCAATTAATCTTAGTAAGTTCGTATAGCCTAAAATTCAACTTACCATTTAATCCCAATATAAGTAATTAAACATAGCATAATACAACTCAATTTGATCCACAAGCCTAACACATATTCATCCATAAAATTAGACATGAAATCACAAATCTCATAGATTCAATTCTCCCATGATTCACGTACCTACCTGTACTGGTTCATATTGAATTCACATACTTTCGTAACATCACTGTGCCCGTTGAACCATTTGGAATAATATCGGATACTCAGTTATCTAGCACACTAAGTGCCAATACATGGTCGAAACCATCTCAATCTCATATCTCAATTAGATGCTCATTCTCGAGCTATCACTGGGTCTGCTCACACAAGCTGATGGTCAAGACGTAGCTACACGGTGCTACTCACACAAGCTGACGAGTAACCGTAACACATGTCGAAAAACTCAGCCACCGCATGTCATTTGTATCCTATCTATTCCTAAGGTTCAACGGGGATCCAAACAATTGTCAATATCTCGTCGAAAATTTCCGTAGTGTCGTATCATCAAATTTATATTAATTAAGCATGTAAACACATATAATTTAAAGCTTATTAATATACAAACTTACCTCAAATTAGTATGGAGAAAATCTACCGATCAATCCACTACTTTATCTTTTCCTCGATCTAAATCCGAACGTGGCTTTTCTTGATCTATATAATCAAATTTAACTACTTTAAGTCTCATTCTATTCAATTCAATCCAAAAATTCATGTTATGGTAAAATTACTATTTTGCCCCTAAACATTTAACTTTTTTACAATTTAGTCCCTATCTCATAAAAATGCAAATTCATGCAATTTAATCCACACTCATGCTAACCAAATTTCATACAAGCTTATAGAAGCCCACACATTTCATTTTTTCACACATTTCACCACATAAATTTCACTTTTCTCAATTTAATCCTTATTTGACATTTTCAACCAAAATCACTTTACAAAACTTGTTTATCTAACAACTACCATTCATTTTCTATCATCAAACATCAAAACAAATATACATTCATAAATGGTAAACCCCAATACTTTAACAGTTTCACAAATTAGTCCCTGGGCTAGCAAGATTAAGCTACAACAACTCAAAAAACATAGAAATCATTAAAAACCGAACAAAAATGCAGTTACATGCACTAGGATATGTTGGCCGAATGCTTGGATTGTAACAACCAAAAATTTGAATTTTATATGTCGCATTATTTTGGTGCTCAGCTAGTTAAACTATCCAATGTGTGTGTTTAGGTAGTCCTGAGAAGGCTCGGGATTTATTTGGATTTAGTAAAATTTTTGGCATTTAGTACTTTAAGGAAATGGAGTAAGTGACCTTAAAGCTTAAGGTAATAAAGTGGTAAATAGCTAGCATAAGTGAGCAATTAGTAAAGGGGATATGGCGCCATATGTGTTACCTTGAGGGAGGGAGTTCAAATCCCTTTGAGTGCATGTGTAATTTTTTTATTTTTGCTTTCTTTCCTTATAGTGTCGGCCAAGCATGATTTTATGGTAAGTTGGACTTTTATTTTATGGGAAGATGGCTAAGAGAAAAAGGCAAGATTGAAGTTAGGGAAATGAATCAAATGAAAATGGCATGTAAAGGGAGCATAAGGCTTATTCCATGGGTGATGTTTTGGAAAGTTTGTGTAACATCCTGGATTAGAGGTTATGCGTTTGGAGCATAACCCAAGTGCTAGTGGGTTTTAAGGGTATTTGGAGATGTTTTAAGAGTTTTTAGAACTTTAGAATGAGGGTGAAAGCTTTGGAAAATTTTTGGATTTAAGTGTAAAAAGAGGAAATTAGGCTGAGGAGGCCTTAAGAATAATTTGTGGGCGTTTTGGGTCACGAAAGGGGCTTGGTAAAGTGGCTTAAGGGCGCCACTTAAGGCACAGGAATGGCGCCAACGAGGGTGCAGAGTTCGAGTCTTGAGGAGGCATGGGAGTATTTTATTTTTCCTTTTTGCGTTAGGAAGGGAAGCTGGGCCAGGGAGGTCTTAAGAGTAGTTATAGGCGCTTTTGGACATAACACAAGCCTTGGTAAAGTGGCTTCCATGCGCCACTTAGGAGTTGGAGGTGAAGATGGGTGCAGGTTCGAATGGCTGGAGCAGAGTTTTGCGTTTTATTTTTTTATATATGCGGTGATGGGCTTAAATTGGAAGGCCTTAAAATTTAATGATGGGGTTTTATGACATGAAAGTCAATTGGGAAGAGTGGCCTGGGGCGTTGGAAGAGAGGGCTGCGACAGTGAGGTTCTAGGTTCGAACCAAGGGAGCTGCAATTGGGGTTTTTATTTTTCAATGCTGGCGTGAAAAGGGAGAGAAGGAATTGGCCTGCACATGGTATCTTTAATTGGGACGGCATAGGGGGGAGAGATTTTCTCTCTTTAAACTCTTTTAGATAATAAGATAATAAGGATAATATTAGCATTTTTTTAATGGATTTTATTTGATTAATCTTTATTAAGTGGCAAAGAGAAAATATAGGCATTTGAGTATTCAAATTATTTTGAATAATTTTAAATTAGTGGCCAAGAGAGAGTTAAGGAGTTGGCCGAATTTTAAACTCCTTGGAGAGGAGTGGACGGCAAGCATAGGGGAGAAGCCGAATTTTCTTAGTAATTTTTCTTCATAATTTTGGCTAGTCTCCATCTTTTTCCTTTTTCATTCTCTCAAAACCGAAAACCCTTCTCTTCTTCTAAAACCTTGGCCGAATCTCCTATACCTTAATCTCCCATCTATTTCTTTCTTTTCTCTTCTCAAACCCTTAGCCGAAACTCTTATTTCACTCTCTTACTTTCTCTTTTTCCATACAAGCCGAACCTTGATTGATTGTGTTGAACAATCATAGCCGAATCTACTCCCTTGGTGTGCCGAATTTTCCTTCTTCTATTTGGTGTAGCCTTGGCCGAATATCAAAGCAAGGGTGATCCCTTTTCAGTGTTTTCCAAATCGGTTTGGGTAGGACTCCGGGATCTCAAAGCAGTAGATCTGAACTATCATTCTCTGTCAATCGAATTCGGTAAGTGAGGGTAAGGTCTATTTTAGTGTTCAAAAGCCGAAGGCTATTGTTTAGAATATTGTTGATTGATCGATTGTAGTTTGGTGAAGCAGATTCGTGTATCGTGTGCTGTGGCTAGTATTCAAAAGCGTGTAGGTAAGGATTCAGGTTTAAGAGATGCCCCTTTAGATTTATTGGGTTTGGCCGAATAGGCCATGTCACTAATCTTGTGTTGGCCGAATATAGGAGCAAGGATATTGTGGGTGGCCGATTGGGTTCTTCGGGATTTAGGGCTGACAATTGGCATCAGGTGTGTACATACACACTTTATGATTAATTAACTGTGCTAAATGTTGTATATGCTAAATCTGGTTTATGTAGCTTTGGATTTAATACCGTAACGGTATAAGCGATGATTCAGGTAAGTCTCTGTCAATATGAGTTACTATTTGATGCTTTTGGGAAGCATGGCATATTTGGTATATGTGATTTAAATATATGTTGGCATGAAATCTGTTGTATATCATGGATTGATGTGGGATATATGAGTGGAGGGGGAACTGATATTCGTGTCGACGGACACCAGTGGTTTGGTACCACATTGTGACTACGGTCACCAGAGGTTTGGCACCTCCAGAGGTTTGGCACCTCATAGCGTCTCGTCCCAGTGGCTTAGCACCACAAAGGTTGGCCCCACGATTTACATTATGGGATTGACGCCGGTGATTTGGTATCACACGATGGGTTGGCCCCATCATTTGATTTGTGACTGGTGGGTCGGTGGTTTAGCACCACCGGTGGTTTGGCACCACAATATGACGGATTTCGTGACTTTAAGTCACCAGTGGTTTAGCACCACCCGGTGGTTTGGTACCACACGGGGTAGAGAAAGGTGTTTGGATGGCTAGGTTGGGTGCATGATTTAGTGCATGTTAATTTGTTATAAATTGTGTATGTTGTTGCATTAAATCGGGGAAGGATTACACATTGAGTCTTGGTGACTGACCTTCTCCTTTAACATTTTTCAGGTGACTCGTAGATCGCGGATGAGGAGCCGGATGGACTCGAGGTGGCCATGCAGTGGAAATATTGGTTTAAATGGACTTGAATTATTTTTGCTTATTCCTGGTTTCATTTGCTCAAGTTGTAATAAGGCCTCCTAAGATTATTTTTATTACTTTGCATGTTTTGGATAATTTGTTTAAATTACTTAGTGACTTTAAAATGGTTATACATGTTTTCTTAAATTCAAACGTAAATGGTTTTTTTTTCTATGCCATCGGGTATGTCTGAAATCGGTAACAACCTGATTTAATATAATTTTTAAACAACTAAGTTAAGTTTTGTTTCTTCATACACACAAATGTTTTATTTAACGAGATAATTGAAAAGAAGATGTTTTCATCAAAACTCAAATCGGCTAAAGGGATTTTCAAAATGGTTTTCTCTGTGACATACCAAATTTGGTCGTAATGTTTGGGCCGGGTTTGGGGTGTTACAGTTTGGTTGGCCAAACTTTTGACCAATTCGCTATGTATTTGGACGGTTTTTAGGGCTAAGGGGGATGGCCAAATTTTATTAGCATTTTGGTAAGGTTTAGGTGCTAGTTTTGGTCAATTCTATTAGCAACTAGTGTATCATTTCTCTTCTCCAAAACTCTATGCCCTAGCCAAATATGGTCAATAGCAATAGGTAAATTTTTGTTTGTTTTGGCCATTTCTTTTTGACCAATTTGGTATCATCTTTCATACTCCCCAAACTCTTTTATTCTTTGTTCCGAAACCATGCAACCTTGAAGAGGCATTTTCATTTGTTTTCTTTCTCTTTGCTGAATGCATACCAACTTGAAGACCTTTTCCTTGTTCATTTTTCATCCTTGAAAACTGAAACTTAAACACCATATCTTCTACTTATTTTTCTTCTTCTTTTCTTTTTGCAAAAACTTTCAAACATCACTCCCCCTCCAATATTCTCACCATAGCCGAATATCATTGATCATCTCCCTATAGCCGAGTCTTCCATTCATACATATTTTCTTCTCAACTACATTTCTACTCACACTTTGATCAATCGGTAAGTGATCCATTTCAACATTTCTTTTTTTTGTATTTTTATTTTATTCTTTCTCTTAGTGCCGAATCTATACCTTGGTGTGGGATGGCCATATTGATCGAGACCATCACCATACTTTCTCTCAAATTTGAAATCACTTTTCTCCGCCATAGAAATATAGTGGAAGGCGAAACTTGGAGTTTTCGAAGTCATCGTTTAATCACTAGAATTCGGTCCAAAAATCTCTAAGGTAAGGATTCTTCGAGGATACTATATTCACTTTTTATTCGTTAAGATAGTGTTGATTAATCGATATTATTATAGGGACTCTATCGCTCGATCTTTCATCTTGAGATCATACGAATTTTTGTGGTAAGCCGACTTCACCCCTAAGATCAATCGTTTATAACAACGTAATATTAGTTTGGACTAATATTTATTTTGAATGGAGGCAAACAAGATCGAATCAAAAGGGGTAGTGTTTGGTGATCAAAAAAGGAGCGGATTTACGATCCCTTCTAGATTCAAACGAAGGGCTGTTTCGGCGTTCCGAGACTTTCCACCGGGTTGTGGACCCTCATCCGGTGAGAAGCAACCATTTAAGGTTGTTCGTAATTGTGAGGCATCCGTGATTCGGGATTATCCACCGGGTTGTGGACCGTCAATCGGGGAGAACCGGCAAATCGTAGTTGTTCGCGATTCTGAGGGTAAAAACACTTAGATCGTTTATCTTAGAGTAAATTTACTATGTTGCGTTCATTGTCTAATCGAGAGTTGAAATATTTTTAGGTGTCGACGATCAGGAAAGTGTAGTGCTTACCGTAATCAGGTGTGTAATCTCACACCGTATTTCATGGGTTAGATATTTAAAACGTGTTAGTGGTAAATTGCTTGATTAAATCACATTTTGGTAAAATTGGGTAAAATGGCATAGTTATCACTATTTTGGTAAATACTATGAAATTGGTATTAAGACTGTGAAAATTACGAAAATACCCTTAATGGGCCATTTGATATTTGCTATATGGGCCAAATTGAGATATTTGCTATATGGGCCAAATTGAGATAATTGCTATATGGGTCAAAATGAGATATTTGCTATATGGGCAAAATTGAGATATTTGCTATATGGGCCAAATTGAGATATTTGCTATATGGGCCATTGGATATTTGTTATATGGGCCGATTTGATATAAATTGTTATAATGGGCCATAATGTTTGTAAGAAATATCTGAATAAATTGTTGTAAATGGCTATGCATTATATACATGATTTGCATGGGATGGGATATTGTGAAGAGAAGTTCGGTAGCTCTGCTATAAAATTCAGTGGCTCGCCACAAATCTGAAAAATGGCAATGCCATATAAACTCTGCGAATCTGGTGGCTTGTCCACAATTTGATATAAATGGCTTAATGCCTATTTTGGTGTGTTGGTGGGGTGGGTGACTAAAGCTCCCCACAGGTGTGCTAGTTGGTACGGGTGGTGTGTAGCGGATGGAAATTAGGTTTGGTTTGGGAATTGCATATCACATGCATATTTTATACATGTTCTTTTTTTTATGTTATAATTGTAAATGGGCTTTGGCCCAATAAATGCTTAATTGGATTTTGGCCCGATGGACAATGGTAAGTGGGTTACACACTGAGTTCTAGTAACTCACCCCCATTTTCCTTATCCCTTTCAGGTAATGATCAGTGATGAAGACTTGGGCCGTGGATGACTCGGTGGAGACCATACTTCGTAAACGGTTAAATCTGGATTTTGGATTTCTTATAGTATTTTTAATTACTTTACTATTTTGAATTAAGGTTGTAATAAGGCCTCTGGATTAATTTTTGTTTTGTTTATTGTGTGATGAATTTTATAAACTGCTTAAAGTATTTCAAATTATAATATTATTTTTCTAAAAACTTAAATAAATGATTTATTCTAAAATGAATATTTAGAAAGGATTTCATAATAATTTTTCATATTTTTAGACCGAAAAATTACTCTCGAACTATTAACGATTTTTTTAAAAGACTTGAATTCTCTTTCGAATTTACAATGTCATTTCCAAAAGTCACGGTTTTGTAGATTATTAGTTCAAATTTATCGATTTATCAAATCAAATCTTTGAGGTTAGTAGTATTTTATCAAATCAAACTTGTTTTCTTGATTTTTAACAAAGCTATATTTTAGTACGAACAAAAAGGGTTTAACATGTTTTGCTCATATGACATACCAAATCCGCTCATAACGCATGGGCTGGGTTTGGGGTGTTACAATTTTATGGTATCAGAGCCCGGTTCAAAACTCGGTTGTGGTTTGGGTTCAAAAATGTTTTCCAAAATTATTTTGAATTGTAAAGTTAAAATGCATGTTTCAAAAATGAAGTATGGCACCACGGGTATCCGACACCAAGTCAAGTAAGTATGTTATTGTATGATTATGATTGTTATAATATGACTATAGGAACACTCTAGAACTTTTAGTTTTAGGTGTTTGAAACTATAGAGATTTAGACTATAGGATGCGTTTACGAAAAAGACCTTACTTCTTATACCTCATGAGATATTGTTTAATAAATATCAAAATAGTATACTGATTCATAAAACTTTTAATCAGATTAAATTGAAATATTCAATATGAGCGCTAGAGGACGTGGATGTGGTAGACGTGGCCGTGGTAGAGGCCGAGGTGCTAGAGTTGTGTCTGAGGCATCGGGACATGTGCCAGAAATGGACGCACCGGTGTCACCTGTGTCAGAAAATGGATCACATGATCATATGAGAGAAGACAATGCTCTGTCCCAAGTAATGTTACGAGTCTTGGAAAGGGTTGCTGGGGCTAGATCGGGGCCAGTAGCTCATGGGTCAATATCGGAGCGACTCAGATCAAATGGTGCTGAGGTTTTTAGGGGTATCTCGGGTGTAGCCCCAAATGTAGCGGAATATTGGCTCGAGGCAGTGGAACGGATCATGGATGATTTGGAGTGCACCACCGAGCAGAAATTGAGAGGAGCTGTGTCCTTGTTGAGAGACGAAGCATATCAATGGTGGCTTACTGTTTGGGAGGGCACTCAGGCCGATCGCGTTACTTGGGATTTCTTCAAAACATCATTTCAAGGAAAGTATGTTGGGGCTAGCTATGTGGACGCCCGAAGGAAGCAATTCCTTAATTTGGTTTAAGGAAGTAAGACCGTGGCAGCTTACGAAGCGAAATTTTTGCGTCTGAGTCGTTATGCCCGAGGTATTGTGCCAACTGACTATGAACGCTGTGTGCGTTTCGAGGATGGGTTGAGTGATGAATTACGGATACTGATAGCCCCATAGCAAGAAAGGAATTTTGCCATGCTGGTGGAGAAAGCGAAGATAGCCGAATAGGCTAAGCACTCGGAGCGGCAAAATCGAGAAAGAGATAGAGGCAAGAGCAAGAGGGACTTTAAGTACTCGGGTCCTGCTAGAAGGTTTCAGAAGAGGCCCAGGAATGATGAGCCAGCTCAAGCTAGAGCACCAGCTGCTATCAATCAGATACAACCATGTGCTGACTGTGGAAGACGACACTATGGTGAATGCTGAAAGAGAACCGGTGGTTGTTTCAAATGTGGTTCTAAGGACCATCAGCTTAAGAATTGTCCTCGACGGACTACTCCGACTCAGGAAGCTCGTAACCATGACTCACAGCCAGCTAGAGGCGCTCAGCAGCCACCGAGGGGCCGTGGACCAGGTCGAGGTGGTAATGTCTCAGGTTGAGGTTAAGGTGCACCGGGTAGAGGTAATGGCTTCAGGGGTAACGCAGAGGCGAGGCAGCCAGGGTTAGTTTATGCGGTTAGACGCCAAGAGGATGGCGATGCACCTGATGTGATAATCGGTACGTTCTTCATATTTGATGTACCTGTTACTGCTTTGATAGATATCAGATCTACCCATTCATATGTTGCTAGTGCTATATCTGGAAATCTGAACATTAGATTTGAGATTACTGCTAAGGAGATGACAGTAATTAGTCCTTTAGGATAATCTGTGATAGTAAATAAATTGTTTAGAGATGTACCCTTAGAAGTTCAAGGAGAAACATTTTTGGCAGACTTGATGGAACTGCCTTTCGGTGAGTTTGACCTTATTTTGGGCATGGACTGGTTGTTGAAACATCGTGCAAACTTGGATTGTGCTGCAAAGCAGATGACGATAAGAACTTCGGAAGATAAAGAAGTGGTGATGATAGGTGAAAGGAGAAATTATCTATCGAATGTGGTATCTGCTTTAAAGGCAGAAAAGTTGGTGCGAAAAGGTTGTGGAGCATTCCTAGCCTTCATTAGCGCGTTGGATGCCAAGGAAGTATCAGTAGAAGGTGTTAGAACGGTGAAGGAGTTTTCGGACATCTTTCCCGAAAAACTTTCGGGTTTACCTCCGGACCGGGAAGTAGAGTTTGGCATTGAGCTTTTGCCCGGAACGGCTCCGGTGTCTATTGCTCCTTATAGGATGATGTCGAAGGAGTTTGCGGAGCTTAAGGCTCAAATTCAGGAGTTGTTAGATCGGGGATTTATTCGACCGAGTGTGTCACCGTGGGGAGCACCGGTCTTGTTCGTCAAGAAGAAGGATGGGTCGATACGTATGTGCATCGATTATAGGCAGTTGAATAAGTTGACGATCAAGAATAGATATCCGTTGCCGAGAATCGATGACCTGTTCGACCAACTGCGAGGAGCTTCGGTTTTCTCAAAAATAGATTTGAGATCGGGTTATCACGAGCTTAAGGTCAAGGAGGCGGATATTCATAAGACAGCATTCCAAACTCGTTATGGACACTACGAGTTCTTGGTGATGCCGTTTGGGTTGACCAATGCACCAGCTGCATTTATGGACATGATGAACCGGGTCTTCCAACCCTATTTAGACCGGTTTGTGGTGGTGTTCATAGATGACATCTTGGTATACTCGAAGAATGAAGAAGAGCATGACTCACATCTGTGGATAGTATTGCAAATATTGCGGGAAAAGTAACTTTTTGCCAAATTCAGTAAGTGTGAATTTTGGCTGAAGGAAGTGACCTTCTTGGGGCATGTTGTGTCGGCCGAAGGAATTAGAGTTGATCTCCGGAAAGTAGAGGTGTGTTGGATTGGAAACCACCGAAGTCTGTGGTCGAAATTCGAGTTTTCTAGGGTTAAATTTGGTTACTACTGAGCGTTTTGTTGAGGGGTTTTCGTTGATTGTTGCACCCTAACTAAATCATTGCGAAAGGAGTACCATTTGTGTGGACAGATCAACAAAGAAGAAAGTTTTGAGAAATTGAAGAAGATTTTGACCAAGCGCCAAGATCGATTCAACTTTGAGGGTGGAAAAGAGTTTATCTATTCTGCGATGTGTCACACACGAGTTTAGGATGTGTGTTGATGCAAGGTGGAAAAGTGGTGGCTTATGCATCTTGTCAGTTAAGGTCGCACGAAGTCAATTATCCTACTCATGATTTGGAGTTGGCTGCGGTGATTTTTACTTTGAAGATTTGGAGGCACTATCTCTACGGTGAGAAGTCGATCATTTATACAGACCATAAGAGTCTAAAGTATTTCCTTACACAAAAGGAGTTGAACTTAAGACAGCGGAGGTGGATAGAACTATTGAAGGATTATGACTTCTCAATTGAGTATCATCCCGGAAAGGCTAACGTAGTGGAAGACGCTTTGAGTCGTAAGGTGATATCAGATTTGAGAGCAATGTTCGCTCATCTCAGTCTATATGAAGATGGTAGTCTGCTAGCCGAACTTCAGGTGAAGCCTCTGTGGTTAGGTCAGATTAAGGAAAAGCAGTTATCAGATGAAAAGTTGGGTTCCTTACTTCAGCAAGTGGAAAGTGGTGTGAAAGGGGATTTTGGAATGAACAATGATGGAGTATTATGTTTTCGCGGAAGAATTTGTATGCCCAAAGATTCAGATTTGAGGCAAATGATTCTGCGAGAGGCGCATAGTAGCCCATATGCTATGCACCCCGGGGAAAATAAAATGTATCGAGACCTCCGTGAGCAGTACTGGTGGCCAGGGTTAAAATGGGAAGTTACTGAATATGTGAGTAAGTGCTTGACATGTCAGCAAGTGAAGGCGAAACACCAATTACCGTCGGGATTGCTACAACCGATGAAGATTCCCTTATGGAAATGGGAACGGATAACGATGGACTTTGTTAGTGGGTTCCCTTTATCGCCTACTAAGAAAGATTCCGTTTGGGTTATAGTGGATCGGTTGACTAAGACTGCCCATTTTCTACCTGTTCGTACGGATTACTCACTGCAGAAGTTGGCTAAGTTGTATGTAGAAGAGATCGTGAGGTTGCATGGGGTACTAGTGTCTATTATATCGGACAGGGACCCTAGGTTTACATCACGGTTTTGGAAAGCTTTACATGAAGCTTTGGGAACAAGGTTAAATTTCAGCACGGCTTTTCATCCTCAGTCAGATGGTCAGTCGGAAAGAGTAATCCAGATTTTGGAAGACATGTTAAGAGGTTGTGTGATTGACTTCCGGGGGAGTTGGGAGGATTTCCTACCGTTGGTAGAGTTTGCGTATAACAATAGTTGTCAATCCAGTATTCAGATGGCACCCTACGAGGCATTGTATGGTCGTAGGTGTCGTACTCCTACTTGTTGGACTTAATTGGGGGAGCGACAGTTACTGGGTCCTGAGCTAATATCAGAGGCGGAGGAAAAGGTAAAGGTGATTCGGGCACGGTTAAAGGAAGCTTCGGATAGACAAAAATCTTATGCGGATCTGAAGCGTAAGGACATTGAGTTTGCGATAGGAGATCAAGTCTTCCTAAAGGTCTCACCTTGGAAGAAGATCTTCAGATTTGGAAAGAAGGGCAAGTTGAGCCCTAGGTTCATCGGGCCGTACCGTGTGTTGAAGCGTGTTGGGCCAGTGGCTTATCAGCATGAGTTACCTCCGGAGTTGAGTCAGATACATAGTGTATTTCATGTCTCAATGTTAAGGCGTTACCGATCGGATCCGTCTCATATAGTACCGGTAGAGAAAATTGAGATAAGACCTGATTTGTTGTTCGAAGAGGAACCAGTGCAAATTCTAGATCGAGACGTTAAGGTACTGAGAAGGAAGACTGTGCCATTAGTCAAGGTTCTATGGCGTAATCACGGAGCGGAGGAAGCTACATGGGAGCCTGAGGAGACGATTCGGCAGCAATATCCCCATCTCTTTTAATAAGGTAAATTTTGAGGACGAAATTTTTTTTAAGGGAGGTAGAATTGTAACATCCAAAAATTTGAATTTTATATGTTGCATTATTTTGGTGCTCAGCTAGTTAAACTATCCAATGTGTGTGTTTAGGTAGTCCTGAGAAGGCTCGGGATTTATTTGGATTTAGTAAAATTTTTGGCATTTAGTACTTTAAGGAAATGGAGTAAGTGACCTTAAAGCTTAAGGTAATAAAGTGGTAAATAGCTAGCATAAGTGAGCAATTAGTAAAGGGGATATGGCGCCATATGTGTTACCTTGAGGGAGGGAGTTCGAATCCCTTTGAGTGCATGTGTGATTTTTTTATTTTTGCTTTCTTTCCTTATAGTGTCGGCCAAGCATGATTTTATGGTAAGTTGGACTTTTATTTTATGGCAAGATGGCTAAGAGAAAAAGGCAAGATTGAAGTTAGGGAAAGGAATCAAATGAAAATGGCATGTAAGGGGAGCATAAGGCTTATTCCATGGGTGATGTTTTGGAAAGTTTGGTTGGCCAAACTTTTGACCAATTGGCTATGCATTTGGACGATTTTTGGGGCTAAGGGGGATGGCCGAATTTTATTAGCATTTTGGTAAGGTTTAGGTGCTAGTTTTGGTCAATTCTATTAGCAACTAGTGTATCATTTCTCTTCTCCAAAACTCTATGCCCTAGCCGAATGTGGTTAATAGCAATAGGTAAATTTTTGTTTGTTTTGGCCATTTCTTTTTGACCAATTTGGTATCATCTTTCATACTCCCCAAACTCTTTTATTCTTTGTGCCGTAACCATGCAACCTTGAAGAGGCATTTTCATTTCTTTTCTTTCTCTTTGCCGAATGCATACCAACTTGAAGACCTTTTCCTTGTTCATTTTTCATCCTTGAAAACCGAAACTTAAACACCATATCTTCTACTTCTTTTTCTTCTTCTTTTCTTTTTGCAAAAACTTTCAAACATCACTCCCCCTCCAATATTCTCACCATAGCCGAATATCATTGATCATCTCCCTATAGTCGAGTCTTCCATTCATACATATTTTCTTCTCAACTACATTTCTACTCACACTTTGATCAATTGGTAAGTGATCCATTTCAACATTTCTTTTTTTTTGTATTTTTATTTTATTCTTTCTCTTAGTGCCGAATCTATACCTTGGTGTGGGATGGCCATATTGATCGATACCATCACCATACTTTCTCTCTTACGAAATCACTTTTCTCTGCCATAGAAATATAGTGGAAGACCGAAACTTGGAGTTTTTGAAGTCATCGTTTAATGGCTAGAATTCGGTCCAAAAATCTCTAAGGTAAGGATTCTTCGAGGATACTATAATCACTTTTTATTCGTTAAGATAGTGTTGATTAATCGATATTATTATAGGGACTCTATCGCTCGATCTTTCATCTTGAGATTATACGGATTTTTGTGGTAAGTCGACTTCACCCCTAAGATCAATCGTTTATAACAACGTAATATTAGTTTGGACTAATATTTATTTTGAATGGAGGCAAACAAGATCGAATCAAAAGGGGTAGTGTTTGGTGATCGAAAAAGGAGCGGATTTACGATCCCTTCTAGATTCAAACGAAGGGCTGTTTCGGCGATTCGAGACTTTCCACCGGGTTTTGGACCATCATCCGGTGAGAAGAAACTATTCGAGGTTGTTCGCAATTGTGAGGAATCAGCGATTCGGGATTATCTACCGGGTTGTGGACCGTCAATCGGGGAGAACTGGCAAATCGTAGTTGTTCGCGATTCTGAGGGTAAAAACACTTAGATCGTTTATCTTAGAGTAAATTTACTATGTCGCGTTCATTGTCTAATCGAGATTTGAAATATTTTTAGGTGTCGACGATCAGGAAAGTGTAGTGCTTACCGTAATCAGGTGTGTAATCTCACACCGTATTTCATGGGTTAGATATTTAAAACGTGTTAGTGGTAAATTGCTTGATTAAATCACATTTTGGTAAAATTGGGTAAAATGGCATAGTTATCACTATTTTGGTAAAGACTATGAAATTGGTATTAAGACTGTGAAAATTATGAAAATACCCTTAATGGGCCATTTGATATTTGCTATATGGGCCAAATTGAGATATTTTCTATATGGGCCAAATTGAGATATTTGCTATATGGGCCAAATTGAGATAATTGCTATATGGGCCAAAATGAGATATTTGCTATATGGGCAAAATTGAGATATTTGCTATATGGGCCAAATTGAGATATTTGCTATATGGGCCATTGGATATTTGTTATATGGGCCGATTTGATATAAATTGTTATAATGGGCCATAATGTTTGTAAGAAATATCTGAATAAATTGTTGTAAATGGCTATGCATTATATACATGATTTGCATGGGATGGGATATTGTGAAGAGAAGTTCGTAGCTCTGCTACAAAATTCCGTGGCTCGCCACAAATCGAAAAATGGCAATGCCATGTAAACTCTGTGAATCTGGTGGCTTGTCCACAATTTGATATAAATGACTTAATGCCTATTTTGGTGTGTTGGCGGGGTGGGTGACTAAAGCTCCCCACAGGTGTGCTGTGGTTGGTACGGGTGGTGTGTAGCGGATGGAAATTAGGTTTGGTTTGGGAATTGCATATCACATGCATATTTTATACATGTTTTTTTTTATGTTATAATTGTAAATGGGCTTTGGCCCAATAAATGCTTAATTGGATTTTGGTGATGGACAATGGTAAGTGGGTTACACACTGAGTTCTAGTAACTCACCCCCATTTTCCTTATCCCTTTCAGGTAATGATCAGTGATGGAGACTTGGGCCGTGGATGACTCGGTGGAGGCCATACTTCGTAAACGATTAAATCTGGATTTTGGATTTCTTACAGTATTTTTAATTACTTTACTATTTTGAATTAAGGTTGTAATAAGGCCTCTGGATTAATTTTTATTTTGTTTATTGTGTGATGAATTTTATAAACTGCTTAAAGTATTTCAAATTATAATATTATTTTTCTAAAAACTTAAATAAATGATTTATTCTATAATGAATATTTAGAAAGGATTTCATAATAATTTTTCATATTTTTAAACCGGAAAATTACTCTCGAACTATTAACGATATTTTCAAAAGACTTGAATTCTCTTTCGAATTTACAACGTCGTTTCCAAAAGTCACGGTTTTGTAGATTATTAGTTCAAATTTATCGATTTATCAAATCAAATCTTTGAGCTTAGTAGTATTTTATCAAATCAAACTTGTTTTCTTGATTTTTAACAAAGCTATATTTTAGTACGAACAAAAAGGGTTTAACATGTTTTGCTTATGTGACATACCAAATCCGCTCATAACGCATGGGCCGGGTTTGGGGTGTTACATGGATGGTCTTTAATAGCTTCTTAGTTGCTATTTTCGGTTGAAGAATGGAGAAGAAAGATGATACCTTTCTTTTTCTTACTTTAATTTTAGTTTATTTTATTAATTACTAAATTAACCTTATCATTAAACCATTAAAACCATTACAAGATGTCTAACTTTGTCCACCACTAATATTAGTGGTCTAACTACCATTTAAGGGCACTTATCTTTCAATTTCATAGCGATTTGATACCTTCTACTAATAGAACACTAATTTTACACTCTATGCTATTTAGTCCTTTTTATCCAATTAAGCATGCAAACGATAAAATTTCTTCACGAAATTTTTAACGACACTATTAACATGCTGTAGGCATTAAAATAATAATAAAATAAATTTTTCGACATTATATTTGTGGTCTACAAACCACTATTTTGATTTCACTAAAAATGGGCTGTTACAAGATGTCCCCACAGGGAATATCGAGCATGACCCATATGAGGATGATCGAGCGACTTCGTGGAGTGGATCCTCCTCAGTACCGATTATCTCGTTTTGACCCTCAGGATGAGTCTGAGGACTTCACTGATGATGTCCCTTTCCATCACGAGGACCCACCTCATCCTCCACCTTCGAGTCACCGTCCTATTTCTTCTGCTGCCACCTTAAAGGACCTCTCCGAGTGATCCACTCGCTTCGAGCAGCACTACTTTCAGAGGTTCGATAGTATTGACATGACATTGCAGCAGATCTATCAGCATTTCCATATCTCTTTGTCAGCACCAACGATTCACGACACTGACGCCTCTGACGATGAGGACCATTAAGTTTATTTGTTTTATTTTTATTTTTATTTTCATTTTATGTTTATGCTTATTGTTATTTTTAGTTCTTGTTATTATTTTCTTAGACTTATTTTGTTTCTTATCTTTTGAACTATATTTTTATCTTTATGGTTGTTTTTAATCGAGTTAGTAACCTTTTAATCTTCTTCACTATTTTTGTTTATTTTCTTATTAGTTTGCTTGGAATCATGCTCTACATCTAGATTTGTCTACAATTCCTCTTTTCACCATCCTGGCAATTTCATCCAATATTCAGAGCAGTTTTAGTTTTTTCCCTCTCTTATGATATTATACTTATACTGCAATTATATTTGTTTGTACATTGAGGACAATGTACATCTTAAGTGTGGGGAGGTTATTTATATAATTATTTGAAAATCCCTGAATTATGTCTTGTATTTAAGTAATTTTCTCATGCTTCCATTAGAATGAATTATTGTTGATTTGGAATTTTTGTTGATGTGTTTTAGATTAATTTGTCGATAATTGTGTATTGGTTGATTTAAACTTGAAGACATGAGAGAATCAAGCATGATAAGTTTTTTTTCAGAAATTAAAAATTTTTAGGTTGTTTCCCTAAATTGAAGTATTATCTTGAAGTTTGATATTTACAAGTTTAACATCAAAAACCATAATTTTTTGTGAGGTTTTGAGCCTTTAGAGCATGCATTTTTCTTGCTCATTTTATTATTGGTTATGAGTGTGTCAACCAGATTTGTTATTCTAGAACTTGCTTCGATTATGCATGTCGAGGCCACACCTTTGATTTGATTCACTGAGATGATAAAGGCACTTAGGTTTTAACCCACTTATCCTGTAACATCCCGAAATTGGGCCTAGTAGGATTGGGCCCATTGGACCTTGAGCGTAGAAGCGTTTTAAAATTTTTGAGAACAAGAGAGCGACATTATTTCAAGTTGGACTTATTAAGAAAGGTAATTTTGGAAAGTTACGAGGTTTCTATAAAGTTTCGGGTTCAAGTTGGGCCTTAGTAAAATTTTGTGTTTTAGTACTTTAAGGAGATGGAGTAAGTGACCTTAAAGCATATGGAAATAAGTGTGCAAATTGCTAGCATAAAATGAGCATATGGCAAAGAGGTTAAGGAGCCACATGTAGTACCTTGAGGGAAGAGGTTCGAATCCCTTTGTGTACAAATTTGGACTTATATTTTTGCACCCTTTCCTTAAGTGTCGGCCAAGAGGCATTCATGGTAAGGTTGACTTCATTATTTTGGTAAGGTGGCTATATGAATAAGGCAAGGTTGAAGTTGGGGAAAGGAATCAATGGAAATAGGAAAGAAAGGGGGACATGAGGCTTATTTCGTGGGTGATGTTATGGAAAGTGTGGGTGGATAATTCTTGACCATTATGGTCATGTATGTGGACGGTTTTAAGTGTTAGGGGGGGGGGAGCTGAATTCTTCACTTGTCCTTTTGGCAAACTTTGCACATGTGAAGCTTATTTTCTTTTAGCAAATTAGTGCTTTCTCTCTTCTCAACTCTCTTCTTTTGGTAGTGGCCAAAAATCCTCATTTTGCATTTTGTTCATTTTGTTCCTTCTTGTGCCGAAACTATCAACCCATCTACACTCATTCCTCCTTGTTGCCAAAACACCCATTTTCATATTGATCCTTTTGACCATTTCGAACAATTTTATGTTTGTTTCAATCGAAACTCTCTAACACTTTTCATATCTTATTTTTGTTCTCTTTTCTCTTCATTAGCCGAAACTATCAACATCTAAACTCTTCTTCTTTGAACTCTTTTCTTTTGTGTTGGGCACCTATTGATCGGTTTGGTAAGGAACTACCTTTCTCACTCTTTTCGCTTTATTTTTTTTCAATCCAGCCCGATTATGTATGGCCATCACTAATCGGTATTTCACTTTGTTTCTTTTTCAAGATATACCTCTCCTACTCTCTTATATATATATATATTATGTTCTTCATATAGTGTAGAGTTATAGAAGGAAGTCGAATCTACTACCCTTGAATCATCCGTGGCCATGAGTAATCATTGGGAATCGGTTTTATAACCACTAAGGTAAGGGATTCGTTATGGTTTACTTCGATCTTCTTTTTGTTGGCCGGTTAGTTTGTTAAACGGAATAGTGGTTGTGACTAATCGACTATATGTTTTAGGGAAAAATCACCCGATATATTCTACCTTCGGACATAGTGGTAAGTGATTCAGGTGTAAGTGATACGAAATCTTTTGGAAATCCGAGGCTAACTTTTGGTTGGTATTGTTCTAGGTCATCGAAGAGTGGTTCTTTAGGAAATCAAAATCAGGTGTGTAATCCCGTACCTTCCGAATACATGTTTGATATGGTGTGTAATCTCACATCTCTCTGAAATTTTGTATGATATGTTCTGTGATTTGGTCAAAATACCGAAGAAAACCGAAAACCGGCATCCGTGATCACTCGGGCGTGCATATGATCGTAATGGTAATCGTATTTCGTAATAAAACAGTTTCGGTCAGAAACAGTGACGTGTATTTGAAAAATCACGAAAAATAGGAGAAAATGAATTACAAAGTGAATAAGATATCAGATTAAAGCTTACTGTGTCTATTTTGATATGGAAGAAACGGAGAAGGAAAAAGGAATTCTATATTCTGAGATATCTTAATTTTAGTGAGACTGATTCTGAATGAATTCGTGGTTCACTGATCTGTCTTGGAAAAATCGTATAAAATTTTAAAAAGAGAATTATGAGCTATAGTTTATATGTACAGATTCATTGGTGAGTCTATTTTCAATAGGAACAAGTGGGAGCAGCATATGAAAACTGTAAAGTGAGATATTTGAATTTTGGGTAAGAGAGGTCAGAAATGTTGGACAGTGAAATAAGGGAATGTTTAAGGAATAAACTGTACTAAATGTCTAAGTCAACAATTTTGGAAAAATTATAGTAATAAGATATATGAGTCTAGTCTCAAGGAAAATTTACGGAGTTAGATTTCGAGATTCCTAACTCAAGTTATAGTCAATTTAGTTAGTACGACGCAGATGGACAGTTTCGATTTTTATGCTCCACATTAGTAGTTAAGTCTAGGTTGCGAAATTTCCAAAATACCCTTAGGTTGCGAAATTACCGAATTACTCTTAGTGGGTAAATTATCGAAATTACGAAAATGCCCTTATGGGTCGAAATTACGAAAATGCCCCTAAAGGGCCGAATTACGAAATTGTTGAATGGGCCAATCTGATATTTTGATAAATGGGCCGATCTGATATTTTGATAAATGGGCCAATCTGATATTTTGATAAATATCTGAATAAATTGTTGTGAATGGCTATGCATTATATGCATGATTTGCATGGGATGGGATAATGATGAAGAGAAGTTCTGGTAGCTCTGCTACAAAATTCTGGTGGCTCTGCCACAAATATGAAAAATGGCGATGCCATGTAAATTCTGTTAATCTGGTGGCTTGTCCACAAATTTGATATAATCGGCTTAATGCCTACGTTTGGTGTGTTGGCGGGGTGGGTGACTAAAGCTCCCCACAGGTGTGCTGGTTGGTACGGATGGTGTGTAGCGGATGGAAAACTAGGTTTGGTTTGGGAATTGCATATCATATGCATATTATATTTGATATATTATTGTTGTTGTAAATGGGCTTAGGCCCAAAATATTGCTAATTGGGTTCCGGCCCAATGAATAACGGTAAGGGGATTTCACACTGAGTTCTTGTAACTCACCCCCCTTTCTCTTAATCATTGTAGGTAATGCTTGATGATATAGACTTGGGCTATGGATGACTCGAGGGAGGCCATACTTCAGAAATGGTTTATTTGGACTTTAGACTTCTTTCTCGTTTATTTTATTACTCTACTATTTTGGGTTAAATGTTGTAATAAGGCCTCTGGACTATTTTTATTTTGCTTTATGGTTGGGATGTTTTTATTATTTTTCTTAAATTGTTTAAAAAGGGGAATTTTCTAAAAACTTAAACAATGGTTTCCAAAATCGATTAACAAATGGATTTCAAAATAAACTTTTACAAATATTTTTAACACGGATATTTTCCCTCGAACTATTAACGATTTTTTCAAAAGACTTGGATTCTCTTTCGAATTTTCAACGTCGTTTTCAAAAGTCACGGTTTTGTAAGATCATTAGTTTTGATTATCGATTTATCAAATAGCCTCTCAAAATACTTGTATTTTATCTACGTTTCATAGCGTTTTCAAAATGCTTACGCAACTCTATTTATAAACGTCACATTTTCGTAAATTGTTTATTTCAAATATGCTTCCGCAAACGAAAAGGTTTTTAAAGATTATTATGTTTTCAAGTAGTTAACAATTGCTTAAGTGTTATTTTTTTTTAACAAAGAGGTTGTATTTCTCAAGCAAGTTTTTAATAATCGCAAAGATGGTTTTTACTTCCATGTGACACACCAGATTTGGGCCTAACTTCTAGCCCGGGTTTGGGGTGTTACATATCCCATAAAAAGCCTACCTTTTTAATTAACCCTTAGTGAACCCCGTTGAGCCTAACACACCGTTTCTTAATTTACCAATTAATGTTAACCCATAACTCATTTTTTGTTCGCTGAGAATTTTCCTCGTTTTATTGACTCCCTTTTTGTCGAGATTTTATTTGGTTAGTTGTCTAACTATGCTATTTTGTTTGATTTGCTGAATTATTTCGTATTGTGAAAAAAAATCGAAAAAAAAATTATTGATTATTATTTAGTTATATGATTGAACTTAAGCAATTAAATTCATATTTTGAGAAGAAGCTCGTTTTCTTATTCTTGAATAGTTCTTGATTTATGCACTTGTTTTAATTTAACATTTGTTATTTTCTAGTTTGGTAATTTATCAATTCGATCTCGATTTTAACCATCTTTTTCGACCTTTCTCCACACCCTTAACCTAAGCCCCATTACAACCTCTTAAAGACCTTTTGATTTGTGTATCATCTCATTTTATAGTGGTGGAGATTTGATTTTCATGCAAGCCTATTGTAATAACCTTTCTTGTTTGACTATTGAGTACTTATTCTTGAACCTTAAACACTTTGAGTGCTTGAGTGAATCTTTAGTCAGGATGTCAATTCTTTTTAATTTTGAATTAAAGGTAACTACATAAATAAGGGGAGACACCTATGTTTTCATGTTTAAAAATGTTAGCTTGGATTGTTTGAGACTTTAGTGCTCTTTTAGTTGAATTGTCAATGCATGATTATTTGTAAATTATTTTGAGACATTATTGATGGGAATTACAAGTCGAGAAAGATTAATTCTTAATGGGAGTTGAGGATTTTGCTTGAGGACAAGCAAATGCTTAAGTGTGGGGATATTTGATAAGATATAAAATAACATATTTTAATCCCATTCTTAATGCATTTTTGGATGATTAATTATGCAAATTAGTGAATTTGATGCTCCTAATACTTTAAATTCATGTTTCTATACTTAGGATAGCATTTGGGAGCAAAAGGAGTGAAAAACGAGCCAAAATTGAACAAAAAGAGCTTGTTTCAGGATCTACACGGCCTGAGCATTTCCACACGGTCTATAAATACCAATTAGAAGAAGACATAAGGGGGCAGTCAGAGAAGATTGAAGAAAAAACTCAAAGTATGCCATTAGAATAAACTCGGAAGCGGATCTCCCTTAAGATTGAAGATCTCCATTTAATTTCTTTCGAAGTTTTATTGAGTTTCTTTATGTCTTGTGGTTATCCTAACTTTGAGATATTTCTATTTAGGATTATGAACTAAATTCCCTAGATACCTAGGGAGGATGAAACCTATGATGAATCTTATTATATTATTTCTGATTTACATGATAAATACTTGATTCTTGTTCTCAATTATGTATGCTTATTTCTTGTTTTAATATTTCTGGGATATTAATTCATGTTTAATGTGCTTATTTCATTGGAGCAAAAGTCCCAGTTTAAGCGTAGATCTAGCATAATTGAGTGGAGTTGCATGCAATCCTAGAAGTAAGACGACATAAATCTACCGGATTAGAGTCAAATCTAATAGGTGAATCCATAGATCGAGTTAATGCGAAAATAGGGGTTTTAATTAGAAAGAGATTTCAATTAATCAACCTAGAGTCAATTGTTCTTACTCTCGAAAGAGATATTAACATAATTTAGGGATTTCTACGGATCAAGACATAAGTGAATAAATAATTTAATTCAGATTCATAATAAAAGGTGAAGTCTAGGTGGATTCTTCCCTAGGTATTGTCTATCTCATTGGTTATTATTTGATTATTTCCTTGACTTATTCTCTGTTGCGTTCTCAGACAAATTAGTTTAGTAATTTTATATTAAACACAATCACTCCAATTTGTCAGCTAAATAATAGAAAAACGATAATTACTAGTACTTTTAATCTTCGTGGATACGATATTCCTTACTCACAACAGCTATACTATTGTTCGATAGGTACGCTTGCCTTTGTCGTATTTATAGTTAGTTTAGTGACCATCAAAATCTTACAAAGTAGTATTTATAGTCTTTAAAAACTTAACCTGTAACACTCATTTACCCAACCTACTCGCCGAGTCTGAGTAACAGGATGTCACATTTGTTGCTGGAGCAACTACCAATGCAAAACATTTAAATCATAGCATAATTCAAGCAAACATAAACATTTCAGTTCATAAGCATGATATACAACCTTTCCTGAGACTTATACGAGCCTACGTACACTTTAAAATTAACTCGAGATCGAACAAGGACTATTTTGAAAGGGATCCAATTTGGCCTCGTCACACTGTGGCTTGGAAATCAAACTCGTCGTGACGTGACATACTGTTTTGGCTAAAAATGCACCAAATGGCACCTAATGCTAAGCCATCACATATTTCCATCACTTATGCTTAAGTTATCTATCTTTACCTGTACCAAACATACCCAAAACTTATTCAAATGACCATATTCATCCTCACTACCAATTTTAACATTCAACCATTCATCAACATATCTTTTTCACAGGCCAAAATCACCAATCAAGCATAAATTATCTACTAGCATGATTCATACTATTCCACATCTCAAATACTATTTCATATGTTTTATTAGCATTCCACCACTATCAAATCATGCCATTATCAACAAAACACTAACAATTTATATGACACTTTCATGCAAATTGATCGTTATGTCAGAGTCTTAAAATTTATATAATGAATGATCTAGCCTAGAAACTAACTGTGACAACGATTGAGGCAAGTGCACCTATCGAACTGTAGTATAGTTTAGTGGCAAGACTGGAATATCGAACCCAAAGGAACCAAAAGTACTAATACTAACTTTCTTTCTATTATTTAACCTAAGAATTGAAGTGAATTATTGTTTAATCTAAAATTAACTAATTACTAAGCTAAAGACGCTAAGACAAAGAGAATGAATAGGGGAAATACTTGTGGGAAAAACCAATTGATTAAGACAATACCCAAGGAAGAATCCACCTAGACTTCACTTGTTATCTAACTTTGAACCAGACGATTTATTCACTTGACTTGATCCGTAGGATTCCCTAATTTATGTTAATACCTTCATCGAGGCTACTAACGTCTAACCCTAGATTGATTAATTGAAATCTCTTTCTAATTAAAACCCTTAGAATTGCATTAACTCGATCTATGGACTCCCATATTAGGTTTGACCCTAATCCGGTAGATTTTCGTCATCCTATGTCTAGGGTTGCGATCAACTCTGCTTAACTATGCTAGATCTACTCTTAGTGTAACACCCCAAACCCGGACAAGACACCACGTCCGAATCTGGTATGCTACGGGGAAAACGTTTTGGGAAAACTAGATTTTTCGTTTAGAATCGGAGCGAAAACACAGTGTGTTTGAAACAAATTTGAGTAGTCTTGTTTGGAAAACAGTTGATGTATTTGAAACCCGGAGATTTTGAAAACTTAGCTAGAATTTGTAGTTAAAACAAGTTAAAACCATTTAAAACCTCCATAGTTTCTTAGTGATACATAAAACGCATCTAGACTTAAATGAACTACAAGTTTGGTTTGGGAACCAGTTGTATTTGTTTGTCAAAAAGACTTAGTATGATACCCGATGGTATAGTTTAAAAACACGTCGCGTTATAATTTTGAAAGCATTATCTTTCCAGGTTTTAGAAAAATTTATTCTGAGTTATTTTGTTAAGGCATATCAAAATCAGCTTAAAATATAAACAACATAGAACATAACTTAAAAGGCCTTTTACAATCCGAAATAAAACCCAATGTAAAGTGATAACTAAGGTACCCAAATAGTAGAGTCTGAGTAAAACTTTATTAAAGCATGGCATGTGCATTCCCGAGTCCGTCCGGCCCAAGTCGCGTCTACGAGTCACTGAAATGTCAAAGGAGAGGGTGAGTCGAGTGACTCGGTGTGTAAATCCCGCTCCCAAAGAATCAACATGCTAACACACATCATACATAGCAACATGATTAATGCAACCCGAACCTAACCATCCATATCGCCTTTTCTACCCCGTGTGGTACCAAACCACTGGTGGTGCCAAACCACTGGTGACATATAGTCACAATGTGCTACCAAAGCACTGGTGTCCCAAAGACACAATATCCGTCAATGTGCTACCAAAGCTTTGGTGTCCCAAAGACACGGTTGTGCTACCAAAGCACCGTGACCGAAGTCACGAATCCAATGATGATGGGGCCAACCCATCGTGTGATACCAAATCACTAGCAGACGATCCCATAACTCTAGTGGGGCCAACCCACGGTGGTCAAACCACAGGGACAAGTCGCAATGAGGTGCCAAACCTCTGGTGTCCCAAAGACACAATGTGCTACCAAAGCTTTGGTGACCGTGAGTCACGACCGGTGATGGGGCCAACCCATCGTGTGTTACCAAAACACCGGCGTCAATCCCAGTATAATCATCTGTGGGGCCAACCCACTCGTGGTAATCGAGCCCACTGGGACGACGACGAGGTACCAAACCTCTGGAGGTGCCAAACCTCCGTGACCCAAAGTCACAAAGTGTGCTACCAAAGCACTGGTGCTCGTCAGCACAAAATATCACTGCTCCCTCCTCTCGTATCACCCATCAACATGCCAAACTCATGGAATCATGAATATCATGCTATCATGCATATCATACTATCATGCACATCATGCCAATATGTCTAATCTCATACCCCATGTCACATATCCATAACCATGATATCATACAGATCATCAATAACTCATAATAATAGCATCGACTTACCCGAGTCCAAACTCGTACCCATGAGGGTATCATATGATCACCACTGTTTCATTAGTCATTGCACGGGTTATTCACAATATTACTAAATATAAGTGTGTTAGTATACACACCTGATAGCTACGAGTCTAAAATCCCAACGAACGATCTACGTCCCTTGACTATCAAGCCCCTAAAACAATCGGCCAACATAGAATTAGGCACTATGACATTCGGCCAACAACCACATAGTCCAAAAGGATTAATGCTTGAACCCTTACCTTGCAAATGTTTGGTTTCCTACCAAACCCGAACCAACTAATAGCCCCTTTGATAATCGGTCCCCCTAAAAAGAGAATCACACACTTGAATAATCTTAACCAAGTCTAAGGATTGAACTCACAATAATATTCCAATTACTTACCCCACACTTACCAATTGGTTAACAAGGAACACCGATTTCCTTGCTTGCTTCCTTACTCCATCGATCCTATACAAGATGATTACCAAAGGTTAACATCCTTCCATAACTAAAATTAACACATTGAGATCAAAGAAATGACCATTCGGTCAAGAGCTTACCAATACCAACCGATTGAAACAAAGCCTCCAAAACACCACCGATATTCGGCCAAGAGACTATTAGGAAAGGGAAATATTCGGCTATGTTGAAACTAGGAAAGAAGGAATCGGCACAAGGTGTTTAACACCTTTAATATTCGGCTTGAATGGAGGAGAAAGAAAAGAAATATGAAAAGAATGTAGTTTCGCAATGGCAATTTGAGAAAGGGAAAAGTGAGTAAAATTGGAAGTAGTTTCGGTTTGCCAAAGGAAGAAATGAAGGGAGTTTTGAAAGGTGGTTTCGGCTAGATGGTATTGAAAAGGGAGAATGAAAATTAAGAGAACCCAAAGAAAAGATTTCGGCTTGCTCAAGGTTTTCAACAAAGAAAGAAAGTGTAGGTGGGATGTTAGGTTGGCTTAGTTCAATTGAACAAGAAAAAGGATGGAAAAGGCTTGAAAACTTTCGGCCACACAACTCAAAAGGCAAAAGACTTTGGCTAAAAGAGAGCTTGACCACCGGTTTCAAAAAGGAAGAAAACAAAAGAACACCCTTGCGAATTCAAATTAAAACCGACAAAATGAGAGCTTTCTTGCCTACCAAAGTTTGACCGAAATGTACCCAAAATGCAAGAGTACATTCGGCATCCCCCTAATCCACACTAAGCCGTCCACTTCCCCCACTCCATACCCCACAAATTCGGCCAAGAATCCCCCCACTCACTCCCATTCACTCATTTGAAATGAGTGGACCAAGTCACACTCCTAAATTCACTCCCTACCTTTCATTTGAAAGGTAAGACTTGGTCCAAGGTAGTGTTTGATTTGGCTTCTACCACTCCACCATGCCGTCCCAAAAAGCAACCAAAATGGGAGTTTCGCAGCTCGAACTCAGGCCATCCCCCTTCCTTGCAAATGACGCGACACCAAGCTCCCAAGTGGCGCATGCTCTGCCACTCTGCCACTCTTCTTTTTGTGCTATGAAATACCAAAATAACTTAAAAACCCCACTTCCTCACCCCCTTCACTTAATACCCAAAACCAAAATTCTTCCATTACCTCAGGCATACACCTAGGCTATAATTAAGCCCCTAAGACATAAAAATAGCAACACAGCACACCACAACCAGGCAATAACATGCAACAACAAGATAGCCCCTAACCCGGGATATTACAGTTCTACCCCCCTTAAAAATAATTTCGGCCTCGAAATTACCTGGTCGAAAGAGTTGCGGGTATTGCTGTTTCATCGCATCCTCGGGTTCCCACGTCGCTTCTTCTACGCCATGATTCCGCCTAAAGTACCTTAACCAAAGGCACGGACTTCCTACGTAGAACCTTTACATCTCGATCAAGAATGCATGCGGTTCTTCTTCCATAGACAAGTCCGGATTCACCTCGATCTCTTCCACTGTTACCACATGCGACGGATCTGAACGATACCTCCGAAGCATCGAAACATGAAAAACGTCGTGAATCTGACTAAGCTCTGCTGGCAACTCAAGCTGATACGCTACTGGTCCAACTCGTCTCAAAACCTTATACGGCCCAATGAACCTCGGACTAAGCTTGCCTTTCTTTCCGAACCTCAGTACCTTCTTCCAAGGCGAGACCTTCAGAAAAACTCGATCCCCCACAGCAAACTCTATGTCTCTTCGCTTAAGATCGGCATAAGACTTCTGCCGGTCCGAAGCTTCCTTCAATCTAGCTTGAATCAACTTAACCTTGTCCTCAGTCTCAGCTACTAACTCGGGTCCCAACAATTGACGTTCACCCAACTCTGTCCAACATGTAGGTGAGCGACACTTCCTGCCATACAACGCCTCATACGGAGCCATCTTAATGCTCGCTTGGTAACTGTTGTTGTAGGCAAACTCGGCCAACGGTAGAAACTCCTCCCAACTACCTCTGAAATCCAAGACACAACCTCTCAGCATGTCCTCTAAGATCTGAATAACCCTTTCTGATTGTCCGTCAGACTGCGGGTGAAAAGCCGTGCTAAAATCCAAACGAGTACCCAATGCTTGATGCAATGCCTTCCAAAACCTTGAAGTAAACCTGGGATCCCTATCCGAGATTATCGAAACTGGCACACCGTGCAACCTCACTATCTCTGAAACATACAGCTTCGCTAACTTCTGAAGTGAGTAGTCAACCCTCACCGGGATAAAGTGAGCTGATTTAGTCAGTCGATCCACCACTACCCAAATCGAGTCCTTCTTGCTTGGTGTAGCGGTAACCCAACGACAAAATCCATGGTTATCCTTTCCCACTTCCATCGAGGAATCTTTCTGGTGAAGCAAACCCGACGCAAATCGATGTTCACCTTGACCTGCGACAAGTCGGACATTTTCCAACAAACTCCGTCACCTCTTTCTTGAGACCGTGCCACCAAAATCGCGCTCTCTAAGATCCTTATACATCTTGCTACCTCCGGGATGCATAGCATGAGGATCGCTATGTGCGTCTGAAGAATCTTTTGCCTCACTCAACATCTTTAGGCATACAAGCCTTACCTTGAAAACACGTAACCTCATCACTCGACAAGTCAGTAACCATCCACACCACCATTCTCGCACTGCAACCTTCGCGCACCGTAACCTCATCCTCTAATCTGTTTCTCTACGACCGCTCAACCCAAGTAGGCTTGACTTGCGGCTACGCCAAAATACTCCGTCGTCATACAAGCTCAAATGGGCAAACAAAGCTCTTAAGTCCGAAACAACCTTACGGCTCAACGCGTGCGCCACCACGTTAGCCTTGCCCGGATGATACTCAATAGAACAGTCGTAATCCTTGATGAACTCAACCCATCTACGCCGCCTCAAATTCAAATCCTTCTGAGTCAGTAGATACTTCAAGCTCTTATGATCCGTGTAGACTATTGATCTCTCTCCATATAAGTAGTGCCTCCAAATCTTTAAGGCGAAAACTACAGCCGCTAGCTCCAAAACAGCCTCAATCTTGCGAGGATCTACTCGAATACCCTCTGCTGACACTACATGACCCAAGAACGTCACTTCTCTAAGCCAGAACTCGCACTTACTGAACTTAGCATAGAGTTGCTTTTCCCTCAGAATCTGCAGCACCACCCTCAAATGCGCATCATGCTCTTCCTCTGACCTTGAGTATACTAAGATGTCGTCTATAAAAACCACCACGAACCGATCCGAGATCTGCTTTGAAACACCTATTCATCATATCCATAAACGCTGCCGGTGCGTTAGTCAACCCGAATGGCATTACCAGGAATTCGTAGTGCCCATACCGAGTCCGAAACGCTGTTTTATGGATATCCGCCTCCTTAACCTTTAACTGATGGTACCCAGATCTCAAGTCAATCTTCGAGAATACCGCAGCACCCTTCAGCTGATCAAACAAATCATCTATCCGTGGCAACGGATACTTGTTTTTAATCGTCAGCTTGTTCAACTGGCGGTAGTCTATGCACATCCGCATCGTACCATCTTTCTTCTTAACAAAGAGTACCGGCGCACCCCACGGCGAAACACTTGGCCTAATAAAACCTCGATCCAATAACTCCTGGATCTGAGCCTTAAGCTCCACCAATTCCTTTGGTGCCATCCTATACGGAGCAATAGATCTTGGCGCGATCCTGCAATGAGATCAATCCCGAACTCTACCTCTCGATCTGGCGGCAAACCCGGAAGCTCTTCAGGAAACACATCAGCAAATTCCTTAATAGTACGGACCTTCTCAACAGCAGACTCTTTAGCCTCCAAGGCATACACATGAACCACATATGCTTCGCAGCCCTTCCTGACCATCTTCTCCGCTTTCAGAGCAGATACCACATTTGATAAGTAATCCCTCCTATTACCTATCATAGCCACCTCAACACCATCAACCGTCTTAAGAACCATGCGCTTGGCCGCGCAATCCAACCTTGCCTGGTACTTAACTAGCCAATCCATCCCGAGAATCAGATCGAACTCCCCAAACGGCAGTTCCATTAGATCAGCAGCAAATACTACCCCTTGGAGTTCTAGAGGTACATCTCTAAATGACTTATCTACTACTCTGAGTGACCTAAAGGACTAATCACAGTCATCTGCCTAGAAGATATCTCAGAGTCTAAGTCCATTGTCTCTACTATACTACTGGCAACATAAGAGTGCGTCGATCCCACATCAATTAAAGCAGTATAAGGAGTACCAAAAATCAAGAACGTACCGGTTATGACGTCCGGTGCGTCGCCCTCCTCTCGGCGCCTCGCAAAGATATACCAATCCGGGTTGTCAGCGTCAGAACTACACGCGCACTCTCGCCGGTGCTCCACGGCCCCACCGTAACCATAACCACCACCGCCATTACCACGGCCCCTCTGCGGTGGCGGTCCATAACCTCTGAATCGACACGGCTCGACTCTCCGATCGAATCCCCGCCATCCCACGCGGGACGGTCCCTAATGCGATGATCGAGAGAACCACATTCGAAGCAACCTTTTCCACCAGTCCAAAGAACCACCCCAATGAGATTTCCCACACCGATTACATCTGCGGCGGTCCCCGCTAGCAAGAATAACAACCCTAGCAGATCGATTCGCTCACTCGGTCTAGCCCTCTTCTGCGAGTTACCCGACGTACTGAAGACCCAAGCTCCTCTTAAGCCTACTCCTGTCCATGCTCGCCTCACGGACTCCTTAACACCTTCGGCTACCTTAGCCTTCTCAACTAAGACAAGCAAACTCAAGCGCTCCTGGCCGAGGGGCAATCATGACCTCAACTCGCCTCGCATGACCATCCTCGAAACGAACACACCTCTCATGCTCGGTGGCCACAATGCCCACTGGCATACCTACTCACCGGGAACTCACTGCGTACTCAAAGAGCGGACTTACTCCCCGAACAAGCCTCGAAATGCCTTTCTCGGGAGTCGATGTAACTAGCCCCGATGTACTTCTTTTGATATGCGGCGGAAATAATCCCATGTCAAATCCTCGTTTGCCACACTGTCTCGCACCGTGAGCCACCATTGATATGACTCATCCGGAGAAGCGATACGATACCCTTCGACTTCTCTTCGTCGTCAAGTCCGGATCATCCATGATCCGCTCCGGTTGCCTCCGGCCAATATTCAGCAGTTGCTAGGAGCAACCCCAGAGACACCTCGGAAGAATTCGGCCCCATTAGCCCGAGTCGCTCAGAACCGATTTCCTAACTCCGCACCACCACTAGCCCCGACTACCCTTTCCAACACTCGCGAAGATCGCTCGTGACGCTGCGTCGCCTCCGTCCGATCTTGGAACTCACCACCTCCGGTGGTGGCGGAACCGGTATCTCATTTTACGAACCCCGCCTGAGATCCTACGGGCTCGAAAAAATCATTCTACCACGACCTGCGTCCACGACCACGTCCACCCTAGCGCTCATGACTAATCTTTCTACGATTCGATTAAGAATTTTATGCATCGAGATTTATTCCACTTGTTTAAAAGCAAGTCTTATGAATATTTAATGAGGATTTGTTCTCATGAGTTTCACAAAATCCTATCGATTTCAATCTCTAAGGTAGCATACCATTGCTAATCATCAAATCATGTCATATCCAATCGGATCACAAATAATAGTACACGGTACTTTACACGCGCGGCGGTGTGCGGAGACTCGGTGCCATGCCTTTCAAACCATACTTTCCAAAACAAACACTTAAATGGACTTTTGAAAACCTTTTTGGGCCTCGGGCCCGCAGAGCCTTTGAACACGGCTCGATACCACAAATGTAACACCCTAAACCCGGACAAGACACCACGTCCGAATCTGGTATGCTACGGGGAAAACGTTTTGGGAAAACTAGATTTTTCGTTTAGAATCGGAGCGAAAACACAGTGTGTTTGAAACAAATTTGAGTAGTCTTGTTTGGAAAACAGTTGATGTATTTGAAACCCGGAGATTTTGAAAACTTAGCTAGAATTTGTAGTTAAAACAAGTTAAAACCATTTAAAACCTCCATAGTTTCTTAGTGATACATAAAACGCATCTAGACTTAAATGAACTACAAGTTTGGTTTGGGAACCAGTTGTATTTGTTTGTCAAAAAGACTTAGTATGATACCCGATGGTATAGTTTAAAAACACGTCGCGTTATAATTTTGAAAGCATTATCTTTCCAGGTTTTAGAAAAATTTATTCTGAGTTATTTTGTTAAGGCATATCAAAATCAGCTTAAAATATAAACAACATAGAACATAACTTAAAAGGCCTTTTACAATCCGAAATAAAACCCAATGTAAAGTGATAACTAAGGTACCCAAATAGTAGAGTCTGAGTAAAACTTTATTAAAGCATGGCATGTGCACCCCGAGTCCGTCCCGGCTCCAAGTCCGCGTCTACGAGTCACCTGAAATGTCAAAGGAGAGGGTGAGTCGAGTGACTCAGTGTGTAAATCCCGCTCCCAAAGAATCAACATGCTAACACACATCATACATAGCAACATGATTAATGCAACCCGAACCTAACCATCCATATCGCCTTTTCTACCCCGTGTGTGGTACCAAACCCTTTGGTGGTGCCAAACCACTGGTGACATATAGTCACAATGTGCTACCAAAGCACTGGTGTCCCAAAGACACAATATCCGTCAATGTGCTACCAAAGCCTTTGGTGTCCCAAAGACACGGTTGTGCTACTAAAGCACCTTGGTGACCGAAGTCACGAATCCAATGATGATGGGGCCAACCCATCGTGTGATACCAAATCACTAGCGACGATCCCATAACTCTAGTGGGGCCAACCCACGGTGGTCAAACCACGGGGACAAGTCGCAATGAGGTGCCAAACCTCACGGTGTCCCAAAGACACAATGTGCTACAAAGCATCGGTGACCGTAGTCACGAATCGGTGATGGGGCCAACCCATCGTGTGTTACCAAAACATGGCGTCAATCCCGTATAATCATCTGCGTGGGGCCAACCCACCGTGGTATCGAGCCACTGGGACGCAGACGCTGAGGTACCAAACCTCTGGAGGTGCCAAACCTCCGTGACCCAAAGTCACAAAGTGTGCTACTAAAGCACCTGGTGGTGCTCAAGCACAAAATATCACTGCTCCCTCCTCTCGTATCACCCATCAACATGCCAAACTCATGGAATCATGAATATCATGCTATCATGCATATCATACTATCATGCACATCATGCCAATATGTCTAATCTCATACCCCATGTCACATATCCATAACCATGATATCATACAGATCATCAATAACTCATAATAATAGCATCGACTTACCCGAGTCCAAACTCGTACCCATGAGGGTATCATAATGATCCACCATCTGTTTCATTAGTCATTGCACAAAGTTATTCACAATATTACTAAATATAAGTGTGTTAGTATACACACACGATAGCTCTGAGTCTAAAATCCCAACGAGCGATCTACGTCCCTTGACTATCAAGCCCCTAAAACAATCGGCCAACATAGAATTAGGCACTATGACATTCGGCCAACAACCACATAGTCCAAAAGGATTAATGCTTGAACCCTTACCTTGCAAATGTTTGGTTTCCTACCAAACCCGAACCAACTAATAGCCCCTTTGATAATCGGTCACCCCTAAAAAGAGAACTGTTACACACTTGAATAATCTTAACCGAAGTCTAAGGATTGAACTCACAATAATATTCCAATTACTTACCCCACACTTACCAATTGGTTAACAAGGAACACTGATTTCCTTGCTTGCTTCCTTACTCCACTGATCCTATACAAGATGATTACCAAAGGTTAACATCCTTCCATAACTAAAATTAACACATTGAGATCAAAGAAATGACCATTCGGTCAAGAGCTTACCAATACCAACCGATTGAAACAAAGCCTCCAAAACACCACTGATATTCGGCCAAGAGACTATTAGGGAAAGGGAAATATTCGGCTATGTTGAAACTAGGAAAGAAGGAATCGGCACAAGGTGTTTAACACCTTTAATATTCGGCTTGAATGGAGGAGAAAGAAAAGAAATATGAAAAGAATGTAGTTTCTCGCAATGGCAATTTGAGAAAGGAAAAGTGAGTAAAATTGGAAGTAGTTTCGGTTTGCCAAAGGAAGAAATGAAGGGAGTTTTGAAAGGTGGTTTCGGCTAGATGGTATTGAAAAGGGAGAATGAAAATTAAGAGAACCCAGTAAAAGATTTCGGCTTGCTCAAGGTTTTCAACAAAGAAAGAAAGTGTAGGTGGGATGTTAGGTTGGCTTAGTTCAATTGAACAAGAAAAAGGATGGAAAAGGCTTGAAAACTTTCGCCACACAACTCAAAAAAGGCAAAAGACTTGGCTAAAAGAGAGCTTGACCACCGGTTTCAAAAGGAAGAAAACAAAAGAACACCCTTGCGAATTCAGCTAAAACCGACAAAATGAGAGCTTTCTTGCCTACCAAAGTTTGACCGAAATGTACCCAAAATGCAAGAGTACATTCGGCATCCCCCTAATCCACACTAAGCCGTCCACTTCCCCACTCCATACCCCACAAATTCGGCCAAGAATCCCCCCACTCACTCCCATTCACTCATTTGAAATGAGTGGACCAAGTCACACTCCTAAATTCACTCCCTACCTTTCATTTGAAAGGTAAGACTTGGTCCAAGGTAGTGTTTGATTTGGCTTCTACCACTCCACCATGCCGTCCCAAAAAGCAACCAAAATGGGAGTTTCGCAGCTCGAACTCAGGCCATCCCCCTTCCTTGCAAATGACGCCACACCAAGCTCCCAAGTGGCGCATGCTCTGCCACTCTGCCACTCTTCTTTTTGTGCTATGAAATACCAAAAATAACTTAAAAACCCCAGCTTCCTCAGCCCCCTTCACTTAATACCCAAAAACCAAAATTCTTCCATTACCTCAGGCATACACCTAGGCTATAATTAAGCCCCTAAGACATAAAAATAGCAACACAGCACACCACAACCAGGCAATAACATGCAACAACAAGATAGCCCCTAACCCGGGATATTACACTTAGACAGGGACTTTTGCTCCACTGCCTAAGCACATCAATACTTGAATCAATACCCTGAAATATCAAAACAAGAATTAAGGACACACAATTAAGAACAAATCAAGTATTTATCATATAGTTCAGAAAACAATAACAAGATCCGTCTTAGGTTTCATCCCCCTCAGGTATCTGAGGGGTTTAGTTCATAATTATAAAAGAATACATCTCAGAAGAAAAGATAAAACAAAACATAAGAAAACCCTAAAACCCCTTAAAGGAATTGAAGGAGAGATCTGCCGTCTTGAGTATGATTTTGGCTTCTCGAGATAAATCAACTGGCTTTCTTCGAGTAAATCCCACGATTTCGACCTCTCTGGCTCGGCTCTTTGGCCTAGCTGGATGCTCCCCGACAGAAGGCTTTTGTCGACTCCCATTTTTAGGTCATACTTAGGGTGTTTATATAGGCTTCGGAATGTGTTTCTTTGCCTCTAAGTATCCTAATCCGAGTGAAATTCCTCTTTGTCACGGCAGGGACACGCCCGTGTGGCACGCCCGTGTGAATCGAATTCAGGTCGTGGTCGAGCCTGCTAAAGGGGCACGGCCGTGTGCTTTGGGCCCAGGCCGTGTTGATTTCCTACTTTGGCGCATTTGGCCCGTTTTAAGCCTGTTTTCCGTTCTTTTCATCCTCCTATGCTCTCCTGAGTATAAAACATGAAATTAAAAGATTAAGAGCACCAAATTCCATAATTCAAGGGATAAATCATCCAAAAGCATGCTAAATGTGGAGATAAAATATGTTACTATTTCGGTTTATCAAATACCCCCACACTTAAGCTTTTGCTTGTCCTCAAGACAAATTCTCAACTTGCAATTAAAATGAACTTCCTCAATTCATAACCTTCATCAACAGTGTTTCATCATAATTCATAGGTAATTCATACATTGATAATTTAACCGGAAGGTTCCTAAAGATTCAAACAATCAAAGTCATAGTTTTTATAGTACAAAAAATAGGTGTTTCCCCTTACCTAAATAATTACCTTTGATTCAAAATCGACAAGGATTGACATCCTTACTAAAGATTCACTCAAATCACTCAAAGTGTTTAAGGTTCAAAAATAAGCACTAAAAAGTCGAACACGAAAAGTTAATCCCATAGGCTTGTATGAAAATCAAGTCTCCACCACAGTAAAATGATATGATACACAAATCAAAAGGTCTTTTATGGGTTGTAACGGGGCTTGGGTTAAAGGTGTGGATAAAGGCTAAATTAGAGGGTTAGAATCAAGACTGAATTGACAAATTACCTAACTAAAAAGTTGTTCTTGATCGCTGTGAAGTCAGAGTTTTAAAATTTATAAAGAGAATGATCGAACCTGGAAATAAACTATGACAACGATTGAGGCAAGTGCACCTATCGAACAGTAGTATAGTTTAGGCAAGACCGTATTGTCGAACCCAAAGGAACTAAAAGTACTAATACTAACTTTCTTTCTATTATTTAGCCTAAAATAAGTGAAGTTGTTTATCTAGTGTAAATTAATTAACTATTAAACTAAAAATTCTAAGACAAAGAAGAATGAAATTGGGAGAATAACTTGGGAAAAACTCAGTTGATTAAGACGACACCCAAGGAAGAATCCACCTAGACTTCACTTGTTATCTAACTCTGAACCAGACGATGTATTCACTTGACTTGATCCGTAAGACTCCTTAACGTATATTAAACCCTCTCTCGAGGCGAATAACGTCTAGCCCTAGGTTAATTAATTGAAATCTCTTTCCCATTAATAACCCCCTAGAATAGCAGTAAATCGATCTATGGATTCCCATATTTGGTTTCACCCTAATCCGGCAAAATCTCGTCACCCTATCTCTAGGCGTGCGGTCAACTCCGCTTAATTATGCTAGATCTACTCTTAAGCAGGGACTTTTGCTCCACCACCTAAGCACATTCGACTTGAATTAATATCCGCAAAATATTAACACAAGAATTAAGCACACATAATTAAGAACAAATCAAGTATTTATCATATAGTTAAAAAAACAATAACAAGATTCGTCTAGGTTTCATCCCCCTCAGGTATCTGAAGGGTTTAGTTCATAATAGTAAAGAAAAACATCTCAGAGGAAAAGATAAAACAAAACATAAGAAATCCCTAAAACCCCCTGAAGGAATTGAAGAGGAGATCCTCTGTCTTGACTAGAATTACGGCTTCTTGAGATGGATCAACTGGCTATCCCTGAGTGAATCCCACAACAACCGCTTCTTGCAGCCTAGCAAGACGCCCCTAAACGATGGCTTTGGGCCCCTTTGTCCTGTTTTAAGCCCGTTTTGTGTTCTTTTCATCCCCTGGTGCTTTCCTGAGTATAAAACATGAAAAGAAAGGATTAAGAGCACCTTTTTACATAAATCAAGGGATAAATCATCCAAAAGTATGCTAAATGTGGGATTAAAATATGTTACTATTTCGGTTTATCAAATACCCCCACACTTAAGCTTTTGCTTGTCCTCAAGGAAAATTCTCAACTTACAATTAAAACGAACTTTCTATAATTCATAATTCCTATCAACAATGTTTCATCATAATTCATAGATAATTTATACATGGATAATTCAATTCAAAGAGTTCTAAGGATTCAAACAATCTAAGTCATAGATTTTTAGTTCGAAAATATAGGCGTCTCCCCTTATCTAAATAATTACCTTTAATTCAAAACCGACAAGGATTGACATCCTCACAAAAGATTCACTCAAATCACTCAAAGTGTTTAAGGTTCAGGAAAAAGTGCTCAAGAGTCGAACATGAAAATTTATCCCATAGGCTTGCCTGAAAATCAAATCTCCACCACTATAATATGAGATGATGCACAAATCAAAAGGTCTTTGTCAAGGTTGAAACGGGGCTAGGGTTAAGGTGTGGTTAAAGGCTGAATTAGAGGGTTAGAATCGAGATCGTATTTGAAAAATTACCTAACCAGAAACAATGAACTAAATGAAAGCTAATAATACTAATAATATGAGCTTCTTCTTCAATATTTGGAATTCAAACGTATAAGCTCATTTAATCACAACTAGTAATGAATAACGACTATACTTCGATTTTTTTTTTCAAGAACAAATCATAAATACATAACAAAGGATAAATTACTAAAATAAAAAACATAGTTAGGCTATTAATCAAATCAAATCTCGATATAAGGGTAGTCAAAAGGAATGGGGATAACAAAAACAAAGGGTTTCTGGGTTAATATTAGTGGTTATGTCAATAAAAAAAAGTTGTTAGGATTAAAAGTGGTTCACTAAGGGTTAATTGTGAAGGTAGGCTTTTAATGGAGTTAGTGGGTTAAAACCTAGGTGCCTTAATCATCTCTGTATATCAAATCATAGGTGTGGTCTCGATATGTATAAACGAGGCAAGTTCTAGAATAACAAATTAATGTTGACATACTCATAATCAATAAGGTGAGCATGAAAAAGAATATATGCTCTATAAGGCTCAAAAACTCACAAAAATTATGGGTATTTTTGACATCAACCTTGTAAATTTCAAACTTCAAAGTAATATTTAAACTCAGTTCGACAACCTAGAAAATTTTTAATTTCTGAAAAATAGACTTATCATGCTTGATTCTCTAGTATTCTTAGAATTTAATTATCAATGCACAATTATCAATGACTTAATCTAAAACATATCAATAAAAATCATAAATCATTAGAAATTTCATCCTAATTAGTAATATGAGGAATTTACTTAAAACAAGACTAAATTCAGGATTTTGAGAACAATGCAAAAAGTTTGGCACCTAATTTCAGAAATTTAAGAATAATGAAAAAAATTAGGCACATTTTTAGGTTGTTCACCCCCCCACACTTAAGATGTACATTGCCCTCAATGTACAAAGTTAGATAATATAAATGTAATGTTCAGATCAGAAGATATGGGGATAAGTGAAACTTCCTGAATTATGTTTGAAATCCTTGAGTTGGATGAACGATATGTTGGAGGGGTTGTTCTGGGTAATGATCCTGCGCTAGATGAAGAAATTGGGTAGCTCATGCAGGATTAGCCAGGGATTATTAAGACACAACTAAGATAAACTAAATACATAATTAAGGACAAGGAAGATAGAGAGAAAGTAAACAGAAAGTAAAATAAAGTAAAAAGAAAAGATGGATGGATCGAGGGGTCCTTATTGTTGGACGTGCTTTCTAAGGCTGGGGATATGGTGGTGTTCGTGGCGTGATTCCCTAGCAGCCTTTAGAACCTAAAATTAAAAAATTAAGATAAAATAAACTAAATTAAGCATAAGAGTGTTAAAGAGAAGGAAAATAAAGGAGAAGATAAAAATAAAAGAACAGATAATTGGTCTCAAAGACCCTTGGCTTGGCGAGTGATTAAAGCGGCCGGCATGAACTTATATGTATCGGTCTCCATGAGGGAGACTATGCTTGGCTTCTTCCGCTTCTTTGGCATTGTTTCGGTGTAGCTCAAGGGTATAGAGAAAAAGAAAATGAAAAGGTGAAGGTTGAAAGTTAGTGGGAGAAGAGGGAAGGGAGGGGGGTTTAAATAGATTTTCAAATTTGGTACCATCCCACGCCCGTGCTCCTTAGGCGTGTCGACTCACACGGCCGACTCGCACGGCCGTGTGTCTAGGTGTGTTGGTTCACCCACGCCCGTTTTACAGATTGCCACGCCCGTTGGTGATAAGTCAGTATCGTCCACGGTCGTGTCGCACGGCCGTGGCATTCTGTCGGTGCCCGTGGGGCGGTGGTTGGAGTCCGTGACTTTGAAGATTTTATTCTCTTTGACTCGTACCACCTCTGCCATGTCAGTACGGCGATCCGGGGCATCCACATGGCCACGGCCACGGCCGTGTGCTAGGTCGTGTGGCCTGGAAATCTGCACTTTTGGTTAGTTTAAAGCTAGATACTATAAAGAAAGGATAAAATAGAATAAATAAGGAAATATAAAAAATGTAAAAGTTAATAGGGTTAGTGCTCGGGTTGCCTCCCGAGAAGCGCTCGTTTATAGTCTTAAGCTAGACTTTCCTCTCGTTTGCATCATCAGGGTGGTTTGAGGAGTTAGAAGCCCTTCCTCATGCAATCAGTTTTATCCTCGTGAAAGAGTTTAAGTCGAGATTCGTTTACAGTAAAGGTACCAAAAATAAGATTACTTACCTCGACTGTTCCGTATAGGAAAACACTGGTTACCCTAAAAGGTATTTCTTTGTTTGTGTTAGGGTTCGGAGGAGATATTCGAGGATCTGCCTTATCTAACAGTACCTGGTCTCCTATTTTGAAGTGGTTTGTTGTTCCTATGAGCTCTTCTGGGGGCTCCTTCAGTTTTACCTTGTGTGGTTCCGGTTCTTCGTCGTGTAACCCTAATTTTTCCTTGAAATGCGTCTTCCACTCGTCTAGATCATCGAGTTGAATCCCTCGTTCCACATGAGTTATTTCTTTGTTAACACTGGGTCTAGGATTGGGTTCAGTTGTATTCTTTTATGGTGCTTCCTGAAAAGAAGGGTTAACCAAATGGTTATTAGTAGAATTTATGTTCTCACCTTGATTACTCGATGTTCTGGCTGAGTCGAGAGCCTTGAGGGTGACTTTCTCGTTACCTACACGAAGTATGAGTTCTACTGCATCAATATCAATTTTAGTCCTGGCAGTTGCTAAAAAGGGTCTTCCTAAAATTAAGGGAATCGAATAATCCTCATCCATGTCTAAGACAACGAAATCTACTAGGAAAATGAATTTGTCAATTTTTATAAGAACATCTTCGATAATACCCCTAGGAATTCTAACAGTTTTATCTGCTAATTGAATGCTCATCCTAGTTTGCTTGGGTTTCCCTAGACCTAATTATTTAAACAATTTATAAGGCATGACATTTATGCTTGCCCCTAAATCAGCTAACGCATTATCAACAGTTAAACTACCAATTAAGCATGGAATTGTAAAACTCTTGGGATTTTTTAATTTTCATGGTAGTTTATTTTGCAAGATTTCTGAGCACATTGCGTTTAGTTCCACGTGTGATGCCTCGTCTATCCTTCGCTTGTTCGTCAAAAGTTCTCTTAAATTTTTTTTAGAATCTGGCATCTGTGAAAGAGCTTCAAGTAACGGTAAGTTAATATGTAATTTCTTTAAAAGTTTAAGAAAGTTACCGAACTGTTCCTCTGTGTCGTCTCTTGTTAATGCTTCGGGATATGGTATGCAAGGTTGGTACTCCTTGATTACCGATTTTGGTTTTTCTTGTGTTACCTCAACTTTACCCACATCGTTTCCTTGTATTGGACTGGGTTCGTCTAATCTTTCACTTTCTTGAGCTATTATGGCTTGGATTTACTCTTTTAGATTAATCTCAGTGTTGCTTGGTAGACGTCCTTGTGATCGTTCGGACATCACCATGAGTTGTCCGATCGACTTAGAAACTTCCTCAACCGACTTAGTGACTTCCTAACTCGGCTCTCGATCCCTTTGATCGATGCTTGTTGGGTCTTAAGGGTGGTTTCGGTGTCTTGGAGACGGTTTTTCTGTGGATGCCATGAATCTTGTCAGCATCTCTTCAAGGTTCGGCTTTTTCTCCTGTGGATAGGGCTGATTTTGGAAATTTGGAGAATGTTGTTGTCTTTGATTTCCTTGATTTCCTTGACCTCCCCACGAAAAATTTGGGTGGTTCTTCCAACCTGGGTTATAATTATTATTATATGGGTTATTATTAGATCTGAAATTGTTACCTATATAGTTCATCTGTTCGCTCTCGGTACTCGGTTGGTAGGGTGGGTACTCAGAATTTTCCATGGTTCCACTTACGTCGCACTGCATTGCTGGATGTACCTGCGAAGAACACAAACTATCAAGCTTTTTATTCATCATCTCTACCTGTGTTGATAGCATGGTTAATGCATCCATGTTGAAAACCCTGGCGAATTTTGTTAGTTTGGTCCTTGTAACCTGCCACTGATAGTTATTCAATGACATCTCTTCAATAAACTCGTAAGCTGCTTCAGGAGTTCTATTGTTCAGGGTTCCACCGGTGGCTGAATCAATTAGTTGCCTCTTTGAGGGGTTTACACCGTTATAGAAAGTTTGGACTTGGAGCCACAAGGGTAAACCATGGTGCGGACACCTTCTTAAAAGATCCTTGTATCTCTCCCATGCGTCATATAATGTCTCTAAATCCATCTGCACAAAAGAAGAGATATCATTGCGTAATTTGGCCGTTTTGGCCGGTGGGAAATATTTTAATAAGAATTTTTCAATTATTTGATCCCATGTGGTGATTGACCCTCGTGGTAACGAGTTTAACCACTGTTTGGCTTTATTCCTTAATGAAAAGGGAAATAACCGAAGCCTTATGGCATCATCAGAAACGCCATTTATTTTGAAGGTATCACAGAACTCTAAAAAATTAGCTATATGAGTGTTTGGATCTTCGTCCTGCAAACCATCAAATTGAACAAATTGTTGAATCATTTGTATAGTGTTAGGCTTTAATTCAAAATTATTAGCCGCTATAGCAGGCCTAACAATACTTGATTCGGCTCCTGTTAAATGAGGTTTAGCATAATCATACATAGTATGCGGAGCATTATTTTCTGCCACATCTTGTGGTGGTGGATTATTTTCGTCCATCCCTTCAGTAGGATTAGATCTGTCTTCTCTCTCTCCTTTCGAGTAATTTAGGGCTCGCCTAATTTCTCTGTGATTTCTACGAGCGGTAGCTTCAATATCACAGTCGTATACTAGTGGTCCTCTCGGGTTCCTTCGAGTCATAAACTAGAGGTACCTGCTAGGAAAAGAAAGAAAGAAAAATTTAGCAAAGTTAAAATTTAAACTTAAAAATAAAAGTAAATTGCAGAAAATAAAAAAATAATGGCTAAAGTAATAAAAATAGAACTTTCTTAATATTTTAGTTCCCCGGCAACGGGGCCAAAAACTTGATCGCTGTGAAGTCAGAGTTTTAAAATTTATAATGAGAATGATCGAACCTGGAATCTAACTATGACAACGATTGAGGCAAGTGCACCTATCGAATAGTAGTATAGTTTAGGCAAGACCGGATTGTCGAACCCAAAGGAACTAAAAGTACTAATACTAACTTTCTTTCTATTATTTAGCCTAAAATAAGTGAAGTTGTTTATCTAGTCTAAATTAATTAACTATTAAACTAAAAATTCTAAGACAAAGAAGAATGAAATTGGGAGAATAACTTGGGAAAAACTCAGTTGATTAATGTAACACCCTGAAAATTTGAGTAATTTATTTTCTATGTGTGCTTTGAGTAATTATTCTAGAAAGTAAAATTTTCTGATTTATTTACGTGGTTAGTATAGTCCTGAAGAAGGATTTAAAATTTTTTTTAGAAGGAATATTATTAATTTTAAGAAATTATTTATAGAAGTGGATTAAGTGACTTTGACACATAAATTAATTTAAGTGTCAAAGTGAGGCATAAGATGAATTATTGGACAAGTGGTGATGGCGCATGAGCTTGTGCATGAGGTTGAAGGTTCGAATCCCATGTTTAGCATCTAGGTGAATTTTATTTTGAATTTTTATGCACCAATATAGCAAGTGTCGGCCAAGAGCATATATGGAAGGTGTTGACTTGTTATTTTTGGTTAGAATATCAAAGGAATAAGGAAAATTTGAACTTAAGGAAGGGTATCAAGAAAATAAGGAAAGGTGTGAAGATATGAGGCAAGAATCAAGGAATTATTTTGGAAACAATATCTTGGTCATTAGACCATGCATTTGGACGGCATCATGGCAAAAGAAGGGAGCCGAATTTTTGGTGATAGTTGGCTAGGAATTTTGGTTTTTGTTTTGGTCATTTTTTTAGTGCATAGTTTTGCAAATTCTCTCAACCTCTCTCCCTTGGCCGAATTTGATCCTTGGTAAGCCTTGTTAATTTTTGACCATTTGGTCATTTTTGCACATCAATTGGTATTCTTTGTGCCTTATTTTCATTAGTGCGAAAATCATCTACACCAAAAGCTTTTCTCTTTCTCTTTTCTCTCACCATTGCCGAATATCCATCTCTCTCTCAAGCTCATCTTTTCTTTTCTTTTCTTCTATTCATTTTGAAATCAAAGCAACATCATCATCATCTTTCTCTTATTTTATTTCTTTTCAATCGAAATTCTCTCCACCTACACTTTCATGGCCGAATGCTAAAGTGTTTATAAGCCAAATTATTTTCTCTTCTCCTTAATCTTTCATAGCCGAAACTTTCATCAATCAACCACCATTCTCAATTCTTTCTTTTCGACGTGGAGATTAGGTAAGAGATTCTTTTCGCTTCGATTAGTTAATAGTGATTATAGCCGAATATTGATGGTGGTTTGAAGGTTTTATTAGATCAAAATAAACGCTCATTTTATTAACGTTTATTTTGTTAAACTTTAGTGCGATAACGGAAGTTGGAATCAAGAAGTCGTGGGTGACACAAATCGTTGGAATCGATTTTTGTGGTAAGGAAATCATATCTTTAAACCTTGGTATTATTTCGAAAATTTATCTTAGATTGGATTAACGATCTTTGTCTTTGAAGACATTCAAAATAGGGAAGAAAAGGGCGGTGTTTAGCCTTCGGAAGAGGGGAGGTTCTGTTATTCCCCCTAAGTACAAGCAAAGGACTATTTCGGGAATCCGGGATTTTCCACCGGGTTGTGGACGTTCAACCGAGGAAAATCAATTGTTCGAAGTCGTTCGTACTCCCGAACCATTATTTGTTCGTGGATTCAATTCGGTTAGCGAACCATCAATCGGAGAGAAATCGCAAGTAGAAGTCTTGCAAAAATCCGAGGGTAAATTTCTAGATCACTATATTTAGATCGGTTTTATTATAGATTATAGTGTTTTAATTAACACAATACGTATAGGTGTTGAAGAGCGGGAAAGTTTAGTTCTCTCCATAACCGGTGTGTAACTTCACACTCATTTTGGGTTGGACATCATGTTGTAAGTTACGTGATAAATTCGTAAAATAGTAAAAGCGGAAAAATACGTAGTAACTCATATTTTTGAGTAAATGCATGAAAACGGTTAAAACCAGAAAAAAAAATACGATAATACTCTAGTTCGATTAAATGGGCGATAATACTCTAGTTCGATTAAATGGGCCGATAATATTCTAGTTCGATTAAATGGGCGATAATACTCTAGTTCGATAAAATGGGCGATAATACTCTAGTTCGATTAAATGGGCCGATAATACTCTAGTTCGATAAAATGGGTCGATAATACTCTAGTTCGATAAAATGGGCGATAATACTCTAGTTCGATTAAATGGGCCGATAATACTCTAGTTCGATTAAATGGGCCGATAATACTCTAGTTCGATTAAATGGGCCGATAATACTCTAGTTCGATTAAATGGGCCGATAATACTCTAGTTCGATTAAATGGGCCGAAAATACTCTGTTTCGATAAATTGGGCTAAAATGGGCCAAAGTCACTAAACTACTAAATGGGCTAGTTGATAAATTGTTTATATGAGCCTAATGAAGGGTTAATTGATAAGCCCACCGATGATATGGATTAATGAAAATCTGTTATATGATTATATTTGTTATATACGCATGATTGCATGGGGTGGGTTATATGAAGAGAAGAATGGCCAGTTGCCACAAATTTGGCTCATTGCCTCTAGTTCGGTGGCTCTGCCACAATATGGCTCAATGCCTCTAGTTCGGTGGCTCGCCACAAATTCGCTAAATGCCTCTAGTTCGGTGACAATGTCACAATCTAGTTGATGTAGTGCACTACAAAATTATTTAAGGGCTTTAAGCCCATGATTGGTGTGTTTGGCGGGGTGGGTTGACTTGATCCCCACAGGTGTGTTGGTTGGTACGGGGGTGTTAGCGGATGGATACTAGGTTGGTTTGGGAAATTCATATTTCATGCATTCTTCTCTTTAAATTATGTTACTTTACGATGTATGGTTGAAATCCGTTAATGGGCTCAAGCCCAGCATGATATCTTGACGATCTGACCTAAAAATGGTGGTAAGTGAGTTGCACACTCGAAGTTCTTTGTAACTCACCCAAATTTTATTAACCATTTGGGTAATGGAAATTGACGTGGACTTGGGCGGAGATGACTTGGTGGAGGCCATACTACAAACTTGGGTTTTTAATAAACTATGACTTTATTTAAGTTTTTATTTTAATTGCTATTATTGGGTTGATGTAATAAGGCCTCTTATTATGTTTTATGGTTTTATTGTGTGGATGATTTAAATTTTATTTCTAAACTCTTAATATGGTTTTATCTCAAATATGTTAAGTTTTCTTAAGAACATTGGTTTTATAACAAAAAGTTTTGTAGCACTATTTTATCTTAACCATATGAAAATAAACGAATGTATGATTGGTGTGACAAACCAAATCTTGTCTAAACGCATAGACCGGGTTTGGGGTGTTACATTTAGTGGTATCGAGCCCAGTTCAAAACTCTACTGTGGTTTGGGTTCAATAAAGAAATTTGTTTGAAAATAATTTCTAGAGTTTTGATTAAAGGTAGTATGGCACCATGAGCATCCCGCGCCAAGTCAAGTAAGTATCTGTATACTGTATGTTTATTATCATTGTGATATGATTATAAGAAACACTCTAGAACTTCTAGTTTTAGGTGTTAAAAACCGTAGAGATTGAGACAATAGGATATTGATACGAAAACACTCTATCTCTTTCATATCATAAGACATCGTTAATAAACAATCTGAAATATTATTTCGATTTATAAAACTCTTAATCGATTAAATCGAATTAGTCGCCATGAGCACTAGAGGACGTGGTCGTGGGACGCGGTAGGCGTGGCCGTGGTAGAGGACGAGGTGTTAGGGCGCAATCGATGTGCCGGGTCATATGTCGGAAATGGATGCACTGCGGCCACTCGAGAGTGAGACGGATCGCTGCGACCATATGGAAGAGGATAATGCCGTGACACGAGCAATGCTGCGAGTACTTGAAAGGTCGTTGGATCCGTAATCGACCAACCGCTCGTGGGTCGATATCGAGCGACCGAAATCCAAATGGAGCCGAGGTTTTCGTGAGGTGTCTCTCGTGTAGCTCCCAATGTCGCTGAATATTGGCTTGAGGCGATGAGAGCGAATTATGGACGATCTTGAGTGCTTTCGTGGAACAAAAGTTAAGAGGAGCGGTATCTTTGTTGAGAGACGAAGCTTACCAATGGTGGCTTACTATCCGAGATGGCACCGATGTCGCTTTGATTAATCGGGAATTTTTCAAGGCTTCCTTTCAAGGGAAATATGTGGGAACAAGCTATGTGGATGCCGAAGGAAGGAATTCTTGAACTCGGTGCAAGGAAATAAGACGGTGGCAGCATATGAGGCCGAAGTTCTTACGTTTGAGTCGCTATGCTCGAACGATAGTGGCAACGGACCATGAGCGTTGTGTGCGCTTCGAGGACGGTTTGAAAGACGAGTTGTGGGTTACGATAGCCCCACAACAAGTTAGAACTTTTGCCGCTCTTGTGAGAAGGCCAAGATAGCCGAAGAGGCTAAGAACTCGGAACGCCAAAATCGGGAGCAAATTCGAGGCAAGAAAGATCTGAAGCATTCGGGTTCTTCGAGAAGATTCTCAAGAGGGCCCGGAATGAGGAACCAGCTCAAGGAAGAGCACCGTAGTCATAATCGTCAGTCGGGATTGTGCCGAATGTGGGAAAAGACATTCGGAGAATGTTGGAGGAAAACGGGTGCTTGCTATAAATGTGGATCGACGGAGCATCAATATAGGAGTTGCCCTCGACGTATGGATACAACTCAAGAAGTTCGTGCTCTCGATGCACCACCGGCAAGAGGAGTTCAAAGAACCACCGAGAGGTCGGGGACCAGTCGTGGTGGTAATGGGGGTGGACGTGGTCAAGGTGCGCTGGTCGAGGCAATGGTCCTAGAGGCAACGCGATGCAAGACAGCCAGGATTGGTGTATGCGGTCAGACGTCGTGAGGATGGCAATGCACGATGTGATAAGCGCACGTTCTTCATTTCTGATGTACCCGTTATTGCCTTGATAGATATTGGTTCTACTCATTCGTACATTGCTAGCACCATAACTGGAAACTTGAAATTAGACTCTGAAATTTCCGATAAAGAGATGAGGGTGATTAGTCCCTTAGGTCAGTCGGTGGTGGTTAATAAACTGTTTAGAGACGTGCCCTTAGTTATTCAAGGAGAAACATTCTTGGCAAATTTGATGGAATTGCCTTTTGGCGAATTCGATATCATTCTGGGCATGGATTGGTTGGTTAAGCACCGGGCGCAATTGGACTGTGCTGAAAAGCGGATGTTGATAAGAATCGGAGGATAAGGAGATAGTTATGATATAGGCGGCGGAGAAATTTCTTGACAAACGTGATTTCTGCGTTAAAGGCGAGAGAAGTTGGTACGAAAAGGATATGGAGCATTTTTAGCATTTATTAGTGCTTTAGATGCCAAAGAGTCATCGATGGAAGATGTGAGGACGGTGAAGGAATTTTGGATGTTTATCCCGAAGAACTTCTGGTGTACCTCAGATCGGGAAGTGGAATTTGGTATTGAGCTTTTGCCCGAATCGCCTCAAAGTGTCCATTGCTCCTTATAGAATGGCACCGAAGGAGTTGCCTGAGCTTAAAGCCCAAATTCAAGAACCGCTAGATCGGGGTTTTATTCGACCGAGTGTGTCTCCGTGGGGCACACAGGTTTTGTTTGTTAAGAAGAAGGATGGGTCAATGCGTATGTGTATCGATTATAGGCAATTGAATAAGCCGACGATCAAGAATCGGTACCCTCTCGCCGAGGATTGACGACTGTTTGATCAATTGAAGGAGCTTCTGTTTTTCTCCAAGATTGATTTAAGGTCGGGTTACCACCAGCTTAAGGTGAAAGAAGCGGATATTCACAAGACAATGTTCGAACCCGTTACGGACACTATGAGTTTTTAGTGATGCCGTTTGGGTTGACCAATGCACCAGTTTGCATTTATGGATATGATGAACCGGGTCTTTCAACCATTCTTAGATCGCTTTGTGGTGGTATTCATAGATGACATTCGGGTTTATTCGAGGAGCGAAGAAGAACATGACTCGCATTTGCGGATTGTATTGCAAGTGCTTCGAGATAATCGATTGTATGCCAAATTCAGTAAATGTGAATTTTGGTTAAGAGAAGTGACTTTCTTGGGTCATGTAGTATCACCGGAAGGAATAAGGGTGGATCCTCGGAAGATTGAGGCGGTATTGGATTGGAAACCACCGAAGTCGGTGAAATGAGATTCGAGTTTCTTGGGTTTGGCTGGATATTATAGACGCTTTGTTGAGGGGTTCTCATTGATTGCTGCACCTCTAACTAAGCTTTTGCGGAAGGGAGTGTTGTTTATATGGACCGATAAGCAAAGAAGAAAGTTTCGAGCGGTGAAGAAGGTTTTAACGGAAGCGCCGGTATTGATTCAACCCGAGGTGGGAAGGAGTTTACGTTTATTGTGATGCGTCACATACGGGTTTAGGTGCGTATTGATGCAAAGTGGGAAAGTTGTAGCTTACGCTTCTCGTCAATTGAGACCGCACGTAAGTGAACTACCCTACTCATGATTGGAGTTAGCAGCAGTGGTCTTTGCCTTAAAGATTTGGAGGCATTACCTCTATGGTGAAAAGTCTATCATCTATACTGGACCACAAGAGCCTTAAGTATCTTCTTACTCGGAAGGAGTTAAACTTGAGACAACGAAGATGGGTGGAGTGTTAAAGGACTATGATTTCTCAATTGAGTATCATCCTGGAAAGGCTAATGTGGTGGCGGATGCATTAAGTCGTAAGGTGGTATCTCGATTTGAGAGCTATGTTTGCCCATTTGAGTTTGTATGAGGATGGTAGTTTGGTAGCGGAACTTCAAGTGAAACCTCGTGGTTGGATCAAATTAAGGAAAAACAGATATTAGATGAGAAGTTGAGACTTCTAATTCAACAAGTGGAAAATGGTGGGATAGAGGATTTTGGTATGAACATGGAAGGTGTGTTGTGCTTTGTGGAAGAGTGCAGTATGCCTAGGGACTCGAGATATGAGGCAAATGATTTTGCGGGAGGCGCATAGTAGTCCTTATGCTATGCATTCCGGAGGAAATAAGATGTATCGGGATCTTCGTGAGCGGTTTTGGTGGCTCGGATTGAAGCGGAGATTTTGAATTTGTGGGAAAATGCTTAACTTGTCGCCAAGTGAAGGCGGAGCATCAATTGCCGTCAGTCTTTTTGCAACCGATTAAGATTCCCTTTGGAAATGGGAGCGGATAACAATGGATTTTGTTAGTGGGTTACCTTTAACACCTACTAAGAAAAATTCTCGCTTGGGTAATTGTTGATCGTTTGACGAAGACTCGCTCATTTTCTACCAAAGGCGTGCACGGACTACTCGTTGCGAAGTTGGCGGCCGTATGTATCTGAAATCGTGAGGTTGCATGGGGTACCAGATCGATTATATCGGATCGGGATCCTAGGTTTACATCTCGATTTTGGAAAGCTTTGCATGAAGCCTTGGGTACAAAGCTTAATTTTAGTACGGCTTTTCATCCTCAGTCTGATGGTCAGTCGGAGAGAGTGATTCAGATTCTGGAAGACATGTTAAGGGGATGTGTAATCGACTTCAAAGGTAGTTGGGAGGATTTTCACCGTTAGAATGAATTTGCGTGCAACAACAGCTACCAGTCTAGCATTCAGATGGCACCCTACGAGGCATTGTATGGTCGTAGGTGTCGTTCTCCTATTTGTTGGACTGAGTTGGGTGATCGGCAGTTGTTAGGACCTGAGATGATTTCTGAAACGGAAGAAAAAGTGAAAGTTATTCGAGCACGGTTAAAGGAAGCTTGGATAGACAGAAGTCGTATGCGGATCCAAGCGTAAAGAGATCGAGTATGCCGTAGGAGATCAAGTCTTCCCTGAAGGTCTCACCTTGGAAAAGATATTCAGATTCGGGAAGAAGGGCAAGTTGAGTCCTAGATACATTGGACCGTATCGTGTGGTGAAACGAGTTGGTCGATGGCCTATCAAATTGAGTTACCTCCGAATTGAGTCAAATTCATAATGTTTTTCATGTGTCCATGTTGAGGCGCTATAGATCGGATCCTTCGCACATAGTACCTGGTAGAAGAAGTGGAGTTGAATTTGGATTTGTCTTTTGAGGAGGAACCAAAGTGGAAATCTTAGACCGAGACGTGAAGGTGCTAAGAAAGAAGACTGTGCCGTTGGTCAAAGTGTTGTGGCGTAACCACGGAGTGGAGGAAGCTACGTGGGAGCCTGAGGATGCAATTCGGCAACAATACCCTCACCTTTTTCACTGTGTAAATTTCGAGGACGAAATTTTCTTTTAGGGGTAGAGTTGTAACACCTCGAAAATTTGAGTAATTTATTTTCTATGTGTGCTTTGAGTAATTATTCTAGAAAGTAAAATTTTCGATTTATTTACGTGGTTAGTATAGTCCTCAAGAAGGATTTAAAATTTTTTTAGAAGGAATATTATTAATTTTAAGAAATTATTTATAGAAGTGGATTATGACTTTGACACATAAATTAATTTAAGTGTCAAAGTGAGGCATAAGATGAATTATTGGACAAGTGGTGATGGCGCATGAGCTTGTGCATGAGGTTGAAGGTTCGAATCCCATGTTTAGCATCTAGGTGAATTTTATTTTGAATTTTTATGCACCAATATAGCAAGTGTCGGCCAAGAGCATATATGGAAGGTGTTGACTTGTTATTTTTGGTTAGAATATCAAAGGAATAAGGAAAATTTGAACTTAAGGAAGGGTATCAAGAAAATAAGGAAAGGTGTGAAGATATGAGGCAAGAATCAAGGAATTATTTTGGAAACAATATCTTGGTCATTAGACCATGCATTTGGACGGCATCATGGCAAAAGAAGGAGCCGAATTTTTGGTGATAGTTGGCTAGGAATTTTGGTTTTTGTTTTGGTCATTTTTTTAGTGCATAGTTTTGCAAATTCTCTCAACCTCTCTCCCTTGGCCGAATTTGATCCTTGGTAAGCCTTGTTAATTTTTGACCATTTGGTCATTTTTGCACATCAATTGGTATTCTTTGTGCCTTATTTTCATTAGTGCCGAAAATCATCTACACCAAAAGCTTTTCTCTTTCTCTTTTCTCTCACCATTGCCGAATATCCATCTCTCTCAAGCTCATCTTTTCTTTTCTTTTTCTTCTATTCATTTTGAAATCAAAGCAACATCATCATCATCTTTCTCTTATTTTATTTCTTTTCAATCGAAATTCTCTCCACCTACACTTTCATGGCCGAATGCTAAAGTGTTTATAAGCCAAATTATTTTCTCTTCTCCTTAATCTTTCATAGCCGAAACTTTCATCAATCAACCACCATTCTCAATTCTTTCTTTTCGACGTGGAGATTAGGTAAGAGATTCTTTTCGCTTTCGATTAGTTAATAGTGATTATAGCCGAATATTGATGGTGGTTTGAAGGCTTTATTAGATCAAAATAAACGCTCATTTTATTAACGTTTATTTTGTTAAACTTTAGTGCGATAACGGAAGTTGGAATCAAGAAGTCGTGGGTGACACAAATCGTTGGAATCGATTTTTGTGGTAAGGAAATCATATCTTTAAACCTTGGTATTATTTCAAAATTTATCTTAGATTGGATTAACGATCTTTGTCTTTGAAGACATTCAAAATAGGGAAGAAAAGGGCGGTGTTTAGCCTTCGGAAGAGGGGGAGGTTCTGTTATTCCCCTAAGTACAAGCAAAGGACTATTTTGGGAATCCAGGATTTTCCACCGGGTTGTGGGCGTTCAACCGAGGAAAATCAATTGTTCAAGTCGTTCGTACTCCCGAACCATTATTTGTTCGTGGATTCAATTCGGTTAGCGTAACCATCAATCGGAGAGAAATCGCAAGTAGAAGTCTTGCGTAAAAATCCGAGGGTAAATTTCTAGATCGCTATATTTAGATCGGTTTTATTATAGATTATAGTGTTTTAATTAACACAATACGTATAGGTGTTGAAGAGCGGGAAAGTTTAGTTCTCTCCATAACCGTGTGTGTAACTTCACACTCATTTTGGGTTGGACATCATGTTGTAAGTTCGTGATAAATTCGTAAAATAGTAAAAACGGGAAAAATACGTAGTAACTCATATTTTTGAGTAAATGCATGAAAACGGTTAAAACCGAGAAAAAAAAAATACGATAATACTCTAGTTCGATTAAATGGGCCGATAATACTCTAGTTCGATTAAATGGGCCGATAATATTCTAGTTCGATTAAATGGGCCGATAATACTCTAGTTCGATAAAATGGGCCGATAATACTCTAGTTCGATTAAATGGGCCGATAATACTCTAGTTCGATAAAATGGGCCGATAATACTCTAGTTCGATAAAATGGGCCGATAATACTCTAGTTCGATTAAATGGGCCGATAATACTCTAGTTCGATTAAATGGGCCGATAATACTCTAGTTCGATTAAATGGGCTGATAATACTCTAGTTCGATTAAATGGGCCGATAATACTCTAGTTCGATTAAATGGGCGAAAATACTGCTTCGATAAATTGGGCTAAAATGGGCCAAAGTCACTAAACTACTAAATGGGCTAGTTGATAAATTGTTTATATGAGCCTAATGAAGGGTTAATTGATAAGCCCACCGATGATATGGATTAATGAAAATCTGTTATATGATTATATTTGTTATATACGCATGATTGCATGGGGTGGGTTATATGAAGAGAAGAATGGCCATTGCCACAAATTTGGCTCATTGCCTCTAGTTCGGTGGCTCTGCCACAATATGGCTCAATGCCTCTAGTTCGGTGGCTCTCGCCACAAATTCGCTAAATGCCTCTAGTTCGGTGACAATGTCACAATCTAGTTCGGTGAGTGCACTACAAAATTATTTAAGGGCTTTAAGCCCATGATTGGTGTGTTTGGCGGGGTGGGTTGACTTGATCCCCACAGGTGTGTTGGTTGGTACGGGGGTGTTAGCGGATGGATACTAGGTTGGTTTGGGAAATTCATATTTCATGCATTCTTCTCTTTAAATTATGTTACTTTACGATGTATGGTTGAAATCCGTTAATGGGCTCAAGCCCAGCATGATATCTTGACGATCTGACCTAAAAATGGTGGTAAGTGAGTTGCACACTGAGTTCTTTGTAACTCACCCAAATTTTATTAACCATTTCAGGTAATGGAAATTGACGTGGACTTGGGCCGGAGATGACTTGGTGGAGGCCATACTACAAACTTGGGTTTTTAATAAACTATGACTTTATTTAAGTTTTTATTTTAATTGCTATTATTGGGTTGATGTAATAAGGCCTCTTATTATGTTTTATGGTTTTATTGTGTGGATGATTTAAATTTTATTTCTAAACTCTTAATATGGTTTTATCTCAAATATGTTAAGTTTTCTTAAGAACATTGGTTTTATAACAAAAAGTTTTGTAGCACTATTTTATCTTAACCATATGAAAATAAACGAATGTATGATTGGTGTGACAAACCAAATCTTGTCTAAACGCATAGACCGGGTTTGGGGTGTTACAATTAAGACGACACCCAAGGAAGAATCCACCTAGACTTCACTTGTTATCTAACTCTGAACCAGACGATGTATTCACTTGACTTGATCCGTAAGACGCCCTAACGTATATTAAACTCTCTCTCGAGGCGAATAACGTCTAACCCTAGGTTAATTAATTGAAATCTCTTTCCCATTAATAACCCCTAGAATAGCGATAAATCGATCTATGGATTCCCATATTAGGTTTCACCCTAATCCGGCAAAATCTCGTCACCCTATCTCTAGGCGTGCGATCAACTCTCGCTTAATTATGCTAGATCTACTCTAAGGGGGACTTTTGCTCCACCACCTAAGCACATTCGACTTGAATTAATATCTCATGTAAATATTAACACAAGAATTAAGCACACATAATTAAGAACAAATCAAGTATTTATCATATAGTTCAGAAAACAATAACAAGATTCGTCTAGGTTTCATCCCCCTTAGGTATCTGAAGGGTTTAGTTCATAATAGTAAAGAAAAACATCTCAGAAGAAAAGATAAAACAAAACATAAGAAATCCCTAAAACCCTCTGAAGGAATTGAAGAGGAGATCCTCCGTCTTGAGTAGAATTCTGGCTTCATGAGATGGATCAACTAGCTATCCCTGAGTGAATCCCCACAAATCTGCCTTCTCTGGCTTAGCAAGACGCCCCTAAACGATGGCTTTGGGCCCCTTTGTCCCGTTTTAAGCCCGTTTTGTGTTCTTTTCATCCCCTGGTGCTTTCCTGAGTATAAAACATGAAAAAAAAGGATTAAGAGCACCTTTTTTACATAAATCAAGGGATAAATCATCCAAAAGTATGCTAAATGTGGGATTAAAATATGTTACTATTTTGGTTTATCAGTACTAATACTAAATAATTATATCATAATAATAATAACATGAGCTTTTTCTAAAGATAATGAAATTAACAGTTTGAGCTCAAATAACATAGAACAAATAATGAATATAGTTCGTTTTTTTTAAGAACAAATCAAGTACAATAATAATAAGATAGAATTTAATAACTGAAATAACGAAAATAGTTACGTAACCGATCAAATCAAATCTCGATATAGGGGTAGTCAAGATAAATGGTGATAACAAATACAAAGTGGGTTATGGGTTAATATTAATGGGTGAGTCAATAAAAGGGTTGTTAGGATCAAATGGGTTCACTAGGGGTTAATTGTGAGGGTAGGCTTTTAGTGGAGTAAGTGGGTTAAAACCTAAGTGCCTTCATCATCTCTGTATATCAAATCAAAGGTGTGGTCTCGACATGTATAATCGATGCAAGTTCTAGAATAACAAATCAATGTTGACACACTCATAATCAATAAAGTGAGCAAGAAAAAGAATATGCTCTAAAAGGCTCAAAATCTCACAAAAATTATGGGCTCTTTGATGTCAACTTTGTAAATTTCAAACTTCAAAGTAATACTTAAATTCAGGTAGATGGAACGGTGGAAATGTGCAAGTGTACACAATCGTAGCAAGTAATAAAGTGATAATTAAATGTCGAGTTATCGTACCCACAGAGACTGTAAAAGAATTATTTATGAAAATGACTTCAAACACTTTGGTGACGGAAAAATATTTGATTTTGAAAACTATTTAAAAACTAAAAGAAAAACAAAGTAAAATAAAATAAAACAACGTTCAAATGCGCGATTTCAAAAACTAATTTTAATCAAGATGATATAATTGTGTTGGATTAACAACATTTCTGATCTTAGAATTATTAAGCTTGTGTTTATACTTGTTAAAACATGGCAACTCGGTAATTTGCTAACTTATGAACATATTTACAAATAAAAATCCATTCATCTCTTGTACATATTCCTATGTCAATTCAACCGATTAAACAGATTTATCAAAGTAAACATGTTATTGCACATACATACTTATTAAATTAAACAATCTCTTGCATATTCCTATGTCAATTCAAACGACTAATTCAACCTAATAAGCATATAAAAGATCATGTGAGGTAACAAAGTAGTTTTACCTTGAAACAATTTAATCACAAAAATCCTGCAAGTTATGCAAGGCATATGTATTGTCAAATACAATGCTAATTTAATCTTCAGCTCCCTTAGAAGAATTAAACATGCACAGATTAAGCATTGTGTCTATTAATTACAATTTCAATGCGTTTAAATAATTAATTCATTAGCTATCTAAACAATTATAATGCCAGATAACTTAACATGATTTTACTTAATCAAACATTTCACCGAGGCCTTTAACAGCATAAACACAATTTTAACAATTTAAGAAATCGAAATGCAATCAACCCAACACGAATTAAATTCAAGCTAAATTGATTAAATTAAACATTCCAACAGCATAAATATTCATAAACATGTTTGTCAAAACAACAATGAAATTTAAAGAGATAGGGAGCAAGAAGCAAATCCGGTGTTTCTCCGTGGCTTGTCTGATTGCTCCGTTCTTCGTTCTTCGTTGGCCTTGGCTGTCAAGGTGGCTTACAAATACTCCAAATTCTGCTCCAAATGGCTGGAAAAACACCTCTTTTCCAAGAGGAGAAATCGGCACAAGAACAAGGGGAAAATAGAATGGAAACGAAGGGAGAAAAGTTGAGAGAAGAGAAGAGAGAATGAGAGAATGTTGGAGAATTGAGGGATGCCTTGAATGAGCAGCTAGGGGCTGTATTTATAGGTGATCTAGGCTGCTAAAAATAGAAAATAGCAGCAGAAAAAGAGGCCTCCCTTGGCCGGCCATCCCATGTGGTAAAGTTGATGGATTCAACTTTGCTAAATTTAGCATCGGCAAATCTTTAAAGCCATGAGTTTTGGAGGGGTTTGAAAGAGATTTTGAAAGATCTTCAAGGGCTACTTTGCAAGATCAGTTAATCAGCTAATAAGCTGATTTGGGCCATCATTGTGGACGGTTTGGGCTGCCCAATTGGTGGCTGATTCGGTTCAATCGGTTTGGTTCAACCAATGCGATTTAACTGGACCCTTTTTCCATAATTAATTAATAATACTTTATTTAACCCAAATTAAATTGGGAATAAATTAAAATTAATTAAATTATGATTAAATCTTCATAATTGGACCGTCTTGGGCTGGAATAATTTCGCCTTGATACTTCAAATTGCTTCTCGGTTTCGTTCTTCGCGCAGCGTCTGCCGAGCCGATTTTCGCCTTTTATGCGATTCTGTCGAAAATAGTCAAAATTAAACAAAATTAACTATAAAATTAATTAAAATTCATCATGTTCATGTTTTTAGCACAATTTAATTATTTTATAATATTTAATTATTTTCTGACAAGAATTTACTTGAAACCACATGAATTTGGGTCAAAAAGGGCATGAAAAAGTATATAAATTTTCGTGTTTCGACACCCCCAAACTTAATTCATTGCTCGTCCCGAGTAATGCACAAATTCGAAAAGAATTTTCTCGGAAACACCTTTGAAAAACTCTGTAACATCCTGAATTTTTGGGCCTATGCGTTTAATGGGTGGATATGTTTAATGTGTTAATTTAAGTGTTAGGGGTCCAAATTGGGCTCAGGCTTAGGTAGAGGCCTTGATTAAAATTATCTGTTTGGGCATTATAGGGTTTAAAAGGTAGTATTTATGTTTAAAATATGTGGATAATAAGCAGATAAAGGCTATTATTTAGGAATTTATTTTATGTGGATAATAAGTAGATAAATGCTAAATTTTAGGGATTTTAATGATTAAAATATGTGGATAATATGCTGATAAAGGAGGGAGGAGTTAGAGATAATTAAGTCTCTTTTAGATGATCTAGTAGATTAAGATAAAGGAGAAAAGATAGGATTTATCTGCAAGGTTAGGTAAGTGCCGAAATTTCTATAAATAGGGGGAATATCTCTTCAATTTCAGCATTTGGGTTTTTCTCTCATTCTTTTCTCTTCTTCTCTGAGTAAAAGCCGAAAAATCCTAAAGTTCCATCTTCTTCTTCATTCTCTGCAAAAGAAGAAATCTCTAAGCCTATTCCCTCATCTTCACTTTGATTCAAAAGCCGAAACTCTTTCCATTCTTTTTCTTCCTAGCCGAAATCTTCAAGTCTCTTCCTTGTTTTCTTTTCTTCTTCTCTTTTCCTGTCAGAAACTGAAACTCCTCACTCAAGTATTTTAAAAGCCAAAGACACATCAGCCTTCTCTTGTTCATACTTTTTTCGGGATTTTCCTAAAAGCTGAAATCCCTAGATCTCATCTCCTGTGATTGCCGAATTACTTCTGTGGTGCCTACTTGTGCTGAAATCTGAAGGGAACTTTAGTGGAGCCAATCGCATAGATCTCTAAGTTATAGAATCGTGTTACTTTCGGGATTTTAAGGTAAGGGATCTATTAGTTTTAACGTGTAATTTGGGATTTATTAACCTTGGCCGATTGTTGAAGGGGCTAAATCTTTGTGTGTTTTTTCGGCTTTTGAGCAAGGCTTTACATTGAGGTTAATAGATCCGGATAGCAAGGACATCGACTAAGAATATTGGATTTCGCGATATCAGGTGTGTAATACTTCCCCACCATCTAGATCTGATTATTAATGTATGCTCATAAGTTTATATGTTGTGATAAATACCGATATCTCGGTTTAATGTTGGAAACCCGAAAAGGGTGAAGCAAATCACTAGGTCAGTGAATGTTTGACTTTATATGATAAAAGCATATTGATTTTATGACTGCATGGGTTGGGTTGATGAAAGGAGGAAGTTATACGTTATATGTGTAGCGGTTTATACCGTGATCTCGTTATATGTTGTAGCGGCTAATGCCGTGATTCATTATAAGGGCTTCACCATAATATGTTGATGAGCAGCATGATCGCCATCTTGGCGTGTAGCGGTGTGGGTCGATTGTAGAAATCCCCAATGGTGTGAATGGTTGAGTACGGGGCGTGTAGCGGATGGAAACCTAGGCAAATGGGTTGGGCTTTGCATATTATTTGTTATTTTTTTAAATGGAATTATTAATCTGTTTTATGGGCCTAAGGCCAAAATCTAGTGGTGCATGAGGGTTGCACACCGATTCTCGCGACTCACCCTATTAATTAACCTTTCGGGTGATACCTAGTGCTTGGACCGGGTGGAGAGGAACGCATAAGGTGGCCATGCAAAAGACCAACTGGATCCAAAGCAAAAGTCTCAAGTTAATACTTTATATTTTTAATTAATGGATTTTAAATCTCGTTGTAATAAGGCTATGGGCCACTAGTTTATGTTTTGTTTTATTTTGGGCTTTAATTACTTTTAGTTATTTAAATTCTTATTGAACTAATGTATCTATTTAAATTTGGGTTTTTAGTTTATAAAGGCATGTTTTATTTAAACTATCAACTATTAAATTTCTCTCGAATAAGAAGATAAACTTTAGAAAAATATTTTTTCTGAAAATACGACATGTTCTTCCAAAATTTTCTTAGTGACATACCAGATCCGGTCGTGGTGTTTGGGCCGGGTTTGGGGTGTTACAAACTCCTTCAGAACAACTTTCTCAAAATTATGAATTGAATATACTTAAGCTCAAAAATAAGAAATTTGATAGTTATGCTACTTAAGCATTCATATCGTTCAAATTACCTCCAACAATTATTATACTAGCAAAATTAGACTAAATGTTTCTTTAATAAAGACATGTTCTTCACTACCAATTTGATTTTAATTCCCTATTCAAAAAGTAAACTGCAATCATTAAACTTAACTAATGTCTTCATATGTTGAACATAGCAAATTCTCTCCACTAATGTAGGTAACATTGGAATCTTGAATTAATAGGTCTTTAATCAGGTTGTAACGTGGCTGGGCTTAGGGGTAGGTAAAAGATAGACAATTTTTTGGCTTAAAAACCCTAGACTCAGCTTAACTTTGAACCTTCGGAACTTTCATCCTTGATACCCAACTTTTTCTCTTTCGATCACTTATTTCATTTTGAGTACATTTTTTTTTGAACATTTGATACTTCTTTTCAACTCCCCCAAACTTAATTTCAAACGATCTTCTAAATAGTACTGAGTCTAGTGTTTGGAATAATTTTAGAAGTAATGAAGAGAAAGTTGATGGCTAAATATTGCATAGGTCCGAATAAAATTAGGCCATATAGTCTCAATTGGGTTTCAAAGGATAATTTTATCGAGAATGGTCGGCTTGAAAGGCTCAAAAAAGTCAAACAACGAGCTTGCCTAAATCATTTTCAACATTCCATGCTTCCTAGGATTTCGCCTCAAGAAATTACTAAGTCAATTCTAAAGACTTAAGCTTTCATGCACGCCTAATTTTTTCAGTAGGAACTAAAAATTTTATGGTACTAATTTGCATACTTTAAAAAAATACATTCATATCATTATTAAGCTAACATAATAACTTATTTGAAATAATAGAACTTTATTAATACTAAAGTTTAACATAATTAACAAAATTTTAATTTATTGAACAAAAATATATCCTAAGCATAATTAAAAGAAAATTTTATTCTGAGTGGAATCAATTCAAATTTTCGGTCCCCCCTACTTAAAGTGAACAATGTCCTCATTGTTTAAAGTGAATAGATACTATACACCTGTAGGATAATTAGAAAAGAGGAGGTGAGTCAAATTGATTTGCTTAAGTACTGTGCTCTTTCTAAAATCCAATCCTAGACATGTATATATCTATTGCCACACTTTAGCCTTTGTGACTTGTTCAGATTTTATTCATGATTCCTATCTCTTGTTTTATTGTGCAAGAATAAAAATTCCTAATTAACCTAATCCTAGAATAATTGAAAATAAAAATAAACTAAAGTTGAAGTCCTCCCCTTTTTTATTTGTTCGCCGATCCTTCCGATTTTGACTCATCTTTTGCTCCATTAGTATTGTCTTTGTAGGAATCCTTGCTCTCTCTTCGATGATGAAACCCATGTTTCAAATATGAAATCTGGAAACTCAGGCACAAAAATAAATGGGTCATTATAAATTTTCTTGAGGGCACTCCTCATCGAATCATCTCTTATTTTTGAGTATCGCCAATAGGCTTGTTGCTGCCATTGCATGTGTTGCATTAAGTCCATCAGCTTCAACAGCTCATCACGACGATCTGGGCTAGGTGGTGGAGCTCTAAACATTGAGGGTTCGATATCGTGTTGGCTTCCGTTCCATTGGATCTGCCTCATTTGATTGCTCTGGTGGGATTTCTGTGGGTTCATCTTCTGCTTCTTCAGGATCCTCGTTCTCTTCAATTTGCTGTTGAAGAACAGAATCTCTGGCCACTCGGTAGAGGTCCCAATCGGTGATTGTGCCTTGACTATACTCTATCTTCTTCATGTCCGCAAGGAGTTTTGCTTTTAAGTACAGAATTGTGATCGTAAAGGGAAAATAGGCTTGGCCAGAGCGTCTAATGGCACAATTTCGCATTTCTCTCAAGATGATTTTGCCCACATCAATGGTCTTTCCGGTTAAAATCGAGTATAGTAGGACCATTCGATCTAATGAAATTGTTGTCCTATGTGAACTAGGCATAAGGCTGCAACGAATGAAGTAGAACCATACCTTCGCGAGTGGTGTCAAATACTCTCTTCGACACGTGTGGATTCCTTGTTTTGACATAGTCCACTTAGAACCTGGAACTGTGAGTTCCTCGAGGATTTCTTGCAAATTTTCAGGCTTAATATTGCTCAACAGAGAGGAATATTCATCGTTGTCGAAATCAGGTAATTCAAAGAACTCATTAATAGCATTAGAATTTATTGGTACCTTGATTCTGCAGACTGGAAATTCGGTCAATTCGCTTGAAGTTAAGTTCGCATAGAATTCACGAACTAATTCCTCATCCACACTTGGTCTCTTTTCACAAAACAATTCCCAATTGAGGGCTTCAGCAACTTGTCGAATACGTGCCATAAAGTCTCTGTAGTTGCTTTCTTTCAATGTGAAGCCTTTCTCTGGATGCATCTGTTGATTTTTGAAGATACTTTCGTATCTTACTTTGGCTTCTTCACAGTGAAATTTGCTTTGTGATTTGTCAATTTGAGCGGAGGCACGAGTTCTTTTACAAGTCATGATTAATCTGAACATAAGATGGAAAGAACAATAAAAATCAGTTAAAAATTTAATTAATAAAAATTACTAATATTTCAATAACTTGAAAAATTAAATAATTAAATAAAAATTAAATTTTAAGAGAGAAAAATTATTCTTACCACCTACCTTGTAGATTTTAAGAGCTCTAAAAAAAATAAAACTATACTAATGAATCAAAAGAGGGAAATTAAAGGAGGGTTGGCTTAGGTTGGGGAAAGGGAGAATGTGCGCATAAGCGCACAAAGCAGCAGGTGCGATGGGTGCTGGGCAGGTGATGCGCAAGGAGCAGCGCAATGGAGCGCCTGGGCTGGTTGATGTGCAGCAAGCGCACGGGGCAGAGGCAGCACGTGAGGCACCGACCTGGGCAGGAGCTGGTGCTGGCGTGTGGGTCAACTGGAGCAGATGGCGTGTGCTGGAGCAGCTGCTGGCCGAATGGTGCTATGGCTAGGGGCTTTGCGGCACTTGGTATTTTGGTGGATGGGAATTTGAGTGATGAGTGAATGGGGTGAATCAATGGTGCAATTTATAGAGGGAGGAGTATAATTTAGAATAAAACTCTTAGAACAATAAATAAGAGTTTAATTCTAATTTTACTCATGATAAACAACAATTAATAATTAAATAAACACATATAAATTATCAATTGCTATTTAATTTGCCAAGATAAATATAAAATAAAATTAATTCTAATCATTAACAACAATTAATAATTAAAATTATCAATTGCTATTAATTTGCCAAGATACAATAAAAAAATTAATTCTAATCCTAAGCTAAATTGATAAAAGTTAATATATAAATTATAATGAATAAAATTATATATTAAAATTTATCAATAATTTATAAGTATAAAATTAAATAAAAATATTTATTTTAGATGCCTAAAAAAAAATATGTACAAGAAGAGGCGCCTAGTTTTTATTATTTATGAAAATAGCAACCAAATTTTGAAAATAATTCAATTAAGTCCTTGGACTTGATGAAAATTTGAAATTGAGTTGCAATTTAAGACTTGGGTCAAAATTGACCTTTTTATTTGGAAAATCAAAAATTTATTTTGTCATTTAGGGGCTAATTTCTTGGAAAATTATGTAAAAATCAATTCCCAGGAAAGATTGGAGGGGTCACAAACGGTCCCGCTTTAAGTTCCAATCTCTAGACGTAATTTATTTGAACATAATAAACCGAAAATATACCCTAAATAATTTATTGAAAGCAATAAAAAATTTAAGGGTCAGATAAACTGAACGAGATTTTATCCCGTTCAGGGTTTTCTCCACAATAATGTTTCAAACGCTGAGCATTGACTTGAAAATTACCTCTCTTACCTTGGAGTTCAATAACTCCGTATGGATAGACGCGATGAATCGTAAATGGACCGGACCAACGTGACTTTAACTTACCTGGAAAGAACTTCAATCTGGAATTAAATAACAAGACTTGTTGACCTGCTTCACACTCTCGAACTCGAATATGCTTGTCATGCCATTTTTTGAGTCTTTCTTTGAGTAATTTGGCATTTTCGTATGAGAACATTCGAAATTCCTCTAGCTCGTTGAGTTGGAGCATTCGTTTCTCTTTAGCAAGCTTGAGATCCAAATTGAGTTGTCGAAGAGCCCGATAAGCTCTATGCTCTAACTCCAGGTAGATGACAAAGCTTTCCCAAAGACCAACCTATAGGGTGAAATTCCTAAAGGTGTCTTGTATGCTGTTCTGTACGCCCATAAAGCATCATCTAGTCTCTTGGACCAATCTCGTCGGTTCGGGCAAACTACCTTCTCAAGTATGCCTTTGATCTCCTTATTTGCTAGCTCAGCTTGCCCATTTGTATGTGAATGGTAAGCTGTAGCAACCTTGTGTTTCACTCCATGTTTATCTAGCAACCATTTTAACCACTTGTTCACAAAGTGGGTCCCTTCATCGCTGATAATAGCTCTAGGGGTTCCAAACCTTGTGAACACGTGAGCCGCAAGAATTTCATCATAACCTTGGCATCGTTCATCGGATAAGCTTCAGCCTCGACCCACTTGGACACATAATCTACTGCTACCAATATATACTTGTGACCAAAAGACAGAGAAAAAGGACCAAGAAAATCAATACCCCAAACATCGAACAATTCTACCTCAATGATATTTGTTCGAGGCATCTCATTTCTATTGGTTACGTTTCCAACCCTCTGACATAGATCACAATTCTTTACGTAAGCGTATGCATCCTTGAATAGTGTTGGCCAAAAGAATCCGGCTTGTAGTACTTTGGCCGCTGTACGAGTACCTCCAAAGTGTCCCCCACTTAGAGCTGAATGACAGTGGTATAAAATCTTCGGTATTTCATCTTCTGTCACACATCTTCTAATCATCTGATCTGCACACTTTTTGAACAAATATGGCTCTTCCCAAAAATGGTACTTCACATCGTGAAGAAACTTTTTTCTTTGCTGATATGTTTTATCAATTGGCATCAAACCACAAGCTAAATAGTTAGCAAAATCAGCAAACCAATGAGTATTATGGACATGAGTTACCTTCAGTATGTGTTCATCTGGAAATGTCTCTTGGATCGGTAAAAGTGAAGAATTTTCCTCTTGTGGCTCCAATCTGGATAAGTGATCAGCTACTTGGTTTTCTACTCCTCTTCGATCTTGAATTTCTAGATCGAACTCTTGAAGTAGAAGCACCCACCGGATCAATCTCGGCTTAGCATCTTTCTTGGCTAATAAGTACTTAATCGCGGAGTGGTCCGTATAGACAATAACTTTGGTACCTACAAGATAAGATCGAAACTTGTCGAAAGCAAATACAATAGCAAGTAACTCTTTTTCTGTTACCGTATAGTTCAGTTGGGCTCCAGTTAGAGTTCTGCTTGCGTAGTAGATAGGATGAAAAACTTTGTTCCTTTGCTGGCCCATGACAGCTCCAATGGCGAAGTCACTTGCATCACACATCAATATGAATGGCGAATCCCAGTCTGGTGTGACGATTATGGGTGCCGTGACTAACCTACTCTTCAGATTGTTGAAGGCTTTTAAGCATTCCTCATCAAACTTGAATATCAAGTCCTTCTCCAACAGCTTGCATAAGGGTTTAGCCACTTTAGAGAAGTCCTTGATAAATCTTCGATAGAAACCGGCATGGCCCAAAAAGCTCCTAACACCTTTTACAGATGTTGGAGGTGGGAGTTTCTCAATAACATCTACTTTTGCTTTGTCCACCTCGATCCCATGTCTCGTTATCCGATGGCCTAGAATAATTCCTTCTCGCATCATAAAATGGCACTTTTCCCGATTGAGTACGAGATTTGTTTCTTCGCATCGCCTTAGTACCTTCACTAGATTGGCTAGGCAATCCTCGTAAGTATCTCCAAATACTGAGAAATCATCCATGAAAACTTCCAAGTATTTCTCAACCATGTCAGTAAAAATAAACATCATACATCTTTGAAATGTAGCTGGTGCATTACATAAACCAAATGGCATGCGTCTAAATGCAAATGTACCGTACGGGCAGGTGAATGTCGTTTTGTGTTGATCTTCCGGTGCTACTGTAATCTGATTATACCCTGAGTATTCGTCGAGAAAACAGTAGTAATCTCGTCCTGCGAGTCTATCTAGCATCTGGTCCATAAATGGCAGAGGAAAGTGATCTTTCCTGGTTGCCTTGTTCAGCTTCCGGTAATCGATGCAGATTCTCCATCCCGTAACTGTCCTCGTTGGTATCAACTCGTTGTTCTCGTTCTCCACAACCGTGATACCTCCTTTCTTCAGCATGCACTGGACTGGACTCACCCATGAACTGTCTGAGATGGGGTAAATTATACCCGCATCCAACCACTTGATGATTTCCTTTTTCACTACATCTTTCATGATTGGGTTCAGTCTCCGTTGTCCATCAATCGTTCCTCTCTCGTCATCTTCTAATATGACCTTGTGCATGCATACAGATGGGCTAATACCGCGAATGTCAGCTATGGTCCATCAGATAGCCTTCTTGAATTGTTTCAAAACTATGATAAGTTTCTCTTCTTGTTCAGTGGTTAATTCGGCTGAAACAATCACAGGCAGAGTAGAGGCGTTACCTAAATAAACATATTTCAAGTGTGAAGGTAATACCTTGAGTTCTAACTTAGGTGGCTCATCGATTGATGCTTTTGGCTACATGTAATCTCTTTTCTCTAATTCCGAAGATTCAAAACGAGATTGCGGATTAAATCCCTTTTGATTAGCTTCGAGCGAAGCTAAGTTTTCGTCCTCCTCTTCATCATTTGGGGGCCCCGATGTCAAAATTCTTTCCAATGGGTCATCAACACAGTTAAGTTCCTTCTCTACTATTAATTCCTTTAAATCAGCTACTGCAGAATAATCATCCATTGTGTCAGGAAATCGCATTGACTTAAAAACATTAAATGTTACCTGATCATCCTGAACACGCATAGTCAGCTCGCCCTTTTGCACATCAATAAGAGTCCTTCTAGTTGCTAGGAATGGTCTTCCTAGGATAATTGGCACTTCTTTGTCTGCTTCAAAATCTAGAATTACAAAGTCAGCAGGGAAAATAAACTTATCTACGCATACCAATACGTCCTCGATTTTTCCTTCTGGATGTGCTAAGGATCGATCTGCTAGTTGAAGTGTAACCATAGTTGGTCTAACTTCTCCTATCCCCAACTTTCTAAATATTGACATAGGCATCAAGTTGATACTTGCACCTAAGTCACATAATGCCTTACCACAATATGTTGATCCAATGTTGCACGGTATGGTAAAACATCCAGGATCCTTCAATTTTGGGGGTAGTTGTTCTGAAGATATGCACTGCATTCCTTCATCAGAGCTACCGTCTCAAATTCTCCAAGCCTTCATTTTTTAGACAAGATATCTTTCATGAACTTGACGTAGTTCGGCATTTGCTCAAGTGCTTCGACCAACGGGATGTTGATGTGTAGTTGCTTGAGTACGTCAAGGAACTTCTTGAATTGAATCTCCTACTTCGGTTTCTGAAGTCTTTGAGGGTAGGGTGGCGGTGGTTTCAGTACTGGGACTGGTCTTGGTTGGTTCACCTTTGGCGATAATTCTGCATCTAACGACGTTGTTGGGAGATCAGAATTAACTGGTCCTGCGGTTACTTTGCTGGGTCTTGCAGATTTTGGTTCTGGTGAAACTGGTGTTTCAACACTTGGTTGAACTTCTTCTTGAGCATCAGGTTGCTCCCTTTCAACTTTGATAGTATTGGGCTCTACTATCTTCCCGCTCCTCAATTGCAACGCTTTGCAATGTTCTTTCCCTAGATTTCTCAGATTTTTTGTGTCACTAGGTAAAGCACCTTGTGGTCGGTTCTAAGTTCGATTGCAAGTTTGTCCCACTTGATTCTCCAAATTCTTTAATGTAGCTGCTTGGCTCTGGATTAAGGCATCATTCTTTGCCAGATATGCCTTTAGCAAACTCTCCAGACTATTGGATGCTTCAGCTTGAACTGGTTTCTGGACTTGTTGCGGGAAATTAGGCGGCTGGGTCGGTCTGGGTTGGGCGTAACTAGTTCCAGCCCCTTGGTTACTCCAAGAAAAATTCGGGTGGTTTCTCCACGATGGGTTATAAAAGTTGGACTGCATCCCTTTCCTTCCTCGGTTTTGGTTCTGATTGCCCATGTAGTATACAGATTCTGGGTTCGACGGACATTCTTCGAACAAATGTCCCTCCCCATAATAGACACAGGCTATATTCTCAAATTGATTACTCGGCTGTGCTGCAAAACTATTAGACCCGTTAGTAGTAAGATTTTTAAGCATTGAGGATATTGATGATACCTGAGATACGAGTGAAGTAAGAGCGTCTACTTCATGAATTCCAGCAACTCGTCTTCCTGATGCTGCACGACTGGTTGGCCATTGATAATTGTTGCTGGCAATCCTCTCAATAATTTCATAAGCCTCGTTATAAGACTTAGAAAGGAGACCACCATTAGCAGAGGCGTCCACTACCATCCTTGTGTGAGCGTTGAGACCATTATAGAATGTCTCAAGTTGAATGCAATGAGGAATTCCATGCTGAGGGCATTTTCGTAATAGCTCTTTAAATCTTTCCCATGCCTCATACAAGGACTCGTCATCCATTTGGTGGAAAGCAGTGATCTCGTTCCTCAGTTTAGCATTCTTGCTTGGCAGAAAATACTTCATGAGGAATCTCTCGGCTAACTCTTACCATGTAGAAATGGAGTTCGGTGGCAATGATTTCAACCAGGCACGAGCTCTATCCCTTAACGAATATGGGAACAACTTCAATCGTAGGGCATCTTCGGGTACTCCGGCTAACTTGAAAGAATCGCTTACTTCCATGAATAGTCTTAAGTGAAGATGAGGATCTTCAGTAGGCATCCTGCTAAATTGGCCCACTGTCTGAAGCATCTGGAACATGACTGGCTTCAGCTCGAATTGTTGTGCCTCAATTTCGGGTCTCCTAATACCCGGATTAAGATCGTTAAATACTGGCACGACATATTGTCTTAAGGCTCTATCCCTATCATCAGCAATAAGGATAGGATTCTGAGCAGGGTTTGCTCCGTTTCCTTGGTTCATATTCTCGAAATTCATTCCTTCGGTCCTTCTTTGGTTTGCTTTTCTTCTTCGCCGTCGAAAGGTTCGTTCTATTTCAGGGTCCACAGGGAGTAAGTCAATAATCTGGTCAATACTCATAAACACCTGAAATATTCACAGAAAAATTAAGAAAGTAAAAATTTAAATATGAAAATAAATAAACCAAAATGTAAGAATAAAAATTCACAAATAATGGCTTTGAAAAACAATCCCCGGCAACGGCGCCAAAAACTTGGAATGGTGGAAATGTGCAAGTGTACACAATCGTAGCAAGTAATAAAGTGACAAGTAAATGTCGAGTTATCGTACTCCACAGGATCGTAAAGAATTATTTATGAAAATGACTTCAAACACTTTGGTGACGGAAAAATATTTGATTTTGAAAACTATTTAAAAACTAAAAGAAAAACAAAGTAAAATAAAATAAAACAACGTTCAAATGCGCGATTTCAAAAACTGATTTTAATCAAGATGATATAATTGTGTTGGATTAACAACATTTCTGATCTTAGAATTATTAAGCTTGTGTTTATACTTGTTAAAACATGGCAACTCGGTAATTTGCTAACTTATGAACATATTTACAAATAAAAATCCATTCATCTCTTGTACATATTCCTATGTCAATTCAACCGATTAAATGATTTATCAAAGTAAACATGTTATTGCACATACATACTTATTAAATTAAACAATCTCTTGCATATTCCTATGTCAATTCAAATGACTAATTCAACCTAATAAGCATATAAAAGATCATGTGAGGTAACAAAGTAGTTTTACCTTGAAACAATTTAATCACAAAAATCCTGCAAGTTATGCAAGGCATATGTATTGTCAAATACAATGCTAATTTAATCTTCAGCTCCCTTAGAAGAATTAAACATGCACAGATTGAGCATTGTGTCTATTAATTACAATTTCAATACGTTTAAATAATTAATTCATTAGCTATCTAAACAATTATAATGCCAGATAACTTAACATGATTTTACTTAATCAAACATTTCACCGAGGCCTTTAACAGCATAAACACAATTTTAACAATTTAAGAAATCGAAATGCAATCAACCCAACACGAATTAAATTCAAGCTAAATTGATTAAATTAAACATTCCAACAGCATAAATATTCATAAACATGTTTGTCAAAACAACAACGAAATTTAAAGAGATAGGGAGCAAGAAGCAAATCCGGTGTTTCTTCGTGGCTTGTCTGATTGCTCCATTCTTCGTTCTTCGTTGGCCTTGGCTGTCAAGGTGGCTTAAAAATACTCCAAATGCTGCTCCAAATGGCTGGAAAAACACCTCTTTTCCAAGAGGATAAATCGGCACAAGAACAAGGGGAAAATAGAATGGAAACGAAGGGAGAAAAGTTGAGAGAAGAGAAGAGAGAATGAGAGAATGTTGGAGAATTGAGGGATGCCTTGAATGAGCAGCTAGGGGCTGTATTTATAGGTGATCTAGGCTGCTAAAAATAGCAAATATCAGCAGCAAAAGAGACCTCCCTTGGCCGGCCATCCCATGTGGCAAAGTTGATGGATTCAACTTTGCTAAATTTAGCATCGGCAAATCTTTAAAGCCATGAATTTTGGAGGGGTTTGAAAGAGATTTTGAAAGATCTTCAAGGGCTACTTTGCAAGCTCAATTAATAAGCTAATAAGCTGATTTGGGCCATCATTGTGGATGGTTTGGGCTGCCCAATTGGTGGCTGATTCGGTTCAATCGGTTCGGTTCAACCAGTGCGGTTTAACTGGCCCTTTTTCCATAATTAATTAATAATAATTTATTTAACCCAAATTAAATTGGGAATAAATTAAAATTAATTAAATTATGATTAAATCTTCATAATTGGACCGTCTTGGGCTGGAAAAAATTTCGCCTTGATACTTCAAATTGCTTCTCGTTTCGTTCTTCGCGCAGCGTCTGCCAAGCCGATTTTCGCCTTTTGTGCGATTCTGTCGAAAATAGTCAAAATTAAACAAAATTAACTATAAAATTAATTAAAATTCATCATGTTCATATTTTTAGCACAATTTAATTATTTTATAATATTTAATTATTTTCTGACAAGAATTTACTTGAAACCACATGAATTTGGGTCAAAAAGGGCATGAAAAAGTATATAAATTTTCGTGTTTCCAGTAGACAACCTAAAAAATTTTTAATTTCATGAAAAATGGACTTATCATGCTTGATTCTCTAGTCTCCTAAAGTTTAAATCATCACTGCACAATTAACTATGACTTAATCCAAAGCATATCAATGAAAATCATAAATCAAAGGAAGTTTCATTTTAATCATAATATGAGAAAATTATTTAAGAACAAGATTAATTCAGGATTTGAGAATAATACAAAAAGTTAGGCACTTTTAAGATTCACCCTCCCACACTTAAGATGTACATTGTCCTCAATGTACAAAGATATATAAAACAATATAGTAGAAAATCAAAAGATAGGGATAGAGGTGAAACTCCTTGAATTTAGGATGGGTTCCTTGAGTTGGAAGTGTGGAAACTTGATTCGGAGGTGAAAGATAAGTTAGAGGAGGCGTCTCTGGTGGTGGTATGGTGGCTACCCACAATCACTGCGCTAGATGAATAAATTGGGTAGCTCGTGAAGAAAAAACTAGGAAATAATAAGAAAAATTCAAAATATACTAATTATATATTTAAAGAAAAGAAAGATAAAAAGAAAGAAAATAGAAAGTAAAATAAAATTAAAAGAAAAGATTAATGGACTGAAAAGTCCTTATCGTTAGATGGTTGGCGAGGTGGGTGTGATTTCTAAGGTCGTGGTGTGTGATTCCCAAGTAGCCTGAAGAACCTAAAACCAAGAAACTAAAATAAGATAAACTAAATATAGTGGAAGAGAAGTTAAGATAAGGAAAATAAAGGAGAAGATAAAAGGAAAATAAAAACTAATTGGCCTCAAATGTCCTCGGCTTGTCTAGTGAATGAAGCGGCCGGCATGAACTTATGTCGATTGGTCTTCCACGGGGAGACTGTGCTAGGATCCTTCCGCTTCTTTGACATATGTAATGTTAAAACGGAGATTTTGGGGCAGGAGAATGAGAGAAAATAGAAAAGGGGAGGGGAGTGTAAAGGGTATAGATGAAAGGGAATGGGTGAGAAAGGGCCCATGTTTAATAAAACAGTGTCGACCACGGCTGTATTGCACGGCCGTGGTGTTTAGCCGGAGCCCGTGTGACTTCCCTCAGTGTCGGCCACGGTCGTATCGCACGGTCATGGCCATTTATAATCGTCCGTGATCTTGGGAATCTTTCGTCATTGGCTCGTACTACCTCTGCCATGTCAGTACGGGTGTCCGTAGTATCCACACGGCCACGGCCACGGCCATGTAAAAGGCCGTGTGATATGGAAATCTACACTCTGGTTAGTTCATCGTTAGGTGCTAAAAAAGGGAAAAAATTAAAAGTAAAAATAAAAATGAAAAAATAAACGGAGTTAGAGCTTGGGTTGCCTCCCGAGAAGCGCTTGTTTAAAGTCTTAAGCTAGACTTACCTCTCATTCGCACATTCATGGTGGTTTGAAGAGCTGAACATCCTCTCTCATTCTATCAGTTCTACCATCATGATATAACTCGAGTCGAGTAGCGTTTACTTTAAAAGTGTCGAAAATAGGATTACTTACCTCGACTGTTCCGTATGGGAAAACATTGATTACCTTAAAAGAGATTTCTTCGTTTGTATAGAGGTCTGAAGTGGCGATTCGAGGGTCTTCCTTATTCAGCAATACCTGATCTCCTATCTTGAAATGATTTGTTGTTCCTAATAGCGCGTCTGGGGATTCCCTTGGTTTTGCTTCGTGCGATTTTGCTTTCTCCTTGAAGTGTGTCTTCCACTCGTCTAGTTCATCAATATGGAGCCTTCGTTCCTCATGGGTTATTTCTTTGTTGGCACGAGGTGTTGGATCTGGCTTAGTTGTGTTGTTCCGTGTTGCTTCATGAAAAGAAGGTTTAACCGAATGGTCATTAATAAAATTAATTTTCTCACCTTGATTACTTGATGTCCTAGCCGAGTCAAGAGCTTGAAGAGTGACTGTCTCGTCACCTACACGAAGTATGAGTTGACCTCTATCAATGTCAATTTTTGTTCTAGCAGTTGCTAAAAAGGGTCTTCCCAAAATTAAAGGTATCATATTGTCCTCATCCATGTCTAAAATGACAAAGTCTACTGGGAATACAAATTTATCAATTTTTACGAGTACATCTTCAACTATACCCCTAGGAATTCTAATAGTTTTATCAGCTAATTGAATGCTCAACCTAGTTTGTTTGGGTTTCCCTAGACCTAGCTGTTTAAACATTTTATAAGGCATGACATTTATACTTGCCCCTAGATCAGCTAAAGCATTATCAACCGATAAATTACCAATTAAACAAGGAATCGTAAAACTCTCTGGATCTTTTAATTTCAGTGGTAGTTTGTTTTGTAGAATTATTGAGCACATTGCGTTCAGCTCCACATGCGATGCCTCGTCCAACCTCCGTTTGTTTGTCAAAAGCTCTTTTAAAAATTTCCTTGAATCTGGCATCTGCGAAAGAGCTTCAAGGAATGGTAAGTTAATATGTAATTTCTTTAAAAGTTTAAGAAACTTACCGAACTGTTCCTCTATGTTATCTTTCTTCATTGCTTCGGGATATGGTATGCGAGGTTGGTACTATTTGATTATCGATTTTGATTTATCATGACTTACCTCGACCTTGCCTTCCTCTACCACATCCTCTTGCCTTAATTTGGGCTCATCTAAGCCTTTACTATCATGAGCGGTTATGGCTTGAAGTTGCTCCTTTGGGTTAGTTTCAGTGTTGCTTGACCTTGTGGTTGTTCTGACATGATCTTGGTAAGTTGACCTACCTGATTCTTGATCTCTTGAATCGATGCTTGTTGATTTTTAAGTGTTGTTTCGATGTTTTGGAAACATGTTTCTGACACTGCTATGAATTTTGTCAGCATCTCCTCAAGGTTCGTCTTCTTTTCCTGTGGGTAGGGCTGTTGTTGGAAGTTTGGAGGGGTTTGTTGTCTCTGATTTCCTTGACCTCCCCATGAAAAATTGGGGTGGTTCCTCCAACCTGGATTATAATTGTTACTATAGGGGTTATTTTGAGATCTAAAATTATTACCCATATAGTTCATCTGCTCACTTTCTACACCAGGATTGTAGGGTGGATGTTTCGTATTGTTTGACCCTCCATTCGTATCACACTGCATCACTGGATGCACCTGCGAAGAACTATACAAACCATCAATCTTTTTATTTAAGAGTTCTACCTGATTGGATAGCATGGTTACTGCGTCGAGGTTGAAAACTCCGGCTATTTTTGTTGGCCTTGTCCTTGTGACTTGCCACTGATAGTTTTTCAGTGACATCTCTTCTATAAACTCGTAGGCCGCTTCAGGAGTTTTGTTGTTCAGCGTTCCGCTGGCGGCTGAATTAATTAACTGCCTGGTTGAAGGGTTTACACCATTGTAAAAGGTTTGGACCTGTAGCCACAAGGGTAATCCATGGTGTGGGAACCTTCTCAATAGATCTTTGTATCTCTCCCATGCATCATAAAGTGTCTCTAAATCCATTTGCACAAAAGAAGAGATATCATTCCTTAACTTAGCCGTTTTAGCCGGCGGAAAATATTTTAATAAAAATTTCTCGATCATTTGCTCCCATGTAGTGATTGACCCTCGTGGAAGAGAATTCAACCACTGTTTGGCTTTATTCCTCAAAGAAAAGGGAAACAACCGAAGATGGATGACATCATCAGAAACACCATTTATTTTGAAAGTATTGCAAAATTCTAGGAAATTCGCCAAGTGATTGTTTGGATCTTCATCCTGCGAACCATCAAACTGAACAAATTGATGTATCATTTGAATTGTGTTAGGTTTCAGTTCAAAATTATTTGCAGCAATAGCAGGTCTAACAATACTTGACTCAGTTCTTGTTAAATTACGTTTAGCATAATCATACATAGTTCGAGGAGGAGGATTTTCGGCAACCACAGGAGGGAGTGGATAATTCTGGTGATCAGCCATCTCTTCCGTGTTATTAGGATCGTCCTCTTGCTCTTCTTCTATGTAATTTAAGCTTCGCCTTATTTCTCTACAATTTCTGCGAACGGTACCTTCAATATCGCTGTCGTAAATTAAGGGTCCTGTCGGGTTCCTTCTAGTCATAAACTAGAGGTACCTGCTAGGAACAAAATAAAAGAAGAAAAATTAGCAAAATTAAAAACAAAATAAAACTAGATTGCAAAAAATAAAATAAAAAAGCTAAAGTAATAAAAATTGAGCGTTCTTAATATTTTGGTTCCCCGGCAACGGCGCCAAAAACTTGATCGTTATGTCAAAGTCTTAAAATTTATATAATGAATGATCTAGCCTAGAAACTAACTGTGACAACAATTGAGGCAAGCGCACCTATCAAACAGTAGTATAGTTTAGTGGCAAGACCGGAATATCGAACCCAAAGGAACCAAAAGTACTAATACTAACTTTCTTTCTATTATTTAACCTAAGAATTGAAGTGAATTATTGTTTAATATAAAATTAACTAATTACTAAGCTAAAGACGCTAAGACAAAGAGAATGAATAGGGGAAATACTTGTGGGAAAAACCAATTGATTAAGACAATACCCAAGGAAGAATCCACCTAGACTTCACTTGTTATCTAACTCTGAACCAGAAGATTTATTCACTTGACTTGATCCGTAGGATTCCCTAATTTATGTTAATACCTTCTTCGAGGCTACTAACGTCTAACCCTAGGTTGATTAATTGAAATCTCTTTCTAATTAAAACCCCTAGAATTGCATTAACTCGATCTATGGACTCCCATATTAGGTTTGACCCTAATCCGGTAGATTTTCGTCATCCTATGTCTAGGGTTGCGATCAACTCCGCTTAACTATGCTAGATCTACTCTTAGACAGGGACTTTTGCTCCACTGCCTAAGCACATCAATACTTGAATCAATACCCTGAAATATCAAAACAAGAATTAAGAACACATAATTAAGAACAAATCAAGTATTTATCATATAGTTTAGAAAATAATAACAAGATCCGTCTTAGGTTTCATCCCCCTCAGGTATCTGAGGGGTTAGTTCATAATTATAAAAGAATACATCTCAGAAGAAAAGATAAAACAAAACATAAGAAAACCCTAAAACCCCCTGAAGGAATTGAAGGAGAGATCCGTCGTCTTGAGTATGATTTCGACTTCTCGAGATGAATCAACTGGCTTTCTTCGAGTAAATCCCACAATTCCGACCTCTCTGGCTCGGCTCCTTGGCCTAGCTGGATGCCCCCCGACAGAAGGCTTCTGTCGACTCCCCTTTTTAGGTCATACTTAGGGTGTTTATATAGGCTTCGGAATGTGTTTCTTTGCCTCTATGTATCCTAATCCGAGTGAAATTCCTCTTTGTCATGGCAGGGACACGCCAGTGTGGCACGCCCGTGTGAATCGAATTCAGGTCGTGGTCGAGCCTACTAAAGGGGCACAGCCGTGTGCTTTGGGCCCAGGCCGTGTTGATTTCCTACTTTGGCCCATTTGGCCCGTTTTAAGCCCGTTTTCTGTTCTTTTCATCCTCCTATGCTCTCCTGAGTATAAAACATGAAATTAAAGGATTAAGAGCACCAAATTCCATAATTCAAGGGATAAATCATCCAAAAGCATGCTAAATGTGGAGATAAAATGTGTTACTATTACGGTTTATCACAAACTATTATATATACATGATAAGTATATATACATTTATCAACTTCCAAAATCAACATCCTAAACATAGGCTCCGTTTGTTTGCCAGTAAAATGTTTTCCGGAAAATGATTTCTGGAAAATGATTTACTTTTCTGAAAATAATTTACTTTTCTGGTGTTTGGATGAATCTGTGTAAAATATTTTATGCTGTTTGGCAGATTTCCTGAAAATATTTTTCGAAAAATGTAACATCCCGAAATTGGGCCTAGTAGGATTGGGCCCAATGGGCCTTGTTTTTAAAATTTTTAGAGAACAAGAGATTGGCTTAAATGCAAGTTGGACCTATTGGATAAGTGATTTTGGAAGGTTAGAAGGCTTCTATGAAATCCTGGGATCGAACTTTGGCTTTAGGGAAATTTTGGTTTTAGGTGAAAAAAACCCTAGAAGTTGGCAGGTATGCCTTAAGAATAAAATGTAGAGGAAAATGACACAAGTGGAGTGTGTGGTGTAGTGGCAAAGTGACGCCACTTAAGAGGCAAGGGGGATGACGCCACAAGGAAGGAAGGAGGTCCAAGGTTCAAGTCTTGGCTTTTGCATTTTGGTTTTCTTTTTACTTGGACCTCAGAATTTGGCTATAGATTTATATTTAGTTGCGCATGGTTTAAGACACAAGAGGAGCTTGTGGCCAAGTGGCTAGCTAGCGTGGATTATGTTGCAAGGGAGCACAGGTTCGAATCTCATGAGAAGCAAGGGAGTATTTATTTTGCTGATGCGGACGGGAAGAGTTTCAGTTGAATTTAAACTCTCATCGACGAAGGGATCCCACATCGGGAAGATACAAAGAAGGAAGGTGAAGAGCTAGCTATATAAAGAGCATTCCAGAGGAGGGTTGACACACCTTGGAAGGCGTTTGGGCACAGGAGTGGTCGGGCGCGGATTAACACCGAGTCCTATCGGTGTGTAACTCTCTCTACTCTAGTTGTAGAGCGGCAAATGCCGAAGTGCCGGTCCACGGTAATAGTAGCCACACACGAGCGTGCGGCGCCGCGTGTGGGGCTTCACGCGATAGTTGAGGCCATCGGTAGTATTCTTGTGGGTTGGGGTTTGCTTGGGCGCGATGGGCGAAGGGGGCCCAATGGGCCCGTGGGCCCAATATAGTAAATTGTATGATGGTGTAGTATATAGTGAACTAGACTAGGTGAATCTCATATACGTGGCTAGATTTGTGTTAGGTGGGCCACACGAGCGTGTGGGCCCGAATGGGCCGAAATCGGGTTTTAGGCCCAATAGTCCGGTACGACCGGAAATGGTAGCTGAGTCGCTCGGGGCGAAATTTGGGCCTTTGGGAAAGGCCATTGCAGGTGCAAAATTACCGATATACCCTTAGTGGGTAAATTACCAAAATATCCCTGAAGGGTAAATTACCGAAATGCCCTTGGTGGGTAAATTACCGATATACCCTTGGTGGGTAAATTACGAAAATGCCCTTGGTGGGTAAATTACGAAAATGCCCTTGGTGGGTAAATTACCGATATACCCTTGGTGGGTAAATTACGAAAATGCCCTTGGTAGGTAAAATTACGGTTATACCCTTAGAGGTTGATTAGGGTGATTATGTTGTTTTATGTCTATCTGATTATGATGGTAATTCATGTTATACTTATATTTGATATATGTCTAGCATACATGACATACTGCATACACGAATTATTATGTCATATTGCATGGGTTATATGAGTGGAGGGGGCAGTGATATTCGTGTCGACGGGCACCAGTGGTTTGGTACCACATTGTGACTACGGTCACCAGAGGTTTGGCACCTCCAGAGGTTTGGCACCTCATAGCGACTCGTCCTCGTGGTTAACACACCACCGGGTTGGCCCCACTTTTGAGATATGGGATCGCCGCCGGTGATTTGGTATCACCACGATGGGTTGGCCCCATCATTGGATTCGTGACGGTCACGGTGATTTGGTATCACATTCGTGTCTCCGGACACCGAGGTTTGGCACCTCATAGCGCCTCGCCCCGGTGGTTTGGTACCACAGTGGGTTGGCCCCACAGATAATACAACGGGATTGACGCCAGTGATTTGGTATCACACGATGGGTTGGCCCCATCACTACTATTCGTGACTTCGAGTCACCAGTGGTTTGGCACCACAATATTGATGGATATCGTGTCTTTGGACACCAGTGGTTTGGCACCACCAGTGGTTTGGTACCACACGGGGTAGAAAAAGGAGTTGCGGATGGCTAGGTTTGGGTGCATGATATGCATATTTTCATATGAAATTGTGTAAGGGCCTGTTGGATGGGGATTTACACACTGAGTCTCGATGACTCACCCCTTAGTTTAATTTTGCAGGTAATCATTAGATCGCGGATTTGGGAGCTGAGGTGGACTCGTGGAGGCTATACATATGTTTACTCGTAAATTCATTTCTTTTATTTGGACTTATTTTTATTTGAGTTTTTGTTATGTAATAAGGCCTTGGGTATTTTATTTGGTTTCAGCTTTCAATTTGTTTATTGCTTATTATTAAATGATCAATATGGGATTTTCCTAAAATGATAATAAACCATTTCTTATTCAAAATTACTTAAACTCGATTTCTCACCACAACTATAAAGAATATGAGCTTTTTAACGAATGCACAGTTTTTAGACATTCCTTTCATGTGACATGCAGATTCTATTCGTAACGTTTAGAAATTTGGGTTTGGGGTGTTACAAAAAAGTTGTTTTTACATATATTAATAAATTTATATATATTAATAAATTTATATTTTAAATTGTTTTTACATATATTGCAATTATTTATTTATAAATAAATAAATAAAATTAAATATATAATAGTACTCAATTATTAAGTTAGAATATTAACCGTCATAAATTTAAAACAACCAAAGTCCAATAAATTATTTGTAATTGTGTTATAAAAAAAATAAAAAAACAAGGATTGAATAATTATAAATTAGCTTCCAAACCATAATTAATACTAGAAATTAATAATATTATCCAAATACATAATTAGTAGTACACCACATAACAATAACAACATTGTCCAAGTGCATAACTAATATTACACCACATTAAAAGTATCAATATCTTCAACCTTGAGAAAATTTTTGAAGCCAAATTTTTCTATGCTTCTTACTTTTATCTAAAAAAGATTTGGCCTCGGATTCATCACTCACTAGATAATCAAACACAGAACACAGGAAGTAATCATCAAATCCTTCTTCCTCCATCGACATCACTTCTTCGTAGTCTTATTCGCAGTAAATTGTTCCAAAGCATTAGCAATTTTCCCAAGTTGTTCACCCACAAATTTAATTTGTTCATCAACGACACTTTCTTGAACATTTTTTCTTTTACGTTTGGATGTGCCAGATGAAGATACTTTTGTTCTTACCTCTTGATCTCTTCATTGTCATGATCTATAGGCATCGAATCTTGGTTACCATCATCCAAATCTATGTCGCAAATGTTTCGAAAAACTCCTGTTGCCATATCTTTGCCAACAACCAAAGCCATTTCATCATAATGATCAATGCTTTTATTCAAAAATGGTTCATACTTCTTGTGTGCTGTTGGATATTATACACAATTAGAATAACAAGTAAAAAACAATTGAAATATACTTAACATATATATACATATATTACCATCATCGCTTTGCATCATATGTCACTCTATCACATGTGATCATTTTCATGTTATCATCCCATCCAAAACCACTTTCACCTCGAATTTTGCATATAATCGCCTTTGGTTTTTACAGTCCTCAAATGATTTTCCACATGCTTCGCATCGCATTGGACTTGAAATCTTTCAGAAATAGCTTCGACAACTCGATTAATAGAAACTGCTTTGAAAGTATTAGAATGTTTATTTCCTTTTTGGGCCTCCTCTGCTATAATTTCAAGAAAAATATGTTCCATCGGTTTTGTCCACCTGAATTGCTTGGAGGTCCCTTCTTTGTTGCCCTTACTCATTCTACATTAATAATTGTCATTGTCAATCATTTCAATATCCAACAAGCTTAAAACATAATAAATTCAATATCTAACAAGCTTAAAACATAATCAATATCTAACAAATTCAAGGCATAATAATTTCAAAATCCAACAAACTAAATTTTCAATATCATTATCCAACCAACATTAACAAAAAAAAAACAATTTTAATACTAAAACATACATAACATAGAAACAATAACCCTAAGCCCTAAACCTACCTAATATTTCTAGCCATATAATCAGTCCACATAGTTTGTGCAATTTCATCTCTCTTAGCAGACTATTCTCTTACTTCTTCTATTTCTTCTCGCTCCGTAAGAGTTGGTATTATCAAATCAGACTCAGGCTCCTCGTATAATCATTGATTAAGTAAATCATTAGGATCAACTCCCATTATATGATTATGAATGATACAACAAACCAAAACTATATCTACTTGAGTTTGAAAATTCCAAAATGGTTCAGCATCTAATACACGAAACCGTTTCTTCAAAATCCCAAAAACAAGTTCAATAGTGATTCGCAATGATGAATGTCGAAGATTAAAGAGTTCCTTTGCATTTTCAGGCCCCTGAGCACTAAACTCTTTTAAATGATATCGGACACCACGATATGGGGTAATATATTCATTTCGGATGCCATATCCAGCATCAGCAAGATAATATTTACCTACAATTTTACAAAACATAATTAATACTAATAAATTATGAGCTTACTAGAACTATTTGGTATTTAATGATAATTATTACCTTCCGGAATTCTTAATCCTCTTGGGCGTGAAAGTGCTTCACTTAAAATACGAGAATCATGTGCACTACCTTCCCAACCAGCTAGAACATAGGAAAATTTCAAATCAAATGTAATGGCAGCCAATACATTTTGTGTCGTCCCCCCTTTACGGCTACAAAATCTTCCTTGAATGCTAAGTGGAACGGATGCACAAACATGAGTTCCATCTAATGCTCCAATAGAATCTTTAAAATAAGGATAAAACCTTGGATTGTTTCTGATTTCACTAGGAGTTGACTCATCCGGTGATCTAATAACTAGTTTATACAATTTCAAAATAGCTCTCAATACAACCCTAAAGTAACGGTGCATTGTCTCAGTTGATCTATAATATCTAGATCCAATCACTCGAAACCTTACATTATGACCAAATTATATGTAAAAATATAACTACTTGCTCCCTAATATTCACAGATTTAGTTGATTGTAACAAATTATTCCTACAAAGAATATCACACAAATTAAAAAAGGCAATCGGTCTCATCCTTATCACATTAATACAATGTTGATCACCACTATATAAAATACTATTAATATAATTTTCTCTTTCCTAATCTCGATTCACACGAGGGTGAGAAGTAATTTCCTTCCTAGTTTTTAATTTTTTAATCCAAAGAGCCCCAAAAGCTAAAACCGAAGCCACGACTCCGACAATTGCATTTTGATCTTGACTACGATCCATCTACAAAAAATAATGCCACAAAAATATCACATATATGAATAAAGCTACCATGACTAAAGTGCATACATACATATATGAAAATATTAGAAATTGAGGACCCCCAAGAGAGATGGGGAACATGACCATGTGGAAGCTGTTGGGGGCATTCATTCATTTCCATTAGTTTATGCTTTATTATATGAATTGAATTCTATGGGGATCACCAACATTTTGGGTTTATTTTTATAAACCTACAAGTTGAGCTAATTCTGTAACAAACAGTAATATTCAATGATTCAGGGACATTAGTAGATCTGTTAATTCAATCAACCAAATTATTGTTCAATTAATTAAAATTTTTAAAGTTTTAAATGAGATTTTTTTTCAAAAAAAAAAACAAAAAAAATTGATACCTCTTTCTCTTATTAGTGCCCAAAAAAACATAAAAAACATAGTAACTTCTTAAACTTGAATGTGATATCAAATAATAATCTAATAATATTTTTAATGTGAGAGATTAAATGTATCCTTAAATTTATAATTATCAAATTCGTGGTGGCTCCAAAATCAATGTGAATGTACTTGTATATACCCTGGTTTAAGTAATGCATAAACAAATGACTAGGCTACTAAAGCTTGCATCAACAATTTTTTATTTTATTTTTAAATATGTACTAAAACAATATGTTGCCTTACTAAAATAATAATTTGGTTAAAGAAAACAGTATTTGGTTAAATAAAAATTAATATTTTTTTAGATAATTTAAGGAAATAAAATCCCAAAATTGAGTACTAAAGGATAAGAGTGTGGAAGTAATAGGCATGTGATAGGTGATTAAATAGGAGTTGGGGTTATTAGAGATAAATAATAATTGAAGTGAAATAAGTAGAAATTCCAGATAAACACCTGAGAGACTTTCTCAGTATGCAGACACCAACTGTCCAACCCATAAGTAAAGAAATTCAACTACCTATCAACGCCCCCCTTTGTCAACAACTACCATTCTTCCCCCTCTCAACCAACCATGTCGCCTATTACTACTCCTTCAATTTCCACACTTAAAACAACAACTACTCTGTCTCAAACTCCTCTTTATGGCTGACATGGATGGTTCTTCTGTTGATTCTAAAGGTAACCTATTTTCCTACTACAAGTTAAGCTAATTCTACTTTAGAGATGGTTTTAATTACTCTATGGGTTTATGAATTGAGTCACTCGTTGGACTCGGTTGGGCTCATTTTATAAAAATCTACTCCAAGTATTCTTACTATGGTTCTGTACTTGTAAAGTGATGAACCATAAAAGTAACATATTTAAAGCCCATATTTAATATGCTTTTGGATGATTTAAGCCTCAATTTATGTAAAAAGGTGCTCTTAATCCTTTATTTTCATGTTTTATACTCAGTAAAGCACTCGATGACGAAAAGAACGAGAAACGGGCTTAAAATGGACTAAATTGGGCCAAGCCACGAAACCAGCACGGCCTGGACTTCAAGCCACACGGCCGTGCCTCCTTAATTATCTAGAACACGGCCTAGCCACGATTTACATGGCCGTGCCTCATCAACGGAGTCCAACATGGCCTGGCCACGATTCACACGGGCGTGTGCCATGGCCGTGTCCCTGCCGCGGGAAAGAGGAATTTTACTCGGATTTGGATGCTTGGAGGCAAAGAAACACATTCCTAAGTTTACTTAAACTCCCAAATAGGAATTGCAATCAAATTAGGATACTTGGAGGCCAAGTAACACATCTCAAAGCCTATATAAACACCCCAGGTAGTAACTTAGAAGGGGAGTTCGGCAGAAGCCTTCTGCCAGAGCTTTTGTCAGGGGGAGAGCTAGGCCAAGAAGCTAAGCCGAGAAGGTCAGATTTGTGGGAATCACTCGAAGATAGCCAGTTGATCCATCTCAAAAAGCCAGAATTCTACTCAAGACGGAGGATCTCCTCTTCAATTCCTTCAGGGGGTTTTAGGGATTTCTTATGTTTTGTTTTATCTTTTCTCTTGAGATGTTTTCCTTTATTGTTATGAACTAAACCTTCGGATACCCGAAGGGGATGAAACCTATGATGAATCTTGTTATTTGATTATTTGAATTATATGATAATAACTTAGTTTGTTCTTAATTGTGTGAACTTAATCCAAATCTAATGTGCTTAGGTGGAGGAGGAATAGACCACGCCTAAGAGTAGATCCAAGATAATTAAGCGGAGTTGATCGCACGCCTAGAGATAGGGTGACGAGATTTTCTTTGGATTAGGGTGAAACCTAATATGGGAGTCCACGGATCGATTTCATGCTATTCTAGGGGGTTATTATGTTTAACGAGAGTTCCACTAATTAACCTAGGGTTAGACGTTGTTCGCCTCGAGAGAGGGTTTAATATATGTTAGGAGTCTCACGGATCAAACTAAGTAAATAAATCATATGGTTCAAGGTTAGATAACAAGTGAAGTCTAGGTGGATTTTTCCTAAGGGTATCGTTTGAGTCAACTGAGTTTTCCCAAAAGTTATTTCCCGAATTCATTCTTTTTTTGTCTTTGCGTCTTAGCTTAGTAAGTAGATTAGTTTTAGTTTAAACAATCATCACTTTATATTAAGGCTAAATAATAAAAAGACGGTGAGTATTAGTACTTTTAGTTCCTTTGGGTTCGATAATCCAGTCTTGCCTAAACTATACTACTGTTCGATAGGTACACTTGCCTTTAATCGTTGTCAGAGTTGGTTTTCGGTTTCGATCATTCTTTTATAAATTTTAAAACTCTGATTTACAGTGATCAAGTTTTTGGCACCGTTGCCGGGGAACTAAAATATTAAGAAAGCTCTATTTTTATTACTTTAGCCATTCTTTTTATTTTTCGCAATTTACTTTTATTTTTAGTTTAAATTTTTACTTTGCTAATTTTTCTTTTATTTGTTTTTGTCAGATAATTTTAGTTTATAGAGAAGATGGCACTAAATAACTATCAGTGGCGAGTTATGAGGACAACACCAACAGAAGCCGCCAGTGTCTTCAACCTCGACGCAATAACCAGGCTATCAAACCAGTTAGAGATGATGAATAAAAAGATTGATGGTTTGTGTAGTCTCTCGCAGGTACATCCAGTTATGCAATATGACTCGAATCTAGGAGGCGTGGCGAATCCTGAGTACCCACCCTACAGATATGGCATGAAGAACGAACAAGTCCACTATATGGGTAACTATTCTAGACCTCAAAATAATTTTTATAGTGACACTTATAATACAGATTGGAAGTACCATCCCAATTTCTCGTGGGATGATCAAGGCAGCCAAAGAGCGGAACTTCCTCCAAATTTTCAATAACCACCTCACCAACAGGAAGATGAGTCAAACCTTGAAGAGACACTGGCAAAATTCATAGCAAACACAAAAGCACGTCTCCAAAATATAGAAACGAAACAAGAAACATCGATTCAAGGGATCGAGGATCATTTAGGTCAGCCTGTTAAGCTGATATTAGAACAACCACAAGAAAGCTTGCCAAGCAACACTGAAACTAACCCAAAAGAACAAATTCAAGCTGTAACAACTCATGACAGTGAAAGGTTAGTGGAATCTGACCCAAGGCAAGATCCTGTGGTAAGTGAAGGTAACGTTGAGGTGAGCCATGAAATACCAAAATCGGCAATTACAGAGTACCATCCTCGTGTACCACATCCCGAAGTAATGAAGAAGGACAACATAGAGGAACAGTTTGGTAAGTTTCTTAAACTTTTAAAGAAATTACATATTAACGTACCGTTTCTCGAAGCCCTTTCGCAGATACCCGATTATAGAAAATTTTTAAAAGAGCAGTTGATAAACAAACGGAAGCTAGACGAGGAATCACATGTGGAGCTAAACGCAATGTGCTCAGCAATTCTACAAAATAAACTGCCACGAAAATTAAAAGATCCAGGGAGTTTTACAATTCCATGTTTAATTGGTAGTTTATCTATTGATAATGCTTTAGCTGATTTAGGGGCAAGCATCAATGTTATGCCTTATAAAATGTTTAAACAACTAGGTCTAGGAAACCGAGACAAACCAGGATGAGCATTCAATTAAGCGATAAAACTATCGAATTCCTAGGGTATAATTGAAAATGTTCTAATCAAAATTGATAAATTCGTATTCCCAATAGACTTTGTCGTTTTAGACATGGATGAGGACAATTCGATCCCTTTAATTTTAGGAAGACCCTTTCTAGCAACTGCCAGGACTAAAATTGATGTTGGTACATGAGAACTCATTCTTCGTATAGGTGACGAATCAATCAGTTTACAAGCTCTTGACTTGGCCAGAACATCGACTGATGAAGGTGAGAATGTAACATCCGGGATTTATGGTTTATGCATTTTTGCTTAATTATATGAAGTAACATGCCTGTGTGTGTGTTGAATGTGTTTTATGGATTTTTAGAACTTAGGAATATAGGCAAATGCCTTAGAAATTATTAGATTTCAAGTTTAAAAAAGGGAAGCTAAGCCTGATAGGCCTTAAGAGAAAATGTAAGGGAAATATGACACAAGAATGGGCTTGGTAAAGTGGCTTGGAGGCGCCACTTAGGGCCTTGGTATGTGACGCCTCAAGCAAGGGAGAAGGGAGGAGGTTCGAATCATGTTGGCAGCATGGGAGTGTGGCTTTTATTTTTGCATGTTGGCGTCAAGGAGGAGAGAAGTATTGGACGGCATGGGACTCTGAAAAGGTGAGGATAAAGACTTGATTTTCTTTTAAATTTCGGCTAGGAAGAGGAGATAAAGGTTGGACGTATTCAAATTATTTTGAGTGAGAAGCATGGAGAGAATATAGGAGAAAAAGATGGGATATGATGAGAGAATGAAGCAATGGCCGAATGTGGGACTCTTTGGGGTTGCTTAATCGGTTTTGAAGCATAGAAAAGGGATAATGCCGAATTTTGGGGTGTCCATCTTTTATTCTCTCTTTTTCTTCTTTGACAATTGAAGCCGAATTTCCCTTTGACACCATTGCCGAAATTCTCCTAACTTTTCTCTTCTTATTCTTTTCTGTTCTCTCAACCTTGATTCTTCATACTTGTTTTCGAGATAGCCGAACACTCCTTGCCATTTAGAACCATAGCCGAATCTCAAAGGGGCTTAATTCCCTATTCCTTGCTCAAAGCCTCGAAGCCGAAACCTTGATCTAGTTCATTTGTGGCCGAATCCTCTGGAACATTAAACTCCTTCCACTTTTACGTTTTCTTTCTTCACCAGTAAGTGCCGAAATCTTTCTCCTTGGGATCTAGAAGCCGATTCTCTGTGGATGCTTGTATAGTGGTAGGTATTTCCTTCCTTAGGCAATCGGTTTCCTCTCATCTTCATTTAGTGTGACGAAATCAAGGGTTGGCCTTGATTTCTAAGGTTGGCCGAATGTTCTTTAAGGCCATAGTGATGTGTTCTTTTGTGTGTAGCCGGAAGTAAGGAAGCATCAAGGATTTATTCGGGATTCGATTTATCAAGGCAAGTGATATGTGCAATTCGGCCAAAGGCCATCTTTATGGATTTATTGGTTATAGCCGAATCTAACATGTGACATATAGGAATCTCGACAACTTCAGGAGCTAGCGAGCAATTCGGGCTTTAGATAAGCAAGGTAGGTAGTTGCTAATATTCGGCCATAGGCCATATTTGGTATTTAAGTGTGACCAATTCTAACCATGGCTTATAGGGCAAATCGACAGTGGTTAATAGAAGCTTTCGGGATTTTAGTGAACTCGCTAAGTATACCAGGTGTGTATCCCACACTGAATCTTGATTGATTTACGGTATTATTTTAATATATGTGTTAATAATAATATGAAAAGTGGGCTAAGGTACCATGCAATGGTACAAAGTACTCAGGTACGTAATCTTAACATCATGTTAATAAACGTTATGAACATGTGGAATATGGCATGTATGTGAATATTGATAAGAATGTGAAATAAGGCCTAAGCCTTGATAATTGCATGATTTGTATGACATGGGGCATATGGGTGATTATGAAAGGGGAAGTGATTGGTGGTTTTATACCCCAATATCTGAATATGGTGACTTCGGTCACATAATCCGAATGTGGTGACTCATGTCACAATAACTGAATGTGGTGACTTATGTCACAAAATATATTATCTCGGTGGCTATGCCACGAATATTATAAGAGGCGATGAGCACGCCGATCGTGTATGCGACTACAGCCGATGATGTGTAGCGGATGGAGGGTTGACTTAGTAGTCCCCACGGTGTGCAAAGGTTGGTACGGGTGATGTGTAGCGGATGGTAACTAGGTTTGGGTTGGGTTTGCATCATTTTATTATTTAATTATATGCATATGTATGAACCTGGTATGCCTAAACTATTGGGATTTAGTGTTGGTTACACATTGAGTCTGTTTGACTCACCGCTTGGGAATATTTTTCAGTGACACTCGGTGATGGACCGGGCGGCAGGAGCTCGAGTGGTGGCCATGCTCACACATGAAATTATTTTATTTTGGACTTTCTATTTTCAAGTATTTTGGATTTATTTGGGTTTCCTTTGATGTAATAAGGCCGAGTAGAAAAGCTGTTGATGCATGCATTTTAATTATTTAGTATGATACGAATTTTATCAACTTAAAGTTTAAGCAATTTTTCTTAAAAATAAATTTTAAATGTTTAGACACCTAAACACAAACGATTTTAGAATTGAAGATTAAACCCCAAAACAAATCGGTATTTTTTTTATAAAACCACCCCAAATTTTCCGAAGTGATAAACATGAAATTAAAACGTTTTACTCGAGGAACATACCAGATCCGGTCTGGGCTCGTGGGCCGAGTTTGGGGTGTTTCAAATTGGTATCAGAGCCAGGTTCAAAACTCAGCTCTGGGGTTTTTGGGCTCCAAAATGTTTTCTAAAAATGGGCTTTTTAAAGGATAACCGGTCTGTTAGCTCAGCATGGCACCTGCGTCTCCGACCCAAGTCCGCCAGGTAAGTACCCTAAACCATTGTGTGATATACATGTGAGATTTATGGGCTTTATGGGCTTTATGGGACGTAGACTAGTTTAAATAGACTCTGATGGACTATAGGCTTAGTTTAAACCACTTCTTAAACTTTTATAAGACTTAATTTCACTAAACAAACCCGTGAACGAGCCACAAGACTAGGGTGTGGTAACAGGCATACGCATGTCTAGGATTGGATCCGGAAGAGCCTGGTATTTAAGCAGTCCTAGTGACTCACCTCCTCTTCGCTGGAATCCTACCTGGTGCGTAGTGACTGTTCACCTTAGTCGAGTTAGGGTGTGGCAATAGGCAGACGCATGCCTAGGAGTGGATTCAGGGAGAGCTTAGTATTTAAGCAGTCCTAGCGACTCACCTCCTCTTCGCTAGAATCCTACCTGGTGCATGGTGACTATTCACCCTAGTTATGAGGACTCGTTGATGGGTTAAACCCTATAATTAAAACCCAAAAGGGACCAGCCACCCTAGTTTGAAAAAAATTTTTATCGAAATACCCCTATTTCATAAAATCACCAAGGAACCCTGAATTGGAAAATTTACGAAATTACCCCTGATTTACAAAATTTTTAAATTGACCCCGATTTATTACCAAAATACCCCTGTAGGTGAAATAACGAAAATACCCCTGGGATAGGAATAAGACGAAAATGTTTGAATGATGAATATGTGTTGAATGAATGTGCTCCTTTAAATTAGGATAGAAGACTTGAAACTTTGATCGATCGAAAGAACTACTTCTAAACTTCTTTCATAAAATTTCTTCGCGGATAATCAGTGGAACAAAATACTAATGCATAAAAATTTCTTAATCAGATTAAAGCGCGATCGTAGACATGAGTTCTAGGGGATGTGGTCGTAATGTGCGAGGACGTGGTAGAGGCAGAATGACCGTATCGGAACCCGTTAGGTCTGGACAAGGGTCCGAAAATGAGGTACCACCACCCCCACCACCAGTGTTGGTGTTGAGCGGCAAGATCGGACGGGGAGGATCTGATGTGCAGGCAATGCTGCGAGTTCTAGAGATGGTGGCTAGAGCAGGTGGAGGTATGGGAGCTCAGAAATCTGTACCCGAGCGACTCCGAGCCAATGGGGCTGAGGTGTTTTGTGGTGTATCTGGTGTGGCACCCAGTACGGCTGAGTATTGGTTGGAGGCAACCGAGCGAATTATGGACGAGCTCGATTTAACTACTGAGGAGAAACTGAGAGGGATGGTGGTACTACTTCGCGATGAAGCATATCAATTGTGGCTCACAGTCCGGGATGGTGCCACAGCTGAGGATCTTACTTGGGAATATGTTAAGGCGGCGTATCAGAAGAAGTATGTTGGTACCAGTTATATTGATGCGCAGAGGAAAGCATTTCTGGGGCTGGTTCAAGGGAACAAATCTGTGGCGGAGTACGAGGCTGAACTCTTAAAGCTGAGTCGTTATGCTCGAGGGATAGTGGCTACGGAGCATGAACGGTGTGTCCGGTTTGAGGACGGACTTAGGGATGACCTAAGGTTGTTGATAGCTCCGCAGCAGGAGCGAGAATTTGCCGTATTAGTGGAGAAGGCTAAAGTGGCCGAAGGAGTTAAGGACTCTGTAAGGCAGAACTCTGATCGAAATAGGCAAAAGAGAGGATTCGGATCATCTGGGTCATCTGGGAATGCGCAGAAGAGGCTTAGAGTTGATGGGCCGCGAGGTCAGCAAGTTGTGACAGGAGGGCAGTATCGTACTTGTGATCAGTGTGGGAAGAGGCACCTAGGAGAGTGTTGGAAGAAGACAGGGGGATGTTTCAAGTGTGGGTCCAAGGACCACATGATTAAGGACTATCCTATAAAAATAGACGGGGGCCGACCAACAGGTCAAGGTTCTAATCAGGCTAGAAGAGGGGGACAACAGCCTCAGCGGGGTCGTGGTCCGAATAACAGAGGTAAAGGTGCTGGAAGAGGACGTGAGACCCCAGGCCGAGGTGTTGGCAATGCCGAGGCAAGACAATGAGGTCTAGTGTATGCGGTTCGCGTAGGAGGACGAAGACGCGCGGACGTCATAACTGGCACGTCCTTATAGCGAACAAGCCTTATTTTACTTTGATTGATGTGGGCTCGACCCATTCCTATGTTGCATGTAGTGTAGTTGAAACACTAGGCATAGATTCTGAACTATCTGATAGGGAGATGACTGTAGTAAGCCCATTAGGCCAAACTGTAGTGGTGAATAAGATCTTTCGGAGCGTACCATTAGAAATTCAGGGAGTGATATTTTCTGCCGACTTAATGGAACTTCCCTTCAGAGAATTCGATCTCATACTTGGCATGGACTGGCTAGTAGAACACCGAGCTATATTGGATTGTGCAGCTAAACGAATGGAGTTAAAAACGCCGGAGGATGAGGCGATAATTATGATAGGAGAAAGAAGAAACTACTTGTCTAACGTAGTCTCTGCCTTAAAGGCTGATAAAATGGTTCGGAAAGGGTGCAAGGCATTTCTGACTTTTGTTAGGGCGTTGGATGCCAAAGAAGGGGGAGTTAGTGAAGTTAGAACAGTAAAGGAGTTTGTGGATGTCTTTCCGGAGGAGTTACCTGGAATACCCCCGGACAGGGAGGTGGAGTTTGGAATTGATTTGCTGCCTGGAACGGCGCCAGTATCTATCGCTCCGTATAGAATGGCACCGAAGGAGTTGGTTGAGCTCAAGGCTCAAATCCAAGAGTTGCTTGATCGTGGGTTCATTCGACCCAGTGTGTCTCCATTGGGAGCACCGGTCTTGTTTGTGAAGAAGAAAGATGGGACTATGCGTATGTGCATAGATTATCGTCAGTTGAATAAGCTGACCATCAAGAACAAGTACCCTTTACCAAGGATAGACGACTTGTTCGATCAGCTTAAGGGGGCAGCGGTATTCTTAAAGATAGACCTAAGGTCTGGATATCATCAGCTTAAGGTGAAGGAAGCGGATATCCATAAGACGGCTTTTCGGACAAGATACGGGCATTATGAGCTCGTAGTGATGCCATTTGGTTTGACGAACGCCCCAGCCGCGTTCATGGATATGATGAACCGGGTTTTTCAACCCTACTTGGATCAGTTCGTCGTTGTGTTCATCGACGATATCCTAGTATACTCCAAGTCTGAGGAAGAACATGACGAGCATCTCCGGAAAGTGTTGCAAGTGTTAAGGGAGAAGAAGCTATATGCCAAATTCAGCAAGTGCGAGTTTTGGCTTAAGGAGGTTGCATTCTTAGGGCATGTGGTGTGCAGAGAAGGAATAAGGGTGGACCCTAAGAAGATTGAGGCAAGATTAGATTGGAAACCACCTAAGTCTGTGGCTGAGATTCAAGTTTCTTGGGATTGGCAGGCTACTACAGAAGGTTTGTGGAAGGATTTTCTTCAATAGCCGCACCGTTGACAAAGTTGTTGAGAAAGGAGGTACCTTTCGTTTGGACAGATAGGCAACAGGAGAGCTTTGAGAAGCTTAAGAGAGTTTTGACTGAAGCTCCGGTTTTGATTCAGCCAGAGGCAGGGAAGGACTTTGTGGTGTACTGTGATGCTTCTCACACAGGATTAGGATGTGTTCTAACGCAGGACGGGAAGGTTGTAGCTTATGCATCTCGACAACTGAGGCCACATGAGGTTAACTACCCGACGCATGACTTGGAACTGGCGGCAGTGGTCCTTGCTCTTAAGGTGTGGAGGCACTACCTTTATAGAGAAAAGTCAGTGATCTACACGGACCACAAGAGTCTTAAGTATCTGTTGACTCAGAAGGAGCTGAACTTGAGACAGCGAAGGTGGGTGGAATTACTGAAGGATTATGATTGTTCCATAGAGTATCATCCGGGCAAGGCGAATGTAGTGGCAGATGCCTTAAGTCGGAAAGTGGTGTCAGATCTGAGGGCAATGTTTGCACATCTGAGCTTGTATGACAATGAAAGTCTGCTGGCAGAGTTGCAAGTTAAGCCGTCATGGCTGAATGAGGTAAAGGAAAGTCAGTTAGTGGATGAGGACTTAAGTGCTAAGTTGCAGCAAGTGCAGAGTGGAGAGTTGGAAGATTATAGTATTAATAACGAAGGAGTGTTGTGTTTTAAGGGTAAGGTCTGTATGCCGAGGAACAAGGAGTTAAGACAGAGGATTCTTCAGGAATCGCATGGTAGCCCCTATGCTATGCATCCTGGAGGTACTAAATTGTACAGGGATCTAAGGGAACGGTTTTGGTGGCACAGTCGAAGAAGGAAGTTACTGAATTTGTCGGCAAGTGCTTGACGTGTCGCAAGTTAAGGTGAACACCAAGTTCCGTCGAGGATTGCTTCACCGATAATGATTCCGCAGTGGAAGTGGGAGAGAATTACCATGGACTTCGTTAGTGGGTTTCCCCTTACGCCTACTAAGAAGGACTCGGTATGGGTGATAGTGGACCGATTGACAAAGTCCACGCACTTCATTCCGGTAAGAGTTGATTATTCTTTGCAGAAGTTAGCAAAGTTATATGTGGCAGAAATTGTGAGGTTGCATGGAGTGCCACTATCAATTATTTCAGATAGGGATCCAAGGTTTACGTCTCGGTTTTGGAAGGCTCTACATCAGGCTTTGGGCACTAAATTGGATTTCACTACGGCTTTTCATCCACAGTTGGACGGGCAGTCTGAACGAGTAATCCAAGTGTTGGAAGATATGCTGAGAGGCTGTGTGATAGACTTCAGAGGAAGTTGGGAAGAATATTTGCCGTTAGCGGAATTTGCATACAACAACAGCTATCAAGCCAGTATTCGGATGGCACCGTATGAAGCGTTGTATGGACGAAAGTGTCGCACTCCTACGTGTTGGACGGAATTGGGGGAACGACGAGTTTTGGGTCCAGAGATTGTGGCAGAATCTGAAGAGAAAGTTGAGATAATTCGCGCACGGTTGAAGGAAGCATCTGACAGGCAGAAGTCGTACGCAGATCTTAAGAGGAAAGAAATAGAATTTGATGTGGGAGATCAAGTGTTTCTTAAGGTATCGCCTTGGAAGAAGGTGATGAGATTTGGTCGCAAAGGGAAGTTAAGTCCAAGGTTTATAGGACCATATCAGGTATTGAAGCGAGTTGGACCAGTGGCATACCAGTTAGAGTTGCCTTCGGAATTGAAGCAGATACACGACGTATTCCATGTGTCCATGCTACGTTGTTATTGTTCGGATCCATCTCATGTAGTTCCGGTTGAAGAGGTGGAATTAAGGCCAGATTTGTCCTATGAGGAAGAGCCAATTCAGATCTTGGAACGAGATGTGAAAGTGTTGCGAAGGAAGTCAGTTCCTTTGGTCAAAGTGTTATGGCGTATTCACGGATCGGAAGAAGCTTCGTGGGAGCCAGAAGAAGCAATGCGACAGCAATACCCTCACTTATTTTAGCCAGGTAATTTCGAGGTCGAAATTATTTTAAGGGGGGTAGAACTGTAACATTCGGGATTTATGGTTTATGCATTTTTGCTTAATTATATGAAGTAACATGCCTGTGTGTGTGTTGAATGTGTTTTATGGATTTTTAGAACTTAGGAATATAGGCAAATGCCTTGGAAATTACTAGATTTCAAGTTTAAAAAAGGGAAGCTAAGCCTGATAGGCCTTAAGAGAAAATGTAAGGGAAATATGACACAAGAATGGGCTTGGTAAAGTGGCTTGGAGGCGCCACTTAGGGCCTTGGTATGTGATGCCTCAAGCAAGGGAGAAGGGAGGAGGTTCGAATCATGTTGGCAGCATGGGAGTGTGGCTTTTATTTTTGCATGTTGGCGTCAAGGAGGAGAGAAGTATTAGACGGCATGGGACTCTGAAAAGGTGAGGATAAAGACTTGATTTTCTTTTAAATTTCGGCTAGGAAGAGGAGATAAAGGTTGGACGTATTCAAATTATTTTGAGTGAGAAGCATGGAGAGAATATAGGAGAAAAAGATGGGATATAATGAGAGAATGAAGCAATGGCCGAATGTGGGACTCTTTGGGGTTGCTTAATCGGTTTTGAAGCATAGAAAAGGGATAATGCCGAATTTTGGGGTGTCTATCTTTTATTCTCTCTTTTTCTTCTTTGACAATTGAAGCCGAATTTCCCTTTGACACCATTGCCGAAATTCTCCTAACTTTTCTCTTCTTATTCTTTTCTGTTCTCTCAACCTTGATTCTTCATACTTGTTTTCGAGATAGCCGAACACTCCTTGCCATTTAGAACCATAGCCGAATCTCAAAGGGGCTTAATTCCCTATTCCTTGCTCAAAGCCTCAAGCCCGAAACCTTGATCTAGTTCATTTGTGGCCGAATCCTCTGGAACATTAAACTCCTTCCACTTTTACGTTTTCTTTCTTCACCAGTAAGTGCCGAAATCTTTCTCCTTGGGATCTAGAAGCCGATTCTCTGTGGATGCTTGTATAGTGGTAGGTATTTCCTTCCTTAGGCAATCGGTTTCCTCTCATCTTCATTTAGTGTGACGAAATCAAGGGTTGGCCTTGATTTCTAAGGTTGGCCGAATGTTCTTTAAGGCCATAGTGATGTGTTCTTTTGTGTGTAGCCGGAAGTAAGGAAGCATCAAGGATTTATTCGGGATTCGATTTATCAAGGCAAGTGATATATGCAATTCGACCAAAGGCCATCTTTATGGATTTATTGGTTATAGCCGAATCTAACATGTGACATATAGGAATCTCGACAACTTCAGGAGCTAGCGAGCAATTCGGGCTTTAGATAAGCAAGGTAGGTAGTTGCTAATATTCGGCCATAGGCCATATTTGGTATTTAAGTGTGACCAATTCTAACCATGGCTTATAGGGCAAATCGACAGTGGTTAATAGAAGCTTTCGGGATTTTAGTGAACTCGCTAAGTATACCAGGTGTGTATCCCACACTGAATCTTGATTGATTTACGGTATTATTTTAATATATGTGTTAATAATAATATGAAAAGTGGGCTAAGGTACCATGCAATGGTACAAAATACTCAGGTACGTAATCTTAACATCATGTTAATAAACGTTATGAACATGTGGAATATGGCATGTATGTGAATATTGATAAGAATGTGAAATAAGGCCTAAGCCTTGATAATTGCATGATTTGTATGACATGGGGCATATGGGTGATTATGAAAGGGGAAGTGATTGGTGGTTTTATACCCCAATATCTGAATGTGGTGACTTCGGTCACATAATCCGAATGTGGTGACTCATGTCACAATAACTGTGTAACATCCCGAAATTGGGCCTAGTAGGATTGGGCCCAATGGGCCTTGATTTAAAATTTTTGAGAACGGCATTAATGCAAGTTAGACTTATTAGGTAAGTTATTTTGGAAGGTTAGAGGGCTTCTATGAAGTCCCGGGATCAAATATTAGCTTTGGGGAAATTTTGGTTTTAGGTGAAAAAAAAACCCTGGAAGTTGGCAGGTAGGCCTTAAGAATAAAATGTGGGGAAAAATGACACAAGTGGAGTGTGTGGTGTAGTGGCAAAGTGACGCCACTTAAGAGACAAGGGGGTGACGCCATAAGGAAGGAAGGAGGTCCAAGGTTCAAGTCTTGGCTTTTGCATTTTGGTTTTCTTTTACTTGGACCTCGAATTTGGCTATAGATTTATATTTAGTCGCGCATGGTTTAAGACACAAGAGGAGCTTGTGGCCAAGTGGCTAGCAGCGTGGATTATGTTGCAAGGAGCACTGGGTTGAATTTCATGAGAAGCAAGGGAGTATTTATTTTATGATGCTGGACGGGAAGAGTTTCAGTTGAATTTAAACTCTACTAACGAAGGGATCCCACATCGGAAAGATACAAAGAAGGAAGGTGAAGAGCTAGCTATATAAAGAGCATTCCAGGAGGAGGGTTGACACACCTTGGAAGGCATTTGGGCACATGAGTGGTCGAAGCGCGGATTAACACCAGAGTCCTATCAGGTGTGTAACTCTCTCTACTCTAGCTGTAGAGCGGCAAATGCCGAAGTGCCGATCACGGCAATAGTAGCCACACGAGCGTGCGAGCGCACGTGTGGGGCTTCGACGCAATAGTTGAGGCCATCAGTAGTATTCTTGTGGGTTGAAATTTGCTTGGAATTGCGATGGGCCGAAGGGGGCCCAATGGGCCGTGGGCCCAATATAGTAAAATGTATGATGGTGTAGTATATAGTGAACTAGACTAGGTGAATCTCATAAACGTGGCTAGATTTGTGTTAGGTGGGCCACACGAGCGTGTGGGCCCGAATGGGCCGAAATTGGGCTTTAGGCCCAATAGTCCATTTCGACAGAAATGGTAGTTGGGTCGCTTCGGGCGACACTGGGCCTTTGGAAAGGCCATTCCGTGTCTGAAATTATCTGAAATACCCTTAGTGGGTAAATTACCAAAATATCCTGAAGGGTAAATTACCGATATACCCTTGGTGGGTAAATTACGAAAATGCCATTGGTAGGTAAAATTACGGTTATACCCTTAGAGGTTGATTAGGTGATTATGTTGTTTTATGTCTATCGATTATGATGGTAATTCATGTTATACTTATATTTGATATATGTCTAGCATACATGACATAACGCATACACGAATTATTATGTCATATTGCATGGGTTATATGAGTGGAGGGGCGGTGATATTCGTGTCGACGGGCACCAAGTGGTTTGGTACCACATTGTGACTACGGTCACCAGAGGTTTGGCACCTCCGGAGGTTTGGCACCTCATAGCGACTCGTCCCCGTGGTTAACACCACCGTGGGTTGGCCCCACTTTTGAGATATGGGATCGTGCGCGGTGATTTGGTATCACACGTGGGTTGGCCCCACAACTTGATGATTCGTGTCTTGGACACCGGTGGTTTGGCACCACCGGTGATTTGGTATCACATTCGTGTCTTCGGACACCAGAGAGGTTTGGCACCTCATAGCGACTCGTCCCTCGTGGTTAATACCACCGTGGGTTGGCCCCACTTTGAGATATGGGATAAATGCGCGGTGATTTGGTATCACACGATGGGTTGGCCCCATCATTTGCTTTGTGACTTCGGGTCACCAGTGGTTTGGCACCACCAGTGGTTTGGCACCACATGTATTGACGGATATTGTGACTTTAAGTCACCAGTGGTTTGGCACCACCAGTGGTTTGGTACCACACGGGGTAGAAAAAGGAGTTGCGGATGGCTAGGTTTGGGTGCATGATATGCATACTTTCATATGAAATTGTGTAAGGGCCTGTTGGATGGGGATTTACACACTGAGTCTCGATGACTCACCCCTTAGTTAAATTTTGCAGGTAATCATTAGATCGCGGATTTGGGAGCTGAGGTGGACTCGTGGAGGCTATACATATGTTTACTCGTAAATTCGTTTCTTTTATTTGGACTTATTTTTATTTGAGTTTTTGTTATGTAATAAGGCCTTGGGTATTTTATTTGGTTTCAGCTTTCAATTTGTTTATTGCTTATTATTAAATGATCAATATGGGATTCTCCTAAAATGATAATAAACCATTTCTTATTCAAAATTACTTAAACTCGATTTCTCACCACAACTATAAAGAATATGAGCTTTTAACGAATGCACAGCTTTTTAGACATTCCTTTCATGTGACATGCCGATTTGGTCGTAACGTTTAGGCCGGGTTTGGGGTGTTACAATTATGGTATCGAGCCTAGGTTCAAAAACTACTGTGGGTTTGGGTTCAAAAAAATGTTTTCAAAAGATGGTTTGGAAAATGGTTTAGAAAAATATATATCTATTTTTTTTTAAATATGGCTTTGAGTCTCCGGCACCAATCCATTTGTAAGTTTCGATACTTTGTTTTGTTATATGTTGTATTTTGAATATCTATTCTGTGTGTTTGGGTTGGATGTGATGTTCGGATATAGAGTTGATTGCGTCATTGAAATATTTGTGCGCTTTAATGGTTAGGTGTTTTTAAGTATGTGTAGGATTTCTAAATTCTAGTTAAAAGTATATTAGGGTTATTGGAATCAGAGTGCGCAGCGTGAGCACAGCGTTGTAGGTTAGGTGGTGCAGAATGTTTCAGTAGTTGGAAATTTCGAGGACGAAATTTCTTTAAGGAGGGTAGATTTGTAACATCCCGAAATTGGGCCTAGTAGGATTGGGCCCAATGGGCCTTGATTTAAAATTTTTGAGAACGGCATTAATGCAAGTTAGACTTATTAGGTAAGTTATTTTGGAAGGTTAGAGGGCTTCTATGAAGTCCCGGGATCAAATATTAGCTTTGGGGAAATTTTGGTTTTAGGTGAAAAAAACCCCTGGAAGTTGGCGGAGTAGGCCTTAAGAATAAAATGTGGGGAAAAATGACACAAGTGGAGTGTGTGGTGTAGTGGCAAAGTGACGCCACTTAAGAGACAAAGGGGTGACGCCATAAGGAAGGAAGGAGGTCCAAGGTTCAAGTCTTGGCTTTTGCATTTTGGTTTTCTTTTACTTGGACCTCGGAATTTGGCTATAGATTTATATTTAGTCGCGCATGGTTTAAGACACAAGAGGAGCTTGTGGCCAAGTGGCTAGCAGGCGTGGATTATGTTGCAAGGGAGCCTGGGTTCGAATTTCATGAGAAACAAGGGAGTATTTATTTTATGGTCCGGACGGGAAGAGTTTCATTGAATTTAAACTCTCTTGACGAACGGGATCCCACATCGGAAAGATACAAAGAAGGAAGGTGAAGAGCTAGCTATATAAAGAGCATTCCAGGAGGAGGGTTGACACACCTTGGAAGGCATTTGGGCACATGAGTGGTCGGGCGCGGATTAACACGAGTCCTATCGTGTGTGTAACTCTCTACTCTAGGCGTAGAGCGGCAAATGCCGAAGTGCCGATCACGGCAATAGTAGCCACACGAGCGTGCGAGCGCACGTGTGGGGCTTCGACGCAATAGTTGAGGCCATCAGTAGTATTCTTGTGGGTTGGGGCTGCTTGGGCTGCGATGGGCCGAAGGGGGCCCAATGGGCCGTGGGCCCAATATAGTAAAATGTATGATGGTGTAGTATATAGTGAACTAGACTAGGTGAATCTCATAAACGTGGCTAGATTTGTGTTAGGTGGGCCACACGAGCGTGTGGGCCCGAATGGGCCGAAATTGGGCTTTAGGCCCAATAGTCCATTTCGACCAGAAATGGTAGTTGGGTCACTCGGGGCGACACTGGGCCTTTGGAAAGGCCATTCCAGGTACGAAATTACTGAAATACCCTTAGTGGGTAAATTACCAAAATATCCCTGAAGGGTAAATTACCGATATACCCTTGGTGGGTAAATTACGAAAATGCCATTGGTAGGTAAAATTACGGTTATACCCTTAGAGGTTGATTAGGGTGATTATGTTGTTTTATGTCTATCTGATTATGATGGTAATTCATGTTATACTTATATTTGATATATGTCTAGCATACATGACATACTGCATACACGAATTATTATGTCATATTGCATGGGTTATATGAGTGGAGGGGGCAGTGATATTCGTGTCGACGGGCACCAGTGGTTTGGTACCACATTGTGACTACGGTCACACGAGAGGTTTGGCACCTCCGGAGGTTTGGCACCTCATAGCGACTCGTCCCCTCGTGGTTAACACCACCGTGGGTTGGCCCCACTTTTGAGATATGGGATCGCCTCGCCGGTGATTTGGTATCACACGTGGGTTGGCCCCACAACTTGATGATTCGTGTCTTGGACACCGGTGGTTTGGCACCACCGGTGATTTGGTATCACATTCGTGTCTTCGGACACCGGAGGTTTGGCACCTCATAGCGACTCGTCCTCGTGGTTAATACCACCGTGGGTTGGCCCCACTTTGAGATATGGGATCGTCGCCGGTGATTTGGTATCACACGATGGGTTGGCCCCATCATTTGCTTTGTGACTTCGGGTCACCGGTGGTTTGGCACCACCGGTGGTTTGGCACCACATGTATTGACGGATATTGTGACTTTAAGTCACCAAAGTGGTTTGGCACCACCCGGTGGTTTGGCACCACATGTATTGACGGATATTGTGACTTTAAGTCACCGGTGGTTTGGCACCACCGGTGGTTTGGTACCACACGGGGTAGAAAAAGGAGTTGCGGATGGCTAGGTTTGGGTGCATGATATGCATACTTTCATATGAAATTGTGTAAGGGCACGTTGGATGGGGATTTACACACCTGAGTCTCGATGACTCACCCCTTAGTTAAATTTTGCGGGTAATCATTAGATCGCGATTTGGGAGCCGAGGTGGACTCGTGGAGGCTATACATATGTTTACTCGTAAATTCGTTTCTTTTATTTGGACTTATTTTTATTTGAGTTTTTGTTATGTAATAAGGCCTTGGGTATTTTATTTGGTTTGACTTTCAATTTGTTTATTGCTTATTATTAAATGATCAATATGGGATTCTCCTAAAATGATAATAAACCATTTCTTATTCAAAATTACTTAAACTCGATTTCTCACCACAACTATAAAGAATATGAGCTTTTAACGAATGCACGCTTTTTAGACATTCCTTTCATGTGACATGCCAGATTCGGTCGTAACGTTTAGGCCGGGTTTGGGGTGTTACAAACTGAATGTGGTGACTTATGTCACAAAATATATTATCTGGTTGCTATGCCACGAATATTATAAGGGCGATGAGCACGTCGATCGGCGGATCGCCTTCGATCGATGATGTGTAGCGGATGGAGGGTTGACTTAGTAGTCCCCACGGTGTGCAGGTTGGTACGGGTGATGTGTAGCGGATGGTAACTAGGTTTGGGTTCGGGTTTGCATCATTTTATTATTTAATTATATGTATATGTATGAACCGATATGCCTAAACTATTGGGATTTAGTGTTGGTTACACATTGAGTCTATTTGACTCACCCGTTGGGAATATTTTTCAGTGACACTCAAAGTGATAGACCGGGTCGGCGCAGGAGCTCGATGGTGGCCATGCTCACATGTAAATTATTTTATTTTGGACTTTCTATTTTCAAGTATTTTGGATTTATTTCGGGTTTCCTTTGATGTAATAAGGCCACTAGTAGAAAACTGTTGATGCATGCATTTTAATTATTTAGTATGATACGAATTTTATCAACTTAAAGTTTAAGCAATTTTTCTTAAAAATAAATTTTAAATGTTTAGACACCTAAACACAAACGATTTTAGAATTAAAGATTAAACCCCAAAACAACTCGGTATTTTTTTTATAAAACCACCCTAAATTTTCCGAAGTGATAAACATGAAATTAAAACGTTTTACTCGAGGAACATACCAGATCCGGTCTGGGCTCGTGGGCCGGGTTTGGGGTGTTTCAGAGAAAGTAAAATCAGTTGATAATCAATCTGTTCAAATTTCACCGCAGGAACAACCACAGAACCACGAACCTGAGCCGAAACAGGAACCTTGTGTCAACAAAGAAGAAGCATATGAGGAACGAAGCCTTGAGATCAACAAACTAGAAGAGGGGAAGACACACTTTAAAGAGGAGCCAAAACTGCACGAAGAAAAATCGAAGGAACCCCCAGACGAGCTGATAGGAACAACAAATCACTTCTAAATAGGGGATCAGGTATTGTTGAATAAGGAAGAGCCTCGAATAGCCAATTCAGACCTCAAGACAACCGAAGAAATCAATTTTGAGGTACTTGATTTCTTCCTATACGGGCCAGTCGAGGTAAGCAATCCTAAATTCAGTACTTTTGAGGTAAACACTACTCGACTTAAATTTTATATCAAAAATCGAGTTGATCGCATGAGGAAGGATTTTCACCTCCTCAAACCACCTTGACCATATGAATGAGAAGTAAAGTCTAGCTTAAGACTATAAACGAGCGCTTCTCGGGAGGCAACCCGAGCACTAACCCTATTAATTTTTACATTTTTTTATTTTACTTTTATTTTTCATTTTAGCACCTAACCATAAACTAACCAAAGTACAGATTTCCATGCTCACACAGCCTTGCACACGGCGGTGGCCATGGCCGTGTGGAAGCCAGAAGGACAAACCATGGACGTGCTAGTAACCGTGCATGACAAAGAATGATTTCTTTTCCCAACACGGGCTGCGATAAAAAGCCACGCCCGTGCTGACTTCCCGTGTGAGGTTACTGACTTATTGAGCACGAGTGAGACACAGCTGTGCCCTACAACCATGCGAGGGTACTGACTTGACAAGCACGGGTTAAACACGCCCGTTCTAAAGGACCGTGAGAAGAATACACGGATGTGCTACGAGACCCACGGCCGTGGTAAAACACCTAAACGCGCCCAAAATTCAAAATCACGAAAAACACGGACTGATTGAACTCAAACAAGGGCGTGGACCGTATCACTATTTAAATATTTACTTTTATTTCTATTTTTATTTTTATTTCTATTTTCATTTTTATTTTCATTTTTATTTTTATTTTTATTTTTATTTTTATTTACTTTCTTTTATTTTCTTTATTATTTTCTTCTTGTTATTCATTCCATTTAGATTTAGCTTAGGATACAAAAGAAATTAGGATGGCTGCTTCAAGGACTCAACCAGTTCGAGACGTTTCCCCACGTTCACCTCCAGTCCTATCCGGTTTCTTTTCATTGACTTCATCCAAAATTCAGGAAGTTTCACTTCTCTCCCTATCTTATGATTTTATGATTATTTTGCTATTATCTATCTTTGTACAGTGAGGGCAATGTACATCTTAAGTGTGGGGGGGTTAACTATAGTATTATTTGAAAATCCCTGAATTATGCCTTGTCTTAAAGTAAGTTTCTCATATTATGATTAGGATGAAATCTCTGATGATTTATGATTTTTATTGATATGTTTTAGGTTAAGTCATTGATAATTGTGCATTGATAATTAAATTTGAAGAATACTAGAGAATCAAGCATGATAAGTCTATTTTTCAGAAATTAAAAATTTTCTAGGTTGTCGAACTGAGTTTAAATATTACTTTAAAGTTTGAAATTTACGAGGTTGACATCAAAATACCCATAATTTTTGTGAGATTTTGAGCCTTATAGAGCATAAATTCTTTTTCTTGCTCACTTTATTGATTATGAGTATGTCAACACTGATTTGTTATTCTAGAACTTGCATCGATTATACATGTCGAGACCACATTTTTTTGATTTGATACACAGAGATGATAAAGGCACCTAGGATCTAACCCACTAACTCCTTAAAAAGCCTACCTTCACAATTAACCCCTAGTGAACCCCTTTTAATCCTAACAACCCTATTTATTAACATAACCGCTAATATTAACCCAGAACCCCTTTGTTTTTGTTATCACCATTCCTTTTAACTACCCTTATATCGAGATTTGATTTGATTAATAGCCTAACTATGTTTTTATTTCAGTAATTTATCTTTTATTATGTATTTATGATTGTTCTTAAAAAAAATCATCAAAAGTATATTCAATATTCATTATTAGTTATGTGATTAAACGAGCTTACACATTTAAATTCCAAATATCGAAGAAGAAGCTCGTAGTGTTAGTATTATTAGTTTTCAATTGATGTACTTATTATTATTAGTTCATTAGTTCTTAGTTAGGTAATATGTCAATTCAATCTCGATTCTAACCCTCTAATTCAGCCTTATTCCACACCTTAACCCTAGCCCCGTTACAACCCTAACAAAGACCTTTTGATTTGTGTTTTATCTCATATTTCAGTGGTGGAGATTTGATTTTCATGCAAGCCTATGGGATTAACTCTTCATGTTTGACTTTTGAGTGCCTAAATTTTGAACCTTAAACACTTTGAGTGATTTGAGTGAATCTTTTGTGAGGATGTCAATCTTTGTCGATTTCGAATCAGAGGTAATTATTTAGATAAAGGGAGACACCTATGTTTTGTGCTACAAAATCTATGACTTATAATGTTTGAATTTTTAGGACTTTTTGAGTTGAATCATCCATGTATGAATTATCCTTGAATTATGATGAAACATTATCAATGACTATTATGAATTGAGGGAAGTTTGTTTTAATTATGAGTTGAGAATTTTGCTTGACGACAAGCAAAAGCTTGAGTGTGGGGGTATTTGATGAACCATAAAAGTAACATATTTAAAGCCCACATTTAATATGCTTTTGGATGATTTAAGCCTCAATTTATGTAAAAAGGTGCTCTTAATCCTTTCTTTTCATGTTTTATACTCAGGAAAGCACCCGATGATGAAAAGAACGAGAAACGGGCTTAAAACGGACTAAATTGGGCCAAGCCACGAAATCAGCACGGCCTGGACTTCAAGCCACACGGTCGTGCCTCCTTAATTATCTAGAACACAGCCTAGCCACGATTTACACGGCCGTGCCTCATCAACGGAGTCCAACACGGCCTGGCCACGATTCATACGGGCGTGTGCCATGGTCGTGTCCCTGCCGCGGGAAAGAGGAATTTTACTCGGATTTGGATGCTTGGAGGCAAAGAAACACATTCCTAAGTCTACTTAAACTCCTAAATAGGAATTGCACTCAAATTAGGATACTTGGAGGCCAAGTAACACATCTCAAAGCCTATATAAACACCCCAGGTAGCAACTTAGAAGGGGAGTTCGGCAGAAGCCTTCTGCTAGGGCTTTTGTCAGGGGGAGAGCTAGGCCAAGAAGCCAAGCCGAGAAGGTCAGATTTATGGGAATCACTCGAAGATAGCCAGTTGATCCATCTCAAGAAGCCGGAATTCTACTCAAGACGGAGGATCTCCTCTTCAATTCTTTCAGGGGGTTTTAGGGATTTCTTATGTTTTGTTTTATGTTTTCTCTTGAGATGTTTTCCTTTATTGTTATGAACTAAACCTTTGGTGCAGAAGGAGATGAAACCTATGATGAATCTTGTTATTTGATTATTTGAATTATATGATAATAACTTAGTTTGTTCTTAATTGAGTGAACTTAATCCAAATCTAATGTGCTTAGGTGGAGGAGGAATAGGCCCTGCCTCAGAGTAGATCCAACATAATTAAGCAGAGTTGATCGCACGCCTAGAGATAGGGTGACGAGATTTTTCCGAATTAGGGTGAAACCTAATATGGGAGTCCACAGATCGATTTACTGCTATTCTAGGGGGTTATTATAAGCGAACGAGAGTTCCACTAATTAACCTAGGGTTAGACGTTATTCGCCTCAAGAGAGGGTTTAATATACGTTAGGGAGTCTCACGGATCAAACTAAGTAAATAAATCATATGGTTCAAGGTTAGATAACAAGTGAAGTCTAGGTGGATTTTTCCTAAGGGTATCATTTGAGTCAACTGAGTTTTCCCAAAAGTTATTTCCCGAATTCATTCTTTTTTTGTCTTTGTGTCTTAGCTTAGTAAGTAGATTAGTTTTAGTTTAAACAATCATCACTTTATATTAAGGCTAAATAATAAAAAGACGGTGAGTATTAGTACTTTTAGTTCCTTTGGGTTCGATAATCCGGTCTTGCCTAAACTATACTACTGTTCGATAGGTGCACTTGCCTTTAATCATTGTCAGAGTTGGTTTCCAGGTTCGATCATTCTTTTATAAATTTTAAAACTCTGATTTACAGCGATCATAAAGATACAATAACATTTCTGTTATATATGCCCACTTTGTCATCAATGTTTATGATTGTTGATGTATTCAGCTTTATCATCTGCACTTGATGTATTGGCTAATTCTGCACTTTCTGATATATAGCTTTATCATCACACAAATTAAAAGAGGAGTTTCCAAAGGTTCTGTAAGAAGACCAGCAAGCTGTACATTGTTTCTAAGTTCTAAACTACTACGCTTCCACTTGTACTGGATTAAGAATAATTTAAAAATTATTAATATTTATATATTTTATAATCTTAAATAAAAAATGTCTTATTATTATTATTAGGAGTATACACCCATTCTTGGAACATTGAGAAGTTTTGTCACTGAAAAACCCTCAATGACTCAACAAATGCTATCCATATTTGCAGCTGTAGTAAATTGATTATTTATTTTTGACAAAAGTTTTCAGTGTGTCGTGATTGGTACTAAATGTTATGAAAGTATCAGTTTGAGGCTACTAGCGAAGCAAGAGTGATGAGATGGATGTAAGGAAAGGAACCACAGCAAGAAATGCACAATTGGAGGTTAAGCATTGCAAGAAAGGAGAACTGATAGAGATGGATGAACTCAGGAGAAAGTTGACAAAAGTGGATGGATGGAGCAAAAATCATGTACAACAACCCGCTGAGCCAGAAAGATCTTAATGGTCAACTTAAATTCTGTTTTCAATGACTTGGAAATTAATTGGTACTGAATCAGATATGGTATAATGACTTGATGATGAAGCTATAAAATAATATCCAATGGTACAAAATATACTAACACTCAAAACATGATATTATCATAGAAGAGTTGGTCCAAATTGGATTGCTAAAAAGATTTCCTTTCTTATTTATAAAATGATGGAAAGGTTATGTCGATTTGGTGATACTTTTAAATCTCTCTTCTTCAGGATTCGTTACCAAAAGATTCAGTTGAATCATAAGCATAAACTATGCTGTGTTCAACCAAGTTGCCCCAACCCTCACTTTGGTGTTCAACAGTACTTAAAACACGGTATTTGCAGCGGATGAATTTTCTTTTTAAAACACATTTGGTTCTTGTTAAAGAAACCCCACGAGTATTTTCCATTTGTTTTTACAGTTGGTGGTGAAATTTCCTAAATTGTTGAATCAAGATAAGTAAAAAGAAGGAAAGAGACAACCCCAAATAACAAACTGAAAAGACGAGTAGCTTTAGCCTTCAATCATGGGAAAATGTAGCTAGAACAAGAAGCATAAAGGCTTGAAAATTTAAATCAGGGTAGCAGTAGTTGAGAAACCATGTTGGGTGACTGGTGTAGGATCAACTTACTATACAAGCCATAAATAGGTAGCAGATGGACCACAAGACCTGACCATTCTAATAAAAGCCAATTCACCCACTTTCACTAATCCAATCATACTCTCCGGGTATACAACAACAACAACCTACAATGCCTCCACAACCTTTAGCTAAACCCAAAACAACAATTAAACCCAAAACAAAACTGTAGCTAAGATCAAAACAGTTGAGTCCCAAGCTAAGATCAAGCAATCATTAGGGCTTCGATTTTTATTTTTAATTATTTAAAAAAAATCTGTATTACATGAAACAAAAATTAACAGAGAATAAAGAAAGGAAAACATGAGAGTACCTTGAGGAGATCAGAGATGAATTTTTCCAATAATACCTTAAGCCAAGACCTAGCGAAACGAAGAGGAACAGGAAAATTTCTGAGAAAGAGAGAAAGAGATTTGCCTGAGAAAGAATGAAAGAAGGAAAAAGAATGAATGAAGGAAAAAGGGGAAAGACTTACCTGGATGAAAATGGAGCCTTTAGGAAAATGTCTTACAGAAATGAAAACCGTAAGACAATTTCCCTAAAATGTAAGGGATTTTACCCGTGTATTGGAAAATATTTTCCAAATGGAAAATGTTTTCAGTCAACCAAACACTGGAAAACCAGGAAAACATTTTCCGGAAAATGAATTCCTGTAAACAAACACAGCCTAAATATAAAAAGGACTCTACTAGGTATATGTCATTTAACTAACAAAAGAAATTCACCAACTTTGTTGAGTTCAGGATTCTGTTTGGATGCTAAACTTGATACTCGAAATCTTGTATTTAACCTAACTTGCGCACGAAAAACAAAACCATACGCTGAGTAATGAACTCAGTAGTATTTCTATAATCCATGTATATAATATTAGCATTAACAAATCTACACTAATTAAACATGTATAAATATATACATATATCTACCATATACTTCTAACTTAAAATTACCAAACTTTACATCTTCAATATAAACATGTTAAGTGTACAAAACTAACACCAAGTCATCCCACTTCAATACAATCTATACGGACAATTCATTATACTTATAATAACAACCTTTCAAACATACCAATATCAAAACATTCCCTTATTAGTCATATTTTCAATTTACCACTTCTAATATCACCTAATTCATTCGTTCCTAGAGTCTTTCGACTCATTTGAATCTGTTTCGACCCTTAGGGCTCGCTTTCATTTGATTCACATACTCTATCGTATGATTACAACATTTTTTTTACATTTAACCATAAAACACATTAATATAATCATGTTAAACTGACTCAAATTTTCAAGATAAACACTCGGATTAGTCAATCTGCATCTCAAACTGGCACCGCAATGTATCACCGACTAACTCGAAGTATAGATCTGTACATTTAATAGAGTAACCAATTTTGCAATATCATCACATAGTTCAATTCACACCCCCGTCATTCTCAATTCATCATGTAATATAACATAATTTAGCCCAATTTCAAGTTAATTTCATACTTTCATCAAATTACACTATTTCAAATTCTATTTAGTTTAGTCCTTTACCTCGATACTGAGATTTATTCATACCAATTCAATTCAACTAAATTTTCACAACTTACCTCCGTATCTTACCATATAACAAAATATAAATATGCAACAATTAAAGTGGATTGAATTATAAAAATACAAATTGGAGACTCTGAACTATTCGTCGACGACTTTTTCTTTTTCTTTCCCTTTTAATGAATCCAGGTCGAAGTTGGCTATGGATTAACATAATGTAACACCCCTAACCTGCATCCGTCGCCGGACTAAGGTTAAGAGGCATTACCGGACATATCAGAGCATTTTACTCTCATTTCACAATATCAATCATACATCATCATTTCATAATGATTCATACACATATAGTCCCTTTAGAAAGTTTATGAGACCTTAAACATGCTTTAGATAGGGTTCGGGACCAAACTGATCTCATACGAAAACTTTGTAGAACTTAGAAAATATTTCTTTCAAAACAGGGCACACGCCCATGTGGCTAAGCTGTGTGCCTCACACGGCCGTGCCTTGGATCATGTCTCAGCCCGTGTGCAAAACTGACTTGAATCACACGGCCTATCACACGCCCGTGTGTCTAGCCCATGTGCAACTCTGGCTTGCTTCGAATTGGAGTAGAGAAGGACACTATCGAGACACACGCCCGTGTGTTCAACCGTGTGGGCAATTATAGGCCATTTGCAAGGCCAAATTGCTACCCATTTTGATTCATACCTACAAGCATCAAACAAGCATCAATTCATGCCCCAAAGGCAGCCAAAACATACTAATTATGCACAATTTAACCCTTAACAACATCATTCATTTCTATATGCAAAAACCAGCTCAATCATACCAATTTCAAGTACCAACATCACATCAAAAACATGTGATTCATACATCATATAAATCCATTTCAATTCATAGCATTTCTCACCATTTCAATTTCCCAAAATTAACCATGAAACCCACCAAATTAACCATTCATGAGCACATCAAAACATACCAACTTTTGCATCACATAGCATGGACTAAATTCACCTATATTCGCATTCATTATCAAGCCATATCACATGGCTATATATATACATGTTCCAAAACATATCTTAACATTTCTAGCCTATACATGCCATACTTCAATATGTACATTTTCAAAAGGTACCAAAATATAGTTTGATAGTGTGGTGATGATCCTCGACGATCCCCGAGCTTCCAGTAGCTTCGATAATCTATAAAACAATGCAAACACACACAAAGTAAGCTTTAAAAGCTTAGTAAGCCATATAGAAATAAACTTATCACATAATCAATTATAAACTATTTCATTCATATGAACTATGGCATAACACAATAACAAATTCTTATTTCTCATCTAGCTTCTTTGTTCATAATCACTTGCTTATAAACATATCACATTTTCATGTAGCTCACATATCAAATGTTCATATTCATACTTATCTTCCATTTCCAAATTTCATATACATTTCATACATACCTGAAACAGATTCATAATAAAAAATTCAATCATATCTCAGAATGCCCGTTGAACCGTTCAGAATCGAATAGGATACTCGGATAGTTCGAAAAGATCGTACAATGCCAACGTCCCAAACGTGGTCTTACATGTAATCAATATCGATGTCGCTGTCCCAGACAGGGTCTTATACGAAATCAAATATGATGCCGATGTCCCAGACATGGTCTTACACGTAAATCTCAAATCGATACCAACGTCCCAGATGTGGTCTTACACAATAACTCATATCGGAATCCTATGTCATGACATACGTATCCTAACTACTTCCTAAGGTTCGTACGGGGCTTTTAGGACGTCGTTACATTACTGAAACTTTCCCGGATTTCACATATTCAGCTCAAATTTCTATATATCACAATTCATTCACATATAAATAATACTAATTCAATTCAAACACATTTATTTGTATATAGACTTACCTCATACGGGAAAGAACGGAAACGAATGGCTATTCAACTACTTTCGACTTCCCCCGATCTAATTTTGTTTTCTTTGTTTCTTGATCAATACACATTTAAATTTAACTCCTTTATTCATCATATCATTCAATTCAATCCATATACACATATTTGGGGCATTTTACAAATTAGCCCTCACATTTTCACATTTTGACATTTAAGTCTGGTGGGCTCGAAACTAACAAATAATTTGAAAAAGGCAAGCGCACCTATCGAACAGTAGTATAGATGTGGTGAGTCCGGAATATAGTATCCACAAGGACTAAAATTACTAGTAATAACTATCTTTCTATTATTTAGCCTAATAATTAAGGGAATTTATTTTATTCTAAATTTTAACTAACTAATTAACTATGAACGCGACAGAGAGTGAATGAAATAATCGAATAAACCAATGATAAAGACAATACCCAAGGAAGAATCCACCTAGACTTCACTTATTATTCTGACTCTGAATTAAACGATTTATTCACTTGCCTTGATCCGTAGAAATCCCTGAATTATGTTAATATCTCTTTCGAGACTAAGAAAAACTGACTCTATGTTGATTAATTGAAATCTTTTTCTAATTAAAACCCCTATCGTCGCATTAACTCGATCTATGGATTCCCTTATTAGATTTGACTCTAATCCGGCAGATTTATGTCGTCCTATTTCTAGGGTTGCAATCAACTCCGCTTAATTATGCTAGATCTACTCTTAAACAGGGACTTTTGCTCCACTAAATAAGCACATCAAACTTGAATTAATATCCTGAAAATATTAAAGCAATGGTTTAGAACACATAATTAAGAACAAGTATTTATCATGTAATTCAGATAATTAAATAATAAGATTCATCATAAGTTTCATCCTCCCTAGGTATTTAGGGAGTTTAGTTCATACTCATAGAGGAAAACATCTCAAAATAAGAATAACAACAAGACATGAAAAACCCAATAAAACTTTGAAGGAAATTTGACTGGAGATCTTCAATCTTGGAGTGGATCTGCTTCCGAGATGATTCTGACGGCTTCCTTCGAGTAATTTCTTTGTTCTACTCTGCGTCCCCCTTAGGTCTTCTTCTAGTGTGTATTTATAGACTTTAGAATGCTCAGAAACCCTAAAAATTGGGTTTTTTCGTGTAATAGGGAAGCAGAGTGCGAAATCGACACGGGCTGGCACATCTGCGTGTGGCCAGCCCGTGTGGCTCACATGGGCGTGTGCCCAGCCCGTGTGGATCTTGAAAACTCTGATTTTGGCCCCTTTTTCACTCCTTTTGCTCCCAAATGCTCTTCTAAGTATAGAAACATGAATTTAAGGGATTAGGAGCATCAAATTCACTAATTCTCTTCATAAATCATCCAAAAATATGCCAAGCATGGAATTAAAATATGTTACATTTATGGTTTATCAAATATCCCCACACTTAAGCATTTGCTTGTCCTCAAGCAAAATCCTCAACTCACAATTAAAATTAAGCTTTCTCAATTCATAATTCTCATCAATAATATTTTTATCATAATTCATTAATAATCACACATTGATAATTTAACTAAAAGAGCATTAAAGATTAAAACAATCCAAGTCACATATTTTTAAAGCATGAAAACATAGGTATTTTTCCTTATCTAAATAATTACCTTTAATTCAAAACCGACAAGATTCGACATCCTCACTAAAGATTCACTCAAATCACTCAAAGTGTTTAAGGTTCAAAATTTAAGCACTCAAAAGTCAAACATGAAAAGTTATTACAATAGGCTTGCATGAAAATCAAATCTCCACCACTATAAAATGAGATGATACACAAATCAAAAGGTTTTTAAAGGGTTGTAATGGGGCTTGGGTTAAAGGTGTGGATAAAGGCTGAAAAAGAAGGTTAAAATCGAGATCGAATTGACAATTTACCTAACTAGAAAAATAAACTAATACTGAATAATTACATCAATTGAAAACTTATCAATAATAACACGAGCTTCTTCTCAAAATGTGAAATTAACCGTTTAAGCTCAAATAACATAGAACTAGTAATAATTAAAATAAATGTACATATATATTTTTTTCACTTCACTTCTCTTCTTTCTTTCTTTTTTTTTGAGTTTTGGATAAAAAAAGAGATAATTTAACAACTGAAACAAAATAACATAGTTAGGCAACTGACCAAATCAAATCTCGACAAAAAGGGAGTCAATGCAATAGGAAAAATTCTCAATGAATCAAAAAGAATGAGTTATGGGTTAATATTAAGAGTAGATCAAGAAACGGTTTATTAGGCTCAAAGGGGTTCACTAAGGGTTAATTATGAAGGTAGGCTTTTAATGGGATAAGTGGGTTAAAACCTAAGTGTCTTTATCATCTCAGTATATCAAATCAAAAGTGTGGTCTCGACATGCATAATCGAAGCAAGTTCTAGAATAACAAATCAATATTGACACACTTATAACCAATAATAAAGTTAGCAAGAAAAGTGTATGCTCTTAAAGGCTCAAAATCTCACAAAAATTATGGTTTTTGATGTCAATCTTGCAAATTTCAAACTTCAAGGTAATACCTCAATTTAGGGAATCAACCTAAAAATTTTAATTCTGAAAATAGACTTCTCATGCTTGATTCTCTAATGTCTTAAAGTTTAAACAATCAATGCACAATTACCTATGAATTTAATCTAAAACACATCAATGATAATCACAAATCAATAAGAATTCATCCTAATAGTAATATGAGAAAATTACTTAAATACAAGACATAATTCAGGCATTTTCTAATAATTATATAAATAACCTCCCCACACTTAAGATATACATGGTCCTTAATGTATGAATATATGTAATGACAGTATAAGTAGAATATCATAAGAGAGGGAGAGAAGTGAGACTGCCCTAAAGTTTGGATGAAGTCCTCAAATTAGTGACTAGTGGAATTGTAGAAAGGGCTAAATGTAGTGCATGATTCTGAGCAAGCTATTAAGAAAATAAACACAACTGGTGGAGAAGATTAAAGGAGTACTCGATTAGGAACAACCATAATAACTAAAATATAGTTCAAAATATATTAGACAAGTCTTTAAAATATAATAAGAAACATAAAAGACAAATAAAATAAAAATAAAAATAGAAATAGAAATAAGATAAAACAAGAAGACAAAATAAGAAAAGAGAAAATGGGTTAGGGTTTCTATGGGGTGACACGGTTGTGTGAGGGTCCTTGTTGGGCCACACAGCCGTGTCACACGCCCGTGTGGCTAGTTTTCAACTCGTGTTCGTCGAGGGAAAAAAATACCGTAGTCTTCACACGGCCATGGACACGCCCGTGTGTCCAGGCTGTGTGGTTCACACGGCCGAGTCGCATGGCCATGTATATCATCCTTCGCTTCTCCCACGCCCGTGTGGCTAGGCCGTGCCTCGCACACGGCCGTGTGCCTTGCCCGTGTAACTCTCTGACTTATTTTAAAATTCAAAAAAAATTATTCCAGGTTTCACACGGCTGTGTCACACGCCCGTGTGGGTTAATTTAAGGCCGTGTCTCTGTCGATTTTTGGGAAAATTTTAGCCCTATTTCCATACGGCCAAGGACACGCACGTGTGTCCAGGCAGTGTGGGTCAAAAACCTGCATTTAAACATGAAAAGAAGTAAAAATAAACTAATTAATAGGGTTAGTGCTCGGGTTGCCTCCCGAGAAGCGCTTATTTAGAGTCTAAGCTCGACTTACCTCTCATTCGCATGGTCATGGTGGTTTGAAGAGTTGAAACTCCTCTCTCCTGCTATCAGTTCTAACATCAAAATAAGGTTTAAGTCGAGTATTATTTACCTTAAAAGTACCAAATTTAGAATGAGTTACCTCGACTGTACCGTATGGGAAGACATTTAGTATCGTAAAGGGAGTTGTTCCATTTGCATTAGGCTTTGAAGTGACAACTCGATGATCTATTTTATCTAACAGTACCTGGTCCCCAACCTTAAATTGATTGGTTCTATCCTTAAGCTCGACATAGTGCTGCTTTTGTTCCTCTTTGACATAAGTCCGCCATTCGTCTAGTTCATCTATCTATAGCATTCGTCCTTCATGGATGGTTCCATTATTGGCGTATGAACCAGAACGTGGCTCATTTGTGTTTTTCGAAAGAGTTTCCTGTAAAGAGGGTTGAATCCTATGATTAGTCTTATTAACAGGATTTATAGAATCCTCTTTATTACTTGATGTTTTAACCGAATCACGAGCTTGGAGCGTGATCGTATCATCACCTACAGGAAGTGTGAGTTCACCTGTACCAACATCAATGATAGTTCTAGCAGTTGGTAAAAAGGGGCGTCCTAAAATTAAAGGGACGTCACTATCCTTATCCATGTCTAGGACAACAAAGTCAACTGGGAATATGAATTTATCAATTTTTACGAGTACATCTTCAACAATACCCCTAGGATGTAACATCCTGAAATTGGGCCTAGTAGGATTGGGCCCAATAGGCCTTGAGCCTAGTAGCGTTTAAAATTTTTGAGATCAAGAGATCGACATTAGTGCAAGTTGGACTTATTAGGTGGGTGATTTTAGAAGGTTAGAGGGCTTCTATGATGTCCCGAGATCAAACTTGGGCTTTGGAGAAATTTTGGTTTTAGGTGGAAAAAACCCTGGGAGTTAGTAGGTAGGCTTTAAGAATAAAATGTGGAGGAAAATGACACAAGTGGAGTGTGTGGTGTAGTGGCAAAGTGACGCCACTTAGGGAGCAAGGGAGTGACGCCACAAGGAAGGAAGAAGGTCCAAGGTTCAAGGCGTGGAACTTGCATTTCTTTTAGATTATTTTATTAAATGGATTTTGACCTTGGCCATAGACTTATCTTTAGTTGGGCATGTTTTAAGACACAAGAGGAGCTTGTGGCCTAGTGGCAAGGTGGCGTTACAGTTGGCAAGAGGTTTGAGGTTCAAGTCTCAGGATCAGCAAGGGAGTATTTATTTTATGGATTGGACGGTTAGAGTTTGAGTTGGATTTAAACTCTGCTAGCGGAGGGATCCCACATCGGAAAGATACAAAGAAGGAAGGTGAGAAGCTAGCTATATATAGAGCAGTCTATGAGGAGGGTTAAGATACCTTGGAGGGCGTTTGGGCACAGGAGTGGTCGGAGCGCGGATTAGCACCAGATTCCTATCAGGTGTGTATTTTCTCTACTCTAGTTGTAGAGTGGTAAATGCCGAAATGCCGGTCACACGGCGATAGTAGCCACACGAGCGTGCAAGCGCACGTGTGGGGGCTTCGACGCGATAGTTGAGGCCATCGTTAGTATTCTTGTGGGTTGAGGCTGCTTGGGCCACGATGGGTCGAAGTGGGCCCAATGGGCCCGTGGGCCCATATGAGTAGATTGCATGATTGTGTAATATATATTAGACTGGACTAGGTGAATCTCATATATGTGGCTAAATTTGTGCTAGTTGGGCCACACGAGCGTGTGGGCCCGAATGGGCCAACATCGGGTTTTAGGGCCAATAGTCCGGTAACGACCGAAAGTGGTAGCCGAGTCACTCGGGGTGACATAAGGCCTTCAGAAAGATAATTGCAGGTGCAAAATTACTGAAATACCCTCGATAGGTAAATTACGAGAATACCCTTGGTAGGTAAAATTACTGTTATACCCTTAGAGGTTGATTAGCTTGATTACGTTGTATTTCGTTTATCTGATTATGATGGTAATCCATGTTATACATTATATTTGATATATGGTTTGCATACATGACATACTGCATACACGAATTATTATGTCATATTGCATGGGCTTTGGGATATGATTGAAAGGGGAAGTATTTGAGACTGTCACGGTGGTTTGGTACCACGAGTGGGTTGGCCCCACGCATGATAATAGTGACTTTGTCACGGTGATCTAGTATCACGGTGGTCTTGAACCACGAGTGGCTTGGTGCCACATATGAGGTGTGTAGTGGATGGAGGGTTGATTGTAGAAATCCCCACGGTGTGTTGGGCTGGTACGGGTGGTGTGTAGAGGATGGAAAACTAGGTTGGGCTGGGTTGCATTGCATACATGTGATATACGCTATATTGAATGGGCTAAGGCCCAATGTGCATCCAATGGGCTTAAGGCCCGATTTTCGTTTAATGGGGATTTACACACTGAGTCTCGATGACTCACCCCTCTGCTTTAACTTTTGCAGGTAATCCCTAGCTTGAGGATTTGGAGCCGAGGTGGACTCTGTGGTGGCCATACGTCGTCACTTTAGTAAATTAAGTGTTATTTTCTTTTAAGTTTCATTTTAATTCGGGATTATGTTCTGTAATAAGGCCACTGGGATTTTAATTTGGTTTTTGTTTTAATGCGGTTATTATCTATGATAAAATGATCAATACGGAGTTTTCCTAAAAACACAAATAACTATTTTCCAAAATATTAATGAACAGTTCACAAACTACTGATAATCAAAACTCGAAATTTTTAAACGATCGCGAATTTTTTTTAACTATCTTTCCTTGTGACATACCAGATCCGGTCGTAACGTGTAGGCCGGGTTTGGGGTGTTACATAGGAAATCTAATGGTTTTATCTACTAATTGAATGCTCATCCTAGTTTGTTTGGGTTTCCCAAGACCTAGCTGCTTAAACATTTTGTAAGGCATGACATTAATACTTTCCCCTAAATCAGCTAAAGCATTCTTTACATTTAAACTACCAATTAAACAAGGAATAGTAAAACTCCCTGGATCCTTCAATTTGTTGGGTAGTTTATTTTGTAAGATAGCTGAGCACACTACACTTAGCTTCACGTGCGACAAATCATCTAACTTCCGTTTGTTTGCCAAAAGCTCCTTTAAAAATTTAACTGAGTTGGGCATCTGCGAAAAAGCTTCAATAAACGGTAAGTTAATATGTAACTTTTTCAAAAGTTTAAGAAATTTACCGAATTATTCATTTGTGCGGTCTTTCTTTGTCGCGTTGGGATATGGCACACGAGGTGTATACTCCTTACTTACCAGTTTTTGTTTACTGTGGCTTTCATCAACCTTACCTTTACTTACCACGCTTTCTCACCTCGGTTCAGATTCAAATTCAACTAACCCTTCTTCATCTCGAACAGTAATGGCGTGAAGTTGCTCCCTTGTGTTAGTTTCGGTGTTTCTTGGCAAGCTACCTTGTGGTCGTTCTGAAATCATCTTTGCCAATTGACCGATTTGATTCTCAAGCCCTTGAATCGACACTTGTTGATTTTTGAGTGTTGTTTCGGTGTTTTAGAAGCGGGTTTCTGACACCGAAATAAATTTCATCAGCATCTCTTCAAGGTTTGGCTTCTTCTCCTACTGGTAGGGTTATTGTTGAAAGCCTGGAGGGGGTTGTGGTCTCTGATTTCCTTGACCACCCCATGAGAAATGGGGATGGTTCTTCCAACCTGCATTGTAAGTGTTACTATAGGGATTATTCTGAGGTCTAGAATTATTACCCATATAGGGGACTTGCTCATTCTCTATGCTCGGGTTGTAAGATGGATATTCTGTGGTGTTCATCCCTCCTCCATTTGTGTTGTATTACATCACTGGATGTACTGCGAAGAACCATACAAACCATCAATTTTCTTATTTAAGAGATCTACCTGGTTTGATAGCATAGTGACCACGTCAACATTAAAAACATCGGCTGCTTTCATCGACTTTGTCCTCATGACTTGCCACTGATAATTATTCAATGACATCTCCTCTATAAACTCATAAGCCTCCTCATGTGTTTTGTTATTTAGCGTACCGCCGGCGGCTGCATCGATCAGTTGCCTAGTTGAGGGGTTCAAATCATTGTAGAAAGTTTGAACCTGTAGCCATAGAGGTAACCCATGGTGAGGGCACCTTCTCAATAAGTCCTTATACCTCTCCCAAGCATCGTAAAGAGTTTCTAAATCCATCTGCATAAAAGAAGAGATATCATTCCTCAACTTTTCCGTTTTAGCCGGCGGAAAATATTTTAATAAAAATTTTTCGGTCATTTGTTCCCAAGTAGTGATGGAACCTCGTGGTAACGAGTTCAACCACTGTTTATCTTTATTCCTTAATGAAAAAGGAAATAACCGAAGGCGAATGGCATCATCAAAAACGCCATTAATCTTGAAAGTGTCGCAACATTCTAGAAAGTTGGCCAAATGAGTATTTGGGTCCTCATCCTGCAAACCATCAAACTGAACAAACTGTTGAATCATTTGAATAGTGCTAGGTTTCAGTTCAAAATTATTTGCAGCAATAGCAGGTCCAACAATACTCGATTCACCCCAATTAAATTGGGCTTAGCATAATCGTACATAGTACGAGGAGCAGGATTTTGATTCACCGGATTCACGGAAACCACAGGAGGTAGCGGATTATTCTGATTTTCAGCCATCTCATCGGTAATATTGGTATCGTCCTCTTGCTCTTCCTCTATATACTGTAGACTTCGCCTTATTTCTCTATGATTTCTGCGAGCTGTGCTTTCGATTTTGCTATCAAATAGTAGGGGTCCTGATGGGTTCCTTCTAGTCATAAACTAAAAATACCTGCCAGAAGCAAATAAAAGAAAAGTTAGTAAATTAAAATAAAAACACAAATAAATTGCAATAAAAATAAAAATGGCTAAAGTAATAAAAATTAAGCGTTCCTAATATCTTAGTCCCCAGCAACAGCGACAAAAACTTGGTGGGCTCAAAACTAACTAATAAGTCGACAAAGGCAAGCGCACCTACCGAACAGTAGTATAGATATGGTGATTCTGGAATATCGTATCCACAAGGACTAAAATTACTAGTAATAACTATCTTTCTATTATTTAGCCTAATAATTAAGGGAATTTATTTTATTCTAAATTTTAACTAACTAATTAACTATGAATGCGACAGAGAGTGAATGAAATAATCGAATAAACCAATGATAAAGACAATACCCAAGGAAGAATCCACCTAGACTTCACTTATTATTCTGACTCTGAATTAAACGATTTATTCACTTGCCTTGATCCGTAGAAATCCCTGAATTATGTTAATATCTCTTTCGAGACTAAGAAAAACTGACTCTATGTTGATTAATTGAAATCTCTTTCTAATTAAAACCCCTATCGTCGCATTAACTCGATCTATGAATTCCCTTATTAGATTTGACTCTAATCCGGTAGATTTATGTCGTCCTATTTCTAGGGTTGCAATCAACTCCGCTTAATTATGCTAGATCTACTCTTAAACAGGGACTTTTGCTCCACTAAATAAGCACATCAAACTTGAATTAATATCCTAAAAATATTAAAGCAATGGTTTAGAACACATAATTAAGAACAAGTATTTATCATGTAATTCAGATAATTAAATAATAAGATTCATCATAAGTTTCATCCTCCCTAGGTATTTAGGGAGTTTAGTTCATACTCATAGAGGAAAACATCTCAAAATAAGAATAACAACAAGACATGAAAAACCCAATAAAACTTTGAAGGAAATTTGACTGGAGATCTTCAATCTTGGAGTGGATCTGCTTCTGAGATGATTCCGACGGCTTCCTTCGAGTAATTTCTTTGTTCTACTCTGCGTCCCCCTTAGGTCTTCTTCTAGTGTGTATTTATAGACTTTAGAATGCTCAGAAACCCTAAAAATTGGGTTTTTCCGCGTAACAGGGAAGTAGGGTGCGAAATCGACACGGGCTGGCACATGGGCGTGTGGCCAGCCCGTGTGGCTCACATGGGCGTGTACCCAGCCCGTGTGGATCCTGAAAACTCTGATTTTGGCCACTTTTTCGCTCCTTTTTCTCCCAAATGCTCTCCTAAGTATAGAAACATGAATTTAAGGGATTAGGAGCATCAAATTCACTAATTCTCTTCATAAATCATCCAAAAATATGCCAAGCATGGAATTAAAATATGTTACATTTATGGTTTATCAAAGTACCTAATTCACAAAATCACAAAATATACAAAATTTCATTACACTATAGCTTGGCCAAATATTCACTTGGTTCAAATAAGCCCACATATTTCATTTATTTCACATTTTAGTCCTTCAATTTCTCATTTTCACAAATTAACCCATAATAATCAATTTCATCAAAAATCCCAATACAAAACATATTTATCTAACATCAAGCTTCCATATTTTACCATTTAACATCAAAAAGCTCACAACATCAACAATGGCATAACTCAAAATCATCATCAATTTCATGAATTAAAGCATGGGCTTGATAGAACATAAGGCAACGATCACAAAAACGTAAAAATTATCAAAAACGGATCAAAAATCATACCTCAATTAAGCTTATCAATGACCGAATGAAACTAAGCTTTAAACCCTTTCTTTTTCTTTCAAATTCGGTGAAAAGATGATGATAATGGCCATCAAATTGTTTTTATTTTAATTATATTAACATTGATTATCAAATACCAATTTTAACATTGGTTTGAAACATTTATAAACATATAATGGATGGCCATAATTGTCCACTTTCAAGTTAATGGCATAATAACTACATAAGAACCCCTTAATTATAAAGACACATCAATTCAGCACTTAATTAAATAGAAGGCTACTTTTGCATTTTCTACAATTTAGTCATTTTTTTTACAAATTAAGCATACAAACGGTCAAATTAAATCGCATAAATTTCACACATACCAATTCACATGCTGTATACTCAGAAAATAATATTAAAACATTTTTCTTACTCGAATTTGTGGTCCCGAAATCACTATTCTGACTAGGGTATAAACCGGGCTGTTACAATTCTCCCCCTTAGGGATTTTCGTCCCCGAAAATCTTACCGTTGAACAGATTCAGATATTGCTGTCTCATAGCATCTTCGGGTTCCCACGTAGCTTCTTTGACCCCATTTCGATGCCACAACACTTTTACTAATGGAATTCTCTTATTTCGTAATTCTTTAATCTCGCGTGCTAATATACGGATCGGTTCTTCTTCATAAGTCATATCGGACTGAATCTCTATCTCAGACGGAGAAATTACATGCGAAGGATCTGATCTGTATCGTCGAAGCATCGATACATGAAACACATTGTGAATATTTTCTAACTAAGATGGTAGCAACAGTCTATAAGCAACTGGCCCAATACGCTCGATAATCCTATACGGACCGATGAATCTCGGACTCAATTTGCCTTTTCTACCGAATCAGAGTATTTTCTTCCACGGAGACACTTTCAAAAATACTTTATCACCAATCTCAAATTCAATATCTTTTCGTTTCAAATCTGCGTATGATTTCTGTCGATCAGACGCTGCTTTCAGAATATTTCGTATCACTTTTACTTTATGTTCAGTCTCTTTAATCAAATCAATCCCGTGGATCTTATTTTCACTAAGTTCAGACCAGTACAGAGGTGTTCGGCATTTCCTACCATACAAGGCTTCATATGGTGCCATTTTAGTGCTCAATTAAAAACTATTATTATACGCGAATTCAATCAATGGAAAATACTATTTCTACATACCTTCAAACTAAAGAATGCAACATCTCAACATATCCTCAAGTATCTGAATAATCTGTTCGGATTGACCATCCGTCTGTGGATGAAAAGCAGTACTGAAATGCAATTAAGTACCTAAAGCCTCTTGCAGTTTCTTCCAAAACCGCGAAGTAAACCTCAGATCTCTGTCAGACACAATAGATAGTGGCACCCCGTGCAATCTCACAATATCAGAAATGTATAACTCAGCTAACTTACCAAGCGAATAATCCGTTCTCACTTGAATAAAATGAGCTGATTTTGTCAATCTATCAACTATAACTCAGATTGCATCTTTCTTCCTCGGATTTAAAGGCAAACCAGAAACAAAATCAATTGTCACTCCATCCCATTTCCACTCGGGAATCATAACTGGTTGTAACAAACCGGATGGCACCTGATGTTTAGCTTTAACTTGCTGACAGATCAAACATTTCGAAACAAAATCGGAGATATCTCTTTTCATTCTAGGCCACCAGTAAAGTTGTTTCAAATCATTATACATCTTTGTACTTCCTGGATGAAGAGATAAACGACTGCTGATCGCTGTGAAGTCAGAGTTTTAAAATTTATAAAGATAATGATTGAACCTGGAAACTAAATATGACAACGATTGAGGCAAGTGCACCTATCGAACAGTAGTATAGCTTAGGAAAGACCGAATTGTCGAACCCAAAGGAACTAAAAGTACTAATACTAACTTTCTTTCTATTATTTAGCCTAAAATAAGTGAAGATGTTTATTAATCTAAATTAACTAATTACTAAGCTAAAGACGCAAAGACAAAAAGAATGAATTGGGGAAATACTTGGGAAAAACTCAGTTGATTAAAACGATACCCTTAGGAAGAATCCACCTAGACTTCACTTGTTATCTAACACTGAACCAGACGATTTATTCACTTGACTTGATCCGTAGGACTCCCTAATGCATATTAAACCCTCTCTCGAGGCGAATAATATCTAACCCTAGGTTAATTAACAGAAATCTCTTTCTCGAATAATAACCCCCTAGAGTAGCAGTAAATCGATCTATGGATTCCCATATTAGGTTTCACCCTAATCCGGCAAAATCTCATCACCCTATCTCTAGGCGCGCGATCAACTCCGCTTAATTATGCTAGATCTACTCTTAAGCAGGGAATTTTGCTCCACCACCTAAGCACATCATACTTGAATTAATATCCGTGAAATATCAACACAAGAATTAAGCACACATAATTAAGAACAAATCAAGTATTTATCATATAGTTCAGAAAATAATAACAAGATTCATCTAGGTTTCATCCCCCTTCAGGTATCTGAAGGGTTTAGTTCATAATAATAAAATAAAACATCTCAGAAGAAAAGATAAAATAAAACATAAGAAATCCCTAAAACCCCCCTGAAGGAATTGAAGAGGAGATCTTCTGTCTTGAGTAGAATTCCGGCTTCTTGAGATGGATCAACTGGCTATCCCTTGAGAGTTTCCAACAAATCCAACCTTTTCGGCTCGGCTCCTTGGCCTAGCTAACCGCCCTGACAAAAGCCCTGGCAGAAGGCTTCTGCCGAACTCCCTGGATAAGTTGCCCCTTAGGGTGTTTATATAGGCTTTGAGATGTGTTACTTGGCCTCCAAGTATCCTAATTTGAGTGCAATTCCTATTTGGGGGTTTAAATAGACTTTGGAGTGTGTTTCTTTGCCTCAAAGCATCCAAATCCGAGTGAAACTCCTCTTGGCCGCGGCAGGGACACGGCCATGGCACACGCCCATGTGAATCGTGGCCAGGCCATGTGGACTTCGTTGATGAGGCACGGCCGTGTAAATCGTGGTCCAGGCCGTGTTTGAGATCTTTAAGGAGGCACGGCCGTGTGATCTTTGGTCCAGGCGTGTCGATTTCATGCTTTGGCCCATTTATCCCGTTTTAAGCCCGTTTTGTGTTCTTTTCATCCCCTGGTGCTTTCCTGAGTATATATGATAAACCGTAAAAGTAACATATTCTAAGCCCACATTTAGTATGCTTTTGGATTATTTAAGCCCCAATTTATGTAAAAAGGTGCTCTTAATCCTTTCTTTTCATGTCTTATACTCAGGAAAGCACCCGATGACGGAAAGAACGAGAAACGGGCTTAAAACGGACCAAATTGGGCCAAGCCACAAAATCAAAGACGGCACGGACTTCAAGCCACACGCGCCGTGCCACCATTCCTACTAGAACACGGTCTTACCACGACTTACACGGCCGTGCCTCATTCTTGATGTCGAACACGGCTTGGCCGCGATTTACACGGCGTGTGCCATGGCCGTGTGCCTCGCCGCCATGGAAGAGCAATTTCATTCGGGAAAGGATACTTAGGGAGAAAGAAACGTGTTTCAAAAGCCTATAAATACACCCTAGGTACCAACGAAAGGGGGGCGGAGAGCTAGGCCAAGAAGCCAAGCCGAGAAGGTCGATTTGTGGGAATCACTCGAAGATAGCCAGTTGATCCATCTCAAGAAGCGAGAATTCTACTCAAGACGGAGGATCTCCTCTTCAATTCCTTCAGGGGTTTTAGGGATTTCTTATGTTTTGTTTTATCTTTTCTCTTGAGATGTTGTCTTTATTATTATGAACTAAACCTTCGGATACCCGAAGGGGATGAAACCTATGATGAATCTTGTTATTTGATTATTTGAATTATATGATAATAACTTAGTTTGTTCTTAATTGTGTGAACTTAATCCAAATCTAATGTGCTTAGGTGGAGGAGGAATAGACCCTACCTAAGAGTAGATCCGACATAATTAAGCGGAGTTGATCGCACGCCTAGAGATAGGGTGACGAGATTTTGCCGGATTAGGGTGAAACCTAATATGGGAGTCCATAGATCGATTTACTGCTATTCTAGGGGGTTATTATAAACGAACGAGAGTTCCACTAATTAACCTAGGGTTAGACGTTCTTCGCCTCGAGAGAGGGTTTAATATACGTTAGGGAGTCTCACGGATCAAACTAAGTAAATAAATCATATGGTTCAAGGTTAAATAACAAGTGAAGTCTAGGTGGATTTTTCCTAAGGGTATCGTTTGAGTCAACTGAGTTTTCCCAAAAGTTATTTCCCGAATTCATTCTTTTTGTCTTTGCGTCTTAGCTTAGTTAGTAGATTATTTTTATTTTAAACAATCATCACTTTATATTAAGGTTAAATAATAAAAAGACGGTGAGTATTAGTACTTTTAGTTCTTTTGGGTTCGACAGTCCCGTCTTGCCTAAACTATACTACTTTTCGATAGGTGCACTTGCCTTTAATCGTTGTCAGAGTTAGTTTCCAGGTTCGATCATTCTTTTATAAATTTTAAAACTCTGATTTACAGCGATCAAGTTTTTGGCACCGTTGTCGGGGAAATAAAATATTAAGAAAACTCTTTTTTATTACTTTAGCCATTATTTTTATTTTTATTTTTCGCAATTTATTTTTATTTTTAAATTTGCTAAACTTTCTTTCTTTCTTTTCCTAGCAGGTACCTCTAGTTTATGACTAAAAGGAACCCGAGAGGACCTTTAGTATACGATAGTGATATTGAAGCTACCGCTCGAAGAAATCGCAGAGAAATTAGGCGAGCCCTAAATTACCAAGAAGTGCGAGAAGACAGATCCAATCCTACTGAAGGGATGGACGAAAATAATCTTCCACCACAAGATGTGGGAGAAAATAGTGCTCCTCGTACTATGTTTGATTATGCTAAACCTCATTTAACAGGAGCCGAATCTAGTATTGTTAGGCCTGCTGTAGCTGCTAATAATTTTGAATTAAAGCCTAACACTATACAAATGATTCAACAGTTTGTTCAATTTGATGGTTTACAGGACGAAGATCCAAATGCTCATATAGCTAATTTTTTAGAGTTCTGTGATACCTTCAAAATAAATGGCATTTCTGATGATGCCATATGTCTTGATTATTTCCTTTTCATTAAAGAATAAAGCTAAACAGTGGTTAAACTCGTTACCACGAGGGTCAATCACTACATGGGAACAAATGACCGAAAAAATTTTATTAAAATATTTCCCACCGGCCAAAACGGCCAAATTACGTAATGATATCTCTTCTTTTGTGCAGATGGATTTAAAGACATTATACGATGCATGGGAGAGATATAAGGATCTCTTGAGAAGGTGTCCGCACCATGGTTTACCCTTGTGGCTCCAAGTCCAAACTTTCTATAACGGTGTAAACCCCTCAACGAGGCAACTAATCGACTCAGCCGCCGGTGGAACCATGAATAATAGAACTCCTGAGGTAGCCTACGAGTTTATTGAAGAGATGTCACTGAATAACTATCAGTGGCAAGTTACAAGAACAAGGCCAACAAAAAGCAGTAGGAGTTTACAACCTCGACGTTGATAACCATGCTATCAAATCGGGTAGAATTGATGAATAGGAAGATTGATAGTTTGTGTTCTTTGCAGTACATCCGGTCATGCGATGCGACGCAAGTGGAGGCGTGTATAAGTGCGAGTACCCACCCTACCAACCGGGCATAGAGAGCGAATAGATGAACTATATAGGTAACAATTTCAGATCTAATAATAACCCATATAGTAATAACTATAATCCAGGTTGGAGGAACCACCCAAATTTTTCGTGGGGAGGACAAGGAAATCAAGGAAATCAAAGACAACAACCTCCTCAAAATTTCCAAAATCAGCCCTATCCACAAGAAAAGAAGCCGAGTCTTGAAGAGACGTTGAACAAATTCATAGCATCCACAGAAGCCCGTCTCTAAAAAAATGAGGTAACACTCGATACCCAACAAACATCGATCAAAAAGATCGAGAACCAAGTTGGAGGACTTACAAAGGCAATCGGGGAAATTACCTAGTCAGTCGGAGAAATTGCAAAGCTATTATCCGAACGACCGCAAGGGCATCTACCGAGTAATACTGAAATTAATCCAAAGGAGCAAATCCAAGCCATAATGACTCAAGAAAGTGAAGAAGTAGGCGAACCCGGTCCAACACAAGGAAACGAGGTAGAAAAAGGTAAAGTTGAGGTAACACAAGACAAGCCAAAACCGGTAATCAAGGAGTACCAACCTCGCGTACCTTACCCTGAGGCATTAAGAAGAAACGACACAGAAGAACAGTTCGGTAAGTTTCTTAAACTCTTAAAGAAATTACATATTAACTTATCATTACTTGAAGCTCTGTCGCAGATGCCAGATTCTAGGAAATTTTTAAAAGAGCTTCTGACAAACAAACGGAAGTTAGACGAGTCGTCACATATGGAACTTAATGCAAAGTGCTCAGCAATTCTCCAAAATAGGCTACCACAAAAGCTAAAAGATCCAGGGAGTTTTACAATTCCATGTTTAATTGGTAGACTAACTGTTGATAATGCATTAGCTGATTTAGGGGCAAGCATAAATGTCATGCGTTATAAATTGTTTAAACAATTAGGTCTAGGGAAACCCAAACAAACTAGGATGAGCATTCAATTAGCTGATAAAACTGTTAGAATTCCTAGGGGTATTATCGAAAATGTTCTTGTGAAAATCGATAGATTCGTTTTCCCAGTAGACTTTGTTGTCTTAGACATGGATGAGGATAATTCGACCCCTCTAATCTTAGGAAGACCCTTTTTAGCGACTGCCATGACTAAAATTGATGTTGATGCAGGAGAACTCATACTTTGTGTAGGTAATGAGACAGTCACCATCAAGGCTCTCGACTCGGCTAGAACATCGAGTAATCAAGGTCAGAACGTAAATTCTACTAATAACCATTCGGTTAACCCTTATTTTCAGGAAGCACCACCAAAGAATACAACTGAACCCGATCCTAAAACCTATGCCAACAAAGAAATAACTCATGAAGATCGAGGGATTCAGTTCGATGATCTAGACGAGTGGAAGACACACTTCAAGGAAAAATTAGGGATACACGACGAAGAACTGGAACCACACGAGATAAAACTGAAGGAGCCCCCAAAAGAGCTAATAGGAACAACAAATCACTTCAAAATAGGGGACCAAATCTTTGTTAGATCAGGTAAATCCTCGAATATCTCCTCCAGGACCCTAGCACAAACAAAGAAATATATTTTAGGGTAACAGTGTTTTCCACACTGAACGATCGAGGTAAGTAATCCTACTTTTGGTACTTTTACTATAAACGCATCTCGACTTAAATTTTTTCACGAGGATCTGAGATAATAACATGAGGAAGGACTTCCAACTCCTCAAACCACCACGAAGATGCAAACGAGAAGAGAGTCTAGCTTAAGACTATAAACAGCGCTTCTCTGGAGGCAACCCGAGCACTAATACTAGTATTTTTTTTATATTCAGTTTATCTTAATTTTCCTTTTTATCTTCCTTTTTAGCAACTAACAACCAACTAACCAAGTGCAGAATTCCGTGCCACACGGCCTTACACACGGCGTGGCCGTGGGCGTGTGGGTATTCCGATGCTTTGAACTAACGAGAGAGAGAAGGTACGTGTCAGGGCAAAACAGATTTTCAGAATCACGGACCCAACTACTACCCCACGAACGCACCGACAAAGTGGCACGGCCGTGCTTTACGGCCGTGTAAGGCTCTCGACTTGCCAACCACGGGCTGAACACGCTGCGTCGCGGATAATCGTGCCAATATCTCGACTTGTCAAACACAAAGCTAGACACACGGCGTGGGAACCAACACGCCTCTAGAGCACGATCGTGCGAGGCGGCCGTGTGAATCGACACACCCTCAACCCACGGGCGTGGAAAGCGCGAATCGAAGGTTTATTTAAACACCATACCCTTCTCCTTTCTCTTCTTAACCCACTTTCTTTCTTTCTTTCCTTCCTTTTTCTTTCTTTCTTTCTTTCTTTCTTTTCTCCTCTTTCTTTTCCCTTTTTCCTAATAAATCCTTAGACTCTTGAGCCACAACAATATCATATCCATGGCAAGGAAGCGTAAAAGGCCAATCACAGTCTCCTCAAAGGAGACCGATTCACATGAGTTCATGCCGGCAGCTTCATCCAAACAACAAGCCAAGGGTCTTTGAGACCAATTATCTGTTCTTTTATTTTTATCTTCTCTTTTATTTTTTTTATCTTTACTTCTTTTTTATTTTCTTTATCTTTACTTCTCTTCTACTTAATTTAGTTTATTTTGTTTTAGTTTCTTGTTCTTAGGTTCTTAAGGCTACTTGGGAATCACGCCACTTCCACCATCACCAACAACTCCGTCACCTTTAAAGTCACACCAACCTCTCGAACCATCTACCATAAGGATTCTCAGGCCCCTCTATCTTTTAAACTTAGTTTATTTTCCTTCTTAGTCTCATTCTCTTTATCTTTCTTGTCTTTAATTATATTATTAGTATATTATTAAGGTTTCTTTAGATCCCTGGCTAATTCTCTACGAGCCTCCCAATTTCTTCATCTAGCGCAGGTTCGTCATCCAGACGGCCCATCACCACCACCAAAGGCACAATCTCCTCTCAAGGAATCATCCGAAAATTCAGGAAGTTTTCACTTATCCCCATATTTGATGATTTTATTACAAGGTTATTATATATTTTTGTACATTGAGGGCAATGTACATCTCAAGTGTGGGGGGGTGAACAACCTAAAAAGTTACCTAACTTAAATCCCTGAATTTAGTCTTGTTTGAAAGTAAATTACTCATATTACTAATTAGGATGGAATTTCTGATGATTTATGATTTTTATTGATATGTTTTAGATTAAGTCATTGATAATTGTGCATTGATAATTAAATTCTAAGAATACTAGAGAATCAAGCATGATAAGTCTATTTTTTAGAAATTAAAAATTTGCCAGGTTGTCAAACTGAGTTTAAATATCACCTTGAAGTTTGAAATTTACGAGGTTGACATCAAAATACCCATAATTTTTGTGATTTTTTGAGCCTTATAGAGCATATATTCTTTTTCTTGCTCACTTTATTGATTATGAGTATGTCAACATTGATTTGTTATTCTAGAACTTGCATCGATTATACATGTCGAGACCATATTTTATTTTATTTGATACATAGAGATGATAAAGGCACCTAAGATTTAACCCACTTACTCCACTAAAAGCCTACCTTCACAAATTAACCCCTAGTGAACCCCTTTTAATCCTAACTACCCTATTTATTGACATAACCACTAATATTAACCCAGAACCCCTTTGTTTTTGTTATCACCATTCCTTTTGACTACCCTTATATCGAGATTTGATTTGATTAATAGCCTAACTATGTTTTTATTTTAGTAATTATGTATTTATGATTGTTCTTACAAAAAAAATACGAAGTATATCCATTATTCATTATTAGTTATGTGATTAAACGAGCTTATACATAAATTCCAAATATCGAAGAAGAAGCTCGTATTATTAAGTACTATTAGTTTTCAATTGATGTAATTATTATTAGTTCATTACTTCTTAGTTAGGTAATTTGTCAATTCAATCTCGATTCTAAACCTCTAATTCAGCCTTACTCCACACCTTAACCCTAGCCCCGTTACAACCCTAACAAAGACCTTTTGATTTGTGTTTTCATCTCATATTTCAGTGGTGGAGATTTGAATTTCATGCAAGCCTATGGGATTAACTCTTCATGTTCGACCTTTGAGTGCCTAATTGTGAACCTTAAACACTTTGAGTGATTTGAGTGAATCTTTTGTAGGGATGTCAATCCTTGTCGATTTCAAATTAAAGGTAATTATATAGATAAGGGGAGACGCCTATGTTTTCGAGCTACAAAATCTATGACTTATACTGTTTGAACTTTTAAGACACTTTGAATTGAATTATCCATGTATAAAATTATCTATGAATTATGATGAGACACTATCAATGACTATTATGAATTGAGGAAAGTTCATTTTAATTGTAATTTGAGAATTTTGCTTGAGGACAAGCAAAAGCTTAAGTGTGGGGGTATTTGATAAACCGTAAAAGTAACATATTCTAAGCCCACATTTAGTATGCTTTTGGATGATTTAAGCCCCAATTTATGTAAAAAGGTGCTCTTAATCCTTTCTTTTCATGTCTTATACTCAGGAAAGCACCCGATGACGGAAAGAACGAGAAACGGGCTTAAAACGGACCAAATTGGGCCAAGCCACAAAATCAGCACGGCCTGGACTTCAAGCCACACGGTTGTGCCACCATTCCTACTAGAACACGGTCTTACCACGACTTACACGGTCGTGCCTCATTCAACAGTGTCGAACACGGCTTGGTCGCGATTTACACGGGCGTGTGCCATGGCCGTGCCTCTGCCGTGGAGAAGAGCAATTTCATTCGGGAAAGGATACTTAGGGAGAAAGAAACGTGTTTCAAAAGCCTATAAATACACCCTAGGTACCAGCTGAAAGGGGGGCGGAGAGCTAGGCCAAGAAGCCAAGCCGAGAAGGTCAGATTTGTGAGAATCACTCGAAGATAGCCAGTTGATCCATCTCAAGAAGCCAGAATTCTACTCAAGACGGAGGATCTCCTCTTCAATTCCTTCAGAGGGTTTTAGGGATTTCTTATGTTTTGTTTTATCTTTTCTCTTGAGATGTTATCTTTTTTTATTATGAACTAAACCTTCGGATACCCGAAGGGGATGAAACCTATGATGAATCTTGTTATTTGATTATTTGAATTATATGATAATAACTTAGTTTGTTCTTAATTGTGTGAACTTAATCCAAATCTAATGTGCTTAGGTGGAGGAGGAATAGACCCTGCCTAAGAGTAGATCCAACATAATTAAGCGGAGTTGATCGCACGTCTAGAGATAGGGTGACGAGATTTTGTCGGATTAGGGTGAAACCTAATATGGGAGTCCACAGATCGATTTACTGCTATTCTAGGGGGTTATTATAAGCGAACAAGAGTTCCACTAATTAACCTAGGGTTAGACATTATTTGCCTCGAGAGAGAGGGTTTAATATACGTTAGGGAGTCTCACGGATCAAACTAAGTAAATAAATCATATGGTTCAAGGTTAAATAACAAGTGAAGTCTAGGTGGATTTTTCCTAAGGGTATCGTTTGAGTCAACTGAGTTTTCCCAAAAGTTATTTCCCGAATTCATTCTTTTTGTCTTTGCGTCTTAGCTTAGTCAGTAGATTATTTTTAGTTTAAACAATCATCACTTTATATTAAGGCTAAATAATAAAAAGACGGTGAGTATTAGTACTTTTAGTTCCTTTGGGTTCGACAATCCGGTCTTGCCTAAACTATACTACTGTTCGATAGGTGCACTTGCCTTTAATCGTTTTCAGAGTTAGTTTCCAGGTTCGATCATTCTTTTATAAATTTTAAAACTCTGATTTACAGCGATCAATATAACATGAAAAGAAAGGATTAAAAGCGCCTTTTTACATATATCAAGGGATAAATCATCCAAAAGTATGTTTAATGTGGGATTAAAATATGTTACTATTTCGGTTTATCAAATACCCCCACACTTAAGCTTTTGCTTGTCCTCAAGCAAAATTCTCAACTTACAATTAAAACGAACTTTCAATAATTCATAATTCCTATCAACAATGTCTTATCATAATTCATAGATAATTTATACATGGATAATTCAATTCAAAGAGTCCTAAGGATTCAAACAATCTAAGTCATAGTTTTGTAGCTCGAAAGTATAGGCGTCTCCCATTATCTAAATAATCACCTTTAATTCAAAACCGATAAGGATTGACATCCTCACTAGAGATTCACTCAAATCACTCAAAGTGTTTAAGGTTCAAGAAAAAGCGCTCAAAAGTCAAACATGAAAGGTTAATCCCATAGGCTTGCCTGAAAATCAAATCTCCACCACTATAATATGAGATGATGCACAAATCAAAAGGTCTTTGTCAGGGTTGTAACGGGGCTAGGGTTAAGGTGTGGATAAAGGCTGAATTAGAAGGTTAGAATCGAGATCGAATTGAAAAAATTACCTAACCAGAAACAATGAACTAAATAAAAGTAATTACATCAACTGAAAGCTAATAATACTAATACTACGAGCTTTTTCTTCAATATTTGGAATTCAAACGTATAAGCTCACTTAATCACAAAACTAGTAATGAATAATGACTATACTTCGATTGATTTTTTTTTAAGAACAAATCAAGTAATAATAAAGAACTTTAACAACTGAACTATAGAACATAGTTAGGCAACTGCTCAAAATCAAATCTCGACAAAAAGGGAGTCAAGGAATGGTGATAACAAATATACAAAGGGTTTTGGGTTAATATTAGCGGTTATGTCAATAAAAAGGGTTTGTTAGGATTAAAAGGGGTTCACTAGGGGTTAATTGTGAAGGTAGGCTTTTTATGGAGTTAGTGGGTTAAAACCTAGGTGCCTTTATCATCTCTGTATATCAAATCATAGGTGTGGTCTCGATATGTATAAACGAGGCAAGTTCTAGAATAACAAATCAATGTTGACATACTCATAATCAATAAAGTGAGCATGAAAAAGAATATATGCTCTATAAGGCTTAAAATCTCACAAAAATTATGGGTATTTTGATATCAACCTTGTAAATTTCAAACTTCAAAGTAATATTCAAATTCAGGTAGAACACCTAAAAAAAATTTTTAATTTTCTGAAAAATAGACTTATCATGCTTGATTCTTTAGTATGCTTCAAATTTAATCATCAATGCACAATTATCAATGACTTAATCCAAGACACATTAACAAAAATCATAAATCAGGGAAATTTTCATTCTAATCATAATATGAGAAACTTACTTTAAGACAAAACATAATTCAGGGATTTTCAAATGATACTATAGTTAACCCCCCCACACTTAAGATGTATATTGCCCTCAATGTACAAAGATAGATAATAGCAATATAATAATAAAATCATAAGATAGGGAGAGAAGTGAAACTTCCTGAATTTTGGATGGAGTCAATGAAAAGAAACCGGATAGGAATTGGCAAAGGTGAACGTGGGGGAAGTGTCTCGAACCGTTTGAAATTGAATCCTCAAAGTAGCCGGTCTGATTGTATTGTATCCTAAGCTAAATCTAAATTGAATGAATAATAAAAAGAAAATAATAAAGAAATTAAAAGAAAATTAAAAGAAATAAAAATAAAAATAAAAGTAAATAATGAAAAAAAACAACTGGAAAAGAAAAAGGAAGAAGGTGGTTAAATAAAAATTATGGATCTGGTGGTTGCCCCCGACCTTGTATCTTCCTGTGGTGGCCACACGGCCACGGCCAAGGCCATGTGTAAGGCCGTGTGGTCTGGAAATCTGCACTTTGGTTAGTTTATAGTTAGGTGCTAAAAAGGAAAAATAAAAGTAAAAGAAGAATTAAAAAAATGTAAAAATTAATGGGGTTAGTGCTCGGTTTGCCCCGAGAAGCGCTGCGTTATAGTCTTAAGCTAGACTTTACCTCTCATTCGTATGGTCATGGTGGTTTGAGGAGGTGAAAATCCTTTCTCATGCGATCAATTCGGTTTTTGATAAATAGTTTAAGTCGAGTAATGTTTACCTCAAAAGTGTTGAATTTAGGATTGCTTACCTCGACTGTGCCGTATAGGAAGACATTAATTACCTCAAAAGTGATTTCTTCATTTGTCTTGAGGTCTGAATTGGTGATTCGAGGGTCTTCCTTATTCAACAATACCTGGTCCCATATTTTGAAGTGATTTGTTGTTCCTATCACTGTCTGGGTTTCTTCGGTTTCACGTGTATTCCTAGTTTCTCTTTAAAGTGTGTTTTCCACTCGTCTAGTTCATCGACCTGAAGCCTTAGTTCTTCATGACTTATTTCTTTATGGGTACGAGGTCTAAGATCTAGCTCAGCTAGGTGATTTCGTGATGTTTCCACAGGTTCTTCCCTTGGGTTTGGTTCGTCTAACCCTTCACTATCGTAAATGGCTTGATTTTTTCTCTCTCGGGTTAGTTTCAGTGTTGCTTGGCAAGCTTCCTTGTGGTAGTTCTGAGATCAGCTTAGCGAGTTGTATAACTGACTTAGTAAGTTCCCCAACTGACTCGGTAAGTTCCCCAACTTGGTTCTTGATCCCTTTGATCGATGCTTGTTGGTCATTAAGTGCTGTCTCAGTATCTTGGAGACGGGTATCTGTGGCTGCCATGAATTTTGTCAGCATCTCTTCAATGTTTGACTCCTCTTCCTGTTGGTGAGGTGGTTGTTGAAAATCTGGAGGAAATTCCGGTCTTTGGCTATTTTGATCACCCCACGAGAAATTGGGATGGTACCTCCAACCTGCATTGTAAGTGTCATTATAAAAATTATTTTGTGGTCTAGAATAGTTACCCGTATAGTGAGCTTGCTCGTTTTCCATGCCATATCCGTAGAGTGGGTACTCAGGATTCGCCACGCCTCCTAAATTCGAATCATATTGTATTTCTGGGTGTACCTGCGAGAGACTATTCAAACCATCAAATTTTTTATTCATCATCTCTAACTGATTAGATAACCTCGTGACCACGTCGAGGTTGAAGACACTAGTTGCTTTAGTAGGAATTGTCCTCATCGCTTGCCACTGATAATTATTCAGTGCCATCTTCTCTATAGACTAAAATTATCTGCCAAAAGCAAAATAGAGGAAAAATTAGCAAATTAAAAAATAAAAATAAAAAATAAATTGCAAAAAATAAAAAAAAATGGCTAAAGTAATAAAAATAGAGCTTTCTTAATATTTTAGTTCCCCGGCAACGGCACCAAAAACTTGATCGCTGTGAAGTCAGAGTTTTAAAATTTATAAAGATAATGATCGAACCTGGAAACTAACTATGACAACGATTGAGGCAAGTGCACCTATCGAATAGTAGTATAGCTTAGGCAAGACCGGATTGTCAAACCCAAAGGAACTAAAAGTACTAATACTAACTTTCTTTCTATTATTTAGCCTAAAATAAGTGCAGTTGTTTATTAATCTAAATTAACTAATTAATAAGCTAAAGACGCAAAGACAAAAAGAATGAATTGGGGAAATACTTGGGAAAAACTCAGTTGATTAAAACGATACCCTTAGGAAGAATCCACCTAGACTTCACTTGTTATCTAACACCGAACTGCAGACGATTTATTCACTTGACTTGATCCGTAGGACTCCTAACATATATTAAACCCTCTCTCGAGGCTTAATAACGCCTAACCCTAGGTTAATTAATGGAAATCTCTTTCTCGAATAATAACCCCCTAGAATAGCAGTAAATCGATCTATGGATTCCCATATTAGGTTTCACCCTAATCCGGCAAAATCTCGTCACCCTATCTCTAGGCGCGCGATCAACTCTACTTAATTATGCTAGATCTACTCTTAAGCAGGGACTTTTGCTCCACCACCTAAGCACATCATACTTGAATTAATATCCGCGAAATATCAACACAAGAATTAAGCACACATAATTAAGAACAAATCAAGTATTTATCATATAGTTCAGAAAACAATAACAAGATTCATCTAGGTTCCATCCCCCTTCAGGTATCTGAAGGGTTCAGTTCATAATAATAAAAGAAAACATCTCAGAAGAAAAGATAAAATAAAACATAAGAAATCCCTAAAACCCCCTGAAGGAATTGAAGAGGAGATCCTCCGTCTTGAGTAGAATTTCGACTTCTTGAGATGGATCAACTGGCTATCCCTTGAGAGTTTCCCACAAATCTGACCTTTTCGGCTCGGCTCCTTGGCCTAGCTAACCGCCCTGACAAAAGCCCTGGCAGAAGGCTTCTGCCGAACTCCCTGGATAAGTTGACCCCTAGGGTGTTTATATAGGCTTTGAGATGTGTTACTTGGCCTCCAAGTATCCTAATTTGAGTACAATTCCTATTTGGGGGTTTAATTAGACTTTGGAGTGTGTTTCTTTGCCTCCAAGCATCAAAATCTGAGTGAAACTCCTCTTGGCCACGGCAGGGACACGGCCGTGTGGACTTCGTTGATGAGGCACGGTCGTGTAAATCGTGGTTCAGGCTGTATTTGAGATCTTTAAGGAGGCACGGCCGTGTGATCTTTGGTCCAGGCCGTGTCGATTTCATGCTTTGGCCCATTTGTCCCGTTTTAAGCCCGTTTTGTGTTCTTTTCATCTCCTGGTGCTTTCCTGAGTATATAACATGAAAAGAAAGGATTAAGAGCACCTTTTTACATAAATCAAGGGATAAATCATCCAAAAGCATGTTAAATGTGGGATTAAAATATGTTACTATTTCGGTTTATCAACTGCTATGTGCTTCTTTCAAAATCAACTGAATCAACTCTGGATTTCTCGGAACATAAATCCGATCTTGAAATCTCAGACAATCATCAACATCAACTCGAAATTCAGAATCAGAGTTCAAATCACACTGAGCTCATTTCGCTAACATTTCATTATCAACTTTCTGGGCATAAAAAATCTGCTGTAAGAACAATGGTCTCGCTTTTAATTCAGCCAAAACTGAACCATCAACAGACAGAACTAAATGAGCGTTCATTGCACGTAGCACAAACAGTGATTTCCGACTCAAAGCATTAGCAACAACATTTGCTTTTCCTGGATGATAATCTATAATTAGCTCGTAGTCTTTTAACAGTTCTAACCATCTTCTCTGACGCAGATTCAAATCTTTCTGAGTCATCAGATATTTCAAACTTTTATGATCTGAAAACACATGACATTTCTCACCAAAAAGATAGTGGCGCCAAATTTTTAGAGCAAACACAATTGCAGCTAATTAAAGGTCGTGCGTCGGATAATTCTTTTCATGCGGTTTCAATTGTCTCGAGGCATAAGCTATAACTTTGCCTTCCTGCATCAAAACACATCCCAAACCGTTCAACGAAGCATCACTATATATCAAAAATTCTTTACCGAATTCTGATTATACTAGCACTGGAGCTTTAGTCAATAGGGCTTTCAACTGATCAAAGCTTTTCTGACACTTTTCAGACCATTCGAATTTCACATCTTTCTGAAGCAATCTCGTCAACGGAGTTGCAATCATCGAAAAGCCTTTTATGAACCGTCGGTAATAACCAGCAAGTCCCAAAAAACTGCGGAATTTAGACACATTTTTTGGAGGTTTCCACTCTAAAATAGCTAAAATCTTGCTCGTATCAACTCATATACCGGATGCTGACACAATATGCCCCAAAAAGCCAACTTCTCGCAACCAAAACTCACATTTACTAAACTTTGCATACAATTGCTTATCACGCAAAGTTTGTAGCACAATTCTCAAATGTTCGGCATGCTCCATTTCATCACGCGAATAAATCAAAATATCGTCAATGAATACAACAACAAATCGATCTAAATACGGTCTAAAAATTATGTTCATTAAGTCCATAAAGACAGCAGGAGCATTTGTTAGTCCGAAAGGCATAACTAAAAATTCATAATGTCCGTACCTCGTTCGGAAAGCTATTTTCAGAATGTCTGAATCTTTTACTCTCAACTGATAATAGCCTGATCTCAGATCTATTTTTGAAAACACAGTAGCTCCTTTCAGCTGATCGAACAAATCATCGATTCTAGGCAGAGGATATTTGTTCTTAATAGTCACTTTGTTTAACTGACGGTAATCAATACACATTCTCATTGTCCCATCTTTCTTTTTCACAAACAGAACGGGAGCGCCCTAAGGAGAAAAGCTCGGTCGTGCGAAACCTCTGTCTGTCAATTCTTGCAACTGAGACTTCAATTCTTTTAATTTTGTCGGAGCCATTCTATACGGAGCTATTGAGATAGGGGTCATCCCCGGCACTAATTCAATGTCAAACTCAACTTCTCATATCGGAGGTAATCCTGGTAATTCTTTAGGAAACACATCAGGGAACTCACAAACCACAAGTACAGATTCAACTTTCTTTTCTGTCACTTTCATATCAATCACATACCCAAGATAAGCTTCACATCCCTTTTTCACATAATTCAGAGCTTTCATCGAAGATATTAGGGTCGGTAACCTATTTAAATTACTGGACTCAATCCGTATTATCTCATTATTTTGACATCTCAAATCAATAGTCTTTCGTTTACAGTTCACAATAGCATCATGCAAAGTTAGCCAATCCATACCCAGGATTATATCAAATTCGTCAAATGGTAATAACATCCGATTAGCTGAGAAACAGATATCTCGAAACATCAACAGACAATTCTTGCACACTTTGTCAACCAGAACACACTTGCCTAAGGGCTTCGATACTTTAATTACAAATTCAGTAGACTCTATAGGCAAAGTCTTACTGGATACTAAGTTCATGCATATATATGAATAAGTAGACCCTGGATCTATCAATGCAATCACAGAAGTATCAATAAGAGTAAAAGTACCGGTAATAACATCTGGAGACGAAGCTTCCTCACGAGCTCGAATAGCATAAGCTCCGCAGCACTCTCGCCGCATCTCACAATCGTATCTTCGTAGCTCTCTGGCTACCACTCACATTTCCCGTGTTTCTGGAAGGTCTACCCCTAGCTGAAGCATTATTCGACTTCAGATTCTGTACAATCTCTTGCTCAATAGACTCGGGACAGTCTCAGATAAAGTGATCTAAAGATCCACAATTGAAACAAGCTCGATCATTTAATCGGTAATTGCTCGGATGTCTTTTACCATAATGTCTACACTCGGGTCGCTCAAATCTGACATTTCCAACACTTGCAATCGAAGTAGCTGGAGCTCGGAAGCTCGAATGTGATCTCGCACGATCTCTACTCGAATGTCCCACGTTAGCCTTTGAACGGCTATAATCATCTCAGAATTTCTTTGATACCGACTGATTTCCCAAGTTCTTCAGCTTTACACGCTCGGTCAACAAGCACAATAAACTCTTTTATTTCCAGAATTCTAACTAGCAAACGGATATCTTCATTAAGCCGTCTTCAAACCTTTTACACATTATTGCCTCAGTCGAGACACATTCTCGTGCATACTGACTTAGTCTCACAAATTCTCGCTCGTATTCTGTAACAAACATACGGCCCTGTTTCAATTGAAGAAACTCTTTTTACTTTTGATCAATGAATCTCTGACTAATATATTTCTTCCGAAATTCAGATTGAAAGAAACCCCATGTAAGTCGTTCTCTCGGAACAACAGAATTCAGAGTTTTCCACCATTGATAAGTTGTATCTCTCAACAAAGAAACGACACATTTAACACATTCATCAGGGGTACATGACAATTCATCAAATACCCGAATTGTATTCTCAAGCCAAAGCTCAGCTTTCTCAGCATCATCATCAGTGATAGCACGGAATTCTTCAGCCCCATATTTTCTAATCTTATCAACTGGAGGTTTATTCAGACGAATCGGATCTATAACTTGGGGAGCTACGGGAACTTGCGGGGGCAGAGGTTGAGAAACAGCAGGATTTACTCTAACATACTGAGTGAACCACTCATTCATCATTTGGAAGAAGGCTTGTTTAGCCTCTCCTCCTTGACCGCTAGTAACCGGTCTAAAATCAGACGGCGCTGTCCCTTTAGCGGGAACAGGCGCATTACTTTTAACATCGTCAGCTACGGCTTGTTCAGGATCCATTTACTATCTAGAAAACACATTTTATCTGTCAAGATTCATCACACTATCACAGTTCGTATATATGGCATGTATAGCTAGAATCTCACACGCTATGTTAGTCCTAGAATCGACTAAACTGTAACTCTGATACCAACAAATTATAACACCCCTAACCCGTATCCGTCGCCGGACTAAGGTTAAGAGGCATTACCGGACATATCGGAGCATTTTACTCTTATTTCACAATATCAATCATACATCATCATTTTATAATGATTCATACACATATAGTCCCTTTAGAAAGTCTACGAGACCTTAAACATGCTTTAGAGAGGGTTCGGGACCAAACCGATCTCATACGGAAACTTTGTGGAACTTAGAAAATTTTTCTTTCAAAACATGGCACACGCCCATGTGGCTAGGCCGTGTGCCTCACACAGCCGTGCCTTGGATCATGTCTCAGCCCGTGTGCAAAACTGACTTGAATCACACGGCCTATCACACGCTCGTGTGTTTGGCCCGTGTGCAACTCTGGCTTGCTTCGAATTGGAGCAGTGAATGACACTGTTGAGACACACACCCGTGTGCTCAACCGTGTGGGCAATTATAGGCCATTTGCAAGGCCAAATTGCCACCCATTTTGATTCATACCTACAACCATCAAACAAGCATAAATTCATGCCCCAAAGGCAGCCAAAACATACTAATTATGCACAATTTAACCCATAACAACATCATTCATTTCTATATGCAAAAACCAGCTCAATCATACCAATTTCAAGTACCAACCTCACATCAAAAACATGTGATTCATACATCATATAAATCCATTTCAATTCATAGCATTTCTCACCATTTCAATTTCCCAAAATTAACCATGAAACCCACCAAATTAACCATTCATGAGCACGTCAAAACATACCAACTTTTGCATCACATAGCATGGACTAAATTCACCTATATTTACATTCATTATCAAGCCATATCACATGGCTATATATATACATGTTCCAAAACATATTTTAACATTTCTAGCCTATACATGCCATACTTTAATATGTACATTTTCAAAAGGTACCAAAATATAGTTTGATAGTGTGGTGATGATCCTCGACGATCCCCGAGCTTCCAGTATCTTCGATAATCTATAAAACAATGCAAACACACACAAAATAAGCTTTCAAAAGCTTAGTAAGCCATATACAAATAAACTTATCACATAATTAATTATAAACTATTTCATTCATATGAACTATGGCATAACACAATAACAAAATCTTATTTCTCATCTAGCTTCTTTGTTCATAATCACTTACTTATAAACATATCACATTTTCATGTAGCTCACATATCAAATGTTCATATTCATACTTATCTTTCATTACCAAATTTCATATACATTTCATACATACCTGAAACGGATTCATAATCACAAATTCAATCATATCTTGGAATGCCCGTTGAACCGTTCGGAATCAAATAGGATACTCGGATAGTTCGGAAAGCTCGTACAATGCCAACGTCCCAGACGTGGTCTTACATGTAATCAATATCGATGCCGCTGTCCCAGACAGGGTCTTATACGAAATCAAATACGATGCCGATGTCCCAAACATGGTCTTACACGTAAATCACAAATCGATACCAACGTCCCAGACGTGGTATTACACGATAACTCATATCGAAATCCTATGTCATGACATACGTATCCTAACTACTTCCTAAGGTTCGTACGGGGCTTTTCGGACGTCGTTACATTATCAGAACTTTCCCGGATTTCACATATTCAGCTCAAATTACTATATATCACAATTCATTCACATATAAATAATACTAATTCAATTCAAACACATTTATTTGTATATAGACTTACCTCGTACGGGAAAGAACAGAAACGAATAGCTATTCAACTACTTTCGACTTCCCCCGATCTAATTTCGTTTTCTTTGTTTCTTGATATATACACATTCAAATTTAACTCCTTTATTCATCATATCATTCAATTCAATCCATATACACATATTTAGGGCATTTTACAAATTAGCCCTCACATTTTCACATTTTGACATTTAAGTCCCTAATTCACAAAATCACAAAATATACAAAATTTCATTACACTATAGCTTGGCCGAATATTCACTTGGTTCAAATAAGCCCACATATTTCATTTATTTCACATTTTAGTCCTTCAATTTCTCATTTTCACAAATTAACCCATAATAATCAATTTCATCAAAAATCCCAATACAAAACATATTTATCTAACATCAAGCTTCCATATTTCACCATTTAACATCACAAAGCTCACAACATCAACAATGGCATAACTCAAAATCATCATCAATTTCATGAATTAAAGCATGGGCTTGATAGAACACAAAGCCACGATCACAAAAACGTAAAAATTATCGAAAACGGATCAAAAATCATACCTCAATTAAGCTTATCAATGACCGAATGAAACTAAGCTTTAAACCCTTTCTTTTTCTTTCAAATTCGGTGAAAAGATGATGATAATGGCCATCAAATTGTTTTTATTTTAATTATATTAACATTGATTATCAAATACCAATTTTAACTTTGGTTTGAAACATTTATAAACATATAATGGATGGCCATAATTGTCCACTTTCAAGTTAATGGCATAATAACTACATAAGGACCCCTTAATTATAAAGACACATCAATTCAGCACTTAATTAAATAGAAGGCTACTTTTGTATTTTCTGCAATTTAGTCCTTTTTGCAAATTAAGCACACAAACGATCAAATTAAATCGCAGAAATTTCACACATACCAATTCACATGCTGTATACTCAGAAAATAATATTAAAAAAAATTTTGACTCAGATTTGTGGTCCCGAAACCACTATTTCGACTAGGGTATAAACCAGGCTGTTACACATAAAAATACAATATCTTCAATATTCAACCATTTTCACAGTTTCACTAAGTTATAATATTTTCAATTTTATTTAGTTTAGTCCTCTTTCTCGATAATCATTCACAAACATACCAATATGATTCGATCAATCATAATCATCTATCCATTCATTAAATATCTCAAATTTCAATTCATCATATTCAATTTATCAGCCAATTTATCATTTCTTTACGATTTAGTCCATACCTCACCTTTTGTATCAAATTGTAAACAATTCAAATTACTATCACACATACACAAATTCATAAATCAAATATACAACAATTTAAACATAAACATACCATATGAACTTACTTAATCAAAACAACAAGCAACCAAATCTTCAAGGACTAATCAACAATTTCACATTTTCCCTTGTACATCCTCGATTTGTTTTAACTCTTGATCTAATAAAGTGCCGAAAGGTTGAGAAGTTTCGGCTAAACATGGAACATGAAGATGAATTTCATCTCTTTCCATCCACTTCATTTGTTTTATTTATTTTGTTTTATATATTTTATTCAACTTATAAAGTTAAATTATAATTTTTTATATTATTTACAAATAAAATCATACCTACCATCCACTATATACTAAAATGGTGTATTTACCATTTTAGATATTGGTTTAATTGCTTTATAAGTCCTTAAGCTTTTGGCCAATTAAAAATCTAATTTGAAAGCGGATTTTTAAATCTAAAAAGTAGAAAGATTAAATTCTTGAAACTAAAGTAGGGGACTAAATTCTAAATGCACGAAGTTTATAGAGACTTAGAGTCATAATTGTTTGAACCGGATCGACTGGATCGAGAACTAATCGGGGTACTGATTCGGAGAGAAGCATCAAACTCGTTGACCAGAGGCGAATCCAGGGGGTGGCAAGGGCCCCGGCCCCCCTAAAATGGAAAATTGTTGTTTTGGCCCTTTAGAAAATTTTAAAAATCTAAATTAGTAAAGGTAAAATTGCACTTTGGCCTCCTAAAATTATGAAAATTTAATTTAATCTTTTAAAAATTATAAAGATATAGACTATTAAAAATTAAAATTTCATTTCGACTCCCCCTAAAAATTTTATTTTGGCTTCGTCTCTACCATTGACCCACGAACAAATTGAACCAAAAAAAAAAAATTGGTTGAATTGTGTTTTTTTTGTTTTTATTAATTTTTAAAATTTTATTTAATTGAAATCAATCCAAATATGAAAACAAATACTAGTTATTGTTTTTTAAGACCACATACTTCCTAAAAGATCGGAGTGGAGTTGGATGGCTTGGGTTTGGAGGGGCCTATGGCATTGGAATTATGATCAAGTTCAACCTAACAACAAGCAATGTCACGCAAAAGGGAGCCCAAAAGTAATGGCTATGAATTAAAAAGGTATGATTGGGGACTTTGGGTTAATTCTCAAAATCTTCCACTATTTTTAGCGGTCATTGTGAATGGCTAAGCGCATTTATCTATGGATTGTTCAAAAGCAGTCGTTAAAAAAATTCTTACTTTGAATAACGAGTTTCATGCAAAAGGTATAAGATCACAAATTCCTTTAGCTTTTGAATCCAGAAGGAGAAATTTTTTTCAAGAAACTAAAGGAGAAAACAATGAAGCCTATCGCAAAGAACGTTGCATTGGCTTTATCTTTCTTCATTTGCCTCTCTTTCTTCCCCATTATAAATACTGCTGTTACCAATCCCTTACTCACCGAAACCTGTCAAAAGGTTAAGAACAAGGATCTTTGCACCTCAAGCCTTGGGGCCGAACATGCCACCCAAGACGCAAAAGATGTAGCCGCCCTCGCATTGATAGCTATCAACGTTGCTTCCAACCATGGCGTCAACACTTCCGTCTACATCAAAAAGCAGCTCCTTGACGGTAAGATTTTGGAACCTACAACGGAGCAGAACTTCGAAGATTGCTCGGAAAATTACGAGGACGCAATGCAGGAGCTTGACGATGGGCTGGCAGTCACACTGTCGAGGGATTTCAAACAAGTGAAAATCGAGTTGGAAAGCGCCATAGACGATGCCGACACCTGCATCTCCGTGCTGAATCAAAAAGCAGGAAAAGACAAGGAACTGTATGAGAAGACTAATCACTTTCGCCAACTAATCAGCAATGCCTACGACATTGCCAATATTTTGGCTCCAAAATAATCATGTGCCCCGCTTAGCTTCATTACCTACTATAATTTAATTATTCCTAATTATAGAACAAGCTGTTGTGCTATGTAATTGTTGGAAATGAGAGGCGGACTTGTCCAAGAACAAGAACCCGATAGTTTGGATCGATTTGAACCCATCGTTTAATTTTTCATATAAAATCACTACTTTTTGTTTAAATTTAATTCTGAAACATCAAAAATATAAAATTGTTATTTTGTTCTATTCAATCCGATCCTATTCAAACTCAACTCGAATGATTTTTAAATATGAGATGTGATATTTTTTTTTTTGAAAATGATGTTTAATATTAATCTATTATTTTTGAATACCAAAAAAGGTTATGATTATGTACAATTTCTTTTTGGGTAAACTACACACATGTTCACTTTTGTTTCCTTTAGGTTACATTTTAGTCACTTATGTTTAAAATGTTACGTTTTAGTCATTTACGTTATCGTACTGTAACATTTTAGTCACTGAGCCATTAATTGCAATTAACGGTGTAACGGTAAGCTGACGTGGCACGTTAAATCATTATTTCAAATAAAAAATTTAGATTGAATTATACAGTTGGTCCCCATATTTTTTTCGTTTTGACCAATTTAATTTTTTTCTTTTATAATATTTAACTTTCCTCTTCTTTTTTTTCTTCTTTATTTTCCTTTCTCTTTTGCTTCTCCATCTATTTTCCTACCTTCTCAATTTCTTTTAACATATCAGGAAGTCAAATTGCCAGTGAAGAAAGAAGCATGGTATGGGTTTTGGTTATAGGCAATGATGACTTTCGACTTCCTGCTTCTTTCTTCACCGCCAATTCGACTTTCTGATATGATAAAATAAATGGAGAATGTAGGAAAACAGAGGGAGAAACAGAAGAGAATGGGAAAAAAAAGAAAAAAAAAAGGGAAAGTCTAAAGAACATAAAAGAAAAAAAATTGCTCAAAACGAAAAAATATGGGGACCGATTGCATAATTTAACCTAAAATTTTTGTTTGAAATGGTGATTTAACGTGCCACGTCAGCTTATCGTTACATTGTTAATGACAATTAACGGCTCAGTGACTAAAACGTTACAACACGATAACATAAGTGACTAAAATATAATATTTCAAACATAAATGACAAAAATGTAATATGAGATAAACAAAAGTGACCATTGGTGTAGTTTACGACTTCAAATGAAAAAAGTTTTTGTAATGATATTTGATCCTGTGAAAAAGTAAGATAACCAATTATTTATTGTTACAAATTTTAGTTCAAGATGTCCTATAAACAGTTTAGTACACCAACTGGCCAAGATGACAGTTATAACTAACTTATACATGATTGAATTGGATAAAGAACCAATAGGTGATCGAAATAGACTTATAGCAATCTTGTTCTCTTTTAAAATTTGAAATTATTGGTATCAATTAACGTAAGCTGTAAACATTACACTTACGAGGATATTGCATGCTTAAGTTTACATTTATTATATAATCTAAAAATCAATTAAAAAAAAAAAAGAACGAATTTTTCATTTGCCAATTAGTTGCTCATGCTAGTAAGCTTGCGGTGTAAGGCACTCCCGTATTCGGTAACCAATCGTTTCCCAACAAGAATCCCGACACTGTAAAATTAGCAGCATCAGTAGCATTAATCGTATGATAACCAGACCATGTGACCCGACTCGAAGTGTTCGAACCCGGTCCACTATTGTCGTACTCGGCATAGTACAATGTACTAAGTGCAAAATCCCCGTTCCATTCTCTCCAACCAGCAGGATCTATCAAACTGCCCATGAAATTCTGCATGTATACAGTCCTCGAATACTCCTTCCATGGTCTCCCCAAATACGTTTTGAATGTGGTATTGCTAGAGGCTAGATCATCAGCGGGCATGATATTGCAGTCATGAATCGATATGCCTGTGTTTTGGTTAGGGTCAGTCCGGCCTTGTGCTGTGATGGCATTGAATTGGCCGCTCATTGGTTGTCGAGGGTATATGTTGCAGTTCTGAAGAACTACCGCGGCATTTCCAAATATGAAATCAACGGTACCGTAGATATCACAATCTCTGTAGAACTGCCTTAAGGAATGAGTGTATAGCGTATCTTGATATCCTTCAAAACTACAGCTATAAAATGCTGATAAATCGGCTCCATTTCTAAGTGCGACTGCTTGGTGCTTGATTGCCCCAGCTGTGTTCTGAAACGTCATGTTTATCGCAACAAAGTTTGGAGCCACCACAGCTGTAATAATGAATAAAATATGTCAGGTTAAGCTCATTTTTACTTATACAGGTTCACATGTAGTTAATCTAATTGAAAACTGAAACTTACCAAAAGTTGCAGAATTAAATGTTGTCCATCCGTCGACGACACTACGGTTTCCAGTGATGATTGTCTGATTGATACCATCACCAATCATCATCAAGTACTTTTTGTTCTTAGCAATTGAAACGTACTCTTGATAGACACCAGCAGTGATGTAAATTACAAAGTAACCATTTACACCATTGGTGTTATTTGGAGCCGCAGATATAGCATCATTGATGGTAGTGAAATTCCCACTTCCATCCTGACTCACCGTCACAATATCACTCACCAAGACCTCTTCATCGGTGTTGTTCGTTTGAAGAAGCTTTCTTCGGCTTACAGTCTCATAAATCGAGCGTGTTCGGCTCGACATTCTCATAAGCAAACGCCCATGTTTAAAGCCTAGTTGCTTGCTGCTACTAGGCTGCCATGTAGCCTTCTTCTTCCTCTTAGGAACCCATCCTTTAGTAAAGAGAGCCAATGAAACACTGTAAAGCTTTGTGTCATTTGTGAGAGGAACCGAGATGCCATTCCTTATGCTCCAAGCTGAAGAAGTTGATTGTAAGCCGTCCAAACAGGTCTGCTGATTAGTTAAAATAGCACTCAAAAAAGTTTGTACGTCGTCAGCTTCGGCATTGGACAGAGTTGAACTAGTGGCATTCACGGTCTTAAAAGAGCTCAACAAGAAATCCATGTTGAGGTCAGCTAGAAACCGGCAATCCTCCAAAGCACGAATGGCGGACACCGATAACGATTGGCGGTACTTCCGTAAGTACTTCTCGACCAAGTTAACGAATTTCCTGGATTGCGACAGAGACTTACGAACAGAGATACGCCCATAGTTGTACACATTGGTGGTTTGATTTGGTAACACGGATCTGCAATAAGAAGGGTCTGGGGTGGACTTGCAAACGGATCCGGGTGAGACCGGATCCGATGGGAGACTATCTGCAAAGGAAGGATATATGAACAAAGGAAGAAGAACAAGGTGACATATCATTAAAATAGGGCATATCAGCTTCGAAGCCATTGCTTGTAACAAAAGAAGATTATGCTAAGCTGATTTGGAAGATATGTATTGGAGCATTAGGTCTATATATAGAGAGTGAAGAAAAAGTATACAAAGTCGTATTTGTCTTTTACTTTTAGAGAATTGCAGAGGTAGACCATACATTTATTAATAAATTGGAGTCAAGTCAACTGAAAATATTTGATTAAAAACGCGTCATTCATCTCGATGAATTGCAAATTATATAATATCCCACATGAACAGGGAAACCAACTAGCCGAGCTAGCTGTTCAGAAATTTTTTCAACATATACACGGCTTACCTACTACCAAAATAGTTTTAATTATCATGAAATCTCCTAATTTTGCCTAATTTCCCATTGGAATCTTTTATAGGTGGCGCATATACAAGGTCGTGTGAAATGTTTATGGCTTGATAATTATCTTTTATATATTTATTTATATATTTTCCTTTAAAATAAAAAAATTAAATATAAATAAATTATACAAAATGAAACAACTCCACCTAATTATTAACCTAACGGCACTTTGTAACATTTGTAGACGTAGATTCATAGGTTTTCCGCTGCCCAACCCTTTTGCTATGTATCCAAGCAAATTAAACTTACTTTATTTGCTTTTAATATATTCTTTTATAAATATATTTTTTACATCAATTTGTATATAATTTAAATAATAAATATTATTTTTGAAGATTTTTTTATATTTTCATAATTTATATCATATATATAAATTAATTAAATCAACTTATGATGAATAATTTTCAAAGTTTCGTATTATTTATGAGTTAAAAAACCAAATATCATGATTTTAAAACCAACAGGCTTTAGATGTCAAGTCACCTATCACATTTTATTACCTAATAAATACTTCTTTGGTAATGAAAGAAAAATTGAAAAATAATTTCAGTTTTTTGGTAAACTCATTGATAATTTTTTTCGGTATTATCCAAAATTTAAAGGCTTCACGTCCAAGTCCAACATAATTCACAACCCAAGATTCCAACTGGCCTATCACGTAACCTCCATAGGCTAAAGTGACATTCGCCCAAAAAAATATTTTTTAAAATTCTATCCCGGAATTTTAAGTTAATATACAGTAAAATTATATTTTGATCCCTCAAAAATAAAATAAATATTATTTAATCTATTTAAAAAAATTATATCATAAATTAATTAATAATAAAATTATATTTTAATCTTTCAAAACTTTATTATTCAATTTTGACCTTATTAAAATTTTTTTTGAAAATTTGCCCCATACCCATATTTTGGAAAAACTTTCTTGAACCCAAGAAAATTATATTGAGACTTGGGAATAGGGATGGCAAAACCCGAACCATCCAATAGATTCCAAAACGATTCGTTCTGAATGGAGCAGATTTTTTTCTTTTAAAAAGTGGATGCGGGGCAGGGCGTGGTGGATTTTTTTCTTTTGGATAATGAGTATGGAACGATTATGGTAATTGCTTGTCCTACCCCCACCTGCACCACTATATGAAATTACAATTTTATCTTTGTATATATAAACTATTAAATTGGTAAAAATGTAATAATGTAATATAGAAAAAAATCGATATATTTTATGTTTAAATGTAATTTTGAAAAAATATGTTTAAATATTTATTTAACTTTAAAAAGATTGAAAATATTAAAAATAAGTAACAAAATTTAAATTGAAATGGACTGAAGTGTGGCGGGGATGGATGTATCCAACATCCATAGAGATGATAGTGGTTTCTCTAGATTATACATTTATAATGGAACAGGGCGGATAGTAAAACAAACCGTACCTATTATAGAACGATGATGAATTTAACAATATTAGTTCCTATCTCACTCTATTACCATCCCTACTTCAAAAACTTTGACTATGGTTACAAGAGAGATATAAAAATATATATAAAGACAGATAAACGAGATAAAAGAGAGAACAAGCACAAAAATGATAAAAGAGATTTCTTAAAATAATATATAATCAAAATTATTATATTTTCTAATCATTGATATTTTATGATTCACTAATCATGTATAAATTAATTATATAATATTAATACATCAAATATAATTCTTTGGTGAAAACTAGTGGCGGTGCCAGTGCGGGCAGGGCTGGCTCCCTCTAAAATGGAAAATTTTTCATTTAGGCCTTTTATAATTTATAAAATTTTAAATTAATAATGGTAAAATTACAATTTGGCCCCAAAAATGATAAAATTTTGATTTAATCTTTTAAAAATTATAAAGATATAGACTATTAAAATAGTGAGATTGCATTTTTACTATCATAAAAATATATAATTTAATTCCATCCCTCCCAAATAATTTTATTACTCCGTCACTGGTGAAAACTATGGTTGTTTTATTCTTTACTCATGAGATATATACTCTGCAATTTTTAGTATATTTGAAATTTAGTTTTTTATTTTTTATTTTTATATTTTAGAATTTAGTCTCTTTACTTATTAAATTTAAAATTTTAGGTCTAATTTGTTAATATTCTTTTGTTAAATTTTTTAATTTTACATCTTGAAATTACAAAAATACTTACTTGATAATATATAAAAATTGACTTTTAATAAATGTGAATTAAAAAAAATAATTTGAACAATTTAATTTGTATTTTTAAATTTTAAAAATAATAAAAATAACTTCTTGAAAATAAAATAATTAAATTTCAAATACAGGAAAAGTAAGAAACTTTGAAGCATATTTTAACTTAATTTTTAATTTCGGTGCTTTGGCTTCTTTTTTATTATTTTTTTTTTCTATTTCTTTTCTTACGTTATGATAATTCAACACGAATGTGATATCTAGCTAGTAGTCACAATGAGGAGCTTGTTTTCCAGCCATAAAACAAGCACCTACCTCCCTGGTGTGGTCTGGACCATGTTTTATGAATGATTTAAAGTGTTTCATTGAATTGGAATTCAATTGTAAAATTATTAAAAGTAACTATTTATTTTATAAATAAATAAATATTATTTTAAAAATATTAATATCATTTTATATTTAAATAAATCTAAAATAATAAACTCAAGATGAAAATAATAAAAATTTGAATCCAAATCATTATATATAACTACAATTTCAAGTTATAATTTATAAATTTGCTATACAGTTTTTTGCACGCAAATCATGATTGTGACGTAATCTAATGTAAGCTAAAATGTGTTCACTTTCAGGTGAAGGTAATATCTAGCCAGTAATGCATGAAAAGTCTACAAAGTACGTAGGGCGTCAACCCAAAATCCTTTTTTTTTAATTTTTTGTCACTACACTTTTGCCCCAGCATGGGGTTAGGTCATTGACGGTGGGTTTTGGTTCGGATTTGCCAGCTATCACTTATTATTTTGACACAAAAAGGAAGGGTATAATAGCCTACTCAATACGCGCAAACATGCTTCTTCTTTGCATGTATTAAATCAGTGCTGATTGGCTCATTCATTCATGATTTGACCGACAACTATAAGATACAAATAGAATAGAATCACTATTCGGTTAATAAAATGGTTTAATTTCACCCAACATCCTCAAATTATAGTTTAAATTTTAAAATGTTTCAATTTATTAATATCATATAGGTCATTTCGCTAGCCTAATTATTAATTTAGGTGTTAATTAATCACTATAGCTCAAATTTGATACATTGTATGTAAATCAAATTTTAGACCCATATTGTTTACCTCATAAACTGAAGAAGGTATTGCTTTAGTAATATGGGAAAGTTGAATTTGACAAGGTTCTTCAATACAAGGCATGTAAGCATTTCATAAGTTTGATATTTTGCGTAAATCAAAGCCAGTAAATTTAGAAAATAGTAAGTGTAATGGTAAATATATTCTACACTATTTTTATAAAAAAATTATATTTAAACTTTAAAAACGAAATTGTTAACAAAAAAAAAATCACAAATCTCTAAAAAAATTACACTAAAATATTTTAGATCCCAACTAACATAATATTGCAAAATACCTCGTTTGAAAACCCTCGGAGTTGTGTGCTGAAACATGTGGTAGCTTGCTGGTGCTGAAACAGTTAATGAAGCTTCCCAATACTATATTTTTGGATTTATTCAATATTTCCACTTGTTTTAAAATAAAAGTTAATTATAGGCTTGATGTATAATATGATACTTGAATTTAATATATATATATTTTTTTTAAAATTTGGTACTTGTATTAATTTTTGATCCAATATGATGTCTGTATTTGACAAAAGTTATAGACTTTGGTACTTAAGGATAATAATGTTAATTTATTAGTATTTAATTCAGGTTTTAAAGTTATTTGGATGAAAATTCATAATTAGTTAATAATATTAAATCGAAAGTAAATTGTATCTATGTGACTGTGTTTGAAAAATTAAACACAAAATTAAACAAATTCGTATTTAACATTAAATTTATTCTATTAACAAAATCATGAAAAAGTCAAATCTTATAATATTAATTAGCAAATAACATTCATAAAATCAATCTTAAAAATCGAATAAGTTAACACCATTACCTCTAAGTATCAAAATATATAATTTTTATCAAATACATATATAAAATTAAACCAAAAAATAATACATATATGATAATAGAGAAAAATGTCAGACTCGAGTAATTATAAACGTATTAGCAATAGTTAAGGAAGCACATTTTCCACATATAAGACCCGAAAATATCTTAAGTTTCGAATAATTAAATAACAAATTAATAATTAATTATAGTTAAGAGGGAACATGGATCAGTATTAATTCAAAAGTCAAAATCTTAATTCTTTAAAAAAAAAGTCAAAATCTTAAACAATAACCTTATTATGTTTGAATTCAAACATTAATATTCTAATAATTGTAGGAAAAGTTCCAAGGTTTGAAAACTCGAATGCTTGAACAGGTTAAGGGCTGGCGGTGCCTAAACAGGTTAACGTCCTGCTCAGCATTTCTGCATTCTTATAGTTACTTCTTTGATTGCTTAATCGTTTAATTAAATAGACACCTTTGTGCAACTTGGGGCTTAATCAAATAGCTTTATCAATTGATTGATTCATTGTTTTTCAAACGTTTTGGATAAAATTCTTAATTACTTCGGCAAATGAACTCAATTTTTTATGAAATAAATCTAACTTTTAATATTTATTCACTTTTTCACTCCAACTTTTTTTTTTTATGAAAAAACTGATTAAATTAAGTTTTAATGTCATTGACGTGACAATTTCCAGTGATAACGTGGATAATTTTTTAAAAAAATTTATGAAATTTTTGAAATTTGTCGAATTTTTAAATATTTTTTTAAAAAATTTTATAAATTATGCCTAAATTGCCATGCAAGTGATCATATCAATACTATTAAATTTTTAATAGTTCAATAAATATTTTCATCCAAAAAGAAATCAAATTTAACTAATTTTTAAGATTGAAGACTAAAATATCTAAAAAATAGAATAAATATCAAAATCACAAAATAAATAAACTTAGAAATTAAATTTATCATTATAACTAAATAAATCATTTGTTTATTATATATATGGTATATGGCTTAATATTCAATATACTTGTAGATATAATTCTAATTTAATGAATTAGATGATAACACAATTTTTAAAACTAAATTTTCTTTTAACTTCATTTCAATTAATAGGTTTCCATCGGTGTGTGAGAATTTCACATTATTAATGTAAGATATTACTATTAGATAATTTCTATTAACTCTTAGCGAAGCTTGTATGCTTCATAAATATGATTGGAAAGAATGGCATATTTTTTATTATAGTATGAAAAAGAAATAAGGTAAGCCTTACTATTTAAATTTGGTAATTTTTTAATTTTAGTCTCTATGATGGAATGGCATTTTGAGGCTGTATCATGTTATCATTTAAATTTTTGTTAATTTTTAAGTAACAAAGTTACACAATGTTAAAGTACCACGATATCACATAAACCAAAACTAATAAAGTTTTTAAGTTAAAGGACTGATAAGGGAAAAAAAGAATTAAGAATCAAATTAAAGAAAGTTGCAAAGTTTAAAAATTAAATGTTACCTTATCCTTGTTAAAAGAAAAAAGAATTTTATTCAATAAACAAGCAAGTGCACCAAAAAATTCGACAAAGGCAAGTGCACCTATCAATTAATAGTATAGCTATGGTGAGTAAAGATCTCGTTCCCACGAAGACTAAAAGTACTAGTAATTATCGTTTTTATATTATTTAATTGGCAAATTGGAGTGATTGATTAAAACTAAAATTAACCAATTTAATTAACTAAAGAACATGACAAATAAAAAATAAGGAAAATAATCGATTAACAACCAAAAAGCAAGACAATACCCAGGAAAAAATCCACGTAAATTTCATCTGTCATTATCAATCTAAATTACGCAATTTTTCACACAGTATCTTGATCCGTAGAAATCCCTAAATTATACTAATATATCTTCCGATAGTAAGAGCAACTGACTCTAGCTTTATTAATTGAAATTAAGAGCAACTGACTCTAGCTTTATTAATTGAAATTTCTTTCTAATTAAAACTCTTATTGTGGCATTAACTCGATATATGGATCCCACTATTAGATTTGACTCTAACCCAGTGGATTTATGTCATCCTATTTCTAGGATTGCATGCAACTCCACTCAATTACGCTAGATCTACTCTTAAACAAGGTCTATTCCTCCTCTAATTCAACCAAATCAAACATGGATATAGTCTAGAAACATTAAACCAAGAATTAAGCACACATAATTGAGAACAAGATCCAAGTGTTTATTGCGTAAAAATAGAAATCAAATAACAGAATCCATCCAATGGTTCATCTTCCTAGGTATTTAGAAAATTAGTTCATAATCGCAAATAAAAACATCTCAAAAACAATATAACCACAAGAAACAAGAAAACCCATAATAAATGTCAAAGAAATCAAAAGGAGATATTCAATCTTGATGGAAATCTGCTTTAGAGTCAACTTCAATGGTGTTTTTTCGAGTTTTTTTCTTCAATATTCTCTGACGGTTTACTCACCTCTTCTTATATTTGGTATATATAGGTCTTAAAATGCCCGAAAAACCTAAAAATTATGTTTTTACACGTTTCCGGAATGCAATTCGTGATTTCCACATGGTCTGGTACATGGCCGTGTGGCAACCCGTGTGGGAGGGTCCAGCCCATGTGGCCCCTGTACCTTGCTCTGATTTTTCGATTTTCGCTCGTTTTTCGCTCATTTTGCTCCCAAATGCTTTTCTAAGTATAGAAACATGAATTTAAAGGATTAGGAGCATAAAATTCACCATTTTACATCAAATAATCATCCAAAAACACATTAAGAATGAGGCTAAAACATGTTACTTTTGGTATTCATCAAATATCCCCACACTTAAGCGTTTTCTTGTCCTCAAGCAAAATCCTCAACCCACATTCAAGTTAACTTTTCTCAATTTTTCATTTCTATATTTTTCATTTTCATCAATAATGTTCCAAGTTAATTCACAAACAATCATGCATTGGAAATTCAATCAAAAGGACACTAAAGATTCAAGCAGTCCAAGCCGAAATTTTAAGCACCAAAAATGAAGGTGTCTCCCCTTGTCTAAATAATTATCTTCAATTAAAAATCAATAAGAATCGACATCCTCACTCAAGATCACTCAAAGCATTCAAAGTGTTTAAGGTTCAAATATTAGACACTCAACAATCAAACGAGAAATGCTATTACCATAAGCTTGCTTGAAAATCAAATCTCCACCACTATAAAATGAGATGACACACCAATAAAGAGGTCTTTAAAATGTTGTAATAGGGCTTAGGTTAAGGGTATGGATAATGCCAGAAAAGTTGGTTATAATCGAGATCGAGTTGATAAGTTACCAAACTAGAAAAAATAATCAATTGCTAAATTAAAAGAAACTTCATCAACAAGAATACTCACAAATGGAAATGAGCTTTTCAACAGAATATGAAACTAATTTTTCAAGCTCAATCAATTTTTTTTATTTTTTTTATATATTTTTTTGAATTTTTTTAAACAAGAATAAAATTTAGCAATACAAATGATGAAATATAGTTTGGCAACTAACCAAATCAAATTTCAACAAAAAGGTAGTCAATAAAAAGGATACATTTACAACATAGATTTGGGTTAAGGGTTAACATTAACGGGTTAATAAAAAAACATGTTAGGATCAATGGGGTTTACTAGTGGTTAACACAACAATTAAGGTGGTTAAAGGTTAAATGGGGTAAATCCTAAGTACATCTATCATCTCAGTATATCAAATCAATAATGTGGTCTCAACATGTATAATCGAAGCAAGTTCTAGAATAACAAATCAAATCGACATACTCTTAACCAAAAATAAAATGAGCACGAATAAAACTATACTCCATAGGCTCAAAGGTGTAACGCGTAGGTTTGTGCAAGTGTACACAGTCGTTATCAAGTAATAAGTAAGTATCGAGTTATCGTCTCCACAGGGATTGTATTTGTGCTAAGTCAATTAATTTGTAAAATTATATTAACAATTTGGTAAATAAAAACACAATATAGTTGAGAAGTGGTGATTAAAATATATTAAACTAAATGCAATGATCACTAATGCAGATTATCTTAAGTATGCAAACTACATGAATGAAATAGATTTTAGCAAAATTAAACACAATTTGCAACAATTATAACATAAATAAGCTGGGACAATTACTTTAATTAATCTCAATTTATTATCAACATGCTTAATAACATTCGGAAAAACATTCCATGGCAACTCGATCTTTCATGAGTTTGGAAACCACATTAGGTCCTTTCGGAATCCTTTACTTAGTAAATACGCATTTTACTGATCCTTATTTACTAAGGGTTTCTTAGCATTCGTGTGAGGTAACAGGGACGTGTCAGGTTTGAAACAGTTTAATCACACAAATCTAAAAACTATGCATATAACAGAGCTTGGTTAGAGTTGTTATGCAACCTACAATTTAATCGGGTCAGGATCTAAATTGAGCATGCACATTTCAATTATGTGTCCATTAGCCGTCGTCTGGTCAAGATCGCTCAGCTAATTCGGGTGTATTTCAATCACGTATGAACGAAATACAGACTTGATTTTAATTGAAAACATGATCGATTGAGGCACAAACATTATAAGCATGAATCAAATAAATATTATTTAATCAAAGCAATCATCCTAGCTTAAATAAAATTAAGCTAACATTGTTGTAAACAAGAATAGAGAACACATAGCAAACATCTTTAGATTAAACTAAAGAAAGGAAAGATTAAACCCAATTCAGAGTGGCTGTCACCCAAGACTCTAACTGACGAGGCTCCTTCGTTCCTTTGCTTTGCTCCTTTGCTGATGGCTCTCCAAGGTGGCCGACCAAGGGTTCTTTAAGAGTCTTAATTGCTAAAATCTCTATGAAGAGATGATGCTAGGCGTGGGAATGGAAAAGGCTAAGAGAATTTGGAGAGAAGAGAGAATGATGAATGATGAGAATGAATGAGGAATGATTGAGGGATGATTGAGGGATGCTTGAGGGATGATGAATGAGGGAATGAGAGGGTCTTATTTATAGGTGAGGAGAGGGGGATAGTTTGCTAAAAATAGTGGATGTTAACCTCTTCAAATCTCCTCAAATTGTGGCCGGCCATGCTTTGTGGCTTTTGACTTGGTTTTTGCTTTATTTTTAAGCAATTGTGGATGCCACACAACTCAGGACTGAGACTCGGTCAATCGTAAATCTTCGGGCAAATCTCTAATTTCTTCAACACTACAAGGACCTTGTGTAATTAAACCAAAGAATGGTTTAAATGGACAGCCATGTGTAGCCGAATATTGGGTTGACTTGGTCTCCAATTTGGACGGTTTTGTAATCCAGCAAAGCTATCAGACCTGTCCAGAATAAATCAACAAGTTAGAAGACCAAAGAATAAAATTTATCCAATTTAATTAATTAATTAAAACCCAAATTATTAATGAAATATTTTAAAATAAATTATTAAATATAATTTTATATTTTATTATTTAATTTAATTATGCATGGCCCACTTTATGTCTTAAAAAATATAATATATTCAAATTAATATAAAATAAGCCATTTATTGCATGAAAACTATATAATAAAGCATAAAATCACATTTTAATAGTTTCTATGTCCTAATTTCATATTTTCACATATTTCATTAATTTATTAAACAATTACTTAGTTTTAACAACGGATTTAAGTAAAAAGGTGATAAATTACATAGGAAAAATCCTATATATTTTTCCGTTTACACACCCCCAAACTTAAACCATTGCTCGTCCTGAGTAATGTTTATGCACAGCAAAAGGTCTTGCTAAGGCAAAATTGCTAAGTGTGTAAGCAGCATTAATCTTTGTCCCATAATCATGCATTAATAACTTCATGCTTATCGATCTTCTTTATTAACAAGTAATTCATATGCAAACATTCCTTAAGATTATACTAAGCTTCAAAATATGCCAACATGAATCATAGTTTGCATATATGTCACAACCATAGATAACATTCTTCATTCAACATAATTTCCTATCAATCAAGCAAACAATCACAAGGCTTATTTATGATCTTCATATGTTGAACCCAGGACTTCCTCTCCACTAATGTAGGTGACATAATCATCAAAACAATAGGTCTTTTATAAGGTTGTAATGGGGCTCGGTTAAAGGTAGGTATTTTAAGAGATGAGACATTTCGGTTTTAAAAATCTTAACCGTTAACTTTGTCTTGGTTTTCTCGTAATACAACATTTTTCTTTAAGTGAACCTTTGGAACACCCCCAAACTTATTTTGAACTCAAGCTCATACATTTTTCCTTTTTGGAGACTGAGCAAACTTTTCTTCGCTCTTTTTTTATTATTATAAGCATGAGCACATACATCTTTAAGAAAATTTCCTCAAATGTTGATTCCCAAGACAACTTTAGTTATGATAGGTGCACAAAATTAGGATAACTTTAAAAAGATGGTAATTGGCTTATAATGTAGGTTCATTGCAAAAACAGGCCTTTAAGCTCAAAATTACAGTTTCAAGGGTCTAATATCATAGGGTTGGCTTGAAAAGGCTCAAACGGTCCAAAGAAATAGTGCCTATATCATTTTAGATTTTTATGTCCCCTAGAATTTCGCCTCAAGAAAGTTACTAAGTCAATTCTAAAGATATAAACCTTTATTTATGTCTAATCTCAAAAGAAACTAAGTTTTCATGCCAAACATTACCAAGGCTAAGATAATACAAGCATTCCATTCTTCATGATAACATACTTTCACTTAGATAAAATCATCATTCATACTTGCATACAAACTATCTCAGTGACAAAAAATATCTCTAAACATTCATTTATTAAAACATACTTATGAAAGAAATGATTGAAACATACTTGAAAAAATTTAAAAGTTTGAGCAATTTATTTGCCTTACCCCCCTTTAAAAGTTTGAGCAATTTATTTGCCTTACCCCCTTAAAAAAAGAAGCAATGTCCTCATTGCAAGAACAAAGTAATGAATGAAAACTGAACACCAAGTAGGGTTGTAAAGAAAGAGAGGTGAGTCATTAAGACTGCTTAAATACCAAGTCTTCCCTAATAACCCAATCCTAGACATGTTCATTCCCATTACCACATCACTTAGTCTTATTCTTTCTAAAGAAGTGTTAAGTTTGTTCATGCTTGCTATGTTTTATTCTGCAGAAATTAAATCCTAATTACGAAAGAAATAAATTCCTAAGGACCTAAAAATAATTAAATAAATAACAAGACAAGAATCCCCCTTTTATTTTTCTGACTCATTCTCCTTGTCTTCTTTAGCTCCATCTCCGCTTGCATCATCAGTATCTTCCGTCCATATCTCAAAGATAGCATCTGGGAACTCAGGAACAAAATTATTAGAGATATTCTTAAAAGTATTTCGAATTGAGTTATCTCTAATTTTTGCATATTTCCAGTAAGTTTGTTGTTGATTGTGCATGAACTTGCACATATCCATCAAAATTGAAAACTCTGATTTCCTTGAAGTACTTGCAGAAGTCGGCATGGGAGTTGTATATTCAGGTTCAACACTTAGCTTGACTGGTTCTTCTTCTGGCTCAACCCTTGGTTCAGGAATGTTTGGTTCCTTATCAGATTCTTCCTCTTCAGTGTCTGTAACTAAATTAGCTTCAGTTTCAGTTCCATCTGTTGACTCATCGGTATCCGGCTCAGTTGGCTCTTCTTGCTCGCCTTGATTTAGCTCATGCACCCTCTCTACTAATCTTTCAAGATCATAATTTGTAATGCATCGTTGAACATATCGCCCCTTCAGATTTGCTTGTGTTTTAACACGGGCCTTTAAGCAAAGTGAAGTGATTAATGATGGGAAATAAGCACTTCCTGCCTTCTTTTTAGCACAATCGTGAATCTCATTGAGGATAATTTTCCCAACATTAATGGACTTTTCTGTCAAAATTGCATATAACAAAAGCATATGTTCTATCGAGATGGTGGAACTATGTGAGATAGGCATAAAACTGTAGCGAATGAAATAAAACCATACCTTTGCTACTGGTTTTAAGTATTCTCTTTGAAAAGAATGGCTCCCATACTTTCTTATAATCCATTGGGATCCCGGATTTGTCACAACATCAAGCACTTGTTGAAGAAAATCCCAATTGATACTGTTCATCATAGGGTAGTACTTATCTTCTTCAACATCAGGTAAATTAAACAAATCATTGATGGACATAGAAGTAAGAGGCACCTTTTTTCTTTCGAACGATGACTTCAATAGCATCTTGCGTAGTCAAACTAGCATAGAATTCTCGAACTAGTTCATCATCGGGAAATGAACGAGCATCACAAAATTGTTCCCACTTGAGAGCATTGATTTTCTTTCTAATCAGTATAGGAACAACCATTAAATCATTATTCTTCAAGTCAAAACCTTTTTTCGACATCATAGGTTGATGCTTGAAGATTGAATCAAATCTCTCTTTCACTTCTTCATCGATCAAAATCAGGTTTTCAGGAGTAGTCTTTGAAGATCTGGTTCTTTTGCGAGACATGGTATCTTTTCCCAAAAATTCGGCAAAGTGGGTAGAACTTGCTACGGTAAAAATCTTGCGACGGCAAGGATGGTGCGGCGGCGATGACGACGTGCGACAGCAACGGTAGTGCTTCGGCAATCTCTTTGCGGCGGCAATAAGGAATTTTGGAAGAAAGGGAAGAGAACTAGGGTTTCTTTCAGGATTTGAGGTTGACGACACAAAAGGGAGATTTAGGGATTTTTAGGGTGTAAGTAAATTGCTTTGAGGGATATGAAAATTAGTAGAATGGAGAGGGGTTTATATAGGGAAAAATTAGGGCAATATGTAGCAAAAATTTAGCTACATTAGGGTTACTTGGGCGGCAAGCAATGGGTGTGACGGCAAGGCATGGATTTTTCCTCATTTTTCTTTGTCTTGGGCCTCAAACTCGATCAGTATCTTACTAAAAAGCTGATTAGTACTTGGGCCAAATTTGACCCCCTTTATTAACATAAAAATTTAAAATTTAAACAGAACAAATGAAACTTAAAAATTTTAAATCTTAATTAGAAAATTTCTTCTTAACAAATTACATTAAATTAATTCCCAGGAAAGGTTGGAGGGGTCTCAGCGGTCTCGCTTAAGTTCCAATCTCCTTAGACAAAATTAATTAAATGTAATAAGTTAAGAAAATAAGTTCTAATTATTTATTTATTTACAAAATGAGTTCATGAAAAATTAAGGGTCTATTAATTTGAACGAGGATTCAACTCGCTCAACTTCACCATCCCAGTAGTGTTTGAGACGTTGACTATTAACTTTAAATATACCTCCGTAATTGTTGTATAATTCAATAGCTCCATAAGGATAAACTCGGTAGATGGTATAAGGTCCTTTCCATCGGGATTTAAGCTTCCCAGGAAATAACTTCAACCTTGAATTAAACAACAAAACCTTCTGACCTTCTTTAAACTCGCGAGGTTGTATATGACTATCATGCCATCTCTTTGATCTTTTTTTACACATTTCGGCATCCTCATAGGAAAACAATCTCATCTCTTCCAACTCATCAAGTTGTAACATCCTTCTCTCACCGGCTTGCTTAAGATCAAAGTTCAACTGCTTCAAAGCCCGGTGAGCTTTATTCTCCAACTCTAATGGCAAATGACATGCATTTCCAAAGACTAACCGATAAGGAGTCATTCCTAACGGTGTCTTAAATGCTGTTCGATAGGCCCATAATGCATCATCGAGCCTTCGAGGGCAATCTTTTCTGCTAGGGCGTACTACCTTTTCAAGGATACCTTTGATTTCGCGGTTCACTCTTTCAACTTGCCCATTAGACTGGGGGTGAAAGACAGTAGCAATCTTGTGCTTCACATCATATTTGTTGTAACACCCTAAACCCGACCTAGACGTTATGGCCGAATCTGGCGATGTCACATAATAGCGTCTTGAAACTAAGTTGTTACGATAAAACCGTTTTCATTTATTTACTCTTGTTGACTCTAAAATCGCATACTTATTTAATCGATTATTTTAAAACACAATTCGTTGCGGAAGCTTTAGAAATCATTTATTTTATGAAAAACCGAGTTAATTAGGTAAATCCGTCCATCTTAGAAAAACCCCTTTGTTTTAGAGAAAACCGTTTGTTCGTTGAGTTTGTGCAGTTTTTAAATCCACGAAAACAGTCTAAAATCTGAAATAAAAGCAAACAGTCCAAAAAGTTCAATTTACATCAAATATAACCCAAAAAATAATTAAGAAATAAATACAAAAACTGAAATTAAAAAAGTTTAAAATACGTGTGGCCACCGTCGAGTCCTCCGCTGCACCGATCCGTCAAGTCTGGGGATTACCTGTGCACATTAAAAAAAAAGGGTGAGTTTACGTAAACTCAGTGTGTAATCCCACACAAACAAACAAACAATCAGTATTCACAGTGCACAGTTGAACAGTCTCGGGCCTAAGCCTTTTTTAGTATCAGTGACATTTTGGGCTTTAGCCCATCTCAGTACAGTGTCAAAATGCAGTAGGACCTTAGCCCATCACAGTATCAGTAGCAGTAATAGTTATGCAGTAGCAAAATCCTACCCAACCAACCTCTACACACCATCTTCGTCTAACCCTACACTCCATGTGGGGATATAATCAACCCACCCATCCCTACACTCCAAGTAGTACCGAATGCAAAGACTGTCTGATGAGTTTGCTGTTTGAAGTGCACAAGAAATTAGGCTTAAAGCCTTTCTGTACACTTCCTCCGAATAACAATCCCCCAACCCAATACAATGCAACACACAATAGATGACATGCTATTATGCAATTTCAGTACATATATTCAGTTCAGATATTAACATGCCCAGTACAGATATCATTCAGTCAATTTCACATATTTAGGGGTCTAAGTAGCGCTTATCGACCCTACAGTAGGTTCACAGTCGACTTGGGCGACCCGTGCATCCTTAAAATATTTCGGTAAAAATGGGCCCACATGCCCGTGAGATCTGCCCATGTGGACCTTGTCCGTGTGATCCATTTTTAAAGTAACCCATGCTAGCTCAATACTCATATATGTTTTCACTATTTACTTATATGTTCATTCAAAGCTATCTACTTGAGTCATTATCACTAAATTATTTATATATTGAGCTAAAGAATTCCAAATTAAGATCCGCTTGATGTTTTTGAAACTAGACTCAAATACCTTTCTACCATAAAAATTTTAGAATTTATAGTTTATCAAATAAGTACAGTAAAATCTTTAAATTTATCCCTATTCTGCTGTTTGACAGCTTCATCCTTTCCTTACTAAAAATTATTTATCTCTTAGTACGGAATTTAGATGATGTTTCCATTTGTTTCTCTTGAAAATAGACTCATTAAGGATTTAAAAATATAAATTTAAGCCCCTAATTATTTTTTTTAAAAGTTTTTATGATTTTCCAAAGTCAGAACAGGGGAATCCGAAATCATTCTGACCTTGTCTCACAAAATTTTTTATAACTCATGATTTACAATTCCATTGCTTACACTGTTTCTTCCATGAAAGACTAGACTCAATAAAATTTAATTTCATATTTTATTCAACCTCTAACTAAATTTACACTATTTTTTATGATTTTTCAAAGTTAGACTACTGCTGCTGTCCAAAATTGTTTTAGTGCAAAATGTTGATTTCCTAGTTTTTAACGCCCTTATTTCCTTTCTCTACAATTTTTCGCATCATTTTCTCTTATTTCGCTTATTTCTCGACAGCAAGCAATTTTGGCTTTTCACCGAACCCTATTTTCTGTGTTTCGGGTACACAGCTGGTATCGTTTTGATGCCTAATCACTCCCGAGCACTTCAAGGCCTAAAATCAAGATACTCAACATCAATTTAACGAATTTACAAGCGAATTGACAACCAAGAATGGATAGAAACCCAACTTACCGCCAACGATAACCCTCCGTTTAACTATTGTTAAGACGAGAACACTGAATTCACCAGTCCGAGTCTCCTCTTGCACCCAAATCGCAGAGAAAAAACATTACCACTTCAGTCGCTAAGAGATTCATGACAGAAACGAAGAGAAACACTTACCGAAACTAAGCGAGCACTAACCACGTGTGAAAATGAAGGAAAATAAATGGATTAGGGAAAAAATCAAGAAGAAGAAAAAGAAGAGAAAGATGGAAAAATTCAGAGAATTTTGGCAAGAGGAGAGGGAGAAGAATAGACGGCAGAATTTTTTTTTGGAAAAGGGAGCCAAAATTCGGTTATGGAAAAAAATAAAATAAAATCCCGATAACCCCCAAAATCCCTTAATCTTCTCCCCTAATTCCCACTTCACATCCACTACTCAGAATCCCCCTATTACACAACTCTATCCCGAAATCTGAGCAAAAAAAAAAATACCTTTGCCTGCGCAGGGATTCGAACACAAGACCTCCACCATAATAACACACCACTTAACCACCAGACCAGCAGGCCCATTCTGATGTAATTTACCCAACATTTAAACTTAAGCCCTTTGCACAAGGTTAAGGCTTTATTTATAAAAATACCAAAATTTGCCCAAGTAAGGCTTGAACTTGAGACCTCTCACACACACCCAGAACACATAACCACTGAAGCAGATAGACATTGTGTGTCACACATACATGAAATCAAAAATTAAAATTTTGGGGCGTTACAATTCTACTCCCTAAAAGAAAATTTCGTCCTCAAAATTTACCCGGTCAGAACAGATGAGGATATTGCTAACGCATCGTATCCTCAGGCTCCCACGTAGTCTCCTCAGTGCTGTGATTACGCCAAAGGACCTTAACCAGTGGAATAGATTTTCTCCTCAATACTTTTACATCTCGATCCAGAATCTGAACCGGCTCTTCCTCAAAGGTCAAGTCTGGCCTAACCTCAATCTCCTCAACGAAAATGATGTGAGTAGGATCAGAGCGGTAACGCCTCAACATCGAGACATGGAACACGTCATGGATACGATCCAACTCTGGAGGTAGCTCCAACTGATAAGCGACTGGTCCCACTCGCTTCAAAATACGGTAAGGTCCAATAAACCTAGGGCTCAACTTGCCCTTACGACCAAACCTCAGTACCTTCTTCCATGGCGAGACCTTAAGGAATACAAAGTCCCCCACCGAATACTCAATCTCACGTCACTTCAGGTCCTCATAGGATTTCTGTCAGTCAGAAGCCACTTTTAGTTGATCCCGAATCAGTCTAACCTTATCCTCTGTCTCAGAAACCAACTCAGAACTCAGAACACGTCGCTCGCCCAACTCAGTCCAACATAAAGGAGTGCGACACTTACGACCATCCAGTGCCTCGTAAGGTGCCATTTGGATGCTAGACTGGAAACTTTTATTATAGGCAAACTCCGCTAGCGGCAAATACTTCTCCCAACTACCACGAAAATCAAAACTCGCACTTGCTAAACTTAGCATAGAGCTACTTTTCCCTCAAAGTTTGAAGGGAAACTCTAAGGTACTCATCATGCTCATCCTCAATCTTTGAATAAATCGGTATGTTGTTGATGAACACCACCACAAACTGATCCAGATAGGGCTGGAATACTCGGCTCATCAGGTCCATGAAAGCTTCCGGTGCATTCGTCAGTCCAAAAGGCATCACTAGGAACTCGTAGTATCCATAACGAGTCCTAAATGTCGTCTTAAATACATCAACCTATTTAACCCTCAACTGATGATACCCAGATCGGAGGTCAATCTTGGAGAATACCAAAGCTCCTTGAAACTGGTCAAACAGATCATCTATCCTCGGTAGGGGGTACTTATTCTTAATGGTCAACTTGTTCAGTTGCTGGTAGTCGATACAAATCCGCATGGATCTATCCTTCTTCTTCACAAACAGTACCGGTGCTCCCCACGGAGACACACTAGGGCGGATAAACCGACGATCCAATAACTCCTAAATCTGAGCCTTTAGCTCCACAAACTCCTTCGGTGCCATTCGATAGGGAGCAATGGACACCAGAGCTATACCAGGTAGCAGCTCAATACCAAACTCTAACTCGCGATTCGGAGGTAACCCCGGTAGCTCCTCAGGAAAGACGTCTAAAAAATCCTTTACCATTCTGATATCCTTAACTGTAGAATCCCCAGAATCTGAAACACTAACGTAGGCCAAAAATGCCTCACATCCCTTACGAACCATCTTCTTTGCCACCAGTGCAGAGATCACATTAGATAAGTAATTTTGGCGTTCTCCAATCATGACTACCTCAGTATCCTCCTCGGTGATCTTTGCCTTCTCCACCAGTGCAGTAAAATGTCGCTCCCTCTGCGGAGCTATCAGAACCCTCAGATTATCCCTGAAACCATCCTTGAAGCGGATACATCGCTCATATTCAGTTGCCACCATACCTCGCGCATAGCGGCTTAGTCGCAGAAACTCGGCCTCATACTCGGCCACTGATCGATCTCCCTGTGCCAGATTCAGAAACTCCCTCCTACGGGCGTCCACATAACAGGCTCCCACATATTTTCCCTGGAAGGCAATCTTAAAGAACTCCAAGGTCAGACGTTCGGGCTGAGTGCCCTCCTTAACAGTAAGCCACCACTAATAAGCCTTATCACGCAGCAGCGACACTGCACCCTTTAATTTCTGCTCGGGGGTGTAATTCATATCATTCATGATCCTCTCTGTGGCTTCAATCCAGTACTCGGCCACATTAGGGGCGACCCGAGTGACACCCCTGAAAAGCTCAGCTCTATTGGACCGGATTCGTTCCGTAACCGACCCTCGGCCCCCAGATCTAGTATTGGGCCCAGTGACCCTCTCTAAAATCCTTAGCATAGCCTGAGACAATGTGGCGTCCCCAACCATGCGATCTTGAGACCCAGTCTCAGTAGCAAGCGACACTGGCGTCTCACTCGTATCCCAATTCAGTATGCTACCCAGTGAAGAGGACTCAGCTCAAGCCCCTCTACGGTCTCTACCTCGGCCTCTAGTACACCGTCTGCGGATACCTCGTGCGCTCATTGTCTAATCACGTTTATATGTATTAACAGTTTTATGAATTAGTTACAGTTCCAGTGTTTATTAACAAATATTTTATGTAAAACTGTATCGATTATTCAGAGTTTGTTTCCGTAAATCGCAGATCTCACTCTGATTTTTAGTTTCTCTACAATTTTTAGTATACACTAACTAGAGTGTTTTGATGATGATTTACTACCTATAGTAGTGTCGAATATACTATCCATAACAGTTTCAGTTTAAAACAAATCACAGTTTAGAATACTTACAGGATCGGCGCCGGAGACTCGGTGTACCACTTACTCAGTAAAAACATTTCAAATCATTTGGAAATCAAACAATTTTTTGAAAGCCCATTTTTTTATAAAACCCATAATCCACAGCCGAGTTTTGTAACCTAGCTCTGATACCACTCAATGTAACACCCAAAACCCGGCCTAGACGTTATGGCCGAATCTGGCGATGTCACATAATAGCGTGTTGAAACTAAGTTGTTACGATAAAACCATTTTCATTTATTTACTCTTGTTGACTCCAAAATCGCTTACTTATTTAATCGATTGTTTTAAAACACAATTCATTGCGAAAGCTTTAGAAATCATTTATTTTGTGAAAAATCGAGTTAATTAGGTAAATCCGTCCATCTTAGAAAAACCCTTTGTTTTAGAGAAAACCGTTTGTTCGTTGAGTTTGTGCAGTTTTTAAATCCATGAAAATAGTCTAAAATCCGAAATAAAACCAAACAGTCCAAAAAGTTCAATTTACATCAAATATAACCCAGAAAATAATTAAGAAATAAATACCAAAACTGAAATTAAAACAGTTTAAAATACGTGTGGCTACCGTCGAGTCCTCCGTTGCACCGATCCGTCAAGTCTGGGGATTACCTGTGCACATTAAACAAAAAGGGTGAGTTTACGTAAACTCAGTGTGCAATCTCGCAGAAACAAACAAACAATCAGTATTCACATTGCACAGTTGAACAGTCTTGAGCCTAAGCCCTTTTCAGTATCAGTGACATTTTGGGCTTTAGCCCATCTCAAGATCAAAGATGTCAAAATGCAAGAGGGCCTTAGCCCATCACGAGATCGATGCTTGATAACAATTATGCAGTAGCAAAATCCTACCCAACCAACCTCTACACACCATCTCCGTCTAACCCTACAATCCATGTGGGGATATAATCAACCCACCCATCCCTACACTCCAAGTAGTATGCGAATGCGGCACAACATAAAGAGCGGTTTGCGGTGAAAGTGAGTCACGAGAAATTAGGCTTAAAGCCTTTCTGTACACTTCCTCCGAATAACAATCCCCCAACCCAATACAATCCAACACACAATGGATGACATGCTATTATGCAATTTTAGTATATATATTCAGTTCAGATATTAACATGCCCAGTACAGATATCATTCAGTCAATTTCACATATTTAGGGGTCTAAGTAGCGCTTATCGACCCTAGAGTAGGTTCACAGTCGACTTGGGCGACCCGTGCATCCTTAAAACATTTCGGTAAAAATGGGCCCACATGCCCGTGAGATCTGCCCATGTGGGCCTTATCCGCGTGATCCATTTTTAAAGTAACCCATGCTAGCTCAATACTCATATATGTTTTTACTATTTACTTATATGTTCATTCAAAGCTATCTACTTGAGTCATTATCACTAAATTATTTATATCTTGAGTTACAGAATTCCAAATTAAGATCCGCTTGATGTTTTTGAAACTAGACTCAAATATCTTTCTACCATAAAATTTTTAGAATTTATAGTTTATCAAATAAGTACATTAAAATCTTTAAAGTTATCCCTATTCTACTGTTTGACAGCTTCATCCTTTCCTTACTAAAAATTATTTATCTCTTAGTACGGAATTTAGATGATGTTTCCATTAGTTTCTATTAAAAATAGACTTATTAAGTATTTAAAAATATAAATTTAAGGCCCTAATTATTTTTTTTATAATTTTTGATGATTTTCCAAAGTCAGAACAGGGGAATCCGAAATCATTCTGACCTTGTCTCCCAAAATTTATTATAACTCATTATTTACAATTCCATTGCTTACACTGTTTCTTCCATGAAAGACTAGACTCAATAAAATTTAATTTCATATTTTGTTCAACCTCTAAATCAATTTATATTATTTTTTATGATTTTTAAAGTTAGACTACTGCTGCTGTCCAAAACTATTTTAGTGCAAAATGTTGATTTCCTAGTTTTTAACGCCCTTATTTCCTTTCTCTACAATTTTTCGCATCATTTTCTCTTACTTCTCTTATTTCTTGACAACCAGCAATTTTGGCTTTTCGCCAAACCCCATTTTCTGCGTTTCGATACACACCTGATATCGTTTTGATGCCTAATCACTCCCGAGCACTTCAAGGCCTAAAATAAAGATACTCAACATCAACTTAACGGATTTACAAGCGAATTGACAACCAAGAACGAAAAAAAACCAAACTTACCGCCAATGATAACCCTCCGTTTAACTATTGTTAAGACGAGAACACTGAATTCACCAGTCCGAGCCTCCCCCTGCGCCCAAATCGCAGAGAAAAAACATTACCACTTCAGTCGCTAAGAGATTCATGACAGAAACGAAGAGAAACACTTACCGAAACTAAGCGAGCACTAACTGAATGCAAAACCGAAGGAAAATAAATGGATTAGGGAAAAAATCAAGAAGAAGAAAAATAAGAGAAAGATGGAAAATTTCAGAGAATTTCGGCAAGAGTAGAGGGAGAAGAATAAACGACAGAATTTTTTTTGGGGAAAGGGAGCCAAAATTCGGTTATGGAAAAAATAAAATAGAATCCCGATAACCCCCAAAATCCCTTAATCTTCTCCCCTAATTCCCACTTCACATCCACTACTCAGAATCCCCCTATTACACAACTCTATCCCAAAATCTGAGCCAAAAAAAATAATACATTTGCCTATGCAGGGATTTGAGCACAAGACCTCCACCATAATAACACACCACTTAACCACCAGACCAGCAGACCCATTCTGATGTAATTTACCCAACATTTAAACTTAAGCCCTTTGCACAAGGTTAAGGCTTTATTTATAAAAATACCAAAATTTTCCCAAGTAAGGCTTGAACTTGAGACCTCACACACACACCCAGAACACATAACACTTGAAGCAGATAGACATTGTGTGTCACACATACACGAAATCAAAAATTAAAATTTTGGGGCGTTACATTTGTCAAGCAACCACTTAAGCCATTTATTCACAAAGTGAGAACCTTCATCACTAATAATAGCTCTTGGTGTCCCAAATCGTGTAAACACATGTGTCGTAACCATTTTTTTGAAAACGTGGATCGACTAGGGTTTGGAAAAAGCGAAAATAAAACAGGGAGTCGCCACCAATATTTTTTGATGAGGTGTGATCGGGTCACTCCTTTATTCAATCATTTTAATAAAATTTAAATTTACTAAAACGACTATTTTTGGTCTACGAAGTTTTGAAAAATCGGGTTCGGGAGTCGGTTACGTGCGAGGTAGGGTTAGCAACCTCGTCATGCCAAAACTTGGTACCTAATTGATTATTAATGTCCTAATGTCGAAAATTGGAAAAGATTTTAAAATACAAATCCTTTAGAAGATGTTTGGGTAATTCGAATTGGATACCGAAATTCCCTTGTTCCGAAAAGATGAAATACCGTATCCAGCACGTTAGGACACGATGTTTCAACCCTCGATACTAAGATCATTTCATGATTTCCAAAATTCATAGATTATAATTTCAAAAGGGTATTCCACTATTCGGACAAACCAGAAACCGAAACCCAGCACGATTGGGCACGATTCCTCGAATTTCCAAATATGAAATATTGCCTTACGGTCAAAATCTTAAAAGGTTATTTAGTCATTTGGACGAACGAAAAATCGAAACCCAGCACGATTGGGCACGATTCCTCGAACCTCCAAACACGAAACATTGCCTTGTTTAAAAATCCTTTAGATGAAATATAGTAATTTTACAAAATGTATTTTTATTTAATAATATAGTATTAAACTAAGAAAATAAATATAGATGTAAATATAGTAAATATAATAAAACTAATAATAATAATAATAATAATAATAATAATATCAAATAATAGTAATAATAATAGTATGGTGTAATAATAATTATAAAACAATAATAATACTATATTAATGTGAACAATATATATATATAATATTAGTGATAAAATAGAATAATAAAAACTATAATAATGGAAATAATAATAGTAATAACAATAATAAATAAGAAATATAATAATAATAACGTATAAAAAACGAACATAATGCAATAATGATATTAGAAATAAAGTAAATAATAACAATGAGTATAATAATAATAATAGCAAAAATTAATAAAATAGTAAAGATAATGCTAAGAATAATATTTAAAATAATTATTGACTATAATATAGTAACATTAAAATAATAATGGTATAAACTAAAATTAATGCCAATAATAATAAATAAAATAGTAATAACATAAATAATACACATAATAACAATAATAAGATTAAAAGTAGTTAATAAACGAAATAATAATAGTATGTATATATATATATAAATAGTAATATAATAATAGTAATAATGGTAATAATAATAATAGTATAATAATAAAATACTAAATAATAGTAACAAGAATAAAAATTGCAAAATAACTAAAAAGGGATCAAATTGAATTTAAAATAGAATTTTGGGGTCAATTCGAAATAAAATAAGGGGGAAAGGGCCTATTTGAAGCGCGCGTGAAAGGAGGGGGACTAAAATGGAAATTATTCCCTTCTCCTAAAATGCAGCGTCTTGACAGGGACCAAAATGAAATAAAAAGAAACTGTCGGGCCAAATTTAAAAAAACAAAAGAACCTAATTGAAATAGGCCAAAAAAGCGAAAGGGCTAAAGGCGCAAATAGCCCTTCTGCAGGAAAACACGCTGATCCTGGCCTTGGGTCGGGTCGAATTCGGGTTGGCCAAGATGAAACGACGTCGTTTTGGCGTTAGGGACTCAAGCCCAAAACGACGCCGTTTCGTAGCATTATAAAAGCAAAAAAAAAATTCAAAAAAACTTCATTTTTTCTCATTTCACAAAAAAATAGAACACTCTCCCCTTTGTTCTCTCTGTAGGCCCGAAGTCCGACGCCACCCAGGTCACCGAACCGCCACTCGCCGCCGCCGGTGCCGCCGTGTGCGGCGGCCGAAAGTCGAAAAGTCGGCTTTTCAGGGGGTTTCTCTTCCTTTGTCCTTTTTTTATAAAAAAATATGTATGTTTACGCCGAAAAAGAAGAAAAAAAAAGAAAAGCTTAAAAATGTCACCCTTTTTTTTTTGCCTCTGATTTGTTTTTTTCTAGTAGTTTTTAGTGTTTTTTTTCTGCCTTTTTGTGTTTAAAATCTCTAGATTTGTATTTTGATGTTCGAATCTGTTATTGCATTGATGAAAATCTCTCTGTTTTTTGTATTCATAATTGAAAAAAGGATCATCTTTTACAATCGGTTTAGTATGGCTTATATAGCCATTTGACACAATTTTATTTTATTCTTTATTGCCGTCTTTTCTTCTTTGACGTTTTGCAGGTGAATGGGCAGTGGAGAGGGCGGTGCTTGCAGTGGTGGCCAGTGGCGGCGTCAGAAGGCAGTGCAAGTGGGGTAGACCTAGGGGCTAGGGGCGACAAACTAGGGTTTCTTTTGTTTTAGGGTTTTGGGCTAGGTTTGTTAATTTGGGTCTTGGTAGTGGGTCATTTGGGTTAGGTTTCATTCGGCCCGGGCAAAAGATTGGGCTTGTACAGCTGCCCCTCTTTGCTCATTGTCGTGTAACGGGAATGGAGCAAAGACTTTTAAGAAAGACCAATTTTGCCCGGTCTTGCTGAGTCCTGACTTCTTTTGGTGCTCCTCTTCTTCAGGTAGCATCATTCCAGTCCCCTGCGTCTCACTACTTCGATCCATTCCACTGCAACCTTGAGAGATGAGATTCGTAGTTATAGTAGATTTAATCCCACCCACTGCAACTTCAGGGGTATTGGATTTGTAGCTTTAATCTGTTCCACTGCAACTTCAGGAAAATAAGATTTTCTATCTTCAGTCTGCTCCACTGCAACTTCAGGGAGATAAGACTTGTAATGGTAAATTCAATCCGACCTACTGCAACTTCAGAGGTATAGGATTCTTCATTTTAATCCGCTTCACTACAACTTCGGGGAGAGAGGATTAACTGTCTTCAGTCTGCTCCACTGCAACTTCAGGGAGATAAGACTTGTGACTTCAAACTGCTCCACTGTAACTTCAGGGATATAAGGTTTGTTTTGATCTGCTCTACTGCAACTTCATAGAGATAAGATCTGTTTATTCGCTCCAATGTAATTTCAGGGAGAAGAGATTTGTAGTTTCGATCTACTCCGCCGGAACTTCAAGGAGATGAAAATTGATCCTCATTTGTAAACTCAGGGAGAAGGGATTTGTAGCCTCAACCTACTCCACTGGAACTTCGAGGAGATAAGACTTCAATGAGAAGAGATTCGTAACCTCAATCTTCTCTGCTGAAACTTCAAAGAAATAAGGACTGATCCTCCATGTAAACTCAGGGAGAAGGGATTTGTAGCCTCAGCCTACTCCACTGGAACTTCGAGGAGATAAGAATTCAGAGAGAAGAGATTCGTAACCTCAATCTTCTCTGTTGAATCTTCAAAGAAATAATGATTGATCCTCAATGTAAACTCAGGGAGAGGGGATTTGTAGCCTCAACCTACCCCACTGGAACTTCGAGGAGATAAGAATTCAGGGAGAAGAGATTCGTAACCTCAATCTTCTCTGCTGAAATTTCAAAGAAATAAGTACTGATCCTCAATGTAAACTTAGGGAGAAGGGATTTGTAGCCTCAACCTACTCCACTGGAACTTCGAGGAAATAAGAATTCAGGGAGAAGAGATTCGTAGTTTCCATCTTCTCTACTGAAACTTCAAAGAAATAAGGATTGATCCTCATTGTAAACCCAGGGAGGCGGGATTTGTAATCTCAACCTACTCCACTGGAACTTTGAGGAAATAAGAATTGTGGCTTTCGATCTATTTCACTACTACTTAGTGAGATAAGATCTGCAATCTTCAACTGATCTGCTCCACTACTGCTTAGGGAGACAAGATCTGCAATCTTCAGCCTACTCCACTGCTGCTCAGGAAGATAGAACTGGCCATCCTTGATTTGCTCGACTACTGTTATTTCGAGAGAACAAAATCTAAAATCTTCAGTCAGCTTCCTTGCTATCTTAGGAAGATAAGACTACAATCTTCGATCTACCCCACTACTATCTCTAGGGGACAAAATCTGAAATCTTCGATAATGCTACACCATTCTCTAGGGAACCTGTCCTGTAGAATTAGTTTTGTGTGCTTGTGCTTATGCAAATGATGAGGATGCTATGATCGGAATGACTCAAATGCTCCTATCTACCTGTATTATGAATGATATGAATGCATAAATGTCATGAAAATGACTCCTCTTCAAATGTTTAGGGTGTCATTGTTATTCATCAAGGCTTTATCCCTGACGTATTATGCTGCCTTCTTGCTTGGCTGGTATTTTGACGGAAAACCCGAAGAAATAATCGCATTTTGCTCAACCGATTTGCCCCAATGTAACCTCAAGGTCCATTCCATGGTACCTCTGGAACTTTAAGGCTTATACCATCTTCGGACCCTCTTACTGCAATTCAAGGGGGATAGGATCTGGGTCATCTTCAATCCGACCCACCGTGACTCAGGGGTAATCAATTTGGTCTGCTACACCTTCCATTCCCTGGGTATCATGACCGGATGTATATGAATGTCGAATTTCTTTGAGAATAATCCCATTTTAATGCTTGGGTTACTCATTATTTGCTGAGACTGCATCAATGACGTAATTTCCTGCCTTTTTATTTGACTGATGCTTTTGACAAAAAATCTTAACAGGTAGTCTCAAACTAGACTCCTTTCCAACCCTTAGTTTTGGTGAATTCTGAACAACAGTCCTGTTTCAGGCTCTCGTATTATTTAGAAGCTTCCAAAGTAATATGCAAAACTCCTTTTATGAAAGTATTGTTAGTCCACTAATCGTTATTTCAATGCAAAATGCTTGAAAAAAATCATAACAATAAAGAAATTAATTAGGAGCATAGCTCGAAATGAATAAGTTAAGCAAATATAGCAATCGCAATCAAGAAGGAAATTTATTGTGGACATATTTTGAAAAGAGTGATATAATCACAAATAACAAATTTGAAATGGGTAAAATGGAAACTAGGTGCCCCAGATATCGCAGCCTGAGCTTCTCTGTTCAAACTTCTTGAGTACCATTTTAAGCTCGATATGCGTTTAGGGGATCTGGAGTACTTTGTTGATGCCCCAAGACGTAGCATACTTCTTCATTGTTAATTCAGGCATAGCAAAACTACTGTATGCCCTATTTTTTATCAAAATTTGAGCCGCCCTTTTCGGGTTTTCAACTCAAATCCCCTTTGGTCTCAATGCGCCCTTTGCGGGTTTTCGCCTTGGCCTCTCCTTTTTCATCTTTTTTTCTTTCTTCCCTTTTTTTTTCCGAAATATTTCTTGATTCGAACTCATAGGATTAGGCAAGTCCTGGTTATCCCTCTCGGTCAAAATCAACGCTTTTTTAGAGAAGTCCTTCTTTGCTGCATAAGGTCTTTTGCAGCTTGGCATCCACTTTCTTTTGAAGTCATTTTGTATGGGAAGGATCTTTTCCAAAACTAGGCCTCCTTCATGGAATTATCTAGGGCGAACCTTCTTGTTATAGGCCCGTATCATTTGCCTTTGGTACACTTGACCATGAGGATTGCCTTTAGCCTTTCTTCTTCGATCAAGTTTAGCTAATCATATTGGGATTTGATCCATTCTGCTTCATCCGACTTCGACTCTGATAAAACTCAGATAGAAGGAATCTTAACTTCCATGGGCAAAATTGTCTCTATTCCATAAATCAATAAGAAACGTGTTGCCCCGGTGAGGGTCCTACCAGACGTTCGACAAGCACAGATGCCAGTCTTCACGAGTCTCAATCTTTTTCGGTGATCCCCCCCTTTTTTTGCATTGAGAGTGGGATTTGATGACTGTCGACATTGTAAGATTGGCATATGAAACGACTTTCACTATCTTAGTGAAGTAACCGACCTCCACGAAAATGAATCGATGTTGGTCAGAAACCTTTGATAAGACTGGCTTGATAACATACATGCCCCACATATAGGAAAATGGAGGAGGCACATAAGTCTTGTCTTCCTCAATTTGGCATATACGGTGTAACTGATGCAATTTCCCTTTCTTGGTAAACCAGTAGCCCGAACCTCTTGATTAGCCTGACCGTTGTAAAACCATTAACATGGGTTCTTTAATCACCAATCTTAATAGCATACCTGCGTTTCAGTAGCATGGTGTGCCTTGATATGATTGTGTGAAAACATATTTGAATTATTGAAAATAGCTCAATGATGTCTCGCCTTATTTCTATGATGAATTAGGCTTCGATCTTTGCCTCTTTCCTAAGCTCGCAACGCCTACTGACTCTTTGCAGGGTAGAGTCTATTCTCATCTTGTTCTACCATCCTTAACAAATCAAAAGATAAGCTGCAATCTCTGTCATCTTCAAAATCCTTAGATCCTTCTATACCCATATCTCACTCAAAAGGGAGTCAGCAACAGCGTCGCTCATGTCTTGATATCTAGGTACCTATTGTAGGTGCGAAGGCAAATTCCAAAGAATAAATGACTCTAATAATGATTATTTATGAATGAGGAATGAAAGAATATTCCAAAAAACAAAAGAATGTATAGTATGAACAAGAATAAAAAAAATATTTGCTCAAAAAGATGCATTGTATTGGAATAATAATTCTGGACACAAGCCTATTTCACAAAAGAAATCTTATTGCTTCTAGGCTTAAAGCAACAAGTGCGTTTTGTACATTACTCTAAGTAAGCTCTAAATACTACGAGAATTTCTTTCGCAGTCCTATTGTCCAAAACGTTCCCAGTTTCATATTTCTGCATTTGGCGCGTCATCTAACTTTACAATACCCATGTTGATGAATTTTTCCACCAATTTCTTGAAAGCAAGGCAATTTTCTATCGAATGCCCTGTGACCCCTATGTGGTACTCACACTGGGCATTTGGGTTATACCATTTTGGGTATGGAGGTTGCATCGGTTTCGGATGGTGGGGGAACACAACGTACGCATCAAATAAACTTTGATACAACTCTTTATATGTCATTGGGATCAGTGTAAATTAGAGCTTTTTGGAGTTTTGCTTTGCGCCCGATTCCTGTCTTACCGACCCTTGTTGCCCAGCAGTAATTACTTTTGGCTGGCTAACAGTAATTGCCTTTGAGTACCCTTTGTTGTATGTACTCGTATTATTCACCTCGTCATCCTTTTTTCTAGGAGCAGACCTTCTAGTGGTTTCCCCTGCTTCAATATTGCCACCCCTTATGGCATTTTCAATCATTTCTCCTACCATCACTATATCAGCGAAGCTCTTGGTGGTACTTCCTATCATGTGGGTGATGAATGGAGCTTTCAGGGTGTTGATAAAAAGCATGGTAGTTTCCTTCTCTAGGAGAGGTGGTTGAACTTGCATTGCAACTTCCCTCCATCTTTGTACGTATTGCCTGAAGCTTTCATTTGACTTCTTTTCCATGTTTTGTAAGGTGATTCTGTCAGGCGTCATGTCTGTGACATGATTGTATTGCTTCATAAAGGCTTGGGCTAGGTCTCTCCAGAGCTAATCCTAGCAATCTTTGAGTTGATTGTACCACACGGATGTCGCCCCACTAAACTATCTTGGAAACAATGAATTAAAAGTTTATCATTGTTCATGTAGCCAGTCATCTGTCTACAGAACATAGTGATGTGGGCTTCAAGGCAGCTAGTCCCATTGTATTTCTCAAATTCTGGCATCTTAAATTTATCAGGAAGTACCAAATCTGGAACCAAACTCAAGTCTTTTGCGTCAATACCATGGTGATGATCGGCATTTTCCAATGCATTGAACTTTTCTTCCAACCATCTACAGCGATCCTCTAATTGCCTCGAGGATTCAGTTCTTATCCCTTCCCTTTCTGTTATATCTAGATCAGGGATAACGGGATTAGCAGGGTTATCTCCTGGGTTAGATCCTGAGCCGACTTGGAAGTTCATGGGCGGTCTAGTATCAGCTTGCCCCTGTCGAGGCCTAATCGTGACAGATGGCCTTTGGGGATACTCTTCAGGCTGTGTTTGAACATGAGGTGGGGTAAAACTCGAGGGAATGCCTTCGCTATCTTCTCCAGTAATAGCCATGGGACCTTTTCCTTTGTCCATCGCCCCGTTCAGCATCTGGGTCATTTGAGCCATCATGTTCCTTTGAGCTTCCAACATTTGGTCCCTCATTTCTTGTTGGAGCTTTGCTAATTGCTCTTGCATCTGGTCTTGCATGTCTCTCTGGAATTGTTCAAATCTTTGATCCATTTTCTTTGTCTTGGCACATGTACCGTAATGGTGCTCAGTTTCCAGATTTTTCCTTTTCTCTCTCTTTTTTTTCTGTATTAATTTCAACTAATTAGGCTCTCTCTATGGACTTAAATGCATATGATGTGATGTAATGCAAGTGCATGAAATGTAATGCAAATGCATGGAATGAATGCAAAAAGAAAAAGAGGCGTTGATTCTGAATTCAATTTCATTAGAAGAACTTTTCTAGAAAATAAATTTCTTTACATAAAACGGATTGCATAGACGGCTTTGTCCTCATAGTCCAGGTGAAAACACCAATCCTTTTCTTCATATTCGGATGTTATGGTTGTGTCCCGTGAACTTTCTCAATAGATGCCTCTTCTAGCTCTCAGTTGCTTAGTTCAGGCCATACCTCTTCACTCACTTATCCTCCGCGATATTCATAAGCTTCTTTAAGAAAATTGAGACATGATGACTCTCGAATAATCCTTGTCGGCTTGAATCCTTGGGCAAAGTCTTGTATTCTTCTGCGGACTATCAGCCTTCTCTCGTTGTTTACCTGGACTATGTTCGAACGACTGTATTATAATCCACTTTATCAAGTAACTCATTTTCTTATGACAAACTCTTCTATTTAGCAATCGAATTTGAATCAACACCTCCTTTCTATGATGATGATGCAATGCAATCAAAACAAAAGAAAACATGTTAGCACAGGAGAAATAAACAAAATAGAGTACCTATCCAGGTTACCACTAGGGCTTGGCGTGGCTCTACCTAGGGTTAGCTCTTAGGGTTCACTATATGTGGTTCGGTTCTAAGGTAAAGGTACCTAAACCGACATACTCCTCGATCCTCACCCATTATAGGCTCATACGGACTAAGTCCAGTTCAGGGGAATACATTTCCCTATGGCCATGCGGAAGTGAAAACTTCACGAAGACATAGGTACAGATGTATCCCGGAAGCGATCCACTAGCCCATGCGGAGGTGAAAACCTCACGAAGGCATAGCTTCTCGCTCCCACTTAAAGGCGCGACCACAACGGTCATGTAATGCAATGCAGAGATATAAATTAAAATTAGAACCAGAAAAGCAAACCAAAGTGATAAAAGTCGTAACAAAGATGAATGACATGTAACAAAAAGATCGTATATTCAAAACAAGTTTTCAATTCTCGACAAAAAGACAAAAAGTAATCAACTTGTGGCTTGACTCTCTTATTTTGTCCCCAGTGGAGTCGCCAAGCTGTCGTAACCATTTTTTTGAAAACGTGGAACGACTAGAGTTTGGAAAAAGCGAAAATAAAACAGGGAGTCGCCACCAATCTTTTTTGATGAGGTGTGATCGGGTCACCCCTTTATTCAATCATTTTAATAAAATTTAAATTTACTAAAACGACTATTTTTGGTCTACGAAGTTTTGAGAAATCGGGTTCGGGAGTCGGTTACGTGCGAGGAAGGGTTAGCACCCTCTTCATGCCCAAACTTGGTACCTAATTGATTATTAATGTCCTAATGTCGAAAATTGGAAAAGATTTTAAAATACAAATCCTTTAGAAAATGTTTGGGTAATTCGAATTGGATACCGAAATTCCCTTGTTTCGAAAAGATGAAATACCGCATCCAGCACGTTAGGACACGATGTTTCAACCCTCGGTACCAAGATCATTTCATGATTTCCAAAATTTATACATTGTAATTTCAAAAGGGTATTCCACTATTCGGACAAACCAGAAATCGAAACCCAGCACGACTGGGCACGATTCCTCGAATTTCCAAATATGAAATATTGCCTTACGGTCAAAATCTTAAAAGGTTATTTAGTCATTTGGGCGAACGAAAAATCAAAACCCAGCACGATTGGGCACGATTCCTCGAACCTCCAAACACGAAACATTGCCTTGTTTAAAAATCCTTTAGATGAAATATAGTAATTTTACAAAATGTATTTTTATTTAATAATATAGTATTAAACTAAGAAAATAAATATAGATGTAAATATAGTAAATATAATAAAACTAATAATAATAATAATAATAATAATATCAAATAATAGTAATAATAATAATAGTATGGTGTAATAATAATTATAAAACAATAATAATACTATATTAATGTGAACAATATATATATAATATTAGTGATAAAATAGAATAATAAAAACTATAATAATGGAAATAATAATAGTAATAACAATAATAAATAAGAAATATAATAATAATAACGTATAAAAAACGAACATAATGCAATAATGATATTAGAAATAAAGTAAATAATAACAATAGCAAAAATTAATAAAATAGTAAAGATAATGCTAAGAATAATATTTAAAATAATTATTGACTATAATATAGTAACATTAAAATAATAATGGTATAAACTAAAATTAATGCCAATAATAATAAATAAAATAGTAATAACATAAATAATACACATAATAACAATAATAAGATTAAAAGTAGTTAATAAACGAAATAATAATAGTATGTATATATATAAATAGTAATATAATAATAGTAATAATGGTAATAATAACAATAGTATAATAATAAAATACTAAATAATAGTAACAAGAATAAAAATTGCAAAATAACTAAAAAAAGGGATCAAATTGAATTTAAAACGGAATTTTGGGGTCAATTCAAAATAAAATAAGGGGGAAAGGGCCTATTTGAAGCGCACGTGAAAGAAGGGGGACCAAAATGGAAATTATTCCCTTCTCCTAAAATGCAGCGTCTTGATAGGGACCAAAATGAAATAAAAAGAAACTGTCGGGCCAAATTTTAAAAAACAAAAGAACCTAATTGAAATAGGCCAAAAAAGCGGAAGGGCTAAAGGGGCAAATAGCCCTTCCGCGGGAAAACACGCGGATCCTGGCCTTGGGTCGGGTCGAATTCGGGTTGGCCAAGATGAAACGACGTCATTTTGGCGTTAGGGACTCAAGCCCAAAACGACGCCGTTTCGTAGCATTATAAAAGCAAAAAAAAAATTTCAAAAACACTTCATTTTTTCTCATTTCACAAAAAAAATAGAACCCTCTCCCCTTTGTTCTCTCTGCAGGCCCGAAGTCCACGCGCGCCAGTCACCGGATCATGCGCGCGCTTGCGCGTGCGCTTGTGATCGAGAAGTTGAAAAGTCGGCTTTTCAGCGGTTTTTTAGGGGGTTTCTCTTCCTCTGTCCTTTTTTATAAAAAAAATATGTATGTTTACGACGAAAAAGAAGAAAAAAAAAAGAAAAGCTTAAAAATGTCACCTTTTTTTTTGCCTCTGATTTGTTTGTTTCTAGTAGTTTTTAGTGTTTTTTTTTTCTGCCTTTTTGTGTTTAAAATCTCTAGATTTGTATTTTGATGTTTTAATCTGTTATTGCATTGATGAAAATCTCTCTGTTTTTTGTATTCATAATCGAAAAAAAGGATCCTCTTTTACAATCGGTTAAGTATGGCTTATATAGCCATTTGACACAATTTTATTTTATTATGGCTTATATAGCCATTTGACACAATTTTATTTTATTCTTTATTGCCGTCTTTTCTTCTTTGACGTTTTGCAGGTGAATGGGCGGTGGAGAGGGCGGTGCTTGCAGTGGTGGCCAGTGGCGACGTCAGAAGGCAGTGCAACTGTAACACCCCAAACCCGGCCCATGCGTTACGACCGGATCTGACATGTCACATAAGGGAAAACGTATAAAAACCTTGTGATTCGTACTAAAATAGGTGTTATTTGTTTATGGTTAAGAAAACAAGTTTGGATATAAATTCTTGATAAAGTGCAACTATTTATGAGAGGTTGATTGATGAATCAGAAATCGAGGTAGTGAACGTTAAAAACCGTGACTTTTGAAAATGTCGTTGGTAATTTGAAAGAGAATTCGAGTTAAAATATTTTTACATATTTATAAAAGAAAAACCTTTTGTTAATCAATTTGTGAAAACCGTTATTTATGATTTTTAGAAAATTCCCAATTAAAACAAATCAAGCAAGATAATACGTACGTCAAACATAAATCAAAAATAAAATATTCCAGAGGCCTTATTACAACTTAAAAACCCAAAATAGCAAAAATAATAAAGTAAATGTAAATAGAAATCTAAAGTTCAAAAACACCATTTCTGAAGTATGGCCTCCACCGAGTTATCCATGGCCCAAGTCCACCTCATTGAGCATTACCCGCAAGGGTTAAGGAAAAGGGTGAGTTACTAGAACTCAGTGCATAATCCCCTTACCGTCATCCATGGGCTCGAATCCATTTAGCAATAACTTGGGCTTAAGCCCATTTACATAACAAAATTAAAATGATATGAATGTAACCCAACCCATCCATCCATCATACCCTCGACCAGCCAATCACACCTGTGGGGATCAAGTCAACCCACCCCGCCGCTCACACCAATTCGCAGGCAAGTTGCCATTTATAATATATTTGTGGCGAGCCACCGGAGTATCATGCGATCAAATTTGCTTTCATATAGTATTTTTCGTGGTCAAGCCACCGAAATCATAAGTAAACATTATAATGAATATTTTGTGGCAATGCCACCAGGCTACACTGCTCTTCATACATTTTTCCCAACCCATGCGATATGTAACATGCAACATACATAATCAAGCATAATATCCACATATATATATTCAAGAAGCATTTATCCAATAATTTATTATGGTGAATCGGCACATTATAGAACTTTGTAACTCGGCCCACTAAGGCATTCTAAAAATTTGGCCCATAGGGCATTTACGTAAATCAACACTTTAAAGGCATTTAAGCAATTCGGCCCGTTAAGGCATTTTGATAAAAACGGCCTATTGAGGGTATTTTCGTAATTCGGCCCATAAGGGCATTTTCGTAATTCTACAAATTAAATCTGATTTTGTCAAATCTTAGTATTAACGATGTTTAAGCAACATTAATCGATTTTCTAACATTATGATAAATCACAGATTTACGGGATTTCGGTGTGAGATTACACACCTGATTACGGTAAGGACTAAACCTTTTTGATCGTCGGCACCTAAATCACCATTACACTCGATTAACCAATCAAACGAGATTTTATTAATCCAAAACTAAATCAGACGATCTAATGAATTGCTTACTCTTAGTATCGTGAACGACCACGATTTGTCTATTCTCACCGGATGATGGTCCACAACCCGGTGGAAAATCCCGAACCGCCGATACCGCCCTTTGTTTGAACTTAGGAGTAGGAATTACAAATCCACTCCTTTTGTCTCCTACTAACGCTTTTCCCTTCAAATCGGTTCCACTTGCCTCCATAGGAAAAATCTCGATTAGAAAACTACTATGAGAGAAAGTAGTTGTTTTAGTGATAGGAGTAGGCTTACCACTATTTCCGAAGGATCCACGAGTGAAAAGAACGAACGATTTAGACCCCATAATAACCGTTTAGCCCAAACTATTATTCCGTTTAGCAACTAATTGAATAATGAGCGATATCAAATAATCCATAAAGAAACTCCTTACCTTAATGATATTGAATCTGATTTCCTCCGATTGACTTAGGCTAGAATTGAACCGGCTAGGATGATATTCGGCCACCCACTTAGAACACTACGAAAAAGAGGATGATTAAGATGTGAAGGAGTAGGAGGAAACACCATTTCGGTTTAGAAATAAGATACACAACCGAATAGTGATAGACACTTATTCGGCTAGAAAGAAAGGAAAAATGAAAAGAGAAAAAGAAACCACTTACCGATTTGATCGAAGAAGAGGGTGTCAACACAAATGAGAAAGAAATTGTGAAGGAGAGATTAAGGGTTGAAAGGTTCGGCTATGGAGAAAAGAAAATGAACAAGAAGATTCGGCTATGAGAATATGGGTTAAAGAAGAAGAAAGAAAGGTTGAAGAATTTGTGAAAAAGAAAAGAAAGGATGGAGAAAGAGTGCTTAACTAGTTTCGGTTATCAAAAGGGGAAATGAGCAAAATAAATTGGACACAATGGCTAGATGGTTTCGGCAAAACAAAGGAAAAAAAGATGCTCTCTTTTGGCTTTGGAGTTTCGGCAATGAGGGAAGAAATTAGAGAAAGAGATCACCAAAAACAATGCTAAAAGAAACAAGCCATACAAGCACCCAAAATTTGCCAAAAGACTAATGCAAAATTCGGCTACCAAGACCCCTCCCAAAACCGTGTATCCTTTTACCAAAATGATCAAAATTGACCAAAAACTCTTTCCAAAGCATCTTCGACATTATAGGCCAACATGTTCCCTTCTCTTTCCTTTTCTTTCATTTCTTTCCTTCTTTTTCCCTTATCTTCCTCCTTACCATATTCCTTAGCCTCCTTTCCATCAATAAAAAGTCTCCCTTACCATAAATAGGACCATGGCCGACACTTGGGATAGGAGTAAAAAAATAAATCCAAAATTTGCAAAAGATGAGATTTGAACCCCTTCCATCCATGCTCTCCACTTATTTCCTTAAGCCTTGATGCCACTTACCTTCTCTCCTTAAAGTGCTTAAACACAAAAATTTTGCTAAGGCCCAACTCAACCCCGAGCCTTCTTAGGACCTTAAAACATACACAATTAATATTTTTAACTAGCCTATCGCATGGTATAATGCAACACATAAAATTCTGAATTTCAGGATGTTACAATTCTACCCCCTTAAAGAAATTTCGGCCTCAAAATTTACCTGATTAGAAGAGATGAGGATATTGTTACCGAATTGTGTCCTCTGGCTCCCATGTAGCTTCCTCTGACCCGTGATTACGCCATAAAACTTTGACTAATGGAACCGACTTCCTTCTCGGCACTTTAGTATCCCGATCTAAAATCTGCACTGGCTCTTCTTCAAATGACAAGTCAGGTCTTATCTCAACTTCCTCCACTGGTACGATATGAGATGGATCCGAGCGATAACGCCTTAACATCGAGGCATGGAATACACTATGTATCTGACTTAACTCCGGAGGTAACTCCAGCTGATAAGCCACTAGCCCAACACGCTTCAGTACACGGTATGGTCCAATAAATCTAGGGCTCAACTTGCCTTTCCGCCCAAATCTTAAGATCTTCTTCCAAGGTGAGACCTTCAGAAAGACTTGATCTCCCACCGCAAACTCTATATCCTTACGCTTCATATCCGCGTACGATTTCTGTCTGTCCGAGGCTTCCTTTAAATAAGCCCAAATTATCTTAACTTTCTCCTCCGTCTCCGAGATCAACTCAGGACCCAATAGCTGACGCTCACCCAGCTCAGTCCAGCAAGTAGGAGTACGACACCTACGACCATACAGCGCCTCATAGAGTGCCATCTGAATGCTGGATTGATAGCTATTATTGTATGCAAACTCTGCCAATGGTAGAAAATCTTCCCAACTACCCCTGAAATCGATCACACAGCCCCTTAACATGTCTTCTAAAATCTGGATTACTCTCTCCGACTGACCATCAGTCTGCGGATGAAATGCCGTGCTGAAATTTAGCCTTGTACCCAAAGCTTCATGTAAAGCCTTCTAGAACTGTGATGTGAACCTAGGATCCCTGTCTGATATGATAGACACTGGTACCCCATGTAACCTCACGATCTCTGCTACATCCAACTTGGCCAACACGCAGCGAATAATCCGCATGCGAGCGGTAGGAAATGAGTAGTCTTCGTTAACCGATCCACAATCACGCATACTGAATCTTTCTTAGTAGGCGTTAAGGGTAACCCACTAACAAAATCCATTGTTATCCTTTCCCATTTCCATAGTGGAATTTTCACCGGTTGTAGCAACCCTGACGGCAGTTGATGTTCTGCCTTCACCTGCTGACATGTCAAGAACTTGCTCACGAAGTCGGTAACCTCCCGTTTCAACCCTGGCCACCAATACTGCTCACAGAGGTCTCGGTGCATTTTGTTTCCTCCGGGGTGTATAGCATATGGGCTACTATGCGCCTCACGTAGAATCATTTGCCTTAATTCTGAATCCCTGGGCATACAAACTCTTCCGCGAAAACACAATACTCCATCACCATTCAATTCAAAATCCCCTATCTCACCTCTTTTCACTTGTTGAAGTCGAGAACCCAACGCTTCATCTATCAACTGCTTTTCCATAATCTGACTTACCCATGCAGGCTTCACCTGAAGTTCGGCTAATAGGCTACCATCTTTATAAAGGCTAAGATGAGTGAACATCACTCTCAAATCCGTTATCACCTTACGACTCAACGCATCTGCTACTACATTAGCTTTACCTGGGTGATACTCGATTGAGAAGTCATAATCTTTCAACAATTCTATCCACCTCCGCTGTCTTAAGTCCAACTCCTTCTGGGTACGGAGGTACTTCAGACTCTTATGATCCGTATAGATAATCGATTTCTCCCCGTTCAGATAGTGTCTCCATATCTTCAGAGCAAACACCACTGCAGCTAACTCCAAATCATGCGTGGGATAGTTAATCTCATGCGGCCTTAATTGACGAGATGCATAAGCCACTACTTTTCCCCCTTGCATTAACACACATCCCAAGCCCGTATGTGACGTATCGCAATAAACGATAAACTCCTTACCAGCCTCAGGTTGAATCAATATTGGCACTTCTGTCAGAATCTTCTTTAATTTCTCAAAGCTCTCTTGTTGCTTATCTGACCACACAAATGGTACTCCCTTACGCAACAACTTAGTTAGGGGTGCAACAATCAACGAAAACCCCTCAACAAAACTCTTGTAATACCCAGCCAAGCCTCGAAAACTCCAAATTTCTGCCACTGACTTCGGGGGTTTCCAGTCCAACACAGCCTCGACCTTCCGAGGAACAACTCTAATTCCTTCAGCAGACACTACATGCCCCAAAAAGGTCACTTCTCTCAGCCAAAATTCACACTTACTGAATTTGGCATACAACTGCTTCTCCCTTAATATCTGCAATACTACCCGTAGATGCGAATCATGCTCTTCTTCAGTCTTTGAGTACACCAGGATGTCATCTATGAACACAACCACAAACCGGTCTAGATAGGGTTGGAAGACTCGGTTCATCATATCCATAAATGCAGCTGGTGCGTTAGTCAACCCGAACAGCATCACTAAGAACTCGTAATGTCCATAACGAGTTCAGAATGCAGTCTTATGAATATCCGCCTCCTTGACATTTAACTGGTGATATCCCGACCTCAAATCTATCTTCGAGAAAACTGAAGCTCCACGCAGCTGATCGAACAGATCATCGATCCTTGGTAACGGGTACTTGTTCTTGATCGTCAACTTATTTAATTGTCTATAGTCGATGCACATACGCATCGACCCATTTTTTTTCTTAACGAACAAAACCGACGCTCCCCACAGTGACACACTTGGTCGAATAAATTCGCAATCCAACAACTCCTGAATTTGAGCCTTAAGCTCCGCTAACTCCTTTGGCGCCATTCTATAAGGAGCAATGGACACCGGAGCCGTCCCTGACAATAGCTCAATGCCAAACTCCACCTCTCGATCCGGAGGTAATCCTGGAAGCTCCTCGAGAAACACATCTGAAAACTCTTTCACCATTCTAACACTTTCTACCGACAATTCTTTGGCATCCAAAGCACTGATAAAGGCTAGGAATGCTCCACACCCTTTCCGCACCAACTTTTTTGCCTTTAAAGCAGATACCACATTAGACAGATAGTTTCGTCTTTTACCTATCACCATCACTTCCTTATCCTTCGAAGTTCTTAGTACCATCTGCTTCGCAGCACAATCTAAGTTCGCACGGTGTTTAACTAGCCAATCAATGCCCAAAATAAGATCGAACTCGCCAAATGGCAGTTCCATCAAATCCGCCAGAAATACTTCCCCCTGAACTTCTAAGGGCACATCCCTAAACAACTTATTTACTACCACTGACTGTCCTAAAAGGCTAATTACAGTTGTTTCTCTAGCAGTAATCTCAGATTTAATATTCAGAGTTCGAGACACAGCACAAGCAACATACGAATGGGTGGATCCAATGTCTATCAAAGCGGTAATAGGTACATCAGATATGAAGAACGTACCAGTTATAGCGTCCGGTGCGTCGCCATCCTCTCGACATCTGACCGCATAGACCAAACCTGGCTGTCTCGCCTTCGTGTTACCCCTGTTACCGGTACCTCTACCCGGTGCACCTTGACCTCGTCCTGCACCATTACCATCTCGACCTGACCCATGGCCTCTCGGCGGCTGCTGAGCGCCTCCAGCTGGCTGCGCAAATCTGTTACGAACCACCTAAGTCTGAGTAGGCTCTCGAGGGTAATCCTTAAACCGGTAATCCTTGGACCCACATCTAAAACAACCACTAGTTCTCTTCCAGCAGTCACCCGAGTGAAGTTTCCCATAATCCACGCAAGGCTGTAACTGATTGGTAGTAGCTTGAACTCTTACCCGAGCTGGCTCCTCATTCCTGGGCCTTTTCTGAAACCCTCTAGTAGGACCTGAGTACCCAGAGTCTCTCTTGTTCTTACCCTTGTCCTTGTCTCAATTTTGCCGTTCCGAGTGCTTAACTTCCTCCGCAATTTTAGCTTTTTCTACCAGTGTAGCGAAATTCCTCTCCTTCTGTGGGGCTATCAATACCCGCAACTCATCGTGCAACCCATCTTCAAAATGCACACAGCATTCATAATCAGTCGGCACTATTCTCTGGGCATACCGACTCAAACGCAGAAACTCTGCCTCGTAAGCTGCCACGAATTTACCTCCTTGGACCAGATTCAGGAATTCCTTCCTTCGGGCATCCACATAGCTAGCCCCGACATACTTCCCTTGAAACGCTGTCTTGAAGAATTCCCATGTAATACGATTAGCCTGAGTTCCTTCCCGAATAGTGAGCCACCACTGATACGCCTCATCTCTAAGTAATGCCACAACCCCCTTCAGTTTCTGCTTAGCGGTGCAATCCAGGTCGTCTATAATCCGCTCCACTGCCTCAAGCCAGTATTCCGCTACATTAGGGGCTACACCCGAAATACCCCTAAAAACTTCAGCCCCATTTGATCTGAGTCGTTCAGATACCGACCCACGAGCTACCGACCTAGTTCTTGCCCCAGCAACCCTTTCTAGAACTCGCAACATTGCTTGGGACAAAGCGTTGTCCTCTCTCATTCGTTCTTGTGACCCAGCTTCAGTCACAGGTGACGCAGGGGCGTCCATTTTCGACATATGTCCCAATGCCTCAGATACAACTCTAGTACCTCGGCCTCTACCACGGCCACGTCTACCGCGTCCACGTCCTCTAGCACTCATGTTTACTAAATCGATTTAATCTGATTACAAGACTTATGAATCAATATATTATTCAATGTTTATTAAACAATATTTTATGAAGTATAGGAAGTAAAGTCATTTTCGCAAAACGTATCCTAAGGTCTCAATCTCTATAGTTTTAGCTCCTAAAACTAAAAGTTCTAGAGTATTTCTACAGTCATACCACAATAATCATAAAATGAAAACATAAACTTACTTGACTTGGTGCCGGATACCCGTGGTGCCATACTTCCTTTAGATCAAAATTTTAAACAGCTTTGGAAAACGCTTTTGAACCCAAACCACAGCCGAGTTTTGCAACCGGACTCTGATACTATAAAATGTAACACCCCAAACCCGGCCCATGCGTTATGACCAGATCTGACATGTCACATAAGGGAAAACGTATAAAAACCTTGTGATTCGTACTAAAATAGGTGTTATTTTTTTATGGTTAAGAAAACAAGTTTGGATATAAATTCTTGATAAAATGCAACTATTTATGAGAGGTTGATTGATGAATCAGAAATCGAGGTAGTGAACGTTAAAAACCGTGACTTTTCAAAATGTCGTTGGTAATTTGAAAGAGAATTCGAGTTAAAATATTTGTACATATTTATAAAAGAAAAACCTCGTGTTAATCAATTTGTGAAAACCGTTATTTATGATTTTTAGAAAATTCCCAATTAAAACAAATCAAGCAAGATAATACGTACGTCAAACATAAATAAAAAATAAAATATTCCAGAGGCCTTATTACAACTTAAAAACCCAAAATAGCAAAAATAATAAAGTAAACGTAAATAGAAATCTAAAGTTCAAAAACACCATTTACAAGTATGGCCTCCATCGAAGTTATCCATGGCCCAAGTCCACCTCACCGAGCATTACCGCAAGGGTTAAGGAAAAGGGGTGAGTTACTAGAACTCGGTGCATAATCCCCCTTACCGTCATCACTTTGGGCTGAATCCATTTAGCAATAACTTGGGCTTAAGCCCATTTACATAACAATATTAAAATGATATGAATGTAACCCAACCCATCCATCCATCACACCCCGACCAGCCAATCACACCTTTGGGGATCAAGTCAACCCACCCCGCGCTCACACCAATTCGCGCAGCAAGTTGCCATTTATAATATATTTGTGGCGAGCCACCGAGTATTCTGCAGTCAAAATTCGCTTTCATATAGTATTTTCGTGGTCAAGCCACCGAAATCATAAGTAAACATTATAATGAATATTTTGTGGCAATGCCACCAGGCTACACTGCTCTTCATACATTTTTCCCAACCCATGCGATATGTAACATGCAACATACATAATCAAGCATAATATCCACATATATATATTCAACAAGCATTTATCCAATAATTTATTATGGTGAATCGGCACATTATAGAACTTTATAACTCGGCCCACTAAGGCATTCTAGCAATTCGGCCCATAGGGCATTTACGTAAATCAACACTTTAAAGGCATTTAAACAATTCGGCCCGTTAAGGCATTTTGATAAAAAATGGCCCATTGAGGGTATTTTCGTAATTCGGCCCATAAGGGCATTTTCGTAATTCTACAAATTAACTTCGATTTTTTCAAATCTTAGTATTAACGATGTTTACGCAAATCACTCGATTTATACCATAATACCGTTTTTAAGTTCTTAAGCAACATTGATCGATTTTCTAACATGATAAATCACAGATTTACGGGATTTCGGTGTGAGATTACACACCTGATTACGGTAGGACTAAACCTTCTTGATCGTCGGCACCTAAATCACCATTACACTCGATTAACCAATCAAACGAGATTTTATTAATCCAAAACTAAATCAGATGATCTAATGAATTGCTTACTCTTAGTATCGTGAACGACCACGATTTGTCTATTCTCACCGGATGATGATCCACAACCCGGTGGAAAATCCCGAACCGCCGATACCGCCCTTCGTTTGAACTTAGGAGTAGGAATTTCAAATCTACTCCTTTTGTCTCCTACTAACGCTTTTCCCTTCAAATCGGTTCCACTTACCTCCATAGGAAAAATCTCGATTAGAAAACTACTATGAGAGGAAGTAGTTGTTTTAGTGATAGGAGTAGGCTTACCACTATTTCCGAAGGATCCACGAGTGAAAAGAACGAACGATTTAGACCTTATAATAACCGTTTAGTCCACACTATTATTCCGTTTAGCAACTAATCGAATAATGAGCGATATCAAATAATCCATAAAGAAACTCCTTACCATAACGATATTGAATCCGATTTCCTCCGATTGACTTAAGGCTAGAATTGAATCGGCTAGGATGATATTCGGCCACCCACTTAGAACACTACAAAAAAGAGGATGATTAAGATGTGAAGGAGTAGGAGGAAACACCATTTTGGTTTAGAAACAAGATACGCAACCGAATAGTGATAGACACTTATTCGGCTAGAAAGAAAGGAAAAATGAAAAGAGAAAAAGAAACCACTTACCGATTTGATCGAAGAAGAGGGTGTCAACACAAATGAGAAAGAAATTGTGAAGGAGAGATTAAGGGTTGAAAGGTTCGGCTATGGAGAAAAGAAAATGAACAAGAAGATTTGGCTATGAGAATATGGGTTAAAGAAGAAGAAAGAAAGGTTGAAGAATTTGTGAAAAAGAAAAGAAAGGATGGAGAAAGAGTGCTTAACTAGTTTCGGCTATCAAAAGGGGAAATGAGCAAAATAAATTGGACACAATGGCTAGATGGTTTCGGCAAAACAAAGGAAAAGGAGATGCTTACTTTTGGCTTTGGAGTTTCGGCAATGAGGGAAGAAATTGGAGAAAGAGATCACCAAAAAATTGCTAAAAGAAACAAGCCATTCAAGCACCCAAAATTTTCCAAAAGACTAATGCAAAATTCGGCTACCAAGACCCCTCCCAAAACTGTGTATCCTTTTACCAAAATGATCAAAATTGACCAAAACCTCTTTCCAAAACATCTTCCACATTATATGTAACATCCTAAAATAGGGCCTATGCATTTTCGGTTTAATTGTACGAAGTGACATGTTTTAAGTATTATGAATAAATTTTGAACATTTTTGGAAACCTAGAAATGTATGGAAATTTTAAGTTTAAAAGAGGAAAGTGAACATTTTTAGAACCTTGGAAATGTAAGGAAATGTCTTGTAAGGAAATGTCATGGAAATGTAAGGAAATATCTTGGAAATGTAAGGAAATGTCTTGTAAGGAAATGTCATGGAAATGTAAGGAAATGTCAAGTTTACAGAGCCGATCAAAAATTTTTGGAAACTTAGAAATGACCTAGAAATGACGAGTTTTAAGGTTTAAAAGGGGAAATTAAGGCAAGGTGGCCTTAAAAGAAAAAGTTTGTGAAATTTGACACACAAACAGGCATGGAAAAGTGGTCTGAAGATGCCACTTAGGGCCTATGGAAATGGCGCCATATGCAAGAGGAATGGGCCTAAGTTCGAGTCACATGGGAAGCAAATAAAAGAAATTTTATTTTGCTACAAGGAGCAGAGAGGTGGATGGCACATGGCTATAAATTAGGAGCTTTTATTATTTTATAAATAGTGGATAAATAAGGGATTTAAATATCATTATTTTCAAGAGATAATTGTTGGATTAAATTCTTTTAATTTGAATAAAGAGATAAAGAGGAAAATAAGGGAGAAGTGATGGCCAAGTAAGGGACTTTGAGTTTAAGAATTTCGGCTAAGTAAGGATAGTTCTTTGAATTATCTTTTAGTGATAATTAAAGAGATAAAGCTATTAAAATAGAAGAGTGATGGCCAAGTAAGGGACTCCTTAGATGATAATTTCGGCTATAAAAGGAAAAGAGAGGCCATTCTGCATTATTATCTGTTCTTTGAAAGCCTCTGCCGAATTCTCTTCACCAAATCTTCTTCTTCTTTTATTTTTGCCAGCCAAGAAATACCTTGTGATCTACCCGAATCCTCCATCTTTATTCTTCCTTCTCTTTTCTTTCTAAATCCCTCCAAAAGCCGAAAGTTGTGAGATCATCATCTAGCCATAGCCGAATCTCTGAAGGTTAAAGTGAAGGTGCAATCGATTTCTTCAAGTAAGGGTAAGATCTCATTCGGTTTCATCCTTTTTCTTAAGATTTGCCGAAATCTAGGACTAACCCCATTAATATCTTATTGCCGAAACTTTGAAGAGATCTTTCGGGATTTACTAAGTGCCGACTACAAGGAAGGAGAAGTTCTTTTCCCGAAGGTACACCATAGGCCACGTGTTCCCTAGTTAGTCGGTGAGTTTCAGGATTTAAAATCCACAAGGTAAGTGTCTATAGTATTCGGCCAAGGCCATGTTTGGTAAATATATGTGTTCATTAATTATTCAAAAGCCGAAAACTAACCAAGTTAATTGATTCAATGCTTGGCCGAATGCAAGAAGAGTATAGCAGAGATTTCAAGACTTGATTCTTAAGTCAAACGGCAACAAGGTAAGTTTAAGTATACTAATCCTACTAGGATTTGGATTTATGGCGAATGGCTTTTTATTAAAGTAGTAGGTGATTAATCAAATGTAGGGATTAAGGATCTAAGCATTAGATCAAGCTTTTAGGATTTCAAGACCCTTTCGGTAAGTATGATAAGTTGTGGATATTTGGTTAAGAATTCGTATATTGATAATTAAATCGATTGTTACGATTAAGTGTGTTGATGGAGGCGAATACCATTCAAGAAGGGAAAGGAAGGTCCCTATCCCAAAGTTTAAGAAGAGATCTGTCTCGGCAGTTAGGGATTGGCCACTGTGGTGTGGACCGTCGTCGGAACAAGAAAGTAGGCAAATAGCCGTAGTAGTATCGCCTAGTGATAGCATCGATGTCGAAAGCATAGTTCTCCAAGTGATCGGTGTGTGATTAACCCACCGTTTTTCGGGTATATGATATGTATGTGAAATGTGTATGTGTTATGAATATGCTAACTAGTGCAAAGTGGAAATTGTGATAAGGATACCCTCAAGGGGTATGTCGATAATCCTAAGTACCAAACCACCGATGATATGTGATTATTAATATGAATATGTGATAATATGCTTGATGAACATGCTCATGCATCATTACATTGTATCATTATTTTATGTGGCATGTGCATGGGTTGGGATATGAAAGAAGGTACGGGTGTACTTCGAGTACGTGGTTTGATGTTAGCCTTGAGCTACATCGTGGATTGACGTTGGATCGAGGTCACGTTGTGGATTAATTGCGATTTAGTTCGCGTGGCTTGATGAGTGGCTATGTGCCTCATCGTGGTTGATATCGCTATGTGCCATATCGTGGTTGATGAGTGACTATGTGTCCCATCGTGGTTTTGATGTTAGCCTTGAGCTACATCGTGGATTGACGTTGATCGAGGTCGCGTTGTGGATTAATTGCGATTTAGTTCGCGTGGCTTGATGAGTGGCTATGTGCCTCATCGTGGTTGATATCGGCTATGTGCCATATCGTGGTCGATGAGTGACTATGTGTCCCATCGTGGTTTTGGTGTTAGCTACGGCTACATCGTGGATTGGCGCCGATCGAGGTCGCGTTGTGGACTATTGTGCTTAATTGCACGTGGGCGATGATTGCCTTTGGAATAAAAAAAGGAGAGGGTGATTTGATAATCCCCGGTGTGTGGTAGGTGGATAAGGGGGTGTGTAGCGGATGGACCCTAGGTTTGGGTTGGGCTTCATAATTGCATGATTTCGTATGTGAACATATGTGGAAATGGGCCAAGCCCAATATGATATGTGGATTAATGTGGAAATGGGCTAAGCCCAGTATGTGGAAATTTTGTGGTCAACTACCCTATTAGATGAATGTGATATGAATATGGGCCAAGCCCAGAATGTGATAACATGTGAATTTGATAATTGATATCTGATATATGAGTTAATATGTGGTTAACATGTGGGTGGAATTCAGTGGACTAATTACACACTGAGTCTGTATGACTCACCCAATTTTTATTAAACATCGCAGATGATTTGTGGTGATTGGACCGGGTTGGAGTGGATACGAGGTGGCCCATGTGCAGAAGACATCTTCTTTATTTTATTCATTTATTACTAAGAACTTTTGTTTAATTATTTATTGTAATAAGGCCGATTAAAGTATTTAAGTATTTCTATTTGAGCATTTTTATTATGTTCAAACTAGACGACCATTAAATTATTATTGGAAGTGCTTTTAATTTGGATATTTTTGTCAAGCTTATATTATTTAGAATTTTTAATTGGACCTGGTTTTCAAATGACAAAATTTTTAATGTTTTTCCCAAAAGTGAAATCAGTCTTCAAATGTTTTTCCGCAGTGGCATCTCAAATTCGGTCGTAACGAATGGGCCGGGTTTGGGGTGTTTCATTATAGGCCAACATGTTCCCTTCTCTTTCCTTTTCTTTCATTTCTTTCCTTCTTTTTCCCTTATCTTCCTCCTTACCATATTCCTTAGCCTCCTTTCCATCAATAAAAAGCCTCCCTTACCATAAATAGGACCATGGACGACACTTGGGATAGGGGTAAAAAAATAAATCCAAAATTTGCAAAAGATGAGATTTGAACCCCTTCCCTCCATGCTCTCCACTTGACGCCATAACCTCCTTGCCATATGCTCATTTATGCTAGCAAGATACGCACTTACCTTCTCTCCTTAAAGTGCTTAAACACAAAAATTTTGCTAAGGCCCAATTCAACCCCGAGCCTTCTTAGGACCTTAAAACATACACAATTAATATTTTTAACTAGCCTATCGCATGGTATAATGCAACACATAAAATTCTGAATTTCAGGATGTTACAGCAACTGGGGTAGACCTAGGGGCTAAGGGCGGCAAACTAGGGTTTCTTTTGTTTTAGGGTAATGGGCTAGGTTTGTTAATTTGGGTCTTGGTAGTGGGTCATTTGGGTTAGGTTTCCTTGGGCCCGGGCAAAAGATTGGGCTTGTACAACATGCTTATGTAGGAATCGCATGACTACCTTAGCATCATTTGTAGGGTATGCTTTAGCTTCAACCCACTTGGATACATAGTCCACAGCAACTAAGATGTATTAGTTCCCATACGAAGAAGGAAACGGGCCTAAGAAGTCAATGCCCCATACGTCGAACAATTCAATCTCCAAAATGTTTGTCAAGGGCATCTCATTCCTCCTTGATATATTTCCAGTCCTTTGGCATTTATCACAGTTCTTCACATAAGCATAAGCATCTTTAAATAGTGTAGGCCAAAAGAAACATGCTTGCAAAATCTTTGCTGCAGTACGTGAACCACCAAAGTGTCCCCCACTTGGAGATGAATGGCAATGATACAAGATATCAGCAAGCTCGCTTTCAGCTACACACTTTCAGATTATATTATCTGCACATTGTTTAAACAAAAATGGATCCTCCTAAAGGTAATACCGACTATCATAAAGGAATTTTTTCTTTGTTGGTATTTCATTTCTCGAGGAATTATTCCACATGCAAGATAATTGGCAAAATCAGCAAACCAATGTATTTCATGAATTTGATTTACCTCAAATAAGTGTTCATCTGGGAAATTCTCGTTGATAGGTACACATGATCGAGTTACCTCACTTGTTCCAACCTCGACAGATGATCAGCTATTTGATTTTCGACACCTTTTTTGTCTTGGATATCAAGGTCAAATTCTTGGAGTAAAAAGTATCCAACGAATTAGCCTTGGTTTTGCATCTTTCTTCGTGAGCAAGTATTTAATGGCTGCATGGTCAGTAAATACTGTAACTTTGGTACCTATAAGATATGAGTGGAATTTGTCAAAAGCAAAAACTATAGGGAAGAGTTCCTTTTCGGTTACCTTATAATTGAGTTGGGCTCCCGTCAAAGTTCTACTTGCATAGTAAATAGGGTGAAACACTTTGTTTCTTCTTTGACCCATCATAGCTCCAACGACATATTCACTTGCATCGCACATCAACTCAAAAGGTGAGTTCCAATCAGGTGTAATGATTATTGGGGCTGAGATTAACCGATTCTTTAGATATTCAAAAGCTTCCAAACATGCTTTGTTGAAATCAAACACTGTATCTTTCTCTAACAACAAACACAACGGTTTAGAAATTTTTGAGAAATCTTTGATAAACCTTCGGTAAAAACTGGCATGGCCTAAGAAACTTCTGACTCCTTTCACATTCATTGGGGCCGGTAATCTTTCAATTACGTCCACCGTTGCTTTATCAACTTTAATTCCTTTCTTTGAGATCTTATGACCTAAGACAATCCCTTCCTTGACCATAAAATGACATTTTTCCCAATTAAGGACAAGATTCGTCTCTTCTCATCTCTTCAGTACCTTAGCCAAATTACTCAAACAGATATCATAAGTGTTACCAAAAATAGAAAAATCATCCATGAAAACCTCAACAAAATTTTCAACCATATCAGTAAATATTGCTATCATGCATCGTTGAAAAGTTGTAGGTGCATTGCATAAACCAAAAGGCATTCGCCTAAAAGCAAACGTATCGTATGGACAAGTAAAGGTTGTTTTATGTTGGTCCTCCGGGCTACAACCATTTTCTTATATCCCGAATAGCCATCTAAAAAACAATAGAATTCATTACCTGCCAGTCGATCTAACATCTGATCCATAAAAGGAAACAGAAAATGGATCTTCCGAGTGGCTTTGTTCAACTTTCTGTAATCAATACAGATTCTCCAATAGGTAACAGTTTTCGTTGGAATTAACTTGTTATGCTCAATTTCAACAATCGTGATTCCACCTTTCTTCGGCACACATTGTACCGGACTTACCCACGAACTATCTGAAATAGGATAGATGATTCCTGCATCTAACCATTTGATCACTTCATTTCTCGCAACTTCTTTCATAATAGGATTGAGCCTCCTTTGGCCATCAATTCGAGCACTTTCACCTTCTTCTAAAATGATTTTATGCATGCAAAAAGAAGGGCTTATACCTCGAATATCAGCTATGGTCCAACCAATTACTTTCTTAAATTTCTTTAGAATAGCAATTAGTTGCTCCTCTTGATCTTTCGTCAGTTCTGCTGAAATAATCATAGGCAAAGTAGAACAGTCACCTAAATAAACGTATTTCAAATGGGAAGGAAGTACCTTTAGTTCGAGTTTAGGTGGTTCTTCAATTGACAACTTGGGTTGCACAAATTCTCTGACTTCTAACTCCAACGGTTCAAACCTTGTGGATTGAATAAAATTTCTCGGATTGGCTTCCATCAAAGCCATGTTTTCTTCACCTTCTTCATCCTCCAAAGGGTCAAGATCTAAGGCTTTCTCCAATGGATCTTCTTCAAAATTGCTTTCCATAAAAACCAAGGTTTCTATCTCTTCCATAACTGAACACTCTTCTGTCGGATCGGGAAATTTCATCGCTTTAAGAATGTTAAAGGTTACCTGATCGTCTTGAATTCGCATGGTGAGTTCACCTTTCTGCACATCAATTAACATTCTTTCCATGGCTAAGAAAGGTCTCCCAAGGATGATCGGCACTTCTTTGTCTGCTTCAAAATCTAAGACAATAAAATCAGCAGGAAAAATAAATTTATCGACTTTTACCAAAACATCATCGATCTTTTCTTCGGGATATGCTAAAGATCGATCCGCTAGCTGAAGCATCACAATTGTAGGTCTTACTTCACCTATCTCTAACATCTTGAAAATAGACTTAGGCATCAAGTTGATACTCGCTCCTAAGTCACACAAAGCTTTACCATAGTAAGATTCACCAATATTACAGGGTATAGTAAGGCTTCTTGGGTCTTTCAATTTCGGTGGTAGTTTGTTCTGCGGGAATGCACTGCACTCCTTTGTCAAGGCAATAGTTTCATACTCACTCAGTCGTTTCTTCTTGGACAGTATATCCTTCATAAACTTCACATAATTTGGCATTTGTTCTAAAGCCTCCACCAACGGAATATTAATGTGTAACTGCTTCAGAACATCCAAAAACTTCTTGAATTGCACCTCATGTTTCTGCTTGTGTTGCTGCAATCTTTGCGGATATGGAGGTAATGGAACTTTCGGTTGAACCAGACAACTTTTCTGAGTAGGTAAATCTGCATCCAAAGAAGATGTTAAAATATCTGAATTCACTAAGTCAGGGTTTACCTTGTCAGGCTTTGCAGATTCTGATTCCTTTGGTGTAGGAGTTTCAACAGCTGGTTGATTCTTCTCAATGGGCTTATCTTCGACATCAATCAATCGGGGTTCTAGAATTTTACCACTTCGTAATGCCACTCCCTTGATATGTTCTTTACCCAAATTTCTTAGATTTTCAGTATCGCTCAGCAAGGTTCCTTGTGGTCTATTACGAAGCTCCATAGCTAACTGGCCCATTTGGTTTTCCAAATTTTTTAGTTTTGCTGCTTGGCTTTGAATCAAAGCGTCATTCCTTGCCCTGTACACTTTCAACAAGTTCTCCAAACTGTTTGATGCCTCATCTTGAGGTGGTTTTGGAGCTTGCTGATTAAACCCTTGAGATTGGTTGGGTCTTTACTGCAATAAGTTGTTGTTCGGTCCATTTCCTTGGTTGCTCCAAGAAAAGTTAGGATGATTACGCCATGAAGGATTGTAGAAGTTGGACTAGGGTCCTTGTCCACTCCTATTTTGATATTGGTTCCCCACATAGTACACTGATTCGGGATTTGATGGACAATTCTCAAAAGGATGACCTTCCCCACAGTACACACAGAAAACTACTTCAAACGGACTTACTGGCTGAGCTGCAAAATTATTAGCACTATTAGTGGTAAACTGTTTTAACATTGAGGAAATAGACGATACCTGAGCTGATAACGAAGTGAGGGCGTCAACTTCATGAACTTTGGCTACACGTCTTCCTAAAACTGTTCGATTTGTTGGCCATTGATAGTTATTACTCGCGATCCTCTCGATGATCTCATAAGCCTCATTATAAGACTTAGAAACAATTGCACCATTCGCGGAAGCGTCTACCATCAATCTTGTATGTGCATTGAGATCATTATAGAATGTCTCCAACTGGATACAATGAGGAATCCCATGATAAGGACACTTACGAAGTAACTCCTTGAATCGCTCACAAGCCTCATACAAAGACTCGTCATCCAATTGTTGGAAAGTTGTGATCTCGTTCCTCAACTTAGCATTTTTGCTAGGTGGGAAATACTTAACCAAAAATCTCTCTGCTAATTCTTGCAATGTATATATAGAACTTAGTGGCAATAAATTGAGCCATGCTCGTGCTCAATCTCGATACGAGTACGGAAACAACTTCAACCTCAGTGCGTCTTCAGTCACACCAGCTATCTTAAATGAATCACTCACCTCCATAAACAATCGAAGGTGGAGATGTGGATCTTCCGTGGGCATACCACTAAATTGGCCCACCGTTTGTAGCATTTGAAACATCACTGGTTTCAATTCAAATTGGGTTGCCTCAATATCTGGCCTTCTAATTCCTGGATTTAACTCACTGAAAAGTGGCACAGCATATTGTCTGATGTATCGATCCCTATCATCGGCAATGAGGATGGGATTTCGTACATGATCGACTTCATTACCTTGGTCTTGATTCTGATTCCCAAGGTCCATCTCGACTTGTCTTTGAGCTGTTCATTCATGTCTTCTTTGTCTGAAAGTTCACTCAATTTCAGGGTCTACAATGAGTAAATCAATAATTCGAAGTATGCTCAAACACACCTGAAAAGAAATCACAAAAATTAAAAATAATAAGTTAGTAATGTTAGAAATGAATCAAATTGAAAATAACTAATTTCACGAAAAAAATGACTATGGCAACAGTTGACAATCCCCGACAACGGCGCAAAAAACTTGTAACGTGTAGGTTTGTGCAAGTGTACACAGTCGTTATCAAGTAATAAGTAAGTATCGAGTTATCGTCTCCACAGGGATTGTATTTGTGCTAAGTCACTTAATTCATAAAATTATATTAACAATTTGGTAAATAAAAGCACAATATGCTTAAGAAGTGGTGATTAAAATATATTAAACTAAATGCAATGATCCCTAATGCAGATTATCCTAAGTATGCAAACTATATGAATGAAACAGATTTTAGTAAAATTAAACACAATTTGCAACAATTATAACATAAATAAACAAGGATAATTACTTTAATTAATCTCAATTTATTATCAACATGCTTAATAACATTCGGAAAAACATTCCATGGCAACTCGATCTTTCATGAGTTTGGAAACCACATTACGTCCTTTCGGAATCCTTTACTTAGTAAATACGCATTTATCGATCCTTATTTACTAAGGGTTTCTTAGCATTCGTGTGTGAGGTAATGAGGACGTGTCGGAGTTTGAAACAGTTTAATCACACAAATCTAAAAACTATGCAGATAATGTGAGCTTGGTCAGAGTTGTTATGCAACCTACAATTTAATCGGGTCAGGATCTTAATTGAGCATGCACATTTCAATTATATGTCCATTAGCCGTCGTCTGATTAGGATCGCTCAGCTAATTCAGGTGCATTTCAATCACGTATGAACGAAATACAGACTTGATTTTAATTGAAAACATGATCGATTGAGGCACAAACATTATAAGCATGAATCAAATAAATATTATTTAATCAAAGCAATCATCCTAGCTTAAATAAAATTAAGCTAACATTGTTGTAAACAAGAACAAAGAACACATAGCAAAGATATTTAGATTAAATTAAAGAAAGGAAAGATTAAACCCAATTCAGAGTGGCTGTCACCCAAGACTCTAACTGACGAGTCACCTTCATTCCTTTGCTTTGCTCCTTTGCTGATGGCTCTCCAAGGTGGCCGACCAAGGGTTCTTTAAGAGGCTTAATTGCTAAAATCTCTATGAAGAGATGATGTTAGGCGTGGGAATGGAAAAAGCTAAGAGAATTTGGAGAGAAGAGAGAATGATGAATGATCAGAATGAATGAGGAATGATTGAGGGATGCTTGAGGGATGATGAAGGAGGGAATGAGAGGGTCTTATTTATAGGTGAGGAGAGGGGGATAGTTTGCTAAAAATAGTGGATGTTAACCTCTTCAAATCTCCTCAAATTGTGGTCGGCCATGCTTTGTGGTTTTTGACTTGATTTTTGCTTTATTTTAAAGCAATTTTGGATGCCACACAACTCAGGACTGAGACTCAGTCAATCGTAAATCTTCGGGCAAATCTGTAATTTCTTCAACACTACAAGGACCTTGTGTAATTAAACCAAAGAATGGTTTAAATGGACAGCCATGTGTAGCCGAATATTGGGTTGACTTGGTCTCCAATTTGGACAGTTTTGTAATCCAAACAAAGCTATCGGACTTTGTCCAGAATAAATCAACAAGTTAGAGGACCAAAGAATAAAATTTATCCAATTTAATTAATTAATTAAAACCCAAATTATTAATGAAATATTTTAAAATGAATTATTAAATATAATTTTATATTTTATTATTTAATTTAATCATGCATGGCCCACTTTATGTCTTAAAAAAATATAATATATTCAAATTAATATAAAATAAGCCATTTATTGCATGAAAACTATATAATAAAGCATAAAATCACATTTTAATAATTTCTATGTCCTAATTTCATATTTTCACATATTTCATTAATTTATTAAACAATTACTTAGTTTTAACAACAGATTTAAGTAAAAAGGCGATAAATTACATAGGAAAAATCCTATATATTTTTCCGTTTACAAAAGTTCACAAAAATTATGGTTTTTATGTCAAACTTGCAAATTTAAAATTTCAAGATAAAACTTTAATTTAGGGAGACAACCTAAAATATTTATTTATGAAAAAAAACTTATCATGCTTGACTCTCTCGTGTCTTAAATTATAAATCAACCAATACATAAAAATCCACAAATTAATCCAAAACAACATCAATAAAAATTCCACATAAAAAAATTCACTCTAATGGAGGGTATAAGAAAATTACTTAAACACAACAAATAATTCAGGGATTTTATCACAAATATACAAACAATCTCCCCACACTTGAGATGTACACTGTCCTCAATGTGCAAACAAATATAATCATAGAAGAAGCATAATATCATAAGAGAGGGAGAGAACTGAAAATGCCCTGAATTTGGATGAAATCGCCAGAATAGTGAAATGATAAAAATAACCATCAAAATTATAAAAATAATATCAATGTTCAAAATAAAAATAAAGAAGTCCCACAAACCAAAATAAAACAACTAAAAATAAAAGTACAACCGAAAATAATATAAATAAAGCAAATAAAACGAAACAAATCAGTAATCTTTGTCGTGAGAAGTGTCAGGATCATGAGTCACATGATCAGCATGAAAGTTATGGAGATGCTAACAAATCTGATGCAAATACGCCTCAATGCTATCGAATCAATCAAAGCATCGCTGCTCAAAATGGTCAAACCGCTTGGAGAGGTCCTCAAGTGTAATAGTGGGAGCAGCGATAGGGTGACTCAGAGGCAGAGAGGAATGAGGTGGGTCCGCATGACGAGGAGGATCATCATCTGGAAACTCCTCGTGCTCATCCTAAGGATTGGAATGAGACAGTATATATCAACGGGAACCCACTCTATGTTGCCGCTCAATTATCCTCATGTGACTCATAATCGATAATCCCTGCAAGATCATCTATCCAACCAGCGTAAAGGAGGATGTCTACTTTAGAGTATCAATGAGGCCAAAATACCTCGCTAGGCGAGTCAAATAAGGGCCCAAATAGATAGGACCCTTCCTACTACGGTCAGTCTGGTGGCGATAAGCGAGGGCGATGAAGTATGCAAGATTGATGGGGCATCTCTACGTCATACAGCAAAGAAAATAAGCATCAATCGTGCTCACAACCCCAGTACCCTCTCTATGTCTCGTCAATGTATATGCAAGAAGAGTGTGGATGCAACGGAAGGCAGGAGGTAGGCATGTGGCGTCGACTGGCTCGGGTTATAAGGTGTCATCATCTCTGCTATATCGGACCAATAAAGACTCACCGAGGTAGTTACCAAGGGCCACTCCAAAACCCGGGACACTCAGATAACGCGTCGTACCACCCAATCGGAATGAGACAGTGCGTGGCTCATCATGTCTCGTCATCACGTGCTGTAGAAATAATGTTGAGCAGAACTCTAATTTAAGCTTTGAGTAGGTGGGCTCGATGATGGAGAAAAGTCTGTCCCATAGAACTGTCTCGATCAGTGCGTGCACTCCATCGACCAAATGTACCTCCTGTAAGGTCGACTAATCGATACAACGGCCTAATCCTAAGGTTCTCTATCGTAACTGCTGATACAGGTCCTCTTGAGGTCCCGGAGGGAACTAAAGACTTGGGTGTCTCGCGATTAGAGGAGGAACCGGGACGAAGTTTCCCCGCAATGTCTTCCGCTTTTTAGAAGTGGGGACAACTACCTTAGATTTACCGCGAGTATTCATCATGATGTACCTGTAATAAAATATAAACTCAAATATCATATAACCAAGAAAAAATAGTATCACCAACAACTAATTGAGCAAATAGATAAATTAGCATAATAAATAACACCAATCAACATGCAATTTATCTCAAAATGAACACCAAATCACATAATTAAAACTAACAACCATGCCTAAAACAAAAACCAAAACTAATACTAAAGTAAATAAATAAAATCATAACAAAAACTAAATAATAAAACAACTAACTATTGAAAACATGAGTGCTAAACTAAATAGATAAACTACTAACAGTAATGATAGTAATAGGTATGACAATAATAATACTAAATAAAAATAAAACTAAAACTAAATATAATAAATATAATAAAAAAAGAAAAAGGTAATGGGCCAAACGATGGGGTTTTGGGTGGTCGTCGGCGGCGGTTGAAGACGATAATAGAGGGCTGTCAACGGTGGTGTAGTTGCGTTTGACGGAGGCAGAAATAAATGGGGACGGGGGAATTATGGGTAAGAAGGCTGATGCTGGTGCTGCGCTGGTGAAGAATGACTAAATCGAGGGTGAAGATGGTTGAGGAAGGACTGTTTGTGTGTGGGTAGTGTAGAAAAGAAGATATCGGGGGAGAAGGGGACAGGAGAGAGAGAGAGAGAGCTAGTGAACGGTAGTGGAAGACCGAAGGAAGGAACGATGAGGGGGAAGGGGAGTTGGGTCGACGGATGCTAGGGAACGGCGTGAGAAATGGGTAAACGGAAGGCTGACCGACTGTGTTGTGGGTAAATCGGCGGTGTGGGGGCTTGGTAGAGGCAGATCGATGGGGAAAAGAGACTGAACGATGATTAGGGTGTTGGTTTGGGGATAACAGCGTGAATAGAGAAGAAACATGAAAAAAATAGGGTTTTGGGTTAAAAGGGGGACACGGTCGTGTAAAGGCCCATGTTGGGCCACACAGTCGTGTCGCACGGCTGTGTGTCCCACACGGCTATGTCATCAATGTGGTTATTTTTAGCCCGTGTGATATTTTGAAAAGCTTTATAAAGAATACACCCAGTAGCCACACGACCTAAGACACGCCCGTGTGTCTAGGCCGTGTGTGGCACATGGCCGTGTTCGACAATCCTTCGTTTCACACACACCCGTGTGTCTCACACAACCATGTCTCCAACCCGTGTGGGGCAAATTAAAATTGAAAAAAATAGCTATAGTATCCACACAGCCTGAGATACGCCCGTTTGTCCAGGCCGTGTATCCCACATAGTCGTGTCTTCAAGCTGTGTGGACCACTCTAGGCCGTGTGACCCCTTTTTTTTCAAATTTTTTAAAGTAATAAATATAAAAATGAATGTAATTTTTTTTCTTTCTTTTTTTTTCTCAAATTTAAAAAAAAAAAGATAATGAATAAAAGTTTTTTTTAAGCAAGTAAAATAAACAAATAATACTAAAACACTCGAGTTGCCTCCCGATAAGCCCTTATTTAGAGTCTAAGCTCGGCTTTCCTTTTTAAGGACGCGATTAAGGTGGATCTTGGAGCCGAAGCTCCTCTCTCTCGTTATCAGTTTTACCCCCAAAAAAAGGTTTGAGACCAGTATTATTTACCTTGAACGTGCTGAATTTAGAATGTGTTACCTCAATTGTACCGTATGGAAAAACGGTTTTTACCATAAATGGGTTGGACCCTATTGACTTAAATTCCAGATGAAAAATTTGTGGATCTGATTTGTCTAACAGTACTTTGTCCCCAACTTTGAATTGGTTCATTCTCTTTACATGCACATCATGGCATTGCTTTGTTATTTCCTTTTGCTTTCTCAGTTTCTCATCAACCTTCATTCGCCATTCATCTAGTGTGTCGAGTTGCAGCATTCGCTCTTCACTTATCCCTCAAGTTCTATCACTTTGAATAAAATATGGGTCTAATACGTTTTCATGAGGGATTTCCTACAAAGAATGTTGAGCCATGTGATTACTAACATTAATAGAACAATTAGTATCATCTCACTCACTAGGGACTCTCACAAAATCACGTGCTTGAAGAGTAATCTTTTCATCACCTACACGAAGCACAAGTTCACTATTACCCATATCAATAACAGTTCTACTAGTGGCTAAAAAGGGTCGACCTAAAATCATAGGTACCTTAATATCCTTATCTGTGTCCAATATAACAAAATTAACAGGGAATATAAATTTATCGACTTTTACAAGTACATCCTTAATAATACCCCTAGGATATCTAATTGATCTATTCGCTAATTAAATACTCATCCTAGTAGGTTTGGGTTCCCCAAGACCAAGTTTTTTAAACATCTTATAATGCATAACATTTATACTAGCTCCCAAATCAGCCAAAGCGCTTTCAACATTTAAACTACCAATGAGACAAGGAATAGTAAAACTCCCTGGATCTTTAAGTTTGTTGGGTAGTTTGTTTTGGAGAATGGCCGAGCAAATTGCATTGAGCTCCATAGTTGACAAGTCATCTAACTTCATTTTATTTGTTAACAGGTCCTTTAAAATTTTTTACATACTTTGGCATTTGCGAAAGGGCTTCAACAAAAGGTGAGTTAATATGTAGTTTTTTTAAAAGTTCAAGAAATTTACCATATTATTCGTTTATGTGGTCTCTCTTCAATGCTACCAGATATGGAATTTGTGGTTTGTACTTTCTAATCAAGAAGGCCAAGGAGAATGAGAAGAAGCCAATGAAGTGTTTTGTGTATTGTGGTCCACATAGGATGCGGGAATGTCCAATGCAATCCAAGATATCCGCGATCAGTAAAGAGAATAAAGTAGAACCTAAGGAGGAAAGGCTATATGAGCTTGGATCAATGATACTCAATTCTGCTAAAGCGACAATGGAGCACAAGCAAAAAGGGTTAATGTTAGTGGACATTAACATCACAGGCTGGAGAAGGAGTGTTTTTGTTAATATGAAGGAATCTGACCTATTCATATTGGAAAAAGTTGTGGGTAAACTTGATCTCTCGTTTAGCAAATCGATCAATACGGTGAATTCTAAAAAGGTCCCAACTGTGGGAGTAGCACAATCAGTTAAGCTGTAAATTGGCGAGTGGAAGGGCAAGGAAGATTTCGAGGTAATTTATCTAGATGATTACGACTTCGTGTTTGGCTTGAACTTCCTTGAAGGAATCCATACTTTCTTGGTTCCTTATGTTGACTACATTTTTATATCTTGGATAATCAACAAAAATATTGTGTTGTGAGGGTGACCTGAGATATGAAAGTTGGAACCAAGGTATTGTCGGTAATCCAGCTAACTGAGGATGTTTTGTATGGAGGGAATACTGACTCAGTAGATCAGAGTGCTACGGAGACCCTACTGAAAATACAACGGCAAGGAAAACCGATATGAAACCTGTTGAGTCATCAGTGAGGCTACCACCTTTGAGAGAGATGGGTTGTGCATCAGAATTTGGGGGTAAAGTAGTGATGCAAACTGGACAGGTGGAGCAAGTAAATGCAACGAGTGAGGTACATCTCAAACAATTATATAGTGTTTCTCATTTTAACTTACCGTTGCATTTGCAAAGGCATAAGGACCCTTTTAGAGTTCTGAAATGGGTAAGCCGAGGGATTTACAAACCAAAGTTAGTGGGGAGTACTCAAGGTTAACCCGGTGTTCAATGTGGGCATGCCAAAATCTATGTGTCTGGATCAAAGGGATCTCGATCGAGGCAAGCCAAAATGTGGACGAGTAAGAGAAGCGAGCTCTTGCAAACGAGATGTACTAAAGACAAGTGAAACGATTCTACCTAGGCGATTGTAACACCCCTCACCCGGTCTGATTGTCAGACCTGATTTATAGGATGTTTCAACAATCAACAGAATAGATGTATGCAAATCTTAATTCAAAAATTTCTAATAAACATGTAATTATTACACATATCATGCATCACAAACAAAAATGAGTTTAAATCGAGCTTATGAAAGCTCTAAAAATTGACTCAGGAAAGAACATGGATCAAATAACAACATTTTCAAAACATGAAGGTATTCATGCAAAATAGGGGTCACACGGCCGTGTGTCCAAATCGTGTAACTCATTGAGGCCGTGTGGATTAGATACCAAAATTTCATCCATTTCATTTTCCGTTTCACTTTCTATTTTCGCTCAGAGAATTAAAGAACATTGAACTTGGATATACGGAACTGATTTAATTCCACAAACTGTAGAGTTGATTTGCTTATACAAGCTTTATTCGATGCTACTCACTCAAAGTGTCAAGAGTCTGTAATATGTGCCGAATCTCAGGCATCGGTAATGAATAATTTGAATTTCTCACACAAGCTATGATATTTGAATTTGCTCATACAAGCTGTGATATTTAGGCCACTCACACAAGCTGTAGGTCAGGTTTACTTTGCAACTTTATTCGATGTTGTTCACTCGTACTGTTAAGAATCCGTAACACATGCTGGATCTCAGCCACCGATAAAGAAATCTCTGACCAATGTGCGATTACTTTTTGAACCTTAATGATATTCCATTCAGATTCTAATCGTTTACTAAATTAATTTAGGCACCGTTACAATTTTTGTGTCATTTCAATCTTGTAACCGTATACACACTTTTCATATATCGAATTACAATCCATATACATTTTAAACCTTATAACATCATCACATACATACTATTCAATGACATAGCTGATCACATCCATTCAATAGCATATACCTATTCATATTTATCATTTAATTCGTATTTTACGATTAAGTCCATTTGATGCCAAAACATTGTAATCATGATAATACAATTAGCAAATTACACAATATAACACAAATATATTATGAATTAATAGAATAAGTTTCATCTGAACTGACTTGGAAATATGACAAGCAAATAAGGTGTCAGTGACTAATCTGCAATTTCTCCTTTTTCTCGATTATCTTCCGATTGACTCAAATCTCGATATATAATTATTCATTTTAATTTATCAATTCTAAACATATTTTAGTAGCCTATTATAAAAATATATCAATTCTATATCATTTTACAAATGTTCCCTAAAGTTTTACATTTTATTCAATTTAGTCCCTAAAATCGAAACAAGCATATCTTTCACATTTGAGCTCCATTTCATGATAATTTTTCAAATACTTCCTTCTACAGCCCTTTATTATCAACAATTACAAGATTTCAACATTAATTTTGAAATATTCACACTTTAGTCCCTATGCTTAAAATCAACAAATTTCACTTTACAAACTAGTCCTTTTTCATATCTAAGTTTTGAATCTAACCAAATAACATCAAAAAATTCTAAAAATAATCAATGAAAACTTTTAGAAACTTTAACAGTTTCAAAAATTGACACATGGGTTAGTTAGATCAAGCTCTCAAGGCCTCAAAAACATAAAATTTACAAGAAAGGGACTTGAATTGCCTAACGAATTGAAGAGGCAAAGCTTGAAACCCTTAGGCCGGAGCTTTGGTTTCCTTAGCTATGGTGTTCGATGCTTGACGAAGAAGATGAGAATTCTTTTTCTCTTTCTTTCCATGTTTCTTAATATTTAACTAATTCTTTTACTTTAATTAAAGAAACTTTGTAATATTAATAAAATAAACATATACTACCTGTCGAAACCATTTTTAAAGGGTTAGTAAAAATGGGGATCGACTTTTAAAAATGAAAATAGGAGTCACCATCAATCCCTTTTTACTTAGGTGTGATTGGATCACCTTGAAAATTGTTTTAATACTGATTTTGGCCCACTAAAAACAAGAAAAATGGGTTTGGGAGTCGGTTACGCATGAGGAAGGGTTAGCACCCTCATAACACCCAAAAATTGGTACCTAATTGATTAATTAATGTCCTTATGTCGAGAATTTGAAAAAGATTTGGGAACATGATTTCTTTAAAAATTTGAACAATTCGAGTTGAAATTGGAGATTCCATTGTTCCGAAAGCATACAAACATCACATTCAGCACGTTAGGACATGATGTTTTAAACCCTCATAACCAAAATCATCTCATGATTTACAAAATTCATTAAAAGGATATTTAGTTATTTGGACGAACGAAAAACCGAAACCCAGCACGTTAGGGCACGATTTCTCGAACTTCCAAACACGAAACATTGCCTTGTTTTCTGAAATCCTTATCCCGAGATGACAAAACGTCATATCCAGTGAGTTAGGACACGACAATTTTGAATTCTCGAGAATAAGTTTTTATTTTACTTTTAAAAGGAAAGTAATAGGCTCTTTGGACTCGAAGAAGAAAATCGCAACCCAGTAAGTTAGGGTACGATTTCTTTCGAACCTTAGAACGCAGAGTATTTGTTTATTCAAAACCAAATTTTTGATGCATCAAATAAAATATAATATAATTGTAATAAAATGAAAAATAAATCATAATGTCAACATGCTCAACAGAATAAAAGTGTGGGTAACAATTTTCATAATAATAATGAAGGCCATAATAATAAAAATATTAAATAAAAATAATAGTAAGTAAATATTAAATAAATAAATAAAAGAAAAGAAAAGAAAAACAAAAAATAAAGCTACTATCAAATTAACAAATAGATAAATAATATATACAATGATTTAAATAAATAATAATAATAGTAATAAAATAATAATAATGAAATATGTTAATAAATAAATAATAATATAAATAATTTTAGCAATTATAAAATAAAAATAATAATGAAAATAATGATAAAAATAATGGCAAAAATAAAAATAATATTAATAATAATAAAATGATGTAAGGATATTAAAAATTAATAGTAATAATAATATAAAAATAATAGTAGAATAGTATACATGTATAGGTTTAAAAGAAAATATGTAAGTATAAATAGGTTAAAAAGCCAGTTTTTCATAAAACAAGATCTACAATAAAAATAATATATAATATAATTATTTGAAGTAAATGTCCTATAAATTTTAAAACAATTAAAACAATGTAGAATTCATAAAATGATTTACGATGCTGCATTAAAACAATTTTAAGAAACGAATGATTAAATAAAATAAAAAAATTTACAAAGAATAAAATATAAAACGAATAATAGTACTCAATTGTAATAAAAATAAAATCAAAAGGACAATTTATAAACTAGTAAAACAGAGTCAAATACCAAAATGAAATATGCACAAATGATTGGGGATTTAAAAGGCAAATATCCAAATACTGAGACGCGGCGTTTAAATAAGGGCTAAATTAGAATGAAGTGCAAAATTCCTGGGCAAAAATTAAAAAAAGTAGAAACTTATTTGAAAAATCAAGAAACACGGAAGGACCTATCGCGCAATTTTCCCCACAGGCAAAAACGCGCAGACCCTTGTTGATGGGTCGGGTCACGCGCGGGTCTTTATTCCCTTAAACGACGCCGTTTTTATATTTCCACCTAAACCCTATTTTTTTTTCTAAAAACCATTTTTCAGATCTCAAAAAAAAACTTAAGGGAAAGCTTTCTTTTCCCTCAACCCCCTCCATCTATTCGGCCGGCACTGATTTCATCGGAGATTCGGCACGCCTTGGCCTAGGACGGTGGCCTGGGCTTCGCAAGACGGGGTGTTTAACCCCTTTTTTGGAAAAGATGTGAAGGCTTAGCCTTCTTAGCCCGAAAACGGGAAGAAATGAGAAGAAATCAAGGTCCCGACTCCGTCCGGTCTGATTCCGACACCTACGACGACTTCCGACGACGAGGGCTACCTAGGTACCTTTCTCTCCTTTCTCTCTCACTTTTTATTTCATGAGTTATTAAAAATGTATGAAAAAATAAAATAAAAAATAAACGAAAATAATAGAAGATGAAATCACCTTTAAAAATTTAATTTGGTTGTTTTTGTATTGGTATTTGATATCAAAATCTCCAATTTTCTCTTTCTCTCCTCCCCTCCCCGTGTTTTACAGATTACATGGGGTTTTATAGCCCCTAAAATACTGAAAAAAATACAAATATATTGTTTCTCCTTTTTTGATATTCTTTCTTTTTTTGTTTGCAGGTGAGAGACGTGCGGCGGCGATGGGGCGCACTAACTGCGGCGCAATTGGTGTGATTCGCGCGTGGAACACGGCTTGACCGAAAGCTGGTGTCGAGGCTGGTACTTGCGGCGCTAGAAAGAGGAACCCTAGAGTTCGGGTTTCCAATTGCTGAAACAATTTGGGCACTGGGCCAGACTCTGACATTGGGCCATTGGGCCATTTGGGTTTTTAGGTGGGTTAGATCTGTTTTGGGTGTAGTTTGGCTACGGGTATTGGGCTTGTATTTGGGTCTCTTTTGATTTTGTAAAATGGACTTGTAAAAATAAAAAATGGACATTTTTTATTTTTTATTTTTATTGTATGGGCCCAGGCAAAAATGGGCCATTACAGCTGCCCCTCTTTGCTCATTGTCGTGAAACGAGAATAGAGCAAAGACTATAAAAGGTCCAATTTTTCCCGGTCTTTGCCGAGCATCGACTTCTTGGTCCTCGCCTTTTCCACTGCAACTTCAACAGTATTGGAAATTCATCTTGATTTCGGTCTGATGTCTTCAATCTGCTTCCTGCAACTTCAAAAATGCCAGAACTACAATCTTCAGCCTGCTCCACTACCATCTCGATGGAACAAAATCTGAACTTTAGTTTGCTTCCTTACTATCTCAGGAAGACTTCAATCTTCAGTCTGCTCCACTACAATCTCTAGGGAACAAAATCTGAACTTTTCAATTTGCTTCCTTACTTTCTCAGGAAGACTTCAATCTTCAGTTTGCTCCACTACCATCTTGAGGGAACAAAATCTGAACTTTCCAATTTGCTTCCTTACTATCTCAGGAAGACTTCAATCTTCAGTTTGCTCCACTACCATCTTGAGGGAACAAAATCTGAACTTTTAGTTTGCTTCCTTACTATCTTCAGGAAGACTTCAATCTTCAGTTTGCTCCACTACCATCTTGAGGGAACAGAATCTGAACTTTTAGTTTGCTTCCTTACTATCTTCAGGAAGACTTCAATCTTCAGTTTGCTCCACTACCATCTTGAGGGAACAGAATCTGAACTTTTCAATTGCTTCCTTACTATCTTCAGGAAGACTTCAATCTTCAGTCTGCTCCACTACCATCTCGAGGGAACAAAATCTGAACTTTTCAATTTGCTTCCTTACTATCTCAGGAAGACTTCAATCTTCAGTCTGCTCCACTACCATCTTGAGGGAACAAAATCTGAACTTTTCAATTTGCTTCCTTACTATCTTCAGGAAGACTTCAATCTTCAGCCCGCTCCACTATCATCTCTAGGGAACAAAATCTGAACTTTTCAATTTGCTTCCTTACTATCTTCAGGAAGACTTCAATCTTCAGCCTGCTCCACTATCATCTCTAGGGAACAAAATCTGAACTTTTTAATTTGCTTCCTTACTATCTTCAGGAAGACTTTAATCTTCAGTCTGCTCAACCATCATCTCTAGGGAACAAAATCTGAACTTTTTAATTTGCTTCCTTACTATCTTCAGGAAGACTTCAATCTTCAGACCTGCTCCACTATCATCTCTAGGGAATAAAATCTGAACTTTTCAATTCGCTTCCTTACTATATTCAGGAAGACTTCAATCTTCAGCCTGCTCCACTATCATCTCTAGGGAACAAAATCTGAACTTTTTAATTTGCTTCCTTACTATCTTCAGGAAGACTTCAATCTTCAGTCTGCTCCACTATCATCTCTAGGGAACAAAATCTGAACTTTTCAATTTGCTTCCTTACTATCTTCAGGAAGACTTCAATCTTCAGCCTACTCCACTACCATCTCTAAGGAACAAAATTTGAACTTTTCAATTTGCTTCCTTACTATCTTCAGGAAGACTTCAATCTTCAGCCTGCTTCACTATCATTTCTAGGGAACAAAATCTGAACTTTTCAATTTGCTTCCTTACTATATTCAGGAAGACTTCAATCTTAAGCCTGCTCCACTATCATCTCTAGGGAACAAAATCTGAACTTTACAATTTGCTACACTGTCCTCTGAGGGACATGTCCTGTAGACTCGAATGTATTATAGACGACATTTGCATGAATGCAGAATGTCATGAGAATGATCCCTTTTAAATGTAAAATGATTAGGATGCAATGATCAGAATGAATCAAATGTTCATAACTAAATGATATTATGGATGACATTTGCATGAATGCAGAATGTCTTAAGAATGATCCTATGTAATGGTTAGAATGCAATGATCGAAATGAATCTAATGCTTCTAACTAAATGTATTATGGATGACATTTGCATGAATGCAGAATGCCATTGTAACACCCTAAACCCGGCCTAGAAGTTAGGCCTGAATCTGGCGTGTCACATTGAGGTGTTTTTCGAAAACCGCGTTTTCATTGAAAACCCTTCTTGATATTTAAAAACTAAAGTCCCTGTTTGCGATTGTTATTATTAATCGACATTTATTAAGAAGTCATTACCTTCAAAACCTTGATTGTAGCGGAAGCTTAATTTTAAAAAAATTGATTTATGAAAACGTGTTATGTACAATTTAGTTGTGAAAGCGTAGTGTTTTGAAAACAGATATTGTTTTGGAAAATCGCGATTAAATGATGAGCAGATTTAAAACATAATAAACTAAAAATCCCAAACTAAAAATCGGAATTTAAGAGACCCTTATTACAAAATATATACCCAAAATAAAATAAAAATAAGGGGAATACGAAAATCTGAAACTGCTCGTAGTGTGGCCACCTCCGAGTCCTCCAAAGTCTGTTGAACCGCCACCGAGGATTACCCGAGAAAAAATTAAAAGAGGTGAGTTTACGAAACTTCGGTGTGTACAACCCTCATCGGTAAGAACATGAATCACAACAATCCGGGCCGAAGCCCATTTCAGTAACGGTGGCAATTGGGCCTTAGCCCATAAAAGCCTCAGTTGGGCCTTAACCCGTATCAAATGTCACATATCATAAATATCTGGGCTTAAGCCCATCTCAATAATATAATCTGTATGTGCAATGCATTAATTTCAATACCAGCCCTGCACTCCGTCTCCTGTCCAACCGTGCACTCTTATGGGGATTTAATCGACCCACCCATCCGTACACTCCTTATGTAGCACCGGTTTGTGCACTACTTTATCGGTGCAAAGATGGTCGCTTTCGGTGGCTAAAAAGCCTTCGGTGGATCCACAGTTGTCAAGCGACCATGCGATCCTATTAGCACTTCCTCCGTAATAATAATCCCATCCCCATGCAACAAAATAACACATGAATGCAACATAAAATAATAACCATACGATAACAATCATAAATCACATACAAGGATAACCATATAACATGTAGGGGCGTTATCGACATTTTGCCCTTCAGGGGCGTATCGATCATTTTACCCTTCGAGGGTAATTCATTAATTTCACATATAACAGCCTTTCTGGAGGCCTATTGTCGCCTCGAGCGACCCGGGACCCTTTTTAGGTCTCTATGGAACTATTGGGCCTAAAAATCGTTTTAGGCCCAAACGGGCCCACACGCTCGTGTGGCCCAAAATGCATGATTTCGGTTACAGGTTTGTAGATTTCGCATTCGGATTTATTGCTTAACAATTTTCCATCATTTTCGCCCATGCGAGCCGAATAGCCCATTGGGCCCGCTAAGCCCGATTCGGCCCGGTTAGGCCCGTTACGACCTCGGTATCGCGAGAGTGTTCATGACACTCTCAATGACTTAACGTCACGATTTGTATCTCGAATTGCCACTACGAGTGCTCGAACACTCGAGTGGGCACGGTTGCCGGCTTTTTGGCTTTCCGGCATTTGTCGATCTATAATCAGAATGGTGTGAGTACACACCTGATTACGAATGTAGATAGAATCCTCGAGAATACGCACCTATGAATCCATACACTTAAACCATTAGTCTTACTCTCAATAGGACGTATCCATAAGATTGAAAACGAACACCCAAATCAAGCCACTTACCAAGAACGTCAGCAACTCCTTGCTACGCTTGAGAGTTCGGTTCACTACCTCCGATCACAAATCGAGTCCCTAAGAAAGAGTATGAGTTAGCGATGTTATCACAAAATGATGAAGGAATGGCCTTTCGGTCCAAATACTTAGAATAAGAACGTCCATCCATCACCTATATTCGGCCAAGACTAACTTACCACCCACTTTACGAGAGCCCAAAGTTAAGAAGAGGCTGAAAGAGTGTGCTAGCACTCCAACAGGTCCGGCCTTAGAAAGAAGGGACAGAGTGAGAATTTCGACTTTTAAAGTGAAGAGAAAAACTGGAACCAATGATAAAGAAATTAAGAAAAAGACATTACCTTGCAACTAGCAAAAACCGAATAAAGAGGGACTTTCGGCAGACAAAAGAAACCCAAATACTTTGCTTCTTAATAATCGGCTATATTGTTGATGGTGTAGAAGAAAAGAAATGCAACAAGGGAATAATGGAAAGAAAAGACAAGATCGATTGAAGACTAGAAGAAAGGAGGTTGGAATTCAGCTTAAAGAAAAGAAACAAATATAAAATAAAGGTGTGGTTATTTGGTTTCAAGAAAACAGAAGAAGAGTTGAGGAAGAATACACGAGTGATTAATTCCCAAACAACTTCGAAAAACACAATTGAGAGAAAAAGAAGAGTACCCAAATGCCGAATTTGCTTCCCTATACCAACCTCTAGCCGAAATTCACTTCCCACAAACCCCACATTCGGCCAAACACTCCCAACAACATCCATATCTCTTGATTTGCTCCTCAACTTGCTCCTCAACCCACTCTCCACCATCCGTTTGAACTAGTTGACCAATTCAAATCTTTACCTGGTAGAGTCCCACACCAACTCCACCTCTTCTCACCTTGAGCACAAAATTAATACTCCAAAATACAGCATGTGGGATTCGAACCCCACTCCCCTTGCTTCACAAGTGACGCCAACTCCACTAGGCCACCTTGCTTTCTTTTGTTATCATAACACCAACTATTAAACTTAAGTCCTACTTTCCATAGCCCTCTCCACTAAAGACCAAAAATCCAAGATTTTTCCAAGGCTCAAACTCGAACCCAAGCCTCTATAGGACCCCCAAACACACTCAAATAGCAAACCAATTAAGCACAACATGGATTTACACAAAACTACTAACCCTTAACTTTAGGGATGTTACAGCCATGAGAATGATTTCCTTCTTTTTTTTTCGTACAACGATTAGGATACAATGATCGAAATGAATCAAATGTTCCTAATTGGAAGTGTATGAATGATATTTACATAAATGCATGAAAATGATCCCTTTTTTGGGTTCTCATTGCTCATAGTTCATCAAGTTTCTATCACTGATGCGCTACCATGCTTTCTCATTCAGCTGGTATCTTTTGACAGAAAACCCAAAGAAACGATCATGTTCTGCTCAACAAACCTGCCCCGCTGTATGTACCTCCCACTGCAATTTCAGGGGAATAGCATTTGGTTTTTTTCCATCCATCCCGTTACCACTCAGAGGTATGGATTGTATTCTGTTCAATTTGATCTGTTACACCATTCCCTGGGTGTAATGACCGGATATATGTGCCTGAAATTTGCACGAATGTAGGGTATCATTTTTCTTTTCCCGAGAATGATCCTCTTTTACACCTAGGTTGACATTGCCCGTGATTTATCGAAATGGTATCATCGACAAAATGTCTTATCCAATAACAATCCGAAGAGATAATCATCCTTCAATATTTCCAACCCTTTAGGCTTGGTGAGTTCTAAACAATAGTCCTATTTCAGGTTCCTATATTATTTAAAAACTTCCAGAGTAATGTGCAAAACTCCTTTTATAAAAATATTATTAGTCCAATAATCGTTATTTCAATATAAAATGCTTGAAAAAGATCACAACAATGGACAAGAAAGAAATTAATCAGGAGCATAGCTCGAAATAAATAAGTTAATCAAAGATAACCAAGGCAATAAAAGAAAATTGATTTAGGTGTATCTTGAAAAGAATAAAGCAATCAAAGATAACAAATTCAAAAATGGGTAAGATAGAAGCTAGGTGCCCCAGATATCGCAGCCTGAGCTTTTCTGTTCAAACTTATTGAGGACCATTTTAAGCTCAATATGTGTTTAGGGGATCCGAAGTACTTTGTCGATGCCCCAAGACGCAGAATACTTCCTCATTATTAATTCAGGCATAGCAAGACTACCACATGCCCTATCTTTGATCAAAATTTGAGCCACCCTTTTGGGTTTTCAGCTCAAAGCCCCTTTGGTCTCAAAGCGCCCTTTGCGGGTTTTCGCTTTGGCCTCTCCTTTTTCTTTTTTTCTCTTTTTTTTTGGTGATCTCAAGGCGCCCTTTGCGGGTTTTCACCTTGGTCTTTCCTCTTTCAGGTAAATACTTCTTGACTGAACTTGAATTCACCGGATTGGCAAGTCTTTGGCACCCATCTCGGCCAATATCAATGCTCCTCTAGAATAGGCTCCTTTCTACTACATAAGGTCCTTCCCAGTTTGGAATCTGCTTTCCTCTGAAGATCTTTTGTATAAGAAGGATCTTCCTCAACATCAGGTTCCCCTCGTGGAATTCTCCAGGATGAACCTCTTTGTCATAAGCTTGCATCATCTAACCGTGATGGATAGATTTTAACCTTTTCTTCGATTAGGTTCAATCGGCAAAAACGCTTTAATCCCATAAACCAATGGGTAAGATGTTGCCCCAGCGAAGGTTCTGGCCGACGTTCAATAAGACAGAGGGTAAATGGTAGCTTCTTTATGTCAATATTCACAAGTCTCAGTCACCTTTCATAGTTTTTTTTGACAACTTTTGCTGCACTTTGATATACTGCCTGATCTTTGGACAAACTGTAAACTTTGACTTAGTACAGTTATGCATTATTAAACGTGATCCTTTATGGCATTCTATGCTGGCATCTGATCCTTTCCCTTTTCTTTTTTTTTAGAATTTGATGACTGTCGACTTTGTTATATTGGCATATGAAGCTACTTCCACCCTCTTAGTGAAGTAAACGACGGCTATGCTGATGAATCAATATTGGCTAAAAGCTTTTGACGAGATTGGCCCCATCACATCCGTGCCCCACATATGGAAAATTTGTGAAGAACTGGAGAAGGCACATGAATCTTGTCTCCTTTAATACGGCATAACTGATACCATCCCTTTCTATGTAGATCAATAATGCCTGATCCTCATGTTTAGCCCGCGTCTTAGTAGCCTAGGCATGTCCTGATATAATCGTGCAAAAACATCTTTGAATTCTTGAAAATAACTTAATGATGTCTTGCATTATTTCTATGGTGAGATGGGCTTCGATCTTCTCCCCTTTTTTAGGCTCGCAATGTCCATCGACCCTATGTAAGGTAGGATCTGTTTTTCCTCTTGTTCCATCGTTCTTAACAAATCAGAAGATAGGTCACAATATCTGTCATTTTCAAAGTCCTGAGATCCCTCTAGACACATATCTCACCCGAAAGGAGACTCTGAGTCAGTAGCAGCGTTGCTCACATCGTTGATATCTTGAGACCTATTATAGGCTCGAAGGAAGATTTTAAAGAATAAATGATTCAAAGAATGGTTATTTGTATGATATGAATGAATAAAAGAATATTCGAGAGAAAGTCCAAAAATAAAAGAATCTATACATGGAAAGAAAAAAAAGGATATTTTTTCAAAAAGATGCATTTTATTGAAATAAGAATTTAGGACACAAGCCTATTTCATAAAAGAGTTCTTATTGCCTCTAGGCTTAAGGCAACAAGCGTGTTTCGGATATTACTCTAGTTTAGCTCTAAAAATACAGGATCTCTTCCACAGTTCCATTGTTCAAAATACTCCCAAGCATGTAAAGACAGATGTTTGGAAAAATCCAGTTCTTTTTTCAGATACATTGTTAATATTCTGATTTCCCAATATCAGGTCTTGCACTAAAACCCTGAACTCGATGTATTCTTGGATCTCATAGATCTCATAATATTTACCCCTTTACCTAGATGATTGGGTGACGGATTTTCTGCCCCAGAGGGATCGTCGAATTTGACAATACCCATTTTGACAAGTCTTTCGATCATCTTTTTGAAAGCGGTGCAGTTCTCAATCGAGTGTCCTGTGATTCCTGCATGGTATTCGCATTGAGCGTTCGCGTCGTACCATTTAGGGTATGGAGGTTGTATAGGTTTTAGGTAGAAAGGAGATACTACATGTGCATCAAACAAAGTTTGGTACAGCTCCCTATACGTGATTAGGATGGGCAAGAATTGGGATTTTTCTGAGTTCGGTTTTAGATCGGGTTCTTGCCCTGAAGAGACCTGATGGTTGGTAGTTACCATCCTTGGCTGGCTTACTGTGATTGGCTCTAAATGACCCTTGTTATACCTTCTCATACTATTCGCTTTATTTTCCTTTTTTCTTCAGGGCCTTTGAAGTCCATTCTCCCCTTTCCTTCGTTTCTACCTGAACAACCGGTTTGGCTTGATCATCATTCGGGTTAAAACCTGAACCCATCGGGAAGTTCAATAGGGACGAAGTATCAGTCTGACATTGGGATCCAATAATGACGGGTACCCCATGCGAATGCGTGTCTGGTTGAGTCAGGACACCAATTGGGGAATAAACAATGTATTCATCATCCTCACCGTTGACCACTGGACCACTCCTTTTTTCAAGCGCTTCAGCTAGTAATTGGGTTAGCTGGCCTATCACATTCCTTTGGAGTTTTAGCATTTGTTCTCGCATTTCTTGTTGAATCTTGGTCAATTGCCCCTGCATCTGTATTTGCATTTGCTCTATTCTCTCCAACTTTTATTCCATGTTTTCCAAGTTAACTGAAATATTTTTACCTAATTAGGGTCCTTTTGTAAAAGTCTAATGCAAATGATGCAATGCAATGCAATGCAAATGCATGGAATGAATGCAAAAGAAAGAGAGGCGTTGATTCTGAATTCAGCTACATTAGAACAACTTTTCTAGAAAATAAATTCCTTTACATAAAATGGATTACATACACGGCCTTGCCCTCATAGTCCAAGCAAAAACATCAATCCCCTTCTTCGCAAAGGTCAAATCTTGCAAACCTCTAATAGATGCCTCCACGAGCTCTTTTTTGCTTGGGCCGCGACTCATTACTCACTCATCCTCGCAATGCTCGTTAGCCTCTTCAAGAAAGCCGAGACGTGGTGATTCTCGAATAGTCTTTGTCATCTTGAATCCTTGGGGAATAAAGTCTTGTATTCCTTCACAGACTATCAGTCTTCTCTCGTTTACTTGGACCATATTCGGACAACTGTATTATAATCCACTTTATCAAAAAATCCATTTTCTTATGACAAACTATTCTATTTAGCAATCGAATTTGAATCAACACCTCTTTTCTATGATGTGAATGCAATGCAATCAAAACAAAAGTGAACTCGTTAGCACATAGAACACCTATCTTGGGTGACCACTAAGGTTTGACATAGTTCTACCTAAGGTGGGCTCTTAGGGTTCACTATATGCGGTTTAGTTCTAAAGTTGAGGTACCCGAACCAGCAGATTCCTCGATCCTCACCCATTATAGGCTCATACTGACTGAGTTCGGTTCAGGGGAATACATTTCCCTATGGCTATGCGGAGGTGAAAGACTCACGAAGACATAGGTACGGATGTATCCCGGAAGCAGTCCACTAGCCCATGCGGAGGTGAAAACCTCACGAAGGCATAGTTTCTCACTCCCACTTAAGGTTGCGACCACAACGGTCATACAGTACAATGTAGAGAGATATATTAAAAATTAGAACCACATGCAATAAAAGGATCATAATTTTTCAAATCGGTTTTTCAAATTTAGACAAAAAGACAGGAAATAATCAATTTTACGGCTTGACTCTCTTATTGTCCCCAGTGGAGTCGCCAAGCTGTCGAAACCATTTTTAAAGGGTTTGTAAAAACGGGGATCGACTTTTAAAAACGAAAATGGGAGTCGCCACCAATCCCTTTTTACTTAGGTGTGATTGGATCACCTTGAAAATTGTTTTAATACTGATTTTGGCCCACTAAAAACAAGAAAAATGGGTTCGGGAGTCGGTTACGTATGAGGAAGGGTTAGCACCCTCATAACGCCCAAAAATTGGTACCTAATTGATTAATTAATGTCCTTATGTCGAGAATTTTAAAAAGATTTGGGAACATGATTTCTTTAAAAATTTGAACAATTTGAGTTGAAATTGGAGATTCCTTTGTTCCGAAAGCATACAAACATCACATCCAGCACGTTAGGACATGATGTTTTAAACCCTCGTAACCAAAATCATCTCATGATTTACAAAATTCATTAAAAGGATATTTAGTTATTTGGACGAACGAAAAACCGAAACCCAGCACGTTAGGGCACGATTTCTCGAACTTCCAAACACGAAACATTGCCTTGTTTTCTAAAATCCTTATCTCGAGATGACAAAACGTCATATCCAGCGAGTTAGGACACGACAATTTTGAATTCTCGAGAATAAGTTTTTATTTTACTTTTAAAAGGAAAGTAATAGGCTCTTTGGACTCGAAGAAGAAAATCGCAACCCAGTAAGTTAGGGTACGGTTTCTTTCGAACCTTAGAACGCAGAGTATTTGTTTATTCAAAACCAAATTTTTGATGCATCAAATAAAGTATAATATGATTGTAATAAAATGAAAAATAAATCATAATGTCAACATGCTCAACAGAATAAAAGTGTGGGTAACAATTTACATAATAATAATGAAGGCCATAATAATAAAAATATTAAATAAAAATAATAGTAAGTAAATATCAAATAAATAAATAAAAGATAAGAAAATAATAACAAAAAATAAAGCTAATATCAAATTAACAAATAGATAAATAATATATACAATGATTTAAATAAAAAATAATAATAATAGTAATAAAATAATAATAATGAAATATGTTAATAAATAAATAATAATATAAATAATTTTAGCAATTATAAAATAAAAATAATAATGAAAATAGTGATAGAAATAATGGCAAAAATAAAAATAATATTATTAATAATAAAATGATGTAAGGATATTAAAAATTAATAGTAATAATAATATAAAAATAATAGTAGAATAGTATACATGTATAGGTTTAAAAGAAAATATGTAAGTATAAATAGGTTAAAAAGCCAGTTTTTCATAAAACACGATCTACAATAAAAATAATATATAATATAATTATTTGAAGTAAATTGCCTATAAATTTTAAAACAATTAAAACAATGTAGAATTCATAAAATGATTTACGATGCTGCATTAAAACAATTTTAAGAAATGAATGATTAAATAAAATAAAAAAATTTACAAAGAATAAAATATAAAACGAATAATAGTACTCAATTGTAATAAAAATAAAATCAAAAGGACAATTTATAAACTAGTAAAACAGAGTCAAATACCAAAATGAAATATGCACAAATGATTGGGGATTTAAAAGGCAAATATCCAAATACTGAGACGCGGCGTTTAAATAAGGGCTAAATTAGAATGAAGTGCAAAATTCCTGGGCAAAAATTAAAAAATAGAAACTTATTTGAAAAATCAAGAAACACGGAAGGACCTATCGCGCAATTTTCCCCACAGGCAAAAACGCGCGAACCCTTATTGATGGGTCGGGTCACACGCGGGTCTTTATTCCCTTAAACGACACCGTTTTTATATTTCCACTTAAACCCTATTTTTTTTTCTAAAAACCATTTTTCAGATCTCAAAAAAAAAACTTAAGGGAAAGCTTTCTTTTCCCTCAACCCCCTCCATCTATTCGGCCGGCATTGATTTCATCGGAGATCCGGCACGCCTTGGCCTAGGACGGTGGCCTGGGCTTCGCAAGACGGGGTGTTTAACCCCTTTTTTGGAAAAGATGTGAAGGCTTAGCCTTCTTAGCCCGAAAACGGGAAGAAAGGAGAAGAAATCAAGGTCCCGACTCCGTCCGGTCTAATTCCGACACCTGCGACGACTTCCGACGACGAGGGCCACCTAGGTACCTTTCTCTCCTTTCTCTCTCACTTTTTATTTCATGAGTTATTAAAAATGTATGAAAAAATAAAATAAAAAACAGACAAAAATAATAGAAGATGAAATCACCTTTAAAAATTTAATTTGATTGTTTTTGTATTGGTATTTGATATCAAAATCTCCAATTTTTCTCTTTCTCTCCTTTTTTCCCCCCGTGTTTTACAGATTACATGGGGTTTTATAGCCCCTAAAATACTGAAAAAAATACAAATATACTGTTTCTCCTTTTTTGCTGTTCTTTCTTTTTTTTATTTGCAGGTGAGACGCGGCGTGGCGATGGGCGCGCTAATCGCATGGCGCAATTGGTGTGATTCGCGCGTGGAACACGGCTTGACCGAAAGCTGGTGTCGAGGCTAGTACTTGCGGAGCTAGAAAGAGAAACCCTAGGGTTCGGGTTTCCAATTGCTGAAACAATTTGGGCATTGGTCCAGACTCTGCCATTGGGCCATTGGGCCATTTGGGTTTTTAGGTGGGTTAGATCTGTTTTAGGTGTAGTTGGGCTACGGGTATTGGGCTTGTATTTGGGTCTGTTTTGATTTTGTAAAATGGACTTGTAAAAATAAAAAAATGGACATTTTTTATTTTTTATTTTTATTGTATGGGCCCGGGCAAAAATGGGCCATTACACTACCCGATAGTGAGACTAGTCAGGAAAGACCTAAGGTGTCAAGAAAGTTCTGAGGCGAATCAAACTAGTGTCATTCCGAAGACGCAACGAGGGTGTTGCAAAAATAGGTGGGGGAGAATGTCACTGGCCGCGGTTCAAAGCCCGATGAACATCAACAAGGTGAGTTTAACATATAATCAAATCATATGGTATCTCAAACATAAATCAATCTAATTCATTTTAAAAACAACATTTTAATACCATGCTCATGCTAAATTCAACATTTATCCATTTGAACATTAATCTCATATAATTCATTTCAATTTTTCTTTTTACATTAACCACTTAGCCCGATGACCTCTACTAAACGGACTCGAATACTCAGGTAACTACACCAAACCAGGTTGCTTGTCCGAGCTGAAACTACACCACATTAGGGCACCGAAGTGCAAAGCCCATTGTCACCATTTGCATTTTCACATGCTAATACATCCTTCTACCACACCAAGGTCTCCGTGGAGACATATAATACTCGATGATCCGCAATAAATGTTGGATCTTAATTTAACCTGTGACAACCTGCTACAAACACATATCCTGTACAAGCACGCATAAAACCTTGTTGACATGTCAATCATATTCTAACCTTTACTAAGTTCACTCGGGCATATTTAACACATATATACATTTCTTTATAATTTAGTCCAACTCTACATTTATACCAATTTACAACAAATCAACCCAAAATCAAACATACATACACAATTCAAATAAATAATAACTTAAATACATTTACACCATATAAACTTACCTGGCAAAAAAGAACCTCCAGGGACTAATCGATAATTTTGGCTTTTCCTCAATTATCTCTGGTCTGATTCAATTCTTGATCTAAACAATTATTTCAGACAATTCATCAATACCAAATATTTTTTTATCATTCCAGGATATGCATGAACCAATTTAATTCCATTTTTCGAAAGCCCCTTAATTTTATATTTTATTCAATTTAGTCCCTAAAATTGAAATAATAATATCTTTCAAATTTGAGCTTCGGTTTCAAAAATGATCTCAATCACATCCATTATAGACCCTCTACTATCTATTATTATTGAATTTTCACATTAATTCATATTTTATTCACTTTAGTCCTTTTGTACAAAACTAACAATTTAAACATTACAATCTAGTCTCTTTTCACATCTCAGCTTAAAATCTATCAACTTAACACCAATTTCTTCAAGAAACTAACAATGGAAACTTTCAAAAACTTTAAAAGTTTTACAAATTGGTACATGGGCTAGCTAAATCAAGCTTATAATAGCCCATTTTTCAGTAGTGTTAGAAACAGTAGTTTCGGGACCACAAATCCAGTCAGTCTGTAAATATTAATTATCTAATATTTACGAGGTCATTAGTGTCGTATTAAATTCTGGTTAAGAAATTTTATTGTTTAGATAGTTAATTAATTAAAAAGGATTAAATTGTAAAATAGGTAAAAGTTAATCGCTATAGATTTAAAATAGTAAAGGGACCAAAATGGTGATTAAACCATGGTAAAAAAAGTCCAAGCGCTGATGGACATGATTACTCCAATAGCTTTTGGACTATTTTCTTATTAAGTCCTAATTAGTTTAGGGTTAAATTGAAATTAAGAGTTTTGCTAAAAAAATAAAATAATTGAAAGACCAATTGTGCAATTAAACCCTCCTTAAATAGTAATTATACCATTAGTTAAAATAGTGGACAATTAAGGTAAGTTGAAGTTGAAATTTCATTAGAAATTAAAAGGTTAATTTAGTAAATTGATAAATCAATTAAGTAAAATTAAAGAATAACAAAATTTGAAAGGCATCATCATCTTTATTTCTTTCATCTAAAAACTGAAACTCCATTTCCAAGGGGAGGTAAGCTTCGGCCACTTAGGGTTCCTTGATTAGGTAGGTAAATCTTGTCTGTTTTTAGTAATTTTTATGTTTTTAAGCTCATACTAGCTTAATCTAGCTAACCCGATGACTAATTTGTAAAATTGTCAAATGTTAGGGATTATGCCATTGATGAGTTTGGTATATTCTTGAAATTTTATGGTAGATTATTGAGCTTGGTTGTTAGATAGGATTATTTTGTAAATGAGTTTTTGATGATTTTAATGTTTAAGGACTAAAATGTGAAAATAATAAAATTACTTGTACTTGATATGAAATAACTGCAAATATAGGCTGTAATGAAGTCCTAGATTGCTCTGCTAAGCTTGGGTTTGATTGAAAATGGTTAAATTGCATGTTTTGGCTTAGGGACTAAATTGCATAAAAGTGAAATGTTGGGATAATTTTGTAAAAATGTCTAAAAGGACTTCATTGCATAAAACAGGCTAACTTTGCTGTTGGAATTAGTTAATTGAATGAAATTATTATTTTAGATCAAGAACGAGTTGAGAATCGAGGAAAAGAGAAAGTTACATAACAGTCCCTGTACTTTCGTTATTGCTGTAGTTTAGTTTGGTAAGTTCATTCAGTTTAATTTTAATACAATTTAAATGTGTGTCATATGAATTTAATTGTTGAGTGTTGAACAATGTATTAATGCTCGCAATTGAATACTGATGAAATATCCTGAGCCAAATGAACGTAGGATAGAGTACGATTGGGATGCCAATAGGTTATTCTACGCACAGTACGAGATTGGTATGAGATGTGATGATGATTTCTGTATTTCTTCTGTTCACTGAATATATCGAGGTCTTGCATCTGTTGTAGACTATCGTGTTATATTATAGTGTTTTTCTGGTGTGTTACAAGGGAGGATGTTAGCCTACGGGCTAAACACTTAGTGTCGAGGTGTGTTATCGGGGATTGGCTCGTATGAGCATTTGGTGTGTTCCGAATGGTTAACCGTGTCCTCATATCTGTATACCATTCATTGGGCAATGTTTTATTGATCATTGAGTGCTATTGAAATGTGGAAATTGATTTGCATAGTTGTTCGAGTATTACTCACCTATTGTGAACTATGATTGACAGGAACTCTGTTTACTAATCTTGTTAATTGAATTATTAGGTTTAATTCGGTAAGCTTTACTGTTTAAACGACAAATTTACTAAGCTTCATGAAAGCTTACTCATGTTATTTGTTTGTACTTTGTAGATTACGTTTGTGGAAATCAGGAGATCAAATCAAGTTGAAGAATCACAGTATTCGAGTATCTTTTGGTAGATTTTGAATTACTTTTGGCTTATATGGCATGTAATAGGAGCACTTGGTTATGTTTGTAAGGTTCCTAAATACTTGTAATGTGTGTTAGTGTGCATTTGATGTTATGATATGAGTAACTAAATGTGGTATGCATTGTTTAATTCTAAGTTTAAGCATAAGTGGACAAGCATGAAATTGTAAGTTTGACATGATTTAGGTATGGTATGTTTGGACTGACGTAATTTGTTTTATGTGTGTGATATGATCCATGTTTTGAAAATTTTCATTTTTGTCCCAAATCTTCTGATTTGTTTCGAATTGGTTTCTGATTGTTCCTAATCTATTTTAAGGCCTCGTAGGCTCGATTTAAGGCCCGTAAATGTATGTCCTACTTCAATTTGAATTATTTATAAATTTGTTAATTAATTTGGTAAACTTGATGCTATTTGTTACTGGTTGTTCTGAACTGTACGGTAATACTCCGTAACCCTAATATGGCGATGGATACAGGTTTGGGCGTTACAAAGCTCTCATGACCTCAAAAACATAAAAATTACAAGAAAATGATTTAATTGAACTTACAAATTAATGGCTAAATGTTTGAAGCTTCCTTAAGGGTTTTCTTTGTTCTTTGTTCAGTGGAGAAGAAGATGAATAAAAAAATGGCTTTTTCTCTCTTTAATTTTAACTTATATACTTTTGATTAAATTTAATTAATCAAAATTAATTAATTAAACTTTAATTAACCAAAACTTAATCTTAATTAGCCAAAGTTAGTGGATTATAACATCATCCATCACCATTTGATGAAACAAAATGGTCTATTTACCATTTTGAACCTTTAACTATTTAATAATCTATATCGATTGAACTTTTACAATTTAGTCTCTGTACCTTAATTAAACAATTAGTAGACAAAATTAAAGGACTAAACTTTAATATTCTTTTATACTAACTCCGTAAATATTAAATATTTACGGACCCGATTTACGAAAATGAAATTTTAAAACCACTATTTTCGGCACTATTAAAAATCGGGTTGTTACAACTAATTTTTAGCCACATTAATAATGTCAAGTATTTTAAGAGGGGCAATTATGGTATTTTAAAAAGACATTAAGAATAATAATTTTAAGAATTTAAGAATTTTTTTTATATTAGGTGTTTGCTTTATTATTTTTTAATGTAAACTTATCTAATTTTTAAACTTTATTAATTAATTATATATATGCATATATTTTTTTGTTGTGTTCATGTTATTTTTTGAAGTTTTACACATTACTAATTAATTTTATGTATATTTTGATGCAATCATAAATCCAGTATTATATTCATGTTATTTGTTTGAATTATTTTCAATTGTTCATCCATATTTAGAATAACTTTGCCATGTCCATGCTTTTCTTAATATATATATAATTTTTACACCTTAGAAGTCACTACACCAAAACAGACTTTTAGCGGCGTTTTTAGTGGCGTTTTAATGAAAAACGCCGCAAAAAGTTGAGCAATAGCGGCGTTTATTTCCAAAACGCCGCTAAAAAGGAGAAATAGCAGCGTTTGTTCTAAAGATTTGAGCATTAGCGGCGCTTCTAAAAAATCGCCGCTAAAGATCTGAGCATTAGCGGCGCTTCTAAAAAAACGCTGCTAAAGATATGAGCATTAGCGGCGCTTCTAAAAAAACGCCGCTAAAGATCTCAACATTATTTAAAATAAATAATTTAAGGGTTATGATTTTAGGGGTTGGCTATTAGACTTTAGGGGTTAGGGTTATGAATAAAAAATTAATTTATTTTAGGGTCTATGTAAGCATTAACATTCTATTTTAATTACTTTTGTGCCTTATAAAATTTATATTTAGGGTTTAGCCACTATAAGAAAACAGACTTTATATATATTATAGTTTAAATTATTTAATTTCTTATATATATATTAAAATTATAATTATAGTTTAAATTATTTTAGAGATAATAGATAAGCTTTATATATATTAAAATTAAAAAAATTGGTAACCCATGCATCTGTAGAGAAACAAAATTAATTAATAAATTGAAAATGTTATTTAAATTAATTTCCTAAAATATTGAAAGAATATATAATATTCAAAATTTATCTAAATAATTTAGGGTTTAAGGTTATAATTAAGGGTTTAGTGGTTTGTATGGGCTAACTAGGGTTTCGAGTTCAGTATTTCAAGATTTAGTGTTTAGAGTTTATGGTTTACGGTTAGTCTTAGGATTAGGGTTATGGCTTGAGTTTATGAGTTTATGGGTTTGTGGGTGTATGGTTTAAGGTTCATGGGTTTAGGGTTTAAGGTTTATCGAATGAAGACAGAATATCAAATTTGATTTAATCATTAAAAAATTATAAAAATATATGCTATAAAAATGGTGAGATTGCATTTTTTACTTACAAATTGATAACTAAACTATTTAAAAGTTTTGCTTTATCGAAACCCCTAAACCCTAACTATTTATATTAATTAAAATACAATTATTTTTAATTGAATATTTATATTCTTCAAAAAAAATAATGACACGTAGAAAAAAAATTGAAAGTAAACACATAGAAAAATATATGTTAAAAATTAAAAAAAATTAAGGTTTCGGTGTAATGCGATGTAAGTTTAACTTTAAGGTTTCGGTGTTAGATTCTATAGTTATGACAAGTGTTTATGTTTTTAGGGTTTAGTGATTTAAGGTTTAAGGTCTATGATTTTAGGGTTTATGGTTTTGAAGTTTAGGGTTTGGGGTTAGAACTTAAAGTTTTAAGGTTTAGGGCTTTGATAAAAAAATGTCTTAGAAAGTCATTTTACTTTAAACTAAACGGCGCCATTTTGCTCTCAATATTCTCACCCATCATCTAAGTGCCCATCATGTATTTTTTTCGACACGTAGAAAAAAATTTGAAAGTAAAAACATAAAAAAATATATGTTAAAAATGATAAAAATTAAAATAATATTATATCATTATATTTTAAAGTTTTTTGGGTATATGATTGTTTTTTAATTTATATATTAAATAATTTCAAATTTTAAAGATTTCAAATTTTAAATAATTTTAAAGATTTCAAACTTATATATTCTTTTAAATATTACTTAAATTTTAAAAAAAAATGTTTATTTAAATTAAAAAATTAAAATACTATTATTTAAAATAATTTAAAAAAATTTGGGTATATGAGTGATAAATTTTTTTAATTTATATATTATATAATTTTAAATTTTAAAAATTTTAAATTTTATCTAATTCTTTTAAATATTTCTTAAACTTTAAAATAAAGAAAAAAATTAGATTAAATCTTTAAATATATATTAGTATCAAAAATATTAACGACATTTTTTAATAAAAATACCACAAAATGTAAGAAATAGTGGGCTTTTTTTAATAAACGCCACAAAAAGTATTTTATTTTAATTTAAACGGCGCCGTATTGTTAGCTACAATAAATTGAGTTTTAGCGGCGCCAGGTAAAAAAACGCTGCAAAAGGATACTTTATTTTAGACGCCTTAATTTTTTCCCCTAAAATTTGCCCCCAATTCCTAAATTTTTCCCCAAACCTGAAAGGAAAGAGGAAAGTATCAAGGAAGGTTGGGATTTTCTTCGTCTGCGATTTTGGAACTTTTTTTTTATGTATCATCTTCTTTTTTTTTTTGTAAATCTGTTGGTGAAGATTTTGGCAAAAAGAGAACATGAAGACGACGAAAGGAGGCAAAGTGATGAACCCTACGGACGCCTATCGTAAGGAGCTCCGTAAGAAAGAAATCAAACGGGTAAAAGTTCAGTTTCATTTTAGGGTTTTATGTTTCCCTTTTTTACTTCATTTTCTTCTTTATTTAAAAAAGAAAATCAATTTCGTTCCTCGTTTTGCCTGTTTGAATGAAGATAAATGCAAAACGATTTCACCTAGTTTGAATGGCATAGGTTTTTGCTGTTATTTTACTAGTTATTTTAATCGAATGAATTTGCAAAGAACAATGTTGAATTTGCAAAGAAATGTATTCCTGTACTCAGCCTTTTGTTTACGCAGTTCACCTTGTTCTTACTAGTATATTTGGGTATTTCTTTACTAATTTCAATTTGAAATGCAGTCTGGTGCTCTGCCAATTATACTCATTAACTTTGTTGAGTTATTACAGAGGCTGAAGTTGCTTTAGACAAAGCAAGAAAACACACAAGAACAGACAACTTCAAGACATACTTAACCTTATTTTAAAGAAAAGGAAGGTAATAATTTAAGTGATTAACAATTGGAACCTTATTTTAGGCTCTCTTCCTCGTGTTCAAGATGGTGAAATCTTGGTCCAGAGACCCATTCCATGGAATTACTACCAAAATGCTGTTACATCAAGCTGTGAGCTTCTGCTTCTATCTCTTAATAAGTTATTAAAATATTTTGAAATATTTTTTGATGAAAAATATATGCATTTGTTTGCTTTTGGAAGATACTTTTGCTTGGTGGGATTGGGAAAGATGGGAACATGAAATTGATTGGATGGCTCTCCAAGGTATCAACTTGCCACTAGAATTTACTGGGCAAGAAACCATTTGGAGAAAAGTTTTCCAGGTAATTTCCTTATATAAAGTTTTCAAAATTTGGCTAACTTAGCAAACTTTATTCATTTTGCCTGTCTTTTCACCTTTTCTTTCTTGTGGAGAAACGCTAGTCACATGCACAACCCTCCACCAGCAACTTTGCTCTCCATGCTCATGCATGTCCTCTTGAAAGATTTCTGGCATTGATGGGGATAGGATGCCACTTAGTCTGCATCCATGTATCTTTTAAAATGTTTTATATTGTTTGTAGAGAGATGGAGAATGTCAATGGATATGTGAAGTTCCAAAATCATTATGGTTACGTTCACGTACAACTCAGCAGTAACTGTAAAACTTGGAGATCAGATTTGGCATCCGAAGACGGTGGTTGGTTGTCCACCGATGTGTTCGTTAATATTTTAGATCAGAAATGGCATGCAAATTTAAATATTTCCAACCTGTTTGTTCCGGTAAGGTAGAAACATAATGTGATGATTAACTTCTCTGTCTGCATTTGGTTTAGCATGAACTTGATATATATTTGTTTTTCCTGTTTGTCTTTTCATACAGCTCTTTGAAAGAATTTTAGAAATTCCAATCACATGGCTCAAAGGAAGAGCCACGGGTGAGGTGCTTTTCTGACTTCACTTTCTTTTTCCCTTTTTTTGGGTGTGGTTTATGGTATTATATCGTGATCTGTTGAATGCAATATGGTTAACCACTTCATTTTATATGCGTTGTGCTATCATGTTTGAAGTTGCTTTTCTTTTTTTTGTTAGCATACCAATTTGATGTTTATAATTTCTTTTGCTCCCTTTTGCTATTGACTTTTGTGTACTTAAATTTCATTGTTGACTTCATAGAAGTTGCTGAACAGCTTCTATGTTATACTTTCAATAGCATGGAAGATGAAGGATGGGGCAGATGTAATGGTGTCATAACACTGACATTAGCTTATAAAATGGTTTTTGTCTTTTCAATATTTGAGGTCGTGAGGGATTGAACCTGACCACTAAGAGTCTAGCACTCTACATCCAGACCAGACAACTCTTGCCTCATAGAATGGATGATATTTATGAGTTTAGCAGTATGATCTGAGTCCATCCCACCCTGTCTTTGGAAGAACAAGTTTTATGAATTGTCACCAGGGTATCTGATAATACTGTTTTAAGCCTTAGAGCTTCTGTTTCCTGCCTTAATAATTGGTAAAGTTACTACCAAGTTTTTTTTACTGTTTTTCTGTAGAGGAAAAAGAATATAATACTAGGGATGAGCCAAACACAATTTTTATATAATTAATTATATTTAAATATGTAAATTTATTAAAATAATAGTAAAATTTTAAATATCTTTAGTTTTTAGAATTTAATTCAGATTGGTTCATTTTCAAGAGAATGCAGTTTGATTTCTGAAACTCAGTATACTGCCCATCAACTGATATTTCTCTCTTCCCTGAACTGAATTGAACCATATTGTTATCTCCCCAATCTTATACTCATCTTATTGGTTGATATCTATATACTGGTCGATTTTGTTGAGGACTGTATTCTGCCATGGATGGAAAGAGAATTGAATATTGTAATTACAATGTAGAAGTAATGATTGATTGATATATACCCTTGCTATTCATGGATTTTTCTTTCTGTGTAAGGTTTCAGTTTTTCTTTTCCTATTCTGTTCTATTCACGGCCTTTTCCCCAGTACCTTTATTTTAATGTTTCATCACTAACAGTTCTTTTTAACAGCGGATCAAAGTATGATCTGCCTTTGATAGCTGGTAAGTCAAAGGAATAGATCTTTCTGCAAGTTTTAGTTTCATCTTTTGGTTAATGCATTGGAGATGTCATTTGAAGCTCCATTTATAGAGGATTTTGTGTCAGGTCTCGATAGCTTTATCTGAATCTCTGCTTATATATTATGGAGACCATTGAGATATGGAAAATTTATTTTAAATTTTATAACTGCTGCATTTATTTCTTGCAGTTGAAAATCCTGGTTCAGACAATTTGGAGTCTACTATGGTTATACCACCACCTACCATCCTTGACCGTGTGCTTAAAGATCTCTTTCTTGAGGGTAATTTTTACCATTCTATTAAACATTTTTATGTGTTATTCCTCTAAGAATCTCTTTAATGCTTTCCCAGTTTCTCTCTCTCTCTCTGTCTATATATATATACACACACACACGCATATATTATATGTTCTTATTTAAAGTCTTGATGCTTACTGCTCTGGTTTGCTGCTTAAGTTACCATCTCCATTGTAGTATCTTTTACTAAAAGTAAACAAATGTCTTTTTGTTTATTTAAATTTGTTATTTTACTCGAGTGTAAACGAAATTAGTAATAGAAACGGGGATGCAGTTTGCATAAGAAATGAGGTCCTATCTATGCTTTTCATAAAGTCGAGGGTAATGACAGTGTTGCGTAAGCACATGGATGAAATGAGTGTGGTTGGTATCGGTTCAACTCATGTAATGACTCCATTCATACTAGAAGGTGGGACATGAGCAGCTTCAAGCTTTTATATAAACCTTACCTTTCTTAACTAATTTTAGATACAGATTCTCCAACTGCTCATAACAAATTTAACTATTAATTCAGCTTAAAACTTAAAATTTATCTATAAAAGAAGACAACACTTAACAAAGAAACTAAAAAGAAAAGAAAAAATTCTTTTATCGTCAAAAATTAGGTTTAGATAAGTTTTTGAATTTTTCGTCAGCAGAGTTTTTTTTGTGAAGAATAAAAAAAATTGAATTTGTTTATACTTTTTTAAGGAAATCATATTTTTTTAGCTAAAAATAGTGAAGTGTCATAAAATGGTTGGCCTTTTTTAATAGTTGGGACAATTTTTAATAATAGAGTATAGTTTAAATACCATTTGTGTCTATATTGAGTTCCGTTATTTTATTATTTAATTGAATTTTGTTATACAATTTTAATTTAATTAAAATATTTTAGGGCAAGATCTATTAATTTTTTTATATTTTATTTTAATAATTATTAGCAATAATAAGTTAATTGATATAGTATTTAAAATTAATAAAAAAATATTATTTTATAAAGAGATAAAATTATTTTTCTTTTAAAGGAGCACCTGTTGAGTCTCTTTTTGCTCAGTTTTGTTTACACTCGCTATGGTTTGGCAATTGTAATATACGTGGTATGTATGAAAATCATGCATGATAAGTTGTCTTGAGATAATTTATCTGTAGTTGACCTTGAAGCTTTTTTTTTTTGCTGAGTAATGGTTATGGTTCTTGTCTCTTTAGCCATTGCTGTGCTCTGGATAGAGTTTGTTCGAGAAATTCGCTGGCATTGGGAAGAGTCACAGCCATTGCCTAAAATTCCAGCCAATGGATGACTACATCCATTTGTTTGTTAGAAGACCCGTGAGGAGATCTCCTATTATTAACCGTTGTAAGTTTTGATTCATTTGAATTTCTTTGCGATTTTTTAACGAATTTAATCTTTATGGATTGTTATTCTTTTTTTAATGAATTTAAACTAATGAATTGTTTTTTTTAATGAATTTAATCTAACAGATTATTAATTTTTTAATGAATTTAATCTAATGGATTGTTATTCTTTCTTTTTGTTCTATTTGGCTGTGTATTTTAGGCTATTTTGCACGTTGGCTTGCTTTCAGGAAGCTTCTATATTAGTTTCTTGATTGTGAGGGATCTAATAGTGAAAAGGGTAAAACAAAGAGGCAGATACTATCACTTGGTGTTGGATTTGACACCACCTATTTTCAGTTGCAGGTGCCTGATTTTTCTTGTGAGTTGGATAAACTCATAACATAATACAGACTTATGAAATTTCTACCTTTACTGTTTAACTTGTGTTGAACACTTGTAACTTAAGTTTTATGTTTCTATTTGCTGGCATTAGTTATCTGCTTTGTTTATTTTTTAATAATTATCTAGAGAAAATGCATGTTCCCTTGTATTTTTGCTGCATATTTTGTGTAGTTCTTGAAAAATTTTATATACCTTATGAAAGCCTGAATATTAACAAGTTTAATTGTGCTTTTTGTTTTCTTTCATTCATAGGATGAGGGAAAAGCACCGTATCTAATACGTGGAACTGGATTTTAATTGGAATGATGTATGCCTACTATCATCCAAATGTAAGTAAAAAATTTCAATCATCAATCTAGCTCTCTTTGTGCACAATTAACTTTCTCATTGAAATGTTTTAAATCTTAGGTTGAGAAATGGATGGAAAAATTGGAGGAATGTGAAACCAAGAAAAAATTTTCAATCAAAGCAAGTGTTGTTGCAATTGCATTATTTGTAAGTTGCCTGATCTCTAGATCTCTATATTGCCATTATGCTTATTTGGTTTTTGATGGAGGTTTTTTTTCTTTTATTTCATAACTTCTTCAGGTTGGCTATATGTGGTATGAATGTATTTACAAGCTGGACAATGTTACTTACAACAAATACCACCCATACACATCTTGGATTCCCATAACGTGCGTATTAATGCTATCTTTTTTCTAGTTTACTTGGAACACTAGAGGAAGTTTATGTGAAGTGCAAGGAATATCATGAAAATAGAATCTGATTCCCAAGTCTTTTTTCTTTGATTCTAGTGTCTACATTTGCTTGCGGAATTGTACTCAGTAGCTTCGAAGTTATAGTTTGACTCTCTTTGCGTATGTTTCTAGAAATAACTAATTCATTCGATTCCACCGTTGAATATTGATGAACTGCAATATATCGTTTCATTTTGGTTTTTTTTTCCCTTTTTTGGTCATTTATTGAAGGAAAAAATGTAGATTGATGTGACATAGAATGTGGTGTTTTGGTACCAAACAAATCAGAGATCCAATAGTAATGCAAAATTTTTATTATTTTTTTAATTTTTTTATATGAAGAAAAATATTTTAATTTTTTTTTTATTTTTCATGACCTTTAGCGGCGTTTGTGGGAGAAGCGCCGCTAAAAGTCATGACCTTTAGCGACGTTTATGACTTTTAGCGGCGTAGCGGCCTTTTTTGCGGCACTTCTAAAGCGTCGCAAATATTATTAGGGGCGCTTATAAATGCCGCTAAAAGCTTAAAAAAATGTCGCTAAAAATCTGTTTTGTTGTAGTGAGTAGGGGTGAATTTGAAGGGGCAGGCAGGGCCTTGCCTCCCCTCAAATGGAAAATTGATATTTAAGTTCTGTATAAAATGATAAAGTTAAAAAAATAATTTATGATAAAATTACATTTTAGTCTTTAAAAAAAAAATTATATTTAATCCTTTAAAATGATGAATAATAAATTAATACATTATGTTTAATCTTTTTAAAAAATTTATTCTATTTTAACTCCTAAAAGAAATTATGGATTTGCTCCTGCTTAGAAATTAATAGTATGTATATTTTGCCACATTTTGCATGTGTCTCACGCTTATATTACCTTCATTTTGTAAAATATTTTATACAATTTGTCATAAATATTCAATTTTGAGAAATTATTATTTTTATTCGTATTATATATCAATTTTTATCATATTTTACCTAATTTATTGTACATATTCAATTTGTAGAAAAAAACATAGGTTCTTATTATATTCACATTATATAGATTTTAACACATGATGTTTGTCATGTATATATATATTTTTATGACACCATGAACATATGTTTTGATTATTTTCTTTTATTAAGTCTTTAAGTTATGTCATATTTCCTATAATATTTCAAGAAAATTTAATTTTAATTTTAAATCTATATACTTAAAAAGTTAAATAGTAACACTTATATATATATATATATATTATTCAATGCCTAAATAAAGCTTAATCCTTCAATCCGTAAAATAATAGAGATAATAATACATACTTAAGTTTCCAAATTATTGTAATATTAATAATATAAATTGAACTAATTCACGTAATTTATTATATATTAATATAAAACTTTATTTTCCGGGAAGAAAGCCAGGATGTATTCTAGAATAATTAAAAGATGAAGCTTAATTACTTGACAAAAGTTTCCACTTCTTCAAGTACAACTTATTCATTATCGTACGTGTGGACAATTATTCACATATTATGTCTTAGTTTAAGGGATTCTCTTTACATTTAAAAAAAAAAGAAAATAAAAGAAAAGAAAAGAAAAGGGTTTTAGTTCGCAATCTACTCGTGTATTGTTGAGAAAAGATTTTATGAAACGGTTTTACTAAATCAAAATTCCTTTTTTACCGTAAAATTGTTTATATTGTGATCTTATTTGTAAAGATTTATTGTAAGATATTGAAATGGTCCGCACTGACTGTTATTGTTAAACTCAATTAAACCCGTTATGACACATTACCAAATATATATATGTTTAAGGTCTGTAAAAATGTAAGATATTCAAACACCTGTATTTGTATGTATATATGTGTGTATAAACTCAGTCCTCCACTCTCTGTTCTCTACTTCTCTTCCCTTTTTCAACTTTGAAAACTAGCATGTACGATCTAAGTGGAAGATCTAATAAGATCATACTTGTTCTTCTACTTGTTTTGGTCCTCATTTCTTTGATAGTTCCTTTGGAAAAGAGCCCTGAAACTAGTGAAACCCACCATTTTCATGTCAATAATAATCTCCAAATTACATCCACAGCATGTGAAGGCACTTTATATCCCGACCTTTGTGTCGCCACTGTCTCCATTCTCCCAAATCTTGCTTCTAGATCACTCCCCTACCTTATCTCAGCAATTTTAAACCAAACCATGGACGAGGTGAGACTCTCTTGTGCCAACTGTACTGAAATTGAAAAGGGTCTCAAGAGTAACACCACCTTAGAATGGGCCGCCATAAATGATTGCATCGAGCTTTTTAACCATACCCTAGCCGAGCTGAGGGTAGCCCTCGCCGAGCTTAACCCGAAGAGGGTACGGGTCTCTAGGAACTACCATAAGATAAAGACGTTTCTAAGCGCGGCAATGACGAACCAGTACACATGTCTCGATGGGTTCCATGGTAGCAAAGGAAAAACTAAATACGTAATCAAAGAAGCTCTACATAACATATCTCATCATATCAGCAACTCTTTAGCGATGCTCAACAAAGTCCCTGGTGTCAACGAATCGAAACCCGTTGAGGTTTTTCCGGAATACGGTCGCCGGAGAAGATATTTCCCGGCGTGGTTATCGCGTAAAGATCGGAAACTTCTACAAGCTCCAGTTGACGCAACTGAGTTCGACCTTATAGTTGCCCAAGACGGTAGTGGAAACTTCTCTACCATCGGCGACGCTGTTGCGGCAGCTCCGATACACAGCTACGAAAGGTTAATTAAATTTCTTAACAAATTCATAATTGATTGAGGGAGTAATCATGAGCTTAAATTGTTGAATTTTTTTGTTGAAATTGATTATAGGTTTGTGATATATATAAAAGCTGGTGCTTATCTAGAAAATATAGAGGTGGAAATGGAGAAAACAATGGTGATGTTTGTGGGAGACGGCATAGGGAAGACAGTGGTGAAGGCAAACAGAAATGTGGCCGATGGCCATACCACTTTCCGCTCTGCAACAGTCGGTGAGTTTCTAACTTTGAAAATTTCAAATTTAGTACTACAATTTTGTGTTTTTGTTAGGGTTAATATACTATAGGGCTTTACTGTTTATTTTAGTACTGGAGTTGTAAATTTACTAAGAATCTTGAAATCCCACGATGGAGTTGTAAATTGAGTTAATTTGTTAGGTCAATTTCATAATTTGCTAATTAGTTGAATTAATATTTTTTATTATTGCAATTCAAAACAAATATTATTACAAAAATATCTCCTTTTGTTTTTTCATTTGAAAGTATGGAATCAAAATGCACTTTGGGACTATAATAATAATAATACTGGGTTTTCACATCATTGTTTGGATGGGGTCCTTCAGCGGTGATGGGCGACGGATTCATAGCCAAGGGGATAACCTTCGAGAACTCAGCAGGGCCAAGCAAGAACCAAGCCGTGGCATTGAGGAGTGGAGCAGACCTCTCCGCCTTCTACAAATGCAGCTTCGTAGCCTACCAAGACACTCTCTACGTCCACTCCCTCAGGCAATTCTACCGAGAATGCGACATATACGGCACCGTCGACTGCATCTTCGGCAACGCAGCTGCCGTTTTCCAAGCCTGCAGTTTATACGCTCGTAAACCAAACCCAGACCAAGAGAACGTTTTCACAGCTCAAGGAAGAGCAGACCCGAACCAGAACACTGGGATTTCAATTTTGAACTGTAAAATCCGTGCCGATTCTGATTTAATCCCCGTAATATCATCGTTCAAGACGTATTTGGGGCGTCCCTGGAAAGAGTATTCGAGGACGGTTATTATGCGGTCGTATATAGATGATTTGGTGGATCCTGCAGGATGGTTGGAATGGAGTGGGAATTTTGCTTTGAATACACTTTATTATGGGGAGTTTTTGAATAGAGGACCAGGGTCGGATACGAGTCGTAGAGTTACATGGCCTGGGTATAGAGTCATTACAAGCTTCGCAGATGCAAATCAGTTCACTGTTGGGGCATTTATACAAGGAAACCAATGGTTGAATTCTACTGATATTCCATTCAATCTCGGCTTGAGGTGAAACCTGAAATTTAAATGGCGTTTACGGTTTAGCCCTTTTTTTCTTTTTTGTAAATATTTTGATCAATTGCCATCACATGCATGTCAAATTGCTTATTTTCTACCATAACTAATAATAGAAAAACTCTATTTTAAAGTATTTGTTTATAAATTGTTTAGGGATTTTTATTTTTTATATTATTAATTTTAATATTATTTATTAATATGGGTGGTGAAAGTTGTACGAGCCCAAAAATTGGCCGGCCCATTTTACAACAACCCACTAAATCCCATAAACCCAAAAAGCCCACTAAGACACATACATTAACAGATTAACCCAAAAAATATTTAAGCCCAATCAGGCCCAATTTGCTTCCCAACTCAAATCAGAAAAAAAAACAGAGAACAGCAAACCCTAGGTGCGCCGCACCTAGGGTCTTTTGACTTCTGACCCACCACTGTCAGACTACCTTGCCACCGCCTTAGCAGCACCGCCATCCACTAGCACCTGCACAAAAGAAGAAGAGACAGATAATAAATGAATGTAAAGAATTTCAGGCTATAAAAGCCGATTAGATTTCTTTGTAAAGGGACTTTTTTTTCATCAATACAAAAATAGAGAAGATTTTTTTGAAATATAAAAACGAAGAAAAAACAAGAAAAGAAAACAAAATAAAACAGATTCGAAGTCGAAAGGTTTTGTCCCGTTTTCCCTTTTTTTTTACTTTCGGTTCATCTTTATTTTTTGCAAATCTTTTTTAAGACAGAATAAAAATACAAAAAACCCAAATCAAAATATAAGGGAAGATCTTTTTATATTTATTATTTTATTTCCTCGTTTTTTTACATACATACATATATATATGCTTGTAAATAGAATAAGAAGGAAGCTTACCTTGAAATCGCTAGAAAAAGGATTTTTCAGAATTCTACCACGGTGTACGGTGGTCTGAGGTGATTTTCAGCGGCGTGCAGCAGCTAGGGTTGAAACCCCAGCAAAGAAAAAGGCCTCTCCCCTTTCCTTCTTTTTTTCTTAAACTTGCAGAAATGAATTTAAAAAAAAATATATATATACCTTTTAAAAAAGCAAAAAATACTGTTTTAGGCCTTCCGTCCATAGGCCAAAACGACGTCAGATCGCCCTAACTCATGAAGTTGAACCCGACCCGCCTGTGGGGTCCGCGCATTTTCAACTTTTGGGATATTTATTCCCATGGTCCTTCCGCTTTTTTAAGTGGTTTACAATCCAGTTTTTTTTTCTTTTAATTTTTACCCCGTTAGTTTTATTCTGTTTTCAATTTCATCCTTCAATTTGGCCCAAAACGCTGCGCACAAAAGACCAGGGATATTTTCCCTGTTAGTCCCTTGCCATTTCGCGCGCGTTTCATTTTGGTCCTTCTATTATTTATTTTATTTAATTTTCTCCTTTTACTTTATTTAAATTTCGATTTAGCCCTTCCCTTCCATTTTATTTTATTTATCTGCCCCAACACTCTGCTTTTAATCCAATTTCTGTCCTTTTTGGTTTCTTTTTTTTTACTAATTTATTATTAAATTAATTTTTTTATGTTATTATCATATTATATTTAGTATCATATTTAACGCTATATTATTATCATTATGTTTATTACTATATCTATTATTGCCTTCGATATTATTATATCATTAACCTTATTATTATTGTTGTTATTATTATTTACCATTATCATTGTTTTATTATTGATACTATTATTTTATTATTATTTTATTCATTAACTGCTATTATTATTACTATTATTTTATTCTTCTTTATAATACTATCATTATTATTTTGTTATTATTACCTCCCATTTTATCATTTTTATTTCTATTATTACTTTATTATGACTATTATTATATTACTACTATTGCTATCAATAATATTCTATTTATCGCTTGTTGTCTTCGTTATTATTATCTATTTCATCATTGCCTTATCATTATCACTATTAATATTATACTATTTTCATATATATGTAAATATCTCACTTATTTTATGTATACTCTAGGCATTTTCCTTATATATATATATATTCCACATTACTACTAACATTATATTATTTCTCAATAGGCATATATTTTACCTAGTTTATATATATTACCACCATTATTATCATTATTTTCTACCATTGTCAATGCATATACACCATTGTCACAATACTTTTCTTTCCCACTACTTATATTCTCATTGTTCATCTCCTTGATTTTCCCGACATCTCAATTTTCATAACAATCGATATTCCGTATTAGCAATTCGAGTGAATCGAGCCCTAACTTACTGGGTTCTGGTTTTTCTCGTTTAAGTTAAACAACGGAATATCTCTTTCAAAAATCAAATTCAAGTTTGAAATCGACATTCCGTATTAGCAATTCGAGTGGATCGAGCCCTAACTTACTGGGTTCCGTTTTTTCGCTTAAAGTTAAACAACGGGATATCCTTTTGAAATCGCAATTTAAATTTTAAACAAAACACTTAATCTCGGATATTCAAATGTCGCGCCCTAACTTACTGGACTCGACATCTAGATACTTCGGATAAGTTTCTTTTTCTATTAAAATAAGGGGAAATATTCCTAATTTGGACCGTCAAGAAAACGAGCCCTAACTTACTGGGTTCTGATTTCTCGTTTGACAAATGACGGAAGATCCTCTTCAAATATAAAACTAAGTTTTAAAAGGCGAGCTTAGCTTCGAGAGTCTAAAGTATTGCGCCCTAGCTTACTGGACATGATGTTTTATCTCTTCGAGAATAAGAGAGCCTTAACGTCTCTTCCAATTCCTTCAAGTGTTAGAAATAAAAAGTATCCATTTCCAAATCATTCCAAAATTTTCAACATTAGGACATCGATCAATCAATTTGGTACCAATTTCGGGCGTGTCGAGGGTGCTAATCCTTCCTCGCACGTAATAGACTTCTGAACCCATTTTTCTCAACTTTTTGTAGACCAAAAGTATCGTTTTAATAAATCGAGACGTTTTATTAAAATAAAAGTGATCCGATCACACCCAAATAAAGATCGGTGGCGACTCCCTTCCTTTTCATTTTTAAAAAAATCGAGTCGACCGCTGCTGCCATCGCTTTATCAAAAATGGTTACGATAAACTTGGCGACTCCGTTGGGGACAAGTTCGTTGAGAGTCAGGCCATAGATTGATTGATCCTTGTCCTTTTGATTAAAATAGGAAAATGGTTTCGGAATTCATGTTTCTTTAAACGCACTTTCAAATGTTATATTGGATCTCTTGAATACTTTGGCATTGCATTGCATGACCATTGTGGTCACACCTTAAGTGGGAGCGAGAAGCTATGCCTTCGTGAGGTTTTCACCTCCGCATGGGCTAGTGGACTACTTTCGGGATACATCCGTACCTATGTCTTCGTGAAGTTTTCACTTCCGCATGGCCATAGGGAAATGTATTCCCCTGAACCGAACTCGATCCGTAAGAGCCTATAATGGGTGAGGATCGAGGAATCACTTGGTTCGTGTACTCGAACTTTAGAACTCAACCACACGTAAAGAGCCTAAGAACCCATCCCGGGCTGAACTATGCTAGACCTTAGTAGTTACCCAGATAGGTGTTTGTTTATTTCACTTGCTTTATATTCCATGGTACTAACTTTTTATGTTTTATTCTTTTTGTGCATATCATTTCATATTTTAAGAGGCATCGATTCACGGTCAGTTTCTGAGTTAGAAAGCTGGTTATGGAAAGCGAATTCCTTGATAAAGTGAAAGACACAATACGCCCGCACATGGTCGAGCAAAGCCAATTAGAAAAAGGGGGACAATTTTAATGAGGATATGTATCGGAACTACGTGATTTCACCAATATCAGTGTCACGCAGAATGAACTCCAGGAGTTGAAAGAAATATGGACCCAGTGGGATGACGAGGCAAAGCAGTTGTTCTATAGTACCTACGGCGATCTACCATACCTGCTTGATGTCAAAATAGACAAGCATCTATTCCGAGCAATGACTCAGTTCTGGAATGCCGCTTATAGCTGTTTCTCTTTCGGGAAAGTAGATTTGGTTCCCACGATAGAGGAGTACACGACCTTGCTACGTTGTCCGAGAATTTAAGTTGATAAAGCTTATTCCAAAGCAGTTAATGGCCCAACTTTTGCGAAGAAATTGATGAATATCACGGGAACGAGCGAACAATGGGTCTCAGCTAGAATGCAGAAAAAAGGAGAGGGTAAATGCGTACCTTGGATATGTTTGAGGGACCTAATCCTAACGCATCCCGATGCAACGAAAAAGATTGACGTCTTGGCCTTGTGTATTTACGGTTTGGTGATCTTCCCAAAAGCTCTAAGACACATTGATGAAGCAGTTATTGATCTATTCGGCCGATTAGACAAAGGGGTCACGCCTGTTCCTGCCATCTTGGCCGAAATGTTCAGATCCTTGACTGCATGTCGGAGAATGGGTGAGGGCAGGTTTATTGGATGTGCGCAGTTTTTATTGGCCTGGTTCCATAGTCACTTCTGGAAAGTGGAGAAAGCGTCTTATCGGTTTTTGTCAGAGAATTACTCTCCGTTGGACGAGATAGTAGCTACGCCTAGGAAAGAAGACGTGTCCGAAGAAAACTGGATAGTACTCTTTCAAAACCTTCAAGAAGACGACATCAAGTGGAAGACTCATTAGATGATTTTCGATAAGATCCTTTATCGTTGTGGAAGCTTCGATTGGGTTCCTCATCGGGAATTTAGGTGCATTGCCTATGCCCATTTCTTTGGTCCTAAGATAGTATGGTTCAAGACGGTTCAGCACTGCAACGACCTACTAAATTTTGGCTCTGGGCGCGAGTTCTCATATAAAGGGGGAGCTATAAGAAAAGGTTAAGGAGATCTCTAATGCCTGGAATCAGATTCATAGAATGAAAAGATTATCCGCAGGCCCGATGACGATTCCTGAGTACTGATGAATGAAGGACTAGGAGGATTAATGATAACATCCCCGAGCCAAATCCAGAAGGCACCCGATCAAGAGAGGAATATTTGCGAGTAGTCCCATTAGAACTGGAAATCGTGAAACGAGATTTTGAAAGGATGAGTTCAGAACTCGAAAGAAAGATAGAGAGACTGGAAGAAGAGAAGATGCTCCTCAAGTTAGACGTAGATGGACAAAAGTCGGAAGCTGAAAAACTAAGAAAGGAGAAAGGGAAAATAGAGGAAGACCGAGATGATCTGAAGACGGAATATAAGAAGATACGTCTGACAATGAAAAACGCCGGATTAGGAAAAACTCCGGAGCAATGGCGACGCGAGATCCGAGAGGAAAGAGCCAAAGCTAGCAGTTGGGAGAAAAAGTTCCAGGAAATGCAAACACAAAACGAGGTTCTGAGAAAAGACATGGCAGAAAGCCAAAAAGAAAAGAAAGGGCTAAAAGCTAGGGTGGCTGAGCTTGGACGGTCCCTGCATCACTACCGAAGTCGCAACTCGGAAAGCGAACTGAAATTAAGTCTAAATAAAATCGAGGAAATGAAGGGTAAGATTGAAGAATTAGAATCAGCATTGCACAGTTGTGAACTTCGGATTGAGCTTCTGGAAACAAGAGAAGGGCGTTGGGAAGAAGAACTTCACCATTCTCATGATCAAGTTAGAAATCGGGATTACCTTATGGGTGAAGCGATAGTTCAGATTTGAGAGGTAGCCGATCATCTACAAACTTTGGCAGCACAGGCCGATATGTTGAGCATGAAATATGAGCTGCAGTCGGGTCGTAGTCAAGAGCTAATCTCTTTGCTCGGGAAAATCAAAACTTTAGGCCTTAGGGCGAAAGCATATTTGTAGTTCGCTTTATGTAAAAGATTTTGTTTTCTAATAAAGTTCTCTAAAATGAAGTTGAATCTGAATCGATGCCTTCTTTTTGCATTCATGCATTTGCATTACATCATATTACATGCATTTAAGTTTATAAAAAAATGGGCCTAATTAGCTAAAATTATCAGAGAGGAAAAAAGAAAGTGAAAAGAGAAAATCTGGAAGCGGAACATCACTACGGAACACGCGTTAAAACCAGGAAAATGGATCAAAGGTTCGAACAATTCCAGAAAGAAATGCAGGAACAAATGCAAGAGCAAATGTTAAAACTCCAACAGGAAATGAGGGACCAAATGTTGGAAGCCCAAAGAGACATGATGGCCCAAATGGCCCAAATAATGAACGGGGCAATGAATAAGGGGAAAGGTCCCATGCCGCCGGTCGAAGAGGATAGTGATGGCGTCCCCCCAGGCTTTACCCCGCCGCACGCGAGAACACAGTATGAGGAATATCTCCAAAGGCCACCGGTTACAATCAGACCCCAGCAAGGACAGAATGACATTAGACCTCCCGCGAGCTATCACGTAGGCTCAGGATCCCAGCCTGGCGATAGCCCGGCCAACCCTGTTGTGCCCGATCTAGATGCAGTAGAGAAAATGGGGTCGAGAATAGAATCCTCAAGACAACTGGAGGATCGTTGCAAATGGCTAGAGGAAAAATTCAAAGCGCTGGAAAGTATCGATCATCATCAGGGGATCGACGCAAAAGATTTAAGTCTAGTTCCCGATTTGGTACGCCCATAAGTTTAAAATGCCCGAATCGAAAAATATAGTGTGACTAGTTGCTCGAGGCCCACATCACCATGTTCGCAGCGAATGGTGGCTACGTGAGCAATGATCAACTCTTAATCCACTGTTTCCAAGAAAGTTTGGTGATGCGCAGACTAGATGGTATAACCAACTTAGTCGGGCTAACATTAGTTCCCGGAGAGATTTGGCTCAAGCATTTTCGAGACATTACAGCCACGTCACGCACATGGCACCGGATAGAATTACTTTGCAAGGCATGGAGAAAAGACAAAATGAAAGTTTCTGCACAAGATGCGCAAAGGTGGAGAGAGGTCGCCATGCAGTCCAACCACCCTCTTAGAAAAAGAGACTACCATGCTCTTCATTAACACCTCAAGGCCCCTTTCATAACCCATATGATAGGAGTACGACTAAGAGCTTTGCCGACATAGTAATGGTAGGGAGATGATTGAACATGCCATACGGGGTGGCAAGATCGAGGCAGGAGAAAGCACTAGGAGGGCCGCTCCTAAGAAGAAAGACGGTGAAGTAAATAATGTGAGTACATACAATAAAGGGTACTCGAAGGCGATCACAGTTAATCAGCCAAAGGCAGTTACGACTGGACAACAAGGACCGGTAAGACAGGAATCGGGAACCAGACTGAATACTGAAAAGATTCAATTTACGCCAATTCTAATAACGTACAAGGAGCTATACCAGATTTTGTTCAACGAGCACATCGTGTCCCCGTTCTATTTGTAACCACCGCAACCCCCATACCCTAAGTGGTACGACTCTAACGCTCGCTGCGATTACCATGCAGGGGTGGCAAGGCATTCGATAGAGAATTGCCTCGCCTTTAAAAGGGTAGTCGAGAGGCTAATTAAAATGGAGGTTATAACACTCGACGATATGGTAAAAAAGGGGAACCCACTACCCAATCACGAAGATAGAGGTGTAAACGCGATTGGTGAGGCAATGGTGAGGAAGATCAAGAAGGATGTCACGGAAGTGAAAACCCCATTGCGAATAGTCTGGAGGGAGATGGCGAAAAGAGAATTGGTAGATTCAGATCCTGTGGAAAACGGGAGGCATATGAAGAATTACTGCGAACTCCATAAGAGGAAGGGGCACGAGATTCAAGAATGTGCCGAGTTTAGAATTTTGGTGCAAGGCCTTATGGACAAAAAAGAACTGGAGTTTTATGAAGAGGGAGTAGAGGAAGAGAACATTTGTGCGACCGAGGAAGAACTGACAAAGCCTGAAGTCAATTACCCGAGAATCATCATTTTACGAAACACGGAAGGCGGGGTACAGGGAAGGCCGAGGATTATAATTCAGAAACCTACTCCTTTTTCCTACAAAGACAGTAAAAAGGTACCCTGGAACTACAATTGTAATGTGACGATACCAAGGGCGGAAAGCTCCACTAGCACTTTCGAGGAAGCTAAGAATGAAGGATCCTATACGCGTAGTGGAAAGCGCACGATCCCGAAAACAAAGGAGCTGAAACAGTGAAGCCAAAGGTCGTGTGCAGATTGGGAGGAAAAAAGAACCCGAAGCCCCTATCAATGAACCCGTAAAAGAGGAAGAGGCCAAAGAATTTTTGAAATTCTTGAAACACAACGAATATAGCATGGTGGAACAACTGTACAGACAACCAGCCCGTATCTCCGTGTTAGCCCTACTTCTAAGCTCAGAAGTGCACCGCGAAGCATTGATGAAAGTACTAAATGAGACCTATGTTACTAAGGATATATCCGTCAACAAGTTGGACCGTCTGGTTAGTAACATAAGCGCGGACAATTTCATCTACTTCAACGATGACGAAATCCCACCCGGAGGCATGGGATCAACGAAGGCCTTACACATAACTACCCGCTGTAAAGGATACACTCTGCCAAGCGTGCTTATAGATAATGGGTCAGCGTTAAATGTCCTACCACTGGCTACACTCAAGAGGTTTCCAATAGACAGTTCTCACATGAAGGCATGCCAGAACATAGTGAGAGCGTTTGACGGCACGGAAAGAAGAGTGATGGGGAGAATAGACATACCTTTATTGATCGGGCCTAACACTTACGAAGTGGACTTCCTGGTCATGGATATCAAGCCCTCTTACAACTGTTTACTGGGGAGGCCATAGATTCACTTAGCGGGAGCCGTACCCTCATCGCTACACCAGAAACTGAAACTGGTAACAGAAAATCGGCTAGTAACTATAAACGCTGAAGAAGATATCATAGCGACCGTTACCAATGAAGCGCCATATCTAGAAACGAATGAGGAGGCCATCGAATGTTCCTTCCGATCCTTAGAATTCGTAAACGCGACATTCATCTCGCAAGGAAATAAAGTTCCGATGCCCAAGCTATCTAAGACCACCAGGATGGGATTACAAATGACGATGGGAAAAGGAGCCCTACCCGGAAGAGGGTTGGGCAAATATCTCCAAGGGAAAGTCCAGACCTCGATGCTGAAGGAGAAAAGAGACCGCTTTGGTTTAAGTTTCAAACCAGATACTAAACAAATGAAGAAGGAAATAGAAAAGAAGCAAGAAATGAGAAGGGCCCGGCTGAATGGAGAGGACGTTAAGTGGGAACCGATGACATTCCCCCACATATCTCACATCTTCGTATCAGGAGGAATGATTTACCCGGGAAAAGAATCTCCTAGAGATGAATATCCTCACATCAATGCTATACATGATGAGGAGACTAATCAAGGAAATTGTCGGGCATTCGCCCGTATGAACCTGGAAGCACTTTAGACAATTGGACTGCAGAGGAATTTCCTGTAGTTTTTAGAGATTATACAGAGTAATATTCGGAACACACTTGTTGTTTTTAAGCCTAGAAACAATGAGATTTCTTTTATGAAATAGGCTCATGTTCGGACATTTTGTTTTAATGAAATACATCTTCAAATCTGCTAAACATTCTCTCATTTTACATTTTTATTATTTATCCTTTGTCTCATTCATATCATGTGAATAGTTGTCTTCAAATTCATTTGTTCTTTGTACACCCTTTGACACCCATCACAGGCCTCTAGACATCAATGATGTGAGCAACGATACTACAGATTCAGAAGTCTGCTTTGAGCAAGACATGTGTTCAGAGAAATCTCAGGATTTTGAAAATGACACAGAATGCGACTTACCTCCAGATTTGTTGAGAATGGTAGAGCAAGAAGAAAAACAGATCCTACCCCATGAAGAGTCGGTAGAAATGGTGAACCTAGAAGAGGGGAAAGAAGTGAAGATTGGAGCCCAGACATCGCGAAGAAACTGCGAAACCTCATCGAATTACTCCATGAATTCAATGATGTGTTCGCATGGTCATACCAAGATATGCCCGGACTAAGTACTGATATCGCAGTACACTGATTGCCCATAAGAGAAGAATACAAGCCAGTCCAACAGAAGCTCTGAAGAATGAGACCGAACGTCTTGTTAAAAATAAAAGAAGAAGTCGAGAAACAATTTAACGCTGGGTTCTTGCAAGTAGTTAAATATTCGGATTGGGTAACTAATATTGTCTCGGTCTCCAAGAAAGACGGGAAAGTACGGATGTGCGTGGACTACAGAGACCTGAACAAGGCCAGCCCAAAAGACAATTTCCCGTTGCCTCACATCGACACCTTGGTAGATAATACAGCAGGCTATTCATTGTTCTCCTTCATGGATGGTTTCTCGGAATACAACCAAATAAAGATGCATCCTGAGGACATGGAAAAGACAATGTTTATAACCATGTGGGGGACATTTTCCTACAAGGTAATGCCATTTGGGCTAAAAAATGCGGGGGCGACATATCAGAGAGCCATGGTAACCTTATTCCATGACATGATGCACAGGGAAATTGAGGTTTACGTCGACGATATGATCGCCAAGTCCGGAACTGAAAAAGAACATGTATAGGTCTTGAGAAAATTATTCTTGAGGCTGAGAAAATTCCAGTTGAAGCTTAACCCGTCAAAGTGTACCTTCGGAGCTCGATCCGGGAAGTTGCTCGGATTCATAGTAAGCGAAAAAGGGATTGAGGTTGACCCGGATAAAGCCAAAGCCATACAAGAATTACCTCCACCACGTACCCAAAAAAAAGTTAGAGGTTTCTTAGGAAGGCTAAATTACCTCGCCCGGTTCATTTCACAACTGACCGAGAGATGTGACCCCATATTCCGTCTCCTCAAGAAACACAACCCAGGCACGTGGGATGAAGAATGCCAGAAGACCTTCGAAAAGGTAAAACAATACCTGTCCCATGCCCCGGTACTAACGCCGCCTCAACCAGACAAGCCATTAATCCTTTACTTGACGGTGCTTGATAATTCGATGGGGTGTGTGCTGGGTCAGCATGATGAGTCGGGGAAGAAAGAAAAGGCAATATACTACCTTAGTAAAAAATTTACTGAATGTGAAACGAGGTACCCGCCAATCGAGAAATTGTGTTGTGCCTTGATTTGGACAACTCGGAGATTGAGGCAGTATATGCTGTATCACACGACATGGCTCATCTCGAGGCTAGATCCTCTTAAATATATGATGGAGTCTACCGCCTTGAATGGAAGGATGGCCAGATGGCAGATTCTACTTTCTGAATTCGACATCGTCTATGTGAACCAAAAGGCGGTAAAAGGGAGTGCAATAGCAGACTTTCTGGCCAGTAGAGCCCTTGAAGACTATAAGCCTTTGGACTTTGATTTCCCTAACGAAGATTTGATGTACGTGGCAGACGCTGGAGAAGGTGCCACCAAAAACCATCCCTGAAAACTAAATTTTGACGGGGCATCAAACGCCGTGGGCAATGGAATTGGGGCAGTTCTGATATCCCCAAAAGGAGACTATTATCCATTTACTTGCAAACTGGATTTCGATTGCACTAATAATATGGCTGAATATGAAGCTTGCATCATGGGTCTTCGCGCCGCTATCGAATGCAAAAGTAGAATATTAGAAGTATATGGAGATTCTGCCCTGGTAATCTATCAACTAAAAGGGGAATGGGAAACCAGGGATCCAAAGCTGGTCATCTACAAAAGACTGGCCCAAGATTTGATCAGAGAGTTTGACGACGTCACTTTCCGTTATTTACCCAGAGACGAAAACCAGATGGCTGATGCTCTGGCCACCTTAGCTTCCATGGTTCGAATAAACGAAAATGAGGATATGAAACCCATACAAATGAGCATTCATCAGGACCCAACCCATTGCTACGATGTCGAGGAGGAAGAGAAAACTGGCCCACCATGGTACCACGATATACTGTGGTACGTGAAGAATCGTGAGTACCCGGACTAAGCGACTGAGAACGATAAAAGAATGTTGAGAAGACTAGCCTGTGACTACGTCCTGGACAGAGAGGTCTTATACAAGAAAAGGAAAGATCAAGTGCTGCTGAGATGTGTAGATGCCACGAAGCTAAGTTAATCCTGGAAGAAGTCCATGAAGGCGCTCGTGGAACTCACGCCAATGGTTTCACGATGGCCAGACAAATAATGAGGTTTGGATATTATTGGTCCACCATGGAAGGAGATTGTATCAACTATGCCAAGAAATGCCATAAATGCCAGATTTTTGGAGACAAGATTCATGTGCCCCCGTCACCTTTGCATGTTATGACTTCTCCATGGCCATTTTTCATGTGGGGCATGGATGTCATTGGCCCAATCTCTCTGAAAGCTTCGAATGGGCATCGGTTTATCTTTGTGGTTATTGACTACTTCACAAAATGGGTAGAGGCTACTTCGTATGCTAATGTCACTAAATCGCGGTTAGTCGGCTTTTTGAAAAAGGAGATCATTTGTCGATCTGCATGCCCGAGAGGATCATATCGCACAATGCACCGAACCTAAACAACAAAGACGATAGCGTGGGTTTGCAGCCAATTCAACATCAAACACCACAATTCATCGCCATATCGTCCAAAGATGAATGGGGCAGTGGAAGCAGCCAACAAAAACATCAAGAGGATAGTGGGGAAGATGACCGAGACCTATAGAGATTGGCATGAGAAGTTACCATTTGCACTCTATGCTTATCGGACATCATCGAACTCTCAGGGGCAACACCTTTTCGTTGGTCTATGGGATGGAAGCAAATCCTTCCTATTGAAGTAGAAATACCTTCTCTTCGAGTTTTGTCGGATATAAAGTGGATGAAGCCGAGTGGATCCAGCTCGATATGATCGATTGAACTTAATTGAAGAAAAGAGATTGAGGGCTATTCGTCACGGTCGGATGTACCAAAAACGAATGATGCGAGCTTATGACAAAAAGTTCGCCAAGAGAATTCCATGAGGGGACCTTAGTCTTTGAAAAGATCCTTCCCATACAAAAAGATTACAGAGGAAAATGGATGCCGAATTGGGAAGGACCATATGTGGTGAAGAAAGCCTTCTCGGAAGGCGCACTGATTCTGACTGAAATGGACGGGAAAAGCTTACCCAATCTCGTGAACTCGGATTCGGTTAAAAAGTACTTTGCTTGAAACGGAGAGGCCAAGGTGAAAACCCGCAAAGGGCACTTTGAGACTTCAAAAAAAAAAAAAAAACAGAGAGGCCAAGGTGAAAACCCGCAGAGGGCGCCTTGGGGCCAAAGGGCTTTTGAGTTGAAAACCCGAAAAGGGCGGCTCGAATTTTGAATAGACACGTGGCAATCTCGCAGCGCTAGAATCAACAGAAGAGGAAGTACGTTGCATATTGGGGCATCAACAAAGTACTTTGAGTCTTCTGAACACATGCTAAAGCTCAAAGCAGCCTTCATGAAACTTGTATAGAAGCCCAATCGGCGGTGTCTAAGGCATTTGATTTATGTCTTGCTCATTTTCACTATTGTTGGATTCTTTTTCGCAAAAAAAGGGATATGTTCCCAATCAAATCGTTGATAATTCATTTTTAACTCTCTTTGAAGTCAATCTATTGTTACCCATCATTCATAAACATGTTGCATTGAAATAATAATTGATGAACCTGATAATTTCACAAAAGAAAGTTCTACGTATTACTTTGGGAATCTCTAAGATAAAACAAGAAATCAAACAGACAATTGTTTAGAATTTCCACGTACATAGATTAAAGACATTGGAGAAAGAGGGGTCTTAATGGAAATCATTTCTTCAAACTTCCTCGCCCGGTTCAGTAATCGTGGCAGGGTGAATAATATTACCTAGTCACCCAGGAAAGGTGACAGGCCAATTTTTGACGAGGAAAGATTCAAAACCCTAAATCGTGTGGAACGAATCCAAAAACAAACTAAGTCGGGTACTCTTCGAGTAGGAGGTGTGATTCCCGGGAAGACAGGTTAGAAGTCAATGCAGATTCGTGTCCCGAAGCCTCCAAAGGAAAGGGGCCTTAAAATTTCCACAGGGCAAGTCATTCATAATAAAAAACGAAACGAAGATGAAACGTGATTGATAAATAGATGATAACACCTCAAATGGGAAATCGCACTCATAACATTCTCGACTCATCATACTCATGGCATCCTAATCATTGGGCATAAGCATGTACTCATTCTATAAAAGTTATGTCCTCAAAAGGACACTATAGCAGAACAGATTAAAGAATAGCAGATCCTGTCTCCCTGAGTTTGCAGTGGAGCAGATCAAAGATAGCAGATTTGACCTTGCTGAAGTTGTAGGAAGCAGATCAAAGACATCAGTCTAGTGATCCCTGAGTTTGCAGGGATCAGATTAAAAATAGCAGATTTGACCTTCCTGAAGTTGCAGGAAGCAGATCGAAGACATCAGTCTAGTGATCCCTGAGTTTGCAGGGATCAGATTGAAAATAGCATATTTGACCTTCCTGAAGTTGCAGGAAGCAGATCGAAGACGTCAGTCTAGTGATCCCTGAGTTTGCAGGGATCAGATTGAAAATAGCAGATTTGACCTTCCTGAAGTTGCAGGAAGCAGATCGAAGACATCAGTCTAGTGATCCCTGAGTTTGCGGGATCGATTGAAAATAGCAGATTTGACCTTCTGAAGGCGCAGGAAGCGATCGAAGACATCAGTCTAGTGATCCCTGAGTTTGCGGGGATCAGATTGAAAAATAGCGATTTGACCCTCCTAAAGTTGCAGGAAGCAGATCGAAGACATCAGTCTAGTGATCCCTGAGTTTGCAGGGATCAGATTGAAAATAGCAGATTTGACCCTCCTGAAGTTGCAGGAAGCAGATCGAAGACATCAGTCTAGTGATCCCTGAGTTTGCAGGGATCAGATTGAAAATAGCAGATTTGACCCTCCTGAAGTTGTAGGAAGCAGATCGAAGACATCATTCTAGTGATCCCTGAGTTTGCAGGGATCAGATTGAAAATAGCAGATTTGACCCTCCTGAAGTTGACATCAGTCTAGTGATCCCTGAGTTTGCAGGGATCAGATTGAAAATAGCAGATTTGACCCTCCTGAAGTTGCAGGAAGCAGATCGAAGACATCAGTCTAGTGATCCCCGAGTTTGCGGGGATCGATTGAAAATAGCGATTTGACCCTCCCGGTTGCGGGAAGCGGATCGAAGACATCACCTAGTGATCCCCGGGTTTGCGCAGGATCGATTGAAAATAGCAGATTTGACCCTCCTGAAGTTGCAGGAAGCAGATCGAAGACATCAGTCTAGTGATCCCTAAGTTTGCAGGGATCAGATTGAAAATAGCAGATTTGACCTTCCTGAAGCTGCAGGAAGCAGATCGAAGACATCATCTAGTGATCCCCGAGTTTGCAGGATCGATTGAAAATAGCGATTTGACCCTCCCGGTTGCGGTGAAGCGCATCGAAGACATCGGCCTAGTGATCCCCGAGTTTGCGTGGATCGATTGAAAATAGCGATTTGACCCTCCCGAAGTTGCAAGAAGCGATCGAAGACATCGGTCTAGTGATCCCCGAGTTTGCGAGGGATCGATTGAAGATAGCGGATTTGACGTTCTGAAGTTGCAGGAAGCAGATCGAAGACATCAGATCTTGTCTCCTTGAGTTTGTAGTGGAGCAGATTAAAGGTAGCAGATTTGGCATTCCTGAAGTTGCAGGAGCAGATCGAAGTCATCAGATCTTGACTTCCTGAAGTTGCAGGAGCAGATCGAAGACATCGATCTTGACTCTCGAGTTTGCAGATGGAGCAGATTGAAGATAGCGATCCGGCATTCCCGGTTACGAGGAGCGATCGAAGACATCAAATCTTATCTCTCCGAAGTTGCGATGGAGCAGATCAAGCAATTAATCCTATCTCCCCGAAATTGCAGTGGAGCGGATTAAAACGACAAATCCTATACCTCTGAAGTTGCAGTTGGTGGGATTAAATCTACTATAACTACAAATCTCATCTTTCAAAGTTGCAGTAACGTGGATAGAAGCAACAAGATGCAAAGTGGATCGAATAAGGCTACCTAAAGGATAGGAACGCGAAGAATCAAGACTCGGCGGATCCGGCAAATTTGGACCTTCTTTATGTCTTTGCTCTATTTCCGTTGCACGATTAATGAGCAAAGAGGGGCAAATTGACGAGCCCCAAAATTGGCCGCCCATTTTACAACAACCCACTAAATCCCATAAACCCAAAAAGCCCACTAAGACACATACATTAACAGATTAACCTAAAAATATTTAAGCCCAATCAGCCCAATTTGCTTCCCAACCCAAATCGTAAAAAAAAAGAGAACAAAGAAACCCTAGGTGCGCCGCACCTAGGTCTTCTCGACTTCCGACCCACCACCGTCGAGACCACCTTGCCACCGCCTTAGCAAAGACCGCCATCCACTAGCACTGCACAAAAGAAGAAGAGACAGATAATAAATGAATGTAAAGAATTTTGTGCTATAAAAGCCGATTAGATTTCTTTGTAAAGGGACTTTTTTTCATCAATACAAAAACAGAGGAGATTTTTTGAAATATAAAACGAAGAAAAAACAAGAAAAGAAAAAAATAAAATAGATTCGAAGTCGAAAGGTTTTGTCCCGTTTTCCCTTTTTTTTTTACTTTCGGTTCATCTTTATTTTTTGCAAATCTTTTTTAAGACAGAATAAAAACACAAAAAACCCAAATCAAAATATAAGGGAAGATCTTTTTATATTTATTATTTTATTTCCTCGTTTTTTTACATACATACATATATATATGCTTGTAAATAGAATAAGAAGGAAGCTTACCTTGAAATCGCCGAAAAAGGGATTTTTTCAGGGATTCCGGCCACGGTGTACGGTGGCCGAAGGTGATTTCGGCGGCGGCACAGGCTAGGGTTGAAACCCTAGCAGAGAAAAGGCTTCTCCCCCTTTCCTTCTTTTTTCTTAAACTTGCAGAAATGAATTTTTAAAAAAAAAATATATACCTTTTATAAAAAAAGCAAAACGGCGCCGTTTTAGGCCTTCCGTCCATAGGCCAAAACGACGTCGTACTGTCCTAACCTGCGAGTTGACCCGACCCGCTCTAGGGGGGGTCCGCGCGTTTTCAACTTTTGGGATATTTATTCCCATGGTTCTTCCGCTTTTTTAAGTGGTTTACAATCCATTTTTTTCTTTTAATTTTTACCCCGTTAGTTTTATTCTGTTTTCAATTTCATCCTTCAATTTGGCCCAAAACGCTGCGCACAAAAGACCAGGGATATTTTCCCTATTAGTCCATTGCCATTTCGCGCGCGTTTCATTTTGGTCCTTCTATTATTTATTTTATTTAATTTGCTCCTTTTACTTTATTTAAATTTCGATTTAGCCCTTCCCTTCCATTTTATTTTATTTATCTGCCCCAACACTCTGCTTTTAATCCAAGTTCATCCTTTTGGTTTCTTTTTTTACTAATTTATTATTAAATTAATTTTTTTATGTTATTATCATATTATATTTAGTATCATATTTAACGCTATATTATTATCATTATGTTTATTACTATATCTATTATTATTGCCTTCGATATTATTATATCATTAACCTTATTATTATTGTTGTTATTATTATTTACCATTATCATTGTTTTATTATTAATACTATTATTTTATTATTATTTTATTCATTAACTGCTATTATTATTACTATTATTATTATTTTATTCTTATTTATAATACTATCATTATTATTTTGTTATTATTACCTCCCATTTTATCATTTTTATTTCTATTATTACTTTAGTATGACTATTATTATATTACTACTATTGCTATCAATAATATTCTATTTATCGCTTGTTGTCTTCGTTATTATTATCTATTTCATCATTGCCTTATCATTATCACTATTAATATTATACTATTTTCATATATATGTAAATATCTCACTTATTTTATGTATACTACCGGCATTTTCCTTATATATATATATATCCCACATTACTACTAACATTATATTATTTCTCAATAGGCACATATTTTACCTAGTTTATATATATTACCACCATTATTATCATTATTTTCTACCATTGTCAATGCATATACACCATTGTCACAATACTTTTCTTTCCCCACTACTTATATTCTCATCGTTCGTCTCTTTGATTTTCCCAACATCTCAATTTTCATAATAATCGATATTCCGTATTAGCAATTCGAGTGAATCGAGCCCTAACTTACTGGGTTCTGGTTTTTCTCGTTTAAGTTAAACAACGGAATATCTCTTTCAAAAAATCAAATTCAAGTTTGAAATCGACATTCCGTATTAGCAATTCGAGTGGATCGAGCCCTAACTTACTAGGTTCCAGTTTTTCTCGTTAAAAGTTAAACAACGGGATATCCCTTTTGAAATCGCAATTTAAATTTTAAACAAAACACTTAATCTCGGATATTCGAAATGTCGCGCCCTAACTTACTGGACTCGACATCTAGATACTTCGGATAAGTTTCTTTTTCTATTAAAATAAGGGGCAATATTCCTAATTTGGACCGTCAAGAAAACGAGCCCTAACTTCTTCGGGTTCGATTTTCGCTTGACAAATGACGGAAGATCCTCTTCAAATATAAAACTAAGTTTTAAAAGGCGAGCTTAGCTTCGGGAGTCTAAAGTATTGCGCCCTAGCTTACTGGACATGATGTTTTATCTCTTCGAAAATAAGAGAGCCTTAACGTCTCTTCCAATTCCTTCAAGTGTTAGAAATAAAAAGTATCCATTTCCAAATCATTCCAAAATTTTCAACATTAGGACATCGATCAATCAATTTGGTACCAATTTCGAGCGTGTCGAGGGTGCTAATCCTTCCTCGCACGTAATAGACTTCCGAACCCATTTTTCTCAACTTTTCGTAGACCAAAAGTATCGTTTTAATAAATCGAGACGTTTTATTAAAACAAAAGTGATCCGATCACACCCAAATAAAAATCGGTGGCGACTCCCTTCCTTTTCATTTTCAAAAAAATCGAGTCGACCGCGTCGTTTACTGTTTTATCAAAAAAATGGTTACGACAAAAGTTTTCATAATATTTTTTTTAAGGATACCTTGAAATTCATGGATGTCGAATTTAAGATGTTTGTAAATACCCCCAATTTTTTTGTATCCTTTTCAAATTAGGGTAATTATTATTAGGCATAATTGTAAAAAAAATTACCCTCAATGTTTAGGGGTTTTTGGGTTTGAGCCATTAACATTTTTTTTATTGACATCCTCAATGTTATGATTTTTTTAGAAATCAACCCAATTTTAACAGTAATGAGTTTACCGTCAGTCAAGCACCAATCAGCTAAGTAAACCTATGTGACGTGCCACATAATCACGATGCCATAAATGATGTCATCGATAAAAAAATTATTATTTTGTTTCCATCTTCTTTCTTCTTCTCTCTTCCCTTTCCCCTGTAGTTACTACTACAGTAAAAGAAAAAAAAATCATCTTCATCAAAGCCCACACCTACATTTCACTCTCTCAAATACCCATTTCAATTACCGTAAAATATCTATATCTAAATATCTATTGTGAAAGAAAAAATGAAAGGAAGAGAACGACTTGGGATTCGGGACTATAGATTCAAATTCATTGGCGATTTTAAGCAGCAAAGACAATGAGGAAGCCAAACAAGACCTAAGCTTGAATGTTGTCGAGAAGGCACTGTTAGTGAAAGCGACGATGTTAAATCAAGGAATCGATTACGTTTTAGTCGGTCGAGACGTCATCTTTGCTGTAGATTTGGCGTCTTCATCTTCTCATGGGGGATCCATTGTAGCCAGGCCCGTTCTTGACATTTTTGTGCCCTAGGCGAAATAATAAATTGGGACCCCTTTTAAAATTATAAAATATAATACAATAAAATAAAAAATGGGGGCCCTTTTCATTTTTTTTATTGCCTGCAATGAAGCGTCCATCAGAAAATTTAGAAGGCTGAATTTTTTTTTCCACATTAAAAGTTGAAATTTTTATTTTTTGGCCCCTTCCAGCCCTGGGCCCTGGGCGGCTACACTCTCAAACTACCCCAGGGTCAGGCCTGATTGTAGCTGGTACCAGTGGCGGCGAAGAGGCGGCTTTGGATTTGGAAAGTAAGAAGATTGTTAAAAGGAAACAGAAGAAAACAAAAATTGAAATGGTTAAAATTTTGTTATTCTTATCTCTAATTTTTAATCGAGTGTCCTGCTTGTAAAATTAGTAGCTGAAATTAATTTGAAAGAAAAAATCTTACTAGAAATAGTTGATGAGATGATGGAGGTAAAGAATCATAATTTTGTTGAACTTATCATATACTTCGAAATGATGTGAATTAGATTAGTAAGTAAGATGGCTTATGATAACAGTTTCCTTTGGTTCATGGTTCAGGGCATTCTTTCAAGATAAAACTTGACCTTTTTCTTTCTTTAGATGTAGATATTTTGATATAGATATTTTACTGTAATTGAAATGGGTATTTGAGAGAGTGAAATCCAGGTGTGGGCTCTGATGAAAATGGTGGTGGGTGTTGTCAAAACTTTTTTGTGAGATCGACTATTTATTTTTGAAAGAGCTAAAATGGGAGTCGCCACCAATCATTTTTATTAGGTGTGATCGGGTCACCTCATAATTTGATTATTTTAATAAAGTTTAGATTTACTAAAACGATGATTTTCGGTTTACAAAATCTAGGAAATGGGTTCGGGAGTCGGTTACGCACGAGGAAGGGTTAGCACCCTCGTAACGCCCAAAATTGGTACCTAGTTGATTAATTGATGTCTTAGTGTCGAGAATAGAAAGTTTGAAGAGAATTTAAACATGATCCTACCTTGCATGATGATATTTGGTTAAGATATCGCTCAACTAAATTTTATGGAAAAAGGGCTTTATTTTGAGTTAATCGAGAAGGAAAAATCGTGCCCCGTAAGTTAGAACACGATCCCTCAAATTCTCAAAAAAATTAGAATAATCGCCGTTTTTGATCGTTACTTAAATCTTGCTTTTTTCTTATTTTAAATAGGATATTCGATTACTTCGGTTCTAGGAAGATGCTATACTCTGTAAATTAGGAGCACGACTTCTTCGAATCCCAAAAATAATGAACATTGCCTCGGTTTTGAATATTTTATATGCATTAGATAAAATGAGTGTAACCTTTAAAACGAAGTATATTTATTTGGGCAATGTAAAAAATGATAAATATATTGTAATATGACCCATGGAATAGTGATAGCGAAATAAAATGAAATAGTCTTAAAAAATGATATGACGATATTAGGATAATAAGCAAAAAAAAATGAAATAAAATAAATGAGAAAATTAAAAAATAAAATAAAAGAAACATGTTGATAAATAATAATAATACAACTATAATAGTAATAAGAATATCGGTTTATAATAATAATAGTGATAATCATATCGTAACTATTATTATAATAATAATATGAGTAAATAAAATAATAATAACAAGAATAATCATAAAAATAAAATGTATAAATAAAAGGAAATATAAGTAACATAAATTTTAAATACTAAAATAAATAATATAGTAAATAAAGAGGCAAAATTAACCAAATAAGGGAATAAATTGAAATCTAAGAGAAATTTGAAGCATAAATCGCAAAATAAATAAAGAAAAGGGAATAAAGGACTAAATTTAAAATATAACAAAACTAACAGTCTAAATTATAAAGAAAAAGAACTTAAAGGATTAAATTAAAATAAGATAAAAACTTTAGGGGGTCAAATGGAAATTATCCCCCCTCATATTGACACGTGTCACTCCCCAAGGGGTTCACAGTGGGTCAGGGGACTAAATTGCATAGGGATTTAAATTATGGGGCGAAAATTAAAACAAATAAAAATGAACAGGACTAAATTAAAAAGATCAAAAAAAGCGGAAGGACCAAAGATGAAAATATCCCCTCCCTAAAAAACACGCGGATCCTAGGGGAAAATGGGTCGATTTTCGGGTTAAGTTCCAAAACGACGTCATTTTGGAGTTTTTGAAGCCAGGCCAAAATGACGTCATTTTGATATGCCTATATAAGTCAATTTTTTTTTTTAAAAAAAAAATCATTTTAGCCTTGTTTTCAAAAAAAAAAAAAAAAACTTTCCTCCCTTTTTCTCTGGGCTCTCCCTAAATCCGGCTACGGGGCCGACGAGTCTCCGCCGTGACCACCGGTCACCGGCGATGGAGATCGCCGCCTCCGGTGGCCGGAAATCACCAAAATTTTCTAGGGAGTCCCTTTTTTTTCACATAGAACTCCGATCTGGAGTCGAAATCACCGAAAATCTTGCCGAAAATCTCCGAAAGGGAGAAAAACCTTTCGGCTTCTACTCCTTCGACGACGGCGCAACAGGTAAAAAAAACTTCCTTTTCTTATTTTCTATTTATTTCGAAAAGTAAAAACATAAATAAATAAAAAAATCACCTTTTTGTATTCGATTTTTTGTATTTCTGATTGCTTTTCTTTGTATTCGATTTCTATTTCAAAAAATCCCCCCCTTTTACAATCTGTTGATTTAGGCTTTTTATAGCCAATTGATTACAATATTTTTTTCCTTTTTTTTTTGCAGTTTCTACTACTGTTTTTTGTGTGTTCTTGCTTTTTGTCCTTGTGTTCTCTTTTCGCAGGTGGCGCTGGAGGGAGAGGCGCTCCCTTGCTGTTTTGGTGAAGGAGGCAGACCTCGAGCGGCGTTCGGGCTGACATGGCGAAGTGAAGGCGGCAACGCGCAGAGGCTAGGGTTTTTTTTTTTGAAAAAGTTAAGGTTTTTGGGCCATTAGGGTTTTTTCATTTGGGCCTCTCTTTTTTTTTTTGTAATTGGACTTTGGACTGTTATTAATGGATTCTGTTATCCTTTATTTTTATTTTTATTTTTTTTGTATTTGGTTTCTGTTTGGGCCAGGGCAAAATTGGGCTCCTACATGTGTTTTTTTTTTACTGTAACAGTAGCTATAGGGGGAGGGGAAGAGAGAAAAAAAGAGAAGAAGAAAGAAGATGGAAACAAAATGAAAAAAAAATGTTAAACAAATTTTTTTAGATGATGTCATCTATGACATCGTGCTTATGTGGCATGCCACATAAGCTTACTTCATTGACCGACGCTTGATTGACGGTCAACTCACGTTTACCGTTAAAATTGGGCTGATTTTTGAAAAAAATCATAACGTTGAGGGTGCCAATAAAAAAAAGGTTAAGGGCTCAAACCCAAAAACCTTAAAACGTTGAGGGTATTTTTTAAAATTATTTCTTATTATTATATGATTATAGTACTTTGACACCCATTAGTGTCAAGTTTATTTAAATTACTGTTAAATTTTAATTAGCTTACGTTATCCATTTTTAAAAAAAATTACTGTAATGTTCAATTTAGGGTTAAAGTTATCTTCAATAGTTTCATGGTCTCCAGTTTCACTTAAAAACCCTAGTAAAACCCTGGTTTTATAGCCTACAAAGATGCTATTAAAGTTGTTAGTTTTTCACAGTAAACCAAAACAAATCATCTTCTAGTTCTACTATAAATATTAAATAGCTAAGTTGTTTCTAGACTTGTCTAGCAATAACATTCCTCCCACTATCTACAGAATTCAAGCTCTAGCGTATTTGTAACACCCCCTACCCGAGATGAATTGGTACATCACGAGCAAAGAATGTTACATTTGGACATCAATTTTACTTAACACGAACATTGATTTCATGACTCTGTTTCAATATAAATGGAATCCTTTGAAATTATTTAAGTCATTTTTAGGCTTTCTTTAAAGTTTGGTTTTAAACAAGGCTTATTCAAGTCAAAACGGGATAAACAAGGTCAATGTTGCAACACTGGAAAGTGGGTGTCACGACACTGATGAATGTCACAACACTAGGAAGTGGGTGTTGTGACACTAAGAACAATATGCTCAAAATCGTAACACTAGACTCTAATGTCACGACACTGGCTTTTGGATGTCGCGACACCAAAGAAAAATTACTCTATTTCATGTTCAATATCGTGACACTAATTTCTGATGTCGCGATATTGAGGTTAAACTACTTGGAACATGTCTAAAAACATTTAAAATTAAGTTTAACTCTCAGTAATCATCCCATATCATTTCTAAATAACTTTAGTACTCAAAATATATCAAACTAACATTCAAAAACTTCATGTAACTCATAAGTATATCCTATAGTACAAAATGTTAAGAGGCATGCAAGACCATAGTTTTAGAACCACTAAGTTACTTACAACCAAATTTCAAATGATTCAAATCCTATATACATGTCACTCTATTTCCAAAATTTAAGTTCCATACTTTTCAAATCTTTGCTTGATGATAAGATGAGGATGAGGTTGGCCACTTCAAAAGTTATCTTCACCCTATCTTTACCTACACATTTAAAACAATGCATTAAGCTCGTGAAAGCTTAGTAAGTACCCATGAACTTAAATCTTACAATTTCTTAATTTTTTTTTAATATTAACAATAATATTAATATAATTTCATAACATATCACTATTTTCAGGAGATTTTTTTACAACTATATAACACTTCATTTAAGTCCACTAACCTATTTTTTTATAACCACTCCTCTAACTTCACTTATCACTTTCATATTCATTTTCAAGTTCACTTAATCACTAAATTTTCATTTATTATGTACTTGTGATTACTTATGATATTCACTTGTCATCACTTATGTTTACACTTATTCATACTTTAAATTCACTTACCATACCTCATTTCTCCAATACTATATTATCACTTCATGATTTATCAGAATTCGCTTACCTTGGTTACTTAGCCCATGATAGACACATTTGAACCAGATGGATACACAAAGTAATTCACGAAACACGAGCACAAAAGTGTTAAATTCAAGAGGTTCGAAATGCTAAATGTAACATCCCAAAAGTTAGGCCCGAATCTGGCGTGTCACACAAAAAAGCTCATTTGAAAATTTCAGCTTCTTTGTTAAAACCCAAAACACTTAAGCAATTTATTAACTACTTGAAAACGTAATTATCTTTAAAAACCTTTTTGGTGGCAAAAGCATATTTGAGATAAACAATTTACAAAAATGTAATGTTAGAAATAGAGTTGCAGAATTATTCTGAAATCGTTTCGGAAACGTAGATAAAATACAAATATTTTTGAGAGATTGATTGATGAGTCAACAATCAAGGTAGTGAACTTAAACCGTGACTTTTGAAAATATTGTTTGATAGTTCGAGAAAATAACTTCCGTGTTAAAATATTTATAAAGTTTATTATGAAATCCATTTGTTAATCGATTTTGGAAAACCTTTATTTAAGTTTTAGAAAAATTCTCGTTTTAAACAGTTTAAGCAAAATAATAAGTATATAAACCATAAAGCGATAACAAAATACTCCAGAGGCCTTATTACAACTTAAACCAAAATAGCAAAATAATAAAATAAACAGAAATAGAAATTTAAAATTCAATAACACCATTTCAAGTATGGCCTCCACCGAGTCATCCATGGGCCCAAGTCCTCGCCATCGAGCATTACCTACAAGGGTTAAGAAAAGGGGGTGAGTTACAAGAACTCAGCAGACATCCCTTACCGTCATCCACCGGGCCCGAACCCATATAGAAATCATCTTGGGCCTAAGCCCTTTTGCATAACAATCTTAAAATGAAGCAAATGTATGAATGTATGCAACCCAACCCAACCTAGATATCCATCCGCTACACACCACCCGTACCATCCATCACACTGTGGGGATCTTTTGTCAACCCACCCAGCCAACACACCAATCATAGGCATTTAGCCATTTATATCAATTCGAATTGTGGACAAGCCACTAGAATAACAGAATATACGTGGCTTAGCCACTGACAAAATGTGACAGAGTCACGGATTATGTGGCAGAGCCACCAAATTTGACTTCCCGATCATCAATATCCCAATCCCATGCAACTTATGTAAATGCAACATACATAGTAAATCATGATATTTACAATATAACCACGATAATTAATAACTCAGAGATTTATTACAAACAATTTGGCCCATTAACACTTTGCAAAATCAGCCCATTAGGGCATTATATCAAATTGGCTCATTAAGCCATATGTCAAATTGGCCCATTAAACAATACATCAGATCGGCCCACAAAACAATATATATCAAATCGGCCCATTAACAATACATCAGATCGGCCCATTAGGGGTATTTTCGTAATTCGGCCCATAAGGGCATTTCGGTAAATCGGTCCATAAGGGCATTTCGGTAATTCGGTAATCTTACCCACTAAGGGTAATTTGGTAATCTCGCAACCCAGGGGTTTTTCGGTAATTTACCCTCTAAGGGTATTATGGTAATTTCGCAACCCAGACTTAACTACTAATTTGGGGCATAAAAATTGAAACTGTCCATCTGTGTCATACTGACTAAACTGACCATAACTCGGATTAGAAAACTCAAAATTTAGATCCGTAAATTTTCTATGAAACTAGACTCATATATCTTCATACGATAATTTTTCCAGAATTTTTGACTTAACCATTTAGTACAGTTTATTCCTTAAAGTTTCCCTTGTTTCACTATCCAACGATTCTGACCTCTCTTATCTTAATTTCAAATATCTTACTGTACGGTTTTCATATGTTGCTCCCACTTGTTTCTATTGAAAATAGGTTCACTAAGTAATCCATACATATTAATTATAACTCTTAATTCACTTTGTACAATTTTATACGATTTTTCCAAGACAGATCAGGGAACCACGAAGTCATTCAGAACTAGTCTCACTAAAATTAAAATATCACAGACTTTAAAATTCCTTTTCCTTCTCCACTTCTTCCATATAAAAATAGACACAGTAAGCTTTAATTCGATATCTTATTCACTTATTAATCCCTTTTCTCCTATTTTCTGTGATTTTTTCAAAATCACGTCACTATCGCTGACCAAAAACTGTTTCATTGTAAACTATGGTTACCACTACGGACATACGCACGCCCAAGTGATCACGGATGCCGATTTTCGGTTTTCTTCGGTATTTCGACCGAATCACAGAATATTTCATGCAAACCATCAGAGAGATGTGAGAACACACACCATTTCAACATGTATTCGGAAGGGTACGGGATTACACACCGTATTTGGATTTCTTTAAGAACCACTCTTCATTGATCCTAGAACAATACCAACCAAAAGTTAGCCTCGGATTTCCAAAAGATTTCATACCCAACGTATTACTTACACTTGCATCACTTACCACTATATCTGAAGGATTAGCAAATAGAATATATCGAGTGATTTCGTCCCTAAAACATAATCGATTAGTCGAAACTTCAATCCGATTTGCAACATAGCCAAATAGAGATATAACGAAAAATCCAAAAATGAACCCCTTACCTTAATGATGATAGATCCGACTTCAATCGTTTGACCTAAGACTAGAGAGGGATCAACAAGAATGTCCTTTACGACTACACACTAGAACACTACGAAAGGAAAGATGATCACGCTTAGAGAGAATAGAAGAAATGATGTTTTCGGTTAAGAAAACCATCCCAAGACAAGGGCACAAAATTCGGCATGGAGAAAGAAAAATACAATGATAGAATAGAGTCTCTTACCGATCTGATTAAGAAGAGTTTTTCCCCACACGATGGTGAACAAAATGATGAAGGAATAGGATGATAATGGGTTCGGCTATCAAAGGAAAAGAAGCAAAGATGCCTTGAGGGTTTCGGTCAAAACAAGAGAAAAAGATGCTCTCTTTTTGGCTTTGGAGTTTCGCAAAGAGGAAAAATTGGAGAAAGCAAAAGACACCAAAATGCTGAGGAGAAAACAACCTCTTCAAGCACCAAAATTTGCAAATTCCTATAGAAAATTCGGCTATCACAAACCCCCTCCAAAATCATTATCATCTTTTCCAAAAGATGAACATTAACCAATTAAAATCTTTCCAAAACACCTTCCACACTATATGCCAACATGTTTCCTTATCCTTCCTTTTCTTTCATTTCTTTCCCCTCTTTTTCCCTTATCTTCCTCCTTACCATATTCCTTAGCCTCCTTCCAAAATTAAAAAGTCTTCCATACCATATTAAAGCCTTGGCCGACACTTACCTTATTAGTACAAAAATTTAATCCAAAATATTTGCACTTGGTGGGATTTGAACCTCTTCCCTTAAAGTCCTTCTTGTGGCATCATATCCTCTTTACCAATTGCTCATTTATGCAAGCAAATTACTCTCTTATTTCCATAAGCCTTGATGCCACTTACTATCTCTCCTTAAAGTGCTTAAACACAAAATTTTTCCTATAACTTAACTTGAACCCGAACTTCCTAGAAACCTCGTAACTCTCCAAAATCACCTTCCTAATAAGTCCAACTTGAAATAATGCCGTTCTCAAATTCCCATGAATTTTAAAATGCTTCTACGCTCAAGGTCCAATGGGCCCAATACGTCCAATTCTACTAGGCCCAATTTTGGGATGTTACAATTCTACCCCCTTAAAGAAATTTCGTCGTCGAAATTTCCAACCAACTACTAACCGCACCGCTTAAATCATACCACTATGCTTTCAGCAAGACTCGATCTTAATTACACTAATGTACTTTTAACATAATCTTGAATCATCTTTCATACAACCAAACATCTAACCACAGAAGGAAGCAGTTATCTACCACTTATACCTAAAATTTTCTACATTCAATCATCACATCCAAACAAGACATTCCTGACTTAATGGTGACGAAACAATTTTGAGCCTTATGCTCCTTAGACGCGTATCTCAAGCATGCTCCTAACCTCCTCCAGCATTCTCCGGATGACGCCTTCTGCAATAATCGCAAGCCGGAAAGTTTGGACGTGTCTTAACACGCTTCACGTAACGCAGACCGCGACCTAGAGAAGTATGATCTAATTTCTTCTTACAGTCCACGTGCCCAACTCGAAGTGTTCGACCCAATTTCTCTAACCTCCTCCACAAGCTCCCTAACTAGCTGAGTCAGCTCAACAACCCAAGCTCGATCATGAGATCCCGTCTCAGCCACTGGCGATGCCAGCGCCTCCCTTTAGGATACATGCCCCGATGCTGAAAATCTAGCCCTAACACCTCGGCCTCTACCACGTCCACGTCTACCGCGTCCACGTCCTCTAGCGCTCATGTTCATTAATGTCGATATGATCTTATTAAAAGTCTTATGAATCAGTCTATAGTTCTAATATTTATTAAACAATGTCTTATGGAGTATAGGAAGTAAAGTTGTTTTCGTAGTACGCATCCTATAGTCTCAATCTCTATAGTTTCAGCTCCTAAGACTAAAAGTTCTAGAGTATTCTATTTTGTGGAATTTTCTTACCACAAAGACTAACACAATAATCATAAAATGATAACATATACTTACTTGACTTGGTGCTGGGATACCCGTGTGGTGCCATACTTCCTTTGGAACATACATAATTTAAAATTTTAAACAACTTTGAAAACGTGTTTGAACCCAAACCACAATGAGTTTTGCAAACTGTGCTCGATACCATAAATGTAACACCCAAACCCGCCCGGAAGTTAGCCCGAACTGGAGTGTCACACAAAAAAACTCGTTTGAAAATTTCAGCCTCTTTGTTAAAACCCAAAACACTTAAGCAATTTATTAACTACTTGAAAACGTAATTATCTTTAAAAACCTTTTTGGTGGCAAAAGCATATTTGAGATAAACAATTTACAAAAATGTAATGTTAGAAATAGAGTTGCGTATATTATTCAAATCGTTTGAAACGTAGATAAAATACAAATATTTTTGAGAGATTGATTGATGAGTCAACAATCAAGGTAGTGAACTTAAACCGTGACTTTTGAAAATATTATTTGATAGTTCGAGAAAATAACTTCCGTGTTAAAATATTTATAAAGTTTATTATGAAATCCATTTGTTAATCAATTTTGGAAAACCTTTATTTAAGTTTTAGAAAAATTCTCGTTTTAAACAATTTAAGCAAAATAATAAGTATATCAACCATAAAGCGATAATAAAATACTCCAGAGGCATTATTACAACTTAAACCAAAATAGCAAAATAATAAAATAAACGGAAATAGAAATTTAAAATTCAATAACACCATTTCAAGTATGGCCTCCACCGAGTCATCCATGGGCCCAAGTCCTCAAATCATCGAGCATTACCTACAAGGGTTAAGAAAAGGGGGTGAGTTACAAGAACTCAGTGTGAAATCCCCTTACCGTCATCCACCTGGCCTCGAACCCATATAGCAATCATCTTGGGCCTAAGCCCTTTTGCATAACAATCTTAAAATGAAGCAAATGTATGAATGTATGCAACCCAACCCAACCTAGATATCCATCCGCTACACACCACCCGTACCATCCATCACACCTGTGGGGATCTTTTGTCAACCCACCCCGCCAACACACCAATCATAGGCATTTAGCCATTTATATTGTAACATCCCGGGTTAGGGGCTGTTTTGTTGTTGCATGACATTGCATGTGTCTAGTGTGCTGCGTGGCTATTTCTATGTTTTGGGGGCTTAATTGAAGTCTAAGTGTATGCCTGAGTGAATGGGAAAATTTTGATTTTTAGGTGTTAAGTCAGGGGAGCTGTTGGAGCTAGGGTATAAGAGTTTTATTTGGTGTTTTGTTGAACAAGAAAGGAGCTGGTGGAGTGGCAGGATAGGCGCCACTAAGGCTTGTGTGTGTGGCGTCATTTGCAGGAGGGAGAGATCTTGTGTTCAAGCTGCGGAGTGGCCACATTTTGCATCCTTTTTGACTGGCATGGAGGAGGAGAGTTGTAGGCGTTCAAACTCTGCCTTGGACTTAGTCTACTCATTTGAATGGTGGGTGGAGAGTGGATTGAGGAGGAAGACTTGTTCAACTAATTTGAAATGATGGTGTGGAGTGTTTGTGGGGATTTGGCCAAATTTTAGGAGAGTTTGTGGGGAGTGGACGGTTTGGGTAGTGTGGGAGAGGAGTAGTGCCGAATTTCTTTTGGCAATTTTCTTAGTATTTTCGGTCACCATTTTGGGTAAACCGAATTCTCTCCTTTGTTATTAGCCAACCGAAACTTCATTTGTTTTCTCTCATTTTTCTTCTTGGAAACCGAAGTGCAAGCAAAGCATGTTTGAATTAGTTTATTTCTTTTAGTTCTCTTAATAGCCGAATGCCCTTTTGTGCCACCATTTCCACTTTGCTTTTATTTCTTTTCTTCTTGTGATTCCTTGGCCGAACCATATATCCTCCCCACCATTTCTTTTTCTTTATCATTTAGGTAAGTCAAGCCATCATCCTTTTCCTCTCATACATTCTCTCATTTCTTGAAAACATTTGAGCCGAATCTTCCTGCAACTTGTGGCCGATTTCTCTTCTTTTCTTGAACCACACTTCTTTGTTTTGCTTTCAAGTTTATAGCCGAATCCCTTGGTATTGCCGAAATTACCTTCTATCACTTGTTCTTATTTTGGCCGAATATCAACCCCTCCCTTTTCATCCTTTTTCTTGCGCTTTCTTTCTTGGGATAGGCCGAATCTCTCTCTCTTAGTAGATCTCTTTTGGCCGAATATCGTTGAAGGGTTGATCTCAGGTTGGTTGTTCAATCATTGAACAAGGTAAGTGGGTGGCCGAATGGCCATCTTCCCCTCTCTTGTTCTCTATTGATTGTGGTTTGTTAATAGCCGATCTTGGGCATGTGTTGAAGGGGTTAATCTTTTGTGTTGAACCGCTTTTCTGCTAGGGCCTTGGATTGTGGTGGTGATCGGGTGAAGCGATCAATTGAAGCCTTGATTGTGAGTGACCGATTGGTAAGTTAGGGGTAAGTGATTGGTATTATTATTATTAGTTTAATCTTTTGATTTCGATTAAGTCAAAGGTGACTAAGGATTAACTATTTGTCTTAATAGGGTGTGCCGATTGTTAAGTTATAACCATTGTTGGTTCGAGGTTTGGTAGGAAACCAAACCATCTGCAAGGTAAGGATTAAGCGATACACCCTTTGGTTTAATTGGTCATAGCCGAATGGTCTTGGTTACTAACCCCTGGTTTGGCCGATTCTAGGAGCAAGTTGATCGAGGGATTTAGACGGGGTCTTTGGGATTTAGACTTGCGATTTACCAGGTGTGTAACTAACACACCCATACTTAGTGATATTGTTAATAAACCTGTTTGCCTATTAACATCATGACAGTATGATGGATTATTGGATACCCAAACGGGGTATGTGTACGTATCCGGGTAAGTCAGTATTGTTACTAGATTACTGATGATCTATATGGTATCATGACTATGTATGTATGTGATATGGGGCATGAGTCAAACATATTAGCATGATATGCATAATTTGTATGATATGCATGATTACATGAGTTGGTTTGTTGATGGGTGATATGAGTGGAGGAGCAAAGTGATGATTTGTCTTGTGAGCACCAGTGTTTTGGTAACACACTTTGTGACTTTGGGTCACCAAAGTGCTTTGGTAGCACATTTGTGTCTTTGGGACACCAGAGGTTGGGCACCTCATTGCGACTTGTCCTCGTGGTTAACACCACCGTGGGTTGGCCCCACTTTGAGATATGGGATCGTCGCTAGTGATTGGGTATCACACGATGGGTTGGCCCCATCATTCGATTATTGTGACTACGGTCACCGGTGCTTTGGTAGCACATTTGTGTCTTTGGGACACCAGAGGTTGGGCACCTCATTGCGACTTGTCCCCGTGGTTAACACCACCGTGGGTTGGCCCCACATGAGATATGGGATCGTCCTCGCTAGTGATTGGGTATCACACGATGGGTTGGCCCCATCAATTGATTTGTGACTACGGTCACGGTGCTTTGGTAGCACATTTGTGTCTTTGGGACACCAGTGTTTTGGTAACACATTGTGACTATATGTCACCAAGTGGTTTGGCACCACCAGTGGTTTGGTACCACACGGGGTAGAAAAGGAGATACGGATGGTTAGGATCGGGTTGCATTAATTATGTTGCTATGTATGATGTGTGTTAGCATGTTGTTTCATCGGGAGCGGGATTTATGCACTGAGTCACTCGACTCACCCTCTCCTTTGACATTTCAGGTGACTCGTAGACGCGGACATGGAGCCGGGATGGACTCGGGGTGCTCATGCCATGCTTAATAAAGTTTTACTCCAACTCTATCATTTGGGTACTTTAGTTTAATTACTTTTATCTGAGTTTTAATTTGGATTTGTAAAAGGCCTTTAAATTATGTTTTTTTATGGTTATGTTTTAATTAGATTCTCAACCTGCTTAACAAATAACTTGGCATGAGATTTTACTAAAACTTGGAAAGACAACGTTTTCAAAATTATACCGCAATGTGTTTTAAACTATACCATCGGGTATCTCGCTATGTTTTGCTATGCAATAAACTCAAACGATCTCCAAATCAAACTCGATTTTCTACTAAGTCTAAAATGTTTCGAAATGGCACTAAGAAACTATTGGAGACGCTAAATGAAATCAACTCGTTTTTTGACTATATACTTTAGATAAGTCTTCAAAAATCTAATCAAACAAGCCTACTCAAATTTTCCTCAAATTCACTATGTTTTCACCCCGCTTTTAAACAAAAAAAAAAGATCACTCAATGACGTTTTTCCGTAACATACCAGATGAGGTCGTGGTGTATTGTCCGAGTCTGGGGTGTTACAATTGTGGTATCAGAGCTAAGTTCAAAGGCTCGGCTGTGGGCCTGAGGCCCAAAATGTTTTCAAAAGGTTGTTTTGTTAGTTTTATTCTCAAAGTATGGTTTGAAAGGCATGGCACCGAGTCTCGGCACTGATTCGCCTGTAAGTACCCGTACTATTATTGGTGAATTGATTGGATGTGATATGATTTGATGAATAGCAATAGTGTACTACTTTAGAGATTGAAACTAATAGGATTCTGTGAACTCGCGAGAACAAATCCTCTTAAAATATTCATAAGACTTGCTTTTAAACAAGTGGAATAAATATCGATGCATAAAAAAATTCTTAATCGACACGTAGGAAGATTAGTCATGAGCGCTAGAGGTGGACGTGGTCGTGACGCAGTCGTGGTAGGATGACGGTTTCGAGCCCGTAGGATGCAGTCGGGGTTGAGAAAATGAGATACCGGTTCGCCACCGGTGGAGGTGGTGAGTTCCAAGATCGACCGGGACGACGCAGCGTGTCACGAGCGATCTTTGCGAGTGTTGGAAAGAGTAGTAGCTGGTGTAGGTGGTAATGCAGGAGTTAGGAAATGCATTTCTGAGCGACTTGGGCCAATAGGGCCGAATTCTTCCGAGGTGTTTCGGTGTTGCTCCAGCAAAGATTTGAATCTTGGCTAGAGGCGCATCGAGCGGATCATGGATGACCTGGATTTGTGGTGAAGAGAAGCCGAAGGGCATCGACGCTTCTCCGGGATGAGTCATATCGGTGGTGGCTCACGGTTCGAGAGCAGATGTGGCGCAGAGGATCTAACATGGGATTATTTCGTGGTTGCATATCAAAAGAAGTACATCGGAGCTAGTTATGTTGACTCAACAAAGGCTTTTTTCGAGGCTTGTTCAGTGGGAGTAAATGCATTTCGAGCACGAGGTGGTGAGTTTCTGGTCGAGAGTAGGTATGCCGTGGGGGCATTGTGGCCACCGAGCATGAGAGGTGTGTTCGTTTCGAGGATGGTCTGCGAGACGACCGAGGTCGGCCGATTGCTCCTCGCCAGGAGTGCGAGTTTGTTGTCTTAGTTGAGAAGGCTAAGGTAGCCGAGGGTGTTAAGGAGTCGGTGAGGCGGGGCATGGATAGAAATAGGCACAAGAGGAGCTTTGGGTCTTTCGGATCGTCGGGTAATCCGCGAGAAGAGAGCTAGACCGAGTGGGCCGAACCCACTGCTAGGTTTGTTGCTACTAGGCGGGGACCGCGCAGATGTGATCGATGTGGAAAATCTCATTGGGGTGGTTCTTTGGGTGGAGGAAAAGGTCGCTTCGAGTGTGGTTCTCTGAGCACAGTGTAAGGGACCTGTCCGCGAGGTTGGCGAGATTCGATCGAGAGGCGGGCCGTGTCGATTCAGAGGTAATGGACCGCCACGCGAGAGAGGCCGTGGTAATGGGAGAGGTGGTAATGGGTGCGGTCGGGGCCGTGGAGCACCGGGCGAGAGGTGCGAGTAGCTCGATGCCGATACCTGGATTAGTGTATGCCGCGAGGCGCCGAGAGAGGGCGACGCACCGGACGTCATAACCCAGACGTTTTTGATTTTTGGTTCTCCTTATCCGCTTTGATTGATGTGGGTTCAACGCACTCTTATGTTGCCGATAGTATAGTAGAGACCATGGATTTAGGCTCGAGATATCTTCTAGGCGGATGACCGTGATTAGCCCTCTAGGTCACTCTGTAGTAGTAGATAAAGCTGTTTAGAGAGGTACCCCTAGAACTCCAAGGGGTAGTGTTGTTCACGATCCGATGGAGCTGCCGTTTGGGGAGTTCGATCTGATTCTTGGGATGGATTGGTTGGTCAAGTACCAGGCGAGGTTGAATTGCGCGGCCAAGCGCATGGTTCTTAAGACGGTCGAGGGTGAAGAGGTGGCTATGATAGGTAATAGGAGAGATTACTTATCAAATGTGGTATCTGCTCTGAAAGCGGAGAAGATGGTCAGGAAGGGTCGTGAAGCGTATGTAGTTCATGTGTATGCCTTGGAGGCTAAGGAGTCTGCATTGTGGAGAAGGTTCGCACCAGTTAAGGAGTTTCTTGATGTTTTTCCCGAGGAGCTTCCGTGTTTGCCGCCGGATCGCGAGGTGGAGTTCGGGATTGATCTCATTGCCGGAACTACGCCGGTGTCTATTGCTCCGTATAGGATGGCGCCAAAGGAATTGGTGGAGCTTAAGGCTCAGATCCGGGAGTTATTGGATCGAGGTTTTATTAGGCCAAGTGTTTCGCCGTAAGTGCGCGGTACTCTTTGTTAAAAAGAAAGATGGCTCGATGCGGATGTGTATAGACTACGCTTGATTGAACAAGGCGACGATTAAAAACAAGTATCCGTTGCCACGGATAGACGATTTGTTTGATCAGCTGAAGGGGGCTGCGGTATTTTCGAAGATCGACTTGAGATCAGGTATCATCGATTGAAGGTTAAGGAGGCCGATATCCATAAAACAGCGTTTGGACTCGGTATGGGCACTACGAATTTACGTAATGCCGTTCGGGTTGACTAACGCACTGGCGGCGTTTATGGACATGATGAATAGGGTGTTTCAACGAGATCGGATCGGTTCGTCGTGGTTTTCATAGACGACATCTTAGTGTACTCAGGACGGAGGAAGAGCATGATAAGCATTTGCAGTGGTGTTGCGATTTTGAGGAAAAACAACTCTATGCTAAGTTCGGTAAGTGTGAGTTCGGCTTAGGAAGTGACTTTCTTGGGTCATGTAGTGTCGGTGAGGGATTCGAGTAGATCCTCGTAAGATTGAGGCGATTTTGGATTGGAAGCCGCCTAAGTCGGTGGTGAGATTCGGAGTTTTCTGGTTTGGCCGGATACTACCGAAGGTTTGTTGAAGGTTTCGTTGATAGCGTACTGATGACCAAGTTCTTTGAGGAAAGAAGTTCCGTTTGTATGGGTGAGAAAGCAGCAGGAGAGCTTCGATAAGTTAAAGAAGATTTTGACCGAGGCTCCGGTTCTAATTCAACCTGAGAGGTGGTAAGGAATTCTGATCTATTGTGACGCATCACATATGGGCTTGGGTTGTGTCTTGATGCAAGAAGGAAGGGTTGTGGCTTACGCTTCGACACGGTGAGGCCACATGAGGTCAACTATCCGACGCACGATTTGGAGCTAGCAGCTGTAGTCTTCGCTTTAAAAATTTGGAGGCACTACTTATACGGAGAGAGATCGATAGTCTACACAGATCACAAGAGTCCAAGTATCTACCGACTCGGAAGGATTTGAATTTGAGGCAGCGAGATGGGTCGAGTTCTTTGAAAGATTACGATCGCTCGATTGAGTATCATCCGGGCAAGGCTAACGTGGTGGCAGACGCGTTGAGCCGTAAGGTTGTTTCGGAGTTAAGAGCATTGTTTTCCCACTTGAGTTTGTATGACGATGGGAGTATTCTGGCAGAGTTGCAGGTTAAGCCTACTTGGGTTGAGCAGATCAGAGAGAAATAGTTATTGGATGAGGTTCTGAGTGCGCGAAGGTTACAAGTGCAGGATGGTGGTTTGGAGGGTTCTGACTTATCCAGTGATGGGGTTCTGTGTTTCCAAGGTAAGGCTTGTATACCTAAAGATGTTGAGTCGAGGCGAAGATTCTTTAGGACCACATATGATCCTCATGCTATGCATCCTGGAGGTAGCAAGATGTATAGGGATCTTAGAGAGAAGCGATTTTGGTGGCCTGGCTTGAAGAAAGAGGTGACAGAGTTTGTTGGGAAGTGTCGACTTGTCAGCAGTCAAGGTGAACATCGATTTGCCGTCGGGTTTGCTTCACCTATGAAGATTCCTCGATGGAAGTGGGAAAGGATAACCATGGATTTCGTCGGTGGGTTACCGCTTACGCCAAGCAAGAAGGATTCGATTTGGGTAGTGGTGGATCGATCGACTAAATCACTCACTTTATTCCGGTGAGGGTTGACTACTCACTTGAAGCTAAGCGGTTGTATGTGTCGAGAGAGATAGTGGTTGCACGGTGTGCGGTTTCGATAATCTCGGATAGGGATCCCGATTCACGTCAAGGTTCCGGAAAGCACCGCATCGCTCTGGGTACTCGTTTGGATTTCAAAGACGGCTTTTCACCCATGATCGACGGTCAATCGAAAGGGTTATTCAGGTCTTAGAGGATATCTTTGAGAGGTTGTATCTTGGATTTCAGAGGTAGTTGGGAGGAGTTTCTACCATTAGCTAAGTTTGCCTACAACAACTTGATTACCAAGCGAGCATTAAGATGGCACCGTATGAGGCGTTGTATGGTAGGAAATGTCGCTCACCTACGTGTTGGACGGAGTTAGGTGAACGTCGGTTGTTAGGACCCGAGTTGGTTCTTTGAGACCGAAGACAAGGTTAAGTCGATTCGGTCTCGATTGAAGGAAGCTTCGGACCGGCGTAAGTCTTATGCCGATCTTAAGCGGAGAGACATAGAGTTTTACGTGGGGATCAAGTTTTTCGAAGGTCTCGCCATGGAAGAAGGTTTTGAGGTTCGGAAAGAAAGGCAAGCTAAGTCCAAGGTTCATTGGGCCGTATAAGGTTACGGAGGCGAGTTGGACGATGGCGTATCGGCTTGAGTTGCCGCAGAGCTTAGTCGATTCACGACGTATTCCACGTTTCGATGCTTGACGTTATCGCTCGAGATCCGTCGCATGTGGTAGTGATGGAAGAGATCGAGGTAAATCCGATTTGACCATGGAGGAGGAAACTGTGCGATTCTTGATCGAGATGTGAAGGTTCTGCGTAAGAAGTCTGTGCCTTTGGTTAAGATTCTTTGGCGGAATCATGGCGTAGAAGAAGCTACGTGGGAACCCGAGGATATGATGAGACAGCAATACCCGCAACTCTTACGATCGGGTAATTTCGAGGTCGAAATTATTTTAGAGGGGTAGAAGCGTAACATCCCGGGTTAGAAATTTTTTGTTGTTGCATGACATTGCATGTGTCTAGTGTCTTTGCGTGGCTATTTCTATGTTTTGGGGGCTTAATTGAAGTCTAAGTGTATGCACGAGTGAATGGGAAAATTTTGATTTTTGGGTGTTAAGTCAGGATTTGTTGGAGCTAGGGTATAAGAGTTTTATTTGGTGTTTTGTTGAACAAGAAAGGAGGCTGGTGGAGTGGCGGGATAGGCGCCACTAAGGCTTGTGTGTGTGGCGTCATTTGCAGGAGGGAGAGATCTTGTGTTCAAGGCTGCGGAGTGGCCACATTTTGCATCCTTTTGACGGCATGGAGGAGGAGAGTTGTAGGCGGTTCAAACTCGCCTTGGACTTAGTCTACTCATTTGAATGGTGGGTGGAGAGTGGATTGAGGAGGAAGACTTGTTCAACTAATTTGAAATGATGGTGTGGAGTGTTTGTGGGGATTTGGCCAAATTTTAGGAGAGTTTGTGGGGAGTGGGACGGTTTGGGTAGTGTGGGAGAGGAGTAGTGCCGAATTTCTTTTGGCAATTTTCTTAGTATTTTCGGTCACCATTTTGGGTAAACCGAATTCTCTCCTTTGTTAATAGCCAACCGAAACTTCATTTGTTTTCTCTCATTTTTCTTCTTGGAAACCGAAAGTGCAAGCAACCATGTCTGAATTAGTTTATTTCTTTTAGTTCTCTTAATAGCCGAATGCCCTTTTGTGCCACCATTTCCACTTTGCTTTTATTTCTTTTCTTCTTGTGATTCCTTGGCCGAACCATATATCCTCCCCACCATTTCTTTTTCTTTATCATTTAGGTAAGCCGAAGCCATCATCCTTTTCCTCTCATACATTCTCTCATTTCTTGAAAACATTTGAGCCGAATCTTCCTGCAACTTGTGGCCGATTTCTCTTCTTTTCTTGAACCACACTTCTTTGTTTTGCTTTCAAGTTTATAGCCGAATCCCTTGGTATTGCCGAAATTACCTTCTATCACTTGTTCTTATTTTGGCCGAATATCAACCCCTCCCTTTTTCATCCTTTTCTTGCGCTTTCTTTCTTGGGATAGGCCGAATCTCTCCTCTCTCTTAGTAGATCTCTTTTGGCCGAATATCAGTGAAGGGTTGATCTGGGTTGGTTGTTCAATCATTGAACAAGGTAAGTGGGTGGCCGAATGGCCATCTTCCCCTCTCTTGTTCTCTATTGATTGTGGTTTGGTTAATAGCCGATCTTGGGCATGTGTTGAAGGGGGTTAATCTTTTGTGTTGAACCGTTTTCTGCTAGGGCCTTGGATTGTGGTGGTGATCGGGTGAAGCGGTCAATTGAAGCCTTGACTGTGAGTGACCGATTGGTAAGTTAGGGGTAAGTGATTGGTATTATTATTATTAGTTCAATCTTTTGATTTCGATTAAGTCAAAGGTGACTAAGGATTAACTATTTGTCTTAATAGGGTGTGCCGATTGTTAAAGAATAACCCTTTGTTGGTTCGAGGTTTGGTAGGAAACCAAACCATCTGCAAGGTAAGGATTAAGCGATACACCCTTTGGTTTAATTGGTCATAGCCGAATGGTCTTGGTTACTAACCCCTGGTTTGGCCGATTCTAGGAGCAAGTTGATCGAGGGTTTTAGACGGGGTCTTTGGGATTTAGACTTGCGATTTACGGTGTGTAACTAACACACCCATACTTAGTGATATTGTTAATAAACCTGTTTGCCTATTAACATCATGTGATTATGATGGATTATTGGATACCCAAGCGGGGTATGTGTGCGTATCCGGGTAAGTCGGTATTGTTACTAGATTCTTGATGATCTATATGGTATCATGACTATGTATGTATGTGATATGGGGCATGAGTCAAACATATTAGCATGATATGCATAATTTGTATGATATGCATGATTACATGAGTTGGTTTGTTGATGGGTGATATGAGTGGAGAGGAGCGGTGATGATTTGTCTTGTGAGCACCAGTGTTTTAGTAACACACTTTGTGACTTTGGGTCACAAAGTGCTTTGGTAGCACATTTGTGTCTTTGGGACACCGGAGGTTGGGCACCTCATTGCGACTTGTCCCCGTGGTTAACACCACCGTGGGTTGGCCCCACTTTGAGATATGGGATAAATCGCTAGTGATTGGGTATCACACGATGGGTTGGCCCCATCATTCGATTATTGTGACTACGGTCACCGGTGCTTTGGTAGCACATTTGTGTCTTTGGGACACGAGAGGTTGGGCACCTCATTGCGACTTGTCCCCGTGGTTAACACCACCGTGGGTTGGCCCCACATGAGATATGGGATAAATGCGCTAGTGATTGGGTATCACACGATGGGTTGGCCCCATCAATTGATTTGTGACTACGGTCACCAAGTGCTTTGGTAGCACATTTGTGTCTTTGGGACACCAGTGTTTTAGTAACACATTGTGACTATATGTCACAGTGGTTTGGCACCACCGGTGGTTTGGTACCACACGGGGTAGAAAAGGAGATACGGATGGTTAGGATCGGGTTGCATTAATTATGTTGCTATGTATGATGTGTGTTAGCATGTTGTTTCATCGGGAGCGGGATTTATGCTTTGAGTCACTCGACTCACCCTCTCCTTTGACATTTGGGTGACTCGTGAAGACGCGGACATGGAGCCGGGATGGACTCGGGGTGCTCATGCCATGCTTAATAAAGTTTTACTCCAACTCTATCATTTGGGTACTTTAGTTTAATTACTTTTATCTGGGTTTTAATTTGGATTTGTAAAAGGCCTTTAAATTATGTTTTTTTATGGTTATGTTTTAATTAGATTCTCAACCTGCTTAACAAATAACTTGGCATGAGATTTTACTAAAACTTGGAAAGACAACGTTTTCAAAATTATACCGCAATGTGTTTTAAACTATACCATCGGGTATCTCGCTATGTTTTGCTATGCAATAAACTCAAACGATCTCCAAATCAAACTCGATTTTCTACTAAGTCTAAAATGTTTCGAAATGGCACTAAGAAACTATTGGAGACGCTAAATGAAATCAACTCGTTTTTTGACTATATACTTTAGATAAGTCTTCAAAAATCTAATCAAACAAGCCTACTCAAATTTTCCTCAAATTCACTATGTTTTCACCCCGCTTTTAAACAAAAAAAAAAAGATCACTCAATGACGTTTTTCCGTAACATACCAGATGAGGTCGTGGTGTATTGTCCGAGTCTGGGGTGTTACATATATCAAATTCGAATTGTGGACAAGCCACCAGAATAACAGAATATACGTTGCTTAGCCACCAGACAAAATGTGATAGAGTCACCAGATTATGTGGCAGAGCCACCAAATTTCACTTCCCCGATCATCAATATCCCAATCCCATGCAACTTTTGTAAATGCAACATACATAGTAAATCATGATATTTACAATATATCCACGATAATTAATAACTCAGAGATTTATTACAAACAATTTGGCCCATTAACACTTTGCAAAATCAGCCCATTAGGGCATTATATCAAATTGGCTCATTAAGCCATATGTCAAATTGGCTCATTAAACAATATATCAGATCGGCCCACAAAACAATATATATCAAATCGGCCCATTAACAATACATCAGATCGGCCCATTAGGGGCATTTTCGTAATTCGGCCCATAAGGGCATTTCAGTAAATCGGTCCATAAAGACATTTCGGTAATTCGGTAATCTTACCCACTAAGGGTAATTTGGTAATCTCGCAACCCAGGGGTTTTTCGGTAATTTACCCTCTAAGGGTATTATGGTAATTTCGCAATCCAGACTTAACTACTAATTTGGGGCATAAAAATTGAAGCTGTCCATCCGTGTCATCTTCGACTAAACTGACCATAACTTTCGGATTAGGAAACTCAAAATTTAGATCCGTAAATTTTCCTTGAAACTAGACTCATATATCTTCTTACGATAATTTTCCAGAATTTTTTACTTAACCATTTAGTACAATTTATTCCTCAAAGTTTCCCTACTGTCTAATGATTCTGACCTCTCTTATCTTAATTTCAAATATCTTCTTCATCAGCTTTTCATATGCTGCTCCCACTTGTTTCTATTGAAAATAGGTTCACTAAGGAATCCATACATATTAATTATAACTCTTAATTCACTTTGTACAATTTTATACGATTTTTCCAAGATAGATCAGGGAACCATGAAGTCATTCAGAACCAGTCTCACTAAAATTAAAATATCACAGACTTTAAAGTTCCTTTTCCTTCTCTGCTTCTTCCATATAAAAATAGACACAGTAAGCTTTAATTCAATATCTTATTCACTTATTAATCCCTTTTGTCCTATTTTCTGATTTTTTCAAAATCACGTCATCATCGTGACCAAAAAGCTGTTTCATTGTAAACTATGGTTACCACTACGGACATACGCACGCCCAAGTGATCACGGATGCCGATTTCCGATTTTCTTTGGTATTTGAACGAATCACGAATATTTCATGCAAACCATCAGAGAGATGTGAGAACACACACCATTTCAACATGTATTCGGAAAGGTACGGGATTACACACCTTATTTGGATTTCCTTAAGAACCACTCTTCTTTGATCCTAGAACAATACCAACCAAAAGTTAGCCTCGGATTTCCAAAAGATTTCATACCCAACGTATTACTTACACTTGCATCACTTACCACTATATCCGAAGGATTAGTAAATAGAATATATCGAGTGATTTCGTCCCTAAAACATAATCGATTAGTCGAAACTTCAATCCGATTTGCAACATAGCCAAATAGAGATATAACGAAAAATTCAAAAATGAAACCCTTACCTTAATGATGATAGATTCGACTTCAATCGTTTGACTCAAGACTAGAGAGGGATCAACAAGAATGTCCTTTACGACTACACACTAGAACGCTACGAAAGGAAAGATGATCACGCTTAGAAAGAATAGAAGAAATGATGTTTTCGGTTAAGAAAACCATCCCAAGACAAGGGCACAAAATTCGGCATGGAGAAGAAAAACACAATGATAGAATAGAGTCTCTTACCTATCTGATTAAGAAGAGTTTTTTCCCACACGATGATGAACGAAATGATGAAGGAATAGGATGATAATGGGTTCGGCTATCAAAGGGAAAAGAAGCAAAGATGCCTTGAGGGTTTCGGTCAAAACAAGAGAAAAAGATGCTCTCTTTTTGGCTTTGGAGTTTCGGCAAAGAGGGAAAAATTGGAGAAAGCAAAAGACACCAAAATGCTGAGGAGAAAACAACCTCTTCAAGCACCAAAAGTTTGCAAATTCCTATAGAAAATTCGGCTATCACAAACCCCCCTCCAAAACAATTATCATCTTTTCCAAAAGATGAACATTAACCAATTAAAATCTTTCCAAAACACCTTCCACACTATATGCCAACATGTTCCCTTATCCTTCCTTTTCTTTCATTTCTTTCCCCTCTTTTTCCCTTATCTTCCTCCTTACCATATTCCTTAGCCTCCCTTCCAAAATTAAAAAGTCTTCCATACCATATTAAAGCCTTGGCCGACACTTACCTTATTCGTACAAAAATTTAATCCAAAATATTTGAACTTGGTGGGATTTGAACCTCTTCCCTTAAAGTCCTTCATGTGGCATCATATCCTCTTTACCAATTGCTCATTTATGCAAGCAAATTACTCTCTTATTTCCATAAGCCTTGATGCCACTTACTATCTCTCCTTAAAGTGCTTAAACACAAAATTTTTCCTATAGCTTAACTTGAACCCGGAACTTCCTAGAAACCTTTTAACTCTCCAAAATCACCTTCCTAATAAGTCCAACTTGAAATAATGCCGTTCTCAAATTCCCATGAATTTTAAAACGCTTCTATGCTCACGGTCCAATGGGCCCAATAGGTCCAATTCTACTAGGCCTGTAACATCCTGAATTTTTGGGCCTATGCATTTAATGGGTGAATATGTGTAATGAGTTAATTTGAGCATTAGGGGTCCAAATTGGGCTCGAGGATTGATTGAAAGCCTTAGTTAAATTTTTGTTTGGGCACTATAGGGTTTAAAAGGTGGTATTTGAGTTAAAAATATCAAAATGGGCTTGTGGCCCAGTGGTTAGTGACGCCACTTAGGGAGCAAGGAGGTGACGCCACACATGGGAGTAAGGGGCCCAAATTTAAGTTACATGGAGCCCAACTCTTTTAATTTAAGTTAGCTAAATTTTGGCATTAGGGTTAGGTAGAGTGGACGGCAACAAGGCTCAAAAATAGGAGGATTTATGTGAATGGGATAATGTAGATAATATAGTTGATAATATGGAAGGGAAAAAAAGAGGAGAAAAGATAGGAGCTATCTACAAGGCTAGGAGTTGGCCGAAATTCCATCACCTAGAGAAGTGAAGAAATCAGTTTATTTATGGCAAAGGGGGTGCTGAATTTTCCCTTTTTATTTGATTAATGTTTAGTTATCAAGAAGGGCACTTTCGGTTTTTCATAGGTGAGTGCCGAAATTTCTATAAATAGGGAGGGTTCTCTTCTTTATTTTTCGGCATTTAGGGTTTCCACCTTTTCTTTCTCTTCTTTCTTCTAAAAAGTCAAAAGCCGAAAACTCCATTATTCTTTTCTCTTCTTTCTTCTAAAAGCCGAATCTCTATAGATTTCTTCGAATCATCTTCTCTTCTGATCTTCTCAAAAAGCCGGAATCTCTAAGGGGTAGTCGAATTCTCTGCGTTAAAGTGAGTGCCGATTTTCCTATCTCTTCAATCTCTCTTTCGGTTTTTAAGAGACAAGGCCGAATGGCCACTTGGTTGTTAAGGTCGAATGAAGCTAATATTTCCTCTCTTTTGCGTTTGGGCGGCATTCGGGATTTGAAGGAAACTCGATCATCTAGATTTAAAAGCGAAAATTGTTAGTCTCCATTTTGAGGATTTTAAGGTAAGGTGATTTTCCCTAGATTTTCACTAGATTCGTTCATCGCATGCGAGATCTTAACTTTATGATGTGGATTAACGATCACATGTTGTGATAGTAGTTTTGACAAGGACTTGTTATGGAATTAAATATGGATCAGGCAAAGGAGAGAATCCCTAAGTTTAAGAAGCGAAGTGTGTCGTGATGCGGGATTGACCACCAGGTTATGGACCGGCTTCTGAACAACACCTTAGGCAAGTAGCAGTTGTATCGACTTCTGATAGTGTCGACATAGAGAGTGTCGTTCTAACGGTAATCAGGTGTGTAGATCTCTAACACACAAATAATTTGTATGAATGTATATATATGTTTATGTTATGGGCTAAAAGCGGATAATAGGTCGTGTGTAGACAATCGAATAAAACCCTAAAAGGGTTAGGCAAGGATGCAGTGCACGTAATCATAGAAATCTCTATGTGTATTGACATATATGAAAGCCTGTATGATGTTTTCTTTATGTGTGTATGCATGGGGTGGGATTATGATAATGAAGGGGAAGTGCATGATAGGTCACAATAGTGATCGGTGGTAGAAATCCCACGTTATATAAATGTTAGGTCACATAGTGATCGGTGGCTATGCCACGCTTAATGATTCCCGACTAATGAGGAATAGGCGATCTGGTACTGTCGTTATGGTGTGTAGCGGATGGAGGGTTGATTGTAGAAATCCCCGAGGTGTGATGGTTGGTACAGGCTGGTGTGTAGAGGATGGAATTCTAGGATGGGTTAGGCTATTCATCATTTACTGTTGATCATGTAATTACGATTGTTGCCTCTATGTATGGGCCAAGGCCCATAATGTGTTTGTGGGCCTCAGGTCAGTGTTTTAGGGATTTATACACTGAGTCTTGGTGACTCACCCTATTATTTTTTCCTAACCTTTCAGATGAGCAGTAGATCGTGGATAAGGAGCCGAGGCGGACTCGTGGGGCCAACAAGTCTTTTATTTATTAAATTTCCATTTTATTTTAAGTTTAAATTTTGGAATTATTTGATGTAATAAGGCCTCCATCGCTTAGGTTATCAGTTGATACTTGTCAATGTTTATGTTTTTTTTCATTCATGATCAAGGACTTATGATTAAAAGAAATAAAAATGGGATTTTCACACATTATTTAAAATAACACTTGTTTTGGAAAAAAATAAAATTTCAAAGATTTTCTACCAGTGCCACCTATTTAAAGATTATCTACAAAAACGACTAAGTTTTTCAGAATCATTCCAAGTAAAGTTTTTAACCTTAAAACCGTAGCATACCAGATCTGGTCGTAACGTTTGGGCCGGGTTTGGGGTGTTACAAGGCCCAATTTTGGGATGTTACACTAAATACAAGAGCACCAGAGTGCTAAACACAGGAGCATTAAAGTGCTAAATATAGAAACGCGCTATAGAATTTCTATGGCATGCCAATTATATCCATGAAGTTCAATGATGATCTACATGGGCACTCAAATATCACTGAATTTACAATAGCTAATCACGAATATTGTATTCCACAATTTTCACGATTTCATTGCACTTTCACATTTCTTTCATTTAGATTTACTATTTAAGATTAACTGAACATATAATTGTTGGAAAAACGGGTTTGGAAAACACAATAGAAAATAAGTTTGCGGGAAAAACCAGAGTTTTAATTTTTTTTTCCAAAAGCAAGAACTTGATTGTGATATCTAAAGTAATAAACACTTAATCAAAGTTGTACCTTTTCAATTTGTCTAGGATGAACGCTTCGACTGAGTAATCTTCTCCACTATCCACAAGCTCACATCTGTTGAGTGTGAGCTCGCTTCAAATCAGAAAACTTTTTACAAAATTGCCAGTGGGGTAATTTTGCAAATTCTCTAAACTTTGAGGTTAAGTTATAAATATGAAAATATCTCTAGAATTTTTTTCTGAAATAATTTCTTCACAGATTTTTCTCTCTACAACTTTCTCTTGAATTTAAGTAGGTGAAAAATAATGACCCATGACTTTTTTTATATAGGGAGAGTTTAGAGAGTTCAACTATGATTAAACTTAATCACTTTAATATTAAATTAATAAAATACTATCAAGATGAGTATTAAATTAAATTTAATATTATATTTATTAAAATATAATTATTTTTGAAATAGTTAATCTGAAATCAAATTATTCGATAGAGTCCCAGTAGGAGTGTGATTCCTCCACTGCTCAACTGCCAAAGGACCACCCGTCGACCACTGGAATGCCATCGACACAGTCTTATTCGATGGTGCCATCGTAGGTGCGACACCCTTATGGCACCCTAAACCGATTCGATTGTTGCCGGTTTGATCCGAGCTAGGGACGGCTAGATCTTGCCACCGATTGGATCGTTGTCCCGATTTTATATACTAGGCCCGATTCGACAAGTTTTTGGGTTTCAGTCTCGATTTTAGGTTCTTGAGCCCAATTTTCGATCTCGGGTCCAATTTTCAAGTTTAACTACCCATTTGGCCAATTTTCTGACTTGAAAATTAATTTCCAAAAACATCATATTTATTTTAATTAATTTGATTAATTTAATTTCACTTGGTCAAAATTAATTTTCCCAAAAATCACTTAGATTTTCCAAATTAATTTTTCAAGAGTATTATTTAATTGAATTTTATAGTTGAACAATTCTCACGACCGTCTAATTTAGTTCCACATCAAATAAATTGACTCAATTAAATTATTTCCAAAGTCGTAGAATTTTCTTCTGATTCAAATGCAGTACGACCGAGCTTTTGTTGAGCTAGTAGAAGGACCAATCAGACATATACAATTAGGCTCGAGTTATTGCAATTATTTCCAAAAGCATCGTTCCGATAATTCGCAATTTGCTTAATCATGGAGGCAGCCCACAAGAAGTACCATGATTGAAAACTCATTATTGTATACTCTTTACGAAAGCAATTCATCCAACTGCTTTGTCCAATGACCTCGTCATGTGTGTGTTACCCTCATATGACATCCTTGATTCCTTTTAGTTGAATCTGCTCACTCAATACATACTTATTTTATCTTATTGTCACCATTGTGTATTCTTAATGATTAATATGATCACTGTCAACAAATGACTGTGATAAATTGTGTAACACCCCAAGCCCGACCTATGCGTTAAGACCAGACTTGGCATGCTACACAATTCGAACTTACATCTAGTCATCAATGCTTTTAATGAAAACAATTCTTCAAAACGATTTTGAAAATGGAATTTATCATAAATCGAGATTTATTTGAAAACCATGATTTTAAAACATCGAATTTACCATTTGAATTTTCAGAGAAATAATTGGTTGAAATCTTAGATTTATAAAAAGAGTTTTCACGAAATATTTTGGATTAAGTGATATTTAAGAAAAACCTCTTTTTATACATAAGTTTAAGAAATCATTTATAAAATTTAAAAATGAGCCCCATTTAAGTAACTAAAACATATTAAAAATCCATCTACGAATAAAAATCCATAAAAATAATACCAGAGGCCTTATTACATCGCAATTGAAATAATACTTAAATAAGATATTTAAAAGAAGTTCAAGTGTAACATCCCAAAAATGGGGTTATTTGGAATTTAGTTATTTTTCTTATTACGAACTGCTGTGATATTATTTATGGAATGTTAAGGCTTAATTATGGATTTTTAGTAAGCTCGAGTAGTGGGAAAAATATTATTTTCAAGCTTTGAGGTAGGGAGTTTTAACAAGTGGGGGTTATAAGAATAAATGGGGATAATTTGGACATAAGATGAGCCTAGAATAAGTGGCAAAGTAAGCCCACTTAAAAGCTGCTTGTGACGCCACCAAGGAGCAAGGGAGAGCCTTGGTTCGAGTCACATAAATCCTCCCTTTTGCTCTTTATTTGGACGGCACAAGGGGGAGAGAAATTCTCTCCTTAAATTCTTTTTTTTATTATTATTAAAAGATAATATGAGCATTTAAAATTTGATTTTTATTTGTTCAATTTTAAGGATAATAAGGAGGCTATTTTATTCATGGATTATCATGGGATTAATTAGAGTTGGCAAGAGGAAAAATAGGCATTTGGGGTATTCAAATTAGTTGGAATACTTTCAAAGGGAGTTTAGCCGAATTTGAACTCCTTTGGGAGGAGTGGACGGCAAGTAAAAGAGGGGGGGGGGGATGTGCCGAATTTGCTAGTCTCTTCCTCCTAATTTTCGGCTAAGCAATCACCTCTCTTGTTTTCTTTCATCCCTTCTCAAAACCGATTCCTACATCACCATCTTCCTCTTCTTCTACTTTTGATTTCTGACCAAAACACCTACCCTCTCCTTTCTCTCCTTTTCTTCTCCATTATTAAGCCGATATACCCATTGGAAGTGCCGAATCCCCAACCTTTTTCTTCTCTTTTTCTTAGTTGGCCGAACATACTCCCCTAGCCATAGCCGAATTTCCCCTCTCCATATTTTCAAGTCTTGGCCGAATATTGAGCATAGTATCTTCTCGCATCTCCTTTGTTAATCGATTTGGATCAAGGTAAGTAATGGCCGAATGTCTATCTCCCCTTTTCCTTCTTTTTCTCGTCGATTTCTTTTACAAGGGAGGTGCCGATTTTCGCAATGGTTATAAGGCTTCTAATCGAGTAGTGAACGATTCTTCTAGGTGCTCAGGAATGAAAGCAATCGACTGTGCCCCGATCTCTAGCATTCGATTTTGTAAGTGGTGGTAAGATCAATTTCTTTATTATAACAATTCGATTAAAAGTCGAAGGCTATTAGTTTTACTTACTAATCGGTGGTGATTGTGAGCGATTCGGGAATCAAGTATTGCGATTAGTATCCAAAAGTGTGAAGGTAAGGATTGGGTTCACAAGGAACCCTCTCAAATTAATTGGTTGGCCGATTAGGCCATAGTACTAACACAGGTATTTGGCGAATATAGGATCAGTAGATCTAGGGTGGTCGACCCTTCTTTTTGGATTTAGAGCATCCAAGGGTGACAGTGTGTACATACACACTTATAGCGATTAATGTTGTGTTAAATATATATTTTGTATGTAAATCGCTTGATGTAGATGCTAATTGGTACCTTAACTGGTACAAGTGAGGATCCCGGTAAGTCTCTGTTAATATGAGATTACTTTAATGCTTTTGGGAAGCATGGCTTATTGATACATGTGATAAATGCATGAGATCTGTTGATAACTGTTTACCTCTCGTGGGTTATATGAGAGAGAGGGGGCGGTGATATTTTCGTCTTTGACGAGCACCAGTTGTTTTGGTAACACATCGTGACTATATGTCACCGAGGTTTGGTACCTCCAGAGGTTTGGTACCTCATAAGCGACTCGTCCTCGTGGTTAACACCACCGCAGTGGGTTGGCCCCACTTGAGATATGGGATAAATGCCGGTGATTTGGTATCACACGATGGGTTGGCCCCATCACCCGATTTGTGTCTACGGACACCGTGTTTTGGTAACACATCGTGACTATATGTCACCAAGTGGTTTGGCACCACCAAAGTGTTTTGGTAACACATTGTGACTACGGTCACCAGTGGTTTGGTACCACATGGGGTAGACAAAGGCGTTTGGTTGGCTAGGTTGGGCACATAATATTCTGCATATTAACTGTTATATGTTGTGTATGGAATGTTGTTTTTTTAAAACGGGGGAAGGGTTACATACTGAGTCTTGGTGACTCACCTTCTCCTTTAACATTTTTCAGGTGACTCGTAGATGGCGGTTGAGGAGCCGGTTGGACTCGAGGTGGCCATGCAGTGGACTTGCATAAACTGAACTTTAAACTTAGCTATTTTATTTTATTATTGGGTTATTTTTATGTTGGTTGTAATAAGGCCTCCATAAACTTTACTTTTGTTATTTCTTATATGTTGGTTACTTTATTTAAACTATATTATTAAAACTAAATTAAAATCACATGTTTTCTTAAATTAACACGAAAATGTTTTATCGTGCCATCGGGCACATTCGAAATTTGTATAATAACCGGACTCAATTAAATTTCCAAATTAAATCTAAGTATAGTTTCGGCAAGATAACCAAAAACGAGAAGTTTCTAACAAAACTTAAATTGGTTTTAAAATGGTGTTCAAAAAGTTTTTCTCCGTAACAAATCAAATTCGGTCGTAATGTTTGGGCCGGGTTTGGGTTGTTACAAATTGGTATCAGAGCCCAGTTCAAAGCTCGGTTGTGGGGCCCAAGGCCCAAAAATGTTTTGGTAGGCCTTATGGAATGATTTCTGGTTTTTGAACAAAGCATGGCCCGAGTCTCCGCACCAATCCGCCTGTAAGTACATCTAAACCTCTTGGTGAATTATATTCTGTAGAAGGGTAGGAAGCATGGAACGTAGATAGACTTATAGGACTTGGACCCTAAGGTTAGATTACTCAAACACAAACGAAGCATAAGACTTAAGGAACTAAACCAACCTCTCGACTTAGTCAATGAGCTAGGTGTGGTAACCCCCATGACGCATGTCTAGGATTGGATCGGAAGAGCACGGTATTTAAGCGATCCTCGTGACTCACCTCCTCTTCGCAGTATCCTACAGTGCGTAGCTTCCGGTTCACCCTAACTCGGAGGGCTCGAGTGGTGTGGTAACCTCGTGCGCATGTCTAGAAAGATTCGGTGAGAGCTTGGTATTTAAGCGGTCCGTGTGACCCACCTCCTCTTCACTCGAATTCTGCCTGGTGCGTAGCTTTGGTTCACCCTGACCAGGAAGACTTGGTCATAGGCTAAACACAATGATTAAAACCCAAAAAGGGAATTAGCCTTGTTTTTTGAAATAGAACGAAACAACAAACCCTAATGTTTTCAAAACTCGTGCAATAACTTTCGCAAATCCTAGAACATTACTTTTACAACGTTTTTTCTGAAAAAACTTGACTTGTGAAAATTACGGAAATATCCTAGGAGTAAAATTACCAAAATGCCCCTGACCCATAAAATATTAATTCAATGGTTTTGCCCAAAAATTTCAATGATTTTACAGACATTCAAAAACCTTGCTTTGAAAATCATCAGCCAAAATATTTGGTTCTGGAAAATTACGAAAATACCCAGTAGGAAAAAGACGAAAATACCCCCCAGGATAGAAATGGGCAAAAATGTCCGATGAGCGAATAGGTATGGAAAGTATTAAGGAATGGATGCATGAACTTCTTTGTGTGAACTAGGAAAGAAGATCAAACATTGTTTGCTCGAAAGAATCTCCGATTAAACCTTATCCATAAAATTTCTTCGCGAGTAATAAAGTGAAACAAATGCTAACGCATAAAATTTTTCTTAATCAGATTAAAAGCGCGGTAGATAGAATGAGTTCTAGAGGGCGTGGGACGCCGTGGACGTGGTAGGGGTAGGATGACGGTGTCCGAACCCGTCAGTCAGACAAGGTTCGAAAATGAGGTACCACCGCCACCACCACCTCCTACTTTTAGAGCCGAGGAGCCGGATTAGACCGGTGGTGAGGCGTGTATCGCAAGTCGTGTTGCGAGTCTTGGAGATGGTGGTCGGGTTTGGTGGAAATGTGGGAGCTCGTAAATCGTCCCCGAGCGACTCCGATCTAACTGAGCGGAGGTATTCCGAGGTGTGTCGAGTGGCACCCAAAGGCGTGAGAATCTTGGCTAGAGTCAATCGAAAGAATCATGGATGACCTTGACCGACCGAGGAAGAAAAGTCGAAAGGGCGTTGTCGCTTCTAAAGGATGAAGCGATCGCTGGTGGCTTACGGTTCGAGATGGGGATACAAAGCAGATGATTTGACTTGGGAGTATTTCGAACCACCTATCGAAGAAGTATGTGGGTACCGGCTACACCGACGCCAGCAGAGAAAGGCTTTTCCAGGATTAGTGCAAGGAACTAAGTCCGTGTCGAATATGAGGCGGAATTTTTAAGGGTGAGTAGGTATGCTAGAGGCATCGTGGTTCATCGAACATGAGCGCCGTGTCCGCTTTGAGGACGGACTCGAGATGATTTGAGGTTACCGATTGCCCCACAAAGCAGTTCGTGAGTTCTCATCTCTAGTGGAAAAGGCTAAGGTAGCCGAAGGGATCAAGGAGGCCGTGAGGCAAAGCTATAGTAGGAATAATCGTAAGAGAGGATTTGGGTCACCGGATCAAGCGGTAGTGTTCGAGAAAAGGCTAGGCCAAGTGGGCCCAATCAGCGGCAAGGCCCACGACTACTAATCGAGAGGCCGACGAGTGTAATCGCTGTGGAAAGACCCATTGGGGAGGTTGTTGGACGGTGATAAAGGATGTTTCGAGTGTGGGTCTTTGGAGCATCGTGTCGAGATTGTCCCCAAAAACTAGCTAAGAATCACCGAGGAGGCGAATCGCACTCGTAATAGAAGTGTGGGACCACGGAGGGTCGTGGTAATGGCAGAGGAGACAACGGTCCTAACCGAGGTCGTGGAACTCAAGGCGCAGGTTCAGCAACACGCAGGCTAGGCACCTGGCTTAGTTTACGTGCGAGGTGTCGCGAGGAAGGTGACGACCGGATGTCATAACCGCACGCGTTTCTAATTTTTGGTTTTCCTTATGTTGCATTGATTGATGTGGGCTCGACGCACTCGTACATTGCTAGTAGTGTGGTAGGAACTATGGACCTAAACTCAAACCGCTTCTAGGAGATGACCGTAGTTAGCCCTTTAGGTCACTCTGTAATAGTAGACAAACTTTATAGAGGCGCACTTCTAGAACTTCAAGGGGTAGTATTTGTAGTCGATCCGATGGAACTACCGTTTGGGGAGTTCGATTTGATCCTTGGAATGGACGGGTGGTTAAGTATCAAGCGAATTTGGATTGCGCGCCAAGCGCATGGTTCTTAAGACGGCTAAAGGTGATGAAGTGGTTATGATAGGAGATAGAAGAAACTACCTATCCAATGTAGTGACTGCCTTGAAGGCTGAAAAGATGGTCAAGAAGGGTTGTGAGGCGTATTTGGTTCAAATCGTGCTTTGGAAGCTAAGGGGTTAGTAGTTGAAAAGGTCCGAACGGTTGGGAATTTCTTTGATGTGTTCCCGAAGAACTTCCGGTCCGCCTCCCAGATCGGAAGTCGAATTCAGTATAGACTTGCTATCGTGAACGGCACACTGTGTCTATAGCACCATACCGAATGGCACCAAAGGAATTGGTGGAGCTAAAGGCTCAAATTCAGGAGCTCTTGGATAGAGGGTTTATTCGACCAAGTATATCTCCGTGGGGAGCACTGTGTTGTTTGTCAAGAAGAAGGACGGTTCTATGCGGATGTGCATCGACACGCTTAACCGAACAAGCTAACGATCAAAAACAAGTACCGCTATTGCCTCGGATCGATGATTTGTTTGACCAACCCAAAGGTGCGCGTCGGTATTCTCAAAGATTGACCTTAGGTCGTTATCATCAATTAAGGGTAAAGGAGGTGATGTTCACAAGGCGGCATTCCGAACTCGGTATGGGCATTTCGAGTTCTTGGTGATGCCATTCGGCCGACCAATGCACCGGCAAAGATTTATGGACTTAATGAATAGGGTATTTCAACGATGCTTGGACCAATTCGTGCGTGGTGTTCATAGGCGACATATTGGTTTATTCAAAGACGTAAGAGGAGCATGACAAGCATTTACGGATAGTTACGCAAGTATTGAGGAGAAGAAGATTATATGCCAAATTCAATGAAGTGCGAATTTTGGTGAGGAAGTGGCTTTCTTAGGTCATGTAGTATCGGTGAAGGAATTAGAGTAGACCTTCGCAAGATTGAAGCAAGATTGGAGTGGAAACCACCTAGGTCGGTGTGGTGAAATACGAAGTTTTCTCGGGTTTAGCAGGTACTATCGGAGGTTCGTGGAAGGGTTCTCTCTAATAGCAAAGCCAAGTTAACTAAGTTACTAAGAAAAGGTGTCCCATTTGTATGGACGGAGAAGCAAAGCAAGGAAGTTTTGATAAGCTAAGGAAAATTTTGACGGAAGCTCGGGCTGGTACACCAAGCAGAAAGTTATTCACGATCTATTGTGATGCATCTCACACCGTTTGGGATGTGTGTTGATGCAAGATGGGAAGGTAGTAGCCTATGCATCCGTCGCTTAAGACCGCATGAGGTTAACTACCCAACACACGACTTGGAGTTAGCGGCGATGCGTCTTCGCTCTCAAGATATGGGGACATTACGTATGGGGAGAAGTCGATAGTCTACACGGATCACAAAAGCTTGAGGTATCTTCGACTCGGAAGGATCCGAATCGAGATAGCGTCGGTGGATTGAACTACTAAAGGATTATGATTGTTCAATTGAGTACCATCCGGTAAGGCTAATGTGGTAGCCGACGATTGAGCCGGAAGGTTGTGACGGACTTAAGAGCAATGTTCGCTCGGTTGAGTCTATATGATGATGGGAGTCTTTTGGCGGAACTCCAAGTTAAGCCAACATGGATTGAGGAGATTAAGGAAAAGCAGTTAGTGGATGAAGGCTTGAACGCTAGGAGGGTACAAGTTCAGGATGGTGGTTTGGAAGGGTACAGTCTGTCTAGGGATGAAGTGCTTTGTTTTCAAGGACGAGCTTGTATGCCAAGGGATACAGACTAAGGCGCGAAAATTCTCCAAGATGCACATAGCAGCCCATACGCTATGCATCCTGGGGGCAGCAAAATGTATGGAGATTTGCGAAAATAGTTCTGGTGGCCGGGGTTGAAGCGTGAGATAACTGAGTTCGTAGGGAAGTGTCTGACGTGCCAGCAAGTTAAGGCTGAACACCAGTTACCATCGGGACTACTCCAACCGATAAAGATCCTCAATGGAAATGGGAGAGGATCACCATGGATTTTGTTAGTGGGCTACCCCTTACACCCAACAAGAAGGATGCGATTTGGGTAATTGTGGATCGCTTCGACTAAATCGGCTCACTTCATGCCGGTGAGAATGGATTACTCACTCCGAAGCTAGCGAAGGCCGTATGTGAGTGAAATAGTGAGGTTGCATGGTGTGCCAAGATCGATTATCTCGGATAGGGATCCCGATTCATGTCAAGGTTCGAAAGCGTTGCATCAAGCTTTGGGTACGGTTAGATTTCGAGACGGCTTTCCATCCACAATCTGACGGACAATCGGAAAGGGTGATCTGATTTTAGAAGACATGTTAAGAGGTTGTGTCTTGGATTTTAGTGGTAGTTGGGAGGAGTACCTACCATTAGCGAAATTCGCCTATAACAATAGCTATCAAGCGAGTATTCAAATGGCTCCATACGAGGCCCTATATGGACGAAAATGCCGTACTCCTACACATGTTGGACGGTTGGGGAACGACAAGTTCGGGTCCAGACTGGTAACCAGACAGTAAGACAAAGTCAAGGTGATTCGGTCTCGTCTCAAGGAAGCATCGATAGACGTAAGTCTTATGCCGATCTCAAACGCAAGGAAATGGAGTATCTTTGTGGGGACAAAGTCTTTACGAAAGTGTCGCCTTGGAAAAAGGTGTTGAGATTTGGACGAAAAGGGAAGCCGAGCCCAAGGTTCATCGGGCCATATACGATTGTAAAGCGAGTAGGACCGGTAGCTTATCGCCTAGAGCCGCCGGCAGAATCGAATCGATTCATGACGTATTTCATGTATCAATCTTTGAGACAGATCGGCGAGATCCTTCGCACGTTGTGCCCCGAGCGAGAGATTGAGGTGAACTCGGATTTATCTTTTGAAGAAGAACCGGTTGGATTGTAGACCGAGATGTGAAGGTTCTACGAGGAAGGCGGTGCCTTTAGTGAAAGTGATATGGCGGAACCACGGAGTGGAAGAAGCTACGTGGGAGCCCGAGGAGGTGATGCGCAAAGAATACCCCCATCTCTTTTGATCAAGGAATTTCGAGGACGAAATTTATTTTAAGGGGTAGAATCGTAACATCCCAAAAATGGGGTTATTTGGAATTTAGTTATTTTTCTTATTACGAACTGCTGTGATATTATTTATGGAATGTTAAGGCTTAATTATGGATTTTTAGTAAGCTCGAGTAGTGGGAAAAATATTATTTTCAAGCTTTGAGGTAGGGAGCCTTAACAAGTGGGGGTTATAAGAATAAATGGGGATAATTTGGACATAAGATGAGCCTAGAATAAGTGGCAAAGTAAGCCCACTTAAAAGCTGCTTGTGACGCCACCAAGGAGCAAGGGAGAGCCTTGGTTCGAGTCACATAAATCCTCCCTTTTGCTCTTTATTTGGACGGCACAAGGGGGAGAGAAATTCTCTCCTTAAATTCTTTTTTTTTATTATTATTAAAAGATAATATGAGCATTTAAAATTTGATTTTTATTTGTTCAATTTTAAGGATAATAAGGAGGCTATTTTATTCATGGATTATCATGGGATTAATTAGAGTTGGCAAGAGGAAAAATAGGCATTTGGGGTATTCAAATTAGTTGGAATACTTTCAAAGGGAGTTTAGCCAAATTTGAACTCCTTTGGAAGGAGTGGACGGCAAGTAAAAGAGGGGGGGGGGATGTGCCGAATTTGCTAGTCTCTTCCTCCTAATTTTCGGCTAAGCAATCACCTCTCTTGTTTTCTTTCATCCCTTCTCAAAACCGATTCCTACATCACCATCTCCCTCTTCTTCTACTTTTGATTTCTGACCAAAACACCTACCCTCTCCTTTCTCTCCTTTTCTTCTCCATTATTAAGCCGATATACCCATTGGAAGTGCCGAATCCCCAACCTTTTTCTTCTCTTTTTCTTAGTTGGCCGAACATACTCCCTAGCCATAGCCGAATTTCCCCTCTCCATATTTTCAAGTCTTGGCCGAATATTGAGCATAGTATCTTCCTGCATCTCCTTTGTTAATCGATTTGGATCAAGGTAAGTAATGGCCGAATGTCTATCTCCCCTTTTCCTTCTTTTTCTGTCGATTTCTTTTACAAGGGGAGGTGCCGATTTTCGCAATGGTTATAAGGCTTCTAATCGAGTAGTGAACGATTCTTCTAGGTGCTCGGGAATGAAAGCAATGACTGTGCCCCGATCTCTAGCATTCGATTTCGGTAAGTGGTGGTAAGATCAATTTCTTTATTATAACAATTCGATTAAAAGCCGAAGGCTATTAGTTTTACTTACTAATCAGTGGTGATTGACGAGCAGATTCGGGAATCAAGTATTGCGATTAGTATCCAAAAGTGTGAAGGTAAGGATTCGGGTTCACAAGGAACCCTCTCAAATTAATTGGTTGGCCGATTAGGCCATAGTACTAACTCAGGTATTTGGCCGAATATAGGGATCAAGAGATCTAGGGTGGTCGAACCCTTCTTTTCTGGATTTAGAGCATCCAAGGGTGACAGTGTGTACATACACACTTATAGCGATTAATGTTGTGTTAAATATATATTTTGTATGTAAATCGCTTGATGTAGATGCGATTGGTACCTTAATCGGTACAAGTGAGGATCCCGTAAGTCTCTGTTAATATGAGATTACTTTAATGCTTTTGGGAAGCATGGCTTATTGATACATGTGATAAATGCATGAGATCCGTTGATAACTGTTTACCTATCGTGGGTTATATGAGAGGAGGCAAGTGATATTTCGTGGCCGACTTGAGCACCGTTGTTTTGGTAACACATCGTGACTATATGTCACCAGAGGTTTGGTACCTCCGCAGGTTTGGTACCTCATAAGCGACTCGCCCTCGTGGTTAACACCACCGTGGGTTGGCCCCACTTGAGATATGGGATAAATCGCGGCTGATTTGGTATCACACGATGGGTTGGCCCCATCACCCGATTTGTGTCTACGGACACCGAGTGTTTTGGTAACACATCGTGACTATATGTCACCAGTGGTTTGGCACCACCGTTGTTTTGGTAACACATTGTGACTACGGTCACCAAAGTGGTTTGGTACCACATGGGGTAGACAAAGGCGTTTGGTTGGCTAGGTTGGGCACATAATATTCTCGCATATTAAGCTGTTATATGTTGTGTATGGAATGTTGTTTTTTTAAACGGGGAAGGGTTACATATCGAGTCTTGGTGACTCACCTTCTCCTTTAACATTTTTCATGTGACTCGTAGATGGCGGTTGAGGAGCCAGGTTGGACTCGAGGTGGCCATGCAGTGGACTTGCATAAACTGAACTTTAAACTTAGCTATTTTATTTTATTATTGGGTTATTTTTATGTTGGTTGTAATAAGGCCTCCATAAACTTTACTTTTGTTATTTCTTATATGTTGGTTACTTTATTTAAACTATATTATTAAAACTAAATTAAAATCACATGTTTTCTTAAATTAACACGAAAATGTTTTATCGTGCCATCGGGCACATTCAAAATTTGTATAATAACCGGACTCAATTAAATTTCCAAATTAAATCTAAGTATAGTTTCGGCAAGATAACCAAAAACGAGAAGTTTCTAACAAAACTTAAATTGGTTTTAAAATGGTGTTCAAAAAGTTTTTCTCCGTAACAAATCAAATTCGGTCGTAATGTTTGGGCCGGGTTTGGGTTGTTACATCAAGTTTATAAAAACCCATCATTCGTAGTATGGCCTCCTCACAAAGTCATCCCCAGCCTAAGTCTCCATCAATAATCATTACCTGAGAAGGGTAAGAAAAACAGGGTGAGTTACTTAAAACTCAATGTGTAACCAACTTACCGTGTCCACTGGGCCAAATCCATTTAAGCATTAAATTGGGCTTGAGCCCATTTACAAAAGTACAATATATAAATCAAATATAAAAATGCATGTGATATGCAATTCCCAACCAAGCCTAATTTCCATCCGCTACACACCACCCGTACCAACCATCACACCTGTGGGGATCAAGTCAACCCACCCCGCCAACACACCAATCACAGGCATTAAGCCATTTAAAATATTTGTGGCAGAGCCACCGAACTAGATTGTGACAGAGTCACCGAACTAGATTGTGACAAATGTTGTCACCGAACTAGAGGCATTAAGCCAATTAAAATATTTGTGGCAGAGCCACCGAACTAGATTTTGGCAATGTGCCTTTCTTCTCTTCGTCAATTATCCCAACCCATGCAGTCATGTATATATATATATATAATGCATAACAATATATTCATAAGGTAAATTTCAACAAAAAGCCCATATTACAAGTTATCAACTTGGCCCATTAGTCAAAATAACAATTTAACCCATTTAACGATCTAGCAATTTTGGCCCTTATATCGATCTAGAGTCTTGGCCCATATATCGATCTAGCAATTTTGGCCCATATATCGATCTAGCAATTTTGGCCCATTTATACACATGAGGCCCTTTTCACAATTTTTCTCACTTGGCCAATTTATCAAAAATAATTCATATGGCCCAAAATATCACTTTTTAACAATATGGCACGTTAAGGGCAAATTCGTAATTTTCACAACTTTAATATCATTGTTTTCATGCTTTCACACCAAAAGTGCTAATAAACCGTATTTTCAAATTTTACCGACTTTACAATTTTATTCAAATACTTACGGCATAGTATAACCCATGAGATAAATGTGAAGTTACACACACTGACACGGTGAGTACTATACTTTCCGCTCGTCGATACCTAAATATTTATCACGCTTGATTAGAACATTAATATTTAATATAAAACTATTCTAATGATAAACGATCTAGATCTTTACCCTCGGAATCTCGAACAACGGCTATTTGTGATTTCTCCTCGATCGATAGTTCATAACCCGATGAAGAAACCACTAGTCAAAGGCTCGAGAGTACGAATGACTTCAAACAATTGATTTTCACGGATGAGGGTCCACAACCCGGTGGAAAATCTCGGATTGTTGAAATAGTCCTTCGCTTGAATTTAGGGGAATAGCGGATCCACCCCTCTTCCAAACACTATTAACAACCCTTTTCGACCCTATCTTAAAATCCCGAGTGATTTCCAAAGGATTCCTATATAAAAACTTTCGGTTATAACAATCCCAATGATAGTCATTGATAAAAATGAGAGTGATCAAGAATCCTTGAAGAGTTCCTTCTTACCTTGCTAGATATGATCCGAACTTGAATAACTTCAAGATGACTTTGTGAGATGGTGATTCGCCCTCCACTATTTCACTAAAATATAACGTAAAGGAAATGTTTAATAGAATGGACGATTATCGATTTAAAGGCTCTTTCTAGGCCATCCTATAGATTCGGCCAAGGTGACCAAATAACAAAAGAAATCAAAGAAAATGATTCTTACCGATGATCCAAAGTTTGAATAGAAGAAAATGATTGAGAATAAATGTTATGAGGAATGAAAGATTCGGCTATGATTTAATGGATAGGGAAAGTAATTTCGGCTATGGGGATGGTCACAAGCATTCGACCATGGAAGGAAAATGAAGAAAGAATGTGTTTGAATGATAAGTAAAATGGAGAAGAAAAGAGAATAGGGAGAAGAGAAAAGAGAGGAGTTTAGGAACAAATATGTATTCGGCAATGGGAAAAAGAAGAAAAAGAAATGGCTTTTTGTGTTGATAATTTCGGCACTAGGAGAGAAATACAAGATGAAGCACTTGAGGGTTTTTTGCAAAAATGACCAAAAGAATCAGAGCAAAGATTGTTTTCTCCTAACACAAGCACATTCGGCCAAGAGAGGAAAAGATGAGAGGAAGAAATGTTTTTGGGAGAGCAAAATGACCAAATGAAAATTCTATCAAGCTACCAAACTTTACCCAAAACTTACCATCAAAATTCGGCTCCCCCCTTTAGTCCACAAAGCCGTCCTGTAACACCCTGGTTATAGGGGTTAGGCTTTTGGTGCTTAGCTCAGGTGTTGGCACACTTCAGTGTGTGGATGGGTGAGTTTTAGGGGTCCTGAGAACCCTAGATGGTGGTGGAATGCCTTAGTAAATTTTTAGCTTTTAGTGGTTAAAAGGGGAGCTTGGCAAAGTTGGGTCTTAAGAGGAATTTTGGTGAAGGTAAGACACAAGAATTGGCCTTGGTAGAGTGGCAAGGAGGTGCCACAGAAGGCATGGAGAAGTGACGCCTCAAGGGTGCTAAGGGGTCTCAGGTTCGAGCGGCTTGGGCAGCTTTTTGGTTTGTTTTTGCGCCAGGAGCAAGGGGGAAGAGTTGGTTTCGGTTTTGGCATCTTAAAAGAAGGATTTGACTTGTTCAAATCATTTTAAATGGATGGCTAGGAGGAGAGATGAGGGGGATTAAGTTTGAATTAGTTTGAAAGATGGGTGTAGAGTGATTTTAGGAAGGAATCAAGGGATTGGGTGAGTGGCAAAGGTGTTGGATGGCTAGGGGGTTCTTTTGTTGACTTTTTCAACCATGAAGGTTAAAGGGATGGCCGAATGCTATATAAGGGGTGTGAGCTTCCTTCTTGCCGAATTTTAGCTCTATCTTCTAAAGCCTACACTCTTTTTCTTCTCACACTCTAAAAATTCACCTTGGCCGAAACTTCAAGCCCCCTTTCCTCCCATTCTCTTCTTCATTTTCTTTGTTCCTAAACCGAAATCCCTCTCCTTTCCTTGTGACCGTTTGAAACCCAACAACATCCCATTTGTTTCTTCAAAGCCGAATAGTCTCTCTCTGGCCGAATCTTCTAGTGCCGATTTCGGTAGTGTGGTAAGGTCTCTTTGATTTAATCTTTTATTCTTGTTTGGCCAGCCAAAACCTTGAAGTTTAACCTTGTATTTTTGTGTATGACCAAATCCATTCAAGGCCTTGGATCCGTGACTCGTCTTGGAAGCCACCGGTAGGGAGTTAATGAGGGTCTTCGTGTTTTAAGGTGAGCATAGGTCATGACATTCGGCCTAGGGCCATGTTATGTATTTTTGGGTGGTGACCGATTCTATGGTGGGTTGTGTAGGGTGTGGCGGAAGAGTTTTAGTCAAGTAGCATTTGGGATTTGATCGTTTGTGTTAATAAGGTGCGTAATCATCGCACTATTTCTTCTTCAGTTAATTACTTGCTAATGCTTATGTATATGAATGATGTGGGGTTAGGTGGTGAATACCACATTTTGGGTAATCGGATATCGGTGAGTAAGTTGTGATATGATATTACCGTGTGATGTGTATATATATATATGATGTGGTGATGATGTGAGATATATACTCATTTTATATGCTGACTTAACATGTAGCATTTACATATTTGCATGGGACTTGGGTTTGATTCAATGAAGGAAGAGGGTACATATGATGTACGTGGTCTAATGTTAGCCTCGGCTACATTAGCGCTTGATGGTTAGTCGTGTGTGCTACCTCAAGGGAGGTGTTGGCTAGGTGCCCATCTCGGCGGTTGATGGCTATGTGCATCACCGTGAGATGAGATATTGAGGTTGAGATCATTTTGGTTGATCGGTGGCTCAGCCACACACCTTGTGCAGAGTTGCCAAGGTAATGTTTTGGATCACGAGGTGATCAGTGGTGGTTTATCCACGGCCTTAGGCAGGGAGTCTGCTAAGGTTGGCGTACGGTTGGATAGTAGGTTGGGTTGAAGTGCATCTTTGCATGATTTGTTTTGAGGATTGTGTGGGTATGGGCCAAGCCCATACGTGTGGGAAATTTGTGTTGTGGTTATGCATCTGAGTCCGTGGACTCACCCAATTATTTTCCTAACATTTCGGTGATTCATGAGATGGACCGGGATCGGAGAGGATACATGGTGGCCCATGCCGAAGGAGATGTTTTTGGCTATATTAAATATTAAGTATTTCATTCAAATAATGGTTGTAATAAGGATTTATTTTATTATTTTGGTATCATTTTATTATTAACTCTATTATGGTTTGTTTAAATTGAAACACTATGTGAAGATGGTTATATTTTTATAACTTACTTATTCAAATATGGAATTATTAAACATGTGGCTATAATTTCAAAAGAACATGGTTTCCAAGAGCAAATAAATTTTTACTATTTTATTCTAAGTCTAAAATATTTTCACTAACATAACCAGATTCGGTTCGTAGTGAATGGGCCGGGTTTGGGGATGTTACACGCCCAAGTTCATGGACAAAAGGCCATTCAAATGTTTCCAAAACATAGCCCTTAAGATATGCCTTGTGTTCCACTTCATTCCATAAGTATAGGATTTCCTTTCCCCAAGTTCAAGCTTATCTTATCCAATAGTCACCTTGCCATAAAAGAAATAGTCCAACCTAACCATAAATAAGGCTTGACCGAAACATGTAATCTAGGTGCAAAAATAAAAGTCACCTAAATGCTATCCATGGGATTCGAACCTCTCCCCTCAAGCAACACTCATGGCGCCAACTCCACCTTTCTACTAGCTCAACTTATGCTAGTTTTTAACACTTAATTACCTTAAGCATCAGGGTCACTTGATCCACTTCAATAAAGTACTCATTTCTAAAATTTATTCTAATTCCGAATAAATCCCGAGCCTTCTCAAGACTATAATAAGCACATAAATTTAATCATTCACAAGCTAAGCACCAAAAACATGCAACATATCGATACTCATATTTTTTTAGGATGTTACAAATTGCTTGTTCGAGAACAAGCAACCCGTGGCCACGTTCCATACACAATGCCAATGAGAGGATATCGTTAACTCTTTAATCAAGCTATGAATTTCATTGTTGCTAGTAAAGCCATGCCATACACAAGTCATGTACCCAACATACTAGCTATGAGCTCGATCATCTTTAGAGCATAAGCCTCCACTTATATCAAAGCACATGAGTTACATACGCATGGTCAGTGACTAACTCAGGATTTAGGTAAATCACACCATGAACGCCACAAGTAAATTAATTCACAAACGGATTCAGAATTAATTCATTTTGGGATCAGTCCAATGTATCATTCTTCCAATGAATACATCTATGTCTCTACCCATGGAGTCAAATACTCCGATAGCCAAGACTAGCCATCTCCCAAATTGGAATTGTAGACGACATAATAATCATTCTAAGTATTTGAATCAAATGCTCACTTTGATTCTTTTACGAGATTACAGACTCGTTTAGATTATGTTTTGAAGTAAGTTGTCTTTCTCGAAATGTAAATGTTTTTACATTGCCACTTATTATCAGTTTGAACTTAGACAATCAATGATGCAAAACATGAAAGATAGAAACACAAAAGACATAATAGTGAAATGTGAAATTAAATTTATTTATTTATTCATCGTTCAAATACATAGAAAATAATTATATGTTTACTACAATATGGGCACATTTCCCAACAATAATTTCGACATTAAAACTTTTAAGAGCATTTTCTTTACACTTTCATTTCATGACTAACCATAGTCTTTATTCATACTGGTATTTATTTCACGATTTTTCACAATATAACTACACTTCTGCACTTATTCAATTTAGTCTTCATTTTCACAATTTAAAGAATAATTGTAATTTCAATTACAACAATCACAAGATATTTATTCACTAAATACTTGGTCCATAGTTTATCATATATTTCATACTCTCTACATCATTTTCATTTATTTAACAATATCACGTAAACTTTTTTATACATTTCAATTCAATCTTTTTTACTACAAAATTTAATATTTGCTACTTAGTCAATTTAAATCAATTCATTTTCATGTAACTCTTTACTTCTCTTAACTCAATTATAGATTTCACAAATTTCACAATTTAGTCCTTACCATCATGAAATTTTAATATTTATTATAATTTCACTTTAATATCACTTTATGTTTAATTCACTACCTTTTCAAACTTCAATTAAGTTTTCTATCATAATATTTTATTTCACATATCAAAATTATTTTACACTTTATTTTACTAATTTACCACAAATCTCATAAAGTTTACATTTTAGTCCTTAGGTAATAAGAAAAATCAAGGGTACTTACCTCTCGTCAACCCTTAATCACTTGTTTTTCTCTTTTATCTGCCACTTGAATTGTAACACCTTCTACTCGACCTGGTCGTCGAGTCCGAGTTACAAAGTGCCAAATTAGTTTTCGAAGCAGCTATGATCAATCACAATCAAATTACACCATTTATGCTTATGAAAATATACATTTAAAACAATATGCAATGATTTTCGGGTCTTACACGAGCTTACGAAAGCTCAAATAGGAATTCGAGGTCAAAGAAGGACCAAATTGTAAAAGTTCCAAAATACAGGGTTGATGTTGTGACGTCAACGTTTCCACCTCGTGATGTCGCCAAATAGTTTGTCACATCATGAGTCAGACGACTCGATGTCATAATGTCACTTACTGTGTTAGCCTCGTCGAGACGATCAAGTTCCTTGTCTCGCCGTGACATTATAGGTCTTTTCTCATTGCGATGACATTCGAATGACGTCGCGACGTCACATACTATTTTTGCATTTTCTGCAGATCAACAAGCTGCTATTTACCAAATCCAAACACATACATACTACTTAACATTCAACTAACACATGCCAACCTCAAATATCCAAAAAATGATTTACATTTTCTTATTACAACAATAAGTTTAGCTTTAACACTATTAAGTAGGCTATCTAATACACTTCACCTATGCTTTTTTTCAACCATACCAAATTCATCAAAATCATTTACCATTGCAGCATCAACACATCACAACCATAAGATTTATATATGAACATATAATGACTCAAGTAATTAGATTCACATATATCAATCTCTATTAACGTTCACATAGATATAAAGTATACCAAAAGTGACTCAACTAGGTACATGGAACGGTGAAAATGTGCAAGTGTACACAATCGCAACAAGTAATAAAGTGACAAGTAAATGTCGAGTTATCGTACCCACAGGGACTGTGAAAAGAATTATTTATGAATGCAATTTAAAACACTTTGGTGAAGAAAAATATTTTGATTTAAGAAACATTTAAAAACTAAAGAAAACAAAGTAAAATAAAATAAAATAAAATAGAGTTCTAATGCACGATTTCAAAAGATGATTTTAATCAAGATGATATAATTGTGTTGGATTAATTACATTTCTTAACTTAGAATCATTAAATTCATGCTTATACTTGTTACGAATAAATCACGGCAACTCGGTAATTTGCTAACTTATGAACATATTTACAAATCAAAAATCCATTTATCTCTTGTACATATCCCTATGTCAATTTGACCGATTAAACAGGTTTATAAAAGTAAACATGTTATTGCACATACATACTTATTATTTTAAACAACCTCTCGCATATTCCTATGTCGATTCAACTGATTAATTCAACCTAATAAGCATATAAAAGACTATGTGAGGTAACAAAGTATCCTTACCTTGAAACAGTTTAATCACAAAAATCCTGCAAGTTATGCAAGGCATATGTATCGCCAAATACAATGCTAATTTAATCTTCAGCTACCTTAGAAGAATTAAGCATGCACAGATTAAGTATTGTGTCCATTAATTACAATTTCAATGCGTTTAAATAATTAATTCTTTAGTTATCTAAACAATTAAAATGCCAGAATAACTTAAGCATGATTTTACTTAATCAAACATTTTACCAAGGCCTATAACAGCATAAACACAATTTTAATAATTTAAGATGACGAAATGCAATCAACCTAACACGAATTAAATTCAAGCTAAGCTGATTAAATTAACCATTCCAATAGCATAAATATTCATAAACATGTTTGTCAAAACAACAACGAAATTTAAAGAGATAGGGAACAAGAAGTAAATCCAGTGTTTCTCCGTGGCTTGACTGATTGCTCCGTTCTTCGTTCTCCGTTGTCCTCGGCTATCAAGGTGGCTTATGAACACTCCAATTGATGCTCCAAATGGCTTAGAAAACACATCTTTTCCAAGAGGAGAAATTGGCACAAGAAGGCTTGGTTTGTTCTTGGAAATAAAGAGAAAATGGAGAGAAAAGAAGTGAGGAGAGAATGAGAATGTTGAAGGATTGATGGGTGCTTTGAATGGTCAGCCAAGTGTGGTATTTATAGCTGAATGTGGCTGATAAAAATAGCAAATCCCATCAGCCAAAGAGCCCTCCCTTGGCCGGCCATCTATGTGGCAAAGTTGATGGCTTCAACTTTGCTAAATATGGCATGGGGCAAATCTATAAAGCCACTATATTTGGAGGGGGTTGAATGCAACTTTGACAAGTCTTCAAGGGCCTCTTTGAAAGCTTAATTAATCAGATAATAAGCTGATTTGGGTCAGCATATGGACGTTTTGGGCTGCCCAATTCTTTGCTCGGTTCGGTTCAATCGGTTTGGTTCTACTGATGCGGTTCAACTGGGCCTTTTTCATAATTAATTAAGATTAATTTATTTAGCCCAAATTAAATTGGGAATAAATTAAAATTAATTATATTATGATTAAATATTCATAATTGGACCGTCTTGGGCTGGAAATAAATTCGTCTTGATACTTCAAATTGCTTCTCGGGTTTATTCTTCGAGCAGTGTCTGCCGAGCCAATTTTCGCCCTTTGTGCGAATCTATCGAAAATAGTCAAAATAAATTTAAATTAACTATAAAATTAATTAAAATTCATCATGTTCATATTTTTAGCAAAATTTAATTATTTTATAATATTTAATTTTTTTCGACAAGAATTAAATCGAAACTGCATAAATTCGAGTTAAAAAGGGCATGAAAAAGTGTATAAATTTTCGTGTTTCCACACCCCCAAACTTAATTCATTGCTCGTCCCGAGTAATGCACAAATTTGAAAAGAATTTTCTCGGAAACACCTTTGAAAAACTCCTTCAGAACAACTTTCTTCTCAAAATTATGATTTCAATATACTTAGGCTCAAAAATAAGAAATTTGATAATTATGCTACTTAAGTATACATATCGTTCAAATTACATCCAACAACTATTATACTAGCAAAATTAGACTAAATGTTTCTTAATAAAGACATGTTAATCCCTACCAATTTGATTTTAATTCCTTATTCAAAATTAAACTGCAATCATTAAGCTTAACTGATGTCTTCATATGTTGAACAGAGCAATTTCTCTCCACTAATGTAGGTAACATTGGAATTTTGAATCAATAGGTCTTTAATAAGGTTGTAACGTGGCTGGGTTTAGGGGTAGGTAACGATAGATAAATTTTGGCTTTAAAACCCTAGACTCAGCATAAGTCAAACCTTTGAAATTTTTACCTTCGATACACCAACATGCTCTTTTGTACATCTATTTTCTTTTGAGTACATGTTTTTTTTTTAGCACTTTGCTTCATGTACTACAATTTTCGAGCAATTGGTACTCCTTTCAACTCCCCAAACTTATTTTCAAATGATATTCGAATAATGAGTCTAGTTTTTGGGGCAATTTTAAAGGTAATGAAGAGAAAAGTGATGGCTAAATATTGAAAAGGTCCAAATAAAATTAGGCCATATAGTCTCAAAGTTGGGTTTCAACGGATAATTTTATCAGGGTTGGCTTGAAAGGCTCAAACGGTCCAAACAATAGTTGCCTAAATCATTTTCAATATTCCATGCTTCCTAGGATTTCGCTCAAGAAATTACTAAGTCAATTCTAAAGACTTAAACTTTCATGCATGCCTAATTTTTTCGTAGGGAACTAAAAATTTTATGGTACGAATTTGCATGCTTTATTAAAAATACATTCATATCATTATTAAGCTAACATAATAACTTATTGAAATAATAGAACTTTATTAATACTGAAGTTTAGCATACTTAACAAAATTCAAATTTATTGAGCAAAATATATATCCTAATCATAATTAAAAGAAAATTTTATTCTGAGTGGAATCAATTCAAATTTTCAGTCCCCCCTACTTAAAGTGAAAAATGTCCTCATTATTTAAAGTGAATAGATACTATACACCAGGTAGGATTTTTAGAAAAGAGGAGGTGAGTCAAATTGACTACTTAAGTACCAAGCTCTCTCTAAAATCCAATCCTAGACATGTATATATCTATTGCCACACTTTAGCCTTTGGGACTTGTCAGATTTTATTCATGATTCCTATCTCTTGTTATATTATGCAAAAATGAAAATTCCTAATTCACCTAATCCTAAAATAACTTAAGAGTAAAAATAAGCTAAAGTTGAAGTCCTCCCTTTTTTATTTGTTTGCCGATCCTTCCGAATTTGACTCATCTTTTACTCCATCAGTATTGCCTTTGCATGAATCGCCTTGCTCCCTCTTCGATGATGAAATCCATGGTTCAAATATGAAATCTGGAAACTCAGGCACAAAAATAAATAGGTCATTATAAATTTTCTTGAGGGCACTCCTCATCGAGTCATCTCTTATTTTTGCGTATCTCCGTGAGGCTTGTTCTTCGCCATTGCATGTGTTGCATTAAGTCCATCAGCTTTGATAGCTCATTATGAAGATCTGGGCTAGGCGGTGGAGCTCCAAACGTTGAGGTTTCGATATCAGGTTCAGCTTCTGGTTTCATTGATTATGCCTCACTAGGGACTTCAGTTGATTGCTCTGGGGGGATCTCTGTGGGATCATCTTCTGCTTCTTCGGGATCCTCACTCTCTTCAACTCGTTGCTGTAGAATAGAATCTCCAGCTACTCGGTAGAGGTCCCAATCGGTGATTGTGCCTTGACTATACCCTGTCTTCTTCACGTTCGCAAGGATTTTTGCTTTTAAGCATAGAATTGTTATCGTAAAGGGGAAATAGGCTGGGCCAGAACGTCTAACGGCAGAATTTCGTATTTCTCTTAGGATGATTTTGCCTACATCAATGGTCTTTCCAGTTAGAATTGAGTATAATAAGACCATTCGCTCTAATGATATTGTAGTCCCATGTGAACTAGGCATAAGGCTGAAACGAATGAAGTAGAACCATACCTTCGCAAGTGGTGTCAAATACTCTCTTCGGCACGTGTGGGTTCCTTGCTTTGACACAGTCCACTTAGAACCTGGAACTGTGAGTTCCTCGAGAATTTCTTGCAAATTTTTAGGCTTAATGTTGCTCAACAGAGAAGAATATTCATCGTTGTCGAAATCAGGTAATTCAAAGAATTCATTAATAGTATTTGAATTTATTGGTACCTTGATTCCGCGGACTGGAACTTCGGTTAATTCACTTGAGGTCAAGTTTGCATAGAATTCACGAACTAGTTCCTCATCCACACTTGGTCTCTTTTCACAAAACAATTCCCAATTGAGTGCTTCGGCAACTTGACGAATACGTGCCATAAAGTCTCTGTAGTTGCTTTCCTTCAGTGTGAAGCCTTTCTCTGGATGCATCTGTTGATATTTGAAAATACTTTCGTATCTTACTTTGGCTTCTTCACAGTGAAATTTGTTTTGTGTTTCGTCAATTTGGGCGGAGGCACGAGTTCTCTTGAGAGGCATGATTAACCTGAACATAAGATGGAAAAAAATATTTTCTTAAAAATTTAATTTATAAAAATTATTAATTCTTCAATAAATTGAAAAATTGAAAAATTGAATAAAAATTAAACTTAAGGGAAGAAATTTATTCTTACCACCTTCTTCGTAAAAATTAAGAACTTCTAAAATAAAATATACTAATGAACAAAAGATGGAATTTTAAAAGGATGGTTGAAGGCTTTTGGCTTAGGTTGGGCAGATGGGTGCGTGGTAGGGGCTGCACGCAAATAGCAGCGCGCAAGGCCTTGCGGCAGGTAGGCCACGGGCATGCGCAGGTGCGGCGCGCAGGAGCAGGACACCGCCTGGGCTGGTCGGGTGTGCGGGGAGATGGTGCGCAGCAAGCAACGTAAGCTGGAGCAGCAGGCGTGAGGCCAAGACCTGGGCAGCTGCTGGAGCTGGGCGTGCGGCGTGGGCTGTGGCTGCTGGCCGAATGGCTATTGTGGCTAGGGGCTTGCGGCACTTTGGTGGTTTTGGGGTAGAATGGATGAGAAGAATGGAATAGATGGGTGGTATATATAATGGAAGGAGTAGGAATTAGAATAGAACTCTTAGATTAATTTAATAATTAAGAAATTCTAATTCTAATTCTACTCAAAGTTATCAACAATTAATAAAATGCATATGAAATTATCAATTAAATTATTAAGATAAACATAAAAATAAAATTAATCCTAATCCTAAGCTAAGTTGATAAAAAATAATATATAAATTATAATGGATATAATTATATATTAAAGTTTATCAATAATTTATAACTATGATATTAAGTAAAAATATTTATTCTAGATGCCTTAAAAATATTTACAAAAAGGGGCACCTAGTTTTTATCATTCACGAAAATAGCAACCATATTTTAAAATATTTCAATTAAGTCCCTAGACTTAATGAAAATTTGAAATTGAGTTGCAATTTAAAACTTGGGTCAAAATTGACTTTTTATTTGGAAAACCAAAAATTTATTTTGTTATTTAGGGAATAATTTCTCGAAAAAAATTATGTAAAAATTAATTCCCAGGAAAGATTGGATGGGTCACAAGCGGTCCCGCTTAAGTTCCAATCTCCTAGACAGAATTTATTTAAACATAATAAACCCGGAAATACACCCTAAACAATTTATTGAAAATAAGAAAATCTAAAGATCAGATAAACTGAACAAGATTTGGTCTCGTTCAGGTCTTTCTCCGTAGTAATGTTTCAAACGCTGAGCATTGACGTGAAAATTACCTCCCTTACCTTGGAGTTCAACAACTCCGTATGGATAGACGCGATGAATCGTAAATGGACCGGACCAATGTGATTTTAACTTACTTGGGAAGAACTTCAATCCGAAATTAAATAACAAGACTTGCTGACCTGCTTCAAACTCTCGAACTTGAATATGCTTGTCATGCCAATTCTTGAGTCTTTCTTTGAGTAATTTGGCATTTTCGTATGAAAACATTCGAAATTCCTCTAGCTCGTTAAGTTGGAGCATCCGTTTCTCTTTGGCAAGCTTAAGATCCAAGTTGAGTCATCGAAGAGCCCAGTAGGCTTTGTGCTCTAACTCCAAAGGTAAATGACAGGCTTTCCCAAAGACCAACCTGTAGGGTGACATTCCTAAAGGTGTCTTGTATGCTGTTCTGTAAGCCCATAAAGCATCATCTAGTCTCTTGGACCAATCTCGTCGGTTCGGGCAAACTACCTTCTCAAGTATGCCTTTGATCTCCTTATTTGCTAGCTCAGCTTGCCCATTTGTCTGCGGATGGTAAGCTGTAGCAACCTTATGTTTCACTCCATGTTTATCTAACAACCATTTTAACCACTTATTCACAAAATGGGCCCCTTCATCGCTGATAATAGCTCTTGGGGTTTCGAATCTTGTGAACACATGTTTCTGTAAGAACTTCATCACAACCTTAGCATCGTTCGTCGGATAAGCTTCAGCCTCGATCCACTTGGACACATAATCTACTGCTACCAATATGTACTTGTGACCAAAAGATGGAGGAAAAGGACCAAGAAAGTCAATACCCCAAACATTGAACAATTCTACCTCAATGATATTTGTTCGAGGCATCTCATTTCTGTTGGTGACATTTCCAACCCCTCGACATCGATTCTGACTCTTTACGTAAGCGTATGCATCCTTGAATAGTGTTGGCCAAAAGAATCCGGCTTGCAATACTTTGGCCACTGTACGAGTACCTCTAAAGTGTCCCCCACTCGGAGCTGAATGACAGTGGTATAAAATCTTCGGTATTTCATCTTCTGCCACACATCTCCTGATCATCTGATCTGCACACTTTTTAAACAAATATGGCTCTTCCTAGAAATAGTACTTCACATCGTGAAGAAACTTTTTCCTTTGCTGATACGTTTTATCAAGCGGCACCAAACCACAAGCTAAATAGTTAGCAAAATCAGCAAACCAAGGAATATTATGGACATGATTTACCTTCAGTATGTGTTCATCTAGAAATGTCTCTTGGATCGGTAAAAGTGGAGAATTTCCCTCTTGTGGTTCTAATCTGGATAAGTGATCCACTACTTGGTTTTCTATCCCCCTTCGATCTTGGATTTCTAGATCAAACTCTTGAAGTAGAAGCACCCACCGAATCAATCTCGGCTTAGCATCTTTCTTGGCTAATAAGTACTTAATTGCAGAGTGATCCGTATAGACAATCACTTTGGTACCTACAAGATAAGATCGAAACTTGTCGAAAGCAAACATAATAGCCAGTAACTCTTTTTCTGTTAGCGTATAGTTCAGTTGAGCTCCGGTTAGAGTTTGACTTGCATAGTAGATGGGATGAAAAACTTTGTTCCTTCACTGGCCCAAGACAGCTCCAATTGCGAAGTCACTTGCATCACACATCAACACGAATGGCAACTCCCAGTCTGGTGTGATGATTATGGGTGCCGTGACTAATCGACTCTTCAGATCATTGAATGCTTTTAAGCATTCCTCATAAAACTTGAATATCGAGTCCTTCTCCAATAATTTGCATAAGAGTTTAGCAACTTTGGAGAAGTCCTTGATAAATCTTCGATAAAAACTGGTGTGACCCAAAAAGCTCCTAACACCTTTTACAGATGTTGGAGGTGGGAGTTTCTCAATAACATCTACTTTTTCTTTGTCTACCTCGATCCCATGCCTCATTATCTGATGGCCTAAAACAATTCCTTCTCATACCATAAAATGACACTTTTTCCAGTTGAGTACGAGATTCGTTTCTTCGCATCGCCTTAGTACCTTAGCTAGATTGGCTAAGCAATCATCGTAAGTATCTCCGAATACTGAAAAATCGTCCATAAACACTTCCAAGTACTTTTCAACCATGTTAGTAAAAATAGACATCATACATCTTTGAAATGTAGCAGGTGCATTACATAAACCAAATGGCATGCATCTAAATGCAAACGTACCATACGGGCAGGTGAATTTCATTTTGTGTTGATCTTCCGGTGCTACTGTAATCTGATTATACCCTGAGTATCCATCAAGAAAATAATAGTAATCTCGTCCTGCGAGTCTATCCAGCATCTGGTCCAAGAACGGCAGAGGAAAGTGATCTTTCCTAGTCGCCTTGTTCAGCTTCCGGTAATCGATGCAGATTCTCCATCCCGTAACTGTTCTAGTTGGTATCAACTCGTTGTTCTCGTTCTCCACAACCGTGATACCTCCTTTCTTCGACACGCACTAGACTGGACTCACCCATGAACTGTCTGAGATGAGGTAAATTATACCCGCATCCAACCACTTGATAATTTCCTTTTTCACTACATCTTTCATGATGGGGTTCAGTCTTCGTTGTCCATCAATTGTTCCTCTCTCGCCATCTTCTAATATGATCTTGTGCATGCATACAAATGGGCTAATACCACGAATATTGGCTATGGTCCATCCGATAGCCTTCTTGAATTGTTTCAAAACTAAGATAAGTTTCTCTTCTTGTTCAGTAGTTAATTCTGCTGAAACAATCATCAGCAGAGTGAGTAGGCGTTACCTAAATAAACATATTTTAAGTGTGAAGGTAATACCTTAAGTTCTAACTTAGGTGGCTCTTCAATTGATGCTTTCGGCTGAATGTAATCTCTTTTCTCTAATTCCAAAGATTCAAAATGGGATTACAGATTAATTCCCTTTTGATTAGCTTCTAGCACAGCTAAGTATTCATCCTCCTCTTCATCGTTTGGAGGGTCAGATGTCAAAATTCGCTCCAGTGGGTCCTCAACACAGTTGAGTTCCCTCTCCACTATTAATTCCTCTAAATCGGATACTGCAGAACAATCATCCATTGTGTCAGGAAATCGTATAGACTTAAAGACGTTAAATGTTACCTGATCATCCTAAACACGCATAGTCAGCTCGCCCTTTTGTACATCGATAAGGGTCCTTCCAATTGCTAGGAACGGCCTTCCTAGGATAATTGGCACTTCTTTATCTGCTTCAAAGTCTAGAATTACAAAGTCAGCAGGAAAAATAAATTTATCTACACGTACCAATACGTCCTCGATTTTTCCTTCTGGATGCGCTAAGGATCGATCTGCTAGTTGAAGTGTAACCGTAGTTGGTCTAATTTCTCGTATCCCCAACTTCCTAAATATTGGCATAGGCATCAAGTTGATACTTGCACCTAAGTCACATAATGCCTTACCGCAATATGTTGATCCAATGTTGCATGGTATGGTGAAACATCCAAGATCCTTTAATTTTGGGGGTAGTTTGTCCTGAAGATATGCACTGCATTCCTTCGTCAGAGCTACCGTCTCAAATTCTCCAAGTCTTCATTTTTTAGACAAGATATCTTTCATGAACTTGACATAGTTCGGCATTTGCTCAAGTGCTTCAACCAACGGGATGTTGATGTGAAGTTGCTTGAGTACGTCAAGAAACTTCTTGAATTGAATCTCCTGCTTCGGCTTCTGAAGTCTTTGAGGGTAGGGTGGTGGTGGTTTCATTACTGGAACTGATTTTGGTTGATTCGTCTTTGGCGGCAATTCTGCACCTAACGATGTTGTTAGTTGATCAGAATTAGCTGGTCCTGGGGTTACTTTGTCGGTTTTTGCCGATTCTGGTTATGGTGAAACTGGGATTTCAACACTTGGTTGAACTTCTTTTGAATCTTGAGCGTCAGCTGGCTCCTTTCTAACTTCAATGGTGTTGGGCTCTACTATCTTTCCGCTTCTCAATGCCAACGCTTTACAATGTTCCTTCCCCGGATTTCTTGGATTATCCGTGTCACTAGGTAGAGCACCTTGTGGTTGGTTCCTGAGTTCAGTAGCAAGTTGGCCCACTTGATTTTCCAAATTCTTCAATGTAGCTGCTTGGCTCTGGATTAAGGCATCATTCTTTGCTATGTATGTCTTAAGCAAACTCTCCAAGCTATTGGATGCTTCAGCTTGAACTGGTTTCTGAATTTGTTGAGGGAAACTAGGTAGCTGGGTTGGTCTGGGTTGGGTATAAGTGGTACTGGTTCCAGCCCCTTGGTTACTCTAGGAAAAATTCGGGTGGTTTCTCCACGATGGGTTATAAAAATTTGATTGCAACCCTTGCCTTCCTCGGTTTTGGTTCTGATTACCCATGTAGTATACAGATTCTGGGTTTGACGGACATTCTTCAAACAGATGTCCCTCCCCACAATAGACACAGGCTATATTCTCAAATTGATTCGGCGGTTGTGCTACAAAACTATTAGACCCATTAGTAGTAAGGTTTTTAAGCATTGAAGATATTGATGATACCTGAGATGCGAGTGAAGTAAGAGCGTCTACTTCATGAATTCCAGTGACTCGTCTTCCTGACGCTGCTCGATTGGTTGGCAATTGATAATTATTGTTGGAAATCCTCTCAATTATTTCATAAGCCTCATTATAAGACTTAGAAAGGAGAGCACCATTAGCAGAGGTGTCCACTACCATCCTTGTGTGAGCGTTGAGACCATTATAGAATGTCTCAAGTTGAATGTAATGTGGGATTCCATGATGAGGGCATTTTCGTAATAATTCTTTAAATCTTTCCCATGCCTCATACAAGGACTCATCATCCATTTGGTGGAAGGCAGTGATCTCGTTCCTCAACTTAGCATTCTTGCTTGGCGGGAAATACTTCATAAGGAATCTCTCGGATAATTCTTGCCATGTAGAAATGGAGTTTGGTGGCAATGAATTTAACCAGGCACGAGCTCTGTCCCTTAACGAATATGGGAACAAATTCAATCGTAAGGCATCTTCGGGTAGTCCGGCTAACTTGAAAGAATCGCTCACTTCCATAAATAGTCTTAAGTGAAGATGAGGGTCTTCGGTAGGCATTCCACTGAATTGGCCCTATCGTTCAAGCATTTGGAACATGGTGGCTTCACTCAAATTGTTGTGCCTCAATTTCGGTCTCCTAATACCCGGATTAAGATCATTAAACACTGGCACGGCATACTGTCGTAAAGTTCTATCCCTATCATCAGCAATAAGGATAGGATTCTGAGCAGGGTTTGCTCCGTTTCCTTGATTCATATTCTCAAAGTTCATCTCTTCGGTCCTTCTCTGGGTTGCTTGTCTTCTTTGTTGTCGAAAGGTTCGTTCTATTTCAGGGTCTACAGGGAGTAAGTCAATAATCTGGTCAATACTCATAAACACCTGAAATAATCACAGAAGAAATTAAGTAAGTAAAAATTTCAATACGAAAATAAATAAACAAAAATGTAAAACAGATTCACAAATAATGACTTTGAAAAACAGTCCCCGGCAACGGCGCTAAAAACTTGGAACGGTGAAAATGTGCAAGTGTACACAATCGCAACAAGTAATAAAGTGACAAGTAAATGTCGAGTTATCGTACCCACAGGGACTGTGAAAAGAATTATTTATGAATGCAATTTAAAACACTTTGGTGAAGAAAAATATTTTGATTTAAGAAATATTTAAAAACTAAAGAAAACAAAGTAAAATAAAATAAAATAAAATAGAGTTCTAATGCACGATTTCAAAAGATGATTTTAATCAAGATGATATAATTGTGTTGGATTAATTACATTTCTTAACTTAGAATCATTAAATTCATGCTTATACTTGTTACTGAATAAATCACAAAGAACTCTCGGTAATTTGCTAACTTATGAACATATTTACAAATCAAAAATCCATTTATCTCTTGTACATATCCCTATGTCAATTCGACCGATTAAACATATTTATAAAAGTAAACATGTTATTGCACATACATACTTATTAAATTAAACAATCTCTCGCATATTCCTATGTCGATTCAACCGATTAATTCAACCTAATAAGCATATAAAAGACTATGTGAGGTAACAAAGTATCCTTACCTTGGAACAGTTTAATCACAAAAATCCTGCAAGTTGTGCAAGGCATATGTATCGCCAAATACAATACTAATTTAATCTTCAGCTACCTTAGAAGAATTAAACATGCACAGATTAAGTATTGTGTCCATTAATTACAATTTCAATGTGTTTAAATAATTAATTCTTTAGTTATCTAAACAATTAAAATGCCAGAATAACTTAAGCATGATTTTACTTAATCAAACATTTTACCGAGGCCTATAACAACATAAACACAATTTTAATAATTTAAGATGACGAAATGAAATCAACCCAACACGAATTAAATTCAAGCTAAGCTGATTAAATTAACCATTCCAATAGCATAAATATTCATAAACATGTTTTTCAAAACAACAACGAAATTTAAAGAGATAGGGAACAAGAAGCAAATCCGGTGTTTCTCCGTGGCTTGACTGATTGCTCCGTTCTTCATTCTCCGTTGTCCTCGGCTATCAAGGTGGCTTATGAACACTCCAATTGCTGCTCCAAATGGCTGAGAAAACACCTCTTTTCCAAGAGGAGAAATCGGCACAAGAAGGCTTGGTTTGTTCTTGGAAATAAAGAGACAATGGAGAGAAAAGAAGTGAGGAGAGAATGAGAATGTTGAAGGATTGATGGGTGCTTTGAATGATCAGCCAAGGGTGGTATTTATAGATGAATGTGGCTGCTAAAAATAGCAAATCCCATCAGCCAAAGAGCCCTCCCTTGGCCGGCCATCTATGTGGCAAAGTTGATGGCTTCAACTTTGCTAAATATGGCATGGGGCAAATCTACAAAGCCACTATATTTGGAGGGGGTTGAATGCAACTTTGACAAGTCTTCAAGGGCCTCTTTGCAAGCTTAATTAATCAGCTAATAAGCTGATTTGGGTCAGAATATGGACGGTTTGGGCTATCCAATTATTTGCTCGGTTCAGTTCAATCGGTTTGGTTCTACTGATGCGGTTCAACTGGGCCTTTTTCATAATTAATTAAGATTAATTTATTTAGCCCAAATTAAATTTGGAATAAATTAAAATTAATTATATTATGATTAAATATTCATAATTGGACCGTCTTGGGCTGGAAATAAACTCGCCTTGATACTTCAAATTGCTTCTCGGGTTTATTCTTCGAGCAGTGTTTGCCGAGCCAATTTTCGCCCTTTGTGCGAATCTGTCGAAAATAGTCAAAATAAATCAAAATTAACTATAAAATTAATTAAAATTCATCATGTTCATATTTTTAGCACAATTTAATTATTTTATAATATTTAATCATTTTTCGATAAGAATTAAATTGAAACTGCATAAATTCGAGATAAAAAGGGCATGAAAAAGTGTATAAATTTTCGTGTTTCCAGTACATGCCAACTTAAAACAAAAACGGGATATACAAACTTTGCTGAGTCCGGGATTATCAACTGGATGCTAAAGTCGATGCTCAAGATTTAGGATTGAACCTAACCTACGCACGGAAAACAAACTAGACGCTGAGTGATAAAATTCAGTGGTATTTCCAGAATTCAAGGAAACAGAAGCAAGTTAAGTCAATTAAAACTCTTAACCAACATGCTATTCAACCATTTACCAAACTTCATACTATAATGGTACCATTTATACCATGTGACTCATTCTATACTTGTTCAACTAACTAATATAAAAATACATCATGTTAAATACCATTTCTCGAATTGAATCAATTAATTTGTCACATTTTCATATCAATTATCAATAGCAATTTAATTCATATAACGATATCAAATTTACATTTTAAATCCCTATAAACTTGACTCAGATTTCAAAACGAATATATGAATTAGTCCAACATGCATCCCTATCTGGCACTGTAGTGCATCATCAGATAAACCAAAAGAAATATACCAGCACACATAGTGCATCATCGGACAAACCAAAACAATTATATTGGCACACACAATGCATCATCAAATGAACCGAAATATAACCTGTACATTTAATAGGCAACCAATTTCCAATTTCATTATATGTTCAATTCACATTTTATCAATCTCAATTCATCATCAGTTCACTATTACAATATTGTATATAACATATCTCAACCAAATTTCATATCAACTTCATATATCAGGTAAGTCATGCAACTTTCTATTCTATTCAATTTTGTCATCTATCTCGGTATACCATATCAAACATCTCATCTTAACTCATACAAACATTATATACTTACCTCATAACTAAATCATGTAATTTAACATGAATAAGCAATAATTAAATTGAATGGGGTAATAGAAATACAATCCGAAAGCTCGTGTCACTCGTCGTTAGCTTTCGCCTTTCATTTCCCTTTTGATGATTCTGCATTGTTTTTAGCTACTAATAATAATCTAACAATACATAATATTAAATTGCAGCTCAAATCACAAACAATTACAAAGTCACACATATTTTGTAATTTATTCAATTTAGTCCCTAAAATGGGGACTAACCTAACTTTCAATTTAAAGCTCCAAATTGAAATATGATTTCACTATTACCCATTAGAGACCTCCTATTTATTATTACTACTACCAATTTTACATTTTATTCAATTTGGTCCTTATGAAGAAAACAAAAAATTAAATTTTACAATCTAGTCCATTTTTACATCTAAGCTTAAAACCTATCAATTTAACACCAATTTATTCAAGAAATCAACAATGGAAAGTTTAAAGAACTTTAAAAATTTTATAAATTGGTACATGGGCTAGCTAAATCAATCTCCCACAACCTAAAAAACATAAAATTACAAGAAAATGACCTAGCAATCTCACCTGATCAAGGGTCAAATGTGTAACTTCCAAAAATGGTTTTTCTCCTTTATTCCTATGGTGTTTCAGTGTTCAGAAGATGAAAAAAGTGTTAACATTCTCTCAGTTTCCACTTATAAGCCACATATACTTTTAATTCTAACCTTAATTACCTAATTAAACTTAATTTAATTAATTTGATGTCCCTTAATTAAACCGTCCACTAACACATATTGGCATGGTCTAATTGCTATTTTAGACCTTTGATTAATTGAAATTTAAGTCCTCAAGACATTTTCTAATTCAAAATCTATAGCGATTGTACTTTACAATTTAATCCTTGAACCTTAATTAAGCAATTAATAGAAAAAATTGAATTAACAAACTTTAATATTCTTTTTTAAAAACTTTTCAAATATTTTAATTTAATATTCAAGGATCGAATTTATGAAAATAAGGTTCTAAAACCACATTTTTCGACTCCATTGACTTTCAAGTCGTTACATGAATTACTTCCTCTATCTATCTCTTCAATATCATGTCAAAAATATAAAAGTTTTCATGAGAAATCTCTACTTTATCATCACTTCCATACTTATCTAACAAGATTAAACATGAAAACATAATAAAACATTGATATTCATACATTGTTCTCTTGATTTTAAGCCTTAACTTGATTTTCTCTCTCCTAAAACTTCTATTTTTCCTTAATCCAAGTTGATATTTATATTCACCATAGTCTTCTTATCATTTTTTCATCTAGATGGCTATGGAAATTCTTTTAATTTCTCGGTGAAAATGATGAATTTTGATGGAAAAGGACCAAATTGTAAAGAAAGCAAACTTTGTTTCTTTCATTCATCCATGGTGGACACGAGATGGAGAAAAAGAGAATGAAAAATTCTCTACACAGTTCATCTAAAATATCTATTCATTTAAATAAATAATATAATATAATATAATACTAAAATAATATTATTTATAATCTAACTAATCATTTCTCAACACTTTTCATCCATAATTATTACACTTGATAATTTTTTAATTTGAGAAATGACCATTTTTTCCTTCATGATTCTCTACAATTCCATCCTTGAATCACTATTCACTTTTGGTAAAATCGTTATTTAGTCCCTCACATTTCTTCACTTATTCAATTTGGTCCATGATTAACAATTTTGTTACAAGAAATTGGGTTATTTTCACTTTTGGTCTATCAACTTCTCATATTTACATTTCAACACTTCAAATTTTGAATATTTACACTTGTCACAAAACTTTTCACTTCTCTACAATTTAGTCCCTACTTTATTAATATATCAGAACACACTTCTTAATTAAAATTTCTTTGGCATTCATCAATCTTCTTTTTTATCAACTATATTCCTTTTTTTACTTTACTGAGGAATTCATTATGCATGATTCTCACTTAATGCTACTTTTATAACATATTGATCCATCTCCTCAGTAGTTGTATGCATTGAGGGGCTAATGTGACAAGCTTTTCCAACCACATGCACTATACTTAGCGATAGCATATTGATCCATCTCCATTATACATCAGGTTTTACCATAAATCTTTCTATGGTTTTCCTTTGACGACACGACACTTGAGAATTGATGACACTCGTACTCTACATCAACGTTACTAAGTTAGATTGTTGTCTCTTTGTCTATTGAAAGGTCGATTAATAAAACAACCTCTTCTAGTGCAATATTTATTTCCCTGCATGAAAAATGAAATGTATGTGTTTTCAACTTCCATTTTTCCAACAAGGAAAAAACAAATTCATGAATGATATTGAACTTTGCCATTATTGATACCACATGTAACACCCCTTACCCAGTCTGATCGCCGGGCCTGTAACACCCTAACCCGAGACCGTCGCCAGAATAGGGTTAAGAGGCGTTACCGAACGACCATAATAATTCACATCCATTCCACGACAAAAAGTCTATCATCAATTATACATACTCAAATACTAACATACAGTCCCTCATCTAGGTCTACGAGACCTTAAACAAGTGTTAGAAAGGGGTCGGGACTAAACCAAACACTAATGAAAGTTTTCAAAATTTCAAATATTCTTCAAAACTGTTGAAGTCACACGCCCGTGCAATCAGGCCGTGTGCCTCACACGATCACCAGACACCCCCATGTGTCCAGGCCGTGCCAAAGCAAAGCAAGTATTCTGACTTTTCCACACGGTCACCAGGCACGCCCGTGTGCTAAGGCCGTGTACTCTTAGGCAATATACTGACTTATTCACACGGCTACTAGGCACGTCCGTGTACCCTGGCCGTGCATACTTAGGCTATCTACTGAATTTATCCCACGGTCACTAGGTACGCCCGTGTGCCATAACCGTGTAAACAAAACAAGCCATTTGCAAGGCCAATTTGCCACCAACACATGGGTTTACCAACAAGCTTTAATACAATGCCAATTTATGCTTCTATATGCAATCAAACTTACCATTCCATGCATTATTCAACCACCAACTATACCATCTACTTCCATGCTCATTATCATTACAATTAAGACCATTCAAAGTGACATTTATACATCTCAAAACATATGTAATTCAAGCATCATGTAATCCATATCAAAATTCATTTTCAACCACATCTTTCATCAACTACATAATCATGAAATATATCAAACTCAGAACTCATTCATAGTTTCAACATCATTCAACTTCCAAGCCAAATCACATGGTAAGGATATAAACATTTCCCAAAACATACAATAACTTCTAGCCTATACATGCCATATTTCATCTATATACATCTTTCCAAAAGTACCAAAATAGATTACCGATAGTGTGATAGAGATGCTGACGATTTCCGGATCCGAGCTAGCTTTACTGACACTATAAAACAGAGAAACAATCACACAGTAAGCTTTCAATAGCTTAGTAAGTTCGTAACATAATACATTATACCAGAACATGCCATCACATAAATTAATTTACAATCACATATATCATACCATCCAACTATTATGTTCAATTAACTCTTCCATACACACATTCATAGTTTCATCAACCACATAGGTTCCGAGCATACCTTAGCCAACACTTAGTTGTCGATTACATATGCTATTCAATACTCACTATTTCATTCCGATCAACTATCTTCCTTTCTTCGATTCAACCGCACACTTAGTGCCCAAATAGTTAGCTGAAGCTTAATTAGCATCGCACACATAGTGTATCCATATCAAACCGATCTTAAATCGGTATCGCACACACAGTGCCAACCATAAAGTCGAAGCTTATATTGTTCCGCACACACAGTGCTAACCATTTCGGTCACATTTCCAAAGGCACACACTTAGTGCCACATAAATCGAGCCCTCACATAGCATTCACATTTCAATATTATCATACCATTCATTTCACAACATTAAACATAGCTAAATACACGTATTATGTCCGAACTTACCTCGGACGTCGAAATACCGAAACAGTCGACTAATCGAACACTTTATCTTTGCCTTGATCTCGATCCTAACCTCTTCTCTCTTGGTCTATACACATTCAAATTCAATCCATTCAATCACCAAATCGTTCATTTTAGTTCAAACACACATATTTAGGGCATTTTATAAAATAACCCTCACATTTTCACATTTCGACACTTTAGTCCCTAATTCATAAAATCATCAAATTCACATAATTTCTTTCCACATAAGCTTAGCCGAATTTCCCTTGTTTTCATACAAACCCTCACATTTAAATTATTTCACATTTTAATCCTTCAATTTCTCATTTTCTCAATTAAGCCTAAAATGCTCAATTTCACTAAAAATCCCAATACAAACTATGTTAACCCAACACCAAGTTTTCATATTTCACTATCAACTAGCACATAGCTCAAGCATTCATCAATGGCTCATCACAAAAACATCATCAATTCACAAAATTACAACATGGGTTAACTAGAACACGAAGCAATGATTACGAAAATGTAGAAATTAACAAAAACAGAGCTCAATACATACCTTGATTTTGAACAACTATGGTCGAATACCCCAAAGCCCTATTCCTTTCTTTTTCCTTCAAATTTTCGACAAGAAATATGATAACATGGCTTCATCTTTCTTTTGGTTTTAATTATTATTATCTAAATTATCAATTCACCAGTTTGCCCTTTTCTTAGTCATATAAAACAAATTTACCTTATGGTTATCTTGTCATTTAAACATCCACTATCTTAAAAATGGATTAATAACAACATAAAGTCTCCACCTTAAAAAGCCATCAACAATTAGACACTTAAAAATCAGCATACAACTTTTATACCTTATGCAATTAAGTCATTTCTCTTAATTCGACACACAATCGATAAAATTACCACACAGAACTTTCACACAGACTATATCACATATAATCAACACCAAAATAACATTAAAATATTATTCCAACCTCGAATTTGTGGTCTCAAAACCACTATTCCGACTAGGGTCTAAACCAGGCTATTACAGGGCCAGACTTACAGGGTGCTACCACAACCACTAGAGCAATCACATACACAAAAAAGTTCTATTAGAATAGATTTACTACAATCCGCACATCGATATAATTCACACTATGTTGACCAACACAAATGTCAAACAGATGAAATACGAGTAGACCTCGCGGGCAAATACAACGCGAATAGTCTCGCGTACAAACATCTCACGAACAGTCCTATTACGGTGTGTCTAGACTCCGCGTAAAGAAATATGGCATATAGCACCTGCGGATAGACTTATAGCAATTTGACTTGGCAAACTCATACATACTGTAACACCCCTAACTCGTAACCGTCGCCGGAATAGGGTTAAGAAGCATTACCGGACATTTCAGAACTTTTACGATCATTTCACAATCATAAGATATAATGTCAACATATCATAGCAAATCATATTCATAAAGTCCCTTTAAAAGGTCTACGAGACCTTTAACATGCATTAGGAAGGGGTCAGGACTAAATCGAGCTCATACAAAATTTTTCAAAACTTAAGATTTTTCAAAGTTACAGAGGTCACACGCCCGTGTGGGTAGGCCGTGTGCCTCACACGGCCTTAGACACACCCGTGTGTCCAAGCCGTGGCAAAATAGGGCATATATACTGACTTGTCTACACGGCCGAAGACACGTCCGTGTGCTTAACTCGTGGTCGACACTGACTTATTTCACACGACCGGTCACATGCCCGTGTGTCCAGCCCGTGTGTGAGTCTGACTTGTTTTGATTTGCAAACTTAAGAGACACGGTCGAGCCACACGCTCGTGTGCTCAACCGTGTGGGCCAATATAGGCCATTTGCAAGGCCAATTTTCCGCCCACACTTTGGGTCACACCTACAAGCATCAAACTATTCCAAAATCATACCTCAAATGCATTCAAGATATACTAAAACATGCATTATTTAACTCTTTATAATATCATTTATTCTATGTACAAAATCTAACTCAATCATACTAATTCAAAACACAAACTTCACAGCAAAGACATGCTAATCATTCATCATTTTAATCCGATTCATTTCAAAGCATTTCATAACATATCAACTTCCATATTAACTATAAACTTACCGTAAATTTACCATTTCGCTAAACCAACCATGAAACCATCAAACCATACCAAATTATGCAACATATAGCTTGAACTACTCATTCATAAACATATTCATGATCAAGCCATATCACATGGCTATATTTACACATCTCAAAATATAATTAAAACTCACTAGACTATACATGCCATACTTTATATATATACTTTCTCAAAAGGTACCAAAATATAGTTTGATAGTGTGGTGATGAACCTCGACAAACCCCCGAGCTTCTCGTAGCTTTAATAATCTATAAAACATTGAACAAACATACACACAAAGTAAGCTATCATAGCTTAGCAAGTCATAAGCAAATAATATACAAATAAACATTTTCATTAAGTCAACTAGCCAAATCAAAACAAACTTAACCAAATGTACACCTTTTATGTTTACAACCTCAAATATTATCTCATTCATAATAACGTTATATCATCAATAACCAAGTACACATATAATAAATAGCACATATAAATTTCCCTCTTATCATAATTAATTCGTATATTCATTTCAACCACAAATACTTACCTTACTTTCATATTAATAAAACATAGTACGTACCTGAATCTCTTAGGTCGTTTTCACATTCGATTTTAGCTTGATAATGCCCGTTGAACCATTCGAAATTAATAAGGATACTTGGATAGTCGGAAGGCTCGTACAATGCCAACGTCCCAGACGTGGTCTTACATGTAATCACATATCGATGCCACTGTCCCAGACAGGGTCTTACACGAATCAAATACGATGCCAATGTCCCAGACATGGTCTTACACGTAAACACAAGTCAATGCCAACTTCCCATATGTGGTCTTACACGAAATCACATATCGGAATCCTATGTCATGACATATGTATCCTAACTATTCCTAAGGTTCGTATGGGACTTTCAGACGTCGAAACACAATCATTTCAGGCTCGTAAATATTGCTCCCATGCTCAATTCATTTTAGCATATTAATTTACACAAATAAAAATTCAATTCGACACTATTAAAATTAGATACAATAGAATTTAAAAACATTATTTACTTATGAACTTACCTCGAATAATGACGGATGAAATCGACTACTTTCGACTTCCCCCGATCTAATTTCGATTTGTAACACCTCGAATTTGGCCCTAGAAGGAATGGGCCTTGAGTGGGGGATCAGCTAGGAGACTGCACATAAAAGTTTATGCGTGCAAGAAAATGACACAAATTGCTTGTTTGCTTTAATGGCTAAGTGATTTGGGTGTGTATGGGAGTGTTTGAGAAGCCTGGGTTCAAGTCTTGACCCTTGCAAATTTTTTATTTTTCCCTTAAATGAACCTAGACACTGGCACTTAGGCTTTATTAATAATAATGTTTGGTTAATGACACAAGAAGAGCTTGTGGCCTAGTGGCAAGTGGCGTGTTGGGTATCTATGAGGTCTGAGGTTCAAATCATGGGATAAGCAATGGAGTGTTTATTTTGCTGCTTGAGCTGGGAAGGTGGAAGAGTTGGACTGAAACACTGCTGATGAGGTGTTTGAATTGGTCATAGAGAGATTGTAGGAGCAAATCGTGGAGAGGATTAAGGGAGAGTATTGTGGAGAGAATCAAGGAAATTTAAAAGTTGGTGTGTTGTAGCCGAACAAGGAGTCTTGAGCATGCAAATTCGGCTAGGAGGGGGTTTCTGAGTGCTTTCTCTGCTCTTGTTCGGTTTTGGGCACTTTTTGGGTGTGCCGAATTTCTTTGCTGAGGAGTTTCCCCCATTTTGGTCAATTTCTGTCACCGGTTTTTGGGACTTTCTTCCTTTTTTTCTCTTTAGTGCCGAAACTTCAACTTACCACTCGTGTATTTTTCTTTTCTCTTGTAATTGACCATTTCCTTCTTCCTTTTTTGCACCAGCATCTACCGAACCCTCCCTCTCTTTTCTACTCTTCTCAAGTTTCGGCCAATTGCCTAATCATCCCTTCTTGATTATTAAATCTTTCAGCCAAACCTACCACCCTAGTCTTGGGATTCTTTCTCTTCTTCGGTTTGTGACTGAAAGCTCTCCCCTCTCTGTTTCGATCTTGCAATGGCTCTGACAATCGGTAAGTGATCAAGGGCTACTCTCTGCTTTTCTTTTAAAACCGAATGCACCTGTGTTCTTCTATTCTTTTTTCAAACTGAATAACCTTACCGACTGATTGTTATTTCATTCTTCACTACTGCACTCATTACGATTCAAGGGGTTCCTCAGGAGTGCAGAGGCATTCATGATTCTTCTTTCGTCTTTCAATTGAATGTTTGGGGGGTAAGTTGGCTTGTTGGCCGGTTGTGCTACATTTTTAATATTAGGGTCTTAAGTCTTATTCTTGTAAACAACCCAGTCTTATAGGTTTCATTGCTTGAGCAGATAATCGGCGAGGTCGTGAGATCGATTCTTAACCGGCGATCTAAGGGCATTAAGTTATTCTTGTTCCTTCAAGGTGAGTAGTGAGTGACGATTTGGGTTTAAGTATTGTGAACGCTAATGATTGGAAAACTGACGGTACACCTTGAACGAATGTAGGCCTTGGTGTGGTGAACTGTTCACTCGACTTTGCAGACAGGTGTGTAACCGTACCCTGCAAACGGTAATAGGCGTAAAAGCCGGCAAAGTGTGTAATCACACTATCTCCGCTGTGAATCGGCAAAAGTCGAAAAGCCAAAACTTCAGCATTTGAGGCCTCACGAGCGTGCGATCACTCGGGTGGTAAAACTGAGCCCACAACCGTGGGCGGTAGACTGAAGAGGCCACCACGAAGGTTCTCGTGCACTTGGGCCAAAATGGGCCGTGTGGGCCCAATGGGCTCGTGGGCCCTACACAGATAAAATTTACGAAAAGTGGCAGAAACTGGATTGGGCTATGTAGATCACATAGCCGTGATCGAATTTGGGCCAAATGGGCCACACGAGCGTGTGGGCCCACTTGGGCCGAATATTGGGCTTTGAGCCCATTTACACTATTTCGACCAAATAGATTATCTGTGTCGCTCGAGGCGACTGTAGACCTTCGAAAAGGTCGTTAACTGTACTGAAATACCCCTACTGAGTAAAATGACCAAAATGCCCCAAAATGGTGAAATAACTATTTTACCCCTAATAGATGAAAATGATCGATATACCCTCATACGGTAGAATGACCGATATACCCTCATAGGGTAGAATGACCGATATACCCTCATAAGGTAGAATGACCGATATACCCTCATAGGGTAGAATGACTGATATACCCTTATAGGGTAGAATGACCAATATACCATCATAAGTTAGAATGACCGATATACCCTCATAGGGTAGAATGATCGATATACCCTCATAGGGTAGAATGACCAATATACCCCCATAGGGTAGAATGACCGTAATACCCCATAGGGTAAAATGACCGTAATACCCCCATAGGGTAAAATGATCGTAATACCCCTGTAGGGTAGAATGACCGTAATACCCCTATAGGGTAAAATAACCGTAATACCTCTGTATGGTAAAATGACCGTAATACCCCTGTAGGGTAAAATGACCGTAATACCCCCATAGGGTAAAATGACCGTAATACCCCCATAGGGTAAAATGACCGTAATACCCCCGTAGGGTAAAATGACCGTAATACCCCCATAGGGTAAAATAACCTTAATACCCCCATAGGGTAAAATGATCGTAATACCCCCATAGGGAAAAATGACCGTAATACCCCCGTAGGGTAAAATAATCGTAATACCCCCATAGGGTAAATGACCGTAATACCTCAGTAGGGTAAAATGACCGTAATGCCCCTGTAAGGTAAAATGACTGTAATACCCATGTAGGGTAAAATAACCGTGATGCCCCTGTAGGTAAAATGACTGTAATACCTCTGCTAGGTGAATTGACCGATATACCCCTAAAAGGTAAAATGACTATTTTGCCCCTCGAGGGTAAATGATTGATTTGTCTGCGTTGTAAATGATTGATTCGTCTGTGACGTAAATGACTGATCTGTCTGTGATTTAAATGACTGAGTTGTCTGTGATTTGTATGACTAATTCTGAGCATGGCATTTTACATACACGACATACTGCATGGGGTTGGGATACTGTTATGGAGGAAGTATCTTGGTGGCTCGCCACAATCATCTTGATATGGTGGCTTTACCACATATACTGTTACTCGCAGCTTTCTTTGCGATACTATCTTGGCGCTTTGCTACGATACCATTCTTTGGCGACTTTCTTTGCGATGCTACTGATGGCTTTATGCTGATCATATTACCGTTACTGATGGTTGTGTGCTGATCTTATCACTGCTACTGATGGCTCTGTGTCGATCATATTACCATTATAGATGGTTGTGTACCAATCATATTACTACTACTGATGGCTTTGTGCCAATCATATTACTGTACTCATGGCGTTGTGCCATTCTGTTTATGGCTTGTAGCCATTTTGTTTATTACTGGCAGCTTTGCTGCGATACTGATTAGTGCCGCAATCGGTGCTAATATTGGTGTGAGGGCTAGATGGGTCGATTTTATCCCCACATGGTGTGTTGGTTGGTACAGGTAGTGTGTTGGCTGGACTGGGATAGGTTGTAACACCCCAAACTCGGCTTAGAAGTTAGGCCCGAATCTGGCGTGTCACATGGAAGTGTTTTTCGAAACCATATTTCTTGTTGTTAAAACTTGTTTGAGAGTCAAAGCCTCTTTGTTAAAACTCAAAACACTTAAGCAATTGTTATCCACTTGAAAACGTAATTACTTTTAAAACCTTATCTGTTGCGGAAGCATATTTACAATAAACAGTTTACGAAAACGTGATGCTTAAAAATTGAGCTACGGAAGCATTTTAAAAACGTTGCGGGAACGTAGTGTTTTGAAGACAATTATCATTTTGGAAATCATATTCCACTTTTAGCAGTTATAAAACATCATAAATAAATATTTAAAACTAGAGAGGCCTTATTACAACCCAAATTAAAATATTAAAAGTAAATAATCAAAACAGTAAGCATAAGTAGTGTGTGGTCTTCTTCGAGTCCCTCGCAGCTCCGATCCATCTTAGGCTGGGGATTACCTGATAGGAATCGGAAGTTAATCCGTGCTCCGAACACTGTTCTGCGCAGAAGCCAACAATGATCACACCCTTGACCCTCAAGGGGCGTGTCGATCAACTTCGGTCACCACCACCGCGACCCAACCACATACAGATCAACGAATGATCCAACGCCTGTAACACCCCACACTCGGCCCAAACACCACGACCGGATCTGGCATGTCACTAAGAAGACTTTATAAAACATGTCGCGTTTTGTTTTGTTTTAAAAACATAGTTTTGGCGTTTATACGGGAAAAACTTATTAGGTTGATAAATTGTAAAAGAAATAAATTTTATTTAATGCCTTAATGAATATAAAACTGGAATTTTCCTTTGATTTTTATCAATTTAGTACATGCCTTAGTTTACCCTTTTACGTAGGATTTTAGATGTCCAAAAACCCGAAAACCCAAAAGAAAACATAAAAGAATTATAATAACCGGTGGCCTTGTTACAATAAAATTTAAACCCACTAATTAAAAATATTAAAAATAAATAAACTAGTAAAGTCTTTTGCTGAATCAAAATAATCCCTCGCATGGCCACCTTGCGCTCTTCTCCAACCCGGTCTCGATGGACTAGGTGCTACCGAAAGATGTTAAATAATGGGGTGAGTCGCGAGACTCGGTGTGTGCAACCCTCGTGCACCATCGAGTTGGGCCTTAGCCCCACAAAGCAGATAATAGAGTATAATATATCGAGAAAATATGCAAAGCCCAACCCAATCCTAGGTTTCCATCCGCTACACACCACCCTTACCTGCCAATCACACCATTGGGGATTTCTACAATCAACCCACACCGCTACACACCATCGATGGCAGTCATGCTGCAGATAGCTACTCATCGTCAGATCATTGCAATAGCCACTACAACAGATCATGGCATTAGCCACTACAACAGATCATGGCAAAAGCCACTACAACAGATCATGGCAAAAGCCACTACAATCAGAACACTTCCCCTTTCATCAATCACCCAACCCCATGCAATCACAGAAACCGGCATACATGTTCATCATACCAAATCGACAGAAACATTCACTTTAGAATGACATAGATCACTAACCTGGTGATTCGCCTTTACCCTCATCGGGTTTTCAACAGCCATGCCGGTATTTCGACATTTAGCAGAATATAACAGATTTATAAACATATACTAACAAGCAATCCAAATGGTGTGAGAATGTTACACACCTGATTAATACGTAGGACTACCCTCTATGTCAATACCCTCACTAATCAGATCTACTGCCCTTTGTCTACAACTTTGCTCAAAATCCGGAAGAACGCGAAGATAAGGCCTCTCCTATATTCAGCCAAGGGTTAGTGTTTGCCCGAATTATATGCTTAAATTAACAGATCTCCTTACCTAAAATGATTAGATCCCGAAAGTAGGATGATTCGAGTGCTACCGATTTAGAAACCTATGCGACTAGATCTTCTTCAAATCCCGGAATGCCGCCCATAAAAGAAAATGTGAGATTAGTCAACCGTCTAGCCATTCGGCTATGGTCTCCAAAAGCTAGAAAAGATTGAAAGAATAACATAATCGACACTTACCACTTCAGAAGATTTCGGCTACCCCCTTGCAGGAAGATTCGACAATCACAGAAGAAGATCGAAGCATAGAAGATTAGAGATCTAGGAATTTTGGCTTTTAAGAAAATCCCGAAAAAGATGAACAAAAAGCCTGATGCATTTTTGGCTTTTAGAAGAACTGAGTGAGGAGTTTCGGTTTTGGCTTAGGAAAAGAAAATAAAAGAGCCTTGGAGATTTCGGCTAGGAAGTAATTTCGACAGAAGAAGAAAAAGAATAGAAAAGTTTCGGCAATAGAAAAAACTGAGAGAGAGAGCTTCAGAGAAAAGAAGAAGAAAGGGAAAAACTAACAGAATTCGGCTTTGCCTAACTCTATCTAGCTGTCCCCCCCTTTACACACACAGTCCCATATTCGGCCACCTCTATCCTCCTAGATAGCTCCTCATCCTTTCCCTTATCCTTATCAGAACACCTATCAAAAGAGACTTAATTAACTCCAACTCCTCCCTCCTTTATCAGCACAATATCCACATATTTTAAACATTAAAAATCCCTAACTTTTAGCCTTGTTGCCGTCCCCCCTAGCTCCTCTTTAAGTGCCGAATTTGGCCCAATAACTTGGGCTCCAAGCAACCAAAACTTGGGCCTTCTCCATCCACTAGTGACGCCCCCCCTTTTCTCCTCCATGGTGCCACCCTACTTTGGGACCACAAGCCCAATTTGACATTTTAAACAACCAAAACCTTATTTTAAGCCCTAGAGTATCTAAACAGAATATTTAATCAAGGCTCTCACTTAAACACGAACCCAATTTGCACCTCAAATTCTCAAATTGACATATTAAACGTATCCACTCATTAAACGCATAGGCCCAAAAATTCAGGATGTTACAGTTCTACCCCCTTAAAGAAATTTCGTCCTCAAAATTTCCAACTAACTATCAATCATACTACCCAAGTCTCACCACTATGCTTCCGCTGCGAACTCTAATTCTAAAGCCAAAAGAAACACTTAGGATAATATGATAGAGTATGCACCGGTATTTGCATCTAGAGCATCCTCGTCCCCTTGCACTCATTCTTCCGATTAACGTTTATCTGGTTAGAAATTTTATGAATTAATAGTTTTCTTCCACTGATTAACCACGAACAGTCTTATGAACAGTAGTTTAAGAGTAGTTCTTTCGAATTCAGAATTACATCTACAAGTTTCAGTCTTAAGTTTGTCTCCTAGTTCTAGGAACCACACACATCAACCATCAACATACAGAGGACATCCATGAACCCATATTCAACACATAGGGTATTTTAGTCATTTCACTACCTAGGGGTATTTTCGTAATTTTATCCTATAGGGTATTTTTTGTAATTTTCCGAAATAGGGTTCCTTGGTGATTTTGTGAAAGAAGGGTATTTTGGTAATTTTGTAATCCGGGGGTATATTGGTAATTTTACAATTTGGGGGTATTTCTGTAACCCTACAAATCAGGGATATTTTGGTCACTTATAAATCAGGGGTAATTTAGTAATTTTACAAAATAGGATGGCTGGTCCCTTTCGGGTTTTAGTTATAAATTTTGGCCTGTCAACAAATCCTCGTGGCTAGGGTGAACAGTCACTACGCACCAGGTAGGATTCCAGCGAAGAGGAGGTGAGTCACTAGGACTGCTTAAGTACCAGGCTCTTCTGGATCCAATCCTAGACATGCGCATGCCTGTTGCCACACCCTAGTCTTGTGACTTGTCTACAGGTTTGTTCGGTTGGATTAAGTCTTATGCAATTGAGAGTTGTTTAACTAGGCCTAAGGTCCATCAAGCTCTAATTAAAATAATCTACGCCTCTTAAAGCCCATCAAGCCCACACATATATATAACACACAGTGAGTTCTGAATACTTACCTGGCAGACTTGGGCTGAAGACACAGGTGCCATGCCGAGAAAACCCTCCTGTGTTATTTATAAACATGCATGTTTTCAAAAACCCAACTTTAGAAAACATTTTGAGCCCAAAACCCCAAAGCTGAGTTTTGAACTGGGCTCTGATACCAATTTGTAACACCCCAAACCCGGCCCAAACACCATGACCGGATCTGGCATGTCACTTAGGGCGATTTTAAAAGATGTCGCAATTTCGGAAAATATTTTTCTTGAGTTTAACACTTTATTCGAGAAAACTAAATGGTTGGATGATTTGTAAAAGATATACATTTTATATTTATACCTTAGTGGATTAAAAATCGAAATTTGATACATGCCTTAACTTAATTAAAACGTAAAATGTAAATGTCTAATAATAATAAAAGCCCAAAACAAACGAAAATATGAAGCTAGTGGCCCATGGCCTTATTACAATGAAATTTAAACCCACTAATTAAAAATATTAAAAATAAGAAAACCCTACTGTGTTATTTATAAACATGCATGTTTTCAAAAACCCAACTTTAGAAAATGTTTTGAGCCCAAAACCCCAAAGCCAAGTTTTGAACCGGGCTCTGATACCAATTTATAACACCCTAAACCCGGCCCAAACATCACGACCGGATCTGGCATGTCACTAAGAAGACTTTATAAAACATGTCGCGTTTTGTTTTGTTTTAAAAACATAGTTTTGGCGTTTATACGGGAAAAACTTATTAGGTTGATAAATTGTAAAAGAAATAAATTTTATTTAATGCCTTAATGAATATAAAACTGGAATTTTCCTTTGATTTTTATCATTTCAGTACATGCCTTAGTTTACCCTTTTACGTAGGATTTTAGATGTCCAAAAACCCAAAAACCCAAAAGAAAACATAAAAGAATTATAATAACCGGTGGCCTTATTACAATAAAATTTAAACCCACTAATTAAAAATATTAAAAATAAATAAACTAGTAAAGTCTTTTGCTGAATCAAAATAATCCCTCGCATGGCCACCTTGCGCTCTTCTCCAACCCGGTCCGATGCACTAGGTGCTACCTGAAAGATGTTAAATAATGGGGTGAGTCGCGAGACTCAGTGTGCAACCCTCGTGCACCATCAGATTGGGCCTTAGCCCCACGAGCAGATAACGAGTATAATATATCGAAAATATGCAAAGCCCAACCCAATCCTAGGTTTCCATCCGCTACACACCACCCTTACACCGCCAATCACACCATTGGGGATTTCTACAATCAACCCACACCGCTACACACCATCGATGGCGGTCATGCTGCGAGATAGTCGCTCATCGCCGATCATGGCAATAGCCACTACAATGCATCATGGCATTAGCCACTACAGCGAGATCATGGCAAAAGCCACTATAACAGATCATGGCAAAAGCCACTAAAAAGCAGAACACTTCTCCTTTCTTTAATCACCCAACCCCATGCAATCACGTAAACCGCATACATGTTCATCATACCAAATCGATGAAACATTCACTTTAGAATGACATAGATCACTAACACGGTGATTCGCCTTTACCCTCATCGGGTTTTCAAAACCATGCAGGTATTTCGACATTTAGCGTAATATAAATGATTTATAAACATATACTAACAAGCAATCCAAATGGTGTGAGAATGTTACACACCGATTAATACGTAGGACTACCCTCTATGTCGATACCCTCACTAATCAGATCTACTGCCCTTTGTCTACAACTTTGCTCAAAAGCCGGAAGAACGCAAAGATAAGGCCTCTCCTATATTCGGCCAAGGGTTAGTGTTTGCCCGAATTATTTGCTTAAATTAACAGATCTCCTTACCTAAAATGATTAGATCCCGAAAGTAGGATGATTTGAGTGCTACCGATTTAGAAACCTATGCGACTAGATCTTCTTCAAATCCCAGAATGCCGCCCATAAAAGAAAATGCGAGATTAGTCAACCGTCTAGCCATTCGGCTATGGTCTCCAAAAGCTAGAAAAGATTGAAAGAATAACATAATCGACACTTACCACTTCAGAAGATTTCGGCTACCCCCTTGCAGGAAGATTTGGCAATCATAGAAGAAGATTGAAGCGTAGAAGATTAGAGATCTAAGAATTTTGGCTTTTAAGAAAATCCCGAAAAAGATGAACAAAAAGACTGATGCGTTTTCGACTTTTAGAAGAACTGAGTGAGGAGTTTCAATTTTGGCTTAGGAAAAGAAAACAAAAGAGCCTTGGAGATTTCGGCTAGGAAGTAATTTCGATAGAAGAAGAAAAAGAATAGAAAAGTTTTGGCAATAGAGAAAACTGAGAGAGAGAGAGCTTCAGAGAAAAGAAGAATAAAGGGAAAAACTGACAGAATTTGGCTTTGCCTAACTCTATCTAGTCGTCCCCCCTTTACAAACACAGTCCCATATTCGGCCACCTCTATCCTCCTAGATTGCTCCTCATCCTTTCCCTTATCCTTATCAGAACACCTATCAAAAGAGACTTAATTAACTCCAACTCCTCCCTCCTTTATCAGCACAATATCCACATATTTTAAACATTAAAAATCCCTAACTTTTAGCCTTGTTGCCGTCCTCCCTAGCTCCTCTTTAAGTGTCGAATTTGGCCCAATAACTTGGGCTCCAAGCAACCAAAACTTGGGCCTTCTCCATCCACTAGTGACGCCCCCCTTTTCTCCTCTATGGCGCCACCCTACTTTGGGACCACAAGCCCAATTGACATTTTAAATAACCAAAACCTTATTTTAAGCCCTAGAGTATCTCAACAGAATATTTAATCAAGGCCTCAGCCCAAACTTGAACCCAATTTGCACCTCAAATTCTCAAATTGACATATTAAACGTATCCACCCATTAAACGTATAGGCCCAAAAATTCAGGATGTTACAACGCCTAACCCAAACGAGCACGCCACAAAGCGAAAGGGATAAGCCAAGAAAGGTATGCTTACTCTCCTCATGGTTTGCTCTATTTAAAGCCAGCTTCTTGCCTATCCTCATGCTAGCTTGCCGATGTGGGATCCCACCTTCAGCAGAGTTTAAATCCAACACAAACTCTTGCCATCCAATCCGCAAAATAAACACTCCCTTGCTTGACATGAGATTCGAACCCTTGCCCTCTCCTATGCTCCAGACGCTACATGCAACCACAACACAAGCTCCTTTTGTAACTTAGAACATGCGCAACTAAATATAAGCCTATGGGCCAAAGTCTAAGTTCATTTAAAAGAAAAACAAAATGAATTGCAAGCGCCAAGACTTGAACCTTGGACCCCTTGCTTCCTCTATGGCGTCACTTCCTTGACTCCCATGTGGCGCCATTTGCCACTAGACCACAACTCCTTTTGTGTCATTTTTTACCACAATTTATTCTTAAAGCCTACTTACTTACCCCCAGGGCTTTATTCACCTAAAACCAAAATATTTCTTATGGCGTAACTTGAACCCGGGACTTCATAGTACCCTCTAAACACTCCAAAATCACTCACCTAATAGGTCCAACTTGCACTAGTGTCGTTCTCTTAATCTCAAAAATTTTAAACGTTCCATGCCCAAGGCCCAGTAGGCCCAATTCTACTAGGCCCAAATTGTAACACCCCAAACCCGGCCCATTCACTACGACCGAATTTGAAATGCCACTGCGGAACACGTTCGAAAATATTCTTACTTAATAGTAAAAACCGTTAAAAATTTGTTGCCTTTAATAAAACATTTTTTTGTGACTTAAAATATTCTAAGTAAAAATTTAATTGTTATAAAATACCAGATTCAAAACTTTATTATATACAGATTTAAGAAAATAAAACCATTGGCGATAGATACCTCAATTGTCAATCCATAATAAAACATAATAATAAAGATACTTAATAAAAATACTTAAATACTTTAATAGGCCTTATTACAATAAACACTTAATCAAAATACTGAAAATATAAATACTTAATTAATTAAAATATCTTTCTGCATGGGCCACCTTGTATCCACTCCAAACCCGGTCCAAGCATCACGAAATGTTGGAAAAAATTGGGTGAGTCATACTGGACTCAGTGTGTAATCAAACCACTGAATTCCACCCACATGTTAACCACATATTATCCCATATATCAGATAACAAATATCATATTCACATATTACCACATTAGGCTTGGCCCATATTCATATCATATTCATATAATAGGGTAGTTAACCACAAAATTTCCACATACCGGGCTTAGCCCATTTCCACATCGATCCACATTCATATACCGGGCTTGGCCCTTTTCTTAATAATCCATATATCAACTGGGCCTAGCCCATTTTCACATTAATCCACAAATCAAAATAATATGCAAAGTTATGCAATTATGAAGCCCAACCCAACCTAGGGTCCATCCGTTACTCCTACCTTAGCAGACTCCCTGCCCAAGGCCGTGGCTAATCCACCGTTCACATAGTGAACCACATATCTTACCTTGACAGACTTGCTGCTCAAGGCCGTGGCTAATCCACCGTTCACATAGTGAACCACATATCTTACCTTGGCAGACTTGCTGCTCAAGGCCGTGGCTAATCCACCGATCACCTAAGTGATCCCACATATCATTCAGTCCACGGTGATGCACACAGCTATCAACCGCCGAGGTGGGCACCTAGCCAACACCTTCCTTGATGAAGCACATAGCTAACATCAAGCGCCAATGTAGCACAAGGCTAACATCAGACCACGTACATAATGTACACCCTTTCCTTCCTTCATATCCATATCCCACCCATGCACATGCAAGCATGTAATAGTGGCATAATAATAATAAATGCATGCACATGTTATTAAAGCGGACAATCACATTTTTATAGGCATTATCACATTCACATCGGCACTTTCACATTCTTATCAACAGATAATACTAACTCGATTATCGTTATACCCTTTTCGTGGTAATCACCACATAAGCGCCATTGCCTTTGGTTAGCACATAAATCACACATGCAAATATAGCAAAACTAAAAAGCGGTGGGTTAATCACACACCGACTTTCTAGCAAAATTCGAACTACTCGAATCTAACACGATCTAGAATCCCGATACTCTGCTTACTTGTCTTAGAAGTTGTCGAACTCCCTGCTTATCCATTGTTAGGATCGACTATTAGTAATAATCCATGAGAATGGCCCTTGCATTTGAAACTATATAGGCTTACCTTGATGAATCGAATCTCGGAAGAACCCTTTAGTGCTTCCTTCCTTCGGCTACACACAAAAAGGACACACTTAATGGCACTAAGACATTCGGCCATGCTCTAAAAATCAAGGCCTCACTCACTGGATTCATCACACAAAAAGAAACAAATCGAATACTTAAATACTTACCACTTATGATACTTTGGTCTCTAAAACTTCTGCAGAAAAAAAACAGAGAATAGAGCACCTTGTTATTTGACTATGGCTTAACAATTGAAGTTGGAATATTCGGCCTCCAAACAATAATGTAGAGTTGATGTTTGAGAGAAAGAAAAAGAGTATGGAAGGGGGTTGTATGAAATCGGCAATGGTGAAAGAATGGTAAAGTTTCGGCCTTAGCAAAAATAAGTGAGGAAAAGAGAGGATTTCTTAACTTTAAAATTGGGCAAGGGAGACTAAAAGAGGAACACTAATTTTCGGCACCTAATACTCCCCCCACATGACCGAAATTGCCTTGAAAAAGAGACCCATATTCGGCCACTTTATCTTTACTTATTAAATCCCTATTTAATCTCCTATTTATCCTTATATCACCTATTTAAAAACAAATAAAATAAAGGCCACCCTTATCACCTAATAAATAAAAATAAAGTCCAGCATTAATCCATTATCCCACCGAATTTTGAAAACACAACCAGCTTTATCCATTTGAAGATCCCATGTGCCAGCCAATTCCTTCTCTCCCCTTTCACGCCAGCATGGAAAAAAATAAAACACCAACCTGCAGCCCCCAAGGTTCGAACTCGACCCCGCTCCCAAGAAGCTACAAATCATGACCCAAGCCACTCTGCCGTGGCGGTTTCTTGTGATATAAATTCGCTCCATTTTCTTTTAAGAGCTCTTTCCTTAGCTCCCTCTTGCCTTAATGCCCAAAACAAAAAATAAAACACCCATTTGCTGCTGCCGTGTTTCGAACCCGAGCCCTCGTTGGCGTTACTTCCAGCCCTTAAGTGGCGCATGGAAGCCACTTTACCAGGCCAACGCTTGTGTCCAAAAATGCCGAAAATTATTCTTAAGGCCTCCTTAGCCCAATTCCCCTTTTACTTAAAATTCTAATATTTTCCAAAGTTTTTCCCCTTCACCTAAAGTTCTCAAAAACTCCTAAAATATATCCAACCACACTTAAAGCCTACTAATCACTCGAGTTATGCTCCAAATGCATAACCTCTAATTTAGGATGTTACACAAATTCCGGGCGTTACAATTCTACCCTCCTTAAAGAAATTTCGTCCTTGAAATTTCCAACTCTCAGAACAGTCGCACAACCCAAACTACACCACCGCGCTTCCGCTGCGCACTCTAATTCCAAAACATTACCTCTTACGCACACCCAAAATACCTAGTCACTAGAGCAGATAGATATCATACAAATACAATTTCCATATTCATAACATCACACAGAATAAATACAAAATCTAAATTTAAGCATCTCATTACGGTCTAATATTTAGGTAATCACAGTGTTTCCTATTGCATAACAGTAGATAAAGGTTTTCAGAAAACTTACGGATTTGGCGCCAGAGACTCGGTGAACCACACTTTCAGAAAAATAGTCAATACAACATTTCAAAACTTCAACTCTTTTCAAACCTTTTTGAAACAATAATTTCAGAAATTCAATTTTGAAAACCCAATCCACAGTCGAGTTTTGCAACCGGGCTCTGATACCATTAAATGTAACACCCCAAACCCGACCTAGAAGTTAGGCCCGAATCTGGCGTGTCACATGGAAGTGTTTTTCGAAACCATATTTCTTGTTGTTAAAACTTGTTTGAGAGTCAAAGCCTCTTTGTTAAAACTCAAAACACTTAAGCAATTGTTATCCACTTGAAAACGTAATTACTTTTAAAACCTTATCTGTTGCAGAAGCATATTTACAATAAACAGTTTACGAAAACGTGATGTTTAAAAATTGAGCTGCGGAAGCATTTTAAAAACGTTGCGGAAACGTAGTGTTTTGAAGACAGTTATTGTTTTGGAAATCGTATTCCACTTTTAGCAGTTATAAAACATCATAAATAAATATCACAAATAATAAGTTAAAACTAGAGAGGCCTTATTACAACCCAAATCAAAATATTAAAAGTAAATAATCAAAACAGCAAGCATAAGTAGTGTGTGGTCTTTTCCGAGTCCCTCGCAGCTCCGATCCGTCTAAGGCTGGGGATTACCTAATAGGAATCTAAAGTTAATCCGTGCTCCGAACACTGTTCTGCCCAGAAGCCAACAATGATCGCACCCTTGACCCCCAAGGGGTGTGTCGATCAACTTCGGTCACCACCACCGCGACCCAACGGCATACAGATCAACGAATGATCCAACGCCTAACCCAAACAAGCACGCCACAAAGCGAAAGGGATAAGCCAAGAAAGGTATGCTTACTCTCCTCATGGTTTTCTCTATTTAAAGCCAGCTTCTTGCCTATCCTCATGCTATCTTCCCGATGTAGGATCCCACCTTCAGCAGAGTTTAAATCCAACACAAACTCTGGCCGTCCAATCCGCAAAATAAACACTCCCTTGCTTGACATGAGATTCGAACCCTTGCCCTCTCCTATGCTCCAGACGCTACATGCCACCACAACACAAGCTCCTTTTGTGACTTAGAACATGCGCAACTAAATATAAGCCTATGGGCCAAAGTCTAAGTTCATTTAAAAGAAAAACAAAATGAATTGCAAGCGCCAAGACTTGAACCTTGGACCCCTTGCTTCCTCTATGGCGTCACTTCCTTGACTCCCATGTGGCGCCATTTGCCACTAGACTACAACTCCTTTTGTGTCATTTTTTTTTCCCACAATTTATTCTTAAAGCCTACTTACTTACCCCCAGGGCTTTATTCACCTAAAACCAAAATATTTCCTATGGCCTAACTTGAACCCGGGACTTCATAGTACCCTTTAAACACTCCAAAATCACTCACCTAATAGGTCCAACTTGCAGTAGTGCCGTTCTCTTGTTCTTAAAAATTTTAAACGCTCCCATGCCCAAGGCCTAATAGGCCCAATTCTACTAGGCCCAAATTCGGGGCGTTGCAATTCTACCCTCCTTAAAGAAATTTCGTCCTCAAAATTTCCAACTCACAACAGTCGCACAACCCAAACTACACCACCGCGCTTCCGCTGCGCACTCTAATTCCAAAACATTACCTCTTACGCACACCCAAAATACCTAGTCACTAGAGCAGCTAGATATCATACAAATAATATTTCCATATTCACAACATCACACGGAATAAATACAAAATCTAAATTTAAGCATCTCATTACGGTCTAATATCTAGGTAATCACAGTGTTTCCTATTGCATAACAGCAGATAAAGGTTTTCAGAAAACTTACGGATTCGGCGCCGGAGACTCGGTGAACCACACTTTCAGAAAAACAGTCAATACAACATTTGAAAACTTCAACTCTTTTCAAACCTTTTTGAAACAATACTTTCAGAAATTCAATTTTGAAAACTCAATCCACAGCCGAGTTTTGCAACCGGGCTCTGATACCATTAAATGTAACACCCCGAACTCGGCCTAGAAGTTAGGCCCGAATCTGGCGTGTCACATAGAAGTGTTTTTCGAAACCATATTTCTTGTTGTTAAAACTTGTTTGAGAGTCAAAGCCTCTTTGTTAAAACTCAAAACACTTAAGCAATTGTTATCCACTTGAAAACGTAATTACTTTTAAAACCTTATCTGTTGCGGAAGCATATTTACAATAAATAGTTTACGAAAATGTGATGTTTAAAAATTAAGCTGCGGAAGCATTTTGAAAACATTGTAGAAACGTAGTGTTTTGAAGACAGTTATCATTTTGGAAATCGTATTCCACTTTTAGCAGTTATAAAACATCATAAATAAATATCACAAATAATAAGTTAAAACTAGAGAGGCCTTATTACAACCCAAATCAAAATATTAAAAGTAAATAATCAAAACAACAAGCATAAGTAGTGTGTGGTCTTCTCCGAGTCCCTCGCAGCTCCGATCCGTCTAAGGCTGGGGATTACCTGATAGGAATCTGAAGTTAATCCGCGCTCCGAACACTGTTCTGCGCAAAAGCCAACAATGATTGTACCCTTGACCCTCAAGGGGTGTGTCGATCAACTTCGGTCACCACCACCGCGACCCAACGGCATACAGATCAACGAATGATCCAACGCCTAACCCAAACAAGCACGCCACAAAGCGAAAGGGATAAGCCAAGAAAGGTATGCTTACTCTCCTCATGGTTTGCTCTATTTAAAGCCAGCTTCTTGCCTATCCTCATGCTAGCTTCCCGATGTGGGATCCCACCTTCAGCAGAGTTTAAATCCAACACAAACTCTAGCCGTCCAATCCGCAAAATAAACACTCCCTTGCTTGACATGAGATTCGAACCCTTGCCCTCTCCTATGCTCCAGACGCTACATGCCACCACAACACAAGCTCCTTTTGTGACTTAGAACATGCGCAACTAAATATAAGCCTATGGGCCAAAGTCTAAGTTCATTTAAAAGAAAAACAAAATGAATTGCAAGCGCCAAGACTTGAACCTTGGACCCCTTGCTTCCTCTATGGCGTCACTTCCTTGACTCCCATGTGGCGCCATTTGCCACTAGACCACAACTCATTTTGTGTCATTTTTTTCCCCACAATTTATTCTTAAAGCCTACTTACTTACCCCCAGGGCTTTATTCACCTAAAACCAAAATTTTTCCTATGCCCTAACTTGAACCCGGGACTTCATAGTACCCTCTAAACACTCCAAAATCACTCACCTAATAGGTCCAACTTGCAGTAGTGCCGTTCTCTTGTTCTCAAAAATTTTAAACGCTCCCATGCCCAAGGCCCAATAGGCCCAATTCTACTATGCCCAAATTCGGGGAGTTACATGGGTTGCATGATTGTATTGTTACATTTTCTGTTACTATACTGTAACTATATTGGGCTTAGGCCCACATGTATTCTGTTTATGGTTCTGATACTATAATGGGCTAAGCCCACAGTGTACTGTTACTGTTTGTGTTAAAGCCCACATCGTGATCAAGCATCGAATATGGCCAAGGCCCGATCATTATTGCATTGTTCTTGATCGATCGATAGGGGATTACAAACTGAGTTTTTCGTAAACTCACCCCGTTATTAACCTTTCAGGTAATCCCCAGCGTTAGACGGTTCGGAGCTGCGAGGGACTCGGAGGTGGCCACACGTTTGCTGATGGTTGTTTTAGACTTATATATATTTCTTTTATATTAGGCTATTGATTTTGGTAATAAGGCCTTTGGTGGCTTTAATTTTCTTTTTGATTGGGTATTTAATTTCTTATTTTGAACTGCCAAACAGATACAAACAAGTTTTCACAACTAATAACTGTTTTACAAGGCAACACATATTTTTAACTTCAAGATAACTGGAAATAAAGTAGCTTCCGCGAATTTAAATCAACAGTAACAAATATGGTAATCGTTTTACTAAGTGTTGGTTTTTATAACTTACCAATTGTTTCCCAACAAATAAGAACTAAATGGATTTTTACTCAAACGATTTCTCCCATCAACCTCGATTATGAAAAACACTTCGATGTGACACGCCAGATTCGGCCGTAACGTCTAGGCCGGGTTTGGGGTGTTACACGATTTCTTTCGTTCTTAATCTAAATAAATTCAAATTTAACTAATTTAATCACACATTCATTCAATTTAATCCACCAACACATATTTAGGCCTTTTTACACTTTAACCCTTATAATTTCACACTTTTACAATTTAGTCCTTATTTCACAAAAAACAAAACATTTAAAATTTAACCACACTATAGCTTGGCCGAATATTCATGTAGCTCATATAAGTCCACATATTTCATTTATTTCACATTTAATCCTTCAAAATATTATTTTCACAATTTAGCCCAAATTACTCAATTTCATCAAAAATCCTAAGACAAAACTTATTAATCTATCACATATCTTTTATTTTCCATCATCAAACAACAAAAATCACAAGCTATCATCAATGACAAAACACAAAATCATCATCAACTTCAAAAATTTAAACATGGGCTTTGTAGTACTCGAAGCAACGATCACAAAAACGTAGAAATTATCAAAAACCAAACAAAACTCATACCTTAATTAAGCCAAAATCATATTTGAACCCTTGCAAGCTTTTATTCTTTCTTTTTCTTTCAATATTCGGTGAACAAGGATGAATATTGTCGAAACCATTTTATGTTTGGAAAACGGGATCGACTTTAAAACGAAAAATAGAGTCGCCACCAATCCTTTTTAATAAGGTGTGATCGGATCACCTAGTCATTTGGTCATTTTAATAATACATTTAATTTAATAAAATGATGATTTTGGCCTACAAAATTCGAGAAAACGGGTTTGGGAGTCGGTTACGCACGAGGAAGGATTAGCACCCTCGTAACGCCCAAAATTGGTACTGAATTGATTAATTAATGTCTTAATATCGAAAATTTGAAAGATTTTAAAATATGATCCTCTTTGTTTAAAGAAAAAAAAAACTTGAATAAATTAAGTTGGATGCTGAGACCCGCTCATTTCGAAGAAGTAAAATGTCATGTCCAGTAAGTTAGGATACGACGTTTTGAATCCTCGAAACCAAACTTGTCTTTTGACTTTTAAAACTAGGGCATTTAAATTTAAGAAGGTTATTCGGTTATTTGGGTCAAATGAAAAATCGGAACCCAGTAAGTTAGGGCACAATTTCTCAAAATTCCAAATACAGAATATTGCCTTTATTTTTAGAAATCCTTATCTCGAGATAACAAAATGTTACATCCAGTGAGTTAGGACACCACATTTTTGAATTCCCGAGAATAAATTTTTATTTAACTTATGTGCTTTGATTAAAAAAAAATTGGTTCTTTAGACTCGATGAGGAAAATCGAAACCCAGTAAGTTAGGGTACGATTTCTTTCGAATCATAGAACGCGGAGTGTTTGCTTATTTCAAAAATCGGATAAAATGTAATACAATCGTAGTAAAATGGAAAATGAATTATAGTGCCGATATGCATAATAGAATAAAAATGAGGATAATAACATAAATAACAATAATAAATGTGAAAATAAAATGCAATAAAATAAAAGCTAAAACAACAATCCACATGAAATAATAAGTAAAAAATAGTAAATAGATTAACAAATGAATAAAATAAAAGAAAATAATAACAAAAATAAAAGCTAATAGTAAATCAATAAATAAATAAATACTATGTACAATAGTTTAAAGATAATAAAATAATAATAATAACAATAATACAATAATAATAATAGATTATAATGAAAATACGTTAATAAACGAATAATAATAGTAAAATAAATAAATAAGAGTAATGATAATAATCATAATAATAATCATAATAGTAGTGAAAATAATAAAATAAGTATTCTAATATTCGAAAACATACATGAAAGGATATAATATAATAAATAATAAATAAATAACCATAATAAAAATAATAATAAAATAAAGGATAAGTAGAATCTATTTAAAAAGTAGATAAAAATAAAAACAAATGTTTAATCATTAAAAATATCAATTTAATAATATAATAATAATAACAATAATGGTTATAATATCAAAAATAATAATAATAAAATAAGAAATAATGGTAATAATATTAACAATTAATTAATGAAATAGCAACAATAACAAAAAGAAGGACTAAATCGAAGAAAAACTAAAATGTAAGGCCCAAATTGTGACATGCGAATGATATGGGGGACCAAATGGGATAATATCCCTGTCCCCCAAAATGCATAGCTTGATTATGGACCAAATCGCAACACTATTAAAAATTTCAAGCTAAAATTAAAAGAAAATAAATAAGGAACGAAGGATCTAATTAAAACAGGTGGAAAAGGCGGAAGGGCCGGTTACGTAAATAACCCAAAGGCTATAAAACACGCGGATCCCCTTTCACGCGGGTCGGGTAATCGGGTCCTCCCCCAAAACGACGCCGTTTTGGAGTCTGGAGGGAGGGAATGAAACGGCGCCGTTTAGGTGGTTTTTATAAACCAATTTTTTTTTTAAAAAAATCATTCTATCCCTTAGTTTAAAAAAATTCAGACCTCAAAACTCCCCGATTTTTTGGTGAGAGTTCCGATCATGGACCTCCGCCGTCTGCCGGTGTCGGCACCTCCGTATGCGGCGGTCCAAAGCTTAAAAATGAAGCTTTTTTCAGCCCATTCCTTTCCCTTTGTAAACCTAGGTCTAAATTTAAAGCCCAATGCCTAAAAAAGACTTTTAAAATGCCGTATTTCAAGTGTTTGGTCTCTTCGCACCCTCCTCCGACGAAGTTCTAACGGAATCCCGAGGGATTCACCGACTTTCATGACAGAGGAGACTTAGATAGGCACGGCGAAGAACAGGTAATTTCCAGCGCCTCTTTTTATATTTACAAATCTTCGAAAAGAAAAAAAAGAAGAGGAAAAATAGATCACCTTTTTTTCACTGTTTCTATTCTGCCTTTTTTTTGTATTGATCTTTTTTGTATTCGTGTGTATGTTCGTAAAAAAAATACCTTACATCTGTTTTCTTTTTGGTTTTTTATAGCCGAATATTAAAGAAGAAAAATAAAAATACAACATTTTTTCTTTTTTTTGTTTTCTGTTTGCTGTCAATATGTCCTTTGCAGGTACGGAGGTCGTACGGTGTGCTGGCGCGTGGAGGAGTATGGAGGCTGATGTGGGAGGAGCGGCGGCTGAAAGCTTGCGGCTAGGGTTTTTTTCTGATGTTTAGGGTTTGGGCATTTGGGTAGTGGTTTTGGGCCTCAATTGGGTCTGGGGTTCAGTATTGGGCTAGGTTTGATTTGTTGGGTTTAGTTTATTGGGTTTGTAATAAATAAAAAATGGACTGTTATTGGACTTTATTTATTTTTTGTTTAGTTTTTTTATTTTATTAATTGGGCCCAGGCAAATTTGGGCCCGTACAGCTGCCCCTCTCTGCTCGTTGTCATGTAATGAAACTGGAGCAAAGACTTATAAAGGGCCAATTTTGCCCGGCCTCGCTGAGTCTCTACTTGTTTTGGTGCCTTTCTTCTTCGAGTACCTTCATTCCATCCCACTGCATCTTCAGGGGCCTAGGAACTAGCGCTTTGATCCAATTCAAAGAAATTAGACTTGTAGCTTCAATCTGCTCCACTGCAACTTCAGGGAGATAAGTTTGCTGTCTTCAGTCTGCTCCACTACAACTCCAGGGAGATAAGGTTTGGTTTTGGTAGATTTGATCTGACCTACTGCAACTTCAGAGGTATAGGATTTGTAACTTTAATCTTTTCCACTGCAACTTCAGGGAAATAAGATTCGTTGTCTTCAATTTGCTCCACTGCAACTTCAGGGAGATAAGGGTAATGGCCTCAATCTGCTTCACTGCAACTTCAGGGAGATGAGATTCGCCATGGTGGATTTGATCCGACCTACTGCAACTTCAGAGGTATAGGACTTGTGGATTCGTAGCTTTAATCTGCTCCACTGCAACTTCAGGGGAATAAGATTTGCTATCTTGACTTCAATCCATCCCACTACAACTTCAGGGGTATGGGATTTGTGGATTCACTGATCTTGTTACACCGTCCTCTGGGGAACATGACCTGTAGAATCAATTTATGGACCTATGCATAATGATTAGGATGCAATGATCAGAATGAATCGAATGCTCCTAACTAGATGTGTTATGGATGATATTTGCATAAATGCGGAATGTCATGAGAATGATCCCTTTTTTAATGTCTGGGTTGTCATTGCTCGTTGTTCTTCAAGGTTGTATCACTGACGTAATATCCTGTCTTCTTGTTCAACCAATATTTTTGACAGAAAATTCGAAGAAATAGTCACTATTTAGAGTTTCTTTCTCAAATATTTCCAACCCTTAGGCTTGGTGAGTTCTAAATAGTAGTCTTGTTTCAGGTTCTCATACTATTTAGAAGTTTCCAGAGTAATATACAAAACTCCTTTTGTGAAAGTATTTTTAGTCCATTAATCGTTATTTCAATGCAAAACGCTTGAAAAGGATCATAATGATGGATGAAACTGAAATTTATCAGGAACAAAATTTGAAAAGAATGAATTAATCAAAGAAAGCAAACATTGCTGGAATACAAAATAGGTGAGAGGCAAAAATAGGTGCCCCAGATATCGCAGCATGAGCTTCTCTGCACGAACTTCTTGAGGACCATTTCGAGCTCAACATGTGTTTAGGAGATCAAGAGTACTCTGTTGATGCCCCAAGACGTAACATCTCTCCTTCTTGTTGATTCAGGTATAGCAAGATCCTCGCATGCCCCATCCTTGATCATAATTTGAGCCGCCCTTTTCGGGTTTTCGACTCAAAACCCCTTTGGTCTCAAGGCGCCATTTGCGGGTTTTTACCTTGGTCTCTCCCTTTTTTTAGAAAAGGTCTCAAAGCGCCCTTTACGGGTTTTCACTTTGGCCTCTTTTCCTCTTTAAGTAGAGTACTTCTTGACTGAATCCGAATTTATAGGATTGGGCAAGTTTTTCCCATCCATTTCGGTCAAAATCAGTGCTCCTCCGGAGAAAACCTTTTTTACCACATAAGGTTCTTCCCAATTTGGCATCCATTTCCCTCTAAAATCCTTTTGTATGGGGAGGGTAATGAAGGTGGTCTTTTCCATGTCTTCAGGGTGCATTTTTATCTGATTGTATCCCGAGAAGCCATCCATGAAGGAAAATAGCGAATAACCTGTCGTATTGTCTACTAAAGTATCAATGTGAAGCAAGGAGAAGTTGTCTTTCGAGCTGGCCTTATTTAAGTTTCTATAATCTACATACATTCGTACCTTCCCATCTTTTTTGGGGACGGGCACAATGTTGGCTACCCATTCTTAGTATTTGACTTCCTGCAAGAATCCAACATCAAACTGCTTTTTGACTTCCTCTTTTATTTTTAGCACAATGTCAGGCCTCATTCTCCGGAGCTTCTGCTGAACCGACTTGCAATCCTCTTTTATGGGGAGGCAGTGTACAACAATGTCAGTGCTTAACCCGGGCATATCTTGGTATAACCACGCGAAGATATCTTTGAATTCTTGAAGTAACTCTACGAGGTCTTGCTTCATTTCTTTGGTTATGCACGTTTCAATTTTCATTACCTTTCCCTCTTCCAAGGTCACAATCTTTACTGTCTCTTTATGAGGTAGAATTTGTTTTTCCTCTTGTTTTACCCTTCTTAACAAGTCTGGAGATAAGCCACAGTCTATGTAATCTTCAAAGTCTTGGGATCCCTCTAGACACATGTCTCGCTCAAAAGGAGATTCTGGGTCAGTAGCAACGTTGCTCATGTCGTTGATATCTGGAGACCTGTTGTGGGCACGAAGGGATATCTAAAGAATAAATGAATCTAAGAACAGTCATTTATGTGGTATGAATATGAATGAAATGAAGGAATAAAAGAATATTTGCTCAAAGTGAGACACAAAAATGTATTTTTTATTGAAATAAAGATGTTGGACATGAGCCTATTTCACAAAAGGATTCTTATTACTTCTAGGCTTAAAGCAACAAGCGTGTTTTAAAATATTACTCTAAATTAGCTCTAAAAAATACAGGGATCTCTTCCATAGTCCCATTGTTCAAAACACTCCCAAGTATGTAAGGGCAAACACTTGGAAAATTCTATTCCCCGGTTCCCTCTTCAGATACGGCGTTAATGTTCAAATTCCCCGATATTTCTTCCGGGCTTTTGACTTTTTCAAGGAATTCTAGTTCCTTATTATCTATCAGGCCTTGCACCAAGGCTCTGAATTTATTTCACTTTTGAATCACGTGACCCTCTTCATCATGGAACTCACAGTAGTTCATTGCTTCAGTTTTTCCTCGTGTACTGTAACGATATTCCAGGGTAAGGGTCTTTCGTGAATTTTATTACATATGATGCAATGCAATGCTAATGCATGGAATGAATGCACAAAAGGGGCGTTGATTCTGATTCAATTCTATTGGAACAACTTTTCTAGAAAACAAATTTCTTTACATAAAACGGATACATATACGGCCTTGTCCTCATACTCTAGGCGAAGACATCGATCCTTTTCTTCATATCCGGATGTTAAGACCAAATCTTACGAATTTCCCAAAAGATGGCTCTATTATCTCATTTTTGCTTGATCCGGGCTGCGACACATCGCTCACTCATCCTCGTGATGCTCGTTAGCTTCTTTAAGTAAGTCGGGATGTTGACGGCTCCCGAATAATCTTTGTTGGCTTGAATCCTGAAGCAAAGCCGTGTACTCCTCTGTGAACTCTCACCTTTCTCTCGTTGTGTTTACTCGGACCATATTCGGACGGCCGTATTGTATTCCACTTTATCAAGAAATTCATTTTCCATGACAAGCTCTCTATTTAGCAATTGAGCGTGAATCAACACCTCTTTTCTATGATGAAAATGCAATGCAATCATAATAAAAAACGAAACAGGTTAGTACAAAGCAAAAACAAGCAAGGAAAAATAAATAGAGCACCTATTCGGGTGACCACTAGGGTTTGAAGTGGTTCTACCTAGGGTGGGCTCTTAAGGCTCACTATATGGGGTTCGGTTCTAAAGTAAAGGTACCTGATCCAGCAGATTCCTCGATCCTCACCCATTATAGGCTCATGTGGACCGAGTTCAGTTCAGGGGAATACATTTCCGTATGGCTGCACGGAGATGAAAATCTCACGAAGACATAGGTACGGGTGTATCCCGAAAGCGGTCCACTATCCTGCACGGAGGTGAAAACCTCACGAAGGAGTAGCTTCTCACTCCCACTTAAAAAGGTAAGACCAAACGGTCCTTATGCAATATGATGCGAAAACATTCTACGAAACTCAAACCATAGCAATGAAATAACACAAACAAATGCAATAAAAGGATCGTAATTTTTCAAATCAGATTTTCAATTTTCGATAACAAGACCGAAAATAATCAATTTCACGGCTTGACTCTCGGGCTCCCTAGCGGAGTCGCCAAGCTGTCGAAACCATTTTTGGTTTGGAAAACGGGGTCGACTTTAAAACGAAAATGGAGTCGCCACCAATCCTTTTTAATGAGGTGTGATCGGATCACCTCGTCATTTGGTCATTTTAATAATACATTTAATTTATTAAAACGATGATTTTGGCCTACAAAATTTGAGAAAACGGGTTCGGGAGTCGGTTACGCACGAGGAAGGATTAGCACCCTCGTAACGCCCAAAATTGGTACCGAATTGATTAATTAATGTCTTAATATCGAAAATTTGAAAAGATTTTAAAATACAATCCTCTTTGTATAAAGAAAAAAAAAACTTGAATAAATTAAGTTGGATGCTAAGACCCGCTTATTTCGAAGAAGTAAAATATCATGTCCAGTAAGTTAGGATACGACGTTTCGAATCCTCGAAACCAAACTTGTCTTTTGACTTTTAAAACTAGGGCATTTAAATTTAAGAAGGTTATTCGGTTATTTGGGTCAAATGAAAAATCGGAACCCAGTAAGTTAGGGCACAATTTCTCAAAATTCCAAATACAGAATATTGCCTTTATTTTTAGAAATCCTTATCTCGAGATAACAAAATGTTACATCCAGTGAGTTAGGACACCACATTTTAGAATTCCCGAGAATAAGTTTTTTTTTAACTTATGTGCTTTGATTAAAAAAAATGGTTCTTTAGACTCGATAAGGAAAATCGAAACCCAGTAAGTTGGGGTACGATTTCTTTCGAATCTTAGAACGCGGAGTGTTTGCTTATTTCAAAAATCGGATAAAATATAATACGATCGTAGTAAAATGGAAAATGAATTATAGTGCCGATATGCATAATAGAATAAAAATGAGGATAATAATATAAATAACAATAATAAAGGCGAAAATAAAATGCAATAAAATAAAAGCTAAAACAACAATCCACATGAAATAATAAGTAAAAAATAGTAAATAGATTAACAAATGAATAAAATAAAAGAAAATAATAACAAAAATAAAAGCTAATAGTAAATCAATAAATAAATAAATACTATGTACAATAGTTTAAAGATAATAAAATAATAATAATAATAATAATAATAATAATAATAATAATAATAATAACAATAATACAATAATAATAATAGATTATAATGAAAATACGTTAATAAACGAATAATAATAGTAAAATAAATAAATATGAGTAATGATAATAATCATAATAATAATCATAATAGTAGTGAAAATAATAAAATAAATATTCTAATATTTGAAAACATACATGAAAGGATGTAATATAATAAATAATAAATAACCATAATGAAAATAATAATAAAATAAAGGATAAGTATAATCTATTTAAAAAGTAGATAAAAACTAAAACAAATGTTTAATCATTAAAAATATCAATTTAATAATATAATAGTAATAATAAAAATAGTGGTTATAATATCAAAAATAATAATAATAAAATAAGAAATAATGGTAATAATATTAACAATTAATTAATGAAATAGCAACAATAACAAAAAGAAGGACTAAATAGGAGTAAAAATAAAATGTAAGGCCCAAATTGTGACATGCGAATGATATGGGGGACCAAATGGGATAATATCCCTGTCCCCCAAAACGCATAGCTTGATTATGGACCAAATCGCAACACTATTAAAAATTTCAAGCTAAAATTAAAAGAAAATAAATAAGGAACGAAGGATCTAATTAAAACAGGTGGAAAAGGCGGAAGGGTTGGTTACATAAATAACCCAAAGGCTATAAAACACGCGGATCCCCTTTCACGCGGGTCGGGAATCGGGTCCTCCCCCAAAACGACGCCGTTTTGGCGTCTGGAGGGAGGGAATGAAACGGCGTCGTTTAGATGGTTTTTATAAACCAAAATTTTTTCTAAAAAAAATCATTCTATCCCTTAGTTTAAAAAAAAAATTAGACCCTCAAAAACTCTCCCCCCCCCGATTTCCGATGAGATTTCCGATCATGGATCTCCGCCGTCCGCCGGTGCCGGCGCCTCCGTGTGCGGCTGCCCAAAGCTTAAAAATGAAGCTTTTTTCGGCCCATTCCTTTCCCTTTGTAAACCTAGGTCTAGATTTAAAGCCCAATGCCCAAAAAAGACTTTTAAAACGCCGTATTTCAAGTGTTTGGTCTCTTCGCACCCTCCTCCGACGAAGTTCTAACGGAATCCCGAGGGATTCACCGACTTTCGCGAACAGATGAGACTTCTGATAGGGCACGAAGCGAAGAACCAGGTAATTTTCGACGCCTATTTTTATATTTACAAATTATTGAAAAGAAAAAAAGAAGAGGAAAATTAGATCACCTTTTTTTCACTGTTTCTATTCTGCCTTTTTTGTATTGATCTTTTTTGTATTCGTGTGTATGTTCGTCAAAAAAATACCTTACATCCGTTTTCTTTTTGGTTTTTTATAGCCGAATAATCGGGCCCGGGCAAAATTGGGCCCGTACAAATATAATGGCCATTTTTATGATTTGTTTTATTTAATGGACATTATTTACTCCTTTACAAAATTAACCTTATTTATTAACATATAAAACTTATATATATAAAGGCCATTAATGTCCATACTAATGTTTAATGGAAAAATTACTACATAAGGATATCATCTTTAATAAGCCATGTCAAATTGACATATAACTAATTAGAACACAACTTTTACCTTTTATGCAATTAAGTCCTTTTTACAAATTAAACACACAAACAATCAAATTAAATCACAGAAATTTCACACATATCAATTCACATACTATAAGCACATAAAATAATATTAAAATATTTTTGACTCGGATTTGTGGTCCTGAAACCACTATACCGACTAGGGTCTAAACCGGACTGTTACAATTCTCCCCCTTAGGGATTTTCGTCCCCGAAAATCTTACCGGCGAAAAGGTTTAGGTAACGTTCTCTCATAGCATCTCCGGGCTCCCGCGTTGCTTCTTCAACCCCATGTCGATGCCATAAGACTTTTCCTAAAGGAATTTTCTTATTTCTCAATTCTTTCATCTCGCAATCTAAATTTCGAATCGGTTCTTCCTCGTATGTCATATCAGATCGAATCTCAATTTCAGACGGAGAAATTACATGTGATGGATCGGATCGATAACGTCGAAGCATCGAAACATGAAATACGTTATAAATCTTTTCTAACTCAGGTGGAAACAACAGTCTGTAAGCAACCGGCCTGATACGGTCAATAATTTTATACGGCCCAATGAATCTCGGACTCAATTTGCCTTTACGACCAAATCAGAGTATTTTCTTCCATGGTGAGACTTTCAAAAATACTTTGTCCCCGATCTGAAATTCAATATCTTTTCATTTCAAATCTGCATATGATTTCTGACGATCTAATGCAGTTTTCAAACTATCACGAATCACTTTCACTTTCTGTTCAGTTTCTTTGATCAAATTGACCCCGTGTATCTTATTCTCACTGAGCTCAGTCCAATACAATGGTGTTCGACATTTGCAACCGTACAAAGCCTCATAAGGTGCCATTTTGATACTCTATTGAAAGCTATTATTATACGCAAATTCAATCAGTGGCAAGTATCGTTCCCATGTACCTTCAAACTCAAGAATGCAACATCTTAACATATCCTCAAGTATCTGAATGATTCGTTCGGACTGACCATCTATCTGCGGATGGAAAGCAGTGCTAAAGTGTAGTTTCGTACCTAGTGCATCTTGCAATTTCTTCCAAAACCACAATGTGAACCTCGGATCTCTATCCGAAAAAATAGAAATAGGCACTCCATGTAATCTCACAACCTGAGAAATATACAACTCAGCAAGTTTATCAAGTGAATAATCCGTGCGAACCGGAACAAAATGAGTTGATTTAGTCAATCTATCCACAATAACCCATATTGCATCTTTCTTACTCGGTGACAAAGGCAAACCCGATACAAAATCCATCGTGACTCTGTCCCATTTCCACTCGGGTATCATAATTGGCTGAAGTAACCCAGACGGTACCTGATGCTCAGCTTTAACTTGCTGACAGATTAAACATTTCGAAACAAAGTCAGAGATGTCTCGTTTCATACCATGCCACCAGTAAAGCTGTTTCAAATCATTATACATTTTTGTGCTACCCGGATGAACTGATAATTGACTACCATGAGCTTCATTCAAAATCATCTGTATCAAATCCAAATTTTTTGGAACACACATTCGGTCTTTGAACCTCAAACAACCTTCAGCATCAACTCTGAACTCTGAATCAGTATTCGTCTCACATTGAGCCCGTTTTACTATCAATTCATTATCAACTTTCTGAGCCTCATGAATTTGTTGAATAAATAACGGTTTTGCTTTCAACTCAGCTATTATCGAACCATCATCTAATAAGGTCAACTGAGTATCCATTGCTCGTAAAGCAAACAACGATTTTCGACTCAAATCATCAGCAACAACATTAGCCTTTCTCGGATGGTAGTCAATCACAAACTCATAATATTTTAACAACTCTAACCATCTTCGCTGCCGTAAGTTTAGATCTTTTTGTGTCATCAAATATTTTAAACTTTTATGATCGGAATAAACGTGACATTTTTCACCAAACAGACAGTGGCGCCATATCTTCAATGCAAACACAATAGCTGCCAATTCCAGGTCATGTGTCGGATAGTTCTTTTCATGCAGCTTTAACTGTCTTGAGTCATAAGCTATGACTTTTCCTTCTTGCATCAAAACACAACGTAGACCATTCAAAGACGCATCACTATAGATAATGAATTCTTTACCCGATTCTGGCTGAACTAACACTGGGGCTTCAGTCAACAAAGCTTTTAACTGATCGAAACTCTTCTGACACTTTTCTGACCACTCGAACTTAACATCTTTCTGAAGGAGTCGTGTCATCAGGGTTACAATCATAGAGAAGCCTTTTACAAATCGTCTATAATATCCAGCTAATCCCAGAAAACTTCAAACTTCTGATACGCTTCTAGGAGGCTTCCAATCTAGTATAGCTGAAATCTTGTTCGGATCAACCCGAATACCCGATGCTGACACAATGTGTCCCAGAAAACTGACTTCTCGTAGCCAGAACTCACATTTACTGAATTTCGCAAAGTTTGTAGCACTAATCTCAAATGTTCAGCATGTTTAGATTCATCACGGGAATAGATCAATATGTCATCTATAAACACAACCACGAATCGATCTAAATACTGTCTAAAAATCTGATTCATCAAATCCATAAAAACAGCAGGTGCATTATTAAGTCTGAAAGGCATAACTAAAAACTCATAGTGTTCGTACCTCGTTCAGAAAGTAGTTTTCGGTGCATCGGAATCTTTAACTCGCAGCTGATAGTAACCTGATCTTTAATCTATTTAAGAAAATACTGTAGCCCCTCTCAATTGATCAAATAAGTTGTCAATTCGTGGCAAAGGATATTTATTCTTTATATTCACCTTATTGAGCTGTCGATAATCGATACACATTCTCACAGTTCTGTCTTTCTTTTTCACGAACAAAATCGATTAACCCCAGGGAGAAAAACTCGATCGTGCGAAACCTCTGTCAGTCAATTCTTGCAACTGAGCTTTCAATTCTTTTAATTCAGTCGGTGCCATTCTGTACGGAGCTATCGATATCGGAGTCGTCCCTGGCACTAACTCAATACCAAACTCTACCTCTCGGATCGGTGGCAAACCCGGTAATTCTTCAGGAAACACATCGGGATATTCACACACAACTGGTACTAATTCAATCTTCTTTTCTGATACTTTAGAATCGAGCACATAAGCAAAATAAGCTTCACAACCCTTCCTCACATATTTCTGAGCTAACATCGAAGATATTACTGCCGGTAAGCCATTCAAATCATTAGACTCAATCCGAATAATCTCATCATTCTGACATCGCAAATCGATAGTCTGTCGTTTGCAATTCACAATAGCATCGTGCAAAGTTAACCAATCCATACGCAGAATTATATCAAACTCATCGAATGGCAACAACATCAAATCAGCAAGAAAACATGAATCTCGAATCATCAGCGGACAATTCTTGCACACTTTATCAACTAAAACACACCAGCCTAAGGGGTTTGATACTCTAATCACAAACTCAGTAGACTATACAGGCAAAGTCTTACTGGATACTAAATTCTCACATACATAAGAATGAGTCAAACCAGGATCAATCAAGGCAACAACACTAGTATCATAGAGAGTGAAGGTACCAGTAATCACATCTGGAGACGAAGCTTCTTCGCGGGCGCGAATAGCATAAGCTCTGGCAGGTGCGCGAGCCTCAGATCTAACAGCTGTATCTTTAGTTCCTCTCTGACTGCTACTCATGTTACCCATGTTCCTGGATGGCCTACCTCGAGCTGTCGTATTACTCGATCTGACACTTTGTACTGTGTTTTGCTCAGCTAACTCAGGGCATTCACGAATGAAATGATCTAATGATCCACATTTGAAACAGGCCCGATCATTCAATCTACAACTGCCGGGATGTCATTTACCACAATATTTGCACTTTGGTTGATTTGATCTGACGTTACCAGCACTAGCTACTGAGGTAGCTCTCGAACTCACAACTGGTCTATCTCGATCTCGTTTAGAATAACCCGCAGCAGCCTTTGAACGACTAGAGTCATCTCGAAATTTCTTTGATGCCGATTGGAAAGACTTACTTGAGAATCTCTTACGTGCATCTCTAGCTTCAAAGTCAGCTTTTCTTTTCTCTTTCCCAAGATCTTCGGCTTTGCAAGCTCGTTCAACAAGTACAACAAACTCTTTTATTTCAAGAATCCCGACTAATAGCTTGATATCTTCATTCAACCCGTCTTCAAATCTTTTACACATTATTTCTTCAGTCGAAACATATTCTCGGGCATATCTGCTCAGTCTCAGAAATTCCCGCTCATATTCTGTTACAGTCATACGACCCTATTTCAGCTCGAGGAATTCTTTGCACTTCTGATCAATGAATCTCTGACTGATGTATTTCTTACGGAATTCAGTCTGAAAGAACTCCCAAGTAACCCGTTCTCTCAGAACTGCAGAGATCAGTGTATTCCACAAATGATACGCGGAATCTCGAAGCAATGATACAACACATTTGATGCACTCATCAGGTGTACAGGATAGCTCATCAAACACACGGATCATATTATCAAGCCAAAATTCAGCTCGCTCGGCATCATCATCAATAGTGGCTCTGAATTCTTCGGCCCCATGTTTCCTGATTCTATCAATCGGTGGCTTATTCATTCATACTGGATCAACAACTTGTGGCATAACGGGTATTTGGGAAGGAATCGGTGGGGGAGATGGTTGTGGAACAGCAGGATTCGTTCGGATATACTGAGTAAACCAATCGTTCATCATTTGATAGAAGGCTTGTTTAGCCTCACTCTCATGGTTACTCGAAATCGGCCTAGAATCATCCGGTGCTGCCCCCTGAGCAGGAGCGGGCGCAATACTTTCTACATCATCTACTACGGCTCGATCGGGATCCATTTACTATACAAAAACACATTTCAATTGTCAGGAATCATCACACTATCTCAGTTTATAAATATGGCATGTATAGCTAGACTCATACGCGCTACGTTAGTCCTAGAATCGACTAAACCATAGCTCTGATACCAATAAAATGTTACATCCCTAACCCGTAACCGTCGCCAAAATAGGGTTAATAAGCGTTACCGGACATTTCAGAACTTTTACGATTATTTCACAATCATAAGATATAATGTCAACATATCATAGCAAATCATATTCATAAAGTCCCTTTAAAATGTCTACGAGACCTTTAACATGCATTAGGAAGGGGTCGGGACTAAATCGAGCTCATACAAAATTTTTCTGAAACTTAACATTTTTCAAAGTTACAGAGGTCACACGCCAGTGTGGGTAGGCCGTGTGCCTCACACCGCCTCAGACACACCCGTGTGTCCAAGCCTTGGCAAAACAGGGCATATATACTGACTTGTCCACACGGCCGAAGACACGCCCGTGTGCTTAACCCGTGGTCGACACTGACTTATTTCACACGGCCGGTCACACGCCCGTGTATCCAGCCCGTGTGCAAGTCTGACTTGTTTAGATTTACAAACTTAAGAGACACGGTCAAGCCACACACCCGTGTGCTCAACCATGTGGGCAAATATAGGCCATTTGCAAGGCCAGTTTGCCACCCACACCTACAAGCATCAAACTATTCCAAAATCATACCTTAAATGCATTCAAGATATACTAAAACATGCATTATTTAACTCTTAATAATATCATTTATTCTATGTACAAAATCTAACTCAATCATACTAATTCAAAACACAAACTTCACAGCAAAGATATGCTAATCATTCATCATTTTAAGCCGATTCATTTCAAAGCATTTCATAACATATCAACTTCCATATTAACTATAAACTTACCGTAAATTTACCATTTCGCTAAACCAACCATGAACCCATCAAACCATACCAAATTATGCAACATATAGCTTGAACTACTCATTCATAAACATATTCATGATCAAGCCATATCACATGGCTATATTTACACATGTCAAAACATAATTAAAACTCACTAGACTATACATGCCATACTTTATATATATACTTTCTCAAAAGGTACCAAAATATAGTTTGATAGTGTGGTGATGATCCTCGACGAATCCCCGAGCTTCTCGTAGCTTTAATAATCTATAAAACATTGAACAAACATACATAAAAAGTAAGCTATCATAGCTTAGTAAGTCATAAGCAAATAATATACAAATAAACATTTTCATTAAGTCAACTAGCCAAATCAAAACAAACTTAACCAAATGTACACCTTTTATGTTTACAACCTCAAATATTATCTCATTCATAATAACATTATATCATCAATAGCCAAGTACACATATAATAAATAGCACATATAAATTTCCCTCTTATCATAATTAATTCGTATATTCATCTCAACCATAAATACTTACCTTACTTTCATATTAAGAAAACATAGTACGTACCTGAATCTCTTAGTTCGTTTTCACATTCGATTTTAGCTCGATAATGCCCGTTCAACCATTCGGAATTAATAAGGATACTCGGATAGTTGGAAGGCTCGTACAATGCCAACGTCCCAGACGTGGTCTTACATGTAATCACATATCGATGCCACTGTCCCAGACAGGGTCTTACACGAATCAAATACGATGCCAATGTCCCAGACATGGTCTTACACGTAAACACAAGTCGATGCCAACGTCCCAGACGTGGTCTTACACGAAATCACATATCGGAATCCTATGTCATGACATATGTATCCTAACTATGCCTAAGGTTCGTACGGGACTTTCAGACGTCGAAACACGATCATTTCAGGCTCGTAAATATTGCTCCCATGCTCAATTCATTTCAACATATTAATTTACACAAATAACAATTCAATTCGGCACTATTAAAATTAGATACAATAGAATTTAACAACATTATTTACTTATGAACTTACCTCGGATAACTACTGATGAAATCGACTACTCGACTACTTTCGACTTCCCCCGATCTAATTTTGATTTCTTTCATTCTTGATCTAAATAAATTCAAATTTAACTGATTTAATCACACATTCATTCAATTTAATCCACCAACACATATTTAGGCCTTTTTACACTTTAACCCTTATAATTTCACACTTTTACAATTTAGTTCTTATTTCACAAAACACAAAACATTTAAAATTTAAACACACTATAGCTTGGCCAAATATTCATGTAGCTCATATAAGTCCACATATTTCATTTATTTCACATTTTAATCCCTCAAAATTATTTTCACAATTTAGCCCAAATTACTCAATTTCATCAAAAATCCAAAGACAAAACTTATTAATCTATCACATATCTTTTATTTTCCATCATCAAACAACAAAAATCATAAGCTATCATCAATGGAAAAACACAAAATCATCATCAAATTCAAAAATTTAAACATGGGCTTTGTAGTACTCGAAGCAACGATCACAAAAATGTAGAAATTATCAAAAACCGAACAAAACTCATACCTTAATTAAGCCAAAATCATAGCCGAACCCTTGCAAGCTTTTATTCTTTCTTTTTATTTCAATATTCGGTGAACAAGGATGAATAAAATGGCCATTTTTATGATTTGTTTTATTTAATGGACATTATTTACTCATTTACCAAATTAACCTTATTTATTAACATATAAAACTTATATATATAAAGGCCATTAATGTCCATACTAATGTTTAATGGACAAATTACTACATAAGGATATCATCTTTAATAAGCCATGTCAAATTGACATATAACTAATTAGAACACAACTTTTACCTTTTATGCAATTAAGTCCTTTTTACAAATTAAACACACAAACAATCAAATTAAATCACGAAAATTTCACACATATCAATTCACATACTATAAGCACATAAAATAATATTAAAATATTTTTATAACTCGAATTTGTGGTCCCAGAACCACTATTCCGACGAGGGTCTAAACCGGACTGTTACACATACACAAAACATCTGCAGACTGCCTTGCGAACCATAAGTGGTAGACAGTCATGCAAAGATACAAATGGCGGATTATCTCACTAACAGTCCGTAAGCGGACAAGTCATTTCTAAATTCAACCCTAACACATTCAGATGTTTAACAAACATATCAACATCTACAGCTTGCCAAAACAAATATACACAAGATCAAACAATCCATTTAACTTCAATCATGCCATAACATTAATTACTTATACATTCACCATATCAATATCATTTCAATAAATCATATTTTACCAATTGGATCAAGCTCAAATACCAAAGGCGTATATGCATATACATGGTTTAACTAACCAAAACACAACAAAAACTATTAACCATTAGACCTATTTACATGCCACTTATAACCGACCAAAATGATCAAAGGACTACCGAATTGATGGGTGGATAGTGTGAGCTTTGGAGATGATCCAATGGACTTGTTCCGCAAAATGTCAACTACATAAACATAAAATGAAACAAAGTAAGCATTAAATATGCTTAGTAAGTTCATACGAAATTTACTTAACTTACCTTAATATTCAAATAATTTAAGCAATTAAACATGAAAATTCTTTGGCAATCTGTTACTTTCAAATGCATGTCAACAAATACGTTCAAAAGTTAACATATTACATATCATGAGCTTATAATATATGTACAGAACATAACAATCTATCATATAGCATATACTATTTCAATATATCCCAATTGCAATATGCATAAATCCATTCATAGCATTTTTCCGAATCATTTTATTATCGCTTAATACCATTTCCATTTTTGTCTTTTGCCTGAAGACCACAATAATTTGAACTCAATTGCTTGGGACTGATTTGTTTACTTATACAACGTATTTGGGCTACTAACACTAGTTTCGGATCAGGATTGCTAACACTAACTTTAGAGAATCCACGACATATGCAAGATCTCAAGTCATCGAATTAATCCTGATCACAACACCCATTTATTCATACAGACTGATATTCTCAGGCTGCTAACACTAGCTTCAGATCAGGGTTGCTAACACTATCTTAGTTCGATGATGCTAACACTAGCTTCAAAGAATCGCAACATATGCTAGATCTCAAGCCATCGAATGACCCTTGATCACGACTCCCGTTTTCCTTTTTGGGACTTTAATAGCATGCCATTTGCATCTCAATTGTTTACTAAATCCACACGGCTTGTTGTCGAATTCATTACAATTTATCAGTTTCAATTACTTTATTCCATCCTATAATAACTCTCTATTGTCAATAATTATGAAAATTTCTTGCTAATTTTGAAATAATTCATTTTAGTCCCTAACTTCAAAACTAAAAAATTTCACTTTACAAATTAGTCATTAATCAATTCTAAGCTTACAACTAACCCATTTAACCATAAAAACATCAAAAACCATCAATAGCAATATTTTGAAACTTTAACAGTTTTACGATTTAATACTCGAACTATCTAGATTAAGCTACTATAATATTAAAAACATAAAAATTATTAAAAACGGAACTTGAATACACCTACATGCAAGAGGAAGAGTTTGGCCGAACCTCAGGCTTCAAAAATGGCCTTCTTGGTTCTCTTTTTGTTGATGAAACGGTGAAGAAATGTAAAATGATGATGATGTATGTATTTTATTTCATTTTAACATATATTATTAATCATAAAAATATAATTTTTAACATGTATAATCTTTTAAGTAGGCACAAACCGGCCACTATACTTTAAAAGTGTTCTAATTGCCACTTATATGCTTAAACATTTATTAAATAAGTACTTTAATTAATAAAAATTAATAGCGATTAATTTTTACAATTTTTATGATTTAGTTCTTATATCTTAATTGATTATCAATTCAATAAAATTTTAGGATCAAAATTTAATTCACTTATATAACAACTTTAAATATTTATGGGCTCGGTTTACAGAAACGAGGTCCTGATACCTTATTTTTTAGGACCACTGACTTTAGGGTCAAATTACTTCTACCCTAATTAATTATCCAATTAATGAATTTCACCAGACCAAAATTTAATAATAAAACAATTAACTCATAATATTTACGGACTCGATCATCGAATAATGGGATTCCGAAACTACTGGTTACGACACCACTGAAAATCAAGTTGTTACACCACATGTAAGCCAACACTCCTCAAGCATTCTACTATACAACTATCAATTTCCGACAATTTTAAATTATGTTAGATTCGAAAAACTGGTTCTTCTTTTTATTTAAAGAAATCACAAAAGGATAATATCTAAATTAAAATGTCTTTAAAACTTTTTAAAAATTAAAATTAAAAAAATTTGAGTTTGAAGTTTCACCATATTGAGAACTAGTTACAGTGTGCTCTTCCTGAAGCCTTGATTCCACCATTTTTCCACGGAAAATAAGAATAAAGAAATAAGTTTTTTTTTTGAGAGTTTGAAGAGATTTTTGGTGGAAAGAAAAGTGAAACAAATGAGGTATTTGTAAAGAGAAAATCAACTCTCATAATTGTCAACTTCTGCATATTTAATAGATTAATTAAGCCAACAACCAAATAAATTCTCGGATCAAACTATCTACGCATAGAGTTAATTTTCTAAACTTGAAAAATAACTTCTTCATATACATATTTTAATAAATAATAAAGAAGTTAAAATAACATTATACAGAGTGATAGCCACAAATGATTAATCTTCCTGAACAATAAACTGTGTTACTGTCCAAAATTTCTTTCTTCTTTATTTTCTTTGTACAATCATATTTTAACATATTTTCATTGTTTTCTTTTCTTTTTTATTTTAAGAATTATTTCCATCAACTCTTAAAAAATTGTGCTTTATTTTTGCAAAGAATGTGCATTGCATTTTCATTGGCTTTTGTGATTGTTTGTGTAGGTTGGTGATGCAAACAAGAACCATTCTTGTTGAGGAAGACCAGAAGACATGGACACCCCAAGGAGTGTTTTCAAAATAGACAAAATAAAAAATAAAAACTCTCATGGTTCTGATCATGTTATAAACAGGTGGAGTTTTGTTTGTTTATGCAATACGTGAACTCCACCTCATTTCTTCTTCTAAACCTATGCCAAGTGTAACAGTCCGGTTTATACCCTAGTCGGAACAGTGGTTTTGGGACCACGAATCCGAGTCCGTATGATATTTTAATATTATATTCTGTGCCGTTGATATGTGGTTTAGCATGTGTTAAATTTCCGTAAGTTAATTTGTCTGTTCGTGTGTTTAATTGGCAAAAGGATGAAATTGCATTGAATGTGAAAGTTGCTTGCTATTTGATAAAGTATTAATTTGATGTGGCTTTGTAAAAGTGAGGGCCTTATGTGGCAATTTGGCCAAAAATATTAGATAGTGGACGGCAATGTGTAAACACATTATGTTTATATATGATTATTTTATATGTTTTGTTAAATATACATGTATTTTATATTTATATTAATAAGTTATAATAAAACAAACATGTTAGTGGATTTCATTCATCCACACACCACCGAATAAGCAAAGAAAGAAAAAAGAAAATTCTAAGCAAAGGTTCCGCCATAGTTTTGGTTTAATTCAAGGTTAGTTTTTGATCCGTTTTTGATAATTTCTACATTTTTGCAATCGTTGCTTTGAGAGCTATCAAGCCCATGTTTTAATTTGATGAATTGATGATGTTTGTTTGAGATGCCATTGATGATATGTCAAGCTTATTGATGATTTTTGATGTTAAATGAAAGATATGATGTAACACCCCAAACCCGGCCCAAACACTACAGCCGGATCTGGCATGCCACTCAAAAGAGTTTTGTAAAAGATGTCGCAATCTTCGGGAAATATTTTTCTTGTATTTAATCTTTTATTCGGGAAAACTTAATAACTTGATAAGTTTAAATAATATATAAATTTCACTTGTTGTTTTATGAATAAAAACCAAAATCTTAATACATGCCTTAGTTTAATTAAAGTTTAAATGTCAATAATGAAAGCCCAAAATAAAACCCAAAGCAAAGTATAATAGTCTAGTGGCCCATGGCCTTATTACAAATGAAACTTAAAACCCACTTAAGATAATTTTCTTAAAAATAAATAAATAAATAAATAAAGTGAAGTCTTTTCTTGAATCCTCAATGCCCCTGTCGCATGGCCACCTTGCTCCCCTCCTCCGGCCCGGCCCGATGCACTAAGTGTAACTCTGAAATGGTTAAAATAATTGGGTGAGTCGCGAAACTCAGTGTGCAACCCTCATGCACCATCGATTGGGCCTTAGCCAACAAATCAGACAAATAAAACATAATTTAGCAAATGACATACATAACCCAACCCAATCCTAGGTTTCCATCCGCTACACACCACCCCTTACCGCCAAGCACACCATTGGGGATTTCTATAATCAACCCACACCGCTACACACCATCGATGGCGGACATGCTGCAGATTAGTCGCTCATCGTCAAAGTTGTGACAGAGTCACCAGCTGAAATGGCATAAGCCACGAGAAATGAGTTGTGACAAAGTCACCAGGTGAAATGGCATAAGCCACGTAAGCAGATCACTTCCCTTTCATCATTCACCCAACCCCAAGCATACAGAGAAATCGGCATACAAAGCATATACATGAAGAAGGACAGTAAATCACTAACACGATGATTAGCCTTTACCCTCCTCGGGTTTTCAATCATAATGTCGGGTTTTCGGCATTTAACAGAGTATATGATTTATACATATATATATATTAGCACCCAATCTAATAGTGGGAAAGGTTACACACTGATTAATGTCGATACCCTTGCTAAACCGATCTATAACTTTGCTCAAAAAGCGGAAAGATGTGAAAATAGGGCCTCTCCTACAATCGGCCAAGGGTTAATAGATACCCGAATTTACACTTTGAAACTAATAGATTCCTCTTACCTTGAAATCCCGAAAGTAACACAATTCGAGTGTTACCGAACTATAACTTAGAGATCTATGCGATTGGCCCCACTTCGGATCCGGAATGCCAAAATAAGAGAGAAATAAGAGATTAGTTCTAAATAGCCATTCGGCTAGGGATTTTGAAAAGTTGAAAAAATATGAAATCTCAAATCAATACTTACCTATTGCTTCCTTCAAAATTTGGCATTGCAGACTCACTGAAGAAAATTCGGCAACTTCGTGGAGGTGTGATCTTAGTGATTTCACTTTTAGAGAAACAAAGAATTGGAAAAATATAAACAAGGAGTGGTTAGTGAGATTTGGCCAAAAGAGAAGAGAAAAAGGATGGTAGGGTTTGAGCAATTGAGATCTAAAGAGTTTTGATTTTCATCCGAAAAGAAAAGAGAATAGAGAGTTCAAGTTTGTAGAAAAATAAAAGAGAAATTTTGAGAGAATTTTCAGAGAACATAATGAAGAATTTGGCACACCTTATCGCCTATACTGTATCGATTCTTTCCCCTTTACAGAGTCAAATTTTTGGCCAACTCTAGCCTCTTGGATGAGCTCTCATCTTTTCCCTTATCTTGATCTATTATCTCCACAAAAATAGCCCTAATTCCTCTCTTTCTTATCCGCTATTATCCTTAAAATTAAACATAATAAAATCTCTTAAAATTTAGCCTTGTGCCGTCCCCCCTTACTCTTCTAAGTACCGAATTTTAGCCCTAAAACTTGGGCTTCAAGCTGTCAAAATTTGGGCCCTCCTCATGCACTTGTGGCGCCACTTATAGCTCCCCTTTACTGTGCCCCTCGTTGCTGGGCCACAAGCCCAATATGTCACTTAAACTACTAAAACTTTATTTTAAATCCTTGAGTGTCTAAACAGAATATTTAAACAAAACCTCAGCCCATTCTTGAGCCCAATCAGGACCCCTAACCCTTTTAAATTAATATTTTAAGCACACACCACATAAAATGCATAGGCCCAAAATTCAGGATATTACAGTTCTACCCCCTTAAAGAAATTTCGTCCTCGAAATTCTCAATTAACTATTAATCGTACTACCCTAGTCTCACCACTATGCTTTTGCTGCGCACTCTAATTCTAAAGCCAAAAGAAACACTTAGTATACTATGGTAAAGTACGCACCGGTATTCGCATCTAGAGCATCCTCGTCCCCCTGGCGACGTCGTCGCATAGACCAAAGCCGGTCGCCTCGCCAAAGATAACCTCGCACCTCCACGACCATGTCTGTGCCATTGCCACCATTGACTTGACCACGGCCCCTTGGTGGTTGTTGACCTCCTCTCCCAACCTCGATCGAGAACCTCGCCCGGTGGTCGCACTGATCCTTCGTGGGATGATCCTTTATCATATGATCCATAGACCCACACCTGAAGCATCCCCTAGTTCTCCTTCTGCACTCCCCATTATGTACCTTCCCACACGAAGGACATGATCGATACTGACCCGTCGGAGCACGAGCTGGCCCATCAGACCTAGGCCTTTTCTGAAGACTCCCAGATGATCCCGACGGCCCAAAATTCCTCTTATTCCCATTCCTATCCTTATCCTTATTTTGTTTCTCAGTCCGCTTAACCTTCTCGGATATCTTAGCTTTCTCAACCAAAATCGCAAAGTCCCTTTCCCGCTGCGGTGCTACTAATACCCTCAACTCATCCCTTAGTCCATCCTCGAATCGTACACAGCGCTCATAGTCGGTTGCTACCATTCCTCGAGCGTATCGGCTCAAGCGCAGGAACTCCGCCTCATATTCAGCCACAGATTTACTTCCCTGCACTAGATTCGAAATGCCTTCCCTCTGTGCATCCACATAATCGCCCCAACAGATTTTCCTGAACGACTCCTTAAAGAAGTCCCGGCCAATCCGATCTGCAGTAGCACTCTCCTTCACCGTGAGCCACCATCGATAGGCCTGCGTCTCGAAGAAGAGACACGACCCCTTTCAACTTCTCCTCCACCGTGAAATCTAAATCATCCATTATGCGCTCAGTTGCTTCTATCCAATACTTAGCTGTGTTAGGGGCTACGCCAGAAACTCCCCTAAACACTTCTGCCCCATTGGCCCTAAGCCGCTCCGGCACAAATTTCCGGGCTCCTGTGCCCATGCCTACTCCTACAACTCTTTCGAGAACCCGTAGCATCGCCTGAGATACTGCTTCATCTCCAGTCGCCTGATCTCGTAACTCTCCCTCCACAGCTGGAGGATCCGGCATTTCGTTTCCTGACCCGTGGCCAGACCCTGCTAGCTCAGACAAAGCCATCCTACCCCTATCGCGTCCACGCGACGGACGTCCTCGACCCCTTGTACTCATTCTTTGCTTAGCGTTTATCTGATTAAAAATTTATGAATCATTAATTTTCTTCCACTAATTAACCACGAACAGTCTTATGGATAATAGTTTTAAGAGTAGTTCTTTCGAATTCATATTCACAATACAGTTTCAAGTCCATATCCTCTAATTTTAGGGAACACATACACTCAATCATCAACATACAAATAGCATCTAAGCACTTGCATTCACCATGTAAGGGTGCTTTCGTTGCTTCACTACCCAGGGGTATTTTCATAATTTTATCCTATAGGGATATTTTCGTAATTTCCAAAATAGAGTTTCTTGGTGATTTTGTGAAATAAGGGTATTTTTGTAATTTTGCAATTCAGGGGTATTTTGGTAATTTTGAAGTCTGGGGGTATTTTGGTAATTTTATAAATCAGGGTCATTTTGGTCATTTTGCAAAACAAGGGTAATTTGGTAATTTTACAAAACATGGATATTTGTTATTGTTGTTTTTTTTCTAATAGGGGTACTTTGGGAAAATCTAGTTTCATAATCCGGGTTACTCTTGTAAACATGAGATTTTCGGGTAAATTTTCAAAACATAGGTATTTTTATAAATTTATAGTTGGTTGGAAATTTTCACAAATCAAATGTATTTTGAGAATTTTGCAAAACGTGGGGAATTTTTTTTTTCAAAAATAGGGTGGCTGGTCTCTTTCGGGTTTTAATTGTAAGGTTTAGCTGTCAACAAGTCCTCGTGATCGAGTGAAGCAAATACTACGCACTGTAAGATTCCGGCAAAGAGGAAGTGAGTCGCTAGGATCGCTTAAATACCAAGCTCTCCTGAATCCACTCCTAGACATGCGTATGCCCGTTGCCACACCCTAACTCGGCTAAGATGAGCAGTACTACGCACTGGGTAGAATTCCAACAAGAGGAGGTGAGTCACTAGGACCGCTTAAACACCAAGCTCTTCCGGATCCAATCCTAGACATGCGTATGCCTGTTGCCACACCCAAGCCTTGCGACTCATTTACGGGGTTGTTTAATGAAATTAAGTCTTATGAGCCTTTAGAGAGTGGTTGAAGCTAGGCCTAAAGTCCATCAAGTTCTAATCTAACTAATCTACGTCCCATAAAGCCCATCAAGCCCACAGATATATATCACACAATGGTTTAAAGTATTTACCTGGCGGACTTGGGCCGGAGACGCAGGTGCCATGCCGAGCTAACAAACCTGTTATTATTAAAAAACATGCATGTTTCAAAAGCCTAACTTTAAAAACGTTTTGAGCCCAAAAACCCCCAGAGCCGAGTTTTGAACCGGGCTCTGATACTAATCTGTAACACCCCAAACCCGACCCAAACACTACAGCCGGATCTGGCATGCCACTCAAAAGAGTTTTGTAAAAGATGTCGCAATCTTCGGGAAATATTTTTCTTGTATTTAATCTTTTATTCGGGAAAACTTAATAACTTGATAAGTTTAAATAATATATAAATTTCACTTGTTGTTTTATGAATAAAAACCAAAATCTTAATACATGCCTTAGTTTAGTTAAAGTTTAAATGTCAATAATGAAAGCCCAAAATAAAACCCAAAGCAAAGTATAATAGTCTAGTGGCCCATGGCCTTATTACAACGAAACTTAAAACCACTTAAGATAAATTTCTTAAAAATAAATAAATAAATAAATAAAGTGAAGTCTTTTTGCTAAATCCTCAATGCTCTGTCGCATGGCCACCTTGCTCCCTCCTCTAGCCCGGTCCGATGCACTAAGTGTCACCTGAAATGGATAAAATAATTGGGTGAGTCGCGAAACTCAGTGTGCAACCCTCATGCACCATCAGATTGGGCCTTAGCCCACAAATCAGCAAATAAAACATAATTTAGCAAATGACATACATAACCCAACCCAATCCTAGGTTTCCATCCGCTACACACCACCCTTACCTGCCAAGCACACCATTGGGGATTTCTATAATCAACCCACACCGCTACACACCATCGATGGCAGACATGCTGCAGTTAGCTGCTCATCATCAAAGTTGTGACAGAGTCACCAGGCTAAAATGGCATAAGCCACCAGAATAGATCACTTCCCCTTTCATCATTCACCCAACCCCAAGCATACAGAGAAATCGGCATACAAAGCATATTACTGAAGAAAGACAGAAATCACTAACCTGATGATTAGCCTTTACCCTCCTCGGGTTTTCAATCATAATCTTGGGTTTTCGGCATTTAACAGTATATAGCGATTTATACATATATATATTAGCACCCAATCTAATAGTGGGAAAGGTTACACACCTGATTAATGTCGATACCCTTGCTAAACCGATCTATAACTTTGCTCAAAAAGCCGAAAATATGTGAAAATAGGGCCTCTCCTACAATCGGCCAAGGGTTAATAGATACCCGAATTTACACTTTGAAACTAATAGATTCCTCTTACCTTGAAATCCCGAAAGTAACACAATTCGAGTGTTACCGAACTATAACTTAGAGATCTATGCGATTGGCCCCACTTCAGATCCCGGAATGCCAAAAATAAGAGAGAAATAAGAGATTAGTTCTAAATAGCCATTCGGCTAGGGATTTTGAAAAGCCGAAAAAATTGAAATCCTGAAATCAATACTTACCTATTGCTTCCTTCAAAATTCGCGCAGCGAGACTCCAAGAAGAAAATTTAGCAACTTCAGGAGGTGTGATCTTAGTGATTTCGGCTTTTAGAGAAACAAAGAATTGGAAAAATATAAACAAGGAGTGGTTAGTGAGATTTGGCCAAAAGAGAAGAGAAAAAGGATGGTAGGGTTTCGACAATTGAGATCTAAAGAGTTTTGATTTCTGTCAGAAAAAGAAAAGAGAAGAGAGAGTTCAAGTTTGCCGAAAAATAAAATAGAAATTTTTGAGAGAATTTTCAGAGAACATAATGAAGAATTTGGCACACCTTACTGCCTATACAGGGCTGATTCTTTCCCCTTTACAGAGTCAAATTTTCGGCCAACTCTAGCCTCTTGGATGAGCTCTCATCTTTTCCCTTATCTTGATCTATTATCTCCACAAAAATAGCCCTAATTCCTCTCTTCATTATCTGCCTATTATCCTTAAAATTAAACATAATAAAATCTCCTAAAATTTAGCCTTGTGCCGTCCCCCCTTACTCTTCTAAGTGCCAAATTTTAGCCCTAAAACTTGGGCTTCAAGCTGTCAAAATTTGGGCCCTCCTCATGCACTTGTGACGCCACTTATAGCTCCCCTTTACTGTGCCCCTCGTTGCTGGGCCACAAGCCCAATATATCACTTAAACTACTAAAACTTTATTTTAAATCCTTGAGTGTCTAAACAGAATATTTAAACAAAACCTCAACCCATTCTTGAGCCCAATCAGGACCCCTAACCCTTTTAAATTAATATTTTAAGCACACACCACATAAAATGCACAGGCCCAAAATTCAGGATGTTACATATGAGCTAGATGAACATACTTTGTTCTTGAATTTTTGATGAATTTAGCTAAATAGGGCTAAATTGAGAAAATGGTAAATTAAGGGACTAAATTGCAAATTTGATGAAAAATGTGGCCTTGTATGTGATGTATATGTATTCGGCCAAGCATGTATATGTGTGGATTTTGTGAATTTGATGTTTTGTGAAAAATGGACTAGATTGATAAAATGTACAAATGTGAGGGCTAGATTGCAAATAGTCCAAAATGTGTGTCTTTGGATTGAATTGAATGAGCTATTGAATAAAAGGGTTAATTCTGAATATGTTTAGATCAAGAGCCGAGGAAAACGGATTTAGATCGCGGGAAAGCGAAAGTAACCGAGTAATCGTTTTCATTCTGATAAACTGAATCCGAGGTAAGTCACTATGCAAATAAATGTATATGTATGTAATTATAATTGTTCATATGATTAATGTTGGTGATGAATGCCTATGAGAAGTTCTACATATAAATTCCGAGAAAAGTTCGATATAGTGACTAAGTCCGAGAAGTCCCGTGTGAACCTAGGAGTCGTTAGGATTAGCTATGTCATGACATAGGTATCTGTTCTGTTTTATCATGTATAAGACCACGTCTGGGACGTTGGCATCGATATAAGCTTTACGTGTAAGACCTCGTCTGGGACGTTGACATCGATATAAGTTTTATGTATAAGACCACGTCTGAGACGTTGGCATCGAGATAAGCTTTACGTGTAAGACCATGTCAGGGACATCGGCATCGTATTGATACGTATAAGACCCTGTCTGGGATAGCGGCATCAATGTCTGAGTGCATGTAAGACCTCGTCTGGGACGTTGGCATTGTACGACCATTCCGAGCTTTCTGAGTATCCTACTAGATTCCTTACAGTTCAACGGGCAAGTTTGTGATACGAAATAGCCATGTAAATAGTGAATCTGATTCAGGTACGTTGATTCATACACTAAGTGTGTATATAAGGTAAGTTCCTATGTAACCTTGCTATGATGGTTATGGACCTTTGAAATAGTTTTGTGCATAAGAGACTTTTGGAATTGATGAATGTGGCAAATGTGGCCAATAGTATGAACCAAAGTATATATGTGAGAAGATGTTATGTATATGAAATGTGCCTATATTTCTATATGCTTATATACTTGTCTATTAAGTTTATTTGTATATGACTTACTAAGCTTTTGGAAAGCTTACTCTGTGTGTGTGTTTTCTCTATTTTTTTAGGTCGTCAAGCTACTGAAGGCTCGGGACCATTACAGATCATCATCACACTACTAAACTTATTTTGGCACCTTTTTGAGAATGAATATAGCTAAATATGGCATGTATAGGCTAGATATGTGTAAATGTTTATGAAGTGAACTTAGCCATGTGATTTGGCAAGAATTGAGTTGGTAATATGCTTGAATGTATGAGTTATATGATGCAAATTTTGATATGTTTTGATGCTTATGAAATGGTTAATTTTGGATAAGCAAATGGATGATATATGCTTGAGATGATTTGGGTTTTAGTTTGTAATTTGGTAGGAAGAGAATTAGTATCGAATGTGTTGATGGAATGTTCATTTTGGTATGTTTTTGGTTACCATATATGCATGAAATGAGATGAATAATGATGCTTGTAGGCATGACCTTTTTGGGTGGCATTTAGGCCTTGTAAATGGCCTATAATGTCACACGGCCAGGCTTTTCTGGGCATGCCTAAGACCGTGATTGTATTGGCAAAATGTATCTTAAATAGCACACGGCCTCAACATGGGCATGTCATCTGGCCGTGGTGTACAAGTCAGTAGCTAGCTAAGATCACATGGCCATGGCACACGGGCGTGCTTGGTGGCCGTGTTGGGAAAGTCAGTATATGGCCTAGAAGCACACGGTCATGGCACACGGGCGTGCCTAGTGACCGTGTTGATATAGTCAGTATATGGACACGGATGGACACACGGGGGTGTCTAGAAGCCATAGAGGGCACACGGTCTCCTCCCACGGGCGTGTCTCTCCTGTATTTTGGAAAAGTTTTTAATTTTCATGAAATATTATATGTGTTTCAATTTAGTCCCAACTCGGTTTATATGCATGCTTTGGGTCTTGATGACTCATCTAAGGGACACTATGTTTGTTAATGATGAATGTAATGTATGAAATGTTATGTAAGTTTCCGATCTGTCTGGTAATGCTCCTAACCCTAGTCCGACATCGGTTACGGGTTAGGGGTGTTACACCAAGTACTTAACCTCCGCTCACCTGTAAAATCGCTCAAGACAGAACCAAAAAACGAACAACTATTTATTAGCTATGCCGTGAGGGCTTGTAGAGAAAAACAACTTCTTCTAAAAACTTTTCTTTTACTTCTTTCTTCTCTCTTTTGTATCAATTGCTTACAAACTATTTATAAGCTATAGTCTGCCCTTCAAAAAACTGAAAGTATTTATAAACCAAAATTAAAACCCACTAAAAACAAGACTCTTGACCTTTCATTCTCCTAAAAAAAACTGACATTTAACGTTTATTCAACAAAACTCCCCCGTAAACTTAAATGCTTCTGCCATCCTTTATGCCGATTAATTTCTTGCAATTGTCGAGAAGTACCATCGGTAGTGGTTTCGTGAAGATATCCACGACTTGGTCCCGGCTTGCCACGTGCACTAATTTCACACTTCCTTCCTTTATATGATCTCGGATGAAGTGAAAGCGAATGTCAATGTGTTTTCTTCTCTCATGATTCACTGGGTTCTTTGCCAACTCAATTGCTAATTTATTGTCCACTCATATCTCAGTCGCACCGAGTTGTTGTTGCTCCAACTCGCCCAATAAATTTCTGAGCCATATAGCATGACACATACACCAAGACGCTACCACATATTCAGCTTCACATGTCGAGAGTGTAACACCCCATACCCGAATCTGAGACCAAGACTGGATACGAGACATTACCATGCTTGAACTCACTTAAACATGTACTTACGGGCTATAAAATTTTGTTCCGAATTAAAAACTTCTCTTTCTCAGTCTATTCATACCTTTCATGGGCCTACGAGGCCTTAACCACTTGTCTAAAAACTTTCGGAACATATTCAGAAACTTTTCTTTAGAGCAGGGTTCACACGCCCATGTTGTATGGGACACGCCCGTGCACCCCTAAAACATGCCCGTGTCTTTCATCCGTGGTGGATACTGGAAAAATACACACTGCCTGGATACACCCGTGGCCCCAAACCGTGCCTAAAACCCCAGCATTCTGCCAATGCCTCACGACCAAGGCACACGCCCGTGTTTACCACCCGTGGTGCACACTGACTACCTTAACACGGCCTAGAGTCTAAACACACGCCCGTGTGACTGGTCCGTGGTCTATTCTGACTTAAGATACAATGGTGCAGGGTGCACACGGCCTAGACACACACCCGTGTGTCCATCCGTGTGGGCACTTAGAGGCTATTTACCAAGTCAATTGCCACCCTGAAATCAAGACTAAACTCAAGCTCAATTCAGCAACTCAAGTATTACATCATTTATGAACAATACAACATGCTTCATTGATATTAATAACATACATACTTAGTCAATCTTGGCCAATCACTTAGCCATTTACAAAAGAATAATAAACTTGATAGCCCATACTTTTGCCCTTTCTACGACATATACTCAAAATGAAACGTTTCCTATACATGCCATACTTAATATAATTTCAACTTAGCTATACCAAAATAAGGATTGATAGTGTGCTTCGAGCTCCGACTTCAACGATCCACAAGTTAGTTTGGCAGGACTACATAGAAAGAAAGGATAAAAGACGTAAACATTTAGCTTAGTAAGTTTGCATAATATTCATAGCAACATACTTGCTTAATATAAACCATTTGACATCAACAATGGTATCATAAATTTCAGCTATAAAGCTTACTTACTCATGCTTGATTTTTTTTCTTATCTCATGAAACTTACTAGTCTCATACTTGGGAGGTGAACAAGGTACCTGTATCACTTAATCACATTGATCAGCATACTTTAACATAATAATCATAATCTCTGATTCATCATTCATAACATGAATAATACTCATTTTCAACTTGATAATAACTTTGCTTACTCAACTTTCTTGCTATCTCACTTTAACTTTACATGAACTTGATGCCAAAGCCATATCCTAGATACGGTCTTACATGGAATATCTCATCTTGGTTTCGAGGCCATGTCTTGACATGGACTTATACGAAGTCTTTCTTGTTCTCACCAATGCCATGCCTTGGCTTGGACTTACATGGGATCTCTTTCTCTTAATAGCTTTTCAATGCCAAGCTTGCCTTGGACTTACATGATAACTTGTTCAATGCCAAGCTTTCCTTGGACTTACATGATAACTTATTCAATGCCAAGCTTGCCTTGGACTTACATGATAACTTGCTTGATTGCTGATAAACCGAAATAGTAACATATTCTAGGCCCACATTTAGTATGCTTTTGGATGAATTATCCTTTGATTTATGTAAAAAGGTGCTCTTAATCCTTTCTTTTCATGTCTTATACTCAGGAAAGCACCAAGGATAAAAAGAACGAGAAACAGGCTCAAAACGGACCAAAACGGACCAATAAGAAAATTAACACGGCCTGGACTTGGACCCACATGGCCGTGCCAAGTCAATCATCTAGAACGCGGTCTAACCCCGACTCACATGGCCGTGCCTCATTAAAGAAATCCAAACACGGCCTGTCCATGATTTACACAGGCGTGTGCCATGGCCATGCCCCATAACCGTGTGAAGCTACTGACTTTACAACCACGGGCAGAACACGCCCGTGCCTTAAACCCGTGTCAACATACTGACTTATCGAACACAGGCTAGACACGAGCGTGGGGTAACCAACACGCCTAGGAACACGACCGTGCGATGCGGCCGTGTGAATCGACACACCCTCAACCCACGGGTGTGGTAAATTACCAGACTTGAGATTCTATTTAAATACCATGCTCCTCTCCTTTTTCTCCTTACCTACTCTTCTTCTTCTCTTCCTTCCTTTCTTTTCTCCCTTTTGTTTTTTCCTTTTCCTAATAAATCCTCAGACTCTTGAGCTACAACAAAATCATATCCATGGCAAAGAAGCGTAAAAGGCCAATCTCCTCAAAGGAGACCGATTCACCTGAGTTCATGCCGGCAGCTTCATCCAAACAAGAAGCCAAGGGTCTTTGAGACCAATTATCTGTTTCTTTTATTTTAACATTCTCCTTTATTTTCCTTATCTTTACCTCTCTTCTCGCTTAATTCAGTTCATTTTGTTTTAGTTTTTGTTTTTAGGTTCTTAAGGTCGCTTGGGAATCACGCCACTTCCACCATCACCAACAACTCTGTCACCTTCAAAGTCACACCACCTCTCGAACCATCTACCATAAGGATTCTCAAGCCCCTTTATCTTTTAAACTTAGTTTATTTTCTTTCTTAGTCTCCTTCTCTTTATCTTTCTTGTCTTTAATTATATTATTAGTATATTATTAAGGTTTCTTTAGATTTCCTGGCTAATTCTCCACGAGCCTCCCAATTTCTTCATCTAGCGCAGGTTCGTCATCCAGACGGCCCATCACCACCAACAAAGGAACAATCTCCTCTCAAGGAATCATCCGAAAATTCAGGAAGTTTTCACTTATCCCCATATCTGATGATTTTATTACAAGGTTAGTATATATCTTTGTACATTGAGGGCAATGTACATCTCAAGTGTGGGGGGGGTGAACAACCTAAAAAGATACCTAACTCAAAGCCTGAATTTAGTCTTGTTTGAAAGTAAATTACTCATATTACTAATTAGGATGAAATTTCTGATGATTTATGATTTTTAGTGATATGTTTTAGATTAAGTCATTGATAATTGTGCATTGATAATTAAATTTGAAGAATACTAGAGAATCAAGCATGATAAGTCTATTTTTCAGAAATTAAAAATTTGCTAGGTTGTCAAACCGAGTTTAAATATTATCTTGAAGTTTGAAATTTACGAGGTTGACATCTAAATACCCATAATTTTTGTGAGTTTTTGAGCCTTATAGAGCATATATTCTTTTTCTTGCTCACTTTATTGATTATGAGTATGTCAACATTGATTTGTTATTCTAGAACTTGCATCGATTATACATGTCGAGACCACACTTTTGATTTGATACACAGAGATGATAAAGGCACCTAGGATTTAACCTACTAACTCCATTAAAAGCCTACCTTCACAATTAACCCCTAGTGAACCCCTTTTAACCCTAACAACCCTATTTATTGACATAACCGCTAATATTAACCAGAACCCTTTGTTTTTGTTATCACCATATCGAGATTTGATCCGATTAGTTGCCTAATTATGAATTTTAGTAGTTTATCCTTTATTATGTATTTAGTTTGTTCTTAAAAATATGAAGTATATTCATTATTAGTTATGTGATTAAATGAGCTTATACATAAATTCCAAATATCGAAGAAGAAGCTCGTATTTTTAGTATTATTAGTTTTCAATTGATGTAATTATTATTAGTTCATTAGTTCTTAGCTAGGTAATTTGTCAATTCAAACTCGATTCTAACCCTCTAATTCAACCTTTTTCCACACCTTAACCCTAGCCCCGTTACAACCCTAACAAAGACCTTTTGATTTGTGTTTCATCTCATATTTCAGTGGTGGAGATTTGATTTTCATGCAAGCCTATGGGATTAACTCTTCATGTTTGACTTTTGAGTGCCTAAATTCTGAACCTTAAACACTTTGAGTGATTTGAGTGAATCTTTTTTGAGGATGTCAATCCTTGTCGATTTCAAATTAAAGGTAATTATCTAGATAAAGGGAGACGCCTAAGTTTTCGAGCTACAAAATCTATGACTTATAATGTTTGAATTTTTAGGACTCTTTGAGTTGAATTATCCATGTATAAATTATCTCTGAATTATGATGAGACACTATCAATAGGAATTATGAATTACAGGAAGTTCATTTTAATTGTAAGTTGAGAATTTTGCTTGAGGATAAGCAAAAGCTTAAGTGTGGGGGTATTTGATAACCGAAATAGTAACATATTCTAGGCCCACATTTAGTATGCTTTTGGATGAATTATCCTTTGATTTATGTAAAAAGGTGCTCCCAATCCTTTCTTTTCATGTCTTATACTCAGGAAAGCACCCAAGGATAAAAAGAACGAGAAATGGGCTCAAAACGGACCAAAACGGACCAATGAGAAAATTAACACGGCCTGGACTTGGACCCACACGGCCGTGCCAAGTCAATCATCTAGAACACGGTCTAACCCCGACTCACATGGCCGTGCCTTATTAAATAAATCCAAACACGGCCTGTCCATGATTTACACGGGCGTGTGCCATGGCCATGCCCCATAACTGTGTGAAGCTACTGACTTTACAACCACGGGCAGAACACGCCCGTGCCTTAAACCCGTGTCAACATACTGACTTGTCGAACACAGGCTAGACACGAGCGTGGGGTAACCAACACGCCTAGGAACACGGCCGTGCGATGCGGCCGTGTGAATCGACACACCCTCAACCCACGGGTGTGGTAAATTACCAGACTTGAGATTCTATTTAAATACCATGCTCCTCTCCTTTTTCTCCTTACCTACTCTTCTTCTTCTTCCTTCCTTTCTTTTCTCCCTTTTGTTTTTTTTCCTTTTCCTAATAAATCCTCAGACTCTTGAGCTACAACAAAATCATATCCATGGCAAAGAAGCGTAAAAGGCCAATCTCCTCAAAGGAGACCGATTCACTGAGTTCATGCTTGGCAGACTTCATCCAAACAAGAAGCCAAGGGTCTTTGAGACCAATTATCTGTTCTTTTATTTTAACATTCTCCTTTATTTTCCTTATCTTTACCTCTCTTCTCGCTTAATTCAGTTCATTTTGTTTTAGTTTCTTTTTTTAGGTTCTTAAGGTCGCTTGGGAATCACGCCACTTCCACCATCACCAACAACTCTGTCACCTTCAAAGTCACACCACCTCTCGAACCATCTACCATAAGGATTCTCAAGCCCCTTTATCTTTTAAACTTAGTTTATTTTCCTTCTTAGTCTCCTTCTCTTTATCTTTCTTGTCTTTAATTATATTATTAGTATATTATTAAGGTTTCTTTAGATTTCCTGGCTAATTCTCCACGAGCCTCCTAATTTCTTCATCTAGCGCAGGTTCGTCATCCAGACGGCCCATCACCACCACCAAAGGCACAATCTCCTCTCAAGGAATCATCCGAAAATTCAGGAAGTTTTCACTTATCCCCATATCGATGATTTTATTACAAGGTTATTATATATCTTTGTACATTGAGGGCAATGTACATCTCAAGTGTGGGGGTGAACAACCTAAAAAGATACCTAACTCAAAGCTGAATTTAGTCTTGTTTGAAAGTAAATTACTCATATTACTAATTAGGATGAAATTTCTGATGATTTATGATTTTTATTGATATGTTTTAGATTAAGTCATTGATAATTGTGCATTGATAATTAAATTTGAAGAATACTAGAGAATCAAGCATGATAAGTCTATTTTTGAAATTAAAAATTTGCTAGGTTGTCAAACCGAGTTTAAATATTATCTTGAAGTTTGAAATTTACGAGGTTGACATCTAAATACCCATAATTTTTGTGAGTTTTTGAGCCTTATAGAGCATATATTCTTTTTCTTGCTCACTTTATTGATTATGAGTATGTCAACATTGATTTGTTATTCTAGAACTTGCATCGATTATACATGTCGAGACCACACTTTTTGATTTGATACAGAGATGATAAAGGCACCTAGGATTTAACCCACTAACTCCATTAAAAGCCTACCTTCACAATTAACCCCTAGTGAACCCCTTTTAACCCTAACAACCCTATTTATTGACATAACCGCTAATATTAACCTGAGAACCCCTTTGTTTTTGTTATCACCATATCGAGATTTGATCTGATTAGTTGCCTAATTATGAATTTTAGTAGTTTATCCTTTATTATGTATTTAGTTTGTTCTTAAAAAAATGAAGTATATTCATTATTAGTTATGTGATTAAATGAGCTTATACATAAATTCCAAATATCAAGAAGAAGCTCGTATTTTTAGTATTATTAGTTTTCAATTGATGTAATTATTATTATTAGTTCATTAGTTCTTAGTTAGGTAATTTGTCAATTCAAACCCGATTCTAACCCTCTAATTCAACCTTTTTCCACACATTAACCCTAGCCCCGTTACAACCCTAACAAAGACCTTTTGATTTGTGTTTCATCTCATATTTCAGTGGTGGAGATTTGATTTTCATGCAAGCCTATGGGATTAACTCTTCATGTTTGACTTTTGAGTGCCTAAATTCTGAACCTTAAACACTTTGAGTGATTTGAGTGAATCTTTTTTGAGGATGTCAATCCTTGTCGATTTCAAATTAAAGGTAATTATCTAGATAAAGGGAGACGCCTAAGTTTTCGAGCTACAAAATCTATGACTTATAATGTTTGAATTTTTAGGACTCTTTGAGTTGAATTATCCATGTATAAATTATCTCTGAATTATGATGAGACACTATCAATAGGAATTATGAATTACAGGAAGTTCGTTTTAATTGTAAGTTGAGAATTTTGCTTGAGGATAAGCAAAAGCTTAAGTGTGGGGGTATTTGATAAACCGAAATAGTAACATATTATAGGCCCACATTTAGTATGCTTTTAGATGAATTATCCTTTGATTTATGTAAAAGGTGCTCTTAATCCTTTCTTTTCATGTCTTATACTCGTGAAAGCACCCAAGGATAAAAAGAACGAGAAATGGGCTCAAAACGGACCAAAACAGACCAATGAGAAAATTAACACGGCCTGGACTTGGACCCACGCGGCCGTGCCAAGTCAATCATCTAGAACACGGTCTAACCCCGACTCATACGGCCGTGCCTCATTAAAGAAATCCAAACACGGCCTGTCCATGATTTACACGGGCGTGTGCCATGGTCATGCCCCATAACCGTGTGAAGCTACTGACTTTACAGCCACAGGCAGAACACGCCCGTGCCTTAAACCCTTGTCAACATACTGACTTGTCGAACACAGGCTAGACACGAGCGTGGGGTAACCAACATGCCTAGGAACACGGCCGTACGATGCGGCCGTGTGAATCGACACACCCTCAACCCACGGGTGTGGTAAATTACCAGACTTGAGATTGTATTTAAATACCATGCTCCTCTCCTTTTTCTCCTTACCTACTCTTCTTCTTCTTCCTTCCTTTCTTTTCTCCCTTTTGTTTTTTTCCTTTTCCTAATAAATCCTCAGACTCTTGAGCTACAACAAAATCATATCCATGGCAAAGAAGCGTAAAAGGCCAATCTCCTCAAAGGAGACCGATTCACCTGAGTTCATGCCGGCAGTTTCATCCAAACAAGAAGCCAAGGGTCTTTGAGACCAATTATCTGTTCTTTTATTTTAACATTCTCCTTTATTTTCCTTATCTTTACCTCTCTTCTGCTTAATTCAGTTCATTTTGTTTTAGTTTCTTGTTTTTAGGTTCTTAAGGCTGCTTGGGAATCACGCCACTTCCACCATCACCAACAACTCTGTCACCTTCAAAGTCACACCACCTCTCGAACCATCTACCATAAGGATTCTCAAGCCCCTATATCTTTTAAACTTTGTTTATTTTCTTTCTTAGTCTCCTTCTCTTTATCTTTCTTGTCTTTAATTATATTATTAGTATATTATTAAGGTTTCTTTAGATTTCCTGGCTAATTCTCCACGAGCCTCCCAATTTCTTCATCTAGCTAGCGCAGTTCGTCATCCCGACGGCCCATCACCACCACTAAAGGCACAATCTCCTCTCAAGGAATCATCCGAAAATTCAGGAAGTTTTCACTTATCCCCATATCTGATGATTTTATTACAAGGTTATTATATATCTTTGTACATTGAGGGCAATGTACATCTCAAGTGTGGGGGGGTGAACAACCTAAAAAGATACCTAACTCAAAGCCTGAATTTAGTCTTGTTTGAAAGTAAATTACTCATATTACTAATTAGGATGAAATTTCTGATGATTTATGATTTTTATTGATATGTTTTAGATTAAGTCATTGATAATTGTGCATTGATAATTAAATTTGAAGAATACTAGAGAATCAAGCATGATAAGTCTATTTTTCAGAAATTAAAAATTTGCTAGGTTGTCAAACTGAGTTTAAATATTATCTTGAAGTTTGAAATTTACGAGGTTGACATCTAAATACCCATAATTTTTGTGAGTTTTTGAGCCTTATAGAGCATATATTCTTTTTTCTTGCTCACTTTATTGATTATGAGTATGTCAACATTGATTTGTTATTCTAGAACTTGCATCGATTATACATGTCGAGACCACACTTTTTGATTTGATACACAGAGATGATAAAGGCACCTAGGATTTAACCCACTAACTCCATTAAAAAGCCTACCTTCACAATTAACCCCTAGTGAACCCCTTTTAACCCTAACAACCCTATTTATTGACATAACCGCTAATATTAACCCAGAACCCCTTTGTTTTTGTTATCACCATATCGAGATTTGATCTGATTAGTTGCCTAATTATGAATTTTAGTAGTTTATCCTTTATTATGTATTTAGTTTGTTCTTAAAAAAATGAAGTATATTCATTATTAGTTATGTGATTAAATGAGCTTATACATAAATTCCAAATATCGAAGAAGAAGCTCGTATTTTTAGTATTATTAGTTTTCAATTGATGTAATTATTATTATTAGTTCATTAGTTCTTAGTTAGGTAATTTGTCAATTCAAACCCGATTCTAACCCTCTAATTCAACCTTTTTCCACACATTAACCCTAGCCCCGTTACAACCCTAACAAAGACCTTTTGATTTGTGTTTCATCTCATATTTCAGTGGTGGAGATTTGATTTTCATGCAAGCCTATGGGATTAACTCTTCATGTTTGACTTTTGAGTGCCTAAATTCTGAACCTTAAACACTTTGAGTGATTTGAGTGAATCTTTTTTGAGGATGTCAATCCTTGTCGATTTCAAATTAAAGGTAATTATCTAGATAAAGGGAGACGCCTAAGTTTTCGAGCTACAAAATCTATGACTTATAATGTTTGAATTTTTAGGACTCTTTGAGTTGAATTATCCATGTATAAATTATCTCTGAATTATGATGAGACACTATCAATAGGAATTATGAATTACAGGAAGTTCGTTTTAATTGTAAGTTGAGAATTTTGCTTGAGGATAAGCAAAAGCTTAAGTGTGGGGGTATTTGATAAACCGAAATAGTAACATATTATAGGCCCACATTTAGTATGCTTTTAGATGAATTATCCTTTGATTTATGTAAAAAGGTGCTCTTAATCCTTTCTTTTCATGTCTTATACTCAGGAAAGCACCCAAGGATAAAAAGAACGAGAAATGGGCTCAAAACGGACCAAAACAGACCAATGAGAAAATTAACACGGCCTGGACTTGGACCCACGCGGCCGTGCCAAGTCAATCATCTAGAACACGGTCTAACCCCGACTCATACGGCCGTGCCTCATTAAAGAAATCCAAACACGGCCTGTCCATGATTTACACGGGCGTGTGCCGTGGTCATGCCCCATAACCGTGTGAAGCTACTGACTTTACAGCCACAGGCAGAACACGCCCGTGCCTTAAACCCTTGTCAACATACTGACTTGTCGAACACAGGCTAGACACGAGCGTGGGGTAACCAACACGCCTAGGAACACGGCCGTACGATGCGGCCGTGTGAATCGACACACCCTCAACCCACGGGTGTGGTAAATTACCAGACTTGAGATTCTATTTAAATACTATGCTCCTCTCCTTTTTCTCCTTACCTACTCTTCTTCTTCTTCCTTCCTTTCTTTTCTCCCTTTTGTTTTTTTCCTTTTCCTAATAAATCCTCAGACTCTTGAGCTACAACAAAATCATATCCATGGCAAAGAAGCGTAAAAGGCCAATCTCCTCAAAGGAGACCGATTCACCTGAGTTCATGCCGGCAGCTTCATCCAAACAAGAAGCCAAGGGTCTTTGAGACCAATTATCTGTTCTTTTATTTTAACATTCTCCTTTATTTTCCTTATCTTTACCTCTCTTCTGCTTAATTCAGTTCATTTTGTTTTAGTTTCTTGTTTTTAGGTTCTTAAGGCTGCTTGGGAATCACGCCACTTCCACCATCACCAACAACTCTGTCACCTTCAAAGTCACACCACCTCTCGAACCATCTACCATAAGGATTCTCAAGCCCCTTTATCTTTTAAACTTAGTTTATTTTCCTTCTTAGTCTCCTTCTCTTTATCTTTCTTGTCTTTAATTATATTATTAGTATATTATTAAGGTTTCTTTAGATTTCCTGGCTAATTCTCCACGAGCCTCCCAATTTCTTCATCTAGCGCAGGTTCGTCATCCAGACGGCCCATCACCACCACCAAAGGCACAATCTCCTCTCAAGGAATCATCCGAAAATTCAGGAAGTTTTCACTTATCCCCATATCTGATGATTTTATTACAAGGTTATTATATATCTTTGTACATTGAGGGCAATGTACATCTCAAGTGTGGGGGGGTGAACAACCTAAAAAGATACCTAACTCAAAGCCTGAATTTAGTCTTGTTTGAAAGTAAATTACTCATATTACTAATTAGGATGAAATTTCTGATGATTTATGATTTTTATTGATATGTTTTAGATTAAGTCATTGATAATTGTGCATTGATAATTAAATTTTAAGAATACTAGAGAATCAAGCATGATAAGTCTATTTTTCAGAAATTAAAAATTTGCTAGGTTGTCAAACTGAGTTTAAATATTATCTTGAAGTTTGAAATTTACAAGGTTGACATCTAAATACCCATAATTTTTGTGAGTTTTTGAGCCTTATAGAGCATATATTCTTTTTTCTTGCTCACTTTATTGATTATGAGTATGTCAACATTGATTTGTTATTCTAGAACTTGCATCGATTATACATGTCGAGACCACACTTTTGATTTGATACACGAGAGATGATAAAGGCACCTAGGATTTAACCCACTAACTCCATTAAAAAGCCTACCTTCACAATTAACCCCTAGTGAACCCCTTTTAACCCTAACAACCCTATTTATTGACATAACCGCTAATATTAACCCAGAACCCCTTTGTTTTTGTTATCACCATATCAAGATTTGATCTGATTAGTTGCCTAATTATGAATTTTAGTAGTTTATCCTTTATTATGTATTTAGTTTGTTCTTAAAAAAATGAAGTATATTCATTATTAGTTATGTGATTAAATGAGCTTATACATAAATTCCAAATATCGAAGAAGAAGCTCGTATTTTTAGTATTATTAGTTTTCAATTGATGTAATTATTATTATTAGTTCATTAGTTCTTAGTTAGGTAATTTGTCAATTCAAACTCGATTCTAACCTCTAATTTAACCTTTTCCACTCCTTAACCCTAGCCCCCGTTACAACCCTAACAAAGACCTTTTGATTTGTGTTTCATCTCATATTTCAGTGGTGGAGATTTGATTTTCATGCAAGCCTATGGGATTAACTCTTCATGTTTGACTTTTGAGTGCCTAAATTTCGAACCTTAAACACTTTGAGTGATTTGAGTGAATCTTTTTGAGGATGTCAATCCTTGTCGATTTCAAATTAAAGGTAATTATCTAGATAAAGGGAGACGCCTAAGTTTTCAAGCTACAAAATCTATGACTTATAATGTTTGAATTTTTAGGACTCTTTGAGTTGAATTATCCATGTATAAATTATCTCTGAATTATGATGAGACACTATCAATAGGAATTATGAATTACAGGAAGTTCGTTTTAATTGTAAGTTGAGAATTTTGCTTGAGGATAAGCAAAAGCTTAAGTGTGGGGGTATTTGATAAACCGAAATAGTAACATATTCTAGGCCCACATTTAGTATGCTTTTGGATGAATTATCCTTTGATTTATGTAAAAAGGTGCTCTTAATCCTTTCTTTTCATGTCTTATACTCAGGAAAGCACCCAAGGATAAGAAGAACGAGAAACGGGCTCAAAATGGACCAAAACGGACCAATGAGGAAATCGACACGGCCTGGACTTGGACCCACACGGCCGTGCCAAGTCAATCATCTAGAACACGGTCTAACCCCGACTCACACGGCCGTGCCTCATTAAAGAAATCTGAACACGGCTTGTCCACAATTTACACGGGCGTGTGCCATGGACGTGCGTCTGCCCTGGAAAAGAGCAATTTCATTCGGGAAAGGATACTTAGGGAGAAAGAAACGTATTTCAAAAGCCTATAAATACACCCTAAGTATGACCTGAAAGGGTGTAACACCCCAAATCCGGTCAATACGCCACGACCGAATCTGGTATGTCACTAAGGAAAATATTTTTGAATGAATCGACTTAACAATTAAATTTTGTGAAAAACTCTTTGAAATTCTTTATTTGTCGAAAATAAGTTAAAACTGAGATTTACTTTGAATTACATAAAACTTTAAAACTTAGTTGATAAATCATAGGATAGAAAACATTTATATCTTTTTAAGAAAATTTGAAATATTACTTTGAAAATCCGTTTGCAATTGAGTATAGAAACTTGAATTTTGGAAATCACTTAATTTGTTGAAAACACTTAACTTGTAATTTTTCTATCGAACTATTCATATTACCCGATGGTAAGATTTTTAAAACCATTGCGAGTTTTTAGTTTAGAAAACTTTGAGCTCAATTATTAGATTAACCAAGTAATTTATAAGCCATATTTTAAATATATTCAAAACATAAAAATAATCCAAAACATAATTAAACACAGCCTTATTACAAATCCATAAAATATGAAAACCAAATTAAAATAAAGTACCCAAATGGAAGTTCATGTAAAACCAAACTTTATTGCATGGCCTCCTCGAGTTCATCGGCTCCACATCCGCGATCTCACGAATCACACTGAAAATATAAGGGAGAAGGTGAGTCACCAAGACTCATGCATATTCCTCTCTCGGGTAAATACCACATACTTACACAAATTATAAAAAAGCAACATATATGTATAATGCACCCAACCTAGCCATCCATAACTCCTTTTCTACCCCGTGTGGTACCAAACCTTTGGTGGTGCCAAACCACTGGTGTCCAAAGACACAAATGTGATACCAAATCACTGGTGACCGTAGTCACGAATAATCCATCTGTGGGGCCAACCCACGTGTGATACCGAATCACTGGCAGACGATCCCATATCTCAAAAGTGGAGCCAACCCACGGTGGAATTAACCACGTGGACAAGTCGCTATGAGGTGCCAAACCTCACGTGTCCGAAGACACGAATGTGATACCAAATTACTGGTGGTGCCAAACCACTGGTGTCCGAAGACACGAATCATCAAGTTGTGGGGCCAACCCACGTGTGATACCAAATCACTGGCAGACGATCCCATATCTCAAAAGTGGGGCCAACCCACGGTGGAATTAACCACAGGGACAAGTCGCTATGAGGTGCCAAACCTCACGTGTCCGAAGACACGAATGTGATACCAAATCACTGGTGGTGCCAAACCACTGGTGTCCGAAGACACGAATCAATCTTTCCCCTCCTCTCATATTGCCCATACCAATGCAATAGATAAACAAATCATGTCAATAAACTTTGATATGTATCTCATAACGAATATATCATAAATCGTAGATCATGATTTCAATCCACATGTATTAACAACATATTGAAACGGACTTACCCGAATCTTCATTCATACCATCATGGTATCATATCCAGATCTCATCGATTTACCCACTTTCATAATATGATTAGTTATAACACACAGATATACATATATAAACCAAGTTATAAAGTGTGTAAGATACACACCTTTCACCAACGCAAGAACTAACTCCCGAATCCGATCTACCGCACTAGAACACCTTGTCCTACAATCGGCCAATACTAAAATTATGAACAAAGGCCATTCGGCCATACTACTAAATCCCAAAGAGTTATCACTTGTAATACCAAATCTTACCTGAACTTACCCAAATCGATTGATAAAGAAGCGAGGTTTAGATTGATTGCTTCCAACGTCCCGAAAAGCCTAAAAGAGATCGGTTTCTACGAATGATTAGAACCTTGCAAACCAATGCCTAAAGATTCGGCCTTAATCCACAAGAAAATAACATAGAGACGAGAAAAGAATTGAAGGAAAACGTCCATGAACACTTACCCCTTTTATCAAAATCGATTGAAGAAACCAAAGAGAGTTAAGTGGGAAGATTCGGCTATGGTGAAGTGAAAAAGAAAAGAAGAATAGAATGGAGGTAGATGTTTTATCTTTGAACAAATGAAAAAGAAATGGTATTTGAGATGGAGAAATATTCGGCCAAGAGAGTGTAAAAGAAAATGTGATTATGAACAAATGTCAAAAAGAAAAGAAAAGAGAGATGTGGGAGAGATGAGATTCGGCCAACACCTATTTTGCCTAAAAGAAAATTGAAAAAATACCAAAATGAAGTTTTGGTTCAAAAGGACAAATGAAAGAAAGGAAATAGCATTTTTGGTTCAACAAAATAAGAGCTAAAACAAAAGCTAAATTTGCACAAAATGCACAATGACATTCGGCCAAAGAAAGAGTTTTGGAGAGGAAAACAAAAATGCAAAAGATGTTCAATAGGAAAAATTGGCCAACTATTCCCCCAAGCTACCTAACAAAATTCGGCCACCCCCTTAGACACCCATACCGTCCACATACATTCACTAAAGGCCTTGGAATACTTTCCAAAACATTTTCCTACAACCAAGCCTTATGTCTCCCCAACCTTCCATAACCTTAAGATTCTTATCCCCTATTTCATGCTTTCCTTAATCCAATATTCAACTTACCAAAAACTTAAGGTCCAACCTATCATAAACATAAGTTGACCGTCCATAAATGCTATGATGAAATAAAAATCCTCAAAATGCTTTCCTTGATACTCGAACCACTAACCTCAAGCAACCTTTCAAGCTCCTTATCCACTATGCTACTAACTCCTCATGTGCTTTAATCTAACACTTAAATTAACTTAAGTGTCAAGCTCACTTAATCCACTTCATTAAATAAACCATACTAAAATTTATTCTAGCTTCCTAAATAAAATCAAGCCTTCATAAGAATATGCTAACACACAAAATTCATACCCAAGCCAACACAACAGATACTCAAATTTTGGGATGTTACAAAGGGGGAGCCCAAAGCCATCGTCTAGGGGTGTCGTGCTAGGCCAGAGAAGGCAGATTTTTGGGGATTCACTTAGGGATAGCCAGTTGATTCATCTCAAGAAGCAAGAGTTATACTCAAGATGGAGGATCTCCTCTTCAATTCCTTCAGGGGGTTTTAGGGGTTTCTTATGTTTTGTTTTATCTTTTCTCTTGAGGTGTTTTCCTTTATTGTTATGAACTAAACCCTTTGGATACCCGAAGGGGATGAAACCTATGATGAATCTTGTTATTTGATTATTTGAATTATATGATAATAACTTAGTTTGTTCTTAATTATGTGAGCTTAATCCAAATTTAATGTGCTTAGGTGGAGGAGGAATAGACCCTGCCTAAGAGTAGATCCAACAAAATTAAGCGGAGTTGATCGCACGCCTAGAGATAGGGTGACGAGATTTTGCCAGGTTAGGGTGAAACCTAATATGGGAATCCATAGATCGATTTACTGCTATTCTAGGGGGTTATTATAAGAGAACGAGAGTTCCACTAATTAACCTAGGGTTAGACGTTATTCGCCTCGAGAGAGGGTTTAATATATGTTAGGGAGTCTTACAGATCAAACTAAGTAAATAAATCATATGGTTCAAGGTTAGATAACAAGTGAAGTCTAGGTGGATTCTTCCTAGGGTATCGTCTAAATCAATTGAGTTTTTCCCAAGTTATTTTCCAAAATTCATTCTTTGTTGTCTTAGAGTCTTTAGTTTAGTAGTTAATTAATTTAGATTAATAAACAACTTCACTTATTTTAGGCTAAATAATAAAAAGAAAGTTAGTATTAGTACTTTTAGTTCCTTTGGGTTCGATAATCCGGTCTTGCCTAAGCTATACTACTGTTCGATAGGTGCACTTGCCTTTAATCATTATCAGAGTTAGTTTCCAGGTTCGATCATTCTTTTATAAATTTTAAAACTCTGATTTACAGTGATCAATTACCGATGCCATGCCTTGGCTTGGTCTTATACGGATTTTCTAATCTCATGTAGTAGATCGAGTATCCTGGGAAATTCCATCTTCAATCGGGACATGCTCATATTTAATCTCATTGATTTCTTTGTTTAGCCGAACATTAAGCATTCCATGATAATAATGTACATCATACTAAGCAATTCAATGATAGAAATCATAAAGCTTAGAAATCACACAAACTTACCTCAATATGCAACATGTATGTAGATATGCAATTTAGTCCTCGACTTTGTTCTTGCCTCGATTTCGATCCGGGCTTCATTTTTCTTGATCTATAATCATAAATAGACCATTTAATACTCACATCGACTAAATTGACTCTTTAATCATATTTTGGCAAAATTACTATTTTGCCCCTAAACTTTCTTATATTTGCACTTTTGCCCCTAGGCTCGTAAAATGATTTTCATTCAACTTTCTTAAACGTCATGCTTAGCTAATTCATTTTCTCTACTATAACAATCATCAATTCTCATTATTTCTAGTATGTATGACCAATTTTTATAACTATTACAAATTAGTCCATACTATCATTTTTCATGAAATTCATTAAGGAAAAGATGTTTATCTAACATCAAACTCTCATAATCTTCCATAAAACATCATTTAACAACCATGTCATTCATAGGTGAATTTTTGAACGTGCATCTTAGCTCATTATATAGTTAAAAATAGCTAGTTCATAATACGAGAACTTCAAAAATACGAAGAATGTTAAAAACGGGGCTAAGATGAACTTACTAGCAAGCTTGAAAAAAATGAAGAACCCTAGCTATGGAGTCTCCAAATTTTCGGCAATGAGAGGAAGAAGATGAATAGATTTTTATCATCTTTTTCCTATTTTAATCATTTATTAACCAAATGACCAAAATGCCCTTCTCTTTAAAATTTTCATAAATACTAACTCATGTCCAATTTTGTTCAAAAATTATATTTTGGACAAATTGCTCATTAAGGACTTCTAATTGGTATTCTAAAGCTATTTCATACAAAAAGCTTCTAGAAACTCATATTTTGCAACTCTTGCAATTTAGTCCTTTTTGGACCAAACAACTTCAATTTAACGAAATTGCTTCATGAAACTTTCACACTAGCTTGTAAACATGGCATAAACCTTAAAACTCATGAATTCACCTTGGACTCGTGGCCTCGCACCACTATTCTGACTAGGCCCTAAATCGGGCTGTTACAGAGAGCGTCACGATTGGTTGCTTCTTTGAAAGCCAAGTAAACGCCGTGCTACCCATAAAGAACACATATCCCGATGTACTTTTTCGATCGTCTAAGTCTCCGCACCAATCACTGTCGGAGTACCCAATCAACTTGTAATCTTCCATATTTCAATAGAATAACCCGAGTGACACCGTTCCTTGGATGTACCGTAGGATTCGCTTCAACGCCTTTCAATGTGAATAAACCGGCTCCTCCATGAACCGACTTATAATGCCAAAACTTAGCGAAAGGTCAGGCCTTGTGCAAGTGAGATAGCAAAGGCTTCCCACTAAACTCTGGTATTTGCTCGCGTCGATTCGTTCTCCTCCATTGAATTTCGAGAGTTTTACACCTGGTTCAATTGGTGTTGATACCGGGTTGCAATATGCCATATTGTACTTCTTCAAAATTTCCTTTGCATATGCCTCCTGTGACACAAAAATACCTGTCTCTTCTTGTCTTACCTCCAAACTAAGGAAAAACTTCATCAAACCCAAATCTGTCATCTCGAGTTCCTGTGTCATTGTGCTCTTAAAATCTTGTATCATCTTACCATTGTTGATGTGTCTCTAACTAACTACGATCACAATAAAGGCAAGCGCACCTATTGATAAACCGTAATATATACATATTTTAATCCCACATTTAGCATACTTTTTGGATGATTTATCCTTTGAATTGTGTAATTTGATGCTCCTAATCCTTTAATTTCATGTTTTATACTCAGGAGAGCATCAGAGGATGAAAGGAATGAGAAACGGGCCAAAAATGGGCAAAATGGGCTTACCTTAGAGACTCACACGGTCTGGACTATCACCCACGGCCGTGCGTTTCGAGTAACAACCAAGACACGGCCTAGAACATCGTACACGGCCAGATTACACGGCCGTGTGTGGCAAACAGGATCGACCATGGCCAAGAGAGTCGACCACGAGCGTGTCCCTGCTATAGCCAAGATGAGTTTCATTCGGAATAGGATACTTGTGGGCCAAGAAAGACATTTCGAAGCCTATATAAATGCCCTAAGTATAACCTAAAAAGTGTCTTTTGATCGGGGGTGAAGCCAGAGAGGGCTGAACTCAGGGAATTACTCCAAGAAAGCCAGTTGATCCATCTCAGAAGTCGGAATCACACTCAAGATGGAAGATTTTCCCTTCAATTTCCTTCAGGGGGTTTTAGGGTTCTTCTTATGTTTTGTTATTTAGTTTCTTCTGAGATGTATTCTTTTATAATTATGAACTAAACCCCTCAAATACCTGAGGGGGATGAAACCTAAGATGGATCTTGTTATTGTTTTCTGAACTATATGACAAATACTTGATTTGTTGTAACACCCCAAACTCGGCCCATGCGTTATGACCGGATTTGACATGTCACATGAGAAAAACATGTTAAATCCTTTCTATTCGTACTAGAATAGGTATTATCTTGTTATAATCAAGAAAATAAGTTTGAATTGAAATATTTGATAAAATGCAACTAATCTCAAAGGTTAATCGATAAATCGATAATTTGAACTAGCAATCTTATAAAACCGTGACTTTTGAAAATATCGTTGATAATTCGAAAGAAAATTTTCGAGTTAAAAATATTTGTAAAAGTTTGTTATGAAATCCATTTGTTAATCTATTTTGGAAAACCTTTATTTAAATTTTTAGAAAAATCCCCATTTAAAACAATTCAAGCAGTATAATAAGTACGTCAAAACATAAAGCAAAAATAAAAATATTCCAGAGGCCTTATTACAACATAAAAACCCAAAATAGTAAAGTGAACGGAAATAGAAATCTAAAGTTCAAAATAGAACACCATTTCTGAAGTATGGCCTCCACCAAGTCATCCATGGCCCAAGTCCCACGTTACTGAGCATTACCTGTAAGGGTTAAGGAAATGGGGTGAGTTACTAGAACTCAGTGTATAATCCCCTTACCGTTGTCCACTGGGCCTGAACCCATTTAGCATCATCTTGGGTCTAAGCCCATATAATAACATATTGGGCCTGAGCCCATATAACATAATCTTGGGCCGAAGCCCAATTACAAAACAGTATATATATAAATGCAAAGTATGTAACCCAACCCATCCATCCAATCTCTCCCCCGACCAACCAATCTCTCCTGTGGGGATCAAGTCAACCCACCCCGCTTGGTTTCTCCAATTTGCGGACACAATTTTGCCATTTATAATATTTTTGTGGCTAGGCCACCAGAGTATCATATACGGTAATATAATCGGCACACAGACTTAATCACGATGGCACAAAGCCATATTTAAATTGGCACATAGCCATTATCAGAATTTGTGGCAATGCCACCGGTCTACACTTCTCTTCATTCAAGTTTCCCATCCCATGCAATATATAAAGATGCAATATGCATAGTAACATATAATATCCACATATAAATACAACCATTAATCTACAGAATGTTTTTAATGAATCAGCCCATTATAGCATTTTGTAATAATTCGGCCAACTAAGGCATTTTAACAAATCGGCCCATAGGGGCATTTCGATAATTCAGCCCATAGGGGCATTTCGGTAAATCGGTCCATAGGGACATTTCGGTAAATTGGTCCATAGGGACATTTCGGTAAATCTAACAACTTTAATGCTGATTTTGTCATATCTATAAAAATAATGTACTTTATGCCAATTTCTCGTTTAATGCCAATTTTACGGTCTTTAATAGTATAATAATAACAATCAACTATCAAACATGTTACCGAATCATAATCTACAGAATTACGGTGTGAGATTACACACCTGATTACGGTAAGTATTAAACTCTCTTGATCTTCAGCACCTATGACATCATAACACTCGATTAATCTAACGGACAAGATTTTTATTAATCCAAAACTAAACCAAGTGATCGATAATACTTACTCTCAAAATCGTGAACGACCACGATTTGTCGGTTCCCACCGGATGATGGTCCATAACCCGGTGGAAAATCTCGAACCGCCGATACTGCCCTTCACTTGAACTCAGGAGTAGGAACCGCAAATTCGCTCCTTTTGTGTTCTCCAATCGATTTCCCTTTCAAATCGGTACCAATAGCCTCCATCGGATAAAATCTTAGTCAAAACGATATTACGACATATATCGATTGTCTAAGGAAAAAGGGTTCGGCTTACCACTATTTCCGTAGAATCAACAAGTGAATATCAACGATCAATATAGTCCCTAGAATAAACGTATATACCTAATCATCAATCCGTTTTAGCGGAATAACCAAGTATTGAGATATTGAACCTTAAAGAAATCCCTTACCTCGACAATAATAGATCCACTTCGATCGATTGGGCGCAAGACTAGAAGTGATTCGGCTAAGATGTGATATTCGGCCAATCCACTAAAGTACTACAAATAGAAGATTATCAAATTATGAGGGAGTGTGGGAAAACACCATTTCGGTTTAAAAACAATATGAAATAACCAAATGATGAGGAATATTCATTCGGCTAAGGAGAAAAAGATTGAAAGGATTTGAATAAAACACTTACCCGGTTTAATCAAGAAAGAAAATCCAACTTGTATGATGAGGAAGAGAAGATAATCAAGGTTCGTTTATGGAGGAAAATGAACAAGAAATTTCGGCTATGAAAGTATGGATTAGAGAAGAAGAAAGAAGGGTTGAAGAATTTTGTGAAAAAGAAAAGAAAGATGGAGAAGGAGTGCTTAACTAGTTTCGGTTTTCAAAGGGAAAATGAGTGAAAATAATTTGGTCACAATGGCTAGGTGATTTTGGCAAGACAAAGAAAAGAAAAAAAAAGAAAAATACCCACTATTGGCTTGAAGTTTCGGCAATGAGAGAAGAAGTTGAAGAAAAGAGCAAAAAAGAATGCTAAAAGAAATTAGGCCTAACAAGCACCAAAATTCTACCAAAAGACTAAAGAAAATTCGGCTACTCCCAAGACCCTTCCCAAACCGTGTATACCATACCAAAAGGATCAAAAATTGACCATAAAAACTTTCCAAAACATTCTCCCCAAAACCAGCAAACATATCCCCCTTCTTGCTCCTTTTGTTTCATTTCTTTCCTTACCCTCATCCTTACCTTATTTCCTTAGCCACCTTTCCAAAATTAAAAAGTCTTCCTTGCCTTAAATACATCTATGACCGACACTATGGATGAATAACACAAAAAAATAATCAAAATTTGCATCAAGTGGGATTCGAACCTCCTCTCTTAAAGCCCTTCATGTGACGCCACATCCTCTTTACCATATGCTCATTTATGCTAGCAATTTACTCACTTATTTCCATAAGCATTGATGCCATTTACCCTCTCTCCTTAAAGTGCTTAAACACGAAAAATTTACTAAGGCCCAAATCAGCCCCGAGCCTTCTTAGGACCCCTTAAACATAGACAATTAATATTTTTAACTAGCCTAACGCAAGAAATAATGCAACACATAAAATTCTAAATTTTAGGATGTTACAATTCTACCCCTCTAAAAGAAATTTCGGCCTCGAAATTTACCTGATTAAAAGAGATGAGGATATTGTTGCCGAATCGTGTCCTCTGGCTCCCATGTAGCCTCCTCTGATCCGTGATTACGCCATAGAACTTTGACTAACGGTACCGACTTCGTTCTCAGCACTTTAACGTCCCGATCTAAAATATGTACTGACTCCTCTTTAAAAGACAAGTCAGGACTCAATTCAACTTCCTCCACCGATACAACATGAGATGGATCCGAACGATAATGCCTTAACATCGATACATGGAATACACTATGTATCTGACTTAACTCCGGAGGTAACTCAAGTTGATAAGCCACTGGTCCAACACGCAAGATTGCGGTAAGGTCAGATGAACCTAGGGCTCAACTTGCCCTTCCGTCCAAATCTAAAGATCTTTTTCTAAGGTGAGACCTTCAGAAAGACCTGATCACCCACCGCGAATTCCATATCCTTACGCTTCAGGTCCGCGTATGATTTCTGTCTGTTCGAAGCTTCTTTTAACCGTGCCCGAATTACCTTAACTTTTTCCTCTGTCTCCGAAATCAAATCAGGACCCAACAACTGTCGCTCCCCCAGCTTAGTCCAACAAGTAGGAGTACGACACCTACGACCATACAAGCGCCTTGTAGGGTGCCATCCGGATCTTTGGATTGGTATTTGTTGTTGTAAGCAAACTACGCCAAGCGGTAGGAAATCTTCCCAACTACCCCTGAAATCGATCACACAACCTCTTAACATATCTTCTAGAAAGCTGGATCACTCTCTCCAGTGACCATCGATTGCGGATGAAAGCGCCGTCTTTGAAATTTAACCTTGTACCCAAAGCTTCATGTAAAGCCTTCCAAAATCGTGATGTAAACCTAGGGTCCCCGTCAGATATAATAGACACTGGTACCCCATGTAACCTCACGATCTCTGCTACATACAACTTAGCCAACTTATGCAATGAATAATCCATACGAACAGGTAGGAAATGAGCAGTCTTCGTTAACCGATCTACTATAACCCATACTGAATCTTTCTTAGTAGGCGTTAAGGGTAATCCACTAACAAAGTCCATCATTATCCTTTCCCATTTCCAAAATGGAATTTTCACCGGTTGAAGCAACCACGAGCGGCAATTGATGTTCGCCTTCACTTGGCGACATGTTAAGCACTTACTCACGAAATCGGTAACCTCCCCGTTTCAACCACGGCCACCAATCTGCTCACGGAGGTCTCGATACATTTTGTTTCCCTCGGGGTGCATAGCGTATGGACTACTATGCGCCTCACGCAGAAATCATTTGCCTCAGTCGAATCCTTGGGCATACAAACTCTTCGCGGAAACACAATACTCCATCCCTATTCAATCCAAAATCCTATCTCACCACCTTCCACTTGTTGAAGTCGAGAACCCAACGCTTCATCTATCAATTGCTTTTCCTTAATCAGCTTACCCTAAAGCAGGCTTCACTGAAGTTCGACTAGCGGACTACCATCTTCATACGAGGCTAAGATGGCGAGCATCGTCTCTCAAGTCCGTTACCACCTTTCGACTTAACGCATCGGCCACTACATTAGCTTTTACGGTATGATACTCGATTGAGAAGTCATAATCCTTTAATAGTTCTATCCACCTCCGTTGTCTTAAGTTCAACTCCTTCACGGGTAAGGAGGTACTTTGGACTCTTATGATCAGTATAGATAATCGACTTCTCCGTCGCTGGTAGAGTCTCTAAATCTTTAGAGCAAACACCACTGCGACTAACTCCAAGTCATGCGTGGGATAGTTCACCTCATGCGGCCTTAATTGACGAGATGCATAGGCCACCACCTTTCCCCTTGTATCAACACACATCCCAAGCCCCAGTGTGTGATGCATCACAATAAACAATAAACTCCTTACCGGCCTCGAGTTGAATCAATCTTTGGTGCCTCTGTGAGAATCTTCTTCAATTTCTCAAAGCTCTCTTGCTGCTTATCTGACCATACAAACGGTACTCCCTTACGTAGCGAGCCTTAGTTGGGGGCCGTAATCAACGAAAACCCTTCAACGAAGCGCTGTAATACCCGGCCAAGGCTAGAAAACTCGAATTTCAGCCGCGACGGTGGCTTCCAATCCAATACGACCTCGACTTTCCAGAGGATCAACTCTAATTCTTTGGCAAACACAACATGCCCCAAGAAGGTCACCTCCTTCACCAAAATTCACACTTACCCGAATTTGGCATACGATTTACTTCTCCGTAATATCTCTGCAATACTATCCACAAATCGACTCGTGCTCTTCTTTATTTTTAGAGTACACCAAGATGTCATCTATGAACACCACCTCAAACCGATCTAGATAGGGTTGGAAGACTCGATTCATCATGTCCATAAATATAGTTGGTGCATTTGTCAACCCGAGCAGTATCACCAAGAACTCGTAATGCCCATAACGAGTTTGAAATGCGATCTTATGAATATACGCCTCCTTGACCTTAAAGTTGGTGATAACCCGATCTCAAGTCTATCTTGAGAAAAGCAGAAGCTCCTCGTAGGTGATCAAGCAGATCATCGATCCTCGATGCGGATACTTGTTCTTAATCGTTAATTTATTCAATTTGTATCTGTAATCGATCTTTGTCGAAACCATTTTTTTATCGGGTTTTAAAAACGAGGATCGACTTTTAAAAATAGAGGAGTCTCCACCAATCCTTTTTGTTTAGGTGTGATCGGGTCACCTTTGAAATAAATTTTGGTCTACAATTTCCCGAAGAAAAGCAGGTTCGGGAGTCGGTTCACGTGCAAGGAAGGATTAGCACCTATAACGCCCAAAATTGGTACCAAATTGATTAATTGATGTCCTAATGTTGAAAAGTTTGAAATGATTTTGAAATCTGTTCCCCTTTCTTCTAATTTTAAATAACTTGATTTAATATTAAGATTCCTTGTTCAGGAATGAGTATCACATCCGGCCACGATTGGATACGACAACTGAGTCCTCAAATTCAAGATCATCCCCAAAATTCTCCAAGCACATGTATTGAAATTTTGAAAGGATATTTGGTTATTTGGACAAACAAAAAACCAGACCCAGCACGATTGGGCACGATTTCTTCGAATTTCCAAATGCGCGAATATTATCTTAATTTGAAAATATGGACGAAATTTGAAAGGATATTCGTTTATTTGGTCAAACAAGAAAACCACACCCCAGCACGATTGGGCACGATCTCTTCAAATTTCCAAACGCACAAATATATTTTGAAAATATGGGCAAAATTTGAAAGGATATTCGTTTATTTGGTCAGACAAAAAACCACACCCAGCACGATTGGGCACGATTTCTTCGAATTTCCAAACGTACAAATATTACCTTGTTTCGAAAGCTTTAAGTAAAACAATTTTAGAGCTCAAATAGTGTTGGGACATGACATTTTTGAGTGAATATAATGCTATGGCGTAATAACATACAATATGGAGCAATTATTTACAAATGAAACACTATGTTTACAAAAAACTATAAATTTAATAATTCTACAGAATTGATAACACGAATTAACATAAAATAAAATTTAAGTGCTAACAAATATATTTAAGATAACTAAAATAAATTGATTTTGAAATCAATACTTTACAGGATTATTCAAAATAAAATAGTTTATAAAAAATTATTATATATATATTTTAGAAGAATTTACACATTTAAGTATATATACATACCAACGAATCATAAGTACTAAGATATACAAAATATATGAAACCAATTAAAATGAACATTAAAACGCTATACATATAAGTATAAAATAATAGTGTATAATTTAAAATTAATTATTATGAACTTATTAAAGCAATGCTTAATATACGATTTAGAATTAAATATTTTTACAATAAATGTGTAAATATATAGATGGCAAATAAAACAAATTAGAACCTTATAGAATAGATTTCAAAATAATTTGATAAGAATAACTTAAGTTATGAATAAATTTAAGATAAAAAAACATGAATTATAAATAAAATTAACACTTAAAAATAAAATAAAAATAAAATTAGAAGGCTATTTTATAAACAAACTAATTACTTAAACAGAATGGAGGAACACATTGCATTTTCGTATAGAAAATAAGGGATTAAACTGGCAAATATTTTAATATCTAAACTGCAGCACATGTATAGGATAAAATTAGAACAACACATAAACTATCGAGACTAATTAAGCAATAAATACCATGCATAACAGATTCAATTTAGAACAGTACAGAAACAAAAGGGATCCAACGTGCAAATTTCCCTTTAACATGAGAACGCGCGGATCTTAAGAGGTTTTGGGTCGGATCGGGTCGGAGCCGAGCCACACGGCATCGTTTCAACATCATTAAAATAGAATAGAACGGTGTCGTTCCTTTAACACACTTACAAAATAGAATTTTAAAAAAAAAACATCATTCTGCCCCTAAATGAAACCCTAATTTCTCTGCTCTCTTCCTCAGCCGCAACCCAAATCCTCTTTTCGTTTACCACCCAATCGCCACCATAACTAGCGAAGAGAAGCACCCACTTAACGATCCGACTTGCCTCAACCGCCTCTTCGCTCAACTCGATTGCGACGGAGAGAACTAGGCGAGGATCTTACAGTAATCCTATTTCTCTTACTCTTTCTTTATTATTCTTTCAAACACCATCGCAAATGGTGAGAGGCGATATCTGGCAAAGCCGATTCGACTACCTCATTGTTCTACCCCGATTGCAGCCGGAGAACGAGGTAGAATCTTCAAGGTAACCCCTCTTCTCCTCCCCTCTTTTTTACAAATCAATATTAATTGCGAAAAGAAAACCAAAGAAAGCAGAAAAAGAAAATGCGAGAAATAATCACCTTTCTTTTTGATTTTTTGTATTTCTTGTATTTGCATCGCGTAAATCCATTGTGCGTAAAATGGATCTCTCTCATAATGATTTCTTTCAGTCCTTTTAAAGGCCAAATCAAAATAAATAATCAAATATACAAGCGCGGACGTAGCGTGCGGAGAGTGCTTGTGCAGAGTTTCTGGATGATCTGGAGGCGAGCGGAGGGCTGTGTTGGTGAAAGCTTGCGCATGGGGCGAGCGGGACACAAGCGATCGCGCGCGTGAAGGCCACGCGAGAGTCCAAGAATCGCAGGCGTGGGGCGTCGCGTAGCCCAAGAGTCGCGCGTGAGGAGTGCTCTGAGAGAAGGCTCCGAAGTTTCGGCCTTCACCGCTTGGGCCGTCAGGTCTTGTTCTAAGATTTGGGTTGGGGTTGGTTTAGTGGGCCTCTGCCCGATTTAGATCTGTTTAAAATATTTGGGTTGAGGTTTAGGTTTTGGGCTTATAAATGGTTGTATGGGTGGACTATTTTTTGTATTATTATTTATTATTTTATTTACAGTTTATAATGGTTTTTGGCGGGCCGGGCGAATTTGGGCTCTTCTGGATGCACATACGCATTGACCCATCCTTCTTCTTAATGAATACAACCGGCGTTCCCCACGGTGACACACTTGGTCGAATGAATCGCGATCCAACAACTCCTGAATTTGAGCTTTAAGCTTCGCTAACTCCTTCAGCGCCATTCTATACGAGCAATGGACACCGAGCCGTTCTGGCAACAGCTCAATGCCAAACTCTACCTCCCGATCCGGAGGCGATCACCGAAGCTCCTGCGGGAAAGACGTCCGAAAACTCTTTCACCGTTCCGACACTTTCTATCGTCAACTCTTTGGCATCCAAATCACCGATAAAGGCTAAGAACGCTTCCCTTTTCCGCACCAACTTTTCTCGCGCTTAAAGCAGATACAACATTAGCGAGATAGTTTCTTATTTCACCTATCATCATCACTTCCTTATCCTCCAAGTTCTTAGCACCATCTGTTTTGCAAAGACATCTAAGTTCGCACGGTGTTTCACCAACCAGTCCATGCCCAAAATAAAGTCGAACTCACCGAATGGCGGTTCCATCAAATCCGCTAGAAATATTTCCCACGAATCTCTGAGGCACATCCCTAAACAACTTATTTACTATCACCGATCATTCCTAAAGGGCTAATTACATTTGTTTCTCTAGCAACATTCTCGAGATCTAATATTCGATTTCGGATACAAAGACAAGCAACATATCCCGAATGGGTGGATCCAATATCTATCAAAGCGAGAATGGAGTACATCGATATGAAGAACGCATCCGCTTATTACATCGTGTTCATCGCCATCCTCTCGGACGCCCGATCGCATAGATAGACCAACCATGGCCGTCTCGCGCCGTCGTTACCCCCCTATTACCCGCATTCTCTACGGTGCACCCCGACCGCCCCTAAGCCATTACCACATCGACCGCCCACGCCTCTCGGTATCGCCGAAAGCACCTCTCAGCTTGGCATGGTAACATCGTTCATGAACACCACGAGCCGAAAGCAAAGCTATCGAGACAATCTTTGAAGCGATGATCCTTGGAACCACATCCTAAAACAACCACCGTTCTCTCTTCCAACATTCACCCGAGGAAGTCTCCTACAATCCGCACAAGGTCAGAATCGACATTAAATGTGCTTGCAAAGATCCGCTCAAACCGGTCCTCATTTATGGCCCTTTTACGAAAACCTCTAGCGGGACCCGAGTATCGAGAGTCTCTATTCTCCCGCCTTATCCTTGTCTAGGTTTTGCCTCTCCAGTGTTTAACCTCCTCGCCTATCTTGGCTTTCTCCACCAAGTGTGGCAAAATTCTCTCCTTCTGGGCTATCGAGTATCCACAACTCATTACGCAACCCGCCCTCAAATGCACCTTGCTCATAATCGCCGGTACTATTCCCGAAAGCATACCGACTGCATACGTAAATCTGCCACTCAGATGCCGCCATAGATTTACCTCCTTGAACCGATTCAAGAACTCCTTCCTTCGGGCATCCACATAGCTAGCCCAGACATATTTTCCTTGAAATGCGGTTTTAAAGAATTCTCTGTAATACGATAGGCCCGAATGCCTTCCCTGACAGTGAGCCACCACTAATATGCCTCATCTCTCAAGAAAGACACCACTCCTTCTGGGCGCGCTGCGGTGGTACAATCCAAATCGTCCATGATTCACTCCACCGCTCAAGCCGCACTCGCTACATTTGGGGCTACACCGAGATACCCTAAAACCTTAGCTCCATTCGATCCGAGTCGCTCCGATATCGACCCACCGAGTGCAGACCCAGCTTGCCCCACTACCCTTTCCGTAACTTGCAACATTGCTTGGGATAGAGTGTCATCCTCTCTGCACGATGCATCGTGTGACCCAAACTTCAGCCACGGGTGGCGTAGGTGCGCGTCCATTTCTCGCATATGCCCCATGCCTCGTAGACACAACTCTAGCACCTCGGCCTCTACCACGACGACGCTCATCGCGGCCCACGCCTCTAGCACCGATATTTGCTAGTTCGATTTAATCACGATTAGAGAGTCTTATGAATCAGCTATACTATTTCATTGTTTATTAAACAATATTTTATGAAGTATAGGAAGTAAAGTCGTTATCGCAAAAACGATCCTATAGTCTCAATCTACTATAGTTTCAACTCCTAAAACTAAAAGTTCTAGAGTATTTCCACGGTCATATCACAATAATCATAATCATAAAATGATAACATATACTTACTTGACTTGGTGCTTGGAGCAATTCGTGGTGCCATACTTTCTTTAGAACATGCATCTATAAATTATAATTTTAAACGACTTTGGAAAATGCTTTTGAACCTAAACTACAGCCGAGTTTTGCAACTTGGCTCGATACTCATTAAACGTAACACCCTAAACCAGGCCCATGCGTTATGACCGGATTTGACATGTCACATGATAAAAACATGTTAAATCCTTTCTATTCGTGCTAGAATAGGTATTATCTTGTTATAATCAAGAAAATAAGTTTGAATTGAAATATTTGATAAAATGCAACTAATCTCGAAGGTTAATCGATAAATCGATAATTTGAACTAGTAATCTTATAAAACCGTGACTTTTGAAAATATCGTTGATAATTCGAAAGAAAATTTCTAAGTTAAAAATATTTGTAAAAGTTTGTTATGAAATCCATTTGTTAATCTATTTTGGAAAACCTTTATTTAAATTTTTAGAAAAATCCCCATTTAAAACAATTCAAGCAATATAATAAGTACGTCAAAACATAAAGCAAAAATAAAAATATTCCAGAGGCCTTATTACAACATAAAACCCAAAAAGTAAAGTGAACAAAAATAGAAATCTAAAGTTCAAAATAAAACACCATTTCTGAAGTATGGCCTCCACCAAGTCATCCATGGCCCAAGTCCCACGTTACTGAGCATTACCTGTAAGGGTTAAGGAAACGGGTGAGTTACTAGAACTCAGTGTATAATCCCCTTACCGATTGTCCATTGGGCCCAACCCATTTAGCATCATCTTGGGCCTAAGCCCATATAATAACATATCTGCCCTGAGCCCATATAACATAATCTTGAAATTTTGAAGCCCAATTACAAAACAAAGATATATATATATATATATATATAAATGCTAAGTATGCAACCCAACCCAACCCATCCATCCAATCTCTCCCCGACCAACCAATCTCTCCCGTGGGGATCAAGTCAACCCACCTCGCTGGCCTCTCCAATTTGCGCACAAGCCGCCATTTATAATATTTTTGTGGCTAAGCCACCAGAGTATCATAGCATCAGAATATAATCGGCACAAAGCCATATTTAAATTGGCACATAGCCATTATCGTAATTTGTGGCAATGCCACCTGGCCTACACTTCTCTTCATTCAAGTTTCCCATCCCATGCAATATACAAAGATACAATATGCATAGTAACATATAATATCCACATATAAATACAACCATTAATCTACGGAATGTTTTTTTAATGAATCAGCCCATTATAGCATTTTTGTAATAATTACGCCAACTAAGGCATTTTAACAATTACGGCCCATATATGGCATTTTCTAATTTAGCCTTATAGGGGCATTTCGTAGAATCATCCATAGGGACATTTCAGAAATCGGTCCATAGGGACATTTCAATTAAATCTAACAACTTTAATGCCGATTTTGTCAAATCTATAAAATAATGTACTTTATGCCAATTTCTTGTTTAATGCCAATTTTACGGTCTTTAGTAGTATAATAATAACAATCAACTATCAAACATGTTACCGAATCATAATCTCATGAATTACGATTGTGAGATTACACACGACACGGTAAGTATTAAACTCTCTTTGATCTTTGCACCTATGACATCATAACACTCGATTAATCTAACGAGACGAGATTTTTATTAATCCAAAACTAAACCAAGTGATCGATAATACTTACTCTCAAAATTGTGAACGACCACGATTTTGTCGATTCTCACCGGATGATGGTCCACAACCGGTGGAAAATCCCGAATCACGATACTTCCCTTCACTTGAACTTAGGAGTAGGAATCACAAATCCACTCCTTTTGTGTTCTCCAATCGTTTTCCCTTTCAAATCGGTACCACTAGCCTCCATCGGATAAAATCTTAGTCAAAACGATATTACGACATATATCGATTGTCTAAAGAAAAAGGGTTCGCTTACCACTATTTTTCGTAGAATCAATGTTTAATATCAACGATCGATATAGTCCCTAAAATACATGTATATACCTAATCATCAAACCGTTTTAGCGGAATAACCAAGTATTGAGATATTGAACCTTAAATAAATCCCTTACCTCGACAATAATAGATCCACTTCGATCGATTGGGCGCAAGACTAGAAGTGATTCTTGGCTAAGATGTGATATTCGGCCAATCCACTAAAGTACTACAAATAGAAGATTATCAAAATATGAGGGAGTGGGAAAACACCATTTCGGCTTAGAAACAATATGAAATAACCAAATGATGAGGAATATTCATTCGGCTAAGGAGAAAAAGATTGAATGGATTTGAATAAAACACTTACCCGTTTAATCAAGAAAGAAAATCCAACTTGTATGATGAGGAAGAGAAGATAATCAAGGTCTGGTTATGGAGGAAAATGAACAAGAAATTTCAGCTATGAAAGTATGGATTAGAGAAGAAAGAAGGGTTGAAGAATTTTGTGAAAAGAAAAGAAAGATGGAGAAGGAGTGCTTAACTAGTTTCCATTTTCAAAGGGAAGATGAGTGAAAATAATTTGGTCACAATGGCTAGGTGATTTCTGGCAAGACAAAGAAAAGAAAAAAAAGAAAAAATACCACTATTGGCTTGAAGTTTCGGCAATGAGAGAAGAAGTTGAAGAAAAGAGCACAAAAAGAATGCTAAAAGAAATTAGGCCTAACAAGCACCAAAATTCTACCAAAGACTAAAGAAAATTCTGGCTACTCCCAAGACCTCTTCCCAAACCGTATACCATACCAAAAGGATCAAAAACTCGACCATAAAACTTTCCAAAACATTCTCCTAAAATCGCCAACATATCCCCTTCTTGCTCCTTTTCTTTTCATTTATTTCCTTATCCTCATCCTTACCTTATTTCCTTAGCCACCTTCCAAAATAAAAGTCTTCCTTTGCCTTAAATACATCTATGACCACACTATGGATGAATAACACAAAAAATAATCAAAATTGCATCAAGTGGGATTCGAACCTCCTCCTTAAAGCCCTTCATGTGACGCCACATCCTCTTTACCATATGCTCATTTATGCTAGCAATTTATCTATACTTATTTGCATAAGCATTGATGCCATTTACCTCTCTCCTTAAAGTGCTTAAACACAAAATTACTAAGGCCCAAATCAGTCCCTGAGCCTTCTTAGGACCCCTTAAACATACACAATTAATATTTAACTAGCTCTAATTAGTTAGAAATAATGCAACACATAAAATTCTAAATTTTAGTATGTTACATTTGTTCTTAATTATGTGTTCTTAATTTTTGTTTTAATATTTTCGTGATATTGATTCAAGTATTGATGTGCTTAGGCAAAGGAGCAAAAGTCCCCGTTTAAGAGTAGATCTAGCATAGTTAATCTGGAGTTGATCGCAACTCCTAGAGATAGGATGATGTCGAAAATCGCTTGATTAGGGTCAAACCTATTATGAGAGTCCATAGATCGAAAGTTAATGCAACATTAGGAGTTTTAATTAGAAAGAGATTTTAATTAATCAACCTAGGGTTAGACGCTAGTAGCCTCGAAAGAGGTATTAATATAAATTAGGAATCCCTACTGGATCAAGTCAAGTGAATAAATCATCTGTTCAAAGTTAAATAACAAGTGAAGTCTGGGTGGATTCTTCCTCGGGCATTGTCTTAATCAACTCGGTTTTTTCAAAAGTATTTTCCCAATTCACTCTCTTTGTCTTAGCATCCTTAGTTTAGTAATTAGTTAGATAAACATCAATTCCCTTAATACTTAGGCTAGATAATAAAAAGATATTAACTACTAGCACTCTTGGTCCTCGAGGATACGATGTATTTCCGGTCTTGCCATATGGCTATACTAACCAACGATAGTGTCGCTTGCTCTCATTCGTTGCCATAGTTAGTTTCAAGAAAAATCAAGTTTTTAGCGCCATGTCGGACTAAGATATTAGGAACACTTGATTTTTATTACTTTAGCCATTTTTATTTTTGCAATTAATTTTTATTTTATTTCTACTTGCTAATTTGTCTTTTTCCTGCTTTCGCGTGTATTCTAGTTTATGAATAGAAGAAACCCGACAGATTCTCTACTTTACGATAGTGATATAGAAGCACTACGTAAAAACATGGCTTTAGCGCGCTTGGACAAAAATGCCGCAAAGATTATACATTAGCGCGTTTTCTTGAAAATGCCGCATAAAAATTGGAGCAATAGCGGCGTTTTGCGTGAAAAATGCCACTAATAAACCGAGTGCAATAGCGCGCGCATGAGTAAACGCGAGCAATAGCGCGGTACAAACGCCGCTAATAAACCGAGCAATAGCGCATTTTTGTACAAACGCCGCTAATAAATCGAGCAATAGCGACAAGCGGCACAAACGCCGCTAAAAGCTAAGCAATAGTGGCGCGGTGTACAAACGCCGCTAATATATCGTAGCAATAGCGTATTTTTGTACAAGCGGCTTGCTAAAAGTTGAGCCGCCATTTTTGTGTAGGGACTCGTCGTGTTTGATCCGATTTAAATTTCATATTTTTTCTTATTCTTGTTTTGAATTATATTTTATTTTTGAAACATTCACTTATAAGCAATGAGAAAGTTTCATTTATTTACTTAATTATGAAAAGTTACTAATTGCTAACTAAACTATTTAGAAGTTTTCGCGGTTAAGTTACAAAGCTATTAAAATTGATTTAGGTTTAATGTTTAGTAAGTTAATTTTATGATTTAGGGTTTGTTATTTTGGGTTATGGGTTTAGTGTTTTAAAGTTTGTTATTTGGTGTTTATTATTTAGGGTTTAAGATCTTAGTGTTTAATTCGGTATTAAGGTTTAAGTGTTAGTCGTTAGGGGTCTAAGTTAAGGGTTAGGGGATATAAGGTAAGAAGGTTTAGGGTTTATGGTTTCATGTTTTGTGGCTTAAGGTTTAGGGGATAGGGGTTAGTTTAGGGGTTTATGGTTTAGGGTTTTGGGTTTAGGGTTTAGGGTTTAGGGTTTAAGGTTTAAGATTTAAGGTTTAGTGTTTAGGGTTTATATTTTGAAACTTATTGTTTTTGTTTTCATACATAAAAAAATTATATAAAAATTGTAATATCTCCAAGGGATTTAGGGGTTATGCGTTTTAACTTGAATGTATGTAGTAGCATGCTTGTGTGTGGTTTGTATGTGTTTTGGGGCTTCTAGAACCTAGGGAGTAGGTAGATGCCTTAGAAAAATATTAGATTTTAAGTCTTAAAGGAGAGCTAAGGGAGCTAGGCCTTAAGAAGTTTAGTGTGTGGATTATGACACAAGAAACCCAGCTAGTAAAGAAAAGTGGCAAGGAGGTGCCACTTAGAGTACTGCAGGATGGTGACGCCTCGTGGAGTGTGAGGGGCCTCAGGTTCTGAGCAAGATGGGAAGCATTTTTGGAGTTGCCTTTTACGTCAAGGGAGTGCAGTGGTGGACGGCACAAGGACTCGAATGGATGAGTGAGAGACCAAGTCAAATGCAATTGAAATTTCTACTAAGAGAGGAGCATAGGTGTTGACTCATTCAAACTCTTTGAATGAGAGGAGAAGAGAAGAAACAGGAGGAAAAAGTGGAGAGAGAAAAGAGGGGATGAGAGAGGTGAGAGTTGGTCAATGTAGGACTTGGAGGGGGCTTATTCTGGTCATGCAAGGGGGAGCTAGGTGCCAAATTTGCTTAAGGGTTAAGGTGCATTCTAGTTTTCTTTTCCTTCCTTAGACTTGTGCCGAAAGTGATAGTCGTAAAACTTTCAAAGCTCCTTTCTATTTTCTTTGCTTTAGCCGAGATTTGGGAAGACCATTAAGGTCACTTTCTTTCATCTTTTCTTTTTCTTCACACCGCTTTCTTCGTGCCTTCAAAAGTTGAAATCACATTTTTGACCATAGCCGATCACCAAGCATTAAACGTTGAAGTGAATCCCATCTTTTGCCATTACTCTTCATAGCCGAACGCCTCATTGTATCTCTACCCCTTGAAACCGATTATTCTTAAGACTAAAAGCCGATCATCTTTCTCCTCCGAATCGACTTCTCTACTTTGGGGTTTCTCTGGTCGATTTCTTAGAAGCCGCTTGATCATATGCGTTTGGTCACTCTTTTCGGTAAGAGATCTCTTTCGGTCCGAATCTCTATATTATTCTAGTCCTCAGCCGAGATCGGAGAGGCCTAATCCTATAATGATGTTATGGCTTAATCTATGCAAGGTTTTGATTCGTAACCCTTCTTGGAAGCAAACGTTAGAGAGCAGAGACTTTTTCGGGATTTTGATATTCAAGGTAAGCAAAGTATGACCTTAGGCCAAGGCCACTTACTTTCATCCATTAATGTTAGAATTGAATCTAACATAGGTTATGTAGATTCGATAACTCTCCAAGGGCAGTGTGATGATTTTTGGATTTAATCGAGGAAGGTAAGTGGAGTTGTGAAGTATTCGCCAAAGGCCATATTGTTTTAAAGGATGACCGATTCTAATCAGTGGTGTTTTAGGAGGAGTTCAACAGAGATAAAAGAGGAGTCTCCGGATTCAGATCTACTGGTAAGAGTATTTAAGTTATAGATTGTGTTTCGCTTTAGATCTGCACATCGATTAACTGTGTTTTTGATTAAGTGATATTCGATGGATGCGAATACCAAAGGAGGAGGGAAAGGGGTAGTCCCTACCCCTAGATTTAAGAAACGCTGGTTTCAGCGGTACGGGATTACACGGGCGTGGGGCCACGGAAAGGACAACCAAATCGTGATCCCTGCGTTACTAAAGTGTCAGTGAGGATCGAGAGTGTCGTTCTTAGTGTTATCGATGTGTGTAACCCTACACTAATTCCCGATAGATTAATAGTATTACGTTAAATATGTGTTAATAAAAATACGAATAACATGGCTAAGGGTACCATTCAATGGTATAGTGCTGCTTCAGTGCACGCTACCTTTAACACTCCGTAAATAATGTTTATAAACATTGACATGAAAATATGTGTAATGATATCGATATTTTGTATGATGCATGGGCATATATGGGTAATAATGATAAAGGGAAGTGTTCTATGGTTTTACCTACATTATCCGGTGACTTATGTTACATATTATGAACTATGAATCGGGTGACTCGCACATTATATGGTGGCTATGCCACATTATAAGGGCGATGTGTAGTTGTCTCACAAATGCGCTTTCGAGGGTGTGTAGCTGATGGAGGGTCGATTTTAGTAATCCCCATGGTGTGATTGCGTGTACGTGGGTGGTGTGTAGAGGATGGATATCTAGGTGGCTCGGGATTGCATTTTTCATCTTATTTAAATGTGATTTGATATGTTATGGTTAAGGCTATGATCGGTTGGGCTTTTGGTGTAGCTGTTATGCATTGAGTCTGTTGACTCACCTTCTGTACTAAATTTTGCAGGTGATGCCTAGTATTATGGATCGGGTCAGTCGAGGGACTACTGGTGCAGCGTGCTCATGCTGTTTACGGTTTCGCCTCAGATGGTGAACTTTTCGCTTTTTTTAGCATACTTTTCTTTCGGATTTATTTTGTATTTACTTTGTAATAAGGCCACTATTTAACTGCTTTAAATTTTATGCTTAAACTTCATGTCTATGCGATTTGAACAATTGAGTAATCAAATATTTTCTTAAAACAACTTCAAATGTTTTATCACCTAATCAACTTACTTGCTGCCAACTTAATAAGCCCTAAAATCGCAATTCTTTTAATTTACTTAACTATGAAGGAAACGCTTTAATGAAATACAAATTTGAATGACTACTTGGTTTTCAACTCGTTAAAATTTCAAACTTGTTTTAATAATCGAAACTTATTTTACCAGAACAGAAACAAAATTAAGTTAAGTTTTTTCCAAGGAACATGTCGATCCAATGAGGCTTGTGGGTCGGTTTAGGGTGTTTCAACTTCTGGCATCGAGCCCGCTTTTAAACGCTCACTTTTGGGTTTTGAAGCCCACAACGTTTTCAAAAAAATTTGAGCCAAAATAGGTTTTTGAAAATTTCACTGACTAAAATGGTCCTATGGAAGCATGGCACCCGAAAGTTCTCGCCTGTGTCCGCCAGGCAAGTACCAGAGTTAGTAAAATTGTTTGAATATGCTAATGTATGATGCTTTAGATAATAGGCATAGGGAAACTATATTATGGACTTTAGGTATATGTGTACTTCTACGAAAAAACTATCGATTAAAACTCTATTGCATAAAACTTCTCTTTAAACAAGAAGTGAAAAGATTCTAATGCATAAAAATATCGTAAAAATAGATAAACCGCGACAGAGACATGAGTTCTAGGACGTGGTCGTAATACTCGTGGGGCGACGAGAGGTAGAATGACTCGCAGTCGAATCTACGCAACTGGTCGTGGTTCCAAATGAGGCGCCACCGGGCCATGTAGCGGTAATTTCAGGAGCGAGCATGGTGAGGAGATGACGCTTGTATCGCAGCTATGCACGCGAGTTTTAGAGCGAGTAGTCGGAGCTAGTTTGGGAAATGGAGCTCGAAAGTCAGATCCGAGAGACTTAGGCGAATGGAGCCGAGGTTTTCTAGGAGATTTGGGGTAGCTCGAATATAAAGGCAGAGTACCGGTTAGAGGCGCTTGAGAGGATCATGGACGATACTGGACCGTGACCACAGGAGAAGCTTAAAGGTCTGTGTTTTTCGGGCCGTCAGGATGAGGCCTACTAGCTGGTGGTTCACTGTCGAGAGGGTAAACCTGCAGATCGAGTGGATTGGGGGTATTTTAAGATTAAGTTAGAGGAAAATACGTCTGAGCTAGCTCACATAGACTCAGAGAAAGGCGCTTTCTAAATTTAGTACAGGAAGCAAGTCAGAAGCGGAATACGGCGTAGTTTTTGGGCGTGTTAAGCCCGATATGCTGAGGGATTGTAGCTACCGACATGAGCGGTGTCGATTCGAGGATGGACCGGGAGAGATGAGTCATGCTGAGTGTTGATTGCCCTGCCAGAAATGGAAAGAGAATTTGCAATCTTAGTGGATAAGGCCCTGAGCAGTGAGGAAGTTAAGCGGATCGAGAGACGTAATCGATTGCAGGGTCAGGTAGGAATAAGAGGAACTATGGGTCTTCGTGGTCATCCAAAAATTTTCAAAAGAGACCTAGAGTTGATGGGCCGCGAGGTCGCAGGTTGTTGTGGGGACAAAGATCGTGATTTGTGCTCAATGCGGGAAAGATGCACTGGGAGTGTTGGAAAAAGACCGGGGGATGTTTTAAGTGTGGGTCCAAAGATCACATGATTAGGGGACTCGTCTCGGATGGAAACAGATAGGAGTCGACTCAAACAAGTCGTCAGTTTTAACCAGCCGTAGAGGTAGACAAAGCACTGGCCGAGGGGTCGGTCCGCATGGTAGGAGGTAATGGTCTCCGTAGAGGTCGCAGAACACCGCGCAGGTGGTGGTAACATCGGAAGCGTAGACAAAATGTGTCCGTATATGCGGCGTCACGAGAGGGAGGATGGTGATGCACTGATGTCATAACGGGTAACGCCTTTATTTTTGATTACCTTTATTGCTCCGGATAGATATAGGGTCAACTCATTCTACATCGCTAGTGAGGTGTCCTGAACTCGCATGTGAACTTTGGAGACTCAGATTTGTAGGGAAGAAGATCAGATTTAGTCCTTTAGGGCAATCTTAGTAGTAGACAAACTTTAGGGAGTGCCTTGTAGTTCAGCGTGCTCTACGACTTAATGGAGTTGCTATCCGGGAATTTGACCTAATCTTGTGCATGGACTCACAGTGAAGCATCGCGCGTATCGTGGATCAGCGCCGCTAAGTTTACGTCATTGAGAACTTCGCACGCATAATGAAGTCGTGGTGATGGGCGAGAGATCTAAATTACTTGTCGACGTGGGTATCACGCCTCAAGTAGTAAGATGGGTAAGAAAGGGATGTCCGCTTTTCCGATGTTGGTTAGTGCTTTGGAGGCTAAGGAAGCAGCCTGGTGGGAAGGGTCAAGACGATAAGGAGTTTCATGGACGCCTTTCCTAAGAACTTCCGTGGTTGCCTCGGACGTGAGGTGGAATTTGGGATTGACTTGTTGCCTGGTACAAAACACAAGATCTATCGCCTCCGCATGCTACACAGGTACCAAAGTGAGTTGGTTGAGCTCAAGGCCCGCATCCAAGAGTTACTCGATCGTGGGCTTATCTCACCCAAAAGATGAATTTCAAGGGGAGCACCGGTCCTATTCGTGAAGAAAAGGACCTAAACTATGCGATGTGCATAGATTACCGGCATTGAATGCTTCGATGATCAAAAACAAGTACCCTTTGGTCGAGGATGGATTTTAACTTGTTTGATCGCCAAGCGGGTCATGCGTATTTTCAAAGATAGATCTAAGGTCGATATCATCACTTTAAGGTGAAGGAAGCAGATATCCATAAGATGCCTTTCCTGACAAGATACCGGGCATTATGAGTTCTTAGTAATGCCGCTCGATGGACGTAACCACTCACCGCATTCATGGATAGTGATGAATCGGTTTTCAGCAACACGTAACCGAACGAAGTACAG